>LR990946.1:9386707-11786707 GCA_905163415.1 Noctua fimbriata
ACACTCGGTGCTTGAGTTGAACTCGTACTTGGCCGGTTTTTTACATCTATCTGGATGATCAAGATAAATAATATTGTGTATGATATGCCCATAAGAACAACGAAAGAGTAATTTACTGGATTTAACTATTCTATGCCAATGACAGCCAATCTCTTAGATATTGATGAAACACTGCCTCCTTGGGCGGTGGTCGTAAGCGCTACTGTTGAGCACGAGGTCCTGAATTCGACAACCTGGTTCAGTATCCTGAAGCTAGGCCACTTGCAGCTATACCCTACAATTTCGTCAATGGTGTTCTGACTTATCCGCTTTGTGCTCGGAGTTTCTCGGCCAAAGTTGGATATTCTAGCCACTTGAGAGCACATGACAGAGCAGTACACCAAAGCTTTCGACAACCACCCTAGAAAGCCATCGAATGCAGTGGCTGTGGCCGAAATCGGTTAGATGGCATCACCCTGGAGTTGTCCGGATTTCAGAAACGTCAAGTAGAACCTATTCAATTATATCCAGGGTAGAAACTTAACCTTTAACATTCAAAAACTCTACGGGCAAACGTGCTAGGGTATTCAAAATGTCAACAGCCGATTTATAGCTGAAGCCGTCAAGGTATAAAGCGACTCATTGTCTGTCTTTAAAGCGAAATATACTGACATGTTCAAACTTACACGTTTCTACTAGACGCAGTAGTAAAGTATTCACAGAGACATGTTTTAGCTTGTCTTTGGCACACCACAGAGAATATAGAAAAGCTACTCAGTACAATTTTGATTGAGGTCAAAATGTTGAGTTCTCAGTAAAAGTTTACAATAGTTGTCTGTGGATCAAATGTTTAAAAAAGTGATGATAATAAATACCCCAATAACCAGAATTTGCTCTATATTTTAAAAGACAACCATTGAGGAGTACTGTACTGACTTCATAAGCAACTTGAAATGATTTCGTACCTTAAACTGCTTAGCCTAAGGTTTCCATTCTAATGACAACTGCCGTACCGTTTAGTGTAGCGATTCAAATCGGTCCTCAGCATATTAACATAAGTGTAACCAGCTTATAATGTTAAAACTGCCTGAATCATCAAATGACCCGAAATGAAGGAAGGGTCAGACTTGTACTGACTAAAACCCATCCATGTTCCTTCTTTGCCCTTTGTGTTCCAGGGCCGCGGTATCTCTTTCGAACAGTCCCACAGCCCCAATTCATAGGCTTCAAAGACAACGGTGGTCCTTCTGAACCAATTTTTTCATTACCCCCTTCCAATTCTCAAATGCGCAGACATTTTTCACGAACCTGCACTCGTGTGAAGTATGGCTTGTGTTAAATTAAGCATAAAATTCGACAATTGCTTGCAACTTTCGTTGGAAGTCTCTCCAGTGAGTTCATGAAATGTGGGTAGGTATAGGTACGCTTAGGCAGGGTTGCCAATATACATATACGCAGCTGGCCAGACTAAAAAAATAGTTATTTAACTATTTCTGTTTATAATTACGACTGGCTGTTGCCCGCGACTTTCGTTCGCGTGAAATTATAAATCTAAAAAAATCCCCATTATTATAGGGACTTCCCTATTTAAACCGAATTTTGTTACAAATTTCAAGGGTTTATTTTTTTTGCATGGAACCTTAATTATTTTTCTAAAATAAAAGTGCTAGACCTTATAACATCAGCTATCTGCCATTAAAAGTCCCGTCAAAATCGGTCCAGCCGTTTCGGAGATTAGCCGGAACAAACAGACAGACCGACTACCAAAAATTGAAAAAAAAAAATGTGTTTTTATTATAAGTGCCGTATATATTTTATTATGAATTCAGTAAAAAGCTGTTATTTTGATATTACAAACAGACACTTCAATTTTATTTATTTGTATATAGATTTTGCTTTATAGCATGATGGAAATTGCGATGAGGAGATATGAAACGCATGTAACTAAAAGATGTATAAATCCACATTTTGACGGACCAAGAGGAAAAGGAAGGCCGAAGAAAAGATGGGCGGTTAGTGGATAATGATTCTGCATAACAAGAGTAAAATGTCGTTGGCATTATAATAAAAGCGATTGAAAAACAATACATTCTTCGTTACTAAAGTATTATAACACTGATAAAATATTTAAAACAAACAACTAGAACTGAACAAAAGCGAAATTCACTTGCAAACTCCATAAATATTCTAGCAACCCTACCAACTCGTCTACAATGCAGTAAGCATATTATCCATCATCTGTATTCTGCAACATAAACATATTCAACATTTCAACAATATATAACATAGTATTTCAGGTAAATACATAGTCTGCTAATGAAAAGACGAAACGTTTATTTGCGAAGGTGAAAATACTAAGTTAAATGCTTCAGCAGACCGGTGTTCTCTTGCATATTTCATGCTTGGGAACACAATTTATAATAGACTGTAACTACACTAACCACCCTAGGGGCAACTGAGATAGGTATATATGGATATATGAAGGTATTTTATGGTACTAAATGAGTAACTGTCTGCCACATTAAAATTTGGTATGTGTGACCGTCGGACTGCCAAGTCATAGTTCTCGAGACCTCTGATTTTTCGGATTCATGTGCGTATTGTATAATTATCACTTGCTTCGGTGAAGGAAAACATCGTGAGGAAAGCATGCCTGAGAGATAGTTCTCGACGGCATGTAAACCCAAGTCAGAGGCCCATGGGCGGCACAAAAACTCTGACACCAGGTTAGGCACTAACCACACGAAAAATTTGGTGTACTGGTCACAAGTTCCACTGCTTGCCTCGATAACCATCTTAAGGCGTTGGTTCCGAATGTCATTGGCAGATCTTTGACACTGTCATTGGCAGATCATTGACAGTCGTTACGGATAGCCAGAACCTCGAAAGTCTGACGACAAGAGGTACCGTGTTACCCTCTAATGGAGTCCAAATAGGCAGTCGCACCATGTAAAATACTGGTAGTCAGCTGCATCCAGTTGAACTGGAAAAGTCATGGAGCATTTGAGAGTCCAACTGAACTCTGAGGGTCGAAGGGTTGGAATCGCGCCACAACATCAACTTTAAGTCGTCCGTGGTACGAGTTCCAACTTACCATCTACAGACCTTCATGACTGAGGTATTTTGGCCGAAAGTTGTCGTATATCGACGATTCCGAGGACCGTTAATCGACACCACGCAGCAAAACACGACGCCGTCAGCGATACGTGTCTAGGTATAGTTTTATATAAGATTATTTTGTGTATTTTTATCTATGGGCCTCAGTTGCCTGACAATAAAATGATTGATTAATTGATTGTAAAGGCTAGGTAGATGAAGAATTAAAAGGTTTTCGGACTACACCTTGAAGTTTAAAACCTGATATGAGTGCAAAAGTGGTTCAATGTCTGATTGAGACAGCCTTAAAGCCTCGGTCATCCATTTGAAATAAGGAAATTAGCTTTAACGAAGCTTAATATATGAGTACCTGCCGTGTGCCTGTCAAAGGACTTACCCCTTTCAGCTCTTGAAAGGCGCTAGATCGCACTGGTTGAAGTAACTTCCGGATCGAAAACTACGGCTGAGGCCTTAGGCATTTAGCTTATGTCTCAACTATAACGGTATGCTCAAAGGTGAAAGCAAGGCATTTGGAATATTGGAGACGTTCGGAAACGCATCGGTCAGGGGCAAAGATTTTCCTCTGAATGGGCTTTACAGTGGTAGCTTTTGTAAATAAGATTACTGCTAGCACCAGGTATGCGTAGGTACTACCGGGCTCACTGAGGGTCTGACTTTTCACCTTTATGCCCTAAATAATAAGGTTGAAAAATGAAAAACAGACAAGACTGTCTGTTAACATTGAGTAGGTACTGCTGTATCATCTATTTCTCTCTAAATATTTATGATTTTTCGGGTTATTGCTATTGGTTTTATCTTAAAGAAGCCATTATAATGTGTGGTAGTAGTAGGAAGTATACCGAATCGTCACTGGAAGACTTAAAGGTATTACAAGTGGTTTCTACGTTCTCCATTAAAAACGGCAATAGGGGGGGAGAGGGGTAAAGTCGCCTTTTAAAGAGCGTTTTTAAAGAGTTACATACAGGGTGGAAGGGACCTAACACATAAACGGTTACCATTTATTGAGTACGCACGCCGACCAATCAAGCTATACAAAACCAGTTAATGCGGATCTTTTTTTTGCACTAGGAAGTTCTCCTGTATCGTGGGTGCGTTTACCAACATTTAAACTTACATACACCAACAGTCAGACCCGGAACAATTACCTGTAGGCCATACAAATATTTGTTCCGTGCGGGCACCGAACCCGCGACACGCAGCGCAGCAGCTGTTAATTATTTTCTTTTTTTTTCCGTCCTGTTAAATTTATAGTTTATTGTTATATTTGTGTTTTATTATTTTTTTGTATGTAATTTTGTATAATCATGTCCCTGCGGCAAATAAATATATTTTCTTTCTTTCTTTCAGTCAATCGCTCAGCCACTGCGCCAACCGCACCGTCAATTCTCATCTCTCATTGTATTGGAAATCTATACAGAGCGAGGCCATATTATACTGGAAATGTATAGCTCGATGTCGCGCTGTGTGTACATCATTCCGAATCTCCCCACAGAAAAAAAAGCAGTTTCCTACAAAAGTGGTGCTCAAAATTTATGAAAAAACTTCTATATGGGGGGGGGGGGGGGGCTGACGCTTTCGATGTCAGTGTCACTTACACCGAGTACAAACTAATCGTGTCGCTGCTATCTGTTGACAGATGCAATTTACACATGATTGCAACCACCTTTGTAATGAGTGTGAATTTTTAATTAACGTAAGTATTAATTAAAAATTCACACTGACAATCAGAAGCCAGGTACAAAAGCAAATTGGAAAACAATAGACACACAACACAATGTGTGGGATCACACACAAAGACTGTTACATCTTCATTAAAAATCGACTTCTAATTGAACTCCAGGAGGAAACGACAAAGAATATATCTTGGAGAATTTTCAGCGACTGAAACTTATACGGTCCAGCGGGCAGGTACTTGAAAGATCGGATTATAGCTGAAGTGGGAACGTGAAGCATTCTACCTGAGACTTAGGAGTCTTCATGAGGTAAGGTCTGCTGTTCTCGCGACGATTAATCGCTGCGATTTATTTTTGAGATAGATAAAATCTGAATGAGTTTTTCCATCAGATTTTTTTTCTCAGTAGTAGCCACGGAGGCTGGATTTGTGCCCGTTTGATGGCAATAGGCTCGCCTCCTATCAAATTGGACTTAAACATAATTGGCGAAATGTGGGTGTACTAATAGGTACACCTCTGCCTAACCCTTCGCGGATTACAGGCGTGATGTTATGTTATGTTATAAAAACTCGCTTATGGCACGATTCTTAAAATCTACACTAATCTTACTTCATTACAGCTTTGAAGAATTTTCCCGAAATAGGAGGCCACGTTAAATGAATACTGGAGAGATTTATTAGAAATATTAATCATTGATTGCACTGATGGACGGCCATGTAACATGATTGTTTTCTTAAGTTAAGGTTTAACAATATTACACACAAATTTCGCAAGTTATATTTACGTTCCGTTTAACAGGGGGCGAGCCTAATGTTATCAACCGGGCACAAATCCAGCATCTTAGGCCGATTCTAAAAAAATCCTGACAGAAAAACAATAATGCTTTGCCCGTCCTGGGAATCGAACCCAGGACCTAATGCTTGACAGTAGCGTATAAAAGCAGTAAGCAGTCAGTCGTTTTCGTTTTACATAAACATTTAAATTGGTAAATACTTCTTTAACTTTTCAGAATGTTGGGATTTTTAAAATGCAGTGTCCATTTTAAAAATCCCAACATTCTGAAAAGTCCACACGATTTATCAGACACAAACAAACATCCACACAGTTCCATCAATACACAATAATACTCCATTAAAGGCATAACGTAACCATAATTCACACCAGAACGATACTATAAAACAAAAGGCGTGCGATATGCGACAGACCCACTTTCGTAAAGTTAGTAGCGATGTGAATGGCGAGCTTTATTGTTCTCTCGACTCTGTCAATAGTGTAGTGAATGAGATACGTTAGGAATTGCGCTGCAACCGTGAAACTTGCTAATTGGTTAAAAGGGTTTCTTTGATATTTTTCACTTACGTTTTTTTTTTGAGTACCTTTGAAATGTGAAAAATCGGCCTCTTAGACAAAAATTTTAAGAAAGTTGACCGTTTTTAACCGTAGATTCCTATAACTTTCGTGGTTCTTGAATATTTCTGACTATTCCATCCATCATCCCTTTTCATTTTTCGTTAGGTAGGTAGATAGAGCATAATCAGCTTATAATGTTCCCACTGGTAGGACACAGGCCTCCTCTCTATGAGAGGGAACGGGCTAAAATCCATCACGAGGGTCAAGCGCGGCTTGGTATATGTCACATGTTATCGAATTTTTTTGGTTCTAGGACATGCTGGTTACCACACGATGTTTTTCTGCACCGTTTTGAGAGCAGTGGTGATGAAATAAATTACACAAAGTAATACAACTGTATGGGTTCGAACTCACGCCTTACTGCTCGTAAGTCGGGGCCGCCACCACTGGGCCACCGCTGTTCTAGGTAGATAGGCATATTATATAATGCCTTTCAAAAAAGATCAGATTGGTCGGCTTTACGTAAGGATTTGCAACACGTGTGTCTTAATCTTAAAACCTTCACAAAATTATGACCATCAACACAACATTTCGTATAAAACCAATTAGGTTACTGTTTACAAACATCCCTGCTGACCCAAAAACAACCAGCAAGCGTTATACAGCCTCTAATTATCAACCTTCATGACTGAAACCCGGGGCACCGCAGCCAACCCTCGGAATACGTTTTAACAGCAGTCGTAACAAATATCGCTTCGGTCTGAAACATTGGTAAGCAATTTACAACTAGTGATGTTCTTGTTTTGTCCCGATTTTCCTGGGGTCTGTTTTTAAAAAAGATGTCTTATTTCTGCTAACAATGCAGCTGGTTTTATTTTAATAGTGCACAGAGGACAAGACATACACATTGTTGTGAAAAGTTAAGTCTTACCAGAAGGCGACGTGGTAGACCTCGTAGAAGATAGCGGGACGAGCTGGCCAGAACCAACGACCAGTGGTCCACATTTGCCCTAGATCGAAAGATATGGAAGTCAAGGGGAGAGGTCTTTGCCCAGCAGTGAGATGACACAGGCTAACAGTAACCAGGAGGTTGCTGAATGTCTAATTAATACGCCATCTAGATCTTTGATTCCTGGTTTAGATTGTCTTAGTCTAATTCCAACTGGAATGGTTATTGTCCAAAACTTCGATTGTGGAATATATTAAACGCGAGCCATCTTGGAGAAGATAATAACTAAAATCTAAACGGGAAAGCATTGTCTATTGTGTGTAACCGTTTTTTACCTTTCACCCTGCCTGGCTTGCTTTTGGTACAACGATTTCACCGTGTTTTTTAGTGTATCGGTGGCAAAAAATTCAATTAATATGTTTCGCTCTGAATTCAGGAACACGAATCACCATGATGGCTCATCATCTGCCTAGCCTTTTCCCAACTATGTTGGGGTCGGCTTCCAGTCTAACCGGATGCAGCCGAATACCAGTATTTTACATGGAGCGACTGCCTATCTGACCTCCACAACCCAGTTATTACTGGTTAATACGATACCCCTTGGTAAGACTGGTTGTCAGACTAACCAAGCAATAAGCAAGCAGGAAGCATCGATGTAGTTGCGTAACTGCAACTACATCTATGCGAAAATGAATATACACCTCAACAATCCTTGCGGCAAAGAAACTTCTTTATTTCCTTCTTTCATTCTTTTCTCAAAGTTCTTTACTGAAACGAAACTCATTCCCACCACTAGCCCAGTTTCACGTGCTGATACGGCGAGCATTATTCACGCCTTTAAAATAAATAAAAATATCCCGTACACTAGTTTGTATCGGGCTTTCTCGTAAATAAAGAACGGGGTACTACTTGTTATTGTGCTTTTAACTTACAGAGCACATTTGTATCGAATAAACCCGCGTTTCCGAATGGTGTGAAAAATATATAAAAATAACTTATAGCTTTGTAATCGGTGGAGTTCTGTTGTGAAATATTTTCGGACTGTGGGGAAAATATTGAAGTTTGTATTGGCAAAAAATTTAAAAGATTCAGTCTGAGTTGTGGAGGTCAGATAGGTAGTCGCCTCATTTAAGATACTGCTGCATCTAGTCAGACTAGAACCTCACTTTAAGGGCATTACATGGCTCAAATCCCAAAAACAGCGTATGTTCAAAGAAATTTGTTGATGAATCCCTTCGTGCGTTTTCCGTGTAAAAAAAGTATGTTATAGTTAAGTTCATCACAAATAAATTGTATTGTTTAAAATTTTAATAAACCTTCTCAATTTTTTTTGGTTAATGGTAGAAAATAGGTCCTTTTTCAACCTTAATTGTAAATTATCTCTGTAACGGCTGAATAGATCGGCATGAATTTTGTAACAACAAATACGTAATGATATACTTAACAATCTGTATTGTTTTTTTTCTGTTATTTCTTTTAATATTTTTAAATAATAAATAAAAACCGAAATTTTGCGAAATGTGCGGGGCAAGTCAACAAAAACCAGTACAGGGATCAAATCATCAAGGTCATCGAGCAATGTAATGCCCTTAAGACTAGACAGATAATCACACTTTAGTTTGATCAAATTGATAGTATGAATGAGAGGTTCATCATCAAACTAAAGGCGGATGTAAGTGGAAACACCGGTATAGGACGCCGTTGAAGGACGTACGCAGACCTTTATTTACCTACCTTATTGGTTATCTTCTTCAAAAAGGTCAGATCTGACCTTTTCTGAGTTAGTGCGTAGAAGGTTTTCGTAACCGTGGCGACCGAAGCAGGAAGTAACGGAGTAGTAGCGTAGTAGGAAGCCTTTCTGTCTACTCCAGTGGCATATGACGCATTTCATGAAATTTATCAGTAATCATGGTTTACCAAAATAACACCTACCAACCCGGACATTTCATTTGACAACAACGTTGAATGGGGTGGCAGAATTCAGGGAACAAAGTATACTTAAAATAGTTTCTTTGAAAAATAAGGGTATAATGCGATGAAAAAGGTCCGATGAACGAAAATAAGTTTTCATATTCAACAAAGAAATGTGTAAAATGATGTTTAGAAATATTTTTGTAAGTGTGTTTCGTACTTCTTAAATGTTATTTTGGGATAGATAGGATTGGGAAGGAAAATATTGAGTGTGAATGTAGATGGCTATAAGAGAAGAGGAAGACCAAAGAAACGATGGATTAACTGTGTGAAGGACGATATGGCTCGTAAGGACGGCGCCGCGCCGGTGACTGAAAAGTTGTGTAGTGATCGGTTATTGTGGTATGGACATATTATGATGCGGAGGAATGAGGAAAATGTAAGGAGAACGTTGAGTATGAATGTAGATGGCTATATGACTAAAGGAAGACCAAAGAAATAATGGATGGACTGTGTGAAGGACGATATGGCTAGAAAAGAACTGAGTGATGAGATCGCGAGTCGACGACCTTCCAAAAAGTGGTTGGGTCAGACTGGTACGGAGGCGACGGACAGGTTGTTGTAACCCAGCCCAGTCCATGAGATATTCTCACATCAATACGATAGAGGAAGAGTACTTGGAAGAATATGGGGGAAGCCTTTGCTCAGCAGTGGGACATACAAGGCTATTAAAAAAGGAGAAAAATAAAATAAATAAATAGAGGGTAACTGAGTTTTTCCTTAAGGAAATATCAGTTAGCAGACTTCTCGATTATGTGCCTGGCAATAGGCAGTCAATATGGCGACACTTGGGAGAGGCCTATGTCCAGCAGTGGACGTCTTTCAACTGAAATGATGATGATGATGATGATAATAAGGCAGTCTGTAGGCGAAATGTGGGTATACAAAGAAAACAATACAGTAAAATAGTACCTATAAATTATCTACTTAAAGACATTGACAAATACTTACTAAATACACGTTCTAAACCCTGTCCAATATATTTAGATACTATTAGTTTAACTGTACGGAACTCAATGAAACGTGAATAGGGTTCCGCATAACATATCGAGTGCGGTTTGCCGAAGACGGTAGCTTCCGCTTCGATTGATGAGCTGGATCTAAAGTTAGCTCGTTTCTAGAAACTGTAATTGTTGAATTGATATTGGGGTTATTGAAGATACATTGCAATATTGATATTGATGATATCTCACGTGATATAGATGATGTCTCCAAAAGTATTGAACAGTAGCTAGTCGTAGTTAGTAGCTGTCGTTGTTGTAAATGCAACAGTGAAATTTTGATGAGTACGTGTGAGAAAAAAAAGTAGCCCATGTGTAGCTGCACGGGACCGGTCAATGTGGCGACACTTGGGGGAGGCCTATGTCCAGCAGTGGACGTCTTTCGGCTGAAATGATGATGATGATGATGTGTAGCTGGTTTGAGGAGCCACGGGAAAAGAGTACATGGAAGGAATTGGGGGAGGCCTTTGCCCAGCAGTGGGACAGTACAGGCTACAAAAAAAAAAGTCCCATCTATGTGTCATCCAGATCCGTTCAGCCATTCTGGTGTGATTCACATTTCATGTAAATCTGGGGGAGCGGGTAGGAGGGGTGGGCAGCGATATTAGCCAGATAATTTACCACCACTGCTCTCAAAAGGAGAACATCATGCATGCCCTAGAACCAAAAATCGAAGACTTTTGTGACATCCGGCTCACTCCTCATAGAGCGGAGGCTGTGTCGTCCCAGCAAAGGGAACAAAACAAGCTAATTAAGCTGTGGTCAGAAGACCAGAGATAGTTTATAAAACCTCATGAATCAACACGTCACATGATTGCCTATAGATACATATCAATTCCCATCTTCATATAAAACAAAACATAAGACAGGCAATAAATAAAACGACAGTTTCGCATAAATAATGAACGACGGAGCGCGACTGCGCGACTATGCGATTTATAGTCGCAAATGTCGCGGTCGCCACACGTCAACCGCCTATTTTAGGTGTACACGACCGATTGTGCAGAGTAATTTGTTGAAACAGAGACTTTTTACTGGAATGTTTTGTATTTTTAGCGCGATTTTAACTTGTGGTATGGTTTAAAGAGACATTTTTGTTTCCAACATAAGATTTTAAACTATCATGGTCACTAACATTATTATTTACACTAGAAACGGGATATTTACCATGTTTACTGTTTACTTTGTTTATCCGTCATCATGGTGCTAGCAACAGCGCCGAAATATCGGAACTCAAAGTAAACAGTAAACATGGTAAATATCCCGTTTCTAGTGTAAATAATATTTTTTGTTTCCTTTGGTGTGTATTTTGGTCGGTTTGTGACTAAAAAGATAACAGAAGAGAGACTACAAACTGATTTTCAATGTAATCATCGATATAATCGACGCAGGATATTATTTATTATCTTCAGTGTTTATCAATTTGCTTTATTTTATAATTATGTAGCACTAAACCGTTTTTTATTCAGGGTTCTCGTCCTAAGTTTCGATTTGTTAAGAAGTGCTTAGATTTTAGTGGAACTTACAGAGATTTTGATATCAGACAGACTCCATACGGTTTGATCATGTACCTATTAGGCAAGGCCAAGCTTATTCAGTATGCAATAACATCACATAGATCCCGAAAACGTTATTAGTCATAATTGCCTGAACATTTCCTTGTAAATAATCACCAAAGAACCTTTTCGCTACTACTACAAAATTCTCCTTAAACCAATAATTACTAACATCAAAGTACAACCGAAACAATAAGCATATTCTCAGAAATACAATCTTCGATCTAATCTACACACTACAGAATAATGTAAGAATCGCGTGCCTCTTTTTAGACTAGTGCGAATACCTCCTTTGTTGAATATAACATAGAGTAAGTAAGCGTACAGAGGCGGAGGTTTACACACCCGCGTTTTAGCAAAAAACATAACATCACGCATGTCATCCAAAGATTACGCAGAGGTGTACCTAATAGTACACCCACATTTCGACAGTTATGTTTAAGTCCCATGTAATAGAGGGCGAGCCTATTGCCATCAACCGAGCACAAATCCAGACTCCGTGGCTGCTACTGAGAAAATCTTAATGAAAAAACCCAAAAACTATTTGGTCGACCCGGGAATCGAACCAAAGACCTCATGCTCAGCAGTCGTGATTTCGACCGTTAGACCAACGACGCAGTCAAAAAAAAGAAGTAAATTATCATTATCTGCCTAACCAACCACTGCCTCCCAATTATATCGTAGAGTCGGCTCCCACTCTAACCGGTAGCAGCTGAATACCAGTATTTTACATGGAAAGACCTATCTGACCTCCACAACCCAGTTACAGGGTAATACGATAGTTGATGATCCTGGGCTGAAATGATGATTATGACAACAAACATTTTGATCTTTCTAAAACAAAATTTTTTGTGCCTCCTTACTTGTCAAAAGCTTAGCCTCTGTCTCATTATCTACTCATGTGTTTCTAGCGTCAGATTAATTCAATACTTTAGTTTAGTTTAACGATCGTTAGAGTAGGCGGAGCAGCGTGATTTATGTAGTGTTAATAGACAGTTTTTGGATCGTTCGCATAGTGGCAAATGCTCTGTTGATCTGAGTCAAGTAGTATTGGGATGAGTCGGACTGATTTCGTATACTATTTTGCCTGTAGGTCTATAGGTTTCAAGCAAAATGGTTGAGAATGAAATCCATGCAGTTTCATAATACTATCGTCAACTTCATATTTTATTTTACAAAATCTGGTTGTAAATATACTCAAACTCATGTCGTATTTTATTTGCATTAGTTTCAGCATGCCATGTATTTATTTCATAGCAACATGCCGCACTCGCAGATGATGGCTGATGATATATGGTTTAAGAGAATCAAAAACACTGCATATATTTTGCCACTGCATAAGTCTCTTGACCGAAACAGACGATAAAGAAAAGATAAAAATCAGCACAAAATCTCTTGCAAACCTTTTAAACCATTAACAAATTAGTTTATGTAGTGGTCGGGTGACCTTCCCATGGCCTTAGACCTTTTGACAATGGCCCATAGTGTTATAATGCTTTTCCATTATCATTGAACGATATTCAATAAGCGATAAGCTTTCGATAACATGGTTAGCCTTGATATAAGTGTAGATAACAGAAATGACTGGAGTTAAAACTAATTTAATTGAAAAGTTCTCATGGGTCAGTGGTACCGAAAGTGACTGGATAAGTCAAGGTTCGAAGTTTGATCCCCGAATGAAATGAGTCAGGATTCTCTGTCAAAAATGAATGGTGTAAAAAGACCCTTAACGAAGCCGAAAGGCACTTGTTCTCCCCGTCATTGTGATCTTTTTTTTTCTGGACCGTACCTGGGAACCCTTTAGTTAAGAAGATATTTGAGGTCAAAGTTCCAATTTTTTCACAAGTTTTTTTTTAAATACTAGTTTTTAAGGTTTAATTAACTTTAACTACTTCAATGACCTGTTTACTATTCAAAGCATGTCATGTTTCTTTTAAAATTAAAGTTCGCGAGTACATTCGGAAGAAGCTGGCAGTTTCGTCAAATGTAATGTTTTCCCCATTGTTTGTGTTTTTATTTTAGTAAATTCGTAAATAATGTCTATTTACATTAATCTAAATTTTGATATATATTTATAGTATTTGATATATATTTATAGTATTTTATATATCCTTGTAGCTAATCTTAGAATTAATTAAAATTATTTTCAGGCACCTACCACTGCTTGTCTCTGCATCACCCAAAGGTTGACTGGTAGAAAAGTAAGTAAGTTAAGTCCGCCTCGGTACTTTTGTGCTTAAAGTGTTAAATAAAATAAATAAAAGCATCATTGTCCATCAGCACAATGTTTTGAGTGCGTTACATTGAATTCTACCTACCGTAAAACGTGATTTTTCACCACAACAAAAAAGTCGTTTCCTAGCAACAATTTTTGCGTAGGTTTACTTAGTTTGATGCACAGAATGCTTGGTTGACGGCTTTGTGAAGGGTACACACCCTGTATTTAGAGATAAATAAAATAAGTCAGAAATCTCTGTTAAAAATCTTTAGAGATGTGTTAATCAATAGTGTAGCAGAACCCCCTGTATCTCATACAAGGAAACACACCCTCGAATAGGGTGCAAATTGCAAGATATATCACGAGTAGACGATACTTAAGTGCATGGTTAAGTACAGTCGTGCATCCTGGGTAGTCCGCATTGTAGTAAAAGTTACTTGATAGGCTTATCTTTTTACAGTCACAGGGTTTAAAAATGCAGTAAAATAGAAAATGGTATTTCTTCTCTATCATGTAGTTCGTGTCTAACCTGTTGTCAGAGTTTTTATGCCGCCCATGGGCCGCTGACTAGGCTTTACGTTCCGTCGAGAAATATCTCTCAGGCATGCATTTACTGACAATGTTTTCCTTCACGGAAGCAAGTGATAATTATACAATAAGCACAACTACAACTGCCTAGCCTTTTCCCAACTATGTTAGGGTCGGCTTCCAGTCTAACCAGATGCAGCTGAATACCCGTATTTTACATGACTGCCTATCTGACCTCAACAACCCAGTTAGTACTTGGTAATACGATACCCCTTGGTAAGACTGGTTGTCAGACTTTTTGAGCCACTGAGTAACGACTGTCAAAGATCTACAAATAACCGCCGGGACAACGGCTTAACGTGGTTTCCGAGGCACGGAGGAAGCTCGGTATGTAATGGGTGGTCATCCATCCACAGATCAACCTAGGCAAGCACGGCTTAACCTAAAGATCGATCCGAGCGGCTGTTATTATTTAGCCACGAGCTCCTCCTTATACAATACGTACATGAATCTGAAAAATCAGAGGAGCGGTTCGAACTCGAGACCTATGATTTGGCAGTCCGACGGTCACACCACTAGACTATCACTACTGGATAGAAAATGGTGTAGTAGCTACAATCGTCTTACAAAAACGTCGACCGAAAAATCGTCGTCGTCGACGAAATTACGCGTGATCGCGTAGTCACCATGAAACTTGCTACCTGTCAATATGTACTAAGTTCACTGACGGTCTGCCACTTTTCGCTCTTATCCCTTATGTTATAAGGTTGAAATGTGGTCGACTGTCAGTAGTAAATAGTTGTCTTAATCAATTTTGTATTCTATCACAATTTTACACCACATAATTGACCATAGGCAATTAGACAAGGGACGCTTCCAAAGTGTTTAACATCTCTACATTGACTCCCAACAGAATTGCGCGACTGCTGAGCATGAGGTCCTGGGGTCGATTCCCCGATCGGGCAAAGTGTTATTGAGTTTTACCGTTAGAAATTTCTCGGTAGCAGCCACGGAGGCTGGATTTGTGCACGGTTGATGGAAATAGGTTCGCCACCTCTTAAACATAAATGGCGAAATGTGGGTGTACTATTAGGTACACCTCTGCCTAACCCGTCGCTGATTACAGGCACGATGTTATGTTATGCCATAAGCTTTGCATTAGCTTATAATATGTCAATTGCATTATTTGATCGTCGGTATTGCTGTTTGCTACCCCATAATGCTCTGTATGGTCAATTGGTCATATATAGTTTTCATACCCCGACTGTACATACAAGTCTATAATAACTACACATCACACATCTGCTATCAACACATCTACTTTCAAACATACAAAATTGCAATACACAGCCGAAAAACAAGTGTACCATGAACAATATAGCCAAGAGTGCCCATTTGTAACCCTGAAGACGCTACATGTGTTACATTTGACACAATGCGAACCTCCTCAGACGTGTTGAGGGCACTCCAAGCCCTCCCGATCAGAGGAATAGTGCTGGTGTATTGGATGGGGAAAGGTGAGCTAGTGAGGGGAGTGGTACGGGATTTTTTGCGGGGTTCAGTGGATATGGGTAGTTTTTTTTTTAAGAAGAATATATGGAGATTGTTTTTTTTTACACCAAAATTGTGAAAAAAATATGAAGAAGGAAAAGACGATAATGATGATGACTGGATAGATGGGAATAACATACTTTTGATAAATCCTTGTCTCTGTAAGGAAGAAAAAGAATAGACTTAGACTAAGAGAGACACTGAGAGAGACTAAGAGTGGTGTATAATCTGGTGTCGTAGTGTAATTATGAGATTTTATTGGACGAGCCATTAAAATAGGATTTGTTGATCTTCATAACATCATAACCTTTTGTGTAATAAAGACAAGATGTTGTCAGTATTTTTTTTTTTAAATTATTATTTCAGGCTTCAATCTGGTGTCGTCGTTGCTATTATGAATATGGAAAAATTTAAAAATAAAAAGCACATAAATCAAGCTTAACATCCCACATACGCAACACCTAATCATTTCCACAACCCGTTAACCAAGCTATCCCACCCAACTTTTTCCTACCCAAATTAACCCATTAAGCCCGGGACGAATCCCGGGACAGCGCACATCACTAGCTGGAGGGTCTTCAGCAATTCGTGCGTAAGGGCCGGGAGTACTGCCGAGGCCTGATTTGAAAGGCTTTGACGGGCCCTGTTTACGGTACCTATGTCTTGTGCGATTCGGGAAGATACTTCGGGTCTCTGTTGTAAGTTATAATGGACAGCTAGGGGTGAAGGAACTATTGGTTTCTTTTTTTGTTTTTGGATATTTTTAAAGTGCCGTGGTTCTGAATAAAGAATAATCGGTACCTTTATATTCTTTCTTGTCCAAGATTTTTAAGATGAATGCAAAGACGGATTTTGTATTTCCAAATCGTCAGTTAAAGACCAAAAATATAGATTTATTTAAGGTGTCACATACAGCAATTAACACCGAGCAGCATGCAAAACGGTACGAAGGCATAATTATGTGAGTCCCCACTAGTTCTCATCCGTTTCTTTGCTGTGTAATAATATTTTAATATTTTATGGGTGACCACCCATAGTGTACAGAGTTTCCTCCGTGCCTCGGAAAACACGTTAAGCCGTTAGTCCCGGGTGTCATTTGTAGATCTTTGACAGTCGTTAGATAGTCAGTGGCCCAAAAACTCTGACAACCAGTCTTACCAAGGGGTATCGTTATTACCCAGTACTAAATGGGTTGTGGAGGTCAGATAGGCAGTCGCTCAGTGTAAAATACGGTATTCCGCTGCATACGATTAGACTGGAAACTAACTCCAACATGGTTGGGAAAAGGCTAGGCAGATGATGACGAATAATATTTTAACCTGTTAATTGAGAGTTGAGGGTCATCAGTCTTTAAAGTAGAGCCATTATTAAAGTAGGCCAGTTTGGAGACTATCATCATTCTCTTACCCTTATCCCATCATTTGGGGTCGGAGCAGCATTTCCTTCTAGCCTATTGCCAACTACCGGACACAAATCTAGACCACACTGCTAATGATGTCCATGTCAATTAATTAAAATTTGTCGTTAGTATGTGATGTCCATTGTCCAGTTATAGATTTCAATGAACAGTACATATTGATTTACTGATTAGATTCACTGGCTTCAGTAGTGAATTAATTGAGAATAACGCTATTTAATAGATAGTGGGCTTTGTATTGTAGTAAATAGTTCATCATGGTTTAAGTCGGGCGTCGAAAATATAAGCAGCTTATATACAATATTCTTATTATTTGAATGGCGTGCGATTGAGGAGGCCTATGTCCAGCAGTGGACTGCTATAGGCTGATGATGATGATGATGACACATTATTCATTTGGGTACTTATAAAATATACTTATACCTTACTTACTTCGACCAGTGGTCCACATTGGCCCTGAATCGATGAATTTGGAAGTCATGGAGAGAGGCCTTTGCCTTTTTTAGTGGGATGACACAGGCTAACAGTATAGCATATAGTACTTATAAATTTAACTTACTTTACAACGCAGCCTTATAGTTTTTGAAGACTCGGTAGAACTGTATAAGTTGATACATACCTGTAACAAAAAGAGATATTTAAATTAGTATTTAAAACGTTGATATAGTTATGTAGTGCTACATTTTCATTTATAAGAAAAAAAAAAATTGTCGTAGGGACATGACATGCAAACAAGAAAATAAATTAAAAATAATCATACAACGCATAAAAAATATAATAAATACAACAGGGCAGAAAAAAATAAAAAATAACAGCTTGCACGTCGTGACTGCGTCAAGCAGGTTACCAGTCAGCATGATGCTGTGCTATGGGGGGCCCACAGCACAGCGCTGGTTTTCAGTGGTCACCCGTGAAAAAAGAGATTTAAGATAGTTATGTGAAAGAGGTAGAAATCAATTCTACTGTATATTATAAATTAATCTTACTTCTTAGTATAGCAGCCATGGAGCCTGGATTTGTGTCTGGCTCATGGCAAAAGGCTCGCCCCCTATTACATGGGACTTTAACATAACTGGCGAAATGTGGGTGTACTATTAGTTACACCACTGCCCAACCCTTCGGGGATTACAGGCGTAATGTTATGTTTTTATTCTTAAGGATTTCTTCTTACAAGAACTATCGCGAAAAACGGCCTCTGAGCTGTATGCCAAGAAACCCTTACCATTATGGGCTGGGCACTTGAAACTTTCACCTCTCGTGGTGTTGCAGATGTTTCAAAGCAAGGGACTTTGCATTTACATAAAGTATGTAAGATGATGATGTTGAAACACCATTACAGGATCAAAAGCCAATCTTGCTAGTCATATATTTCTAGTGGTATAGGACTGTAAAAATATTAAGATAACTGATTTTTAAGTTTGTTTGTTTGTTACAGGGGGGGCAGCTTATTGCCAAGCCAGGTAGAAATCCAACCTCTAGGAGCTTCCTAAGAAGTTCACACTAGAAAAATCAATTACACTTTTTCTGACTTGGGTCAAATCCAGGACTGACGTTCAGTAGTAGCGCTTGCAACCGCTACACCAGTCTTTCAACGGGTCCATCTTTATCTCCATGCATATTGTTCAAATTATAAGAAAACAATATACTTACAAAGAGGATTTCAGCATTGTTCTGGGGGCCTAAAATTTCCGCTTTATCATAATCATAATTAATAGGACAACAATATGAATTACTTTACACTCTTAAAATTGTCAGAAATTCGTAAAATTCTCAAATTATCGTAAAAGTGACTGCGTCTGCGACCCTTTTAAGAATTGTAACGTGCTTCATATTATTAGCCTTTTATGATTCAGCTAAACAGGCCATTTTAGACCCCGTGGCCATTTTAGACTCCCTGTTTATAATTGGATTGCATTCAGTTTCAATGGTTGAATAATTCTCCCTAAATATACCCACTAAGACATCGTCAGTCTCGCCATATTAAAGACAGGGACACACCAACACCCTCACAGCACCTTGAACCGCCCTTCCACCCCAAACGCCGGTCTCTCGGACCAGCCTACCCCAAATTTACCATAAACATACTTTATTAGCCATGTTAGCGAACACAAATGCCTCTAACCCTCCAATATCAATCGGCAGCGTACAAACGGAACACGATAATGGGTTCCGTACCGTAATTTAGGGTTACCGATCACCGATAGAATTGCAAACCTCAATCTTGGCACGCCTGCTCCGAACGGGTTGAGTGTACAACGGTGGCTATTAGCATTTTGTTATGTTTTGAGAGTTTTGATGTAGACCTTTCCTAATGATTTCTTGTGAATGGTTATGGATTTAAGCCTATGAGAGGAGAAAAGTTGTCATGAGGAGTCTCATCATCATCAGTCTACAGCAGTCCAATGCTCGACATACTACTCAACTCGATTCTCAGCAACTCTCATCCAGTTACCACTAGACACCCTGCGAAGGTCGTCACTCCACCTAGCTTGAGGGCGTCCCACCTTACGCTCGCCGATTCTCAGTCTCCACTCAAGAACTTTCATGAGGAGGCTAATTTACATTAATAATACTAACCCTGATAATCAACTTAAATTAAAGTTTCTAAGTTGTCTTGACAAAGCTTCCTTTGACTTAAGCTAGCAACACGGGAAGCTTAAATACTTCAAAAGAATCATGTTTAGGTCTTCTTCTTTCTCGTGTGGTTAGTGAGTAACTGGTGTCAGAGCTGTTATGCTGCCCATGGGCCTCTGACTTGGCTTTACATGCCGTCGAGAAATATCTCTCAGGCATGCCGGTTTCCTCACGATGTTTTCCTTCACCGAAGCAAGTGATAATTATACAATCAGCCGAAAAATCAGAGGTGCGTGTCCTGGATTCGAAGTCGAGACCTGTGACTTGACATCCTCATGCTTACGTACGTAATGGTTACACATTTTTGTATATTTAATAAGGGAAATTATAACGTTAACATTTTTAGAAAACATTGAGTCTACACTGGTCTTCGTAATAAAAAAAGAAATAATTAAAAAAAAATAGGATGTTACCACAAAAGACATTTCCGAGAATCTATTAAAAAATCACTTACCAAAACTCGACATGAAAAAATTCAAACAGTTTTGCTCTTGCTGTATAACCGTCCTTAAGGAACAGATAGTTAACCCTACGTCCATTTGGTAGCAACACAAAATAGTTTTTCTACCACCTTCGTTAACTGAACACGCCGTTTGGAGGGTTAAATGTTGTTTTGTCTAAATCGAGAGTCGAATCCCAATTATTATCAACGTCTGTTAGATACTGTCTCTTTCATTTTAAGGTGGATAGTAAGTGACAACAAAACTTAAAAACGTGATTTAAGCAAAGTGTTGTTTGAGCATTTGGCGGTAAAATTAACTTTTAGAAGAGCTGTCAAATAAAATTTTCATCGAATTCTATTTGTTATCAACCCTGTTTCTGCCGGTTTTGCCTGTAATCCCCGAAGGGTTATTCAATTCAATTCAATTCAAATTATTTATTGCAATCCATAATTTACACATACAGGTGGTAAAATACAATTAAGAAGAAACAATTATGGACCCTGTCGGGCACAGCAAAATTAAATAAATAGGTAGGAGAGAGGAAGAGCGCTTTTATCAACTTACCATAACACTAAAACAATTAAATTAGGTAGACTGGTTTTTTTTTTTTAATTGTAATTGTATCATTTATTTATTAAGAAATTAATTATTATATTTGATTATATCATTTGTAATATTATGATATTCCAGTTATATTTTATTTAATGGGTGCATTTAGGTTAGGCAGAGGTGTACCTAATAGTACACCCATATTTCGCCAGTTATGTTTAAGTCCTATGTAATAGGGGGCGAGCCTACTGCCATCAACCCCGCTCACAAATCTAGACTCCGTGGCTGCTACTGAGAAATTCCTGATGGAAAAACCCAATAACACTTTGTCCGACCCAGGAATCGAACCCAAGTCGAACAACCTTCCGGATTAAAATTCTCTTGAAAACAGTGAAAACCGCATCCAAATCAAGAAGAAGTTTCAACCTTGTCAGACGAACAGACATAAAAAATGATTTTAATTTATAGTATGTACTATAGGTTTTCATTTAAAAATATTATCTCTGTATTAATGACCATGTAAATAATTAAAAGAATTTAATTTCAGCCTAATTTGAGTTCGCAAAGTGTGCTGAAAAATATACGTAAAGTTAATGTTGTTTTATTAACAAGCTCAGAAAAAACTTCGGGCTACCAAATTAGAATAAGTCGGGAAGTCGGACTTTCAATGGACTCCTTGACAATCCAATCTAAGCATGTTAATTTATTTTTACAGGAAAGTTTTAGGAAAACTCCGGAAATTGTGGAAACTCGACTTTTTATTAGGGAAAATAAAGTAAGATGATTTTGGTTAAAAATAAACTCTCGAGATGATATTTTTCCGAAATTATAATTTTTGTTGTCAAATTACGACGAATCTGTTTACTGATATAATGATTACAAACCAATCATATTATACGTCATCACATATCATCCGTATCATCCGAGAGTCATTATTTATCTTTCACACAGTCTTTTAAACTGTTTTACGTCCGTCACATCACATCTCAGGTCCAGTCGAAAACCAGCGTCGGGCACTAGCTGCTCGGCAGTTTGCTGAACTGGGCCTCTGAGCCATAAAAAAATCAGCTGTTTCCTACAAAACTGCAATACCTACACGGTCAGAATGTATGGAACAGCTGATTTTTTTTTAAAATAACCTATGAAGGATGAAATATTTCTAGTCTCTGTGGGGGGGGGGGGGGGGGGGCTCATAATGATGTACTAAATACGTGATAGCCGTTTTCGCTTCGGTATTCCTTCCACCCCCTATTTGAACAATAAACAGAGAAATAAAATTAGATGTATGAACGTAGACGAAGCAAAAGCAGTATATAAAGATTGCATGTGGTGTCCTGTAGTCTCTGCTTAACCCCATAAGAAAAAGGCATGTGTTTATGTATGTATGTAAAATCAATTTCAATATAAATCTATGACCGCACTCATCATTCTCCTGCCCTTATCCCAATTTATTTGCGGCAGCATGTCTTCGTCTTCCATACTTCACTATTACTCGTCATCTCAGCAGCCTCCCTTCTAGCCATATCATCCTTCACGCAGTCTATCTATAGTTTCTTTTGTCTTCCTCTGCTCTTATAGCCATCTACATTCATACTCAACATTTTCTTCACTACATTTTCCTCATTCCTCCGCATCACATGTCCATACCACGATAACCGATTACCACACAACTTTTCAGTCACCGGTGCCACTTTCAGACTTACTCTTATGTACTATTTTATCCATTCGCGTTACACCACACGTCTCCCTTAGCATTCTCAGCCACATGCAAATGCCTTTCATTCATCCCTTTTGTGGCCCCAACATTCTGATACATACAAGACAGCAGGTCTAACCATGGTTTTAAAAATCTTCCCCTTGAGTTTAAGGGGAATACGGGAGTCGCATATTGTTCCCGTGACCTGCCGCCATTTCATCCATCCAGTGTTAATTCTGTATAAATCTAAGACCGCACTACTCAGTCCAAAAAAAAACTGCCGTCACAAAACAAAAAAAAAAAAAAATGATACACTGAAACTCCCCCTTCGAAAAAGCACTTAGCCGACCATCGAACTCCAAAGAAAGCATATCTAAAATTAATTACACGTAAATCTAAAAGAGCTCGAGACAAAACATCATTAATCTTCCTTCTCTTTCCCTCATCAGGACTTGAGAGGGCAACGTGATTTATTTGCGGAGTTTTTTGCCAAGATTTTTATGTTGCCTGTCTGGTAAACCCCTGGTTTAAAGACTTATTGATTTAGGGATGACTGGAAGGGACACTGAAGAAGCAAAATGTATCTATTATTTTTTGTACCGTAGAGGAAAGAGATAAGTGTCAAAGTTCTCTGTTAACTTTTTAGACTTATGTATCCTGCTTATTCGTATGAAGTTTCATTAAAATCGGTTCAGTCTTTTCGAAAAAAAAAGGACTTGAAAGTTTGTATGAAACGCTGTAAGTAATGCTCTTTATAAACCCAAACTTGGAATTTTTAGTAAAGCATTCTATCCTGTATTGCTTAACCGCTATAATATGGGCAAAGTTCACATTAAACTGCATCTAACATTAAATTGTGACACATTAACCGAAACAGAGAAAAAACTCACACATCAACCGACAATCGATAAAACAAGTGTGTGTCCAAATGTATGTGGGTGTGTGTTCAAGTGTGTGTGTGTGTGTGTTCAAGAGCGTGTGGGTATGTATGCAAGTGTGTGTGTTCAAGAGTGTGTGAGTGTGTGTGTTCAAGAGTGTGTGGGTGTGTGTGCTAGAGTGTGAGTGTGTGTGTGTTCAAGAGCGTGTGGGTGTGTTCTAGTGTGTGAGTGTGTGTGTGTATGTGTGTAAATGATAATCAATAAATCGTCAATTTTTTTTCTTTTTTTCACATTTTATTTTGTTATATACATTAATAAATTAAAATAACCTATATTAACTAACTAACTTAAAAATAAACTTAAAAAATGGCGTCAAAAAACTCCTCCTCAACTTAGTCAACTGGTAATGTACCCAAAAGACTGGCGGCGTTGCCACGTTGTATGGCAACGCTAAGCCTTTGGCCAAGGTAAAAGCCAGCCCTTGGGTCACGGGAAGAGTCAACTAAACGTTGAAAAAAAAAAAATTGACAAACCACTTTCCAAATATTGAATCTCTTTCAAAATTGACATTACTGCCTACCCAAATGCCTCTTCAAGCCTCTCTACATCCCTGTGATACGACAGAAGTGGCTAAAAGAACTGATTAGTCCTTTATCCGGAACCCGAACGACTTCTTAAAAAAGGATGACGATATCTCGATTTGGTACTCTCAGATGTATAAACGAGACGATGAGGAAAATCAATTGTTTTGTTCCGCAAAATAAATATGTATTTGTGGCTGACAACTTCAATGTCAGTAGTAAATACATCATGTTGTGAATGAAAATATTGGAAATCAATCGTGGTAAATATTGTTTGTATATATTTTACTTTTGCTTTGGCTATGTTCATACATCATCCATATAACAAACGCGGTGTCCCGTTTATTAGTTTTAAGGCGGTTTTAGATTAGCGTCATTCAGCGCGCTTATTTTTTGTTTTTTTGTTTTTAAAAACGTTGCCCTACACTAGGAATTTCTCCTGTATCGTGGGTGCGTTTACAAACATTTAAACTCACATACACAAACAGCCAGACCCGGAACAACTACTTATAGGCCATACAAATATTTGTTCCGTGCGGGAATCGAACCCGCGACACGGAGCGCAGCCGATTCTTTCCCACTGCTGGGAAAAGGCCTCCCCCATTCCTTTCCAACTCTCTCGGTGTTTTGCTTTCTCTGGTCAATCTGTCAGGAACGAGTCCAAATCGGCAGGCCAGCGTTTCTTGGCCCTGCCTCGGTGACTACAACCGTCTTCAGGCACCCACTGTGTGACGATTCTGGCCCACCTGCCCTGGAAATATGACCCACCCAGTCCCTTTTTAACTTATC
Organism: Noctua fimbriata; assembly: GCA_905163415.1. Taxonomy (NCBI): domain Eukaryota; kingdom Metazoa; phylum Arthropoda; class Insecta; order Lepidoptera; family Noctuidae; genus Noctua; species Noctua fimbriata. The sequence goes on from LR990946.1 coordinate 9,411,588, forward strand.
GCCAGTATCGGCGATGCCTGTCTTGGAGCGTATTGGTGTTGCGTATTTAATCGGTTACTTTGATGTTTAAAATGCTACTCTCAATCGCTCTTTGGCAAACTTTGAGTGGACTTCTGACGTAATAAAAACAGGGTCTTAAACATAAAAGAATTTATTTATTTATTTATTAACACTTCAAGCACAAAGTACAGAGGCGGACTTAATGCCATAGGCATTTTCTACCAGTCAACCTTTGGGTGATGCAGAGACAAACAGTGGTAGGTGTAAATATATCTGCAAAAAATTAATTTATTACTAAGATAAACTACAAGGATATATAAAATACTATAACGATATATCAAAATACTATAAATATATATCAATTAATTAAGAATTGTGTCTAGCAATGCTTTGTTGGACACAATTCGCTGTAGTCTACAATCTATGTGACACTATTCTGCTCAACCGTTAGAAATGAGAGCTCATTCATCATAATTCCATCTCTAATTCGATCTAGTCTACCTAAATTCCAGCATTCCTTACGGAGCGACTTCCATCAGCCTATGAAGAATCAGCTTATAAGCAAACCTCATATATAACCAAGCTTACAACCGCAGAATTTTCATAATAATCATTAAGTAAACGAAGGCACAGATTGCATTACATTAGGGGAACGCAAATCCGCGAAAAAATTACAGCTAAGACGAAATGGTATAGCAGCGAAATAAGAATTTACATAAGGAACATTTTTATAGCATTTAAACATAAACTTTTATGAGCTACTCTTGGTTTAGGCCGAGAGATGTGGTCGTAAATTGAGCTTGTTTTGTGGAAACGCAACGACATCATGCGGGAACCCGCAATGCAAGTCTTGCGTTGCGTTACTGTCATAAGACAACGTTGCCAGGAAAAAAAAACGTTTCCTTCGTTTACTAGAAATTTCTCCTGTTACGTGGGTGCTTTTAAAAAAATTTAAACTCACATACACAAACAGCCAGACCCAGAACAACTGCCCGTAGGTCATATAAATATTTGTTCCGTGCGGGGATCGAACCCGCGACACGCAGCGCAGCTGGCAATCGCTCAGCCACTGCGCCAACCGTGCCGTCTAAATTAAGTACAATGTTTATGTGATGTGGTCATACCAGCAGCACCAGTCTATCTCGACATTATAAGTGTATTCTGGAGTTGTTTCAGCGCAACGGCGCAATAAATTACAAGTTGCGGAGTAGGCAGAAATACCGATAGATACTTCAGTTAGTATTGGTATGGAGGTATCCGAGTCCGGAGTTGCGTTTGTCCATGCCGGTTTGACCGCAAATCTTAAGCCAGGAGCCGTCTTTGTTCAATGCAATGAACGTTCATGCGTCAGAATGCCCGCAAACGCGCCTTCAACTTTTGCGTTGCGTTGTTTTCGTCGTAGAAGAACCCAAGATATTTTTAATTACAACCCCCCCCCCCTTCCCCTCTCTTAGTAATTGAAGCACCTCGCTATTTAACTAATAGATTACAAAATTGCTCGACATTTATTCAGTTTCGTAGGAGCTGAGATAAAATTACTTCATTAGCAAAATGATTTGAAATATGAGTAACTTAATTAAATGTTTATAGTTGAAATTCTATTAGAAATAGCAATTTAATTATTGCGTAGTAACTATGCCGAGTGTTTTTTGGTCTAGTGAACGAAACCGCGACACTGCAGAGTATGGGGTCCTGTGTTCAATTTCCACGCAAAATGTTATTGGATGTTTCTGTTAGGAATTTCTCAATAGCACCACTTGGAGTTTGGGTCTATGCCCTGTTGATGGCAATAAGCTCATCCTCTATTAAATGTGGGTGCACTATAGGCACACCACTCCCTAACCCTGCGAGGATTACAGGCGTGATGATATGTTATCCTAAGTAACCTTTCTGATTGCGATTCTAAATAGTCCACTTAAAATTAAGCGCTCCAACTCCCCGACTATGTTCCAAGATGGCCCCAAAACAACAGAAAACTTAAGCAGAACATTCATTTAAAAACATCCACTTTTGTTGAACACAGTTTTTGCGGTACACAAAACAAAATTCATTTGTAAGCAGTCTGTACAAAAGCTTGAAGACTGATGCCCTAGCACGAATACGCAAAGAATTATTATCCTAGGCTTATGACAAGGTATCGTACGTATAATCATACCAGCCTGTTAGTGTCCCACTGCTGGGCAAAGGCCTTTTCTCATGCCGAGAAGGCACAAACATTAATCCCCACGCAAGCTCCAAGTGAATTGGCGATTTCGGGCGCGATAGATAGGTATCATACATTACATAAATTCGCGTCGAACATACGACTATGTTAATTGATAATACATAGTTATAACTGAAGTGCTAAAACACTAAAATAGTAGGCATAGTAAAACGCTGAAGGTGTTGATAAATTTAAGCAACAAGCACAATAAATCTAGACTTTTAGATATGAACGACGCGATGTTTATTAGTAGTTTGAATAAGTAAATCATAATTTATCATTCTGCTGCCCTTATCCAATTTATTTGGGGTCGACGCAGCTTGTCTTCTTCTTCCATGCTTCTCTATTACTCGTCATCTCATCAGACACCTCCTTTCTTGCCATATCATCATCACACAGTCCATCCATCCTTTCTTAGTATAACTAATAAATATGATGTGAGAATCGAGCGCTTTCCATTTTTAAAATCGTTCAAAGTTACGTTTAGTTTACGTTTGTGCTAGGCCCACAGCTATGTAAGCTTGAAAAGACTTCAATGGCATTTCTCCGCTTACCCTGGTTTGTGTGTTTAGTAAGTAAAATTAGTTTTGTTTTCTTTCCTGGAATGTAGGGGAAAGGTCATGTATAATGGAATAAAATAATTGTTTGGCTTACTAATGAGGTCGTTTGCACTAAAAAATATTATGAAAATGTAGAACTCTACAATAGCGTTGGTAGCGTTTGCCAGCTAGTCATTTCATAAAATCTACCCTCAAAACAGTGAAGTACCTGTCAATACGTAAGGAACATAAATGTCCAAGAATAAAAAAATTAAGACTTTTGACATTCACATTTTTTCAGACCTCTTTAAGACTTTTAAATTAGAGTAGGGGGACACAATTTTGAAACGAATATCGGATCAACCAAAAAAAAAAGTATTTTAGGACCCTCGCTATCATTTTTTAAGGGCACGAAGCTAACTAGAATGGGTGGTCACCCATCCACGGACCAACCTAGGCAAACGCCGCTTAACCTAAAGATGGACCCGAGCGGCTGTTATTATTTAGCCACGAGCTCTTCTTTCTGTTATTTTGCGTAAAAAACATAAATAAATAAACAACAATAAACTTATACTGTCACTTACGGGATATCCGTCAACGGTAACGGTACGATAACGTTGCGTTTTAAACCGTGAAAGCTTAAAACAGTGTTTAAACAAAACGATGCTTATCTTCCTTAGACACTATTTGTTGGAGGAGCTCGTGGCTAAATTATAACAGCCGCTCGGGTCGATCTTTAGGTTAAGCCGTGCTTGCCTAGGTTGGTCTGTGGATGGGTGACCGCCCATTACATACCGAGTTTCCTCCGTGCCTCGGAAAGCACGTTAAGCCGTTGGTCCCGGGTGTCATTTGTGGATCTTTGACAGTCGTTAGGTAGTCAGTGGCCCAAAAAGTCTGACAACCAGTCTTACCAAGGGGTATCGTATTACCCAGTACTAACTGGGTTGTGGAGGTCAGATAGGCAGTCGCTCCATGTAAAATACTGGTGTTCAGCTGCATCCGGCCAGACTGGAAGCCGACCCCAATATAGTTGGGAAAAGGCTAGGCAGATGATGAGACACTATTTGTTGAATACATATTTGCCGAAACGGTCTCTAAGACCTACCTACATATACTTTTACCAGATAGAATCATAGAATACACACCGTTCGGTACAGCAATCAACGTGAATAGAAAAGATAATACCCCCGAAGGTATTTCCACATAATTCCGCCAATTACCAAGGGAGAAAAAACCCATGCATTTATTTAAAAAATCTAGCTACACACCCAAGCTTTCGCAGCATAAACATCCAACCCTAAATTGCCGCACAAAAAACCACGCGCGTCGAAACACAAATGGGGGTCTCTCCGACCCCGTCAGTTACACTGATGACATACAATATTAGCACAAATTAAACTGAAGCTTTTTCACTGAAGATTGCGACTGTCGGAGACAGTGTTAAATAGCCCGGTTATTTCGGCCATCCGGCTTTTAACCCCACCGGAGTCCTCAAGACCCCGCCTTGAGTCGCGATAACAGTTTAATTAAGTTTTCGAGTTCGGAGTTTGTACGTATTGCGTTGTTTTCTTATTGCTTTTTGCAAACAACATTAATGAGTGCTGGTTCACTTAGTCACAGTGGTGGGTTATTTAAATAGCAAAGTTTTATACACAAATTCGAGGAAGAAGTTGAGGCCTTTGGGCAGCCTTGAGCCTTAAATTAGAGGCCGCTTAAACAATTCTCGGGCCAAGTTTTGGTTGATTGTGTACATTCCTTCAGATAATTTTGGTCGATTCTAACAAGTACCCTTATTGTGGAATACACATTCAATGGACCGAGTAACCAGACGTCCTCAAAAGTCTAGACGTTTATCATACCTAAACAAACAAGCAAGCTTTGATAAAAACCAAACAAACCTCAAAAATACTTATGTAGTAAGTACACAAGGTCAATCAGTAATAAAAAGAAAATAAAACTGTCTCCAAAAATACAATAGGGCTTAGTCTCAAAGCAGAAACCTGTTAGTTTTCTTTGTTAAAAACAAATACAGAAAACCTGATCACCTGACCTTTTCAAGACCTATTTCGAAAAATGAGGCCTATTTTTTCATAACAACCTTGATTTTTACCTGATTAGAAGTTCTTGTGTAAATGTTGAGAAGACTGACATATTCAGCAATGATTTTCTTTTATTGAACTACGCTGTTTTTGATGTTATTTAGAGAAGATGACCATTAAAAAAACACGTTACTACGCTTCCTAACTACGTTTCTACGCTGCCCGGGTGTAACTGAATACCAGTATATCACATTTAGCGACTGCCTAATTGACAACCTCCTTTTTATGGCTTATGGAAAACAAAAAGTAATTATATTGAAAAGTAAATTAACCGACAACAATCAATTTTTACACAACTTACATTCCAGGCCCAGAATTTCAGTCCAAATTCACCCCTTCTAACACACACACGTAACACGCAATAACCGAGGCCTTTTCGACCGAAGTGTTCACGTGGAAGCGACGCAAAATAAACGTTATGTTATCTAAATAGGCCCAAACGCGGCCTGATGTGGCCTGATGTAATATAGCAGGAAATGTTGATGACGGCCGATAGCAGTGGAAGGGTTAAAAGTAGGTTGGTACTTTGATTGTGTATGTAAATTGGTTGAGTTATTAGAATTTAATGGTAAGGTGGATGGACCAGCTGATGCAGGACTAAAAACTATTCTTAATCGTAAATACGTACGCATGCGAATTCCTTCAGGGGTTGATTTGGGTCATCCAAACCTGGGCCCCAGTATGACCAAAGAGGTCAAGCTATTTTGCAAAATAATACTATACAGGGTGTAAACAGACCCTTCACGAAGCCGTCAACCAAGCATTATCTACATCAAACTAAGTAACTTTACGCAATAATTATTGCTGGGAAAATACTTTATTTTTTGGGGTGAAAAATCATGTTTTACGGCAGGACTCAATGTAACGTACTCAAAACATTGTGCTGATGGATGGATTGAATAGTAAGAGGGTCTTGGAGGTGTTAAAAGTAAAAATCTTGCATTAAATACTGGTACTTAAAAAAAAAACTTGCGAAAAAGTAGGAACTTTGACCCCCAATATCTCCGTAACTAGAATGTTCCAAGGTATGGTCTAGGACAAAAAAAATGATCGCAATGACGGGGAGAATAAGTGCCTTTCGGCTTCGTTGAGGGTCTTGTTACACCCTTTATTAACAGCATCTCAACCCATTCAGTAAGATGTTTGGAACTAGCTACGCGTCATTAGTTTCACAGTTATCTTTTTTGTTCACGTAGGATAATTTGCTACCTCCACGTCGTTCCTCACTCCCTAGTCTATAAGACTGGCCTTTGGCAACAGGCCAGCACCTCAAGCAACCTATTAAAATGATTCTTGTTATATCAGGAAACGAAACAAAAAAAGAACTGTATTTGACTTCCTATTAGTACGATGTTATCTTGTTTCCTTATCTTTGGAAGACAGTTAAATGATCCAGTCAGCATCCATAGTAAGTGTTCTGATAATGTGAGAGTAAAAACAAAAAAACTCACGCCTTTTCGCCCATGGGGCTTGGCAGACACTACAGAACATCACCTGCTGAGAATCTTTACCTACTCCTTTTGATTCGTCCACTTTCATGGTGTCTGGTTATACTCACTCGCCGATTGCGAGTTCTGCACCTGCCTTTGTGAATAATATCACCAATAAACACACATTATCTAGAAACTTCTAGGAGCTCGTGGCTAAATAATAACAGGCACTTGGATCAATCTTCAGGTTAAGCCTCGCTAGCTTAGGTTGGTCTGTGGATTGGTGACCATTAAGCCGTTGATTCCGGCAGTCATTTGTAGAGCTTTGACAGTCGTTACAGGTAGTCCCGAAAGTGCCCCGAAAGTCTGACAACCTTAGACTGGAAGCCGGCCCCAACATAGTTGGGAAAAGGCTAGGCCGATGATGATCTAGGAACATATAACTATCGCTAATTGTTTACAACTTTATTGTATTATACGAATGCATTTTCTTTTGCAGAACTAACAACTTGCATAGTACAGTAACGAGTTTTTCTAATGCATTTCAATCGTTAGCCAACTAAAGTAAAATTAATGATAAAATAAAATAACAAAATTACGTCGCTTAAAAATGCAGAACAAAGAACAATTTTTATTAATAAATCGTTCGAACAAATGAATGACTTGCCGATTCGACCCGTTCATTCATTCACTCACTTAATCTAATTACACAGTGTGAGCTTTTAACGAATGAACATAGAATTATTTGCATTTTTCCTCGAACTTTTTTTTTTGTTCTTGTTTCTTATTATTTTTATCCGTTGTATGAAAGTTAAATTCTGAATGAATTAATGAAGAATTATTTCTTGGAAATAAAGCTTAGTAGAAAGAGACAAAAAGATTTCTTTGATAGTAGACATTTTCTCCGATTAAATCTCATTCTTCTATGCTGGAAATATTACAAAATGCATTGCAATGCGAATTTTCTCAGTATCAGCCATGTAGTCTGGATTTGTGCCCTGTTGATGGCAATAGGCTTGCCCCCTATTACATGAGACTTTAACATAACTGGCGCAATGTGGGTGTACTACAGACTACACCTCTGCCTAACCCTTCGGGGATTACAGGCGTGATCCATTATAGTGCTGTATTCCTCGCTGTGCTTGTGTGTGTGCTTCTAGAATCGAATCCTCATAGATCATAAACTCCAGTCCATGGTAGTATAATAATTCAGGTTAACCACTACTACCAAAACTATTCAGTAAACTTCACTTCCGAACCTCACGCAATCTGAAAGCGAACTCATTTGTTTTAAAAACAAAATCACCGCGAATTTAGAACTCAACATCGTTCGAAATTCAAACGAACTATGAGAAAACAAGATGGCGACGACGTCACTATGATCTTTTCATTTTGACCATCACCTAAGCACCCCATTACTAAGTTTTTTCACCAAAAATGGGCGGAACCGCGCTATAACGGTAGTTACTATAACGAGGTCAGTCAAGTTCTAGGGCCTTCGAACAAAGTTCTGAAGCGAATTTACGAGTCTACCAAGTCCTCAGATAAATTGGATTATTGTCAACTAAATGTAGAATGTCGCTGAGTTTTGGTGGTTTAAACTAAAGACGAAAGCGGGTATACATGATGGATAAAAATTTTAATAAGTAAACGTATCATTTGTTTTAGATTTCAATGCGAAAAACTAAAGAATGGCCGTTGGCGAAAAAAAAAATGGTATTGGTGATGATTAGCTCAGTCTTGCAATTTGAAATCTATTGGTTCCATAACAGTGGCCTTACCAAAAACAACGTTGGTTTTGCAACACATTCAATCATGAAGCTCATCCAGGAATGTAAACCTTTTTGTTTCAAGTAGGACTAGAGCACATTACTTCTCCCAAAAAAGTACCGCAAAAAGCATTTCTGGGTTGAAGCTGAACGTAGGCTGGCGTAAATAGACCCTTAACGAAGCCAAAGGCACTTGTTCTCCTTGTCTTTGCGATATTTGTTTTGTTCTAGACCATATCTGGGAACCTTCTAGTTACGGAGATATTGGGGTCAAAGTTCCATCTTTCTAACAAGTGTTTTTTTTTAAATGCATGTTTTTAATGTAAGTTTTTTACTGTAAACACCTCCACCACCCCCGTACTATTCAATCCATCCATCAGCACAATGCTTTGAGTGCTTTCCATCGACTCCTACCGTAAAACGTGGTTTTTCACCCCAAAAAAAAAGTCGTTTCCCAGCAAAAATTTTGGCCTAAAGTTACTTAGTCTGATGTACAGAATGCTTGGTTGACGGCTTCGTGAAGGGTCTGTTTACACTCTGTATGGAGACATGAGAGATTTCAATGATACTCAGGGTTTATTGCTTATTGGTGATCAATGTCCCTTAGGAAGAGGTCTCTAGGTTGAGATTCAAAATCCTGAAATCAAAATTCCTCCACTTTCACGAAAAAAACTTCTTCTTCTTCTCGAATCGATGTCTCAGATTTTCTCCGACCACTACGTAGCAACCTGGACAGGTCTTTGTCTCATTCAAGTCCTGAAAGGTGCAATTACTTACAAAAAAAGCTTAAAGCTCTGCTTAAGACTTGTACCACACTCAACAAGAGATTTTGATCCGGAGGCATCTCCAGCAATCTTTATGGGATTTGGGACTAATCTCCTTTAGAAGTAACAAGCGTTACCGATCCCATAGTAGAGCGATCAAATGTTATTGTATATGTGGGATTGTTTCATTTAACCGCGACGGTAATCGTTGTTGTTACTGGCGAAGTTACCGTTCTGAAATTGGGTTAGGTCTTTGGAGATGGGATGTTGAGTGTGTTTTGTTGTTATAAGGTGCCTCATAATAACATTACATCACATACAGGTGTCGATCATATAAAAAAAGACTAAGTACCGTTTATGGCCGATGAAGCCGAAAAGATCTGGAGTGGCGACCGCGAACCGGAAGACGTTGCGTTGGAAGGCCTCCCACTAGGTGGACCGATGATCTGGTGAAGGTTGCAGGGATCAACTGGATACGAGTCGCACGGGACCGGTCAATGTGGCGACACTTGGGGGAGGCCTATGTCCAGCAGTGGACGTCTTTCGGCTGAAATGATGATGATGATGAAGTGCCGTTTTAATAGCAAATTCATAGAAATCTGGTTTCTAAAGCGATAAATCATCATTCATCATTCTCCTGCCCTTATCCCAATTTATTTGGGGTCGGCGCAGCATGTCTTTTTCTTCCATACTTCTCTACTACTCGTCATCTCATCAGACACCTCACAGAGCTATAAATATTCTTCGGAAACGAAGTTTAGCTAACATACTAACCAAAAGACGTTCACTACTAGATAAAGGCCTCCTCCAAACGTCGACCGTTCCTCCGCTTCTCGCATCTAACGGATTCCCGCAGCCTTCACCAGACCATTGGGTCAAAGTGGAGTTTAGTACAAGGGAATTCAGCATAATCAGCCTATAATGTTCCCACTGCTGCGACACAGATCCCTGTCTACGGGAGAGAGTGGGCCACGCGGGCCCAGTGCGGGTAGGTAGATGGCACATGTCTTCGAATTTTAGGTTCTAGTAGGACTTTCTCTATGGTTTCTTTCACCGTTTTGAGAGCAGTGGGTTCAAACCCACCAGCAACAAGAATGTTACCATCACCACAACTTTCTGAGAATTCAGGCTTTGCAAAACAAATGAAAATTCTATGCATATTAGAATTTAACGTTCCAAAAATAACTATTGCATGAAACGTCACAAACATACATCATAATGATAAATTCATATGAAAATCATATTGTTTGATATTTAATTGAGATGAATTTTAATTTGTGCTGTGTTAAAATTCATTTGGTTTCCAATGAATGAGCGTTGGGAATTAATAATTAAATATTCTGTGTAAATTAATGTTTTAAGTGGAGGTTCTGTACAACTGTTAGGTAAATAATTGAGTAAGTTTTGTGGTATAGTAGGAGCTACCTGTGACTTTGTTTGCTTATAAACTGACAACTCCGGTTTGATCCTCACTAAGTTAAAAAGGTTAATCCATCAGTCAAAAAAAAAAAAGTATTATTTTTGTAATTAGAAAAATGATAGTCGTGGAATGAATTTAAGGGATTCGCTTTTATATTATTTAGCTGCAGGTAAAAAATTAAATAAAACAAATCAAGAGCGCACTCGCGCGCTTTGTACTAGCTGGGTTGTGGAGGTCAGATAGGCAGTCGCTCCATGTAAAATACTGGTATTCAGCTGCATCTGTTTAGACTGGAAGCCGACCCCAATATAGTTGGGAAAAGGCTAGGCAGATGATGATGAACTAAGAGCGCACTCTTCAAGCGTTGATTCGCCATCATGATCATATCCCTTCCCATGTTACTTGGGGTCAGCGCAACACGTTCATTAAAACTTAGTAAGCGTTAATTCGCCATAAAACTTGAAAATAAGCCATGGAAATTGAAAAATATCAAATACCTCATTTATGTACACGAGTAGATTTAGACACTACTAGCTGTTACCCACGACCTTCGCCCGTGAGAAAATTTTGAAATCTTCCTCGATAAATGGGCTATCCAACACTAAAAGAATTTTTCAAATCGAACCAGTAGTTCCTGAGATTAGCGCGTTCATCCAAACAAACAAACTCTTTAAGCTTTATAATATTAGTATAGATTTGTACCAAAGTGTGTACCTGGAGTTTCTTGTCCGTTTATATTCATACAGATCTACGTTTTGGATACGGCAAGTTTATGACTAACTGGCATTCAGTCATCCAGTCCTTGATAAGTGAAATAATGGCTTTGAATTCAAAAGATAAATGTGATCGGGAAACCATTTCCCCCATCAACTTTAACGGTCAGACATACTGCCCCAAAGTCCATATCCACCACCTTTAACCCTTAACCGACTTACAAAAGCTTAACCATAAAATAATCGCCCCTGACAACACCCGATAACAGCAACTTAGTTAAGTTATTACTTACTTCAACTTAACCAAGTTTAAGTTAATAACTAAGCGCTTAAAACGCCCTTCTAAAGATGTTGACACTTTAAGATGAAGGAAACTTTAACTTAAGTGTTTTAAGTTGGAGTAAAATGTCTAAGTTGAGATATGCCTATAGTTTTAAGTTTTGAGGAACTGGGATTTTGGGATAAGTTATCGTAAGTATTCGTAAGCTTTGATGTTTTGCGATAAGTTAGAGTTAAGTGATACTTATTATTGTTTTGTTCCCTAAATCAAAATGTTAAGAGCGTTAACGTCTTACGGCATTTTTCATACAAAATTTCAGGAGATTTTTTTTCGAAATGACTGAACCGATTTTAAAGGAACTTCGCACGCATAACCAGGATACATAAGTCTAAAAACTGTATAACTATACTTATTTATGTTTTTCTACTGCAGCTTTTCTTGTTTGAACTAATATATCTACGACCACAGCTACACTTTTATTTTTTTTTCGGATGGGAAAGCATCAAATGACCCGCCCCCCCTGGGCGGAGCGGAAGGGATTGTCAGACTTGTACTGACTAAAACCCATCCATGTTCCTTCTCTGCCCTTTGTGTTCCAGGGCCACGGTATCTCTTTCGAACAGTCCCGCAGCCCTGGCAGGCATCGGCCCATTCGGACCCCTACTTGGTTGCTGACATCTCTTTGAGGCGCGCGTGGAACACGAACGCGCCGTCGACACGGCCTGCCGTCATAAGACGGCCGGACGGCGAGCTAGCCCATAACTCGCCGTCCACAGGCCCGCGCCTACGGTGGCTGGGAGCCACAGCTACACTACGGCTAACAAACGTTCAAAAACGAACAAACGACAATCAATCAACCCCGATCAATCGGAAATGATAAGGACAACGATTCAAATCAATCGACTGCTCATAATAACGTCGCTCAGCCAATAGGAGTCGTAAGTGACAATTGTTGAATTGATGCGACAGAATGCGCTTGGCAATTGGACGTCTTGGTGTGGATGTCAAAGTTTTACATTAATGTATTTTTAAATAACTGTGCCCGGGAGCTTCGTCCGCGTTAAATTATTACAAAAATATGAAATTATTACAAAATTATTACTTCCCCATTTGAATCGGATTTTGACAATTTCATGGGTTTTAATTGTTTTACAAGGAACCCTCATCCATTTTCTCTAATAAAAGTAGCTTAAGTCAGCCTTATAACATCAGCTATCTGCCAGTAAAAGTCCCGTTAAAATCGGTCCAGCTTATTACTACAGGAAACGGGATATTTACCATGTTTACTATTTTTGTCGAGTTCCCGATATTTCGGCGCTGTTGCAAGCACCATGATCACGGATAAACTGAAGTTATTGCGGGTGGGTGTTTATGAGCAGACAAATCGGTCTACCCTCTTTCTTGTTCGTTTTTTGCACTCAGTACCGCTACCACTGTCACTCGCAACTCGATTCTGTTCCCGACATACGAAACTCACTGTGTCTGCTCGCGAACTTTTTTCCGCACTTTTTCGTTTTTTACATAGCTGGACCACTGGATTCCAAGCTCTCGACAGTCATCAGTCAGTCAGTCAGTCAGTCTTATATCGGTCAGACGAAACGTACGGTAGCTTGTCGAATATCGGAACATATCAGGGCGGTGAAGAACAACGACACCCAAAAATCGGCCATTGCTCAACATCTCCTGGAATCAGGATCGAACCACTGGATTGAGTTACATAACCCTCAGGTCATCTCGACAGAACGCCACTATATTCCTAGACTGGTTAGAGAAGCCATTGAGATTACCAAATATAGGAACTTCAACCGGGAAGATGGGTTTCAACTGTCGAGAGCTTGGAATCCAGTGGTCCAGCTATGTAAAAAGCGAAAAAGTGCGGAAAAAAGTTCGCGAGCGGACACAGTGAGTTTCGTATGACGGGAACAGAATCGAGTTGCGAGTGACAGTGGTAGCGGTACTGAGTGCAAAAAACGAACAAGAAAGAGGGTAGACCGATTTGTCTGCTCATAAACACCCACCCGCAATAACTTCAGTTTATCCGTGATCATGGTGCTTGCAACAGCGCCGAAATATCGGGAACTCGACAAAAATAGTAAACATGGTAAATATCCCGTTTCCTGTAGTAATAATGTTAGTGACCATGATAGTTTAAAATCTTATATCGGTCCAGCTGTTTCGGATATTAGCCAGAACAAACAGACAGACAGACGAAAAAAAAAATTTTCAAATACCGTATATACTTTCATATATTCATAAATCTTGATGTATAAAGCTCTACTTAAACGCTAATGAAGCTAGATTAATTACCACGAATCCGTACCCTCAATAGAATTCAATAAATACTGAAACGATTGATGGATGATGTACTATCAATGTATATAGGCCATGTTAACTAGAGCAAAGCCTACGACAAATAAGTAAATAAAGGTATTTACTTACCTATTCATTGTAGTACAATTTCATGTGTATAGGTATTATCAAAGAGCCTTGGACTACATTTCAATTCACACAATTCGGCGTTTTTGTTGATAACAAATAGGTTTTATTTAACGTCGTCGGTGACCGAATTTTAAAGATAATCTATTATTAATTAGTGAACATCCATAGAAACGACTAAGGCATGGCTTATACAGAGGAGACGGGCCAAGGGTGTGGCGGTGGCGGATAATCAAAGAAACCTAAAATGAACCTAATAGTTATGTAGCATAGCGTCGTTTTTGTCGGAAAGAGAATTGCGCCCGCGCACCGGTCAAGCCACCGCCACTACTAATACGCTAATCGACGCCAGAGCATCTTCGTTATCTGATAAAGAATACATGCTTTCGAAACGAAATCCAATTGTACAGTGCCTCCGTCTGTATAATTTAATGTAGCGAGGAGACAAATCTCCGCGCCACACCACCATATATAGGCATCATGAATGGCAGTCAAAGTCTAGCACCTGAAAAGAAAATGCATTTTTTTTAAATTAATTGTTTCATTAAAAAAAAATGCATTTTCGTCTTTTCAGATTTCTGTATGAATTAACGTGGACCAGGCGAAAGGAGTATGTAAGGATCGTAGCAGGAGGCGTTCTGTAGTTTCTGCCTACCCTCTGTGGGAAATAAGCGTGAGTTTATGTATGTACGTATGTAACTTGTCAGATAAGTTAACAGGAACCTATCGGGTTGTTGAGAAAGGCCATACATAAGTGCAACAGTACTAAACAAATCACCAAAGTCAAACTCAAAACATTTATTGCGAGCCAAGGATATATTCCAACGTACCAATAATATATTCAAGATCTTTGAGCACCACTCTGTAGGCCTCAAACGGTGTAAGCGCCGTGATTGGACAGAATTGACGCGATGTCGCCTCGTCACAACTAATCTAAGAGTTCGTGTGCCTGCTTTGAAGATGTTGATAGATGTGGCATTTATTTGTGGTGTTATACATGTTGTATAATGGATGTTGTGTAGAGGAGCTCGTGGCTAAATAATAACAGCCGCTCGGGTCGATCTTCAGGTAAAACTGCGCTAGCCTAAGTTGATCCGTGGATGAGCGACCACCCATTACTTACCGAGTTTCATATCCGTGCCTCGGAGAGCACGTTAAGCTGATGGTCTCGGCTGTCATTTGTAAATCTTTGACAGCCGTTACAGGTAGTCAGTGGCCTGAAGGGCTGACAACCAATCTTACCATGGCGTATCGTATCACCCAATACTATACTGGTATTCAGCTGCATCCAGTTAGACTGGAAGCGGACCCAACATAGTGGGGAAAGGGTAGGCAGATGATAACATGGTGTATAATGATGTTAAATTAAAGTTTCACGTTGCATACTGTGACTGGCCCTGCGGCCAGGGGCCATCTGTCAGATTTCAAAAAAGGACAAGATATCATGGGTCGTTCACTGACTTCGATTTTCATCTCATCTGACGGAGATGCTGGGCAAATCCGACGAAGATATTTTAGGTTTTCACTAAATCTATAATAGTTTGTTCAGAATAAGTAACTGAATCGACTCCAATAATTTTAGAAACATGTTATATTTTGTTCCAAAAAAATTTTAAAAAGTCTACAAATTGGATACCGAGCGACACTAATTACCTATCGCAATCATTTAGGTACCTACTGCCAAATTATTATTATCAATTAAAAGAGCTCAAGACGACTCTGGAGGCGCGCGCGCGGCTTTGCCGCGTGGTGACCACGTTTTAGTGCGGACAACCAGGTAACAGAACAAGCTTATAATATTGTGATTTTTCATGATGCAGTTTTGAAATTTTGTATATTGATTCTTTACATAAAAATACTAGACACGTGTTTCAGGTTTCGCATATACTAAAACTAATGTTGTATAATTATGATCCTAAATTAGATGAGTTAATGAACTGTACAGTTCACTAACTCATCTAATTTACTGTTGGTTGACAGTTTTCTCAGCCTTAAATGGCATTTATATTTTGGCGGCAACTGAATATTTATTAGAATCCATTGTTCTGGGAATGTAAAAATTCTGCCATCAAAGCCGTGGGCGAAAACTAGTTCAACAGTCGGCTATAACAAACAGGTTAGATCATAGTTGAAACTAGTTCTTGGTTTAGGCCTCTGGGTAGCAAGGATGTAGATACTTTTAACATGAATTATTATAATACGGATCTTAATAATGCCTATGCCAATCATAGCCTTCAGAATAGGACCACTTCGGCTTAAGGTGATTCCTTCATTCATCATCCTCCTGCCCTTGTCCCATTCTATTTGGGGTCAGCGCAACACGTTTTCTTCTTCCATTCTCCCCTGTCAAACGTCACGGCATCATTTACTCCTTTCTCTTTCATATCAGTCTTCACACAATCCCTTCATCTTTTCTTTAGCCTTCCTCTCCCTCTCCATCCATCAACATTCATGTCCATCACTCCTTTAGTTACATACGACAAGATGATTCCAGAAGATTGAAGAATTCCAGTCATCAAATAAAGCTATGGAAATTATAGCTGAAAAGTGTTGAGTTCATTAAATCCTAGTTCCAGAAGTGCGCGAAGCAAATTACTAAGAAAGGCAGATTAGTCTGCACCTAACAATTCATTTACCATCCACCCGCATTCTCCAATCATCCCGCGATCATGGCGCTTGCAACAGCGTCGAAATATCGGGAGCTCATAATAATTGAAAATCACGGAAGATATCCCCTAAATGACAGTGTACCAAAAAAAAACACAAAACAAAAGAAAGTAATTCCAACAAAAATACCAACACGACAGTACCAAATCAATTCCCCAGTATTGTTATTTTTCTAATCACATGCCATTAATACTGAGTACTGTAATTAATATTAGACATAGTTTATGGGACATTAAAAGCCATGGATTATGGCTTTCTATTGCGTAGGAGGGGTCAGTGACCTGTATTATTATGGTATTCGTTATTGATGGCATGGAGTTTTTTCGTTGAGAGTACTTTTCTTGAAATATCAAGATTATTGTTTTTTTCTTGACAATGGTTTTGAGTGGTGTTACTTACGCAACGATTTAAAATTTTATTAATTTTGTTTTCTTAATGGATATAATTTGTTCACCTCAAACCAAATGAAGGTGCATTTGGTTTAGGGCCGTCACGTACCCCGGTCGGAGCGGAGAATGGAACCGGCGAGAGATGTCGTGCGGTGTTCCACAGGGATCGGTTCTGGGGCCGGCCTTGTGGAACATCGGTTACGACTGGGTGCTGCGCGCCGACCTCCCTAGCGGCGTCAGCGTAGTCTGCTACGCTGACGACACGCTGGTACTGGCACAAGGGAGGTCGCACGAGGCGGCGGCCGAAAACATGACACGCGGGGTTGCGATAGTCGTGGAGAGGATCCGGCAATTGGGTCTCGAGGTGGCATTGCACAAGTCCGAGGCCATGTGTTTTCATGGGCCTCGGAATGCGCCACCGTCGGGATCCCTACTGACGGCAGGAGGGGTTTCCATCGGCGTCGGGTCGACGCTGAAGTACCTGGGACTCGTCCTTGACAGCCGGTGGAACTTCGTGGAGCATTTCCGACGTTTGGCCCCCAAACTGGAACGGACCGGGGCTGCCTTCAAGCGGCTCCTGCCCAACCTGGGGGGTCCAAACGCCTCCTGCCGGAGGCTCTACGCGGGGGTCGTGCGGTCCATGGCCCTTTACGGGGCCCCAGTGTGGGCGCGTTCTCTGAGGCTGCAAGCCGCCCGCTACTTGAACGCGCCCCAAAAGGGGATAGCCCTAAGGCTAGTCCGGGGGTACCGCACGATCTCCGGTGAGGCGGCGAGCCTCCTTGCCGGATTGCCGCCATGGGATCTGGAGGCGATAGTCCTCGCGCGCCTTCACGAATGGCGCGCGGAGGCACTACGTCGGGGGGAAACTCCGCTGCCGCGGCAAATCGCCGCTCAGCGGACAGGCCTCCGGAGCGATCTCATGGTGACATGGAGAGAGCGACTGTCGCAACCCCGTGCAGGGCACGCCACCATAGTGGCGATAAGTCCCCTCTTTGAGGAGTGGCTAGAGAGGCGCCACGGCGCCCTCACCTTCCGCCTGACGCAGGTCCTCACCGGACACGGTTGTTTCGGGAGGTTCCTGCACCGAATCGGGCGGGTGGAAACGCCCGGGTGTTTCCATTGTGAGGATCGTCCGGAGGACACGGTGCAGCACACTGTGGAGGTCTGCCCCGCTTGGGCGGAGCAGCGCCGTATCCTCGTAGTGGCGATCGGCGGCGGCGACCTCTCGCGCCCGGCCCTGGTTCAAGCCATGGTCCGGAGCGAGAGGGAATGGGAAGCCGTCACCTCCTTCTGCGAAGCAGTCATGCTGGTGAAGGAGGTGGCGGAACGTGAGAGGGAAAGAGCCTCACGTCCCAGCCGCCGCGGGAGACGCCCTGGGCGTCGGGGGTCACGTGGTGGCCCCCGGCCACCGTAGGCGCGGGCCTGTGGATGGCGAGTTATGGGCTAGCTCGCCGTCCAGCCGTCTTATGACGACAGGCCGTGTCGACGGCGCGTTCGTGTTCCACGCGCGCCTCAAAGAGATGTCAGCAACCACGTAGGGGTCCGCACGGGCCGATGCCTGCCAGGGCTGCGGGACTGTTCGAAAGAGATACCGCGGCCCTGGAACACAAAGGGCAAAGAAGGAACATGGATGGGTTTTAGTCAGTACAAGTCTGACACTCCCTCCCGCTCTGCCCAGAGCGGGGGGGGTCATTCGATGATTTCCCATCCCAAAAAAAAAAAAAAAAAAGGTGCATTTGGTTTTACATAGATAATTTAATAACAACGACCTTTTTTTTTTATTGACCTGTACTGTCCCACTGTTGGGCAAAGGCCTCCCCCAATTCCTTCAATGCGCTCTTTTCCCGTGCCTCCTCGACTATATGGCAAGCAAAAATTCCAATGGCGTTTGATTTCTACAAAATCTTCTCGTCTTCCCAAAAAACAGATTAATTTGTTAGAAAAGTACTGAACCCAATCTTTTGAAGAGCATATTATCACCACTGATGATCAGTCTTAAAACAAAATAAATTCACATCCGTCTTTCCACAGTAACTCCATAATAACTTACTAAAGTATAAAAATCAATCGCTATTACAAAAAAACCTGTCAATAAGTTATACTGCAATCAATTTTATACTCAAATGTCACAATGGAAAAACCACTTTTTAAAAACATAATAATTTTCATATAAAATAAAATAAAAAAGGTAATGAAATATGAGAGTTGCTTCGACGTCTCATTTCTTGGGCTGGGATACATCTGTCGATTGTATTTTAATAAGTAATCGATAAATATTCATAAGTGGAAACTATTTTTATCGATGTCGATATTTTTTATATTTTTTTGTGTGAGTTGGTAAGTTTTGCTGGTATTTTGTTTCGTTGTTGAAATAAGATGTAACGGAAATATTGTTTATTTTTAATGGAATGTACTGTATCTAAAAACAGATTTTTTTGTCTATATTTTTTTTATAATATGGATAAAAAGTAATCATTTATAATGACTAAAATACCTACCTACGATAATTTAATGTTTCATTTATCGAAGATAATTGAATTTATTCACGTGCGCCAAATTATAGGCAGTTTGCTCACTAAAGGACCTCCCGGCTGGGACCTACAGAGAAGCGTTTTTTAATTAAAATTGTTTAAAAAATAAACAAAAAGTGCCAAAACGTGTTAAGTCGAGAGGTCCAGTATATTTTATTCAATTAAAACCGAAAAGGTTTCGCGAATACGGAACAAAAAAAAATCAGTTTTGGGGATATACGCGTTACGCATACAAAAATATGCAAAAATTTTCAAGCAGTTTTAAAATTATGCAGGAATTTGACATTCAAATTAAAGTGGGGTGTCAACATACGAACGGACTCGGGTTCCGTAAATATGTATAATTAGTCATCTATTCAAAAGTGAAATTAAAAATATAGTACCTACTAAAAACGTTGGAAAATTTTATTTTTTGTTTTGGATGTTCGCTCTTGACCCGTTTAGCCTGGAAGTAGGCTAACAAAACATTGCCACATTGCATTAACATAGTAATTTTGCTTTTATAATTCGTGTTAAGTGTTTTAGTATAATATTGAAAATATCCATGAAAGGGTGTAATCAAACTGGACAGCCCCACAATTAAGAAACAAAATAACTTAACCACATTAACAAATTAAAATGACAGTTAATTACCAAATAATTATATTTAGTAAAAGGTAGATTATTATTTTGTGCTATGGTATCAAAACCATAGCACAAAATAATTGATACAGAACTACGTCTCCATACAAAAAGAGAAAACGCACGCAAACAGACATGTTTCACGTATAGCGAGTACAAGCGCACTCACGAGGTCGCCGACTGTCATTTGTTTGAGAATCCTCCTGGTAGCTGGTTGACAACTGTCATATTCCTTAAATTAAAGGGTAAAAATGGATCAACCGCCAGTGTCCACACACATGCGTGTGTATTTGTAGGTGTGCCTGTTTTCGTTCTTTGTATATAGCTGACATTCTGTACATATCCATTCTGTGTTTATAGTTACACTGCGTGATTAATATGTTAAGATTAATTAATTTTAATAACAAATTAATTTAGTTAATTATACATGTCAACCGCTCATGGTTGATTTACTCGCTGTATTATTAATTAATGTCATTTATGTACTAATTGATATAGCTAACAGTGACTTGAAACTGAGTCTGGGTAAAAGCTAGAAAGACTAATTATTGTCCTACTCATGACTACACTTCTTCGTCTTTCCTATAAAAAAATTGTCTTCGATTGTTGCGGCCTAAAACTCGGCTACTTTGAATTTGTTAGTTAATTTTAATATTTCTACACCGGCAACGGTAGTGTATGTGAAACTGTTTAATATTAAGATTTTAATGTATTGTACCTTAAACTCACTCAGAAATGAATAAATCTATCTATCTATCGTCTGACGAAAATATACAGTTTTTTGATATTCAACTGTAAATAAGTGATAAAGAGTTTCTTATCTTCTTTGAAGTATAAGTTCAGTAACTGTTTATTTTTGTATCCAAAAAAATAATAGACAAAGCCGCCTAAAGAATTTCATCAAAAAGATTATCTAGAGCAACAGTTTTTTCCTGTCAAGTTATTTACATCAACAAGCGATTTACTTTGCGAAATTATGATTGACAGATTGGTGATCCGTCAATCATAATTTCTTTTAACTCTTTTTTATAAAAAGGTGTAACAAGACCCTTAACGAAGCCGAAAGGCAACTGTTATCCCTGTCATTGCGATCTAATTTTGTTCTAGACCATACCTGGGAACCTTCTAGTTACGGAGATATTGGGGGTCAAAGTTCCAACATTTCTACAATTTTTTTTTAAATTCATGTTTTTAATGTAAGATTTTTACTTTGAACACCTTCACGACCCCCGTACTATTCAATCCATCCATCAGCACAATGTTTTAAGTGCCTTACATTAAGTTGTACCGTAAAACGTGATTTTTTACCCAAAAAAAAAGTCATTTTAGTCAGCAAAAAAATTTGCGAAGTTACTTAGTTTGGTGTACAGTATGCTTGGTCGACGACTTCGAGAAGGGTCTGTTTACACCCTTTATGTTACGATTATTTTTGTTACGTAACAAATATGTTTTTATCGATATCTAACATCGACACAGTCACATCCCTACCATCCTCTCTACTATGCTAATAAGGCCCGATTGATTTGCATGAAACAAATCTACTGTCAGGCAATTATTGTTATTGTCCATTAATTAAAATAAATCACTATGCGTGAGGTCTGGTTCTTTAGTTTTATTGTTAAAATATTTATTGATATTGTGATTCCGTGATGATCTGATATTGTATGACTACTAAAATAATGTCCTTTAAACTTCGAATGAGTGAATATTTTGACTTGTTTATTAATCTAGAGTTCCACAATTTAAAAGTTATGTTCAAGCCCCTTGTCAAAAGGCGTCGACCATAATTGTCATCAACCGGGCCCCACAGATCCAGACTTCAGGGTTTTTTTTTTATTCCTGAAAAATCGAACCCAGGGAGGACAAGACCAACGAGGCAGTATCAACTCCCAGATTAAAGATGGTGTACCACCAAAACCATTAGCATTTATAATACCCCTAGCTATTGCCCGCGACCTTCGTTCGCATGAATTTTTTATAAATATACTATGTTCCCTGTTTTTGCAACATTTATTTTGGTCGTAGCGTGATGTTATATATAGCCTATAGCCTTTCTCGATAACTGGGCTATCCAACAAAAAAAGCTTTTTTCAATTCGGACCAGTAGCTCCTGAGATTAGCGCGTTCAAGCAAACAAACAAACTCTTTAGCTTTATAATATTAGTATAGATTAAGTATAGATACTATTATTTCTCCATCACCGTTTACGGAATCCCTACAAAGAATGAACAAAAAAAGCACAAAAAAACAAGCTATTTATAGTACAACCAACATCCCCAGAACAATTTACCTCCTATATTTAACATACATAAAGAAACTTCATTACTTATACGGTTTTTTTCCTTCTTTTGATCTCAAAGATAAAACGTTATTATTTAAGTTTATTCTTTCGAGATAACGTTACAATAAATTGAGATAATCTCATCGCTACAAGGGCTAAAGCGTGTGTTATCGCTGCCTTATCGCATTGCTTCAAAACAGGGTTTAAGCATTAAACTGATAAGGACATGGATTTCGCATTTATCATCGTGGATTGTGTTGAGCTTTTTTTGTTGATTAAGTTTTCAGGTGTGGCAGACTGCGCAGAAGACAGCGGGACGAGCTACACAAAGCCCACGACCAGTGCTCCACATTAGTTCTGAATCGAAAGATCTGGAAATCATGGTGTAAGGGAGTTTGTGGGCGAACTGGTCACAGAAACTGATGACCCGCCACTTCTTTCGTTATCGTGTGGTTAGTGCCTAACCTGGTGTCAGAGTTTTTATGCCGCCCATGTGCCTCTGACTTGGCTTTACATGCCGTCAAGAAATATCTCTCAAGCATGCTGGACCTCTCCTTTTGCTTCGGGCATGTGATAATGAGATAATACGCACATGAATCCAAAAAATCAGAGGTGCGCGCTTTGCGTTCAAAATCGCCTACCTATCAGTGGCGAAGGTTCCATACAAGTCGATTCCTACTGGCTTCCTTTTGAAAAATGGTACAGTCAGTATTCTATAGACAAATAATATAATCAAAGATATGTGCCCCGGCTTACCTCTTACAAAAATTGACCCTTCGCTACTGAGACCTATGACTTGACACCACTAGACTATAACTGCTATAGAATCCCTCTACTGAAGGCGCCAAAATCGTAGTACCTACAGTTCTAGACCGACACGATTTCCCTTCGCCGTCGACACGCTAAGAAGTCACAGTAAGTTTGGAGGTGCTAAAGGCGTGTAATGATTTGCTTCTTGAGTTATCTAATCTGTAAGTATGAATTTTCTCTCTCATCGTCATAATAAGTCTATAATGTTCCTACAGCTGGGACAAAGACCTCCTCTCTATGAGAGGGAATGGGCAATTCAACACGCGGATCCAGTGCAGGTTGGTAGATGTCACATGTCTTCGAATTTTTGGCTCTAGGATTTGTCAGTTTCCTCACGATGTTTTCCTTCGCCGTTTTGAGAGCCGTGGTGTGGTGATCGCCTGCCAGGGATCGAACCCACGACTAACTGCTCGTAAGTCGGGGCCGCCACCGCTGCTCTTTAACATTTTCTCTCCAACTGGCTTTAACTACTCGAAATCGATACAAACTACTTACTATTAAATACACAACCCACTCAAATACTCTCAAAACATTACACCTCAATTTCAAATGTAAACGTTACTAATTGTTTTAATAC
The DNA here is from genome assembly GCA_905163415.1 of Noctua fimbriata. NCBI lineage: Eukaryota > Metazoa > Arthropoda > Insecta > Lepidoptera > Noctuidae > Noctua > Noctua fimbriata. Next base: position 9,435,117 of record LR990946.1, read on the forward strand.
CGACCTTAAGGCCAAAACGGATCCCGGACCAAACAGATCCCTGCCCAAAACGTATCCCGGGCCCCAACAATAGCACAAGGAGTCCCTTTGAACCATATAAATCATAGAATTAATTATGATTGGGTTACAATTGTAGCAATGTTTGTGGAAGGGTATGAATTATGTATGTTGAATAGTGTGAGAAAATATCATTTTCTCAGCTGTATTATGAAGAATCTTTATTTCTAGTATTTAGAAGCTTGAACAAACTTGTATCTCTGTTTTCTTATGCATTTACATAAAATACTAAATCGTACGCCGGGAGGGGACGTCCTAGAAGGACATACGCAGACATTATTGGTGAGGTTGCGTGTATGACCAGTTGTATGAACGTGGACGATGCAAAAGGAATATGTAAAGATCGTAGCAGATGACGCTCTGTGGTATCTGCCTACCCCCATGGGAAAAAGGCGTGAGTTTATGTGTATGTACTAAATCGTGCTTACTGTGCTGCTTTCTCAGCATAATTATCAGTGACTGTACCTACTGTCTCGTTGATCTAGTGGTCGCAAGTACTATTGATGAACGAGAAATCCTGGGTTCGATTCCCAGGTCAGGCCCAGTGTTTTTGGGTTTTTTCATAAGGAAATTGTCTCTATCAGCCCGGGGTTTGGATTTGTGCTCGGTTGATGGTAACAGGCTCCTCCTATCCCTATCGAAAAAAATTACATAGGCCTATACTAGAGGAACAAATTTGTCATATCCCCGAAAATTTACAAGCGTGATGTTACACAAATCTTAACTTACATAACTTTAGCCGATATTAAATTAAACTACATAGTTTATATTTGTAGCAAACCATCGACATTTCCACAACAAGACCACACAAGGAAATATAAATTAACCAAAGACCGATTGAACGAATGAATGAATGAGGTGAACATAAATCCGTTTGACATTAAATTACTGACGCACAATTCTAACATCGATGCTAGAAGAGTTATTACAAACTAAATAGCTGGTATGAATATGCAACTGAGTGTACCGGGAGGTCTAATTGTACATTAATATTTACAGCTGACTGTACGTGGGTTGGAGGTATAAATTGTATTGATAGGTTGTAAATGTAGTTTAAGTATGTTTGATGTTGAGGTAGTTAAGTGTATAGAATTTGTCCGATTTTAACAAAGAAGGATTCACGATTTTAATGACTACCTACAAATCAAATTAAATAACAATGTTAACATTATATAGTAACATCTATAAGTGCACTTGACTTATTGCTAGTTAACAAAACAGGTAGGTGTTAATCAAAATTTACATTAGCTTTGATGGCACTACATTCTTCTACGTGTGTCCATGGACTCAAATAATAACCGACCAGCATAACTGTAACAATATTTTCGAAAAATAGTGTTACAGCTTAATTAGACCGATTTTAAATTTTCCATAGAATCAGATATTTCCATTTATATTTTTTTTTAAAAGACATTTCGAAAATGTTCTCTGATAACTTTTTAGACTTATGTATCCTGCTTACGCGTATGAAGTTTCATTAAAATCGGATTAGTCATCGAAAAAAAAGGACTTGAAAGTTTGTATGAAATGCCTTGATTGGTAAACGCTCTTATGTCTACCAATAATAAAAAAACGGCAGAGGTGTACCCACCCTATAGTACACCCACATTTCGCCAGTTATGTTTAAGTCCCTCGTAATAGGAGGCGAGCCTATTGCCATCTACCAGGCACAAATTCAAACTTCGGAGCTGCTACTGGGAAATCCCTGATGGATGGCAACCCCAGTAACACTTTGATCTTTACGCAAAATACGCACTTTGGACGTGGAGTTGCGGACACCAGCCAGTTACACTTTGCTCGACCTGGGGATCGAACCCATGCACCTCATGTTCACGTCAGCAGTCACGCTAGCAACCAACGTAGGTCAAATTCAACTTTCTTCAACAAAAAAGGAACAAGCATTGAGCCTCATTAATCAAGCATTAATTCTCGACGTATCACCTACTCTGATACCCATACGATATTATCTTTTACTGTAAACACTTGTACTACAAAAGAAACTACAGTACCTAATAATAAAAGATAAAGAATCGCTGATCTCTTAGCGCCACACAGTTCACGCCCTTTAACAGAATTTCTAATAAATCTTGTAACAGACCAGCGGGTGTCTTCTACTTTTGTGAGACACTTCTTTTATTGTGTGTGTGTGTGTAAACTTACACAAGTGCGTGTAAACTTACACATCTGTGTGTGTGTGTCTAGATAGTAGTAAGTGTGAGGTTTTTGTGCGACTTCAGATTCTAAGAAAGAGAAGTTATTAGGCGTAGCAAGCATTTATTGGATTTTGAAATCTTTTAGATTGAAAACCCAGACATTACAAGAAATAAATAAGCAAATGTCAAGGCTCAGAAATAACTAAAATTGTTATGAATTATGAAGGTTTTCGTAGGTTTGCAAAAACATGGTAATAATGACAATATTACTTCACGATCACTTTATGACTGCTTCGTTGGTCTAGTGGTCGTAATCTGTTGCTGAAGATGTGGTTCTCGGGTTAGATTCCCAGGTTAAAGTGTTACTGGGATTTTCGAATAGGTATTTCTCAAAGGCAGCCACGGAGTCTGGATTTGTAGGCGATTGATGGCAATATGCTCACACCCTACTAAATTAGACATGTGGGTGTACAGATGGCTAATAATAATAGTACACTACAGTCTAACCCAACCGTGATTCACTCTTGAACTTTCGCCTGGGGATGACCCATGTTTCAAGGCATATGGATGTCAAAAACCTTTACTTCTTGAAGTCTCATTAGCATAAGCATAATCAGGTCTGTATCGAAGAGCTTCCCCGAGCGGCGTCCAGACCATAATAAAACGCCCGGCGCACCCTGGTAACAGCTGGCACTCGGTATCGCAGAGTCCAGCTGGCCAATCTTCTCACCACGATGATTCCCCACGGTCCCTCCCACGACCCTCGACAAAGGCACTTTTCAGAGCCACCACAACCGGAATTTCTAAATTCCATCAACAGTTACTCCCAGACTCGTTCACACACATCGCGTACAACAAGACTCTTCTCTGTGGAGGTCTTCAAATTATTGGTTCTAGGACATGTCGGTTTCCTCGCGATGTTTTCCTTCACCGTCTTGAAAGCAGTGGTGGTGAAATAAATATCACCCACGACTTACAACTTCAAAGTCTCAGTGGAAACTAGGACAATTAAAACTTATTAAATTCCGTCAAAAAGAATCAAAAACCAATTTATTCCTGGATCCACTTCACTAAACGTAATTGGGCCATCGCCGACATAAGACGGACCAAACATTGCTCGGTGACGTTTTATTTTAATAGACTTCCAAGCTTTTATTAAGTTTGTAAATTTAATTATCTTCTCTCAGAATAAAGTGGGAGACAGACGGGTGTCGGTGGTCGATTTTTGTCGGTGGAAAATATTTATTATTTATTTATTAAAACTTTATGCACAAGTAAAAAAACTGTACAAAGGCGGAATTAATGACATAGGCATTTTCTACCAGTCTACCTTGGGGTGATGCAGAGACAATATACAGTAGATGCAATAACAGAAAAAAAAAGACTAGAAAATATTCTCGACAATGTAGTTCAGAGTAGATAGATATCGGAATCCTCAAAAACTATAAGGTTATAACTACTCCCCAGTTAGCGAAAATATAGTACTGCAATCTCCAGTCCATCTGCCAATCATGATGATTATTATGTCACTTGTTCCTGTTACTGTTAGCCAGTGTCATTATGCTGATAACTAGCTGTTGCCTGAGACTTCATTCGCGTCGAAATTTTGATGTGTATATGTGAGAAAAATTTTAATTCGCAATTATATGTAAGTAAGATTATGTAGACCATCTGTAAAATATTAATCAGAATTCAGAAATCGGCTGACTGTGGACACCCTATGTCGATAACAATTTTAACACAATGAAAATTATCTAAGTATGTTTTTTTCTATCGATTATTATTCAAAAACATTTTGTTAGCATTTTGAAAAACATCAATATAGCTACACAAACCATCGCGGGTCACACGGCGCGGCCACTTTTTAAATTTAGTCTAAATGGCTGTGCGTTGATAATATGATAATATGTTCATTTTGCAAATAGGTTTTTACAAACACTTTTACACGTCATTTTTATAAACGAAATGAGGCCGGTGTTTCGTGCCTGACTACTCTGAGAAGAAACAGCCGAAACATACTCAGAGGTCCATAGTCTTTTTTAAGGTCCAGACATAATCTTGGTCAACTCAGATTAGGGCTTTACAGATTTGTTGGTTTCAAGGATAAAGAAATTAAATGAATGATCCTTATTTCTAAGTTAATGACAAGTTCTTCAAGAATGAGGATCCTGGCATCGTTCCAGAGAAACTCGACAATGAAGCAAAAAGAAGGTCAGCTATGTGAATACTTGGCAGTAGGCTGTTGCTCCGTCAGGTGTGTTCATAACTATGCAATGATTGGATTTAATTGCGTTTTCTCGAAGTTCAATGATGTTTAGTGAAATATTCTCTTTCTTAGTTAAATGAATCAAGTGAGAAATAGATTTTACAATCATAAAGAGTGTTTTTTGAATAGAAATAAAACACAGAAAAATAACTTTGAAATTCATGTAATTGGCTTTATTTGAAAGATAATTTCATGCCATTTATGTTTAAATATGATTTCGGGCATGTGGCCACTATGGCTGTCGCGTTCATGTCGTAATGTGGGTCCAATTTGCACACACTCTTCGCAGTAAATAAATGATGAATGAAAGATATTATCTTTTAAATAAAGTCAATTTCACGGATATCCAAAGCATTTTTCTGTGTTTAATTTCTATTTTATAGTTCTCCGCCTCTAAGAACACTTATTTCTAACAAAGGTCCTAGGTTTGAATCCGTGGGCAAAGTTATCTAATGCAAGATACCCAATGGTTTGTAGGCTAGCCCCTATTACCTAGAAGTTACCCATAACTGCGAAATGTAGGCCTTATAGTTAATAACCTCTGCCTTCTCATTTGGGGAGCAGCCGTTATGTTATGTGTATAAACTTATCAACGATTCTTAAGAAAGAAACAAGTCCATGCCAAACAATGAAGTATACAACATCAGTTTTAGTATATGCGAAACCTGATACACGTGTCTAATATTTTTATGTAAAGAATCTATGTACAAAATTTTAAAACTGTATCATGAAAAATCACAAAGTTATAAGCTTGTTCTGTTATCTAGTTGTACGCACAAAATCGTGGTCACCACGCAGCGCGCGCCTCCAGCGTCGCCTTGAGCTCATTGATAATAATAATTTAGCAGTAGGTACCTAAATTATTGCGATAGGTACTCAAAGTCGCTCGGTGTCTAACTTTTAACTTTTTTAAATATTTTTGGGAAAAAATATAACATGGTTTAAAAATTATTGGAATCGATTCAGTTACTTATTCTGAACAAACTATATTCAGGTTTCGCATATACTAAAAATAATGTTGTATAATCACAGCCTCACCACACAATTGGTACCCTTCATGACCTCACTTTGAAAGAAAACGAAGGTTACATATCCAACCAACACCAAAAAGTTGGTCTCCACACATAATATATTGACCTAATATCGTTTTGTCCTAATATCGGCGATCCATCGCGCAGTTGGGCGCCCCACGCTCCTATTACCGTCCATTGAGCTCTGCTGGGTCAAGGGCATTATGTTATAGGCATCCTAATTGCTGTATGTGTTGTTAATATTATTAAAAGTAATTAAAATAAAGTGTGCGTCTATTTTCTACTACTATGTATTTAGATTTAATTTAATTGCCCATAGCTAGGTTTTAAAAGGTGAAGGAACCATTGTGAAGAAACCAGTATGTCTTAGAACCGAAAATTCGAAGACATATGATATCTACCAACCCGCACTGGGCACACGTGATGGATTACAGGAGGCCTATGTCTCAGCAGTGGGAACATTATAGGCTGATTAGGCCCTAGCTAATTGATATAAGAATCACTACATAGTATAAAACAAAGTCGCTTCCCGCTGTCTGTCTGTCCCTATGTATGATTAGATCTTTAAAACCACGCAACGGATTTTGATGCGGTTTTTTTAATAGATAGAGTGATTCAAGAGGAAGGTTTATATGTATATATTGCACCCGTGCGGAGCCGGGGCGGGTCGCTAGTAATATATATAATTATAATCTGGTTCTATTCAAATCTCGAGTGAATCGGTTTCTTTTAGGCAAGCGTGCTCCACCCTAGGCCGCATCATCGCTTCACATCATACGAGTTGCGGCCACACGCAAGTTTATTTAGTGTATATATACGCTTTTAAATAAATCTTGATAAAAGTCTGTCAGATTTCATAATAATGTAGTTTTAAAACCAGATTCACTCTTCATCTTTACAGATGACGAGAACCTTGAATATTCATTTAATTTTATTGTAACTTAAAGAAAATAGTAAATAGAAGTACCATTAAGCCAAATAAGAGTTGTGTATCTCAAATCTATAAGGAAGGTCGGGTCAAAACGGAACACTTGATAAATAGCACGCCTTTACAACAATATTGGGTTACAAACGTGTCCCTTTGTCGTCGTATTAGGTCGGGAAGCCCTCAATAGGGCCAAATTTTCCCACCTTTTCTCAAAAGATCGAGATTACATATATTGCTTCTATTACTTAAAATCGGGGGCATATTTTGTTTGTTGACTGAAAACGGTTGGTAAACATGTTGAGATGTCGATTCGTCAACTTGTTTATTTATGTCGTCTTCGATATTGTTCGGAATTGTTAAAATATTTTTAGTATTTCGTGTTGGGGAAAATGTTTATTTTGGTTATGTAAAAACATGTGGAGATACGAAGCAAATCTATTATGTTTGTATTGTATTTTAGATCGAAAGTGTTCATAGATAACACAATGTTATTCACAAAATAAACTGTTTCATATTTACATTTTGACTATTTTTTTTCCTAACAGTGTAATGATGTGAAGAATTCTCCTAAACCTTCAATAAAACTAAGCACATAATAATAGAACATAAAATGAACTATCAAACCAATAAATAACCGTGCTAAATCGTTTACAATCGACGCCTAATAAGAGCAATAAGTTCCCGCATGAAATAAGCGTTAGTCTTTGACAGATAGACCGACCAACATAACAAGACCTCTTAGGCCTACAACTTTCACTTGAAATGTGTTCTGTCACTAGGAACAGACGTGTCAAGACAGAATGGTCGTTTTTGTACACAATGCGAACGCCCTATGATATACGGTGGAGAATTTTATTTAATATCGTCTTATTGATTTATTACTTTAGTCGAGTGAGCGTTGTGTCCTATATTGGCCCAGTTTCCCCTAAATTGTGTTTAGTGACGTGTGTATGTATGAATGTTGCCATTTTTCATTTTAACTTATTGTTATTTTGATATGTAATATTGGGGCTATGGAGCGGATTTTGATAAAATGTGTTGTTTCCAATAGATATGACTTGGTTCAAAGTAATATTTCCAGACGGTTTTATTTTATTGTTTATTCACTACTAATGTTTTAAAGTAGCTTTGTAATTAAATATTCGCATAAATTAATTATTATCTTTTATCTCTACGCCTTTTGGGACGAATCAATTGGTGAATTTTATCTTTTCAGAAATTTTATGATAGTCAAGAATTTATTCTAGCTGTGATATAAAGCATAAGCATAATCGGCAAATAATATTCCCACTGCTGGGACACTCAGCCTCCTCCCTATGAGAGGAAATAGGCTTTTATCCACCACGCGGGCCACGTGCGGGTTGGTAGATGTCACATGTCTTCGAATTTTTGGTTCTAGGACATGCCGGTTTCCTCACGGTGTTTTCCTTCACCGTTTTGAGAGCAATGGTGATGAAATAGATTACACAGTAATGCACCTCTCTGGGTTCGAACCCACGACTTACTGTGATATAAAATAAAAACTATTTAAAGGACTTACCGAATTATTTAAAACTAAAATGTCCAGTGTCACTTAATGTAGAAAGAAGACTATCATGCCATATTTACCTGAAACAAATAAAAAAATGATTAGTAATTTTATAAAACTAAGATACTTAGTGCTAAGCATTGTTATATCTACTTAGTTTATATTACAATTTTAGATAAGTACCCAATGTTGTTGCTCGTGGCTAAATAATAACAGGCGCTCGGGTCGATCTTTAGGTTAAGCCGTGCTTGCCTAGGTTGGTCTGTGGATGGGTGACCGCCCATTACATACCGAGTTTCCTCCGGGCCTCCGAAAACACGTTAAGCCGTTGGTCTCGGCTGTCATTTGTAGACCTTTGACAGTCGTTAGGTAGTCAGAGGCCCAAAAAGTCTGACAACAAGTCTTACCAAGGGGTATCGTATTACCTGGTACTAACTGTTTTGTGGAGGTCAGATAGGCAGTCGCTCCATGTAAAATACTGGTATTACCTGTGGGATATTTTTAAACTTTGTGGACGCTTAATGTGCCTTTGATGGGACAAGACGGCGGACTCATTAAAGCGGTCTGTCTATAAAAACACAGACTTTACAAGCCAGATAATCGTGCAACATGACAATAATACTAAAAATCAAGTTACACTTAGTTTATATTATCTGAACATGGTTTTAACGCGGTCTGCCCACGCAAGGTTTCAAGTCAAAGTCCTGTGAAACGACTTCTCTTCAACGTATTTTGTAAAAGCGGTTGATTTACTGTGCTAACAGGGTTTTTGGCAGTATAAGGTTATGACGTCAAACTAAAGGGAAGCTTGACTTATCAAAAGCTCAAATATTTTAAACAAAAGGCAGAGATAGACTAGCGGTGTGGCCGTCGGACTGCCAAGTCTTGGGTTCGAACCCAAGGCACGCACCTCTGATTTTTCGGATTCATGTGCGTATTGTATAGGTAATCATCACTTGCTTCGGTGAAGGAAAACATCGTGAGGAAATCAGCATGCCTGAGAGATATTTCTCGACGGTATGTAAAATCAAGTCAGAGGCCCATGGGCGGCATGAAATCTCTGACACCAGGTTAGCCACACGATATAGAAGAAGAACGAAAGGCAAATCTTAACCTAGGATTAGTCCATTTGATCCGTCTTTCCCCTTCACTCTCTTCCTGTGAAAAATCAAGGGATACTGACAAATGGCCTAAACTCCTATTTGGATATGTCATCAAAGGAAAAAAATATCTTTGAATCAGATAATAGAGCAAGAAACTACAGACACTAATCGAAATAAGCTTCTTATTCTAAGATTCTAACTGTCAAGCTCAGATTTTGTGTAATAATAACACAAAACACACACACAGACATACAGTCACAGTCAGTCACAGTTACAGTCTCATAGATAAAAACAGTCCAAATAATAACAAATAACTCAACAGCAAACAAACTAAAATTAACCCTACAAAGCGTACGTCTCAATTTGCCCGTAGCAGGGCAGTGTGGTACAAAAACTAGTGTCGCGGGTACAGTGGGAAAAAAAGGTGCAAAAACTCGCCATGTGTGTTCAGCAAACAGTTCTATGTGGGGCAAGAAAGTGAGCAACGTCGAAGAATGAACTGCCCGCGGCAGTGGAGGGTTGGGTCGGGCTAGGGAATCAGCGATTTATGTTGAAGGTTAATTAATTTATTGCAAGTAATAAATTAACAATAATTGAATTGGATGGGTGCTTTTTTTAATAACCAAGGTACCCTGTTGAAACTTAATGATTTAATTGATTGATTTGATGGAAACGGTAGTTGTTGATGCAGGTTTGAAGATGTTTTTTGGCTATCTGTGCCGAATAAGGATCATAAGAATTTAAAAAAGACTAAGACTAAGTATCTACGTTTCATAGAACGCGCCCACGAAAAGGACCACGGCAACGGGCAATCAAGAAAAATGAAAATGATAGCAAAAGGTATTTAGTTAGCTGTGGGGCACCAAGAGCTGATGTAGGACTTCATTAATAGGATGATAAATTTGAGCAACAAGTAAATCATGGCCATGGCATTTGATTGTCCCGCAAAAAAATAATTATGCAAAATAACAAATGCTAAAGACTAGTTTTATTTTCAACAATTTCCCCATTTGCGATTTGACGTAAAACACCTATTTATATTTTATCTGATAAAATAAAGATCAGCGTGACTCTTGAAATAAAACATTAACATCGTGTTTTAATTAAATCGAATACGTCTTACGAGTCAATAAAACTCACTACCTTCAAAAGAAACTGCATCACAGCGACACGATTCTCGTTCGTGATTGAGATCGAGTGAGTGAGCAGAATGAACGAATGAGAGAACGGAATGAAGCACTCGCTGTAATAAAATAGGAGAATTAAACACACGGAGTGTGGGACGGTTTAGTGGGGCCATAAAAAGTGCGTTTAAATAGGATTATGTTTTGTGATAGGAGTAATCCTGTTGTAGTTTATAAGACTTGCTTGTAACTATCTATTTGAATGAAAGTTTTGTTTGTTGGTGATTTCAGACTATTTCTGTTCAGATATCCACGACATTTTTTCTTTCAGTTTTATTTAGGACTTAGAAACTGTATTTGCAACTTAGAAAGCAGTTAGGTTATGCATAAGTTGCAACCCGATTGTTGGGAAAGTTAAGGGCGTGCCTATGGGTATAGGCTCCCCCTTAACATTCCCAACAATCGAGTCATTTACGCACATTACGCAAGTTATGTTACCGAGTCCAGTGTTGTGTGTTGTGTGTCCATTGTTGGGAGCCTATGGGTATAAGCTTGCCCTTAAAATTCCCAACACTTTTTTTTTTTTTTTATGATGGGATATCATCAAATGACCCACCCCCCGCTCTGGGCGGAGCGGAAGGGAGTGTCAGACTTGTACTGACTAAAACCCATCCATGTTCCTTCTTTGCCCTTTGTGTTCCAGGGCTGCGGTATCTCTTTCGAACAGTCCCGCAGCCCTGGCAGGCATCGGCCCGTGCGGATGCAAGTAGGGGTACTTGGTTGCTGACATCTCTTTGAGGCGCGCGTGGAACACGAACGCGCAAAATCCCGAACACTGGACTAGGTAATATAACTTGCGTAATGAATGCTAAACCCCTCTGATTTGCCATTCAGAAAATACAGTGGTAATGTTATTATTAATTAAAGCACATCATTAAGTTCCTACTTTCTCGATCCCTAAACCTATGAGCCATTCCAACATTTCCGCGTTTCCTTTGCCTTCCTAATATAAAAAAAAAATCAAATTGAATCCAATACCTGACAGTTCTTCAATAACTTTCTGATATTGGTATTGAAATTCGAATCTCTAACATTCTTTTTATACACCAGTCGAAAATAAACCTTAGTTCTTGGAAAATAAGGAGGATTTCGGTGAATGAAGGGTGAAAGGTCAAGGTGAATGGAGTCAAAGGTCGGATTTATATTAAATGGGGTTTTCAGGCACATGTAGATGTGATACCGTGAATGTGTGTCACTGGAAATGTATGATAATTGACTGATTCGACAAGATTTTAAGTTTGTTGGTGGCATCTATTCGATTTTAAGGTTAAGCCACGCTTGCCTAAGTTGGTCCGTGGACGGGTGACCGCCCATTACATGCCGAGTTGCTCCGCGCTAAGCCGTTGGTCCCGGCTGTCATTTGTAGATCTTTGACAGTCGTTACAGGTAGTCAGTGGCTCGAAAGTATGACAACCAGTCTTGCCAAGGGGTATCGTATTACCTAGTACTAACTGGATTGTGGAGGTCAGATAGGCAGTCACTCCATGTAAAATACTGGTATTCAGCTCCGTCCAGTTAGACTGGAAGCCGACCCCAACATAGTTGGGAAAAGGCTAGGCAGATGATGATGGTGGCCATCTATTTTGTGTAGTGAGGAAACCTGGGCTTATAATCACATCAATCACATAACATCAATCCTGTAATCCCCGAAGGGTTGGGCAGAGGTGTACCTAATAGTGCACCCACATTTCGCCACTTATGTTTTTTTATGTCCCATGTATTAGGCGAGCCTTTTGCCATAAACCGGGCACAAATCCAAACTCCGTGGCTACTACTGAGATATTCTTGATCAAAATCAAAATCAAAATATTTTATTTTACATAGGCCTAGATAGCACTTATAAAACTTGCTTGATCCGCCTTGTACAAACGTGATGATCAATGCTAGTGCCTTCTCCGCATGAGAAAAGGTATTTGCTTTGCAGTGGAACAGTTCCAAGCAGGTATTATTACATGTCTGTTCCACAATCACACCACCCGACCTGCGCTCACTAAGTTATAAGGTCATCAAGTGCACAGGTGACAGGGCATGCGGCGCAAGATGGATGGTCGGCCATTGTCTGTGGGAGACGCATACGCAGACGTACTTGACATTACCTGCTAATTATTCCGATTATGAGATTTCTGTCGAAGAATCTTAAAACCAAGGTCTTTAAAGCATCCTATTTTTTCATAAACAAACCTATCCTTATACCACGCACTTGCATTAATACACTCAAAAGCACTCACTTTCCTTCGACAGCCACCCTTCAGACACCCCCTTTATTCAGCCCCTCAGTCTGGTACGGTCTAGCACGCACCACAATTATTTTTAATCGCGAATCGCGATAAAGTGCAACAAAACTAACACTAAATACGAAGGCTGCGACGGATAAAAAAATACAAAAATTGGTTCCGTAGTAATTATATGACAATAATAAATAATTTGACATGTAGGAAGTGGACTCAGCGATCATTGTGCCGATAGTTGTATCAGCCATGGCTTAATTCCCAATAGCCTAGACCAATACCTAAGGAGGCTCTCGTTAGGCAGCTGGATCAAGTGCTTGATTTAGAAAGCGGTACTCCTGGGCACGGCTTGTATTGTTAGGAGGTTCCTCTCTTTGGAGCCCTGACCGCCGGTAGCTTGGACCCTGTTCCCGATACCGGTGGGCTTACTTTTTATATTTTTAAATGTTTTTTTTTTTATATTGTTTTTTGTAAGGAATATTTAAAAATGTAATTAATTTGTATATAAATAAATAAAGGAAAAGAAATTTGATCGTAATTATTTGAAAATAATAAATTATTTGATGGTAATTATTTCACAATAATTACTACGGATTGGTAAATTTTCTACTAGACTTTAATGTCGTGGTAAGAATATAAGTCAGTCAGCAAGGTATGCGGTGCACTAAACTTTTAAACAAGTACCTTGGTGGCTACTTTGATCCACAAACCCTGAACCATAGCATAGGTTGATGGAATACACTTCATAATGTAACAGATATAAATAGTATATCTTTCGAAAAACATGATTAAATCAGAAAGGTTTCCAAATTAATGAGACTGATGGATAAAAATCACATTGGTAATTTATTTATCCCACGAAACCCTAAACCGGTTAATGCGTGGGTTTATAATTTATCCCTCCTGGCTATTAATGCGGATTTGAGCTCGTGATTTTAATAATTAAATCATCAATGTATCGGCAAAAACATTTTCTGTTGGCCATCGGCTTAATGAGGTTATTTTCATAACGCCATTAATTGCAGATTTTACTGGGGCCTGGTATTAGAGGCTTCGATAGGCTTTTTATCTTTGACCAGTCAGAGTGCTTATCCTGATTAGTAACATACATAATGTTCTGCCTTTTTCCCATGGAGGTAGGCAGAAACCATAGAACGTCACCTGCTATCCTCACATACTCCTTTTGCCTCGTCCACGTTCATACATCTGGTTATACACGCACGCCGGTTACGAGTACTATGCACCTGACCTTTTTCAATCCTGATTAGTGTCGATGGCAATCTACAATGAGTCAGCCTAGAATCTGGCTTTTTACGGCTTTTATTTGCCTGTAACTACAGAATAAATAATAGTATTCTGTAACTTATATGGATACGGAGGACACGGTATTAAGTGCCACATCGTTGGTGCCAAAAAAAACAAATAAGGCTGGGAATATCATATATGAACCTGTATAAGGTCACAGTTTTTCGGTTGTCAGTCACAGAGGTTTTTCTCAAAAACAATACAGCGTGCACCAGAAAGGTGTGGTCATATTTTAGGGTGTGATTCTCCCGATCAAACTGACCAACTTTATCAATGGGACCAACAACAAATTCTCTGTCCCGTACAAAAGTTCAATACCTACTCAACCCAAATGTATGGAATAGCAAATTTTTTTTTCGCGATTTCGATTGTTGTCTCATAAAGAATGTTTTCAGTTTAATGGTTTGAATCACACCCTGAAATATGACCACGCCTTTCAAGTACACGCTGCATTATACTAAAAGTAATTTGAATATGTACGTCCTACATAATAATGAATTAGCCAACTACTCACGTCTAAATGCAGAACTAATAAGTCTTCCAGTGCCAACAGTTCACGATAAGTCTCGTTCAATTAGAGCTTACATTTCGTACAATTTGCACGAACGAAAGATATCTCGGCGACATGTTGACAGCGAGTTGTGTTTCTTGGAATCTAGATACGAAACTTGACTTGGTTTAAAGGTGCGTTTATACGAGCATTCGTGTGGCAATTTTGGTTAAGAGAATCGTAGTAAAAGCTAAGTTTAACTGAAGATTATTACTCAAGCATACGTGGTGGAAGGGACATCGACGCGTAAACGGTTACCACGTATTCAGTACATCATTCTGAGGTTCCACGCGCGCCTAGAAGAGATGTCAGCAACCATGTAGGGGTCCGCATGGGCCGATGCCTGCGGGACTGTTCGAAAGAGATACCGTGGCCCTGGAACACAAAGGGCAAAGAAGGAACATGGATGGGTTTTAGTCAGTAGAAGTCTGACACTCCCCTCCGCTCCGCCCAGAGCGGGGGTTGGGTCATTTGATGATATCCCATCCGAAAAAAAAAAAAAAAAGAAATGCTGTTTCCTACAAAAGTGCAATAGCTACACGGTCAAAATGTATGGAATAGCAGATTTTTTTTTTAATAACCGATGAAAAATTTCTATGTGGGATGGTTCAGAATTATGTACTGAATACGTGGTAACCGTTTTCGCGTCGGTCTCCCTTCCACCCTGTATAGTTTCTTAAAAGGTAAGTTTAACTGAGTATTACGGTACTCCATAATGTTTCTTGGGTAAGCCTACTATCAGTTCAGCATCAGATATCAGGGTGCTTTACCTGAGTGAATATAATTCACTCGAGTGCGATGTTCATTTTTGTTTCATTGTTCAAATAACACGGAAATAATAATAAAGCAATAAAGGTTGATTCGCTTATTTAATTTAATTTTACATACATTAAGAAGGCGAGTGGAACATGGCGCGTTTCGAAAGCCAACATTGGTAATTTTTCGTAAAACTTTGAGTGTAAAATGATGAAAAACAATAATGACCAGAAAGTGAAGGGTTTGCTATCGGCTAAGGGACTTTCCAGCAAGTGATGATGTTTGATAGCCCTTGGGCTTGCTTTCGATAGCTTTCGGTGTGGCCACGTCTTTACAAGCGTTGTCACATAGCGTTATCAGTTCGTATTTCTCCATTAAATTAAGACAAGCACAATAATCAGTTTGCAGAGTTATTTCCTGTAAAATAATAAAATAATGTTTTGGCTGGGCTTTTAGAAGAAAATCCCTAAATCAACCTATTTTGCGAATGAAAATGGTGACTGCCTCGTTGGTAGTGGTCGTGTGACTGCTGAGCATGAGGTCCTGGGTTCGATTCCCAGGTCAGGCAAAGTGTTATTGGGTTATTTCACCAGGAATTTCTTAATAGCTGTCACGGAGTCTGGATTTGATTGCAGTAGGCTCGCCCTCTATTACATATAATACTTCATGTAAAACAGTAGGTTCACTACTGCCTAACCCATCGGGGATTACAGGCGTGATGTTATCTTATGTAAAAATGGTGATGTTGGTCGTACATGATAAAGAATTTTCTATTTTCCTATGAAATCTAGCACTACTACAGGACTAAAAATCCCAAACCGGCCATGAGGTTTTACAATCATATTTTTTTTCTAAAACCACACCAACAAGTCATGATGTGTGTCTTTGAATAACCAACTGATATGAAACAATACAATATTGGTGGATTGGATAACCCCCCCGTCAACTCCCCCCATCTATCCCCTAAGGCCACGGAAACACCCGAACACTCCCGAGAGCCTACGAAGTACGCATACGAATTCGTTCGTTCTTTTCGCAAACTGTTTTTTTTTCTTATATTCGATTCTTGCGTTACGAAGTTGCGAATATTATATTAGATAGAAAAGATCGCGAGGTGTTTTTTGGTTTGAGGGAATAGAAATGTGGGGTTTGTTATTATACATATAGATGTCGGTTAATTTTGTTCGATAAAGACAGGATTTTGTGGAATTCAGAATTTGGCTGTAAAAAGCTGACTTATGTATTTACTATCTACAGGGTGTAAACGGACCCTTCACGAAGCCGTCAACCAAGCATTTCAGTACATTCATTCATTCATTTATTCATTAACAATTTATATTGTGTTGAACATTACATATTAAATAAAATTATCGCATGCAGAAACGACATTTAAAAGCCTATTAAAATTGAGTGAAATATCTCGTTCAAGAGTCAATTCATTTAAAATATGTCAACAAATAAATACAATGTCAAATTAATAGCAGGTACAATGTCATAATCATAATCGTAATCATTTATTTGCAATAGGTATCAAATTCAATGTCAAAATATTCAGAGAACAACTTCGTCTCGGTCCTAGATGAGCATAGTGCTGCTGTACATCAAACCTACATAAAAATTATTGCTGGGAAACGAGTTTTCTTTTGGGGTGAATTCATGTCTATCACTCTTTTAGTCATATGCGTTTCATCCTTCCTCATTACATGTCCATACAAACGACTTCCTTTCAATGCCCTTATTCTTTGCATCATCAGATACTGGTAAACCATATCCTCTTCTCTCTCTTTCCCTCCATCAACTTTTTAACATCCACGAACACTCCAAAACAAGCAAATACGCGGTTGAAACGCATTTCCCTGTAGTAAGTATTGACACACGGCTTTTAGCCATATTTGTTTAGTCGCAAACAAACACACTTTAATGTATCTCTTCTTAGTTTCAGGTGGGTTAGGGTAACAGGGGGTTATTGACCTTACCCTAACTTACCCCAATTGAGGATGTGTTTTGAAATTTGATGAGAGTGGGTCGAAGGTTGGATATCGTAACTAGTTTTAACTTTATAACTAACTGAACGGCATTTCGACAGTTCAAAAATACATGTAAAATTTTAAAAGGCTAGAAAATTTGAGTATAACATTAAGTTAGAAACGATAAAACTTTTAGCATGAAATAGCTCTTTTTGGATGAATATTGAAAGTGCCAGCCTGGGTCTAAACCCACGAATTACTCCGAAGTCGAGGTTATTATCACTGAACTACCACCATCAGGGTACCACTTAAAGTCAGGCGGGCTGTTAATTGAACACAGTTGGCGCAGTGGCTGAGCGATTCGCTGCTGCGCTGCGTGTCGCGGGTTCGATTCCTGCACGGAACAAACATTTGTATGGCCTACATATAGTTGTACCGGGTCTGGCTGTTTGTGTATGTGAGTTTAAATGTTTGTAAACGCACCCACGATACAGTTGAAATTCCTAGTGTGGCAATGTATTGCCTCGCAACAACGTACTGACATAAAAACAAAACTTACCGATTCCAAACAAAAGTATTACATAAGCAAAATAAATGTAACCCCAATAGATCAGATTTCAAACCCAATAAACAGACCAATTCGGGATCAGCAGAGGATTTATAACTCAAATAGAGAACTAGCGCGAACTAAGTTTTTGATGTTATATGACAGCGAAGTTAGCTGTTTGTCTTCTAAAAGCTAAGTAGGTTATGTCATAATTCTATCAGTCATGGTTTATTTAGTTTTCAAGTTTTTGGGAAATCTTTAAAAGGTGGACGACTTTTGAATGGAGATGGTCTGAAAAGCCTTTATGTCGCTACAATTGATCATGATTTTAAGACAGGATACGACATAATAATATCTTAAAATTCGAGTATATTATGGCCTTGTTATTTATTCATTTGGACATGGACGAAGAATATGTCCAGCCAGGTTTCGAACCCATAGTAAAAACCGGTTTTTCCCGGATTTTACTATGACACCGAAACCCAGTTCTGCATGCCCTAGTGCAGCAGTTGTCGTCTTCCAGTTAATCGATGACGATGGTATGGCCGTGAATGATTAGTCTGCTAAAGAGAAGCCATTTTAAGTCCTTTGTAGTAAACATGTAATAATAATTGATTAAATCCAACACTAGTGCAGTAATTAATAAGTAATATATAATAATAATAATAATAAACGTTTATTTCGGATACTTGCTCCATATTTTGTTAGTGATACAACTTACGTAACTATGTTAGTACTTACTTATAATTAAAAACAAACAAAGTAAAACATACAATACAATTCAATTTAATTCATGTATTTTCCTGCAGTATCAGACCCGTAGCTGTGCATACGGGTCCAATACTCCAGGAAAACGCCATCCAGCCTATCCCCGATCACCTTCAGTATGCCGTTGGCACTCCCACGAATCCTGCGTAACAATGATGCCGTTCTTTTCCTCATGATTGCTGAAAAACTATCTGTAGTAGATTCAGCAAACATGGCTGACGCGCTACAGAATCGCGGTAGCCCCAACAGCACCCGGAAGGCGTTGTTGTACTGGACCCGAAGAGCGTTGTAGGCCCTCTGCGTATGCTTGACCCACAGGCTGCATGTGTAAAAAGACTGACAGTAAGCCTTGAAAAGGGTGATCTTGACCGGTCTCGTACATCTTGCAAACCTACGGGCCAACATATTGCATCGGACCGACAACGCTCTCCGTTCCCGTTCTATGTCCTGGTCATCACTAAGATCCTCGACTAGTTTGTGTCCAAGGTACTTAAAACAAGGCACTCTGTTTAGAGCAACACCATATAAGTACACTGGCGGCACTGCCCTGTGACCCTTTGCAGCAACCCCAAACACCATGAACACACTCTTCTTCACGTTGTACAGGAGGCCGTGAGTCAAGGCGTATCTCTCACAAACCTCAAGCAAACGTCTGAGTGCCTCAATCGAGGGACTCAGCAGCACCATGTCGTCCGCGTAAGATATGCTATTTATGATTTTACCATCTACCGAACATCCAACCCCTGTGCTGCTGAGTTCCCCGATCAACTGATCGACATACAAGCTGAACAGCGCTGGGGAGGTCAGACCACCCTGCCTTACACCACATTCCAGACCATACGTCTCAGACAAAGCACCCGACCATCTGACCTGGTTAATCTGGTGATTATACCAATACCTGAGAAGCTCAACTATCTCCTCAGGTTGTTCCCGGTCACGCAACTTAGTCCATAGGACGTTATAATTAACCAGGTCAAATGCCTTCGAAAGGTCTAAGAATACAGCATACACAGGTGTGTTCCTGCAGGTGTAGTAACTGACCGTGTGCTTGAGCGCCAAAATAGCTGTTTCTGTAGACAGCCCAGCTCTAAAACCGAACTGTGCGTCATGTAAATTGAGCTGTCCAGACATCCTACGCCCGAGCACACTGTCAAGCACCTTTGCAGTTATAGTAGCCAATGAGATTGGTCGATAGTTCTCCTTGTCCGAGACGTCGCCTGTCTTATTTTTCACTATAGGTACAACAATCGTCCTCATCAACTCAGCAGGCAGGTATGAGTGCCTAATACAAATATAAATTGATCTGGCATTTAAATAGGCTGAGAACAATTAGTCAAAAAGAAAATTACGATAAGCCTCCAATTACTTTTTCAGATAACAAAAAAACATTACCTATGTCAGAAACGTTCAAATAAAAAGTATTATTGTACAGCACGGATATCTTAATAATACCTAAGCTTGTAATTTTTTTTTTACGGTTGGGAAATCATCAAATGACCCCCCCCCCCCCCTTCGCCCCCCCGCTAATACCCATTCATGTTCCTAAGGTTGTAGCTCAAAGAGAGTTACGAACGATAAAATCGTTTGCATTCCCCCAAAATCCTTACCTAGGCACCGTGAGCTCAAATTAACTCGATAATGAGCGCCCATCAGTCCCTTAAAGCAAGAAAATCCTTATAAAACGAGAAGGATCACAGAATTTACAGAATCACAGGATACAGGGAAGGACGTAATCCTGTTATCTCATCGAAGCAGAACGCACAAATACCATAAAACAGGCTGAAACATTGAAATCATTGAACCACTTTTCAAAATCTGAGATATTGGAGATATAACCTTAGGTATTAATTCCAATTTATTACCTAAAATCGTCACACGAAAATTAACTTTAAGTCACAGATACAAAGTTCAATTTGCTTTGGGGGTAGTGGGGTCGTTGAATACCAAATTTACAACTACCGTCATAAGTAAAATGTCTTAAGGAATGAGATATGGGGTCTATCTTTATTCATACTGACATACCGCATCGGATCGCTCGTAATATTTGTCAGAATGTGTTTTATGGACTAAAGAGGGGCTGTTTTAAAGTTTTGTGAGTACTTTCATGGGCAATTTGACATAATTTTCTTGTTCTTTTACCTACCTTCTTATTCCCGATTGCGGAACAAAGGCTTTAATTTTTGAATATACTTTTTCGATGAGAAACAGCGCTTAATATTGAAACCCGTTGTCAAGATAGACCACTCAAAAAAAACAACAGCTTTCAAAAATATTTTGACAGTTTTTAAAGAAGAAAAAATAATTTTAGCTTTCGACCAAACCCGTCTATTTCTGCCAAGTTAAGTACCACTTAACTCCCACTCAAAATATTTTAAAACCCTTTTAAAATAAGACTGACAACAAACAAACCATTATTTTGCCAAAAAATGGCGGGGCTTATTCTCTAAACCGTTCGAGAACTTGCCGAACGGAATATTGTCGAGTACAGCTGTCTTACTTCTATCTTTTTGGGACATATGGCCAAAGTCGTACTACTAAGTCCTTGATACATCAATACAATTTAATGAAACACAATCACAAGTTTTAATTAAACCAACAACGCTCTCCTGTCAACGTCACTCAAGCGCCAAAAGACCCTTGCCCTATAAATTGCGCGAAAACGACCAAAAGTGATTTCGAAACCTAATAAGGAGAATAATAATTATTAATAGTAGATCAGAGAAGCATTAAGTTCCCCCCGTCTGTCTCCTAATTGCAGTTCCGAACAACAATGGCCGGAGGAGCAAATGGATCGAAAAATTACGCACTATTGTACAGGCGTTACTTCTTGGGACCCTATGGAGGCGGGACTCGATAATGTATCCGGTGGCGTTTTCTCGAATGATTTTAAAGACATTGCATTATGTAGTTGACTGTATTTAGAATTTGGTTTAGTGAAATAAGGTTTATTTTAAGGTTAGCAGTCACTACACACACAACTAAGTTATTACTTGTAGTATAATTCGTTCAAATTATTTTCATTTTTCTTGCGTAGTCAGTAATTAACAAAAGTCCGTGTAAGTTCTTTAGTTTTATGCCTTCATGTTGTCAAAAAATATTTTAAAACGAATCAGAGATATGCCTTAATTGCTATGTGTATAAACTATAGTTTTTTTTGTTCTGTTACTATTATAATACTGAGATTCGATTTCACTATAATTTTACAGAAATACTAAAACAAATTAAGAAACACACATGCGAGGCTTAGGCCAGTAATGATGATGACGATGACTATAACTCATATCGACATTTATCCTACACAAGATTTATTTTATCTCTTAACTTCAAGAATAACCCCCACGACTTAGCATTGTTAATTGCACGACACAGATGGGGCCAAGAATTCATCAATGGGGATTCACTTTAGACAAAGCAAAATATGCTTTAAAATTACAAATACAAAGTCACTTTTCCTTTCATTACACAAAATCAGTGTAAATTACTTGTCAGACAAATAGCTAACTGGAGTGTTTACTGAAACAGTAGGAAAATTAGAGAAATGTTAAAAGATCAGTTATGAGAATCCCAACTTTAAATAGAATTGAAGAAAGTGGAAAATTGGACTACGACTCGTTATGATTAAATTTGAAATTACTGGGACCGGGCCTTTGAGAAATTAATCAAATTAGTAATTGTGCTTTTGAATGAAAAGCTATTGAGTTGATTAGTGCCTAAAATCTTGAATGAAAGCTAGGGAAAAGCGAGACTTAGGCCGAAATCTATAAACGTTATACTTTGGACAAGCGTAATTTCTATCGCTGTCTATTAATTCATGATGGTTACTAGCATTGGAAGGCCTCCCACTAGGTGGACCGATGACCTGGTGAAGGTTGCAGGGATCCGCTGGATGCGAGTCGCACGGGATCGGTCAATGTGGCGACACTTGGGGGAGGCCTATGTCCAGCAGTGGACGTCTTTCGGCTGAAATGATGATGATGTCAAGCAAAAAGGTTTTATGTGTCTATAAGGCATTTAGATAGATAGTTTTCAACCTTGGTGAAGTTCGCTGAATTTTTTTAATTTTTGCCATAAGTGAAAGCAGTCAATACATAGTCTTTTTAACTTATTTATTTAACAACTAGCACTTTGCCTGCGACTTCGTCCGCAAAAATTATGATAGCTCGGCCACTGTGCATGATATAAATGTATAGCCTATAATTCCCCCAAATAATGAAGCTTTCTGCCAGTAAAATATTTTTTTGAATTGGATCATTACTTCCGGAGATTACCCCATACGTACAAACTTACAAACAAATGTTACCTCTTTATAATATCAGTGGATTCAAGCACACAATTAATGTACAGAAGTGGACATAAGGCATTTTTTTACATGATCTCTGGCTACATATTTTTCCATTAAACTCGACATCATCATTGAGTAATAGGGTAAGGTATATAGCTAGTTAATACATAAAATGTTATCTTTTTCCTTGTTTATTTCGTTATGTACACACAAAATACTTAAGAGGACGATATGTAAACATAGAAGAGCACAAAGGTATAGCTTTTGTTCCAGCAATTTTCACTTCAAACATCTTGAATTGTTCAGTTATACATACGACAACAATATAATCCTGAAACCATGTTTCGGTATGATGGATACAAATTTTCTGTCGGAATATTCCAGTAAAACACGTGTGGACTTATTAAAAAAGGAAATATAGGTATGCGAGTGTCGAGTTTATTTTTAAAATGATCTACTACAAATAAAATTCCTGACTGAGTGATATATCAACGCACAGCCTAAACCGCTGGTCTTAAAGACAAGAAATTTGAAGGGTGTATTCTTGTGAAGAGTAGGTATCCACTAAGATTTTTCGAAATTCCACTCCTAAGAGGGTGAAATGGGGGGTTGAATTTCCTGTGTTGCTTTCTCTAGGTCAATTGACTCAAAAATTGAGCGCTTATAATGTTTGTTTCTGAAAAAAAAAAATGTCATTTGTTTCATGTAGGCCACGCACGCGAAGCCGCGGGCATAAGTTAGTGAAATATACAGGGATTAAGGACACCCTTCACATAGCTATCATCTACGCATTCTGTACATTAAACTAAGTAACATTTAGAAATTCATTATTTTTGTAAAACTCATACTTTTAAGAGCAGTGGTGGCCCAGTGGTGGCGGCCCCGACTTACGAACAGTAAGTCGTGGGTTCGAACCCAGGCAGGCGCATTACTTTGTGTAATTTATTTCATCACCACTGCTCTCAAAACGGTGAAGAAAAACATCGTGAGGAAACCGGCATGTCCTAGAACCAAAAATTCGAAGACATGTGACATCTACCAACCCGCACTGGGCCCGCGTGTTGGATTATAGCCCATTCCCTCTCATAGAGAGGAGGCCTGTGTCCCAGCAGTGGGAACATTATAGGCTGATTTTGCTTATGCTATGTAAAACTCATACTTTTTTCAATCTAAAAGCTATTGTAGTTCGATCCACACTGAATGACATAAAAAAGAGGTAAAGTGCATGTCTGGATGTAGGAGATAATCTCTGCAACTGCTCATCCGATTTCAGAAATTCTTTCATTGATAGAAAGCGACACTACTGCCGATAGTCCTAGGATGTTTTATGGTATAGCAGAGTTCCATGCAGGCGAAGTCGCGGCCCGTAGTAAGTTCTATACAATCTAATAACCATTGAAACAAAAATATTGCTAAAAAGTTATAGTTTTTAACCTAAAATCCACTAAAGTTCTATTAATAAAACAAACGTTTTTCTCACGCTAGATTCATACATCGCGCAATAACTACAAATAACAGTGCCAGTTGCCACGCCCATAGGCTTGGTGTATCGTGGCATCTGCCATTTTGCCATCGATGTCGCAAGAGTCGCATATAGGGGTTATGTTCAGATGCTACTACAGTGTTGCGAATAAATAAATCAATAGATGGTCACACCAATAAGTTGCATTGACACATAGAATTATCCTGTATACCTACTCGTAAAGGGGTAGACAGAGGAGTAAGTTACTGTAGACTGCATCATCCCACATCTGAGCGACTGCCAGGCCAAGATTTCTAGTTCTTTCTATAACAGGGCTGATGTGGACCACTGGTCATTGGTTTTATCCAGCTAGTCTCGCCATAAGTTAACACACACACTGCTATAAAAATATCTAAAACAAGCATGCATGACGTGGCTACACTTCCTTGAATATCAACTATAAATTTCTATGTAATCAAAACATGGTTGTGTGGTGGTGTCCAGCGTAATGTTGGCCCGTTATGGTGGCGCCGCGACGAGGATTTTAATCTATCATGGTCACTAACATTATCATTTAGACTGGAATCGAATCAAAAGAAACAGTAAACATGGTAAATATCCCGTTTCCAGTCTAAATGATAGTATATTCAAGTTTTTGTTTCTACAAAAATAGTATTGCCAATACCCAGCTGTGGGTGATTCCCAATTTCCCACTGTTGGGGTATAGGGACACGCTTTTCTCATGGGAGAATTACCTGCTGTTGAAAGAGTCATTGAAATATTTAAACTTGTACACTTGATGTATATGTTTTAAAGTTGGTTTTCCAAAAACACATTTTTGTTTACATGTTTGGAAATTAAATCGCAGACCTGGGGATAAAAAAAAAATCTGTCTTTTTAAATTCAGTACAAGTTGTCTTAAGTTTCCTATTACCTCGTGTCTCAAGTTAACTGGCCGGTTAGCAGGTACTGCAAGTTATTTCGCAAGCCAGTCACATAAGCTAGCCGATGCAGATTTATACAGGTAGTTAAACATTAACAAGGAAGCCGCTCCTCAGTGATGTCACTGAGGTGAACAGTCTTTAATTATGTCAGGATTCCTGACTTTAGTAGGCTTTAAACTCGTAAAGTGTGGGACATAATTATTTGTGATGTAATAGGATGGTGGAAAGTTGAGACGCTAAAGAAAGGCTGAAGCTGTGGCGAGAACGTATTTCCCTACCCAATCCATCTGTGCCACTTGCAGAAAACCTTCCACCTGGACACGAGTTGCCATGGCTGACCTGGAAGTCTTTGAATACACTCCGGACAGGTTGCCCGAAGCAAGGAAAACCTGTTCAGGTGGAGATTCATAGATGACTCGTGCACTGGAGTGTAATTGTGGTGCTGCCCCACAAACGATGAGACACTTTTTTTCTTTCACTTTTTTTTTTCATCAAATGAGGGGGTCATTTGATAATTTCCGCTCTGGGCGGAGCGGAAGGGAGTGTCAGATTTGTACTGACTAAAACCCATCCATGTTCCTTCTTTGCTCTTTGTGTTCCAGGGCCGCGGTATCTCTTTCGAACAATACCGCAGCCCTGGCAGGCAGTTTCATGGGGTTTTTAAATGGAGTATTTCTGCATAAGATAGCTACTAAACATTCTGCCATTTAATTAAACACACCTACGGGATTCGGTGACCTATTGTCAACTTGCTTCTTAGATTTACGACCACTAGCCTAATGTGATAAATATTAATTAGCAGACACACCTAGGTGATGTCAGTAAGGTTAACGTTCGCTAATTATGTTAGCAAGTACATAGGAATGACGCCTTTATTGCGAAATTCATTCTATTCGTGCAGGTATGTAGGTACGGCACACCCTGGGCTATCGGATCCTCTGCCAAGGTACTGGCTCAAACCTCATTCTTCATTTTTCTCCAAACGGAACTAGTTTAGGAAGACTCAACTCTTTTTTTGTAGATATTGACATTAACAGTGTCTTCTATAGGTCCGAAGACCAGTGGTGGCGTTGTGGTAACGGCCGCGACCTAAGAGTCGTGGGTTCAAACCCAGGCAGATAACTACTACGATCGACGACGACGTCTACATAAAGGAAGTCCTGGATTCCTAGAACAAGAAAATCTATGTGACGATATCCACGAAAACCGCACAGGGCGAGCGTGGTGAATAACGGATTAGAGAGGAATTCTGAATATCTGAAGTGGGAACATTTTAAGATGATTAGTTTTAGATATAATTGAAATAAATATGATCTCCAGTAGGTTATATCGCTGTACACCTGCAATCTCTCGACTAACTATACACAAAAATCGTTCAATGCTTTACGCATCCAATACGCGTTTAGGGTGTTGTTACGGTTGCCGCGGGCATGCAGCGCATCAGGGATGTTTGCGGATGCACAGGTGGATGGTTTCCATGCCATCTTGCGCAAGCGGTGCGCCGCCTGGCACTGCAGAGTCCGCGCCAGCCCTAACAGCATTCTGGCGATGCTTAGTGACAGACGGGACAGTCGGCTACATAAGTTTTGGAGCAATCTACATTTAAGTTTAAATACTAACGTAGATAAGTAAGTTGTGAATTTTTTCTAACATTGGGAATTAATTTTGTGAACATTAATGTACTTATATGGATTTTGTGATATATCTGAATTAATTTATTTAAAACAAACTCCTTCAGATTCTCTCGTTATTATATTTGTAAGGGACTTGACGAAAAATAAAGATACTAGCAATCAACTTACTGATAAGGTTTAATAACCTTAGCGAAACCCAGTATAATAAACTCATTCGTTATTTCGGACAAAATATTCAGACAAATTGAATGATAATAAAACTACTAACAGTCCCATAAATCATTCGCAGATCGAAGATAATAAATCATGAACTTGTGTCGTTGTAATACGAGTTTATTTGATTAGAATCTGAAATAATAGTCACTGAATTGCAAATACTAACTTAGTGAATTGAAGTTATGCCTTGTAATTGAGAATATTTTGTATTGTGTGGGGCTGCAAACAGTGAAGGTTTTTTTTTTTTTTTAATGGGAATTCATCAAATGGCGTCCCGCTATGGGCGGAGCGGAAGGGAGTGTCAGACTTGTACTGACTAAAACCCATCCATGTTCCTTCTTTGCCCTTTGTGTTCCAGGGCCGCGGTGGCTCTTTCGAACAGTCCCGCAGCCCCGGCAGGCATCGGCCCCTGCGGACCCCTTCCTGTATGCTGACATCTCTTTGAGGCGAGCCTGGAAGTCTACGATTTACTTCTAAAGTACATACTGAAATTATTGTTTCAGGTGGTCAGTACCTTATCATTCATATTTCAAGTCTTACTGCGGTTGGTCATTTAAAATACAAACTAAATTAAACTTAAACTCCAAGCAGAAGTAACTTGTAACTATAAACACAAGCACACATACAAACACAAAACATTAGCGTTATAACATGGCCGCTTACATAAGAGAAGTGAAAGGACCGGGTCGGGACTCGACCCTACGACCTCGCGCACTTCATCACCGAGTACTCAACACTACGAGTAGGACAGATTCGAGAAGAATGGATGTGGCGATTTGTTGCGTCTTGAAAGATGTTAAGTTAAGCATGATTTGAAATAGTGTAGTAGGTTAGTAATTTGGTTGACTAGACACATAATTCGTTCATAGTTTTCACGGCAGAGAGCAGACAACAATCTTCAAAATCGAGGTTCTTTAATACATTTTGTTTTTTATCTTGTTATTTATACAAATAAATAAAATTGAAGCGTCTGTTTTTTGTAATGTAATTTCAAAGTAACAACCTTTAACTGAATGCTTATGAAAGTATGTCCGGATTTTTTTATTTGTTGTTGTAATCTCCGAAACGGGTGGACCGATTTTGAGGGGATTTTTACTGGCTATAGATAGCTGACATTATATGGAGTAACTTATGCTACTTTATTTTTGGAAACACATTTGCAAAATCATTAAAACACTTGAAATTGTTAACAAAATCCGATTCAAATAGGGAAGTCCTAATGTTTTTATAATAAATTCACGCGGACGAAGGTCGCGGGCAACAACTAGTGCCTAATACAACCAAAGAAATGCCATTATATTAATAACTTCTACGGAAAGTGAGCTGCGAAAGATCTTTCTAAAAGGAATTTCTCATTTTTCTTGTTACCGATTTTAGAAGGCCAAAAACTTATAAATCAGTAAGTTTTTGGTATTGTAATTAGCTCAAACATCAACTTGTATTTTCAGACGAAAGAAACGATGGATGGACTGTGTGAAGAATTATATGGCCAGAAAGGAGGTGTCTGATGAGATGATGAGTAATAGAGAGGTATGGAGGAAAAAGACATGCTGCGACCACAAATAAATTGGAGAATGATGATGATCAACTTGTATTTTCAGGGATTTTAATTAAACCCAAGTCTGCAAAAAACGTATCACGTCATACCTGCATTGAGATGATTTTGATATTATTGTTCTAAGGCGAGTGAGATCTATCTCCGCCATGCATAACGAACAAAGCGCCTTCGCCGCTTCAGTGAAAGTTGTAACTAGTTCTGCATAGGGTTATATTAATTCTATGTATGTACGGCATAATTTTATTATCATCCTTTAGTACAAATCACACTAGTAGTTAGCTCTGAAAAAAAAACAAGGAAGACACGAAAGAACAAAGGGACGAATAATTAAACAACTTGAATCGAATTTTGAAAAAAAAATTAAAACAAAAAGCTGTCTAAGTGACACCTGTCAAACTGACAGGTGACAGTTATTGTAGGTACATGGTAGGCAGGCCGTATATGCCGTAGACTGTATAGAAGATGGAGGAAGAAAGTGCTGGTCTACCACGGACGGGACGGAGGAATGTGGGAAGACAACCAATTAGGTGGATAGACGATCTCATTAAAGTGGCCGGAAGAAACTGGACAGCCATGACCCCAAACCGCCAAAAGTGGAGACATTTGGAAGAGATCTACACTTAGCATTGGGTGGCCAAAGGTTGAAGAAGTAGAACTAGGTATATCTACCTCGTTAAATGCTTATTACCAGTATTAACAAAATTCTTGATTCTGTTTAGTTACAATACTAAAATTAAAAAGAGGAAAATTTGTTTGTAAGTTTGTATGTAGGGGGTAATCTCCGGAACTAATGAACCAATTCTAAAAATTCTTTCACTGGCAGAAAGCTAAATTATTCGTGGATGCTATAAATTATATTAAT
The DNA here is from genome assembly GCA_905163415.1 of Noctua fimbriata. Classification (NCBI taxonomy): domain Eukaryota; kingdom Metazoa; phylum Arthropoda; class Insecta; order Lepidoptera; family Noctuidae; genus Noctua; species Noctua fimbriata. The sequence goes on from LR990946.1 coordinate 9,464,446, forward strand.
TGAGGTTGTCGACATGTGGAATGTGAACTCGGCTATCATTGTACCGATCGTCGTGACGGCCAATGGCCTTATAGCCAAGAGCCTCGACGACCATCTTTCGAGGCTCTCCTTAGGCGGTTGGATCAAGGGCCTGATTCAGAAGGCAGTACTCACTACACGGCTCGCATTGTGAGGAGGTTCTGTCTCTGGAGCCCTAACCACCGGTAGCTTAGACCCTGCTCCCGATACCGGCGGACCACTATTTTTTATATTTTTAAATGTTTTTTATATGGTTTTTGTTAAGAAATATTTAAAAATGTAATTAGTGTGTAAAAACAATATTAATATCAGGCATATTACCCGAGCTATCACTATTTATGCGGACGAAGTCGCGGGAGGAGTGCTAATAGATAAAGAAGCACAATAAAACCACTGACGTCACAGTAAAGAACAAAAAGCTCTTAACAATCATAACTATCGAACAAAACCTCTCATAACTCATATACCATCGATATATTAACATCAAAATAACAGCCTCTCCCAGCACATTAAGCCAACAATGCCTATAATTACGACATAACCACATAGGTACAGGCATTCTTCATGCTTGTCCAATTATGTACAATCAGTGCCTGTCTGTCGGTCTGTGCGAACGAACCGTTTCATCTTTTGTTGTTCACCGCGAATTATAGCAAATGTTTTTGTTTTTGAAAGAAAGAAAGAAAATACATTTATTTGGCACAAGTGCAAACAATATAAAATAAAATAAAAAACTTAAAACTAAACAACAAATGTAGGTAGCACTGTGTGCCTCATAGCTGCGCCAAATAGGACCAGTTCAGCAAAATGCCGGGCAATTAGTGCCTGACGCTGGTTTTCAACTGGACCTGGAGATTTATTAGAGAGAGATCACGGATGTAAAACAGTTTTTTTGTATAATTTTATTAGTCCTCGCTGGTCTAGTGGTTGCGCGACTGCTGAGCACTAGGTCTTGGGTTTGATCCCTGGGTCGGGCAAAATGTTATTGAGTTTTTCCGTCAGGGATTCCTCATTAGCTGTTCTATTGCCATCAACCGGGCACAAATGAATCATCTTTGTATATTCACACACGAAGCTATTTAATAAACAAATTTGTTTAAAAAAATAACAATTCAGAGCTACAAAGATTTAACTTAGTTTGACTTTTGATGGCTTATTTTGTATCTAAGCTTACAAAAGTTTAGTTAAAATATGTTTCTAAGTTCATCAAAGGATAACTTGCAAACTTAGTGTTATTTTTACAAAATAACTTCACTACTTATTTAAAAGTTATATGAAAACGAAATGAGACTTGTAAAACATAATATAAAATCACGCCTTTAATCCCAGAAGGGTTAGGCAGAGGTGTACTTAATAGTCCACCCACATTTTGCCAGTTATGAATTAATCCTATGTAATATGAGGTGAGCCTGTAGCGATCAACCGAGGACAATACTCCGTGGCTGCTACTGAGAAATTCCTGATGGAAAAACCCAAGAACACTTTGCCTGACCTGGGAATCGAATCTAGGAACTCATTCTCAGCAGTCGCACTTGCGGCCACTAAACCAACGAAGCAGTCAAAACTCAACACTTTAGCATTATCCGCCTATAAAGATGAAGTGATGGAGTGCAGGGAGATAGGCCTCATCTCTTACTTGAACGAGAGCCAGCCGAAAGGCATTTATTCTCCCCGTCATTGCGATCATTGTTTTGTTCTAGACCATACCTGGGAACCTTCTAGTTACGGAGATATTGGGGGTCAAAGTTTCAATTTTTTCACAACTTTTTCTTTAAATACATGTTTTTAATGTAACATTTTTACTTTAAACACCTCCATGACCGTACTATTAAATCCATCCATCAGCACAATGTTTTGAGTGCATTACATTGAGTCCTACCGTAAAACGTGATTTTTCACCCCAAAAAAAATTCATTTCCCAGCAATAATTAATGCGTAAAGTTACTTGGTGACGGCTTCGTGGCAGGTCCGTTGACACCCTGCATGTAATTACTCCAAGTTTCATGTTTTGAACTGTGACATAAACTCCAAGACACGTATGTCCAATACGTTGAGAAGACAGTGCAATAGCCAACCGGCCATATTTCTCACGAAAACTTACGCAATCGATACGTCGAGTTCAGAGGGTCAGTCTCGCAATGAAGCTTAGCGATTTGTATCTGTTACTGGTCGAGTGCGAATTTGGGAAAGTCGCAAAGTTACTAATGAAAGCTCGGATTGGGAAGATCCTTAAAAGACTAAACTACCTACTCATTTTCCTACTAGCTAGTTAGTAAACTGATACTGTCACTTACGGCATATCTTCCGTGATTGTTCATTATTTTGAGCTGCCGATATACACGGGAAAGTATCCCGTAAGGGACAGTATAAGTTTAGTTGTAAACCGTGAAAGCTTAAAACAGTGTTAGCTAGCTAGTGGTCATTTCCAACTTTTATGCCTACGAGTGTCTCTAAGACAAGATGAAATACTGGCAGACGTCTGCAAAATTGAATGTATACCATTTTGAAGGACTAATGCGACTAATATCTTGTAGGACATGATATTTTTGCAGATACACTATGAATCTGATTGTCCGGAAGGTGAACTATATCGGATAGCTTTGTTTCTCTGTTGTTTTGGCTTTAAATGCAAGAATAGTTTATATCGCAGCAAAAAACTATCCTGACATAGTAGCATCGTCGAATGTATTTATTTAAATTCACTCATTAAAAGAGAAGACATAGGTCTGTACTAAAAACGTGTACTCAAATCTATGTGATTATTTCTTCAAAAGACCATCTCAGACATTAATCTGCATGGCCTCATATGACTTGATCAATGTCTGGTCTTCAAAAGAGACAGTGACCTCTGAGTTTGTTTCGGATGTTTCTTCTCAGAGTAGTCAGGTACGAAACACCGGCCCCATCTATTTTTAAAACATAGCATGATGTGACGTGTAAAAGTGTTTTGAAAAACCAATTTACAGAAAAAAATCTGATTTGATTTGATTATTTGCATTAATAGTCACTTTGCAAATAAACCGATTTCGCGAATCAACAGCAACACAAAATACGCAATACATAGCAATGTTCTCGACTTATTAAACGAATGAATTCTTTTAGTTTATTATTAAGAAGTATTAGCAAAGGTTATCGTGATTGATTGAAAGATTTGTTTATTGCATATAAAAGCTTTTTGCAACGTTTATTAATATTAACTGGGCTATCAATTTGTGCATCCGAGTGTTAAGGAGAGATTGGTATCTGTTTATTAATGCTTCATGGTGATAAATTTTGCACTATAAGATAAATATTTTACGGTTGAGTAGTTCAGGTGTCAATAAAATAATACCCTGCTATGTAGGTACGTATGTATGTCATATATGTATGTAGGTTCTATCTCAGTAAGGGCCTTATCATACTAGCGGATTGCAAGCGTCCTCAAAGCTGAGCGGGCGCGCAACGAACACGCCGCTCATGCGTAGCGAATTCGTTGCGGATAATGAACCTTCCCAAATTCTATTATTCTTCGATGCTTTCGTTTTCGTCTCCAGCCTCTTCGAAATAACAAAGCCAACAACAGTGTTTCCTCCTCGGAATCCATTTTGTTACTGAGTGTATTCTAAATCGTTAACTCGCTACAAACAAGCGACGAAAACGTCCTCGCTGTGCAGCCGCGGCGTGTTCACGACGCATTCGCCGCGTGCCCGCCCTGCCCCGCAGCCGTTCGCAAACCGCTAGTTTGATAAAGCCCTAACAATAACACATTACTTAACAATAAATTGTTCTTTGATAGGTAGTAAGATAACATAGGTGTCTTATTATTTATTTATTTGTTTAATGCACAATGTACGCAACCATTATAGTTAAACGCTATGCTTAAAACTAGTGAGTACATGACCCTAATAATATTGCAATGATTATCTATTATATATCTTTTAGGTCATTATATTATCGTTAAACGTAGCCAGTTAAAAGATTACATAAAGTATGAATTGACAATAGTCTACTAGTGATAAAAATCTTACGGTTTTTATTAAAGAAAAATCTTTACCAAGAATCTAAGAATCAGATTATTATCTTACTATACAATACGCAAGAATATACTGCAAAAGCTCACTTTCCCTTCTTTAAGTTATTACATATTGCTTTATGTACTTAAAGCTATGTATTACTACTTCGTGCTTTCACGATTACTTCATATAAGTTCGATTTGAAATTGCTTTACACTTTCGAAAGTAATGCTATACACGAGCTGATGCATATAAATTACGACATCATGATGTCTTACTGTGAAGTTTATGATCACTTCAAAAAGTGATAAAATCTATTTAAAACCAGATTAGGTGTTTTCTCTTATAAATACCGGAATTAATCTACATTGTGCACACTTGCGAGAATCGAACCCGCGACACGCAGCGCAGCAACCAATCGCTCAGCCACTGCGCCAACCGTGTCCTCAATAACGTTAAACGAACATAAATCTAATATACAAAAAAACAATGTTTGTTCGTATTTGATGCGGTGCCATACTGTTCACCCGATTGCTAAAGAACATTTTCAACTCGTTACTTGCTCTTGCATGAAGGTTATAGACACCGTACAATTAACTTAAATAACATAATACGCGTACGAAGCCAGAGGAGGAAGCTAGTGAACCTATACAGGGTGGAAGGGACACCGATGCAGAAACGGCTACCACGTTGTGTAGCTTTGTAATTGAGGCGGACAAGTGACTTTCGCGTCGGTTTTGGACCAGTATCGCAAATGGAAGGGAAGAAAGAGTGTTGCCACAGTTAACATAATCATTTACATTTTAATGTTGGTGTTGCAAATTAAAAATTCAAATCTCTAACACACGTATTCAGTACATCATTCTGAAACCTCACATAAAAATCTTTCATAGGTTATTAAAAATAACAGTTGTTCAGATGTATTGAATACGTGGTAACCGCTTATGCGATGGTGTCCCTTCCACCCTGTTTAGACACCGAATCAAAAGCCTTTGATTAGTTAAATAGAACATCAAAGCAGGCACACAGACACGTAGCTTTACCTACATATATATATATATCCTTTGTGTTATACACGAGCTTCATCCCTCTTCATTGTCATAGAAACCACCTATTTCCCATAATGCACCCATTATGCTGTCCACAAAAGGTGCACCAATATGTTGTCTAAGAAATTTAATATCTACGGTGGTATGACAAAGCGTTACTGATGCTCGGATGACGGGATGACGGAATGTAGGTGGGTGATAATCGGTGGATGCGGCATTGGCTCAGTTTTTGAATTTTTGGACTTAATTGGAACACTCCAGGAGGAGCTCGTGGCTAAATATTAATAGCTACTCGGGTCGATCTTCAGGTTAAGCCGCGCTAGCCTAGGTTGGTCCGTGGATGGGTGACCACCCATTACATACCGAGTTTCCTCAGTGCCTCGGAAAGCACGTTAAGCCGTTGGTCCCGGCTGTCATTTGTAGATCTTTGACAGTCGTTACAGGTAGTCAGTGGCCAAAAAAGTCTGACAACCAGTCTTACCAAGGGGTAACGTAGTACTAACTGGGTTATGGAGGTCAAATAGGCAGTCGCTACGTGTAAAATACGGGTATTCAGCTGCATCCGTTTAGACTGGAAGCTGACCCTAACATAGTTGGGAAAAGGCTAGGCAGATGATTAATTGGAACACTAATATAGCAGATCAGTATTTCTTCGAAGCTGAGAATGCTAGTTGTAGCAGACGAAGATCGCGGGGCTCAGCTAGTTAAACATGTAATTCATGATCCCCATAAGAATGTCTAAAGTCTACAGATACCTCATCCACCATATTAATCAATCTGAAACCGATCACAAGGATATTGTAAGCCCGTCTACCGTCTATATTAATCTTGGGGTAATCCTCCATGTCCCCTGTAATTAAATTCACGTTCGACATCACCTACATGTCGCATATTATCGTCTGGATACGGTGTCTTGTGGTAGCGTCAGCAGGATTGGAAGCCCTCCCCCCCCCCCTTCCCTAGTTTCATCAAACAATTAGATGTGACAGTAGCGTTGAAATCCTCGAAATCAATTATAGTTCAGACAACACAATAAGTAATAGTAACATAACATAACCGCCTGTAATCCTCGAAGGGTTAGGCAGATGTGTACCTGATGGTACACCCACATTTCGCCAGTTATGTTTAAGTCCCATGTAATAGGGGGCGAGCCTATTGCCATCAACCGGACACAAATCCAGAATCCGTTTCTGCTACTGAGAAATACATAATGGAAAAACTTAATAATACTTTGCCCGACACGGGAATCCAACCCGGGACCTCATGCTCAGCAATCGCGCTTGCGACCACTAGACCAACGAGCAGTATAAATAATAGTATTTGTATTTTAAGGTCCCGAACGAATGAAAATCGGAATATTTATCATCTAACTTTTTTTTCTTAAATATACCTAGTTAAGTTATGAAAACTTTACTAGATGCTATTAAAGCTGTCAGTAACAGGAGCTTAAGTCTATTTTTCTACTTTTTCTAGCCGTTTACGAACTTTTTGAAAGAAAAAGCTGTCATTACTTTTTACTAGGATTTTTCTCATATTGTCATGCAAGAAAAACGCTGACCTGTAAAGTAAGATTTCTGACTCATAATCTTGCCCTTATCCCAATTCAGTTATGATGGACGCAGCATGTCTTCTTCTTCCATACTTCTCTATTACTCGTCATCTCATCAGACACCTCCTTTCTTGTCATATCATTCTTTACACAGTCCATCCACCGTTTCTTTGGTCTTCCTCTACTCTTATAACCATCCACATTAATACTCAAAACTTTCCTCACGACATTTTCCTCATTACTCCGACAACCACACAACAATGTCTTTCTAATTATGAAGTATATTGAGTCGTAAAAGGCCAGAAAACGATACTTTAGTTTCCTATAGTAATTCAACTTGAGGCGTGAACTTGAACCTTTGGGCTTCGCAGCAGTTGGGTAAAAAGCTTAGCTAATGAGCTGAGTCATTCAAGTCCTCAAAAGATAAATACAAAAGCGAAATATATTGCAACACATGTAACGACACTGCAGATGCAAATTGTCAATAAATTGTATGCTATTGATGGAGTGACACGAGATTTACAGCATTGTTGTCACCATACATCTTCCAATCATCACGATATTGTAACTACATATTTGGAAATATTCATTGCTTTGTGTGTACCTACCTGGTATTCGTAGCTATCATTATTTAGGACTTGTATACTTTCCTTGTTGGTTTTTGCACATTAATACAGGGTGTAAACGGACCGTTCACGAAGTCGTCAACCAAGCATTATGTACATCAAACTAAGTAGCTTTACGCAAAAATTATTGCTGGGAAATGATTTTTTTTTTTTTTGGGGTGAAAAATCACGTTTTACGGTAGGACTCAAAGTAACGCACTCAAGACATTGTGCTGATGGATGAATTGTACGGAGGTCGTGGAGGTGTTTAAAGTAAAAATCTTACATTAAAAACATGTATTTAAAAAAAAAACTTGTGTAAATGTTGGAAGTTTGACCCCCAATATCTCCGTAACTAGAAGGTATGGTCTAGAACAAAAAAAAATCGCAATGACGGGGAGAACAAGTGCCTTTCGGCTTCGTTAAGAGTCTTGTTACACCCTTTATATAGCACATTTCGCCTGCAATCTCTAAAGGAATATCCAGAGGAGTACTTATACTACACCGTAATTTGCCAGTTGTGATTTAGTTTCCAATACAATTACTGGGAACTAAGACATAACTGGAAAAATGACGGTGATAGCAACAGACTCGCTCACAGTCGAGCGAGTTTGTTGCCATCAACTAGGCATTATATCAAGACTGTCGTTGCTACTGGGAAATGTCATATTGTAAAACCCAATAACACATTGCCCGACCTGGCAATAAAACCTACGATCTCATATTCGGCAGTAAAGCTTGCACTAGACCAAAGAGATAGACTTGCCTGTTTTGCCGGTTAATGATAATAGGCCTTACCTCCTATATCATAAGTTATATCGTAACAATTTAATGATTTTAATTGATTTTTTTAATGATTTTTATTTATTTTTAATGACTTTTATGGATTTTTTAATGATTATTAAATATCGTTAAAATGAATTTAAAGATATTTTTATGATTTAACGATTTCTTTATTATTTTTACTATTATATTTGTCTCAATTTTTATTTTTGTTGTAGTATTTTGCCTGAAGTAAAACACAATTTATTTTATATTTTATTTTATAATATATCTATCGAAATATGAGTAAAATACACCTTTGTCTTCAATGCACATATCAACATGCCTGGTATTGGTCAGGACCGGCAAGATGTTATGTACATTGAGACTAAACATCAATCCATCCATACTCCCTGACAGACAGACAAAACAGACATGTTTATCCAACAATCAACAATTGAAAGTGACTACACGTATGATGCAAGCCCCCAGATATGCTTGGGCGTAATATTATACAGCATGTTTCAGAAAGCTGAGTGTGTGAGCTGTGTTTCCTCCGTGCCTCGGAAAGCACGTTAAGCCGTAGTCCCGGCTGTCATTTGTAGATCTTTGACAGTCGTTACAGGTAATCAGTGGCCCAAAAAGTCTGACAATCAGTCTTACCAAGGGATACCGTATTACCTAGTACTAACTGGGTTCTGGAGGTCAGATAGGCAGCCGCTCCATGTAAAATACTGGTATTCAGCTGCATCCGGTTAGATTGGAAACCGATCCTAACATAGTTGGGAAAAAGCTAGGCAGATGACGATGTTTCAGAAAGCTGTGCTCATAATGTGCGTAAAAAGACTCTTAACGAAGCCGAAAGGCACGTCTTCTCGTTTTTTGTTCTGGACCATACCTGGGAACCTTCTTGTTACGGAGATATTGGAGGCGACAGTTACAACGTTTTTTATTAAAATTCAAGTAGGTACTATTCAATGCTTCGATCAGCGCAACGAGTCCTACCGTAAATCGTGATTTTCACCCCAAAAAAAAGGCCCAGTAATAATTTTTGCGTGGAGTTACTTAGTTTGATGTACAGAATGCTTGGTTGACGGCTTGGGGGGGAGGCATTTGGCACACAGATAGTTTATAACCTGGATTAACACGTAGGACTTATAATCCCGCTAGTTCGATCCTGTGGGACAATTACCGAAATCGGCACGGGCGAAGCCGCGGGTATATGCTAGTGGAACCATCCACCAATTTTCTAATACATGCTGTATTATGTTATCTGTGGCGTTGGGCGTAGACCTTGCGTTTCACTTGCGCTTGCGCACAATCAATCGTGTATTGTTTTGTATTATGAATGTTACGAGCTGTAAGGAATGAGTGGGTAGACTGTGGACTTGGAGAATTTTGATAAGGTACTAATAACTTAATGGACTTATGGCTTATTTCCTTGGCTAGGTAAAAAGCTAGTTAATTCCACCTAGTCCTGGATTGAAAAGGCGACAAATGATTTTTTAAGCTTTGCCCCACACTAGGAATTTCTCCAATTTCGTGGGTGCCTTAACAAACACTTAAACTCACATTCAAAAACAGCCAGACCCGGAACAACTATTTGTAGGCCATACAAATATTTGTTCCGAGTGGGAATTCAACCTGCGACAGGCAGCGCAGCAGCCAATTGCTCCGCCACTGCCCCAAATGTGCCGTCGTTCGTTTCTTCGTACTACAACGAGCATTTGTATGCTTGATTTTTAATTAATTTACTTTTAACAAATGGTTGTCCCAAACAACTGCATCCATGTTTCTTAGCATGAATTCTTCACCATTGGACGTTTTTGGGTCACCATAGATTATGCCATTCCTAAAGAAGAATACGTAGTTTAATCGTCACGCAACGGACGTCGCGACCTAATATCTTGTTCATATATTGTACGTACGACGGCCAATCAAGCTATACAAAACCAGTTTATACGGATCTCTTATTGTACGGGAAACCTATACAAAGCGAGGCCATGTTATAGTTGATGTGTCGTCGTGTGTACGATTATTTTTATCTGCTATTTTTCTGTTTTTCCTCGTTCAATGACAAACGTTTTTCACATTTTATATCTACTTTAAAAGAGACCATGCCCTCTAAAATTGTGTCGGCATTTCGTCTCCGAATTCGGTCTGATAGCAAACAGGTGCCGTTGGGTTTAAAAAAAATAACATGTCAATCATGTTTAAAAATTCCAGTACATAAATAAATAACATAAAAACATTTAATTAAGACTAATTTAGTTGCAAGAAATGAAAACCCTTTTAATAATAATTTCATTTCCTAATAAATAGATAGTCCGAAGTCCACAGTCACACTACCCATTCCGTTAATGCATCTGACCTTTTAATAACGCAACTCAACTTCATAGTTGGAGGTCGCCGATAACATCGGCGCCGGCGCATACGCAAGTCACTGATGGGCTGGCCTTAGGACTATGTGGGAAACTTGAACCATAAGGTTCGTGTTATTGAAATGTTTGTTTCGATAACAATTCTTCTAGATTCATTATTATGAATAGATGTGTTGCTGGGTAGTTTGTTGTGCTACTTCTCCTCGCCAGCTATAACACCAGGATGCTGTGAAGCGTGGCTGTTTTGAGGAACTTCTTATGTCGATTTGACTTTCAAATAAACGAATGACTTTCTAGCGACGTAGTACAAAATGTACTACAGCGCCATCTATGACACAAATGAAGAACTAACATCAAAATTCGATACGAAAGAAGAATCAAAATCCTAAATGGCGATATTAGAGTTCTCCCCGACTTAAGACTATATAGAAAAACCCGACAACTACTGTCAGTCAGTTGTGTCAGGTCGGAGGATCCTCCCATTTCTATGGGGTATTATGAAGGACTTCACAAACTGTTCTTCATTGCCCCCTAAAAATTCTGATTAAATGAATGAATAACTTTTTTATATTAAACATGTGTGTGAACTTAATTTGTTGAAGTAGTCAGTGTATTTACAGCGAGTGTAACTGACCCAAGCTGGGAGTTTCGGCATTGCTCATATTTTGAAATAGTAAATACCTGCGCCGTTGATCGTGAAAGCCTATAGATGAAACGGGCTTTATAAGATTCGGCTGTACCAGAACGCGAGAATAAATCTAATATGGACATATTATCCGTGGCACCGTTCTTACAGCTACCACGATAGCAGCATGTCGTCCTTTCAATTTCACACACACAAAAACATTCATTTCTCATTGAAATTATTTTTAGATATACACCTATCACTTATTAAACAATGTTTTAAGCTGTCACGGTTTTCAACTAAACTTGTACTGTCACTTACGGGATATCTTCCATGATAGTTCATTATTGCGCTGAAATATCGGGAGCTCAAAATAATGAACAATCACGGAAGATATCCCGTAAGTGACAGTAGAAGTCTACCACTTTTTGTCTCTCCATCACCCAAAGGTTGACTGGTAGAAAATGCCTATGGCATTAAGTCCGCCTCTGTACTTTGTGCTTGAAGTATTAACTTTTTTTTTTTTTTACCTGGCAACACGCGTTATTCAAGGAAAGATACTGATCTAAGTATTCTACAGAAGTCCACTATGTATTTAGAAATCTATGCATAAGCAACTTTGTACGTATCCTGGTATTACTAATATGTATGGCCTTATTGCATGACAAGCATTGCCAACCATCAGGTGACGAAAGCACGAAAATACTTCACAAAACCGTATGATTCACACATTGTTATTATTCCATCCAAAAATCGTTCTACATTGATAAGAAAACCAGACTAGTTATTAACTGCCTACGCGTCCAGCGGTGCATACAAAGAGTTTGTTTTCGAGAAATCTTGACACGTACATACTTACATACACAGTTATCTTGTAACGTTAAATTCGTCCCACAATTTTATCAAAACGACGAAATACCGTTATTACTGAGTACAAAGTAAAAGATGTGCTTGTTGACTAGAAACTGGTAACATTAGAAATGAATTGTTTATTTTCTGCGTTACAAACATCGTTACATTTTATGGACCTTGAAGTAAGGCATAGAATTTAGAAAGACTGCCTCGTTGGTTAAGTGGTCCTGGGTTCGATTCCCGGGAAGGGCAGTGTTATTAGGTTTTTCCATCAGGAATATCTTAGTAGCAGCCACGGAGCCTGGATGGCAATATGCGCGCCCCCTATAATATGGGACTTAAAACATGGCTGGCGAAATGTGAGTGCACCTATTAGGTACAACTCAGCCTTACCCTTTGGGGATTACAGGCGTGATATGTTACTTTAGAAAGAAATATGTCGAAACAATCTTATTTTTAAATTAACATACCTGGAACATTATAAGTGATCGCACTTGTTTTTGTATTTGCGATAAGTATCTGCTTTTTATTTATGTGGTCTTCATGAGCCTCCATTTGCTCTATTCCTTCGCTACATTTCTCCTTAAAGCTTCTAGCAATATTGAAGCGAAACCCGTACGTTTGTTTTAATGATTAGGAAGTCACGCCACTATTCGCGCCAGTTTCAACAACTCCATACAAGTTAATCCCGGGTGGGATGCGCTTCGGTTTGGTCAGAGTTTTACTGTTAAGTTAAAAGTCACTTATTGCTTAACAAAATACATTGTGTTGTGTTGTTTTATAACTAACTAGCACTTCGCCCGTGACTTCGTCCACTAAAATTGTGATAGCTCGGCTAATATGCATGATATAAATATAATTTATAGCCTATAGCACCCACGAATGATGTAGCTTTCTGCCAGTGAAAGACTTTTTGAATTGGACCATTAGTTCCGGAGATTAACGAGTTAAAAGAGTTAAAATTTGTATGTAGGGATACAAATTTTAACTCTTTATAATACTGTTCGTATAGATATTTTCACTCTTGGCCATAACGCGCTTTTTCTTTACCAAAAACCAACCACAAGGAATAACCCTTTTACCAACACATCTTCTACCGCAAAAATATTTTTAATGTGCATGCACACCACGAATCAAATTCATGCAGCCTCAAGCGACAGACATATCGAATTTTAAATAAGATTCAAAATTCCCGCTCAAATGAGCACCTCCTATAAATCATGACAGCTAAAAGGAATCGCGGTTCAAATTTCGAATTTAGAAAAAAAAAATGTGATGCGTTCGATATAGGGTTGCTATATTGGCAATTTATTTTTCCCAGAAATATTTTTGCATGGGCTTTCTATATGGGGAAATGGTATTCGTATTTCGTTGGCAATTTTACTTGTGGTTGGATTGTTGGTATATTGGTCTCCCGGAAATGGTATGGCTTCATGAATATAGTAATAGTGGTTCGTAAATATCCTACGGTAACTCAGGAAAATGATGAAAAGGATACCTGGAGATGGAGAGGCCTTCAAGGTGCGAGTGGTTATCACCACGATTGCTCTCTGCGTTGTTTTTTGTACTTGGGTATTTGATGAGTAAATAACAACATATAATTAGTGCTACAGTATGTAGGTTACTCGTTAGAATCAGAAAGGAAACTTAATAAGAAACCTTGGAGTGATGCACGACCGACATACAACACTAACGTTCACGTTTAAACGGGTAATGTTCCGCAGACGCCGCCATTATCTGCAAACACTATAATAAACCGCTTCTCTCGGTTAAACTTTGTGCAGCACTTTAAACCAAGAAAACCGTAAAAGATTTCAAATCATCATGATGCTAATTTATTTGGGGTCGGCACAGCATGTCTTCGTCTTCCATACTTATCTATTACTCGTCATCTTAACAGTCACCTCCTTTCTAGACATATCATTCTTCACACATTCCATCCACCATTTCTTTGGTCTTCCTCTACTCTAATAGCCATCGACATTCGAACTCAAAACTTCCCACACGATTTCAAATGTCGATCAGAATTCTGGAAAGCAATAAAAAAAAAAATCTGCGCGTTCAAAGTTCGGAATCACTACCAGCCAGAGCCAGCCCTATTGGATTGCCTTCGCGTGGCTTCGGCTCCACTCGGGTCCCGCGACGTGTCCCGAATACGTGTGTTCGTAATAAAGATCTGGCCGAACGGTGTCGCGCCTTCGTGCTGGTTCGTACGACGTATCCAATTTTATGGTTCCTGATTTGAAAAATTATGGAAGTGACTTGATTTCCTTTTTCAATCGGTATTGGTGTTTTGTCTTGTTTGCGGCTGATTTGGTGGCATTTATTGTTTTGTACAAAAGAGGAGTTTATTTTTAACCTGACTTACTAAGGTGTCGTAATACCTAGTACCTGACAGGGTTTTGGACATCAAATAGTCAGTCGCTCCATGTAAAATACTGATATGCAGCTGCCGGTTAGATTGAAGCCCAACATAGTTGAGAAATGGCTAGGCAGATGATGTTGAGAAAATTAATAGGAGTTTTGGAATATCAATTTTACGCACAAGGTGATTATGAGGACCATATAACACGAGACCTTTAACTGGCAAAATGTACTAGATATAAGCTCACCTCATCAGAGAAAATTATAAGTGCTCAATGTTATGTTTTTAAGTAATACATACATACATAACATTACGCCAGTCATCGCCGATGGGTTCGGCAGACGTGTACCTAATAGTAAACCCACATTTCGCCAGTTATGTTTAAGCCCCATGAAATAGGGGGCGAGCCTATTGCAATGAAACGGCAAAAATCCAGACTATGGTGGTTGTTACTGAGAAATTCCTGATGGAAAAACCCAATAACAATTTGCCCGACCCGGGAATCGAAACCAGGACCTCATGCTCAGCAATCACGATTACGACCACTAGGCCAACAAGGCAGTCAATCAGTCAGTTTTTATATAATAAAAAACCAAGCACAAAGATTTCTTATTATACCAGAAGTAAGATCCCGGGTGCAACTCCCGAACACTACGCGGGCGAAGTCGCGGGCATAAGCTAGTTTAAACATAATTGGCGAAAGAGAGTATTAAAGATCACCTCTGCTGTATCCTTTGGTGAAAATAGGAGTGATAATGTTATGTTATGACTGGTATAAAGCCCACGTAAGACACAAGTCGACAGAAACCCCATTCCTAGACTCAACAATAAACATTACAAAATTATGCAAAAAAATAACGAAATGAAAGTAAAATCATGCGCAACTCATCACGATTCATCATGCGCTTACGTTTCTAAAATAAATAGTTTCAACCAAAAAGTTAAACAGCATGTTAATTTATGATCACGATTGTGCACGGAGTAATTACTGAATGGAACACTCAGAAAGTCTTGTAAAGTGAATACTAATAATGAAACAATTTATTGTCAGGCCTTCGCTGTCCTTCTATACTTAAGTACGAGTATTAATTAACTCAGAAAACTTTATAACGTACTTGATAACAAATATTTTTTAAAAAGTGACCACAGAGTTTCTTGCCAGTTCTTCTCCATAGGAAACGACCAACTACATTACTGCGTTCTAAACTGATGGCTAAACGCAAAGTACATTTATGAATGATGGGAGTGTGTGCGTAGATTCTTTATATGCTGGAAATAGCACTTAACATGCTACACCCATGCCATAGATTACCTGCCATCATAACCGGAGTAATCTATCGCCGATCGATAGTGCTATTCGCTTGCAAATTGACACTCCATTTATTACTTATTCGTGTCTCTGTGTGAATAATCTACGAAACTGATGATATCATTGCATTAGTATGAACTGCCAGCTATCCGACTGATGTTTTATGCAAGCATTGACTACAATGCATATTTTTGCATAATTCACTGTAAATGTTCATAATAAACTGTTGACCGCAATGTAGGGTGGATATGATTGGTAGACTTTTGGAGTTAAAATCAGAAGAACTGTGCAAAATATTTAGGTATTTGACAATTTGAAGTCCGTCATACTAATACTGATTTGTTAAGAACTAAAGTAAAAAGTACTCGTTTAATTCAATGAAAATATTAGCAGTAAAACAGAAATACAAAAAAAAAAACTTGATTATGTTTTCAAAACGTCGCATTTACGCTGCTCTAGCGTTTTCTATCAGTCTATAAACACGGATGCCACCTTCAACATTAATAGGAAACGAGACGAATCCACAAAAAACTCGAAATGACAGTGCCCCTACCCAAGACGGACTTGGAATGACTAACTTTATAACACAAACACTCAAGTTTAAAGTTCTTAAGAAAAAACTTAAACAAACGAAATTCTTAATAAACCAAAACATTGACTGATCTCTGAATCACAGAAATTACAAAAAAAAACACTCGTTTTCCTTATTAACGTGACAACATTTAAAAATGAGTAACGGTCGATTCCTTAGCGCAAAAAACTTTCAAAAATGATTCGTTTTGTACAAATATTTAAGTTAGTACCGTGATTCATGATAAATAGTTCTGACTGGACATGTTGACAAACCTGAGAACTGGTTCTTCAGGAGTGACTCACAAAATAAGAGGTTGTATTCGAATGGGTTAGAGAAAGCTGCGGTTAAAGTGATGACCGATGACAATGATGTAAACAAGAGGGTTTCAAATGTGGTGTTGGTTGCATTATTACGAATAGGTAACATTCTAAAGCATGAATTTACTGGTATGTATCTAAATAAAGGGTATAAAAAGACCCTTAAGGGCATTACATGGCTCAAATCCCAAAAACAGCGTATGTTCACAGAAATTTGTTGATGAATCCCTTCGTACGTTTTCCGTGTAAAAAAGTATGTTATAGTTAAGTTCATCACAAATAAATTGTATTGTTTAAAATTTTAATAAACCTTCTCAATTTTTTTTGGTTAATCGTAGAAAATAGGTCCTTTTTCAACATTAATTGTAAATTATCTCTGTAACTGCTGAATAGATCGGCATGAATTTTGTAACAACAAATACGTAATGATATACTTAACAATCTGTATTGTTTTGTTTGTTATTTCTTTTAATATTTTTAAATAATAAATAAAAACCAAAATTTTGCGAAATGTGCGGGGCAAGTTAACAAAAACCAGTACAGGGATCATATCATCAAGGTCATCGAGCAATGTAATGCCCTTAACGAAGCCGAAAGGCACTTGTTCTCCCCGTCTTTGCGATCATTTTTTTTTGTTCTAGACCATACCTGGGAACCATCTAGTTACGGAGATATTGGGGTCAAAGTTGCAACTTTTTCATTTTTTTTAAATGCTTGCTTTTAATGTAAGATTTTTAATTTAAACACTTCCACGACCCCCGTATTATTCGATACATCCATCAGCACAATGTTTTGAGTGCCTTACATTGAGTCCTACCGTAAAACGTATTTTTTCACCCCTAAAAAGAAAGACGTTTCTCAGCAATAATTTTTGCGTAAAGTTACTTAGCATTGATGTGCACAATGCTTGGTTGACGGCTTCGTGAAGGGTCTGTTTACACCCTGTATATTGGATTGTTATGACATTGAAAGGTCAAACAAAAGCTAACTTGATACTTTTGAATTTAATCTTGGACATAACTATCGGATCATAAAGGCAATCGGACGGACGGCTTTATGTTCGGAAATCAAGAACACACACAGCACTTAGTTGATCATTAATGCTCATTCCTACTCCGTATGTGCAGAGACCTTGACCTCACAATAAAAAAAAATACTGACGGTGCGGGTTGGTCGTTTCCTATGGAGAAGAACCGGCAAGAAACTCCATGGTTACTCTTTTCAAATCATTTGGTATTAAAATATTTTCATGTTAGTACTTAAGTATGGGGGTACAAAAAGGCCCACAAATAAAGTAGAATCACATCCCTCGCTACCCATCCTCGTTCACCTCTGGTTGAAATGCAGCCTAAGACTGGTTGTCAAACTTTCGGGACACTGACTACCTGTAACGACTGTCAAAGATCTACAAATGACAGCTGGATCGACAGCTTAACGTGCTTTCCGAGGCACGGGTGAAACTCGGTATGTAATGTGTGGTCACCCATCCACAGACCAACCTTGTCAAGCGCAGCTTAACCTGAAGTTCGGACCGAGCGGCTGTTATTATTTAGCCACGAGCTCCTCACATATATTTCTATATATACACATATAGCCACATATCATATTATTATCGTAAATAATGATACACCTACTGAAAGCTCCGTCCACATGCAACATCAACATTGTACAATCATCCACAAATTACTGTATAATAAAACGCATAAATAATTCTGTCGAGTACAGTCGCGTGCACACGTGGCTAACGGTGGCCGCAGACTTAATACTTTAATAATTGATGATGCGACTTGGCGGGAACAGAATCGTCATTGCGCAGTCCGTTGAAGTTTTGTACAGGTGACTGACTCCATTCTTTCTCATTCCTGATTTATTAAATTAATTCCGTTAATAAACTGTTCACAAGTGTACTATGTTAACCGTTTCTTATGTAAAATATAGCTAATTTTATCTCAGGGGACCAATAGGCACCTGAATAGGTGCGGAATCTTTAACTTATATTGTATATATATTAGAGGGGACGAATGGGTACCTTAAAAATAATATTTTTTATTAAAATATTAATTGGTCCCCTACCAGGAGACCAATGGGCACCTATATAGGGGCCGAATCTACAACTTTTATGCTGGGGGACGAATTTTAGGGGACGAATGGGCTCTGACCCATCCTGAGGCCCTCAAAGCTGATAAGATAAATAAAAGGAAAGGCCAGAACTCACACTATTTCTTCGTTCAATTTGAATAAGATTGGTGATATATTAGTCCCTCATAAGCAGTTAGTAAATCTTAGTGAAATTTCTATGCGCCATATTCATTTTTAGCCATTAAACCCAAGCACCACTATAAGACGATAATATGACAACACAACCAACGATGTCACTAAGTCGATTTACCTTTTACTCTACAATTTTAAACTTTCGACAATGCGCGATTTTAAAACCGTGTTTTGACAACAAGCGATGCACCAGCCGATTAGTAGTCAAAAGTATCCCAATTTATTTCATCCCCGCTGCTCTCAAAACGGTGAAAGAAAATATCGTGCGGAGGCATGCCCACCAAAAATTCAAAGACATGTGACATCTACCAACATGCACTGGGCCCTTGTGGTGGATTACGGCCTCTTACGAAGCATGTGTCCCAGCAGTGGGAACTGTACTGAAAAGTATCAAGTGTACACCGAGCGTTATAACCGTAGTCCGTCCCCATTTATTCCTCAGTCCGTTTATTTCAGTTATTTCCATCCGAATCCGATACTGTTGCGACTCATTACGCAGTACAGACAACAACAAAAAGGTAGATTTCGCGCTTTACCGCTAAATACGTATTTAGCGCTTTCGTGCGCGGATGTACGAGACTAGGGCTGCCATTTACAAATGATGATGCCAATAAAAGGGAATACGGTATTTCTAAAATTTATATCTTCAACTTTGACAAAGATTTCGGACTTGGTGCCACAGTAACTTCTTTTCAATTCAAAAAGAGCTATCCAACGATGAGCTACACCTTGCTATACCTCATGATAATTTCAGCCGCAAGACGTCCACTGCTGGACACCGGCCTACCAATATAGCATCACCGTCAAAAAATCCTGACAAAAACCATTTTAATTTGAAATCTTGATTTTTTCAGTATTTAGGAAAGGGAACTTAAAAAAAAAGGTCCCCCTTCCTTGAAAAGACCAGAGGTGGGTGGGAAGGCGGACATATCCGGATAAAGGAGGTATGGCAACCCTATACGGGTCTATAAATGCATTAAAGGGCAGTGTACATGAATGGCAATGTCTCTATTTTAGTGGACGTGACTAAATTGAATTATTTTGTGGCGAGCGCGAAATGGTTTATAAATGGAAAATGGACTCGGGAGAATTCTTGTTGGTTTCAAGTTTGAGATGTACACGTATTTGATATCCCTGTAGAATATTGAGAGAGGAGTTATTATTGGAATTGTCTAGAGTGGGTACATGTTTCCTTTGATAAATGGGAATAACCTATGTTGGAATTTGGAACACATTTTTGATATCAATGAACTAATGCTAACTCATGTTTGTCTCTCAGGAAATGTTAAGACTTAGGAAATCTATTAAAATGTAAATTCGTAAAAACATATCAAAACAAGTACCTGTACGTTGTTGTAACAGCGTTTCAAGACATGAATCAAGAAGTATTGATACCTCTTGAAATATTGACCTCTCTCTTAGAATGCCTACATTATTATTTTATAGGTACCTGTGATTTTGAATTTTAACTTTTATTTCACTACTAGCTGTTGCCCGCGACCTTCGTCCGCGTGAAATTTTATAGCCTATAACCTTCCTCGATAAGTGAGCTATCCAACACTAAAAGATTTTTTCAAATCGAACCAGTAGTTCCTGAGATTAGCGCGTTCAACCAAACAAACAAACTCTTCAGCTTTATAATATTAGTATAGATTCATGTTGCAAAGGCTGTAATTTTCACT
This sequence comes from Noctua fimbriata, assembly GCA_905163415.1. Lineage (NCBI taxonomy): Eukaryota > Metazoa > Arthropoda > Insecta > Lepidoptera > Noctuidae > Noctua > Noctua fimbriata. Next base: position 9,484,797 of record LR990946.1, read on the forward strand.
CTCAATTAAACAAATGACCTTTCAATAGACTAATTCAAAAGCTATCTATCATAGACACTAAAGCCCACTAGAGAGCTAGTGTGCCCACAGCCTAACGCTGTCAACGCTAAATAGTGAGGTGCAATGATTTATTCAAACTCCCGGGTTATTCCAAAACTAAATTTAGCTTTCGAATAAATTTAGTCATCAGTAGACGCGTTGAATATTTAAATACATTTTAAGCTGCAAATTAAAAAATGTATTCCAAAATGGACGACAGTACTTTTATGCGGTTTTTAAAATACAGTGTTGGTGTGGAAATGCTCCGGGAATGGGGATGTGATGTTGGACATCTATTTTTATTTTTCGGGGCCTGACAGCTGGATGAGAATGGAGTTACAAATTTTTACATTGTCGAATGACTTCATTTAAAGTCTAGCCGGCTGTCACTGATTTAATTAAGTGTTTTTAAAGTTAACTTTGTTTGGTTTTCAACGAAAAGAATCTGGCTAATAATAGGCATATAGTGTTTTGTTTATAGTTGAACATGGACATGTCTAAACTATTCAACTTCTCTTAGTTAACTTGTTAAAGAACAAAAACCATACCGTTCGGTACCAAAAAACTATTCAATTCGCTCACTGACAAAGCACAAACTAAACCAGAAACGCCGTGAATTTTGCCCAAGAGTCCCTTTTGAATCGAAACTATCAAAAGTGAGCACTAAGATTTTTTTTAAATTCGTCTCCTAATAGAATCAAATAGGGTGACAGTCAGTTTAACAGTTCATCATTTCTTGTAAAGAATAAATTATTATTAATAAAGAACCTGTTTTCGTGATAACTGTAAGTATTTTTGAAGACGTACGTAACGTCTCCACCAGCGTTTGTTTGCTGAATTTATACAACTCATTAAACACAACTTTGTGTATGTTTCAATGAGTTCAACAATTTCAATAACCTCAAAATAATAACACCTTCCACCCAGCACACAGAAACTTCGAGAAAGTCCAGCGCACATTAGCGCAGCACTAACAAACCTAACTACAATTAACGGGAGCAAGCGATCATTACCGAAACAATAGGAACGGTCTCAGATGTGCCGGATGACGTCACGGAAACTATCGGTTCGACAGAGTTCGGCAACTTGCAGGTGGGAGCAAGTGGCGCTTACACGCGCGCTGACAATCTGACAAACATCCCTAGCGGGTAGGCTAGGAGCTAGCGAACGATATTTTCTCGCAGCTACTTTTTGTTTAAAATGTGACGTAACTTTGGGGCAGTAGACCAAAACCCGAGTTGACTTTTGTTTTTACAGATTTTTGAAGTGAGTCATCCTGGCTCTATAGATTATTCCTGTATGTAAACTTTAGTGTCCCACCTCCTACGGCTGAGATTCTCCTTTCTCTTTCGTTGACTAAGTTGTAACTTCATAACAAAATAGGGGGCATATCTTGTCTGGTTAATTATTTGGCAATACATGCTTAACTTAAGTTGACTAGTTCATTTATTAAATAATGTATCTCAATAAATATTACATCGTTTCCCATGTTAAATCCTCTGATATAAATTAATTTTACTATTGCAAGCAGACAGAAGGCAAATCGTTACGCACGATTTGAACTCTTGAACTTAAGACGCTACTGCTATTAAATGTAATAAAGTCTGTCTAAGAGTGATTGTTTTTTGCTGTAATAAGCTCTATAATAAATAAGTAGTTAGTTTTTTATTGCTTTTTTTATAGAAACAGTCGGTACCTATCTGTCACAGTGGATAATTATGTTTTATAGTAATTATAACACTAAATTATATTTGGTAAATTCTAATATTTGTAATAAATGAATGAATGCCTTGTAAAATAAACATTTCAATTATTTTAAGACATATTTGTTATATTTGTCACGTGGCAAATAAATGAGTAATTTGAATTTAAAAAAAATCAACAAAAGATTTTTATCAAAAAACCTACTCAATTTTTTAAGATGAAGTATTCCTTTCGCAAGCCGTCTCCTAGACCACAGAATGCACCTACACGTCCCGCCGGAGTTTCGCTCGTGTCTCGCAAACTATCCAAATGTGTTTATGAAAAAACAAATTTAGTTTGCCTTTGAAAATGCAATAAACTTTTTATTATTCAGTTTCAATTTCAAGAAACTTTGAGAACTACTTTCATAGAATGATGACTGTTTTTTATTAAGAGATGTTTTTAGGGCATTAAAAATGGAAGGACGTTTTTTTAGTAGTAGAGACTTGGGACTCGTAAATAAGGTCTAAAGTATTGTGTGAAATCTGAAAAAGATATAAAGTGAAAAAAAGAAAAAATATACAGCAATAAACTGAAAGAGTTTCATGCTGAACAATAAATTGTATTGTACAATAAGATACAGGTGTCATTCACCTTGACAGATAGAAAGTTGAACAAAGCCACTTTGCTGAAATTTTCATTTTAAACTAAAATACAAATCAATCTGTCTCAATTCTCAACAAAACCAGACTTTGGCAAAGACGCAAAACTTATTGAATTTATACACATCACAATGCACACAAATAGTCATAATGTCTATTGATGTCTATCTATTCAATCGAAGATAGCGAATCTTCCACATTATGACTAAAACTATTCAACACTAAAATCGATAACACATCACGGCCCATCCCGATGTATCCCGCTAAAATATGTATCAATTTTTATTGCAGTCCCCACACTAGCGAAAACTAAAGCACACACCGCACTAAAGATAAGGCACGGTCTACACTCAAACTTTAATTAATTGGAACCGTATATAGTCGGTTATGCAAGGAAAAAACGGTCGGTACGTGACCTAAGGGCGGCGGAGTGTGTGCGGTTTTATAGTTATTTGTCGATCGTGTGTACGTAGCCCAAATACCCTTTTGCAAGTAAGTGATGCTCGTTGCTGATAGACGATCGGGAATGTTTAGATTTCTTTATAGGTATTCAAGGACCAATTTTGGTATTTTTGAATGTATGAGAAAGATTTAGACTGGCGTTGGTCTAGACTTTAGAGCGAGGTTGCTCAACCCCTGGTCCGCGGGCCATGACGCAATTGAATTGGCCTGACAAAAGTGCTCAGCTGACGATAGTGTTATGAAAACAGATTTCAGGATCGAAAACAATATTCAAAGCATCATCATTCCCCTGCCCTTATCCCAATTCATTTGGGGTCGGCGCACCATGTCTTCTTCTTCCATACTTCTCTATTACTCGTTATCTTATCAGACACCTCCTTTCTTGCCATATCATTCTTTACACAGTCAATCCATCGTTCATCGTCGATGGAATGACTGTTGAAGTTTTGAGTATGAATGTGGATGGGTATATGATATACCCATTCATATTCATACTCAAAACTTTCCTTACGACATTTTCCTCATTCCTCCGCATCATATGCCAATACCACGACAACCTATTACCACACAACTTTTAAAACAAAATTCAAAGCATATCGAAATAAAAATTGTTGCTCCTTACCAGTACCCATTATCAGTTATATCCAATATCCAGCAAATAATGAGTAAATAACTGAAAGCTTTGTTTAATGTTTATAGCTAAGTAGGTAGCTATCTACGGTCTACCGTTATTATAAGCAAGTTTTATTTACTACATGGCCAGCTTGTTGACATGGTATCAAAATTTTGGTCCACCTGCAAAACAAGTCGAGCAGTCTTGGTTTAGAGCAAGCTCTTCTGCTAAGCATGAGGTCCTGAGTACGATTCCTGGATCGAGGAAAGTATTTTGTTGATTTTGTCACATTGATATGTTACGTTCCTCATCTATGTGGTCTACATCGTTATGTTTGATATTTTTATGGCCTACAAAGTGTCAATCGTCTGTTTGACAGGACGTGTGGCTATTATCTTAATCAACACCGTTCAAGATTAACTGCCCAATACTGAGAATTTCTATTATGTGTTTTGTTTGTTATTTAGGATTTCTTTAGGTAGATAAAATTGTTTAAAAATACTAAACTATATAATATAATGTACTAATATAATGTAAATATAATGTACTTATCAACTCGTTTGTCTACTGCAAATTCAAACTTCAATTTTTCATAGGTAATTTAAAAAAAATCTGATGTTCCATACATTTTTACCATGTAGGTATAGCAGTTATAGGTCAGCAGAATGATGGACTGAATACGTGGTAACCGTTTTAGCGTCGGTCCACCCTGTATACCAAAAAAATCATTTATTAAGATGAATAACACCAAAAACATTCTAACACAATCTTTCGCAACTCAACCGCAAAGATACCGTCCCCCAAAAAAAAGCACACAAAAGTTACAAAACCCGTATGACTAATGGTCCACAGTCCCATGATACGCAGACAGACAACACGACTGATTAATGACTAAGTTCCTGAGATCACAGCCTCCACAGATGGATAGATAAGGCTAACAGGTTCGCAGCTGTCAAAGTGACAGTTAGAAACGTCAGTGTCAGTTTGTTGAGGTGTCGTGACTGAGTGCTGAAGTGTGTAGCAATTGTTGTGGCATGAACTCAATTCTTAACTTAGGAAATCTTTTAAAACAAAGTTTTTTTTTTTGGGTAAAACTTTCTAAATACAAATTTGTAGAATGCGTGGTCGGGTTACTAATCCGTTAGGCCCGGTCGTAATCTTAAGTTATTAAAAAACAAAACTACACCATGAAATAAATCATAAGTCATCAAAGTACTGATAAACTTAGGTTATGGCAAAAGATGATAAGATTGAACTTGTCGACATTTGCCGTGGACCCAAAATCTAACTAACTGCTGTAACTGCTCTAATTTCCAAGAAATCTGCTAAAAGCACTCAGTAGACTTAGACATTTAGACAACTGGCAGATGCTTTCGTAGCGTTTCATATTTTTAACACTCTTTTATTAGCTTCACCTGTAACTAACTATGTAAGAACATCTTCATTCTAATTGTCAGATTTAAGGCTGTTTCTTGGCTCTTCGATTATTTCAGTAGTACTGAGTCACCTCAATCATCAGTCAATCATTAGTCCACCTGCCATGTCAATCATTGGTAAGACATATATTACAAAGAAAGCAAGATTATTTATTTGCCACAGAAACACAAGCTTATAATAAGATAATTTAGTACTAGAAATGCTTGAAAGATTGCAGTAAATCGGTTGGCGCAGTCGTTGAGCGATTGGCTGCTGCGCTGCGTGTCGCGGGTTCGATACCCGCAGGGAACAAATATTTGTATGATCTACAGGTAGTTTTTCCGGGTCTGGCTGTTTGTGTATGTTAGTTTAAACGTTTGTAAACGCACCCACAATACAGGAGAAATTTCTAGTGTGGGGCAACGTTTTTTTTTATAATAAAAATTAAAGATTTTTGCAACGATCTACAGGGCAAGCAAGCCTTGTATACCGTCAAACCCATTACTACATACAACTATAATACATATGCCATCAAACTCCAACGTGTGAACAGATAACGCAAGAAATCGATTTCTTCATATAATATACTACATAATGTTTATATATTGGTCACGCTTTTCCCTTCACTATGGCATTGGAGCAAAAAAAGGTACAACACATACTAGTTCTGACAAGTTGATTACTTACCTGTCGGGAAAGCGATTAAGTTTTATATTCTTGTCAGTGAAGATATCTCCTCAATTTGGTGGTGAAATGTTACCTGCTGATGATTACAAGAAGGAGGCCGTAGGTCTGAACTCATGCTGATGTGTGACCGTCTGGTGTGACCGTCGGACTGCCAAGTCATAGGTCTCAAGTTCGAACCCAAGACACGCACCTCTGATTTTTCGGATTCATATGCGTATTGAATTATCACTTGCTTCGGTGAAGGAAAACATCGTGAGGAAAACAGCATGCCTGCGAGATATTTCTCAACGGCATGTAAAGCCAAGTCAGAGGCCCATGGGTGGCATAAAAACTCTGACACCACCACACCATAAAGAAAGAAGTATGATGAGGAAACCCCATCTTGTTTCTATGTGCACAAATAAACTTATTTGATTTGGCTAAAGGTGTCATCACTGTACTGTGAGATCACGGGTCATAGAGAAGAAGAATGGAAGTAAGAGACATGCTGCTTCGACCCCAAGTAAATTGGGATAAGGACAATAGTGTGTTGATCATGAATTTACGTACAAAGCGTGGTGGTTATAGCAAATTGCCTTTTAACCAATCATTGGGATCTTCAGGTGCAACATAACAGATGTTTTTGGGCCTATGTTATCTATACTCATATTATAAAGAGATAATGTATATAATTTTATCTAAAATAAACTGATTAATAATAATATAAAGAGTGTAAATAGACCCTTAACGAAGCTGAAAGGCACTTGTTCTCCTCGTCTTTGCGCTCATTTTTTTGTTCTAGATCATACCTGGGAACCTTCTAGTTACGGAGATATTAGGGGTTTAAGTTTCAACTTTTTCAAAAGTTTTTTTTTTAAATACATGTTTTTAATGTAAGATTCTTACTTTAAACACTTCCACGACCTCCGTACTATTCAATCCATCCATCAGTACAATGCTTTGAGTGCGTTCCATCGAGTCCTACCATAAAACGTGATTTTTCACCCCAAAAAAAAAGTCTTTTCCCAGCAATAATTTTTACGTAAAGTTACTTAGTTTGATGTACAGAATGCTTGGTTGACGGCTTCGTGAAGGGTCTGTTTACACCCTGTATGTAGGCGGTAATCTTCGGAACTGTTGATCTGATTCCAAAAATTTTTTCACTAACGGAAAGATACATTATCCTCGAGTGTCATAGGGTACATTTAAAACGTTCCCGAGGATTAATTACCATACATAATGGGAGTAAAGTCGCGACCAAAACTTAGTCTGAAGTAATCGGTTCTTTTGCACCTTCTAATAAGTTCAAAGAGTATGTGACAGGTTCCATCATGATCAAGTCGTGTGTCATGAAATAAAAATCATAAGCCTGCCATTCATTGTTTTAGTAACAAGATAATCGCATTAGTCGAGTTACTGAGAGGCGGCATGCCCATTAATCAACATCTACGCACAAGAGCTGGTGTATGGCATGAGAGGTGAGCGTTTTAGTATAAAAAAGTAAACAATATTTTTTTATAGATTAAAATACAATTACTAGAACATGCATGAGGTCCTAGTAACTAAAAATTGAAGTCCTGGTTCAATGCCCGGGTCCGCCAAATCGGGAATTTCATTATTAAGTAGCAGCCACGGAGTCTGGATTTGCGCCCGGTTGAGGGTAATAGGCTCGCCCATTTTTACATAGGACTTAACCATTACCTAATGGCGAAATGTGGGTGTACTTGTTAGGTATACCTCTGCTTAACTGCTGGGATTACAAGGCGCGATGGTATTACTAGTGTTAATACAAACAGACATGAAAAATATGTATCAAACGTATTTTTTTTTTATTTTTTTTTATATTTTTCCTAAAGAGAGTTTGCAGAATTTTTAAACTAATGATAACTTGTAGTAGCATTTATTTATAACATTACTGTATTCCAGTAAAAAAAGAAGCTGTAATGAAATTATAGGCCCACAAACATGACAAAAAGTTATCATCATAGTTTTCATCAGGCCACATCGAAGTCAAGAGCAGGCCCATTCAGTTCTGAAGAAACCTTTACTAAATAACCTGCTTTCAAAAAATAACCGAGTCTCCAAATAGTCTTTCCCATAGCTCTCGCTTTTCGGTTTACCTTTGCAAAAGGTTTATTTTTCTCCCTAAAGCTTGTTACAGCTGTCATTGGCTTAGAGGCGGTGAACTTTGCAAGCCTAAGCTCATTTTACAGCGGCTGAAGAGTGCCACAGGATTTTTCAAGCTCAATTATGATGGGTGACACTTTGGAGAGATTTTCCTATTAGATTGACTTCAGTGGAATCCAAAAAGTTGCTAAGTTTATTTTGGGAAGACAAAAACAAAAATAAAAGCATTTTACTGGATGCATATAAAAGTATATACGGTACTTATAACAAAAAAAAACATATTTTTCATTTTTATCTGACTGTTTGTTCAGGCTAATCTCCGAAACTGCTCGTCCAATTTTGAGCTGATGTGAAGGAGTAACATAAGCTAAGCCAATATCGTAAATGCGAAAAAAATATCAGCAGCCCCATACACAATTTCAATACCTACTCGACCCAAATGTATGGGATAGCTGATAATTTTTTCGCATTTACGATATTGGTCCCAAGGAGAAAGTTGTTCAGTTTGATGGCCTGCAACATATCCTTTCATATGATTATACCCTTTCTGTTACAAGCTATATATATAATGATCTCGTGGAATAATTTCCGATCATAACGCGAGCGAAGCCGCAGACAATAGCCTAGTTAACAAGTTAAAAAATATACGTCATTAACAAACTCGCTATCCGCTTCTAACTGAAACCCACACCAAAAATTTCACGTCCCAGGACAAATGATGACATGCAATATGCCGCGCCTGAGTCCAAGTTTGGCCTTTAAAAATACTGGACTACCCGCAACGACTCCCTGTGGTCGAAACATTTTTATTACCAACTCATTTTTAACTCATTTTTATTATTTATTTTTATGACCGGAGAGAACTTTGTATGGATGATGTTGGTCAGTTTTATGTATTACGTACTGACGTCAAAAGAAAGTTATGGAATGTATTTTTAAGATGAGTGACTGATGAGTGCTATTTTCATTTTTGAAGGCATAATTTGATTGATTCGGTTCTTAGCACAAGAAAGGTCTTTTCTAATAATCTTTTCTTTCTTGATTGTCTGCACAAAACACCTAGAGAGGCCAAAATTTGGTATTAAGATAGCGTAGCATGGGCCGGCCATGTTTATCGATTATGTTGACCGATGGCTCATTGGCAAATGAGTCCTGGATAAAATACCGTGTATCTGCAAGCATAGTGTGAAACACCGCCCAGCTGGATGGACCGGCGACGAGAAAACTGGCTGAGGCAGACTGGACGAGGCTGGCAAAGGATAGGGTGCTGTGGGGCTGCTTAAGAGAGGCCTACAACCAGCAGTGGACTCCGATAGGTTCGTTTATCAGAACAGCTGATGATTTCATACTCATAACATAACATCACGCCTGTAATCGCCGAAGCGTTAGGCAGAGGTGTACCTAATAGTACACCCTCATTTCGCCTGTTACGTTTAAATCCCAAGTAGTAGGGAGGAAGCCTATTGCCATCCACCGGGCGCAAAATGGCTGCTACTGAGAAATTCCTGATGGAAAAACCCAATGACACTTTGCCCGACCCGGGAATCGAACCCAGGACCTCATGCTCAGCAGTCGTGCTTGCGACCACTAGACCAACGAGGCAGTCTCATACTCAATGCAATATAATGCGCATGTCCGCAGCAGCGATGTAACTAATTATTTATACCACACCCAGACACCAACCTGAATCTAGAATTAACATAAACATGACCATTTAAAACCTTTCAACAGCTGACTACATAGTTCCCACTACTAAAATGATTCACAGATGAATCATTCTATCATAATGATCATCAATTTATATCAATGACAATAACATTCTTTTAAATCATTCAATGGTTAGATATCTTTTTGATTACTCACTGCGATGGCTTGGTGTAGTCTTGGCTTCAGCACCAACTGTCTTCTAAGTTTAAGCTCTGGTCATACTGAAGCGGAATCAACTGCGCGCATTGACCTAAGATTTTTGGCGTAAAAGAAAACATACCTGAAACAAAACAAAAAAAATACATTATTAATTCAATGTTTTATGGACGAATACGAGAACAATTAATTTTAGTTAGCAAAAGAGATTAGAGAGTCTGCCAAGAGTGCTCCCAACTATGTTGGGGTCGGCTTCCAGTCTAACCGGATGCAGCTGAATACTAGTATTTTACATGGAGCGACTGCCTATCTGACCTCCACAACCCAGTTAGTACTGGGAAATACGATAACCCTTGGTAAGACTGGTTGTCAAACTTTTTGGGCCACTGACTACCTCACGACTGTCAAAGATGTACAAATGATAGACCAACGGCTGAACCGACCAACCAGAGCGCGCCGGACATATTATTTAAGTTTTGTCACTCCTGAAGAGTAAATGACTTACAAACTTCAGAGTGATAAAGCGACTACGAGGTATAAATACTAATATTTTTGTATACAGAAAGTAATATTTCATTTCCACCATTTTCTTGAAGCTCCTTAATAGCCTGTTCTACAATTTGTACTGTTTGCAAGAAACTGAATAAGTTAAGGTGAAAATTATTACGGTACATATTTCCTGTTATCGTTATTTTAACAGTGTTCCCATTAAAATGTTACCGGGTTCTTATAAATGGCTGCAAATAGTAATAATATCTCCAGCGTATCCTGTCTCAACGGATACTAGTTGAGTACGCATAATACATAATACAAGTTGTAAACGGTCCCTTCACGAAGCCGTCAACCAAGTATTCTGTACAACAAACTAAGAAACTACGCAAAAAATTATTGATGGGAAACGACATTTTTTATTGGGGGTTAAAATCATGTTTTACAGTAGGACTCAATGTTACGCACTTAAAACATTGTGCTAATGGATTCATTGAATAGTACGCGGGTCTAGGGGTTTTTTAAAGTAAAGTTAGCGTTAAAAACTGGTGAAAAAGTTGGAACTTTGTCTCCCAATACCTCCGTAACTAGGCCGAAACAATGACAGGGCGAACAAGTGCCTTTCGGCTTTGTTAAGGATATTTTTACACCCATTAGTGCACGCAAGTGATTACGCACACACTTGTGCGTTATTTCATTATCTGCCTGCCCTTTTTCCCATCTATGTTGGGGTCGGCTTCCAGTCTAATCGGATGCAGCTGAATACCAGTATTTTACATGGAGCGACTGCCTTGTACTGAGTTAGTACTTGTGCACTATTTCCCAGTCACTATTCCTAGGACGGGTAAAGTGTTATTCGGGTTTTTCCTTTAAGAATTTCTCAGCAGCAGCCTTGAGTTCAGAAGTCGACGGTGTGGTACTCCGTGCCTCAGAAAACACGTTAAGCCGTTAGTCCTGTGGTGTTGGATTGCCGTCACATCATGCTACGAGAATGAAGGGCACCTGTGTCTGCGAATACACTTGTGTACTATTATATTTCCCGCGGAGGTGGCTTGTCTGCGCAGAGATGGTCCGCAATGGCCGAAATTTGGTCCGGAGGACTACATAGGTATTGGTAGGATCGGCTGCGGACACCAGACTGATAAATAAATACTCACATCAGGTTTATCATCTATCGGCAAGGCATATCAATCCAAGCGGCTCGGGACAGCATTGCGTTTGTCAAGAAATCACATTACTTGTTAGCAAAGTAGCCATCGGCAACGCCCTAGTAACTAATCACGCGAGACGCGTCGCGTGAGCACAGATTGGAAGACTCGTGCGACACCGAGCCACCCTTTTGACGCATGGTACCTACGTCATCGCGCTCACAGGCGCAGAGGACAAATGCGTGGTACGACGAAGTCGTTTGATCGGCAGCGCGCGCGCAGGCAACGGTGGCGCGAAGGTGGGGTGGGAGCGAGACAAAAACATGTCTGCAATATATTGTATTTGTATTTATTTTGGTTAGCCTGCACACAAACTTGTATATTTTTGTAGTGTTTATTATATTTCCTAGAGGTAGTTGTTTTATATTATAAGTATAACCCAAGTACTGTTTATTTTATTATCATATTTATGTAAAAATATTTATGCTGTCTTGGCTTCCGTACGTTTTTTTTCACGGGTGACCACTGAAAACCAGCGTTGTGTTGTGGGCCCCCCATAGCACAGCATCATGCTGAGTGGTAACCTGCTTGTCGCAGTCACGACGTGCAAGCTGTTAATTTTTTTCTTTTTTGTTCCATCCTGTTGTATTTATTTGTTTTATTTGTGTTTTGTTATTATTATTTTTTTGTAATTTTGTGTGATGCACGTCATGTATCTGCGGCAAATAAATATATTTTCTTTCTTCTTTCTTCTTTCTTTCTTTCAGACTGACAGATATATTAGTACATTATCTGGCAAAGTCCGCATTCAGGTCCGCTCGGTCTGATCGTTTTGTTGATCTAAATCTAAAACTACTGCGTTCAAGACATCACACTCAAATCAGGCTATTAACGGCTATAATTTCCCGTCGCTTCCTCCACCCATAAAATAAAACGGCCGTGCGATATAAAAGAAAACAAAAGAGTGGCCATTACTGGAATCGCCCGATATCATCAGTGGTTGTCAACATTCGGTAGCTGTTTACATGACAACGTATTGGCTATACATGACCAGTGTATTCTGACCTTTCATTCTATGGAAAGCCTATATGGATGTAAAAACATTTAACGAAGCTAAAAGTCACATTTTCTTGCGATCAATGAGATAATTTTTGTACACGACCATAATTTTTGGTTATTGAGAGGAGATTTTGAAAATTCAGACTTTAACAAAAGGAGGAGTTTCTCAATTCGATCGAATTTCTTCAAGTTTTTTAATTTGTGTGAGTTTTAAATTGAACCCCAGGAAATTTTCTCATTAAAAATAAAAATTGATTCCTAGCAACAACTTGGTGCGTTAAAACCGAATGGACCGGACTGCGGACACACAACTTGGACAGATATTTTGCAGTACATTATCTGTCTAAGTCTGGTCGATTTGATCGCACCTTTAGCTGACTAACTTAGTCTGATGAGCGGAATGCGTAGATGACAGCAACGTGACGAGTCTTTTTACACCCTGTATAAAGCGAGACCAGGTTACACTGGATGAGTACAGCCTGTTTTCGTCGTATGTACGAATTGTGTCGACGACGATGTAATAAAGCGTTATTTATCATCAACGTTCGGCCTTCACTAAATATATCCAAGGGATTAAAAATTGACCAGTGTGGACCGGAGTTATATTGGTACTGTCGGTTGTAGTAAAACCGGGGTTAAAGAAAATGTGTCATCCGCCCAGCCGTTTGTTTTTGTAGATGCTTTATCTGATACTTAACAGTTTTATTTACCAGTTCTGTATTAGAAAGCATTTGGACAGCTTAAAGCATTTATTTGTATGAATCGGGGTAATCCTGAGGGTGCAACACAAGTTACAATAAATTTCAAAGAGTTTTGTGTTTCAACAATGATTTTGAACATAAGAAAAGGGCTAACAAGCTACCGAAATGGTATGGTATTCAGAATTTTATGTTAGTTCTACCATTGCTGAATAGATGGCGCTATAGCACTTTTGTAAAATAATCCGCTACATATTTTTAACTTCTCTATCATCCTTGTGCTGACAGAATGCCTCTTTGCCAAGGCTTATAAATGTGTGTAGGTACTTAGACTCTCCATAATGAGTAGGTACTAGATGTATATCACAGGCACAAGGCGGTAACAATGCCTGACAAAGCCACAAGAGTTCACAAGACGTACGTTTGAGTATTTCACCCAGGTGTCTTTCATAATGACTCAACTCACATTGCATTTTGGTACTCTTTGCATTGTGTAGGAAGGTATTTCTAATGTAATGCCGGTAGTAGGTACCTGAACAATTCAGTGTAAAGTTTATAAAAAAAGAGTATAACTAGGAGAACAATAAAACTTTCCGAGACAAGGCTGAACGTTAAATACCATTGTCAAACGACTGTAGTGTTTAAAAACACTCATTTCATTCACAAACACCAGTGGCGGTTGGTCGCCTACACCACAACATAAACCAGATGACCGTTTTTTATCATGCCATTTGCTAAAACATTTATTTTTACAGCGTTTCGTAAAAAAAACGTTGATCGTTAAGAAAATAGAACCGCACGTTAAGTTTTTTTTTTTAAACAGAGTCAACTGTGCTAATAAACCTAATTATAAAAATATAAAACTTGAATGACTGCAATAGCTATTAAAGAATTCTGTTACACCGAAGCGTAACGAGAATTTTCTGCTTTGGCCTCATCCTGAGTTTTACATATGGAGTAAAAAATACAAGAATGCAGTGTTTTCTTTTTAAATTTTATTGTACAGTCGCCAGCACATCAAGTTACAATAAACTGTAAAATTTTCTCATTACATTTTAAACTTAACCATCAACATTTTATGGTTTAAAATCATTTCGAGAAATTGGACAGTTTGTTGTAACTTGATGTGCTACACCTATATTAAGCCTTCTCTTCGTGAGAGATAAGGCCTTAATCACCGTGATAAGATAGGGACTAGAAAAAAACACAAACACAAGTGCATATCGATATCGACATGAAAAAGACAAATAATTGTAAAAAAAAATTAAAGTTTATTCATACCACTACCATTTAAACTGCTTGATGCTTGATCCTATTAATCACGTGGATCAAAAGACCAAACACAGTTACACATTAACAACTCCCCTATTACGCGATTTGACGAACGACAAACATAGATTACATACCAAAACGTCAAGCAAACGTAACTGTTAATGAAACTACGTTGATTAAGCGTACTCCCGAGCAACTGACAAGCCAGTAGTGTAGTCTGACAGATGTGACAGCTGTCAAACAAATGTCACCCGTTCGCGACAACTGTGTTTGTGTTATAATTTATGTCTTAGGTGGAGGACAATGCTAATTTGTAGTTGGTTTAATGGTAAAATGGGGTTTGTAATTATCCAAAATAAGTACGGGTGTAAGGAAGTTAGTGAAAAGATTATTGTGATTTTGCTTCTTGACTTTTTTATGCTTCTACACCATTTTTGTTTGATCTGATTTTATAATCAAAAAAAAAAAAAATATCAAAAAATATGTTTAAAATCAATCAAAACCATACAAAGATTATTCTTTGTATGGTTTTGATTGATTTTAAACATATTTTTTTCTCCATACTAAGCTATATTTTAAGGGGGAAGAAAAGAGGGGCATTGCTCTACAGTGGGACACAGCGTGCAAGTACGATTAAATATAATGACGAAAATTTATTTTACTAATGACACTGTAGACAGATTATTCCATATAGTTTTGACCGTTTAAGTTTTATTTAGAGGACTAAAATTAATGGCATTAAAGGGGCACGTCTATATAATAGTGCTTATTTCCCAATAAAATCATTCACATACTTAATCAAATGTGAGTAACGGCTATAAACATTCCTTAGGGATCCTAAAATCTTTAACGACAGCCTTTGAACATTCGCACGATACCCAACGGTGTGACTCAAGCCTGGATTTACGAAAAAAACCGCATTTTACGATCAGCGCCGTTCCCAACCGCAGTCGTAAAGTACATTCGAAATAAACAAGTACACTTACAAATTAAATTATTTCTGAACTTTAACTCCGAATGTTGTTAACACCGCACTTTGGTACTATGTGTTAAAATTCAGCGGCTTTAGAAATTTAAGAGTAGTGAAATAGCGAATTTGTTTATTCTTGTTGAAAAAATGTTGGCGATCTCTGACCGAAAAAAATATATATAAAAAGAAAATGCCTTAAAGTTGTTTGGGTGATAAACGAAATATTTTTGCAGACAGAGAAAAAAAATGGAATGATGTTTTGTAAACTTTCCTCTTAAAATAATTTAGTTGTTTATTTTTGGCATATTTGATAATATTTGCTATTCATATCGAATTCAGTTCATAGGAGTGAATGATGGAGTGACGTCTGACCGGGGGGAATGGAAAAAAAAGTGCTATACCTACCCCTAAGTCACTTGGGACAAAAGTAGGACACTGATTATGATGATGCTCAAATTCAGTAGATACACCTAAAATAAGTGCATTCTGTTACTGTTACCATGCGTCATCCCACTACTAGACAAGGCCTCGTCCCATGACGTCCAAATCTCTCAATCTTGGGCCAATGTGAACCACTGGTCGTAGGTTCCATCCAGCTCGTCCCGCCATCTCTTGCGAGGTCTACCGCCTCGCCTTCTGGCTGTGTCAAGGCTCCACTACGTGGTTAGTTTCGCCCACAGCTGACGCGCAGACATGGCCAGCCCAGTCCCGCTTCAGCTTAGCGGCTTTTTGAGTAACCTCAGTAATGCGTATATGGTCGGTAAGTTAAAAATACATTCTATCATCAGTTATTTAATAGTCATCGACGAAAATCAATACATAGTAAATACTGGTTTATAATTGAGCAGTCCAATTGAACCACAATATGATCACAGCCTTAATTATTATTTCAAATTAATCAACTGTGCAATAATTTTTGGGTGAAATTCAATTTAATTAATTGATGACATCCTAAATTCATGATACGCTGCTAGCTTTATAGTTAAACTATGTGCACATATAAAGCTATGCGAGCGATAGTCGGCAGCGATTAAATATAATATAACGCAACATCACGCCTGTAATCTAGGTGGTGTGAGGTGTGTTTAGTACACCCACATTTCGCCAGTTTTGTTATAGGAGGGTACAAATCCAGACTCTTATTTTGCTTACGAGGAATTCCAGATAACACTACCTGAACTGGGAATCGAACCCAGGACCTCATGCTCAGCAGTCGAGCATGCAACCACTAGACCAACGGACGGAATTGATTAAATATTTGAAAATAGAACTGGCAGGAATACGTCAAGGTTTTTGTAGAAATATTTTAGCAGAATTTAAAATTCAAACGATTTTGATTGGAGGTTTGTTTTTTCTCTCTGGTTTTTCTATTTCCGGATGTGGCGGGATGTCGCCGTGCTTACGGATCGATGGATTGGATGCTTAATACGACTGTGGCAGTTTCACTGTTTAATAATGCATTTGGAAATGTCTATCAACTCTCGAATAATATATCACTGGTGTGTCAAGTCTTTCAAAAAAGTTACCTTTCAGAATTACCCTTAAGAATAAATACCTGATTTATTAATTCAGACTAATATTAAATTGCGAAAGTAACTCTGTCTGTCCATCTGCTACCTTTACACGCCTTAAAGGCTGAACGAATTTTGCATAAATGTTGCACACGGTTAAACCATGTCATACAATAATCTTTATTTCGGTGATACGATCCCGTGGGATAATTTCCGATCTCCAAAAGACACAAAAGCTTGTATTTGATTATCATGTCAGGATGGATATTATTCGAGTTATACAGGGTGTTTGGTGCATCGTTTGCCAAATTGAACGGGATGAAAGAAGGGGACATGCTTTCTCTTCAGCCCCAATAACTCATTCTTGGTCCCACGGATTTTTTACACCCTGTATAATTTGTTCTAAAATTTTTTCAGCAGGTCAGGTTTTGGAGTCACAGTGTATAATCTAAGCCAAGCTATATCCGTGGTTATAATGGTTAATATTATAGCTTCCACTGGAACACAAACTATTCGGTCCGCGCAGTAATTAAATTCTCCGGGTTTATTGTAATTATATGATAGCATCAACACCAGAATGTCGCCATTTTGACCCGCAGCCGAGTCTGATAGTGGCAGATGAATGTGATGTTAGATAATGGAATAAACTGCGCTTGAGTCTGTAGGCATTGTTTTAAGATGTGGTCATTTAAAGCTCAGTTTAGGAATAAGTAAACTAAGTTAGAATCGTTGGTCTCTACCTTTGAACTGAGGTTTCGGGTTCGGTCTAAATCAGGGAATCAAAAAATCACGCCATTAGTTTTCCACAGGCACTGTACTGGCAGACACTACAGAACGCTATATGCTAGGATTGAATTTCTCAGTAGCAGCTAAAAGTCGAAATTTGTGCCCATTTGTTGGCATTAGGCTCGCTCTCTATACAATGAACTTAAATATGACTGGCGAAATATGGGAGTAGTACCAGTAGCGAAGGGTCAATATTTGTAACAGGTAAGCCGGAGTACATATCTTTAAACTGATTATATTATTTGTCTATAGAATACTGACTGTACCATTCTTCAAAGGAAATTCGGTAGGAATCGAGTTGTATGGAACCTTCGCCACTTGTAGCCACTGTAGCCACATAGCTTTGCATAACTCTTCGAGGCAAAACAGGGGCGATGTTATGTTTCTGCTCAGAAAATCTAGGACAGACGAAGCCGTCAGCTCCAATACATTACGCCGACAAATGATATCATTAGAATTATTACAAATTCCAAGAGAACGCCTCATATAAATCTACCACCAATTTCTAATACGCACTTAACTTACGAAACTATCATTCACATTCTACATCATACATTGCGTTCTACACATGAAATGCTCATGAAATTGTTAGTAGTGAACGAGCAATGTACAAGATTGTGATGCAAGGTCTCCCAAGATTCCATCAAGTGATCGTATTACGTGCAAACGCGTGTAAAATTGAAGAGAGATTGCTTTGAAAGACTGATATGTGTGTATCGCGGTTTGTGAGGCGGCTGTGTGTTACACCATGGTGTAACAGATTTGGGCGGGGAGGGGAGGGGGGAATGTCTGCTTATTTATTGATTTCTATTCATTATAGTGTGGAAATAATAATGACAAGCAAAGAAGCGGGTTAACTCGGTGAGCCCCAAAAAAGGTCGAGGTGTCATGAGAGCTGCTGAGCTGTTCCATCTCGCAAAGGTGAAGGGAGAAACACTCGGAGTTGATCGCCAACATTCAGTAATTGGAGATGCACCAGAAGAAAGAAAAAGATGGAGTTAAGACAGATGCGAAATATTATTTTTACTTTATATACGCAATGATTTTTATTCCAGAAATACCAGTGTTTAGGTATTGCTGAACTGTTTCTGTGGTATCAAAGGTTTATTTGAACAAGCCAGAGTATAAAATAAAGTTTCATATTTTGTTCAAGTTTTATCTGGAATCACCACAAAACAAAACCAAAAATAACTTGAAAAAATTTGAGAACACATAAACTGATACAGCACCTACCCAAAAAGTAAAAACAAAATGGCCGAAATTATCTGGACAATGTTTAGTATTAAGGTTATAGAAAAACTTTCCGCTTTTAATATTTCTCAACTAAACCACTAAGTTGAACCGCTTATTTATCAAACAAGAACCTTATAATTTACCGTTCATTTAACTCTACACTATCTTGCAGCCTTTGCGATCATAACAGGATAAAGTTCTGTAGAAAAACTCTTTAAACCTGCATTTTACCTTTCATTCACAAGCCCCGTGTACGCGGAAATCCTCCCCACTCAAACGAAGCAGATAATGAATTCCCGTTAAAGAAAACATTCTACCTTTCAAAAACAATTTTTATAAAGAAAAATTCTGTTACACTTCAAATCAATTTGCTACACTTCGGTGTAACACACGGCCCCTCTAATGCGTTTTATTATGACGTGTGAACGAAAATTTGATACTAGTCTTGCGTGCAACATCGCTTTAAACGTTTAGATGGGTTCCGTCGAGGCCTCCACTGATTTACTACGCATCCCTAATAGCCAATTCTGACATCAATTGTGTTTGTAACAGGATTCTGGTTTAGCCGTTTAGCCCTTCTTTTTGGATGGTAATTTTTAATCGAAAGTCCATTACCTGGTTCTTGGTGATTGTTTAATTTTGTATGGGATTTTACAGAATGAATATACCATGATAAGGTTTGCCTTATCTTACCATATCCCATGATTATCATCTTCTACCATTTAGACACGATATTAAGGCATTTTACAGTTCATTCATGAGAGTTTAACGATTTGTTACAAGACCAAAGATCTCGCAAATGGTCTTCTATCTGGCAGACCGACACAATCAAATATTCGACAAGATTTACCCAATTAACATGCCTCGATAAAACAAAGTACAATATCGTCTCATCTTTCACTTCATAAGAGCCGCTTATGATTTCAATTGGATAAAGGATTCATACCGAAATATTTGATGATTGTATTTATATGTTTTTATATGTGTTACATCATTCAGCTTGAGTTGATTGGTATAGGACTTAAAATTATAAATTCGGGTGGCAATGCAAAGAAAACAGGTGAAAACTTTTTCAGAAAATAATGCTGAAATGGCCGATGGAGCAAGGCTTTGACCGAGTGGTGGCCAAGGTTAGGCCAAATAAACCAGGGCCGTCCTAAAGCTCGTTGGGTCGACGATATCGTCAAAGTTGCGGGAAACACCTGGATGAGGGACGCTCAGAACCGGGAAGTGTGGCAGAAAAAGGGGAGGCCTATATCCAGCAGTGGATGATTCCGAGCTGATATGATGATGATGAAAGATTCTGAATGGCGGAGTCTTGACATGCTGTACTCGGTTGATGGTTCGGCCAAAAAAAAACTGGCAAAATATAGAAGTTCCTCTATAATACTCCTCAAAACAGACTATATACCGTTATGTAGGATAACACTGCTACATTTAACAAAGTCCTTTAGCCAAGTTTTCGCACACGGCTTAAACTACTGGTACCTCAGTAACTAGTGTTGTCATTACCCCAGAAAACCAAAAACAAAACTTCCAACGCAAGCGAATACGCGGGCACCGGTATAATCTCGAAATATATACAGGGCAATCGTAACAAATTGGGGGTAGGCCGTGAAAAATGTGAGGTCATAGTATAAATAAGTACAGGTAGAACTTTTTTATCGTAGTCTTAGAGACGGCGTCTTAAAGGCGAAAAGTGGGTCATATTAGGCTGATAGCAGTTATTAGGAAGATCGGATCGGAGTGCAGAGGTGGCCCAATGGTAACAGCCACGATTTGCGTCATAGGTTCGAACCTAGGCAGGCATTTTGTCTATGTGATTTATTTCATCACCACTGCTTTCAAAACATTGAAGTAATACATTCTGACGAAACCGGTATGTTCAAGAACTAAAGATTCGAAGACACGTGACATCCATCAACCCGCGCTGGGCCTTTTCCCAACTATGTTGGGGTCGGCTTGCAGCTGAATAACAATATTTTACATGGATTGACTGCCTATCTGACCTCCACAACCCAGATAGTACTGGGTAATATGATACCCCTTGGTAAGACTGGTTGTCAGACTTTCTGGCCACTGACTACCTGTAACGACTGTCAAAGATCTACAATTGACAGCCGGGACCAACAGTTTAACGCGCTTTCTAAGGCACGGAGGAAACTCGGTATGTAATGGTGGACCCACCTAAGCAAGCACGGCTTAACCTGAAGATCGACCTGAGCGGCTGTTATTATTTAGCCACGACCTCCTTTCGTAAAATGCCTCATGTGCCTGTAATTATAGGACGTTTCCCTTGGGTCCTTCGAGCCGGATTCCTCACTCTCAGAAGTGGGAACGGAGGTTTTCCTGTGTCGTTTTAAGTGCAGAAAACACGATGTGGTAAGTCCCATTTGCTCCAGTATCTTTTCAAAACACACCTCATCCACTTCCGACCACAAAACAGGGTCACTGTCACAAAATGAGATTATTGTTTTGCGATAGCAAGCATTTTCAGTACTTAGGCGTATCTAATTTATCGGGCCGTTGCACACGGAATGATTTGCGACCGCGCCCGACACGCGTCAGTGGGCGGGAATGGCCGATGTGTGGGGGTGTTAGGGGAGAAATTGCGACGTTTTTTAGGTATGTTTAGGTGTAGGATATGGGGGTTTAAAGTGAAATTAGGGATGATTAAATGTTTCACACTTAAATGTACCGAACCCTTAATCCTTACTAATATTATAAATGCGAAAGTAAGTTTGTTTGTTTGTTACCTTTTCACGCCTAAACCACTGAACCGATCATCCTGAAATTTTGCATATACGTTGTCAGGTGTACTGAAACGGACATAGACCCACCTTTCATCCCGAAAAAAGTACTGTTCCCGAGGAAAACAACAAAAAAAATCTTATTATAATAGATGGCGCCACGTTTCTTTCGAATCATGATTGAGTTATATTATTATAGAATTGATTGTCAAAATTAATAAACCCACGCGAGCGAAGCTGGGGGCATAAGCCAGCAAAATATAAAAACTAGTACTGAATGACCTCGAGTAAGTTACTCATTCAGGAATCCAGAATACCGAATCCAACAATGTTTAAGAAGCCATTATATTCTAATACTTAGCACTTAGTCGACTAAAACTTAGTGCATTCCCCAAATAATTAGTACCAAAACCGCTTACGAACATCAAGCAACAAAATACTTAAACGAATTACCAACATGGCCACCGAAGCTTTCATAACAAAATGCAATTTCCTAGTTTTATTGTTAGGAAATTTCCTATTTGGCCGACTAATAGGCTTTATAGATGGACCCTATTGTGATCACTATTCTTATTATAAGTCATTGTTGAAGAAAAATTAAAATCTCTTTGTGGTAGACGGGTACGCTTGATACTTGAGTGAGGGTTAGGCTTTAGGTATTTGTAGGGCTTTTTTGAATTATGTTGTTGAGGTATTTTTGTATTATGGAAATTGGGGAATGGAAAGGTTATTTCATTAGAGAAAAAAAAGATGTATTTTTAAGTATTTTTCTTTTATATCGTGTGGTTAGTGCCTAACCTGGTGTCAGAGTTCTTATGCCAACCCATGGGCCTCTGACTTGGCTTTACATGCCGTAAAAAAAATATCTCTCAGGCATGCCGGTTTCCTCACGATGTTTTCCTTCACCGAAACAAGTGATAAAATAATACAATACCGAAAAAATCAGAGCTGCGTGTCTTGTATTTTTCAGTTTGATAACCTTGCTCGTCAACATCAGACTTAAAATCTGTTAAGTAACAAATGGCAGATTTGTCTGTGTTATGTCCAATCAAACCGCACCGGACACGCGTGGCTGATTACGGCCGCTCCCTCTCATAGAGAGGAGGTCTGTTTCCCATTAGTGAGAGCATCATCATCTTCCTGCCCTTGTCCCATTCTACTTGGGGTCGGTGCCGCACATTTTCTTCTGCCATTCTCCCCTGTCAGACATTACAGAATCATTTACTCTTTTCTCTTTCATATCATTCCTCACACAATCCATTCATCTTTTCTTTGGCCTTCCTCGCCTCTCCATCCATCAACTTCATTACTCTTTTAGTCACATGCGTTTCATCCCTCCTAATCACATGTCCATGCCAAGATAAACTCCTCCCTTTCATTTTTTCTGTAACTGGCACCGCTTTCAGACTTCCTCTAATATACTCATTCCTTACTTTATCCATTCTTGTCACTCCACACATCCATCTCAACATTCTCATCTCCGCTACATGAAATCCATCATCCATCTTCTGCTGAGTTGTATGCATTCATAAATTAATAATAGACGGTTAATAAACTAATATTGCTATTGGTACCAAGAGGACATAACTCAAGATCTTCATAACTCTCCCATTGGCTAAAGTAAACGAAACAGTACTAATTAAACGCATACCTATATCAAAATGTAAATTTGTTACTTATCAAGTAGACAAACACATCTTGTACTAATTACTAATTGTCCCGACAGAACAATATAACATAACGTCACGCCGTCAATGCGTGTACTTCATAGTTAACCCACATTTCGCCAGTTATGTTTAAGTCCCATACAATAGGGGCGAGCCGAAAGTCTGACAACCAGTCTCACCAAAGGTGGGTATTACCCAGTACTAACTGGGTTGTGGAGGTCAGATAGGCAGTCGCTCCATGTAAAATACTCGTATTCAGGTGCATCCGGTAAGACTTGAAGCCGACCCCAACATAGTTGGGAAAGGCTAGGCAGATGATAATGATGACAAGGGCGAGCCTATAGCCAACTGGGCACAAATTGCTACTGAGATATTAGTAATGGAAAAACCTAATAACACTCTGCCCGACCTGGGAATCGAACCCAGGACGTCATGCAGGTCATGCTCAGCAGTCGCGCTTGAGACCAACGAGACAGTTCGTTAGAATAATAGGTACCTATTTGGAATATTTCCCAAACAAAGACGAAATCAATTAAAACTCACTCCCGAAAATTGGAAACGTGCCAACCCTATCTTTTAGTAACCAATGATTTTGATCCTTATTTTCCTGGAAATTTAGTTGGTTTTTGGATGGATTTTTTCAGCGATATAATTAAATAGTTGCTGACTGTACGGAACATTGTTTTAAAAATAAGTAATGGGTTTTAGTTGTTTTTCTTTTTCTGTTATTTTTATTTTAGAAGCGAGAAGTTCATTTCGAAATGCGATAAATATAAGAAAACATGGAAACAATCTATTGTATCTAAATGTGTTTTTAATTTAAAAAAAAAAGTTATTTATTTCTGTTTGTGTGCATACCCAAGTTTCTTCCTTTGATGTTAATTTATTTTCATCTTTTAATTTAATTAAGAATACTATTTTCTAATAAGTAGACGTCTATGGAAATAATATGAAAACCGGTGCAAATTTGTGAACAAAAAGTCATTGCCTGCACATTAACTTTTTGACCGCCGTAGTCACATATACGTGACAAGCAAGCGCGTGCCCTGTACGCCAAACGACACAAATATGTGATAAAATGGTAGGTGAAATCGTGGCTTAGCGTGGAGTGCACGCGCGTGCCTTTAGGCTCTGGTCAAAAGGTTAGACATGGACTACTGACAGAAGTTTCGCATTAAAAACACAGAAATTCAATCCTCAATGACGAACTACCCACATAAATCGGTTCACAATTATAAGGGCGCTTGCAAACGACGATCGGATGCAGTTATGGCCCCGACCGACGCGTTACAACAACAAATTTACGAGATCGCCACGAAAATATCATGGAATTGAGTTTTAAAAAACCGGCCAAGAGCGTGTCGGTACACGCACGGTCAAGGGTTCCGTCATAATCATCTACTTTGTCTATTCTCCAACAATTCTTGGGTCGCGTTCCAGTCTAACCGTAGGCAGCTAAATATCAGTATTTTATATTAAGCGACGGCCTATCTGACCTCTAGAACCTAGCTACTTGGTTCCGAAGTTGGGATGAATGAAGTCGCATGCACAATATTGATTTTATTATAATATCAGTGGTGCACAAAATACAACGAAAGGCTGAGGGAAGCCTATGCCAAGCTGTGGGACAGCAAAAGCTAATAAAAAATATAGTACTGATAGTGAAACCGAATCAGACGGACATAACTGAAAAATAAGGGTTCAATTCGTACCATTTGCCTACGGAACCCTAAAAAAGTGGGATATATTCAAGTTCTGTGGTATTTGGGTTAATTGCTGTTGCATCAATAAATTGCATGTATCGCTCGAGTTATTTCCCCTTGCGGGATAATAGTGCGCAGTTTGGTCCAGAACATTTTATTCCGAGTTAAAATATTATGAAAAAAAGCGTGGCTTTAAAAGTTTATTGAATATTTTGGAACGGTTGCATACCCCTGGCTTAGCAATCCTAATTGAATGAAAGTCAGGGGTATTAAACTAAATTTTGTAGCGTTTTACATGTATAGGTACGTACACTGACTGGTACACAGATCTTTTGATGATGGAATAACGTTGACTGGGAGCGCTGTTGGTAAGTATTTAAAACGCAAGATGACGGCGTAAGTTCTGATTTTAGCCACGCGCCAAAAGATACAAGCACAACTACACTTTTTTTGGTCCTTCGATCCGGATTCATAATATGTATTACCTTCATTGTAGAATATTTGGCTGCTACATTGGGCATTGCGTTATTTTAATCGCAAAAAAAACCTTTACAGTTTTTGAACAAAAAACTTAGACAGCCAAACTACTAAAATAAAACACTACTTTTTACTAAACCTTTCTAGGTTAATCATATTTCAGACTCCAAATTAAAGTTAAATAAAATTAATAATTGACAGCTGTCGCACATATAAATTAATTACTTTAAAATTTAATGAATGGCGTTAATTTGATATTGATTTTAATATAAAAAATAAGGTTATGACTGACCCACTTTCGGTTAATTTATAATGACACATGAATAATTAACGAAGCTTGTTAATTTATTCATTTACATGTACTTCATAATTTGTCATTGTTTTATTACAATGCTTCTGATTTCTGTGGTCAGTGTGTTTGTGGTTTTATTGTTAAATTATATTTATTTCTGTTAATTGGTATAATTTTTTTTTAAACTATATTAGATCGGTGTTTCCCATCCTCTTTCTCTGAGAAGAAATACCGAAACAAACTCACGAGGTCATCATCTCATTTCAAGTCCTGACATAATCTTGATCAAGTCCTATGTGGACCTTGCAGATCAGTGTCTGAGGTGGTCTTTTGTGGAAAGAACCACACATAGTTGAGTGGACCTGTCCAGTCAGTGCACGCGTTGTATGCTTGTCATGAGGATGAGTGCCTTTTTACCCGACTATAGCCAAGCCAAAAGGAAGGGTTATGATTTTAGCAGACTTTTTGTATTTTTAATTTTTGGAGGTTAAATGATAACATTTAACCTCCAAAAATTAAAAATATGGATAACCTCCTTGTGTTCTAAAAGGGACTCATAGTAATCACTGTTCTAATCCTAGCTAATATTGAACTTTGCGGGCGTATTAACGAACAATAAAACTGAAACGTGTCGCCATTGTTGAATGGAACTTCGGCTTATGATTGAGTGAAACTCTTAAATGCAATAGTTAGTTTGTTTATTTGTTTGTTAAGTTTTCACATGAAGTAGTATCGTGCTCCGTACACAAGGCCTATATATACAACTTGCAATATTATATAAATATAGCGGAGTAGCTACTAAAGCGTTTTTTTTTTTGTTTTATTTACGGCAGAACATATGATACTTTTTTTTCTCACTCGTACGTTTCTGTGGGATAATTTCCGACCTATACCTACGCGAAGCCACAAGCAAAAGCTAGTGTATAATAAAGTAAACGCCCTATAGTTATAAACAAACAACCTTTTTTTACCAACAACAAAGCATTAACTTATAAAAAAAGAACGTAACATTATCAAGCCCGCAGAAGACACATTTCTGTTAAACTTTTTAAATATTTAAAACTTGCTTTTAATGTCACCGCCAGTGTCAGACACAAGAGTAAGTAAAAAAAATATAGAAAACAATTTCAATGTAAGATTAATCTTTCAGGACGTCAACAACTCCTTTCACCCTACTACGTGTGCTGTACTGGGGTCCTTTTAGGGAGTGGTCCAAGTTAAAGGATGATGGAGGGTGTCGCCACGACTAATTAATTAAGAGATTTTTGAAAGTTTCGCGTGACATTTAGTTTAAAATGACAACTAAGAATTTATCTTTTTAACAAAATTAGGTAGGTTTCATTTTCGTATAATATTTATCATAACAAGCAATACATTGTAAAAGTCTGCATTTTTGGCGTCATGAATGCAACACCTCATGCCACCAACTTGCACAGGTCTATATTAAATTTCACAGCATCCCTGCTGTGAATTTTATCAACTAAAACTATCTAATACTCAGCTTACAGATATCAACATACTTACCCATTTAAAGTGAACATAGCATAATTGAGCTACTAAGGCCAGATCGTCTAGGGCCGACAAAGATTCCATACTCTAACAATTTCGTGTGCACTATGCAAGTCAATTCATATAAAAGGGTAAAGGGTAAACCTCTCCAACTTGCACCACAACCTACTCAGCACGAGGGTCGTTTAAGTATTCAGCCATCTTCCACCTGGAAGTGACTAGGGGCCCCCCTGAAGGGCCTATTGTGACGGGCAGACAGACAGGCCGACTTCATTACGTATAGATCGACGTCGCGTTATGTTAGGGTAACGTGTAAGTGTTGCAGGTTTTGGCGGGAAAGCGGGTGACGCCGCCATGTTGCTTTTTTTTTTTTTTTTTTTGTAGTGCGTGCTTATATGTGTGTGGTTGCAGTGTGGTGTAGGAGGTTAGCGAGTACTTTGATTTATTACAAGCTTTCTGAGCACAATAAGATGTAAGCGAATTGCGATTGTCTTTGTTGATCAGTAAACATAATTCTTTATGCCAATTTGTAGTGCCACTTACAAGAAATCAATTAAGTTTTTAATTTTAATAATTGTGGTTAATTTAAAAATTTAATAAAGTGAGATTTAAAAGTAGAAACCATCTCAATTTACAAACCAATGTGTAGCTAATTTCCTTTAGTGAGAGAATATGTAAGAATTGAACATGAACAGGAAACAGACATTACGAATGAACGGCACGAGTCATTGACAGTAATAAAATACAAATCAAAATACGACGAACATACCTACAACAAAATTCAAAACGTTCGATCGGTCCCAATATCGCATGTTTACCAATATGATAACATGTTTGACAGCTGTCAGTATTTACATAACAAAATAAGTTTCCGAGAACGTGGGCGAGGACTGACGGACAAACACAACACACACTTATCGTTTAGTAAATGTTTGTGTTCCGATAACTGGGCGTTTTGTTGTGTACTATTTGATTCTTGTATGATAGTTGATGGGTAGATACTCTAGGTATAAGAAAATATGTAAATATATTGTAACGGTACAAATAAAAAAGGGAAAAGCGTTTTGAAGCGCGGAGCAGCGTCAGTTCAAGTGTAAAGCATAGGATTATGAACTCAGTTCGAGACAGAAATATGAACAAAAAAAAAAAGTAAATATCTTTCTGGTTTAGAAAGATATTTACTTAGAACGACGGGCAATAAAATGATCAAGGGTTCCGATCTGACATCCCCTAAAGCTGAAGACCACACAAAATCTCGTGTGTCATTTTATTGCATCTAGCAACTTCAATTTTAGAGAGACTAGAGATCAACGTCGACCCAAACTGCCTCGTTGGTCTAGTGGTCGCGACTGTCAAGAGGTCCTAGGTTGGATTCCCGGGTCGGGCAAAGCGTTATTGGGTTTTTCTATCAGGAGTTTTTCAGTAGCAGCCACGAAGTCTAGATCTGTGCCCGGTTAATGGCAATAGGCTCGCCCCCTATTACATGGGACTTAAACATAACTGGCGAAATGTGGATGTAGTATTAGTTTACACCTCTGCCTAACCCTTCGGGAATTGTTAGGTTATATGTTTATCACCTACAGTTTCTGGGAAGCCTATTCAATATTACCTATCTGCTGTCAAAATCACACGTCAACATGATTTGTTCGTTACTGTTCTGGTCAATCACTCAAATGAGATACATGAGATAATAAAAAATCAAGCTTTGAGGAACAGGCCAATCTAGCTAGAGTCTATTCATATGCTTGTTTCCAGTTGATTTTGTTTACAGTTGAAACTATTATTAACTTTATGTGGGTGTAAATTAAGTTGATGTTAGAATGACAAGACATATTGCAAAAATTACACATTTGTTGGAGTTGCAGCCAAACTAAACACTATAGGAAGGTTTTTAAAGTAATTTTTTCAAATACAAAATAAAATATTGGTCGGAAACGACTTTTCTTTTTGGATAAAAAATCACGTTTTACGGTAGGGCTCAATGTAACACACTCAAAACACTGTGCTGATGGATGCATTGAATTTTACGGGGATCGTGGACATTGGGGTGGTTATAACATTAAAAATTTGCATTTAAAAATAATCTTGTGAGAAAGTCGGAACTTTGACCACTAATTTTAGGGGTCAAAGTTCCGACTTTCCCAGGTATGGTCTAGAACAAAAAAAACATCGCAATATAGCGGAGAACAAGTATCTTTCGACTTTGTTAAGGATTTTTTTACACCAATTATTTTTGGAGACTTAATAGAGAATGCAGAATAGATAGATTGATTGAAGGCCTTTGATAGGCCGATTTGATTAATTGATACCATCGTTAACAACATAACATCTGTCATAATCAAAACAAGGATTCCCAGTAAATGGGGATGAAAGGGATGAAACAGGTTGAAATTGACGAGCCACTCACCCCTCTGAGGAACTATTGTTGAAGTTTTAGTCAAAGCGTCTGTCATAAGCAGGGGGCGAATGGGGGTGAATTACCTATACCGGGATGAGAGAATGTCTGTGTGTGACGTTTGTGAGATTAATCTCCGGAAGTGATGTTGGGATTATTTTTATTGATTGTTTTTTGTTAGGATTATACAGGGTGTTAGAAACATCGACGTACAATCGGTTAATGTGTATTCAGCACATCATTTTGAACCCGCGGGGATATTGAATTTTTTTTATCGGTAATTAAAAAATAATCTGCTGTATCCTACAAAAGCGCAATACCTTTACGTCAAAATTTATGAAACAGCTGTTTTCAGGGTTCCATACCCGAAGGGTAACCAGCAGGACCCTATTACAAAGCCTCCGCTGTCCATCCGTTCGTCTGTCCGTCCATCTGTCTGTCAGTGGGCTGTATCTCGTGAACCGTAATAGGTAGACAGTTGAAATTTTCACAGAATGTATAATTCTAACTTGCCGCTAAAATAAAAAATTAAAGGGGGCACCCGCACCCCTACTACGATGGTACGGAACCCTTCGTGCGCGAGTCCGACTCACACTTGGCCGCTTTTTATTAAATGACCGATAAAAAAATTCTAAATGGGGCGTAGAATAATGGTGGAAATGATGAGTTGGTTGAAATGCAAGAAGTGAAACCACTGCATTCAACAAAACGTAACAAACCAAACAGATTTTTTTTTAGGAACGTTAAAATTACTTTTTGAAAAGGAAAGAGTTGCTGGATGTCCTATACAACATCATTTTTAGTATATGCGAAACCTGAATAATATATATAGTTTGTTCAGAATAAGTAACTGAATCGATTCCAATAATTTTTAAACCATGTTATATTTTTTCAAAAAATATTTAAAAAGAGTTAAAAGCTGGATACCGAGCGACTTTGAGTACCTATCGCAATAATTTAGGTGCCTACTACCAAATTATTATTATCAATGAGCTCAAGACGAAGCTGAAGGCGCGCGCTGCGTGGTGACCGCGATTTTGTGCGGACAACTAGGTAACAGAACAAGCTTATAACTTTGTGATTTTTCATGATACAATTTTGAAATTTTGTACATAGATTCTTTACATAAAAATACTAGACACGTGTATCAGGTTTCGCATATACAAAAACTAATGTTGTATACGATTTTTTGGTTCTAGGACACGCCGGTTTCCTCACGATAATTCCTTCCACCGTATTGAGAGCAGTGGTGATGAAATTAAATACAAAAAAAAGTTAAATGCCCCACTGGGTTCTTCATTAATCCGTGAATTGTTGAAATAATCTCATCTCTGTTCAATGCAAAGTTTCCTCCCAAGTCTCGCCAAAAGCTATCTCCCTCCCACATCAATAGATACCAGAATCCCCTCGCATCATCCACCGAAAATAGGGTCAGCCTTATCACAGCCACCTTACTTTATGTGAAAGCCTTCATTAACATGACTTGTCGAAGTTATACGGACAATTTCTCCATCAGAGTTCCACATTCATATTTGTTAGTCAGCCATTCTGCAGATCGCGGTGTGACTAAAAAAACCCGCGTTTGTGTGAAGTCGCCACAAATAGTACACGCTTTTGGCGACAAAAATGCGGTTCCGGTGGTTTTGGGGACCCACATGTGGGGTAGATATATTTTTATTTATGTTTTTTATGTTTTAATAGTAGCTAGCGGTTTTAGTTGCATGCAATGAGAACTAAATCAAAGTCTAGGATAAAAAGAATCCTATGAGCTTTAGTTAAAATTGGTAAAGTCCATATACAGGGTGACCCAAGAATAGACTTTCATTAATTTCAACCTATAGTATATGTTGATCTATTGGCCCTGCTCCTAACAAGGAAGACTGTGCATTAGAAGTGACATTGTAGACAATGTAACTTCAGTGCGTGTCTTTACGCTCTTATCTTTAAATAGT
Organism: Noctua fimbriata; assembly: GCA_905163415.1. Classification (NCBI taxonomy): domain Eukaryota; kingdom Metazoa; phylum Arthropoda; class Insecta; order Lepidoptera; family Noctuidae; genus Noctua; species Noctua fimbriata. The sequence continues at coordinate 9,516,239 of LR990946.1, forward strand.
GGCCATGATAGTCGACCAAATCTATTAATTTATTAGAAAAGGTCAAATAAAAACGCTCCATTTAAAAGAGAGGACGTATGTACCGAAATATCATCAAGGTTAGCATACTTTACATACACTATACATACATACATTCTGCCTATAGAGAAATAAAAAGCGGCCAAGTGCTAGTCGGACTCGCGAATGAAGGGTCCCGTACCATCGTAGTAGGGAGCCTCCTTTAACTTTAAATTCATTTTTATTATTTGTTGTTATAGCGGCAACAGAAATACACATTCTGTGAATATTTCAACTGTCTACCTATTACGGATCATGAGATACATCCCGCTGACATACGGACGGACAGCGGAGGCTTAGTAATAGGGTCCCGTTGGTCAATAGACTCTACGGAACCTTGAAACGACCTCCAATATACGCGCTGAAGATTTTTTTTTATTCCATATGGAAAAGTTTCGCAATCAACGGGCGTCGGTGTTTGCGGTGTAGAAATAACTAACTGTCGCTCCAGTGTATTTGTTTGCAATAAAGCCTTGTACCAGCGGCCGGCTGGGCTGTTCCTAAAACGACAAGTTTGTATAAAGCCTATTTTTTGGGATAGTTCTTTATTGAAGTTGGCAGTGGGTTTTCGATCCAACTGTAGTTTGTTTATTTTTAGGTTCATTAAACACATACCAAGATTCCTCCGTGCCTCGGAAAGCACGCTAAGCAGTTGGTCCCGGCTGTCATTTGTAGATCTTTGAAAGTCGTTACAGGTAGTCAGTGGCCCGAAAGTCTGACATTTTGATTTAAAAGAGTATCCATGGAGTTTCTTGCCCATTCTTCTCCATAGAGATCTACGCTTTCGAATGTGCAACTACAGTACTTTCTCAAGTTATTATGCCTTGTGACTGTAGCTTGGCTTTTTTTTGTTTTTTTGACATGCTTTGAGTTTGAGTTTGACAACCAGTCTTACTAAGGGGTATCGTAGGGGTATCGTATTACCCTACTAACTGAGTTTTGGAGGTCAGATAGGCAGTCGCTCCATGTAATATGTAATACTGGTATTCATCATAGTTGGAAAGAGGTTAGGCAGATGAGCCTCAGATTAACAGAAGAATTAAATTTAATGACAACAATCTATTAACCAATTTTATATTATCGCTGTTCACCCCCAAAATCGCTTAACATTACTTCCAAAAAGTTTGCCTTTCAACCAATTCCCTCGGCGGAACACCCCCGAAAAACCCCCTTTCAACCCTGTTGACAGGTTTAATTGAACTCCGATACCTTATCGGTAACAAACTCAAGGCTAACAGAGAGCTTTTTAAGATTTTTAACACATCTACTTTAAGTGGGAGAAAAGTTACTTTTTTTGGCTTGTTGAGTTGTTGCACACAGGACCTTGATGCATGGGCCTCGAGGGGTGTACAGAAAATTAGGTCGGGGTGAACTTTGATTCGGAAGAATGTCAATGGGATTTCTCCCATGCATGCTTTGTCCCATTTCTAAGATATCTGGCTAATTTAAATTATATTAATCCTTTATTTATATCTTTACAAATCAATTCCATTTTTAAATATTCCTTAGAAAACATAATATGAAAAACATTTAAAAAATTTAGCGCACCGGTATCGGGAACAGGGTCCAAGCTACCGGTGGTCAGGGCTCCAGAGAGAGGAAACTCCTAACGTGCCGTGTCCAGGAGTACTGCTTTCTGAATCAAGCCCTTGATCCAGCTGCCTAACGAGAGCTAAATTGTATTAATTATTATTATTATAGCTAGCCCATATTGTCCCATTGCTGGGCGAACGCCTCCCTCCATTCCTTCCAACGGTCACGCTTCTGTGCTACTCCTTTCCAATTCTCAAGGAAGACATCCAGTTCGTCCCGCCATCTCCTTCGTGGTCTGTCGCGACCCCGTGTTACTGTTTCAGGGCACCAATCCTGAGATTTACGGGCCCACAGTTCGTTCGGCATGCGACAGACATGTCCTGCCCAGTCCCATTTAAGCTGGGCAGCCTTTTGAACCACGTCAACGATTTGCGTTTTAGAGCGCAGTTGTTTCGTACATGATCTGATAATTTTACACCTAAGATACTGCGCTCCATAGCACGTTGGCAATTTATTAATTATATTAATTAATATGATAAACTTCAGCTGTTTGAATTTAAGTGTAGAAATTCATAATTAACTAAAGATTACTTACTGATTCTATTTTACTTTGTAAAGCGTTTATACTCGATTCAGAAATGGGTTTTTAAAGCCTTAATCTAGATTTTCAATAAAATGAATAGAATATTTCAACGCGACCGCTTTTTGACGTAACTCTTAGAAATTCAGGAATAGTTCGTTGAAATAAGCAGAATTCCTCAATAAAACAACATCCTGTACTTTAGTCGCATAGTTTACGAAGCGCATCGTGCCGTAAAACGAACACCATGTACTAGCGTACACTTCTTGAATATTTAACGACATACTTGAGGGAGATCGTGTACAGTCGTCACAGGTGACAACCAGTCTTACCAAAGTGTCTCGTGACTGGGTCGTTGAGGTCAAATACGCAGTCGCTCCATCTAAAATACTGGTACAGTTGCATGCATTAGACTGGAAGACGACCCCCACGTACATAGTTGGGCAAAGGCTAGGCAGATGAAGATTATGGAGATGGAATTTCAAACTTACATTATAATATCACGTCACCATGCCCGCAGAGTTAGGCAGAGTACACACACATTTCGCCAGTTATGTTTCAAAGCCCCATGTAGTAGGGGGCGAGCGTATTGCCATCAACCGGGCACAAATCCACACTCTGCGTCTGCTACTGAGAAATTCCTAATGTAGAAACTCAATGAAACTGCCCGACCTGGGAATCGAACCCAGGACCCCATGCTCAGCAGCCGCACTTGTGACCACTAGCCCAACGAGGTATAGTAGGAGGAATTTCATACTCCTATAGTGAAGTTATTATTTCCTTTATTCACTTTCTTAACACATACATTTAAATTATAAATAAATACTTCTTTTAAAAAAAATAGTAAAAAAAAACATTTTAAAATATTAGCCCACTGGTATGGGGAACAGGGTCCAAGCTACCGGCGGCGGTCAGGGCTCCAGAGAGAGGAACGTCCTAACTGTACGAGCCGTGTCCAGGAGTACCGCTTTCTGAATCAAGCCCTTGATCCAGCTGCCTAAAGAGAGCCTCCTCAGGTATTGATCGAGACTCCTGGCAATTAAGCCATGGGCTGATACGACAGTGAAGTTATTATTACAAGTTATAAAGGTCTCGTAGACCTAATATTCTTTCCAGTTCCACCATTTTTTATGAGTTATTTACTTTGAATTAAAGAAATAGGCCAGTTTTTCGCAGTGCGAATAAATTTGAAGAGAAAATAGAGACTGAATGAGTGAACGTTTTAGATTGGTTATCGCATGACTGAGTTAGAAGTGTTGAATAAAGTATTTATATAAATAAAATATCTTTATGTACTTACTTTTTAAGCATATTTTTACAGGATACTGATATTTGTGAAGATTTATTCAAAAACATGTCTTACCTGAAACAAAAAAAACAAGAATGAGTTATTTAATTTTAAAAAAACTTATCAACAACAACATTCATTTATTGTCAGGCAACTATCGCCCATAGGTACAAAGGGTGTAACAAGACCCTTAACGAAGCCGAAAGGAACTTGTTCTCCCCGTCATTGTGATCATTTTTTGTTCTACACCATACCTGAGAACCTTCTAGTTACGGAGATATTGGGGGTCAAAGATCTAACTATTTTTTTTTTTTTTAAATACTCCTTTTTAGTGTAAGATTTTTACTTTAAACACCTCCGTGACCCCCGTACTATTCAATCAGCACAATGTATTGAGTGCGTTACATTGAGTCCTACCGTAAAGCATGATTTTTCACGTCAAAAAAAAGTCATTTCCCAGCAATAATTTTTGCGCTAAGTTACTTAATTTGATATGCAGAATGCTTGGTTGACGGCTTCGTGGAGGAACCGTTTACACCCTATATATACCCATAATATACATCAACCCTACAATTGTATCACAACTTCACAAAGCACAGAGCGAGCTCTGAAACGGGCCGACACTAGCGTCCCGGCGGAATGCCCCTTACCCCTTATATCTAGAAAAGACTTGAATTTGCAATGAAATAGCTGCCACTACTGTGGGCCTGTCAGCGCGGAATGTAGGACCCGTCCTTTTGAGCTAGGTTTTGTGGAATTGTAGGTACTAAAAGGAAACATAACATCACGATGTGTACTTTAGAACACCCATATTTCGCCAGTTATGTTTAAGTCCCATGTAATAGGGGGCGAGCCTATTGCCATCAACCGGGCACAAATCTAGGCTTCAAGCTACTACTGAGAAACTCCTGATAGAAAACCCCAATTACACTTTTCACGACTTGGAAATCGAACCCAGGCCCACATGCTCAGCAGAAATTTTATTAATCTTTATTTTTGTGCTAATTAAATTATTTCTACTACTTCACTAAAATGTTTAAACACAGACATAATCAATGCTTATAATTATGTATATTTTTACACACATGACATCACTCCTGCAATTCCCAAAGGGTTAGGCAGACGTCTGCTTAACCCTTTGGGAATTGCAGGAGTCCCGACAGTTTCACAAATTCAGCCAACCATAATACTGAACTTAACATAACATCACGCCTGTAATCCGGCTTAGGCAGAGTTGTATCTAATAGTACACCCACATTTCGCCAGTTATGTTTAAGTCCCATGTGATAGGGGGCGAGCCTATTGCCATCAATCCAGACTCAGTGACTTAAAAAAAAAACAATTTAATTTTGCCCAACCCGGGAATCGAACCCAGGACCTCATGCTCAGCAGTCGTGCTTGCGACCACTAGACCAACGACGCAGTCAACTGAACCTAAATCCATCTAAAATCTGTCCCGAATACCAGTCTCTAAAACCTAGTACCCCTAACTCCAATATATTGGATCTGCAGCACGTTTTGTGAATAAGAATCATTTTAGGAAGTATCATATTGCTGGCAGTCTATTGTGAGATAAACTAGCTATTCCTAGGAGCGGATGGTGAGATCAGGGTCCATTTGTGAGGGGATGCTGTGCAAATTGATGTTATTTAGAAAGGTTGCATCATGTAGTTCAAATTGTACATATTTTTCGTGGAATATATAAGGTGTAACTATTCATACACGAAATATTTTCAGGGAATCATCTAACGGCTATATCGAAGCCATTACAAGGATTTTTTTTTTTATCTGAGTATATCATTATAAACATAAATAATTTAAAATTACTAGACCCGCAAAATAAATACTAGCTCCTTATTTTTGAACATCCATTACGCTAGTTTACTACGTCGTATTTACCTAGTGTCATTGTTAGAATATGGGCGTAAAGATTTTATGCAAAAAGTCTCAAAAACTTTCAGAATTATAATAATTTCGTAAAAAAAAACACTCAGATAATATTCACGTTTCTGTCACGTGTATGTTCTGGGATGGCTTAGGCATAACCTAAGATTAAGGTTTTAAAGCCTGTTTTTACTCACAGAATACCACGTAAATTATGTTAATATTAATTTTTGCCAGGTGCCAGGTCTTTACTCTAGCCTGGATCGTCATGTAATCTAGAAAACATTCGTTCTTGAAAAAATTTAACTCTATTAAAACATTCCGTTTTTGGAGACCAGAAAATCACTAAAAGACAATGATTTGTCAAACAATGAGATTGATTAAAGTTAAAAACGTCTGTACATATTTTTCCATCGAATACACCGAATACTTAAAAATATTAAATAAAAACTGAGAGGAGCTTTTAATTACGAACGGTTGATCGGCCAGTTGGCTTACGTACGATGATCATTAAAAAGCCGACAGTTCTCAGATATCTGCTCGTGAAAACACGATACAGGAATCCTTACAGGCCTTTTCAAAATATAGGCGTAAATAACGGATTATTTTTGTAAATCTGGGTTTCATTTTTACCAATTGATTGATAAAAGAAATTGACGCAAAAAAAATATTTCACTTGATAATCAACGATATATAAGAGTAGAGGAAGACCAAAGAAACGATGGAGGGACTATGTGAAGGATGATATGGCACGAAAGGGGGTGTCTGATGAGATGACGAGTAATTGAGAAGTATGGAAGAAGAAGACATGCTGCGCCGAAATTAAATGAATTGGGACAAGAGCAAGAGAATGATGATGCATCAACGTATTAATTTGTTTTCCTTTGATATCTGAAAACACTTTTATTTTTAAGACCTATGGATGGCTGTGTCAAGATGATAGAAGACAAATTGCAGCGCCAACCCCAAATAAATTGGGATAGGGGCAGATGAACGAATTATTAATAAGTTTATTTTTTTAAATGTGGCCTTTATGATAATTTTTGGCCAGTGATTCAGTGGTCCTCTCATTCTCCATTAAAATTCAGCTAAACCAGACACAGAAAATTAAATTAAACGCTATTTAAACACAAAATTGCTCACGCCAGCCCTTTTTCCATCGAACCCAGATCAACACATCGGGGTACGACTCCAAGCAAAATTGCTCCGAAATAGCCTTCAAATAGCCTCCAAATTCCCGAGAGATAATAAATTTACATTGTTTGGCAAATGCGAAACTTAACTACTGGCACAATAAGACCAGCGACACTATTTAGGGATGAATAGGGATGAAATGGTATAAAAGTAAAGGGTCTCGACATGGGGAAGGGTGCAATCTAATTTTCACAAAAAAGGATATCTTAAACCCTTTCGGTGACACAGCGGTTAAAAGGATGGTCGGGAACGGTAATTTCATTGGCGATATTAGGTATTTTTACAAAGGGATTTTTTATGTTGGATTGAACTAAATACATGGTACCTCTCCACATCTAGGTTTTGAAATATTTAAGAATGTTGAATATTTTTTTAAGTTATTTAAAATAACTTGATTAATGAACACGGTCGCTTGCACAACATATCGTTTAATGTGTTTAACGCTAACATATTTAAAACATCATACTGTCTCTTTAAATGATTTTTAAATGACTTATGCCCGATTAGTCACTGTTCCGATTGGTCACAATTTTTTTTTCCATACAAGAAGTCCCGATTCGTCATCAGTATAAATTTGCGTGTCAAAAAGTAAAGTTGGTAAAAAAAATATAGTATGACTTTTAAATCAATGTATTTACAACAATCTTAAACTAAAAAAAAATCTTACAAACACAATATAAATCAAAAGCTTTTCGTTGGTCCAGTAAGCGTCAGTATAGAATACGTCCCGTGCATATAAAGTACCAGGCTGTCATAAATAAGTAGGAGCTTACCTCATCTGATATCTAGCGCTAGACTTTATTTAATTAATTGAGGTGCGACCGAGCCTAAACTAAGTTACGTTACGGGTAATTTAAAAGCACAGAATTTGGTTTTTAAAATTAATACAAGTACACATAAAAATCTTGTTTATATTTCAAACGAAAATCTTAGACAATCAACACCAAAATTATGCAACACGAAGAATTTATCTCAAACTAAATGCAAATATGTCACATAAGTCGGTAACAAGCGATGTTCGACCAAGCGTGTCCACGTTGGCCCACGTTGAATACCACCCGTTTGAGTTGCTTTTTCAGAAAAACCAGTGGCTATGAATCCCTTAACGCTTTCTTTCATTCAGTGTGAGAAAATTCTATTGGAGAAATAATTTCTGTTCGTCCCGAGACCGGGGGTCTTTTGTAGGGGAATCGAAAAGGTCTGAAAGACTCTTAAGTGCTCTGAATGTTCAAAAATTACTCGTTTTGTAGATTTTTTTTTGTTGTTAGGTAAATTTTTATTTTGTGACGATTTTTGGGGTTGCCTTGTTGACTTAGAAGGGAGAAACATTTAAGAGTTACCATTAAACTAAATGATAAATACTTGAGAGTACCTACTGTAGTGTTAGATTTTTGTTTTTTTTTTGTTCTAAGTTTGTGATACATTATTAGGAAGTAACTTATACAATAAGGAACAATTTTTTTTTGTATTTATCTGGGAAGGATTTTTATTAGGAATTTAGGTATATATTTTGTTAAGAAAGCTTACAGACTAATCTGTAAGCTTTCTTAAAATATATAAAAAAAAAAAAATGAAAGGAATTTGTAACACCAAGCAATCACGTGACAATCTAGGTAACGGCCCCGAATCTGAACCCAATTACGCACATGTTATTTATTTTATCACCACTGGTCTCAACACGGAAAGGAAAATATGGTGAGGAAACCGGAATGTCCTACAACCAAAAATTCGCAGGCATGTGACATCACCCAACTCGCACTGGACCAGCATGATGGATTAACAACTCCCTCAGAGAGAAGAGATTAATTAATTAATTGATTCTATGTAACAATCACTGAATTTCAGGCTCGTCGGTTAAGCCGTGCTTGCCTAAGTTGGTCCGTAGATACCCACCCATTACATACCGTGTTTCGTCCGTGCCTCGGAAAGCACGTTAAGCCGATGGTCCCGGTTGTCATTTGTAAATCTTTGACAGTCGTTACAGGTAGCCAGTGGCTCGAAAGTCTAACAACCAGTCTTACCAAGGGGTATCGTATTATCTGGAGGTCAGATATGCAATCGCTCCATGTAAAATACTGGTATTCAGCTGCATCTAGTTACACTGGAAGCTGACCGTAACATAGTTGTGAAAAGGCTAGGTAGATGATGATTCACAAATTTTTGTCCCTTCACAAATTGGTCCTCATCATTCAAGAACCATGCTAATAAAATAGATCATCGACTATTGATGATTATCGTATTGAGAAAGTTAAAGATAAAAGATAACAGAGTAAATATGGATCGGGGAAATACATTATAAAGTTGAAAAGAGCTACTCTAGCGTGGATTATTTCGGCAGTGTTCAGATAACTTTGTTCTGAACTTTTGATACGAAATTGAAAGCTTTTATCCTAATAATCTATTACTCGTATCTCGATGTAAAGTTAGGCTTAAATTCAATAAGGCTTATCTGAAAGGCAATATTTTTGGTCCTTCCGTACATTCAGTTAACATTTTGAAGCTAAAAAGACCATTATCTGACTGGTTATTGATGCGGAATTGGCATAAGTCGGTCAGGAAAAAACTTTTTACTAATATTATAATAGTTTGTGAGGACGGATGGATGGATGTTTGTTACTCTTTCACGCGAAAACTACTGAACGGATTTGGATGAAATTTGGTACATGGATAGTTTATAACCCGGATTAACATATAGCAGTAGCATGATCCGTGGGTCAGCAACCGAACTTCACGCGGGTGATGCCGCGGGCAACTGCTAGTTATGCGATAAAAGCAAAAAATACTTAATTCGCTACGTTTCGGTTTAGACAACAGTCAACACCACGCTGAACTAAAAGCGACAAACGTGGTAAAACGTCATCGGGTTAAGCCAATTCTACGTCGATAATTGCGGTCCATTCCCGAAGGGTTACCCACATTTCGCCAGATATGTTTAAGTCCCATGTAATTGGGGGCGATTGCCATCAACCGAGCACGAATCCAGACTTCATGGCATCTACTGCGAAATGTGAGATAGAAAAACAAAAAAAACACTTTGCCCGACCCGGGAATTGAATCCAGGACCTCACACTCAGCAGTCGCGCTTGCGACCACTGCACAGTGAGGCAGTTACGGGCGAGTAAAATAATTTAGTAGCGAGTTCATTCTTTAAAATTACTCCACCAAATACTTACTCCATAAAATACTTTCTCTCTCCTTTTAACTCTAAAAAGCAGCGTCACTATAATATCCCCAAGAATACTGCGTCAACACCCTATATATCATGGTGAACACGAGCCTAATATTTCATGCGCCGACAGAATTATCTTCCAAATAATTTAGTGGCAAGTACCACCGAAATTGTTTTGTTGCTACTTTGAGGGTACTGGAGACGTTTTAATTGCTGATAGTGGTACTTTTTGAAATATATGAAATGTTTGTGGTAACATTTTTTGTTTTAATGTTTTTGTTACCTTTGTGGTAACTATATTTTCAAGCCGTTTGGGGTTGAAACTCTGGGGTCGTGGGGTCCGAGTGCTCATAGCCTGTTTAAGGAAATTTCGAAACGCCTAGTTGACGCTTCCCCTGACCTGGCTGGCTTTTAGTTTGGCCAGAGGCTACGTGTTGCCATACAACGTGGCAAAGCCGCCAGTCTCTTGGGCACATTACCAGCTGACTATCAGTTTTGTTTTGAAAAGTGACTGAGCTGACGGTAGGTTGAGATTAAAATTGTGATGGAATAAAATGAGAACATATTTTATTAGAAAAGTAGTTCTCTTTTTAACTAGTATTTTAATAATCACTTTTTTGCTCAGCCCACTTACTCCATAAAAGTACAAAAGCGTTCAGGGCCGTGGTGCGAAATGATATTTAAAATTTGCAGGTCCAACATTTTGGGCTTTGTCGAGGTCGGATAAAGATATTCTTGTTTCGTCATCTTCACTACATAGTATAAGATTTGAAACTATCATGGTCACTAACATTATTATTTAGAACAGTAAACATGGTAAATATCCCGTTTCTAGTCTTCACGACATAATATCAAACAAAGTCGCTTCCCGCTGTCTGTCCCTATAACATACATAGGGACAGACAGACAGCGGGAAGCGACTTTGTTTAAAAAACCGCATCAAAATCCATTGCGTAACTACGCAACAAATTTTGCTGCGGATTTTTTTACTAGATAGAGTGATTCAAGAGGAAGGTTTATAATATGTATATATTGCACCCGTGCGAAGCCGGGGCGGGTCTCTAGTGAAATGATAAAGGTAAACTTACCGTAATCAGTGATTTGTGGTGCAAACGGGCCTATGTATAACATAACATAACATCATACGTGTAATACCCGAAGGGTTAGGCACAGGTGTACCTGTATTAGACCCAAAAAGACCTGAGTACTATGAACGTATCAAAGCAATGTTATTTGTAGCTCACAAAGAATCTACTTAACACCATTCTTCTGAGTTTCAGTCCAAAAACAACAGTTAAAATTCTTTTTCAAGAAAACTAGCGCCAGCTGCATATCTTCCCGTCCAAGTACCTACATTCCACAAAGGGGAATAAATAACCATAGAGGGCATAGAGTAAATTATGGTATAGAACATGCCAGTAGCTGTGAATTGTTGCTATGTTTACGGCCAGGTATACCTTGGCCGTTACTGTGGTGGAACTACGTATTGTTGAGGGAGGGTGGAATTAAAAAGGATAATGCTTGGTGGTTGTTGTAGTATAAGTTTTGAGGGCTTAAAACCATAATCAAAACTATTCTAAGAAAAATAAAATACCTTGACTTATCAAAACATTGAGTATGAATTTGGATGGCTCTAAAAGTAGAGGAAGATAAAAGAAACGATGGATTGACTGTGTGAAAGAGGATATGGCTCTCGGATGATACGGATGACGAATAATAGATAAGTATGGACGAAGACATGCTGCGCTAACACCAAATAACGTTTAAACGTTAACGTTTTTTTTTTGCGAACCGCATCTATGCAATTCACTGTCGGCTTCTCTGTTCCCTGATCATTGTAATCTGAATCTATTAAAAAATCGAGTGAATCGGTTTCTTCTAGGCAAGCGTGCTCCACCACCCCAGCCCGCATCATCGCTTCACATCAGGCGTGTTGCGGCCAAACGCCTAATATAATAAAAAAAATTAGATAAGGGCAGGAAAATGATGATCTAACATATCAACGAAATCCATAAGACATTTAAAACCTTAAGTCACCAGAAAAACACGAAAGAAACAATACACTCAACCCCTGTAATACTCCGGCAGGTTGCGAATAATCCAGAGATTTGGGAACAGCGGCGAAATTCCGTATAAATTAGACATATTTGATAAACGGGCCATTGTTTCGGATTCCTGGTTGTCTCGCCATGGGGTACAGATTACCTCCATGAGATATTATGGGGTTACGATGGTAGGAGGATGTGATTATGTAATTTGTGCTGCATTGGCGAGTTTTTTTTTTTTGTTTTATGATGGTGCTATGCGAATTCAATGTGGAGGTAGCTTTGTTTAAAATAAAAAAATGATATTATGGCTTTATTCTGTTATTGTGTTTAATCATCATAAAACTGACTTTCTATGGCATTTAGTGTGATTTTAATAAAAAATGCATTTTACTTCTGAGGTAAGTTTAATTGACAACAGCCAAGACGGCTTAACGTGATTTCCAAAGCACGGAAGAAACTCATAATAATAACATCATCTCATAAGAAACTCGTAATGGGTGGTCACCCATCCACGGACCAACCTAGGCAAGCGCGGCTTAACCGGAACGGCCCAAGCGGCTGTTATTATTTAGCCACGAACTCCAATAAATCCAACAATCAAGTATAAAAAAATATATTTAATAACGCAACAGAAAACTCCCAAACCAGGCCAAGTCACCAAACTCGAGGACGTGAAGACTTTTTCAGAAGCATGGCCAACTTGCCAAGACTTGGCACATCTGCGCCTCGGACTGACTTCAAATTGAAACTGGAACAAAACATGTCGCCAAACTTATGGCTATTGGGTGTCGTGATACGATACAAGTTTCTAACATGATAGTGGAGATCGATACTTTTATTTGGACATTAGTTTTGGAATTTTGGTCCATCGGGTATCCGGTGCATTGGTGCTACGGAGTGTGATTTTTGAAAATGAGTTCTTTGGGTGGTCTCACTCATAAGCCATGGTTTTTGGAAGGGCGTGTCGTAACGACAGATTATCGTGTCGTTTAAAGCGTCGTGGCTTGTGTATTTAAATAGAGATGTTCACATATAGGACGACACGATTCACCGTCGTCCACGACTTTTCCGTATATTATCCAGCGATAAATTAATCGTCACGACATAGTGAGAACGCGCACGAAGACTGTCCTGTTAGTCTAGCGATAGCGGTCGAATATCGCTACTGCTGAGATCGACCTGAGAATCGAACCCATCGGTTCGATAATCAGGTCGGTCTAAGTGTTATTATATTTAACTATCAACCATCAATTGCTCAATAGCAGCCTGGGACTTCTGGCAATAGGCTAGCCCCCTATTACATGAGACTTAAACATAACTGGCAAAATGTGGGAGTACTATACAGGGTGGAAGGGACAAGGCTTCCATCCTGTATGTAGTGTACATCTCTGCTTAACAGTTAGAGAATTACAGGCAAGATTATATGAATCCATACTTCCATACTAATATTATAAAGCTGAAGAGTTTGTTTGCTTGAACGCGCTAATCTCAGGAACTACTGGTTCGATTTGAAAAATTCTTTTAGTGTTAGATAGCCCATTTATCGAGGAAGGTTATAGGCTATAAAATTTCACGCGGACGAAGGTCGCGGGCAAAAGCTAGTATAATCATAAAATGACACCTCCCGCTCTGGGCGAAGTGGAAGGGAGTCTTAGACTGACTAAAACCCATCCATGTTAATTCTTTGCCCTTTGTGTTCTAGGCGGTGTCTCTTTCGAACAGTCCCGCTTTCCTTCCTAAATCTAGCTCCCACTGTCTTAAGGTAGAGTAACACACCGTGCGATTACTTGAACGACATTCTCTGAAATCGCCAACACACAGTTAGAAAACATAGTAAGTATAGCAACCAACAATACACATTCCTTCATTGTTTGAAAAGGTGTATGTTCCCTGCAATGGGATTATAATAGGCAGGTATAAGAATATAATACGTTTTGCCTTTCCAAGTTTTAACGAACACTTAATATGAGAAGGGTCAGCAAAGACCAATTAACTGTAGTCATAAAAGATACTCTTAATACCTCCGCGGTTTTAATTTAATTAACAAATAGCTGATAAAATCAACAAAACAATTAAAATATCAATAAAAGTTTATCTCTTCAGGCTTCCTCGCTCAATTCAGTTATCCGTAGATTTCAATTAAATTACTTTAAACCAGTGCACAGTGCAAAGGGCGAATGTCGAATCAAACAATTACGTAAAGTTCAGTGTAACTTTTGGATATTTCATTATTAATAAAGGTTTAACAGGTTACATTGCAGGTAAACAGTGTCATTTACGCACTTTTATTGATGGTATTTTTGTTTGATGGCAATAGCCTCGCCCCCTATTACATGGGATTCGAACATAACTGGTGAAATGTGGGTGTACTACTAGGTACACCTCTGCCTAACCCTTCGGGAATTAAAGGTGTTGTATTTTTTATCTGTAATATCCTCGGTTAAGGAGAATTACTTATGTACATTTTGTGTAACCGTTGACAAACTTTTGGCCAATCTTCAAGGTAGGAGACTTATAAACAGGTAGGGCAAGCCTAATGTCAAATATCAATTCCTAACCCCAGACAGCAACAGATGCGAATGTTCCGACAAAACACAAATCTGTGATATTTGGCAAACCCAAAACATTTACGACTTCATAATCAAATACCTAGCCTTCCCCCTTCTATGTTAGGGTCGGTCAGTCTAACTGAAAACAGCTGAATACCTGTATTTTACATGAAACGACTGCCTATCTGACATCCAAAACAAAAAAAAAAATAGTTAATCCGGCTCGAAGGACCAAAAATGTACGGCAAGTGCGCGTATGTGAAAGTACATTTAAAATCTAACTGATAGGTGATCGACTCGCATGGAATGAGTCCCTTTGTTGTCAGCCCAAACAGCGACTACTGATCGATAATTGTGTATTTTATTCTTTCGCTACGAAAAAATCAACTGCAGCCCCCCCCCCCCCATTCCACAATTAATCCCAAACTTCTTAAATTATGCCTTACCCCAATCCCAAAATCAACTTGAAAACTTTGCAATAAAGCATTCACGGAATTCGGATACTTCAACCAATCTTTCCTGTAGAAGTTTCTCGAACGGTCTACATCAGAATTAATTGATTAATTCTGATAATCACGTAATTGAATTAGGCAAGTCTAGTCTGTCTTCAAAGTTTTTAAGTGGCTTGTTTATGTATTTCGAGAAACAATTTCGTTAATTCAATTTGTTGAGTAGTTACGGGTTGTGGTGTAATGAAAAGGAATCAATAATCTGGTAGGAATCGATCGTAAAATAATATCGCTCGGTTCGTGTGATAAGCTTTTATATAAAAGCCCGCAGTGGCGACGGTTTCATATAACTCGATTCCTACCGGATTCCGTTTGAAAAATGGCAGTCAGTATTCTATAGACAAATAATATAATCTCATTAAAGATATGTATTCCGGCTTACTTCTTATAAAAATTGACCCTTCGCTACTGATAGCCCGGGACCTTCGTCCTCGTGAAATTTAAAAAAAGTACTGTTTTCCTCGTGTTTGCAACATTTTTCATTGATGCTCCGCTCCGATTGGTTGCAGCGTGATGTTACATAGACTTATAGCCTTCTTCTCATCCAACACTAAAATATTTTTTTCAATTTGAACCATTAGTTTCTGAGATTAGCGCGTTCAACCAAAAAAACTTTTCAGCTTTATATTAAGTATAGATATAATAATCCGTTCGGCTTCTCTTGGTTTGACTTGACCTAACTAACACTCTTTCAACTGCCATTCAAATTTGAACTCTAATCCAGTCTAGCAAACGTCAGACTATCATAACGGTGATGTTTTCTCCTGATTCTCAAACAGCCATCGACGATGATGCTCAATCCCAATTAAATACAATACAACTTTTTTGCTACCTGCAGTTCAACTTCTGCACACCTGTCCTTTGTGAAGAACAATACTAATATTTATTTGGATCCGTTAGTATGCACATAAAATAAATCGCAAGTGCGCTGGTGGTGACGTCACGCATCCTACTTACAAGTCTACCCACACCACAGCGTGCTTCTACAGAGCCCTGATGTTCAGCTCGAAGCGAGGGCGACATTGAGCGTCTGATCGCAGTGGAGTTGAGACGTCCTGGAAATGTATCCGATTCATTGTGCCCCGTGTTATTGTATTAAGTTGTAATCTCAATTAATTTGTTAGTTTGCTAGAAACAGTGAATCGCACCCAGCGTATTTTCATAGCACGAAACCCATCGTCTGCCCACATCATGTACGAGTCTAACGGAATAAATTCTGACATATCCGACATATTTATTAAAACTTATTGTACAAGTAAAAATAACCGTACTTCATTTCATGTACATTTTCTACCAGTAAACAGGTGATGCAGAGACAAAACAAAGTAGGTGTAACATAAATTAACACGAAAATATTGGTACATAATTACGTGTCCTTGTAAAGCGTACCTCGACGTTAACACTCAACATCCGTGCCATAAATCGTTTTAATTAATCACAGGGGTGATATGCACCCCTTTGTGTCCATTTCGTTACTTAACATTCTTTGTCACGTGAAGGGTTACACCCCCTGTTTAGCGTTTGACCGCTAGGGGCGTGATATTAGGATGTTGTTTTGCTTTGATTCTTTTCATCTCGTCGGTGATCGAATATTCTAGAATCGTAAAACGCTACAACATTTTCAGGATTGATGCGAAAATGATTTTTAAGATTTTGCCTGTTCGTAATTTCACTTCATCTCCGCTCAGCATTTCTGCATCTCACGATTCTGACCATTTAAGTACTCATCATTCTCCTGCCCTTATCCCAATTCATTTGGGGTCGGCGCAGCATGTCTTCTTCCTCCATACTTCTCTATTACTCGTCATCTCATCAGACACTCCTTTCTTGCTATATCATCCTTTACACAGTCCATGCATCATTCCTTTGGCCTTCCTCTACTCTTATACCCATCCACATTCATACTCAAAACTTTCCTCAGAACATTTTTCTCTTTCCTCCGCACCACCACTTTTCAGACAACCAATTTTCAGTCACCGGCGCCACTTTCAGGTTTAAAAATAAGAAAGAAGAGTTCATAAGCGGAATTATGAACTCATTTCTTATTTTTATACCTTTTAAGTACTCTTAAAGTAAAAACATATTAACCTATCAACAGCAATGAGGTAATCTTGACATCGCTTTTTAAAGCATCCTTTTCAGAGATATCTGTATCAGAAAACTAGATTCTTGGTTTTCTATCAACGATCTCGTTTTCTTAGTAGGTAAGCTACTTGTCTTGCCTTCATGTTACGTTTAAATAAACTTCATTCCTGAATTTCTTAGAATTTTGAATTAACTTTATACTGCATTTCCATTTACTCGTAGCTTGGTTTTCATATATCAAGTAAACTCAACATAGATATTTTAGGTAAGAAAAACCTGGTTCTTACAGATACGTGGAATTTGGTACAAAGAAAGAAAGGCCTCTATACCCAGCATTGGGTGCAGTCAGAATGTAGACCTTAGTTTCGTCTCTCACCTTCGCAAAGAGTGCCACCTCCAGATTCCATCATCAGACCTTCCTTACAAAGCCTCATATAGACTGGCCTCGTCAAAGCGAATCATATGAGCCCAAACTCGACGAGTTTACTAGTAGTCACTGAATAGTTTCACAATCCACCTCCTGGCTCCATCATCAAATCAGCTCCAAGATGCCAAATTATGGTATTGTCATTCGAATTATATATACGTACAAAGTTTTATTACGATACGAAAATTAGAAGTAGGTTAAAATAGATTTCCAAGATTTGATTACATTTTTTGTTACAAGTGAATCTTATAGACATTTTAAAAATACTACCGGGAAGATCTAACTAGGCTCATCAATAGTATGCTACTACAGTCCTACTAATATTATAAATGCGAAAGTTTGTGAGGATAGATGGATGGATGGATGGATGGATGTTTCTTACTATTTCACGCAAAATCTCACTTATATTATAAATGCGAAAGTTAGTGAGGATGGATGGATGTTTTTTACTCATTCACGCAAAACCTACTGAACAGATTTGGATGAAATTTAGCTCACAGATACTTTATAACCTGGATTAACACATAAGATACTTTTTATCCCGGTAGTGTGATCTCGTATGACAATTATCGAACACCACGCGCGCAAAGTCGTGGGCATAAGCTAGTTTCAGTTAAAGACGAACACAATACAACAGACAAATGAGACCCAAAACCGCTTGTTTCCGTTGAATTGAACTGTGTTCAGCTCGTTAAAGATTTTAAACTGCTAACTTGTAATTGGTTGATTAATTAATACTGAAATCTAAAGGGTTTAGCTTCGTTTAAAGGATTTGTTCCGTTGGGGAAGCTTTCATTTGTAATGTAGGGGACTTATTGTTGGTAAGATTCGACAACAATTAATTTATAAGAATAATTATGTTTTCTGATAAATCAATGTATTCTACTTTTTTTTTTTTAAACGTTGCCCCACATTAGGAATTTCTCCTGCATCGTGGGTTTCGTCACAAACATTTAAACTCACATACACAAACAGCCAGACCCGGAACAACTACCTGTAGGCCATACAAATATTTGTTCCGTGCGAGAATCGAACCCGCGAAACGCAGCGCAGCAGTCAATCGCTCAGTCACTGCGCCAACCGTGCCATCAATAATGGACCGATGACCTGGTGAAGGTTGCAGGGATCCGCTGGATGCGAGTCGCATGGGACCGGTCAACAATGTGGCGAGACTTGGGGGAGGCCTATGTCCAGCAGTGGACGTCTTTCGGCTGAAATGACAATGATGATGATGAATGTAATCTGCATTTTTTTTTCTGCACCTAACATTTCACAGTCTTGAGCAAAGACATCCATCTATTTTGAGCCACATAATAAAAGCTGTGCTTATTTTGTGGCTCACCGAATATCACATTTGTATTGTTACTTTAAGATTAATAAACTTTACTACAAACGCTGTTTTAAGCTGACACAGTTTAAAACTAAACTTATACTGAAGAAAGAAGGTAGACAGATCTGTCTGCTGCTAGCA
The DNA here is from genome assembly GCA_905163415.1 of Noctua fimbriata. Classification (NCBI taxonomy): domain Eukaryota; kingdom Metazoa; phylum Arthropoda; class Insecta; order Lepidoptera; family Noctuidae; genus Noctua; species Noctua fimbriata. The sequence goes on from LR990946.1 coordinate 9,535,033, forward strand.
ATTTTATTCTCCATCCACCCGCATTCTCCAGTCAACCCGCGATCATGGCGCTTGAAACAGCGTCGAAATATCGGGAGCTCGAAATAACGAAGAATCACGGAAGATATCCCGTAAGTGACAGTATAAGTCTACTTTACTTTTACCTTTACAGTAAGGAATAAAGTAAAGTCTCGATGTTGTGCTTCTTTTGCCAATAGACGAGGAAACCATCCAAGGTGTTCTGCTGTCCTCACCTCGGTCTGCCGCGACCTCATTTAACTGTCTCAGAGCTTGTGTGTGTTTTTTTATTATCGATAAAAAATACAGCCTGAAAAAGTTTAAGGGGTCAATTCCTTGAACACACACATTCTCATACTGTCCAATTAATTGATCAAATTCTCCAGTTTTATTTCGAGTTTCAACATCCAATTTGATTTACTTCGCACAAACATTTAACAAAATAAAAAAATCAGGTGAGCCCAATTCGTTAACCCTTTTACTGCGACAAAGCCCAACACTACGACAAAGCTGATGACAAACTAATTTGTATCAACTTTTATTCGTCATGTTAGGTCTAATGCTTTCACATGTTCTATTAGACTGTACAAAGGCAATACAGGGTTAACTCGTTCGGATTCTCGTCAACAAGGTTAATAAAATTGCACTTTTATGGATAGATTCACGCATTTTTCAATGGGGGTTTGACAGAATTGAAGAACCTCGCCTGATCTTACATAAATGAGTATCTTAGTTTCGTCCACGTTCATACATCCAGTGATGCACGCTCGCCGGTTGCGAGGAGCCTATTTGAAGGACTAATTGAGTAAAAGTCAACTCAAACTGGGCCCGCGTGGTGGATATGCTTATGGCCGGACCACGTATAGTCGATAGCTTAAAATTATCGACAAAACTATCTACCCAGTTTTTGTACCTGCCGGAGACCCCACTTATTGGTACTCCGCGTTTTAGGGTTTTCCTAGACCGCAAAAGTAATTGGTAAGAAACGAAACGAAGGCGTTTCCACTCGACCTTTTGTAACTCGATTTTGATTCAAACTTGCACTGTTAATTCAACAAATCTGCTATAAACTCACAAAGGCAGTGTGTCACCAACTCGTTAATGAAGTCACGATGCCGGACACAAGTTGACAAAACTCCACTTATGTCCAACTCGGCCTGCAGCCCATAGCCACACCAACGAATTGGCTTGTCGGGCACTAAGAGGGATCCCACACTGGCGTTGCCGGAGCGTTGCGTCGACGCAACGCTGTAATTTCAACGCATTGCGTGCCACACGAGCAATGCAACGAACGTGCGGTTTCGCAACGCAAAAACGTCGCATCATCGTTTTAAATAACCTTCAATATTAAAAACAAAACTGCTATGTACAACTGCGTTGCCGATGCCCCCCGCTTCGTCTCTCCGGCCCCTTGTTTGACACGCCAGCGTTTAGTCGCCGCACTTCCTTTATATGTAGAACGACGCAGAGTGACCGCTCAGACGTCGCAACTTGGGACCGACGCATCGTCTAGCATCTCTCTAAAGCCGCGTGTCACGTAAGTTGGTAACTGAGTTTGGAGATGCGGACACGATGTTGACAAAACTTCGTTTACAGTGCCAACTCGCATTTTGATTTCTACAATTGTATGAAATAGGCTTTGGTTTTTAAGGGGTCCTTTCACTTGACGTTAAGGATGGACTTTTGATATATTTTTATGTGTTTTGGCGTTCAGATTTCAGATAAAAAAAAATGGCTGAAGATGTGATTTAGGTAGGAAATGCTTTTAGACCATAGGCAGCAGACAATTCGAAGACATGTGATATCCACCACAAAAGTAAAGTAAATGTAAGACAAATTGTACACATTCGAAAAGATGACGATGATACAAGCTTATAAAGGGTGTAAATAGACCCTCAACACATCCGAAAGGCACCTGTTCTTCCCGTCTTTGCGATCATTTTTTTGTCCTAGACCATACCTGGGAACCTTCTAGTTACGGAGATATTGGGGGTCAAATTTGCAACTTTATCACAAGTTTTTTTTTTAAAATAGGTACATGTTTTTAATGTAATATTTTTACTTTACACAACTCCACGACCCCCGTACTATTCAATCCATCCATCAGTACAATGCTTTGAGTGCTTTCCATCGAGTCCTACCTTAAAACGTGATATTTCACCCCGAAAAAAAAGTTACTTAGTTTGATGTACAGAATGCTTGGTTGACGGATATGTGAAGGGTCTGTTTACACCCTGTATAAAATCCAGGAATCCAAGAAATCCCTACCAATTCCCAAAACGTCCTTTTAAAATCACAAAACACCAAAAGATATCCGCTTCTCTAAAACGACAGACAGTACTATCTTGTGTATTCTTGCGTAAAATCGCTCGCTAGACATAGATAGACACGCGAAATGGAAAATGTTATAAGGATGGGCGCACACGACAACTTTGGATATAAATCACCCAAAGATCGTGACTAGGGTCTTCCCTAATAGATGAATGATACGGAACAGATTCGTGGGCATTGATTTTGAGTAACCGAATGAGTGACAATCGATTGGAAAGTTATTCGAGAGAGATTAAAAATAGATGAATAGCCGCCTCGTTGGTCGTAAGTGCAAGCGGATCTACTGAGCATGAGATCCTGGTTACTTTATTATTCCGGGTCGAGCAGCGTTATAGGGTTTTTCCATCAAGAATTTCTCATTTGCAACCCGTAGTCCGAATTTGTGCACGGTTAATGGCATGGGACTTCCAATCTTGGAGGTCTTCCGTCCTTCCTGGAAGACCAAAGAATCGATGGATGAATTGTGTGAAAGATGATATGGCGCGAAAGGAGGTGACTGCTGAGATGACGAGTAATAGAAAAGTATGGAAGAAGAAGACATGCTGCGGCGACCCCAAATGAATTGGGATAAGGGCAGGAGAATGATGATCTTCTTCTTCTTCTTAGCGTGTCGAAGACAATTCAAATTGAAATAGAATGATGCTAATGGGATGCAAGAGACTTAAACATAGCTAGCAAATGTGTACGGTATAAGTACACCTCTGGCTTAACCTTCGGGGATTATCAGCGTGATGATGTTATGAGGTTACTTTTCTTGTAAACAAGCGTGTAATATCGTCGAGCACATCTTTGCTTACAATTAATCAATAACAAAATATCTTGTCCACATTTTTTGCTATTTAATGGAATTAAAATGTTTTAGAACCAAAACTTGGAAGCTATGCATGATAGACTACGGCCGAATCCATCCCACAGAGAGAAAGCATGTGTCCCAGCAGTGGGAACACTACAGACTGACTAGCTTATGCAAGGAGTTTGGTATTTTTTTAATGGCATCGATCTACCGGGATAAAAACTATACAGGGTGTAAACGGACCCTTCACGAAGCCGTCAACCAAGGCTTATTTACATCAAACTAACTTAATGCAAAAATTATTGCAGGAAAACGACTTTTTTTTTTGGAGTGAAAAATCACGTATTAATTTTTTCAAATACAAAAATAATTGCTGGGAAACGACTTTTTTTTTCGATGAAAAATAAATTTTACGGTAGGACTCAGTGTAACGCTTTCAAAACACTGTACTGATGGATGCATTGAACTGAACGGGGGTCGTGGACATTGGGGTGTTTATAACATTAAAAATTTGCATTTAAAAATAATCTTGTGAAAAAGTTGGAACTTTGACCCCTAATATCTCCGTAACCAGGTTTCCAGGTATGGTTTAGCACTGTATGCCAAAGAAACACGTTAAAGACTAGCAAACATTCACATCCATCCATCCTCACAAACTATCGTATTTATTATATTGTTCTAATAGACTAATTATGTTATCTAATAATTTAAACCACCTTTAACACTAAATTAAATGAACTAAAATCATATTGATTGCATAAAGTTAATTAGTTACACAGCCGCGAGGCATCGTAATTTATAATTTAGATAAGGTTTCATATAATTGCATGAACTGCCTTCCTGTTTTCATTAGTTACGGAATAATTGGGTAACTAACTGTCGATTGTGAAAACTTTATTTGTGAGTCTTTTATGCAGGGTGTCCCAAAAGTCGACGTCAAGTGTCTATGTATGTCTTGGCCTATCAACCAATTCCGAATTGACGTCGACTTCTGGAACACCCTGTATACTTTCATAAAAGATATTTACTAGGAAGAGAGGCCCGTTGCTGAAAAATAACAGCCACACGGGTATATCTTATCGAGTTTAGGTCCTCGTTGGTCTAGTGGTCGCAATCGCGACTGCTGAGCATGAGATCCAGGGTTCGATTCCCGGGCCGAGCAAATTGCTATTGGATTTTTCCGACAGGAATTTCTCAGTAGGAGCCACGGAGTCTGGATTAGTTGCCGGTTGATGGTAATAGGCTCGGTCCCTATTACATGGGACTTAAACATAATTGGCGAAATGTGGGTGTACTGTTAGGTACACCTCTGCCTTATCCTTCGGGGATTAGGCGTGATGTTATGATTAGGGTAACACTTGCCGAGGTCGGTCAGTGGATGAGAGACCATCCATTACATGACCAGGCCCCTTCTTGCTTCAGAAGGCACGTTTATCCGTTGGTCTCGGTGGTTATTTGAAGATCTTTAGCATTAGTCCGAAAGTCCCATTTACGGTCGCTCCATGTTAAATTCTGGTTTTCAACTGCATTCGGTTAGATTTAAAGCCGATTACCCAAAAATGGAAAAGTTTTTGATTATCTTTACTCGGAAAAACAGCCCATTCAAAAGAATATGAAGTTAATTAAAGCTTAAAAGCCAATAAAGATGAATTACACGTAAGCAACAAGCAATAAAACACACCTTAAAATAGCAGCTAATTAAAAACACTTCCATTAAAGATCTAATAACTATTAAACAACTAATAGTTATTTCAAATTGAATTCGCAAGAATTCCCGCGTTTTTGTAATGGCGTCCGTGCGTTTCGCGCCTTTTCCTTCCGCCATTTTATTGGTCCTTCGAGCCGGATTTATGGTCCGCGATAATTGTATGGCAATAAACACTTGCAATACGAGCTTAATTAGATTTTAGAGGTCCGCTTTACAATTTATAAGCCTTCATTTTACGTTGAGGGGTATTTAATGTTATGTTTTTTAATAACTGCTTGCTAAGACTTGACTTGACTTAATGTCCTATGTCCCCCAGATGGGGCAGAGGGCGTCCACAGATGTTCTCCATCGCAATCTGTCTTGAGCTTCACGCTTCACCTCGCTCCACGTCATATCGATGCTCGCCGCTTCTGCCAGCACGGTGCGACGCCAGGTTTGACGGGGACGGCCACGCTTTCTTGTCCCTAGGGGATTCCAGTCCAAAGCTTTTTTGGGTATGTGGTCAGGGTCCCTTCGGAGCGTGTGGCCAATCCATCTCCACTTGCGACGCTTGATCTGGCGGTCGATCGGGTTCTCGTGGCATTTCTCCAACAGCTCTACGTTTGAGATGGTCTCGGGCCAGTAAATTCCGAGAATGCGACGAAGACAGCGGTTGACGAAGACTTGGATTTGGCGTGAGATGACCTTTGTGACCTTCTACGTTTCGCACCCGTTCAGCAGCACAGATTTCACGTTGGACCCGAATATCTTAAGTTTAATCCTTCGGGTCAGTTTCCGCGATTGCCAAACAGGTCTCAGCTGCGCGAAGGTAGCTCGGGCTTTGGCGATTCGTGAAGCGATGTCCTCTTCACTGCCCCCAGACTCTGCCACGACGCTCCCGAGGTAAGTAAATTTCTGGACGCGTGCCACAGCCTCTGTGCCAATCAGCAACGGTGAATAGTTCTTCACACCAGTTCTCATCTCCTGGGTCTTCCTGATGTTTATCTTAAGCTTGCTAAGAAGTCGTTGGGAATTTGCTAACTTTATGATTTATTATAGAGATGAAGAGAAAACATTACATCTAGCCTGTATACTCCGAAATCATAAGCAGAGGTGAGTCTATAGTACCCCTATCGCTAGCCTATTGCCATCAACTGAGCGTAAATTCTGCCTTCGAATTGCTAACAAGCAATTCCCAATGAGGGAAGAGATAAGTAGACATCTTAAAATCAAATAATGCCATACATAACGCCTGGCATATCTTTTGACAATGGCTCCTATATAGCTTGAAATATTTACAAAACTACCCACATTACTCACTCAGGAGCCCTAGGCATCCTATGGAAGTAATTTATACTAATATTATAAAGAGGTATTTGTTTGTAAGTTTGTATGTAGGACCCCCTACGACCCCTACTAATCTCCGAAATTAATAATCCAATTCTAAAAATTCTTTCACTGGCAGAAAGCTACATTATTCGTGGGAGCTACAGGCTATAAATTATATTTATATAATGCATATTAGCCTAGCTATCACAATTTTTGCGGACGAAATCGCGGGCGAAGTGCTAGTTCTAGATATTTAATCAATAAAACTGGTCTCTACATACTAAATCTTTTAGTAATTTATCAGTGAAGTGCCACTCAGTCAGCAGAAATAACTAGCACTATCTACTAGAAACACTTGTTACTAATAATACTGTTTGTTTGAATATCTCTTAAGTTATAACGTTAAAAAGCTTTTCAAGTAACGAAACAAAGCAGACATGATGATACTCCTGATGTTTTCTTGGAATATGTTGAAGATTCTCGTTTAATATTGAAGGAGGAGCAAATATTTTGCTTCTCGTAAGTCTTATTTCTTGTTTTAATTGGATTTGATTAAAAGAGACTTATGACTTCTGAGTTTGTTTCTACTGAGAGTAGTCAGGTACGAAAAACCGGCCTGATCTAGTTTAAAAAAAAACGTGCAAAAGTGTTTGTAAAAACATATTTGCAAAATAAACACTGTTTTAAGCTTTCTCGGTTTACAACTAAACTTATACTGTCACTTACGGGATATCTTCCGTGATTGTTCATTATTTTGAGCTCCCGATATTTCATCATTCATATAGTTTCTTTTTACGAAAGATATCCCGTAAGTGACAGTATAAGCTTAAACATCATTTATTATTATAAAGCTTGACCACACGAACTTAAACTAGAAAAAAACCATCATAAAACAAATCTATACCGAACCATACACAGAAAAGTCTCAAATCTCAAGCACACACAATAAAAAACATTAGCAATTGTAAATGAGCTAAGAATTGAAAAGGTAAATAACTCCATAACATCTATGGGGCGAGCCTATTGTTCTCACTGCCATCATTATGGGCTTCGAACCCGTAATATAATCGTAGTCGCGACGATAAAAATGGATATTCGTTTTGTAATTATAAATTGGCACTTTAGATTGAAATCGGGCAATTAGTTTTGAAACGTGCAATACTGATAATGTAGAAAAGTTTCAAATATTTGTAATTAAGTATGTTTAGCTTGCCCCATTATTGACAAAAAGTTTAAATTTATAAAGGTTTTTTAGATAAATCGCAATCGGGGTGCGTGTATGAAGGTAGACGAAGCAAAAAGAGTATACAGGGTCGAAGGAAGGCAGGGACACCGACGTATAAACGATTACGACATATTATACCAAAAAAACAGCTGTTTCTTACAAAAGTGCAATATCTACACTTCAAAACTACCAATTAACGATGAAAAATTTTTATGTGGGAGAGCTCAGAATGATGTACTGAATACGTGGTAACCGTTTGGTGTTCCTTCCACGCTGTATAAGGATGGTAGTAGTGGCGTATTGTGGTTTCTGTCTACAAGAAAAGTTATTTTTATATATTTATTTTGTACCCTATCCCAATGTTTTCTTATTTAACCCAAAGGTTGACTGGTGGAGAATGCCTTGTGGCATTAAGTCCGCCTATGTACCACTATTGTACATGAAGTTTAAATAAATAAATAAAAATGCGATTTTATTTACGTACCTTTGTATGTTTTTATGTATACTGAACTGTCCTCTTTTTATGTAAAATTCACCGAATTACATAGGAAGTTCTATCAAGAGGGTAAATAAATAAGGGGACAAGATAACATCATCAGTTATGTCAAGTTCTGACAAAATTATAGTATTCCGTAGTTAACGGCTTTCGACCAGCATTAATTCTTATGAAAGGCTAGCTTCTGCCAACGGCTTCGCTCGCGTGGAGTTCGGTAATTGCCCGCCGATAAAAAGTATCCAATGTCTTAATCCTGGTTATAAACTATCTGTGTCCAAAATTTCATCCAAATCCGTTCAGTAGTTTTTGCGTGAAAGAGTAACAAACATCCATACTAATTATAATATTAGTAGGAAAATCACTGGATAATACCAAAAACTGATTTAACTAATCAGACCACTTCGATACTCCGCTACCAAGAACTATAGCTAAAAGAAAAATACTCCTTGATAAAAGTCGGTGCTAAATTAATATCAAGCCACTTAGCTCCAGTGAGGTAATCAGAACTCAAGTCCAGCGTGCACTTAGGCGGCGAATTAATCGGCACCATGCTTCCTTGTCACGTCTGAGGTCAAATGGGACAGAACTTAAGGTTCAATTACGTGTTACTGTTATTGTTTCTATTGCTAATGTGATGGAGATAGAGATTCTGCGTGAAATGAGATTTGTTCCTTGAGAAGGACATCTTGGTCTTTGATTTGTTTATGGCTTCTGGAAGTTATTAATTTAGTTTTGTAACATACAACTTTTTACCTCGTTGGGCTAGTGGTCGCAAGCGTTATTGTTGAGCATGAGATCTTCGGTTCGATTTACAGGTCTGCCCAAAGTGTTTTTGGGTTTTTCATCAGGAATTTATCAGTGGACCAGAGTTTGAATTTATGCCCGGTTGATGGCATTAAGCTCGCCCCTATCCCCTATAACATGGGACTTAAACTAGTGTCTTGTTAAATCATCATCTGTCTTGCCTTCACCCAACTATGCTGGGGTCGGCTTCCAATCTAACCGGATGCAGCTGACTACCAGTGTTTTACATGAAGCGTCTGCCTATCTGACCTCCACAACCCAGTTAGTACTGGGTAATCTAACCTAACAAATCTTGTTTAAAATACGAAGTCAAAGTCTCTTTTGGAGTCCCTCATTGTAATTTATTGTCCACCCCGAAACATAACTTTTTAGCGGGACTTTTCCCTAATTACTGTTGTAAAAAGGGCACTCAGGAGCCAAATACGAAACAGGAAACTTAATGGTAATTCAGAGAAGTATTTATTGTAATTGCCTGCTGTAACAGAAATGATAGCAAATTACTATGATTTGGTCTGATGATTTTTACTTATAGCTTTTGTACTAGGCTACGTATGACAACTACATAACGTAACCTTAGATAAGTGAAAATACGATCGTCGATGCTGTAAACTTGCCTAGCAGTAACCCACACCACATACATAGGTAAATAATCAGCCTAGGATGGATATGGTCTACCTCCTCTCACAGGCCAGCAGTGGGCCGTAAGAGTGACGTGGACCCAGAGCAATTTAGTGAACGTCCCATATCACATCACATGAAATGCTGTATCTTCATGATGTTTTCTTCCACTATTCTGACAGAAGTGATGAAAAAAGACACGTACGAAGGTCTTCGGTATTGGAAACCGATTCATATCATTTCATTCTCCTACCCTCATCCCAATTTAATTGAGGTCAGCGCAGCATATCTTTTTCTTCCATACATCTCTATTACTCGTCATCAAATGAAGTTAATGATGATGCAGTGTCTGCTTGTTCAAGCCGACGACCTGTAACTCGTGAGTGGGGACCACTGGGTCACTAAGCTCACCTAAACTCCACTATCTCTCTCTGTTCCTGATACTATTCGACTTCAAACTTGCTATTCCATCCCCACACGTAATTCTAACCCAAATCTATTGTATCGCCTGAAAAGAAATGCTGGGAACCCACTCATATATCGACGATTGGTCGCCCGACGTAGATTTATCGATGGACACTTTATTCAGGTTGTTTCGTCGACACCCGACCGCGGTAGACGGATGGGTGACAGAGCAACCTACTCTGGAATTAATTGACCTTGGTGGTTTTTGATGAGTTTGGTTTAAAGTCTTTGTGTAGATCTAGTTTCAGAAAGGTTCTTTTAGAAGAACATAACAGGACGAGGGCGACCAGAGCGTCTAGACAAAGAAACATTCTATTGGCAATATCGATGATGAAGGAGACAGCTGGTGCAGCATGTCTTCTCCTTTTTCTTTACAGTTTTTTTTTTAGTCTGGCTCTATTTAAGCATCATCATAATCTGCCTAGCCTTTTCTCAAATATGTAAGAGCCGGCTTCTAACTGGATGCAGCTGAATACCAGTATTTTACATGGAGCGACTGCCTATCTGACCTCCACAACCCAGTTAGTACTGGGTAATACGATATCCTTCGGTAAGACTGGTTATCAGACTTTCGAGACACTGACTACCTATAACGACTGTCAAAGGTCTACAACTGACAGCCGGGAACAACGGCTTAACGTGTTTTCCGAGGCACGGACGGAACTTGGTATGTAATGGGTGGTCTCCCATCCACGGACCAATCTAAGCAAGCGCAGCTTAACCAAAGGATCGACCCGAGTGGCTGTTATTATTTAGCTCTATTTAACCAGAGTAACGATCGGTCGATCGGTGGAATGACGATCTGTGCAGGGTGGCTGGTAGCAACTGGATGAGAGTTGCTGAAAACCGAGTTGAGTGACGTGCGATTGAGGAGGCCTATGTCCAGCAGTGGACTGCTGTAGGCTGATGATGTACCACAATAATGAAAAACAATATATTAGAAGAGAAATTTCAAAAAATCTTATCCATATATTCCGTACATTTTGAATTTAGCGAATTTTAAAATGTGTAAACGTTTTTGAATTTAAATCCAACTATCTAAAATGGAATAAATGGTAGCGAATATTCCAAATACCATTGCGTAATGCATTTTACTCTATTTTAATCCTTTCTACCCGCTAAACAATACAAAAGCGATATTTTTTCTGCGTTTTTCGGGTAGTTCTGAATTATTCGCTGTTTTACTTTGAATTAAATTGTTTCACAAGCTGGAATGTAGTTAAAAGAGACCTAATTTTAGTTTCTGTCTTTGTCTAACAAAGACAAAGCATTGCCGTGATGTTTTAGAGCTTCTACAGATCTTGTATTTAATTTTGCAGGACAGGACACAAAGGGTAGTAATGACATTTCATAAGACACGCATGTATTCACGAAACTTCTTAGCGAAACTTTTCGAATCATTCATTGAAAAATGTCGGTAGAATTATGTGTCGTTTTAAAGAATAATCTCCTTTGTAAAAACTAAAGTGCATGAATTATTCAACCATATACTTAGGACTAAGACTTTGAAACATACAGCTGACAGTTCCAGCCCTGTGTCCGAATGTCAAACAAGCATTTAATTTATTATTAAAAACCAAATTGACTGCCTCGTTGGTCTAGTGATCGCAAGAACGACTGCTGAGCATGAGGTCTTGGGTTCGATTCCCAGGTCAGGCAGTGTTATTGGGTTTTATCATCAGGAATTTCTCAGTCTCGATTCGTGCCCGGTTGATGGCAATAGGCTCGACCCCTATTCCATGGGACTTAAACATAACTGGCGAAATGTGTATGTGCACATCTGCCTAACCCTTCGGGGATTACAGCCGGGATGTTATGTTATGTAAAAACCAAATTTCAGTAAGTTGGTATTTCCAAGCGTCAAAACTCACATATTTGAACCTCCGTTAATTTCATTGAACCTAGATCCAAACATAAATTCCTTTAAATAAACCCATCATCTCCAAACCAACACATCTTCCCACTCCTAAGACCCACTAACTCCAAGCAATATCTCAGGACCATCAAACTCAGCTTGTGACGGACCTGAAAAATGTAGCCAAGTGATGTAGCGGCGCATTAGGTGTCGCAAACTGGTATTTAAATGAGACAAATGACGGCAGTGCTCAACTTATTGAAGGGGTGAGGATATGGTGAGGTTAGAAAAGCGGATTAATTTTAGAGTTTTTTTAGAAGGAAGGGTTTCAAAGATGCGGTGTGTGACTGTGTGCATTTTGATAATTTGAGTCGAAACCTGGTAATCTCGCACAATATTATCGAATTTGCCTAAAAAAACTGACATATTTCTTGGTCCTCCACGAAATTAAAGGTTTTATTAGGTGAAAGCAGACCAAATGGCAGCCCGCGAAATTTCATTTTTCTTACGTTTTTTTGCAATTTGCAGGTCAGTGTGAGGCTGCGTTATTATTATTATTATGAGCCTGATGTCTCCCACTGCAGGGCAAAGGCCTCCCTTCCCTCTTTCCATTTAACTCTGTCTTTGGCTATTCGGGCCCAATCCTTTTGATAAGCGTCCAGCTCGTCACGCCATCTCCTTCTGGGCCTACCTCGCCGGGTTCTGTTGTTCGGAACCCAATCTGTTGCCACTTTGGCCCAATTTTGATGCGACATGCGGCAGATGTGGATAGATGTGGCCTGCCCAGTTCCATTTTAATTTGGCGGCTGTGTTGCAAACGTATGCTGTTTGGGTCTTGGATCGAAGTATACTGTTCCGTATACGGTCAGAAATTTTGACTCCTAGTATACTTCGTTCCATGGCTCGCTGGCAGACCCCGAGTGCGGACTTCTGACGCTTCGTTAATGACCACGTTTGCGCACCATAGGTGAGGGTGGGAAGGATACATGTGTCCACGAGTTTTCTTTTGAGGGAAAGTGAAAGCGATCCTTTCATGAAGTGTTTCATCGACCAACAGCTTAGGCTACATCATCATCATCATCATCATTCTCTTGCCCTTATCCCAATTCATTTGGGGTCGGCGCAGCATGTCTTCTTCTTCCATACTTCTCTATTACTCGTCATCTCTCGTCATGTCATCATCAAAATATGATTCGCAACCGTAACACGTATATAGTTAGAATTATAATAAATTATATCATCAATACAAAGCTTCTTCATTTAATCATGTATGTGAGAATAGTAGTAGTTTGTTTTAGTTTTGGCTACCCACCCGTAGCTCATCACCAAGAACTAACATTTATGGTAAATGAGTTTTGGTTTTCTTTAAATCTGTGATAAACGGACAAGATAAAGATCGGAACCCTATAAATGAGCACAAGCAGCATAGCGTCCAAAAGTGACTCCGACATAAACAAGCTGAGGTGTCTAAAACTTTCATATTTTTTCTTCCCGCTAATCGTTCCCCCCTATGCCCTCACCCTTAAACACCAGGAGCTCGGCTTTGAAAACTTGTTTGTTTCCACTCGAGAGGCGAAAACGTTTGTATTTTTGGCATGAGCCGCGTTCAAAACAATGTTTTCGCGAATTTCAGGCGGAGCAAGTGAGCCATAATGTATGACTTTAACTTTACCAAGTTCTAACGTTATATTTGAGTTAATTTTCCCTTATTCTGAATTATCATTTTACTGCCTCATTGGTGGAGTCGCAAGCTTTACTGCGAGCATGAGCTCCTTGGTTCGATTCCCAGATCGGGCATTGTTATTGGGTTTTTCCATTAAGAAATTTTCAGCAGCAGTCACCAAGTCTTGTCCCCGGTTGATGGCACAGGCTCCCCCGCTGTTACATAGGAATCCTAACTAATATTATAAATGCGAAAGCAAGTTTGTTTGTTACCTTTTCAGGCCTAAACCACAGAACCGATCATCCTGAAATTTTGCATATACATTTTCAGGAGTACAGAAACGGACATAGGGTACCTTTCATACCGAAAAAAAGTACTGTTCCCGAGGTAAACAACAATACTGTTCTTATGATAATAGATGGCGCCACGCGTCTTTCGGATCATGATTGAATTATATTATTACAAGCAGAGTACAACCCAAATTGATTGTCAAAAAAAGCTAGTTACAAATAAATGGCGAAATGTGGGTGTACCATTAAAATATGTAGGCACACCTCTGCATTACTGGAGTGATGTTTTGTTATCTCATTTCCTTTCCTTCTTTGAGGAGTTAAATTGCTTTTAACTTAGTGATATTTACTTATGTACAGTCAAAAGGGTTGTTTATTGTTTTAATTTTATTAATGAATAAGATGAAGGAAGTAGGTAGCTGGTTAAAAGAATTTATACTCTAGTACTGTCTACATGTTGTTGAATTTCATGTGACGGTTTGCGGCTTCTTGAGTCTGTTTCAATAAGGAATATCGGTGCAGTCAGTCTCGTTACCGTAACTTTCTGGATGCGATTGTTTTAGGCAGCGCTTCATCAACTGCCTAGCCTTTTCCCAACTAAATAAGGGTAGGCTTCCAGTCTAACTGCTGCATCCAGCAGCTGAATACCAGTATTTTACATGGAGCGACTGCCAATCTGACCTCCACAACCTAGTTAGTACGGGCTAATACAATATCTCTTGATAAGACTGCTTGTCAGACTTTCGGGCCACTGACTACCTGTAACGACTGTCAAAGATCTACAATTGACAGCCGGGACCAACTGTTTAACGTGCTTTCTCAATACGAAACTCGGATGTAATGGGTGGTGAATCCACGGACCAACTTAGGGAAGCGAAGCTAAACCTGAAGATCGAGCAGCAGGTAATATTTAGCCACGAGCTCCAACAATCACTAAATATAATTAACTAGCGACCCGCCCCGGTTTCGGACGGGTGCAATATATACATATAAACCTTCCTCTTGAATCACTCTATCTATTAAAAAAAACCGCATCAAAATCCGCTGCGCAGTTTTAAAGATCTAAGCATACATAGGGACAGGCAGACAGCGGGAAGCGACTTTGTTTTATACTATACTAGCGACTCGCCCCGGCTTCGCACAGGTGCAATATATACATATAAACCTTCCTCTTCAATCACTCTATCTATTAAAAAAAACCGCATCAAAATCCGTTGCGTAGTTTCAAAGATTTAAGCATACAAAGGGACATAGGGACAGAGAAAGCGACTTTGTTTTATACTATGTAGTGATGATAAGGTCTATCTTTTCATACACGAAATATTTTAAGAGTAACTTCTATAAGTCGTAAAATCGCCATAGCAACGGGAAAAAAAATATCTAAGTGTTTTTTTTTACAAAATTATATAATTCTAAAATTTTTTGAGATTTTTTGCATAAAACCTTTACTCCTATATTCTAACAAATGACAGTAGTTAAATACGACGTAGTAAACTAGCGTAATGGATGTTTAGAAATAAGGAGCTAGTATTTATTTTGTGGGTCAAGTAATTTTAAATTATTTATTTTTTATAAAAATATACTCAGATAAAAAAAATAATCCCTTGAAATGGCTTCGTTATAGCCGTTAGATGATTCCCTGAAAATATTTTGTGTATGAATAGTTAGACCTTATATACAAATATATGAACTATGAACTATAGTGATTTACACGCAATGGTCGTTTTTTGGCTCACTGATCTTTTGTTGTGATAAATAGTGCTCGTTCCTGCTCTATATGAGAAGATTTATTCGCCCCTCACAGTGCAAACTAATTTTGATCTATTTACACAATTTTTCCACTACATCAGTTAAAAAAAACTACACAAAATCGATCATTAAAACACCTCGTATTTATTTACGCATCTCTCTCAATGAACCGTCGGCCCTGTTCTTACGAAACGATAATAAAACAGTTATTGTTGGAACGAAACTGGGGCGCGTTACTAGTTCAGAATGACAAATAGACGGACAGATGGACTGTTTTATAGTGTGTGACATAGCAGCTGAGATAATAATGAGATGTTTTTTTTATATTGCGGAGAGAAAATGAACTGAAGTTTTGATGTAAGATATGAATTTGTTAGAGATAGGTAAAACTTTTGGAGTTTATCTGCAGTATAGCATGTAGGTTTCAGATGTTTTAAGGGGGGGTAAATATTTTCTATCAGGGAGGATTCAGCCTTTTCGTGAGCATACATATAACGAACACATTAAATAACTACATAGAGTAAACTATTCAACTCTACTATAAATATGCTAAGACATTATTGAAAGAAAATATTTTTATCTTTAAGAATTTGCTGAGATTAAGATGAAATTGCTGAATAAAGGTCAAGAAGTAAAAGAGCTAAAATATATACAGGGTTTAAACTGACCCTTCACGAAGCCGTCAACCAAGCAGTATGTCTATCAAACTAAGTAACCCTGTGCAATCATTATTGTTGGGAAACGACTTTTATTTGAGGTAAAAAATCCTGTTTTACGGCAAAACTCAATGTAACGCACTCAAAACATTGTACTGATGGATGCATTGAATAGTAAACGGCTCATGAAGGTATTTAAAGTAAAGTTTTAACCTTATAAACTAGTATTTAAAAAAAAGTTGGAACATTGACCTCCAATATCTCCGTAACTAGAAGGTTCCCAGGTACGTCCCAGAACAAAAAAAATATCGCAATGAAATGACGGGGAAAACAAGTGCCTTTCAGCTTCGTTAAGGGTCTATTTACACCCTTTATTTATCTGTCTTTTCTAGGACTAAACATGATATCGAACAGTATTAATCGTGACAGGATAGTTAATGTGAAAATATAGTAAACCACGTCATTTACGACTCGATCAAGAAGAATCAACGCAGGTATTCCTATATTTGCCAAAAACCACACAACAAATTACAAACGTACCAATACGAAATCCCTAAAATAGACCAACCACCATACACTCACACAGACAAAACATATCAACGCTGAAATCAAACAACTTAAGGCGGTAAACACATCAGCCGTGACAGACGCGCGTCAGAATCGCAAGTCTGTTTACATCCTTACGTCATTTCCTTTTCAAAGACACTGTTTAAAGAGCTGCGTACACTACGCAGACTTGACGCCGACTCGACTAGCAGTAAAACATTGAACTATGAGCTTTATATTGTGTCACTTAGGGTTGAATTTTCAACAATTTACTTGAAAGACGTGTACAATACTTTGACCACGCAAGGTCCACGCTTCGTTCATCTATGGTCATGTTGAAAATTCTATCGTAAGAAACATGAAATAAAGCTCGCATTTCTATACTTTAGTGCAAGTAGAATATGATGGTGATGATGATAACTATGCATTTCATACCGAGTAAAGCATGTTAAGCCTTTGGAAGCGGCTGTCATTTGTAGATCTTTGACAGTCATTACATGTAGTCAGTAGCCCGAAAGTCTGACAACCAGTCTTACCAAGGGGTATCGTATTACCCAGTACTTAACTGGGTTGTGGAGGTCAGATAGTCAGTCACTCCATGTAAAATACTGGTATTCAGCTGCATCCGGTTAGATTGGAAACCGACCCCAACATAGTTGGGAAAAGGCTAGTCAGATGATAACTGCGTGTGAGATGAATCGAAGTGGATTCGATGTGTTGTGCGACGACCTTATATCGTTTCCTTTTCAAAGACACTGTTTAATGTTTATTATCATTCGACGGCTTATAGTTGATGTAAATGTTTATGTTGCAATGTCTAACTGTTAAGAGATGTGAGGAAGGGAGTCAAGGCTTTGGGTTTGTTTTGACTTTAAGAGACCAGGTCGGGTATTTTGGTTAGCTGACATTGGTCATTGTTAACCTGATCTATACAAATCAATAATATTGAAGTGTCTGTTTGTAATTTCAAAATAACAGCTTTTTACTGAATGCACATGAATTTTTTTACGGCACTTAATAACAAAAACACATATTTTTTATTTTTTTGTCTGGCTGTCTGTCTGTTTGTTACGGATAATCTCCGAAACGGCTGAACCGATTTTGACGGGACTTTTACTGGTATGTAGATGATGTTATAAGGAGGAACTTAGGACTTTTATTTTAGAAAAAAGATTAGGGTTCCGTGCAAAAAAAAAAACCCAAATAGGGAAGTGTTATTTTTATAATCATTTCACGTGAACCAAGGTCGCGGGGCACAGCTATTTTAGCATAAAAGCAGGTCATCCTTCTTAGTGGCGATATTTTCAAACAAGACTAAAAGCTAGGCTTGCCCTTATAACCTACAACTCTTCATGATGTTAGGGTTTCTGAACAGTCTGCTTGTCCTAGGGGTTTACCGTATTGTTGGCCCCTAGGCACGCCACTGATACCAACCAGTAGTGACCAATGTAATGTACGTGAAGAAACAAGACTAGCGACTGCCCCGTTGCTTTAGTGGTCACAACCTCCTGATCATGAGGTCCTAGATTCGATTCCCAGATCGAGCAATTTTATTGGATTTTTCTAGAAGTTCCTCCAGCATGAATGTGTTTCTTCTCCTGCCGTTATCCCAATTCATTTGCAGTCGGCGCAGCACGTAGTAGCGAAAAAAATGTAATACCACATGGGTTAGGTACCTGTGTGCCTTTCATCGAAAATTTCGGCCGTTGAGGCGTAAAAAGGTAACAGACAGGTAGACAGACCGCCAGATGGAATTACTTTGAAACTTATAGTAGTAATGAGATTACTATAACATAACATCACGCCTGTAATAGGCAGAGGTGTACCTAATAGTACACCCACATTTTGCCAGTTATGTTAAAGTCTCATGTAATAGGGGACGAGCCTTTTGCCATCAACCGGGCACAAATCCAGACTACGTGGCTGCTACTGAGAAATTCTTGATGGAAAACCCAATAACACTTTGCGCCCGACCTGGGAATCTAACCCAGGACCTCATGCTGAGCTGCTGCGCTTGCGACCACTAAACCAACAAGCCAGTAGTACTTTGATTACTGACACTAGTATGGATAATGACTACTAACATTGTCTATGCATGTTAGAGAGTAAACCTTCAAATGATTAATAGACTTTCAACCAAAACAAAAAAAAACACTCAAGATCCATTCAAATAATCTCCCACCATGACTAATCGTAAAACAACACAGTGATTACGGCATCTAACGGGAATCGAACCTGCAACCGTAACGAACCAGCCAATGAATGTAATGAGTGTTTTCATTCAATCTACTCGTGGGAACGAAAAAATAGATGCAGACTTATTTGTTTTACGATGGTTTTTCTTTCATTATAGGTATCAAAGTGTGTTTTGAGAGCGATTTCGGTATACCTTTGGTAAAAGTTACCGGTGGAAGTTCCACCTCCGGTCCAAATCCAGGCGCAGGTATTTCATGCTTACCCGTACCGCTTGCACCACCGATAGTGAGGTATGCGTAAGCCGCTGACCACCGCCACCGGTTGCATGAAATACCAGGGCCTTCGTCTTTTCAAGCGCAACCCCGAGGCCCAGTACCTCCATTCGTCCCACAACGAGGGATGCGCCCGCGACGGAAGAGCCTGCCACTTCCTGAAAGTTCCCTTCCCGGGCCTTGACGAGGGTGTTGTCAGCTTAGCAAAGGACACCCTGCCCGGGGAAGAGCACACTGCGCAACGCCCAGTCGAGCCTATGTTCCACAGGGGCGGACCCAAAAGCGACCCCTGCGGAACACTTCACGCGGTGACCCTGCGCACGACCTGGCCGTCGCGTCTCTCGCGCCTGACGAACAGCAGCAGGTAATCTACTACCAGCTCTCTCAGGTAGACGGGCATCTGATAGTAGCGGATCAAATCAGAATCTATCTACCTTAAATATTCCTAACATTATCGCTAATCAAACTAGTCAAAGGGCTAAGCAACAGTATTCATACATAACCTCTCTGTTCTTGCTCATTATACCCAATTTCTATTAATTATACAGAAACCTAAAACTGATCGCAAAACAACCAATCATCTAGCATGTATAACCATCAACAGTACAATCAGTCAGGATTACATTACATATCAGACATTAGTTGTAGTGTCTCACAATATACTGAATTTACCCAACATAAACTGACAATGATCTACTCAACTGTCCACCACATCAGTTGTCAGGCTGCATTGCGGACGCGGGCGGTGCCAAGTATTTACCGCAATCAATTCACTAGCTGATAGTTAGTGTGATAGTGGACTAGGTAGAGTAAGGACAGTAGGTATGGAGACTGAGAGTGATTTGTTCGCTGTGTTAGACCTCATGAAAATATCTATGTGAATCTTATTACGAGAATTTAGTGGGACAAAACACTAAGAGCCATGTCACCAGTATAACAGATCAGTACAGCTAAACTGAGATGTTTATTAAAAGCTGTTAATATGACGTAGTATTTATGACACCGAAAACTCTTAAACGCCGCTTAGATGTCCTGATCACGTTCCATTCGCAGTTTCATCGGTAATATTTGCACTAAGAGTTTTTAGAAGCCTCTAACCGCGTATAGTTTAAATTAAAGACTGACAAAAAAGTATGCTATTATATGTATGTTATTACTATAAGTATGTTATTCAACAATTTAAAAATTGAAATCTTTAGCTGTATGTCAAACTACAGTACTGGATATGGTAACAGTTGACGTATTTGTTCTTGCAATCAGAAGAGTTTAATAATTTGATTTGTTACGATTTTATTTGCATTGCTCTTGGAATCTTTAGATACAGCAAATTATTTAAATAACAAAATTTTCTCAAAATTTTAGACTGAATGTGGACTGATGAATACAGTTAAGTAAAATTCACACCAAATAATTTAAATACCACCCCAAACAATAGCCCAGTTAGACTCAATACAAACTTAAGTCTAGACTCAAACTACCCAGACGCATTCACAATCTAAGCAGGGGGAAATATTTCTAACATTTCTCAGTAACTTAGACGATTTCATTTCCATGGGATTTCCTACGAATCTGCATAACTTTGAGCGAGAACGATACAGCGGCAATGGAACTACGACTTTGCATGTAAATTTCACTTGCGTACGCATTCGCGTGGCATACATTACTGGTTTACTTCGCTGCGTGAATTGAGATGGCGAAGAAAACGAGCAATGCATAATGTTGGATCTAAAGTTACGAGCTATAATCCAGGTGTTTGGTGTTGTAAGTTGTGGGACATACGGTCGTTGAGTTCAAAGAGCGGTGATGTAATTGAATACATTATTAGTGACATGTCTTTGCTGTGTGAATAGATGTGTTAGCAAGTGGAAGATAGGAATTCGTGATAAACATTTAAACGATGCCTTCACAGTTAAAATGTGTGTAGCTGTACTACTTATATCAAAGTTAAACGATGTAGATATTTAAGTGTACCTAAATGGGAGTCGCAGAAAATGCGAAAGTTGACTTCTGAATTGGCATAACGACAATGCCAAAAGATATGGAGGAAATTAAGGGTCACGCCACATGGGGTTTCGTATTACACGTAAAATAATCACTAGGTGTAGTTTTAAATAGTAGCATCACCATCAATGAGAAAATTAGATAAGAATACTTTAACATACTTATTGCGTCCACATTATAACCAAACAGAATCAGTGCACTAATTTCTAAACACTCCTTCACAATACCAAAGCGAGTCATTAACAAAGTGGTCCCCTAAAGCCAGACATCATAAATAAGGTTTCAGATCCTTTTGTGACCATAATCCCCATTTCAAAGGCGTTGCAAAGGACTGGGCAGTTGAGCACTTTACGTACCAAAGGACGAGATTGGTCTTACTTTGGTCAAAGAATCAGCTGTGAGTTACAACGTGACTTTGATGCCAGATTTTGATGAGTGACAGTGGTTTAGTGCATTTTTCCTTCAGATTTTAAGGTAGATTTTGGCGCAAGCCAAGAGTGCTATTTTCTTTGAGTTGTTGGATTGATCAATCAATGATAGATAACGGTTTAATCAATAGGTTTTTAAGTATACAAATACTGTGATTTTTGTTTATTATCTTATGAACCTATTTTGTTTAGAACAAGATGGTGGCGTTTGGTTCCGATTTTGGCCACGCGCCAGAAGATCCTTGTACAATAATATTAAGGATACCTTAAAATATTACCGTACCAGCGACAAAACGAAGAAGTAAGAATACTTCCTGACAAACATGAGCTCTAATTTATCTGTTTTGAGGATTCACATCACTCTTTTATTCGCCAACAAGTTCGCAGACATGCTCGCCAACACACTCCCTTCGCTCGCCATCCATCCCGCCCGTAAGTCCCAACGAAAATCGGTGCACCGCCAAAGTCCGGGCATAGTTAGCAACTCGCACATTTAAATAACTTGCAAATTATTCCGCTCGGCCGCGCGGTGAGGGACGCATTGTTTAAAAGCCGTCTCTTTCACTCTATGCCACCTATTTTACTGTTACCTAGCTTTGGTCTTACTGTTCGTGTGAATTTTCGTTGGTAGGCTGTGGAAGTTTTTTTAGTGAGTTGCACTTTTTGGCTGTGCAGCGTGCTTTTGGTAGTGTGGTGTTTTCTGAGTTTCAGTAGTTTTTGGTTGTGTGTAGAGGACTGCCTTGTTGTTGGTCTAGTGGTCGCACGATTGCTGAGCACGAGGTCCTGAGATCGATTCCCAGGTCGGGCAAAATTTTATTAGGTTATCCATTCAGAAATTTCTCAGTATGGATTTGTGCCCGGTTGATGGCAACAGGCACGCCCCCTATTACATGGGACTTAAACATAACTGGCGAATCGTGGGTGTACTACAGGTACACCTTACCTTTCGGGGATTAAAGACGTGGTGTTATGTAGAGGATTTAGATAGGACTTACTACAGTTTGGCATTCGGAATAGGTGACACTCTCTGAAGCTGATGGATATTATTTGACAATTTGAATCAGGCCAAGTTGTACCATCCGTATTTCGTTATGGTTATCCTCTAACCTTCAAGAATACAGGTGGCCTAAAATTGCCGCTTTATCAGGATGGATGAGTGGTACCATCGTGACGGAGAATGGCAGAAAAAAAGACGTATTGCGCCGACTTTAAGCAACATGGGATCAGGGCAGGAAGATGATGATGACGAGTAGGTAGTACCATTCCCATTTCGTTATGTTTAAACCTCTGCTGACCTTTCAAGAATATATACAGACTTAATGTTATGCTATTTTGAATTACAAGGAACTTTAGGCGAGTCAAGATGATTGTTAATGGAAAATTTTTAACTAAGTCTTTCTGTAGTTTTTTCAAGGTGTGTTGTTTTTTTCCTGAATTTATATAAATACTGACTGAACAAAATAAGGCTTAGAAACATTACGTAAGTACAATAGTTTCTCATTTCGTAATATCAATGAGAATAATATACTGTTCCTTGTATATTCATGAACACTACAATACACATTGTTTTAATATGAAACAGCTTCCTCCAAAACAGATATCTCACTAGCAGTTTATGTAAGACAAGTTGAAGATATGTAAATGTTAGTAACATTATAACGTGCATGCTGCTCCATATATTATCAACTAACTGCAGTGTTATGTCGTCCTGGTACTTGCATTGTGTATTGGGTTATTAATTATGCGTAAAATGGGTAAATATATCCAAGCAAAGATTTTGGAGAAAAAATCCTTGATGAGGTCTGGATTTTACCGGTGAAGAAGTTGGTATAATTACATAATACCAGCCTATTACTGTCCTACTGTTGGGAAAAGGCCTCTTCTCATAAAGAGAAGGTACGAGCATTTATCACCATTCTTGCTCAAGACGGATTTGCAATTTCAGACTTCATCAGCATAGCCTTTTCCCAACTATGTTGGGGTCGGCTTCCAAGCTAACCGAATGCAGCTGAATACCAGTATTTTACATGGAGCGACTGCCTCCACAACCCAGTTAATTCAGGGTATTACGATATAGACTATCGGGCCACTGACTGTCGTTACAGGTGTAACGACTGCCAAAGATGTACAAATGACAGCCGGGACCAACAGCTTAAAGTGCTTCCCGAGGCACAGAGAGCACTCAGTATGTGAGGGGTGGGTTAGACTTTTTGGTTTCAGACTTAAATTAATTATAAATCCAGAGGTCCTAAGCACGAGCGCGCGGTGTAAACGTGACGTAAATATATCGTGTGTAAAATTAAAAATACTTGTTTCACATAAAATTTTATCATAATTTTAAGAAAATCATGCATCAATTCTGTTGATATTCGTAACGAACATACAAAACGCTTTGGAAGCGATCACTGTGAGCTCTTTGGTATGCGAATACCACAAATTGTCACAAACATTTATCGAACCACACAATCTTACATCACATAACTCGTACAAAGCATCACTGGGCCAGGGAAACATCTGCCAGGATGCCAAAAATAATTTTGTCTGAACATCCATTTCCAAAGACTAATTAGGGTACGTGTCAAAGCGACTTTGGAAGTCGGCATAAAAGCCTTTTTATCGCCCGGAGACTGATTGCGCAGAATTACTAGAGGATTTTTTCTCTTCGTTGTCCTAAAGATTGAGTACACTGCATTAGTTAATGTTTAAGATAAAACGATTGATGCTGCAAAGTTTTGGAGTTGGCAAGTTAGAATTATGATGGTGCAGTTAATTTTGGAGTTTATAGGTTAGAGGAATAAATGAGAGGATTAGCGGAAATGGGTTAAGTCCCAATGAAGTGGATGCTTTTATAGGATTGGTTTGTTCTTTCTTCAATAGCCAAAGAATGGCTGTAACATGAAAGATGGTTAAATTACACTAGCAGATGCACTGTTTCAGTATTTTTTTCGTGTGTTTTAGCTTTGCTACCTTATGAAATGATGTAAGACAACTGCAACACACACACACACTCCTGCTGTGCAACTGCTCATGGGAAATTACTAGATAAGACTCATACAGATCGGAGCAGCATAGCACCAAACGCCTGTCTTACTTTCTAAGTACTACTTAGTAGAACAAAGCTGCCTGCCTGATGATGATCAAACACGATAAGATTTCCATCAACCAAAAATCGCCGTCTTAGAAAACGCCCCCCAAACTTAACTTAAAAAGTAATTCACCCCTCTTCACCCCCAAAAAGGTCAACTTAATTCCACCATCATTATCAACGCTTTCACGAAAACCTCTTTGTTTGGCCCTTTTTAAAAGAATTACATCAAAAACGAGAAAAAAAAATTGGACACCGGCGATCAAAACTTTTTTGTCCTTTTTACGCCTTCAAAAGACCACCTGAAGACTGTAATTGCAGTACCGTTAATTAATAAAGGTCTTCAAACTTTAAAACTTCAAAGATTTTGTAGGGCTGCCTCTTGTGAGTTTTGAAAGTGGGACAAAAAGTTGATTGGACAAGCGTCAATAAGGCATGTTTGGAACGTTATGTCAAAATCTGATTAAAACTTTCTGTTTCATTACAACCTCCTTTCTTGCTTTCCGACTGCAACGATTGAAGGCCGCTTTCAGAATTCAAATTTGGAACTCCGATACGAATGTAAAAAAAAATTCATGCGGCCTGAAAACAAAAAAACAGTACAACTCTCATCTCCGAACTGAACGCCACGTAAATCTCACTAAGGAACTACCATATAACAAGCGGACAGGACGCAAGTAACTTGGAAGTAAGAATTTCCTTTTTCTAGGCGAGCGTTCTGATCGTTGCAGCCCCTTCGAAAAGCATTCTTAGGCTGCCCCTAAATGTGTGGAGGTATTGTTCCTCGCACACTTTCATATTATCTTTTTTTTTTATGTAGCAGTGATAGCCTAGTGGTGTGACCATTGGACTGCCAAGTCAGAGGCCTCGAGTTCGAACCCAGGACACACACCAGACGGACCTCTGATTTTTCGGATTCATGTGCGTATTGTATAATTATCACTGCCTAAGAAATATTTCTTGACGGCATGTAAAGCCAAGTCAGAGGCCCATGGGCCAAAAACTTTGACACCAGGTTAGGCACAAACCACACGATAAAGATCTTAATTTTTTTACGACTTTGTTTATGTAAATTAAGAAAAATAAGAATGTGACCATGATACATGGAGTTAATTTGTAAATTGGATATAAAGGAACGAAGTCTCGCAGTCATTAGTGGAATGATCATACGAGTTCACGTCTCAATGTCAGATTACATGAAGACCATTACGTATCTGAGATGATTTCATGAGAAAAGCACCACACTGGTTCGACCGGACCTGTCCAGTTAGTGCATGCATTGATCAGTTATCGTGTAGCTCAACTACAGACGCTTATTACGAAGCCTACGGTATCTGTGAAGCTGTCTGTTTTGAAGTTCTAGAATAGTATCGTTGAATGGGAGCTGCAGATAATTTGGTCTCACGTAATCTTATCATAAAGCATAATCTACAATGCTTTGACCAAACGTTCCGCACAAGGCTCGACATTTGACAGAATCTACATCCGGTTTACCGATAAAGGAAATATCAGTGCTATGACATGACTGTTATTCCCGGTAGGTTAGGCAGAGTGCTTATATGTATAACACATCACCAATCCGCCAAGTATGTTTAAGTTCCATATTAGAGGTGTCAAGTCTATTCACATCATACGGGCACCTAAAATACAGGTTGCAGACTGCTACTGACAAATGCCAGATGCTGTAATCCAATAACATTTTGCCCGACCTGGGGATCGAACCTCATGTTAAGTAGTAGTGCTTGCGACGACTAGACCAACGAGGCATACCAGTCTTCTTCACTTAAAAACTTTTTCCTACTGAGATGCCAGATGCTGTAAACCAACAACATTTTGCCCGACCTGGGGATCGAACCTCATGCTAAGTAGTAGTGCTTGCGACGACTAGACCAACGAGGCATACCAGTCTTCTTCATTTAAAACCTTCTTCCTACTGAGATGCCAGATGCTGTAAACTTTTTCCTGATAGCCCTTATTTGTGCAAAAGACGGAGGGACATCGACGACTGGGCTTACAACACAAGCGCTGCCAAACTCTTTGTAAGGGGCACAAGTCAAAAGTTTTTGAGTAATAACCGCTGATCCCTTTCGGCAGTTTGAATCTTCAATGACAATTGGGTTAGTACCTAATTATGGAAGAACCTTTTTTGGAGGAGTGCTCCGAAGATGTGTAGATGAAATACATGTAAAGCATTTTATTATTGTAGTACTAGTCCACGACTTCGTTCGCAAAATTGACCAAGTTTCATACAAACTTTCAACCCTCGTTTTAACCCCTTAGGGGATGAATTTACAAAATTCCCTTCTGAACGTTTGTGCAAAATGTTATGCTTCTAGACCCAGCGGTTTCAGCTGTGCGTTGATCGATCAGTCAGTGAATCAGTCAGCCAATCAGTTCCTAATTTTATATACATATACATATAGGGTGTAAATAGACCCTTAACGAAGCCGAAAGGCACTTGTTCTCCCCGTCTTTACAATCATTTTTTTGTTCTAGACCATATTTGGGAACCTTCTAGTTACGGAGATATTGGGGGTCAAAGTTCCATTTTTTTGACAAGTTTTTTTTTTTTTAAATACATGTTTTTAATGTAAGATTTTACACACCTCCAACGACCCCCGTAATATTCAATCCATCCATCAGCACAATGCTTTGAGTGCTTTCCATCGAGTTCTACCGTAAAACGTGATTTTTCACCCCAAAAAAAAGTCGTTTCCCAGCTATAATTTTTGCGTGAAGTTACTTAGTTTGATGTTCAGAATGCTTGGTTGACGGCTGTGTTAAGGATTTCTTTAAACCCTGCATATAGATTGCTTTTTTCTTACCTTGTCTGAAGTGACTTTGGTAACAGTAGGACTAGCAGAGAGGACCTTTTGGTGCTTATAGCTCTTGCATTACGAAAATGGTATCACAAAATTAAATGGCTAAAAACAATAACTGAGAAAATAACACTGTCTAGTGATCACAAGCGCTCCTGCTGAACATGAGGTCCTGGATTTCGATTCCCAGATCGGGCTATTTTATTAGGTTTTTCCATCTGAAATATTAGAATAATATAAATAAACATAACTGGCGATCTGTGGGTGTGCTATTGCTAAAATAGGCGTGAGTAATGCTTTTGTGTTTCTTTAATTTTTTAAATTAAAGAAACACAAAAGCATTAATAAAAATAAAAAAAAATATTTATTTTAATATATTATATAAAAATATAATAAAAACATAACATATTTATGACATAAACAACATAACATACACACACACACAACACACACGCACACACACACACACACACATCACACACAAACACACACAAACACATTTCATAACATTTTTTTTTTTTTGCATTAGTTTTTTTATTTATTTATTTTTTTAATTTTTTTTTTGCTATAATTATACAAAATATGATGTAGTTAAGTCATAGCATATCGACCCTAATTTACCCTTAACATTATTTAATTTAATATAAGCCCCCGTCAAATGGAAAAGTGATCACAATAGCTGAGCTTATACCTATTAGGTTATAGCCATTTACCTAATTGAAACCTAAGTCAAATATGCTTTAATTTAATCAATATTATCGGTCTAATATTACTAGATAATATTGTAATGTACATATTGTCAAGTTTACTTAAGTTAATGGATGGGCCTGACCTGTCATGCGATATTACATGATTAATTAAATTGTATTTACTTTCTCAAACGTAGTATATTTTAATCATTAAATAATAGCCTTTGAAATTTATTAGGTACTCGTCCGTCTATCAGGTTAATTTGAACTTTACGATCATTAATCCAAAGCGGAATGGTAAATAGCCTTTTTTCTTTTTAACCTTTCTGTGTCATTGGTTAAATAAAATATGGCTCACTATACTGGGTGGTACAAATATTGACGTCATAAAAAATTATTCCAAAAATATTCCTCACGCCCAGGGATATCCAAAAATACCCCATGTGTGTTCCGTGATTCTTTACAGTTTTTGAGTTAAAAAACCAAAAAAAAAAAAAAAATTTTCAAATCAATTTTCCTTCTTGAAAATTGTATGGAAACCGCTGGGCGTGCATATATTTTTTTTTATGACGTCACTATTTGGACCACCCTGTATAAGCAGCCAGGCTGGATTCTTAAAAACTGTAAACCTTTTAAGGTCTAACTGAAACTATGAATTATACTCTAGAATTCTAGATAGAGTGAACACGTAGCTTTGTTAACGAGGCTGACGTTTCACAAAAAAATAAACTTTACGTGGACAACGTGCTATAAAGGACTAAGTTTTTACCCGAAGCTCCCGTGGTTGGCAAGAAATTCGCATTATTTTTTTCTAGATAAAACTTAACGCTCCGGATCATAACCATCTCAATGTTGTAATTCCAAAAAATATGAATGAAAACTTAGTGTTTTTTTTATTATCTGTAAATAGACAATATAAGCTATGTTTCTATTCACTTAATATTATAAATATTAATGTTTTTAGCCTTTTGACCATCACGTCAATAACAAAAAATCTCTTCGCCAAGCGCTTTAAAAGAGTGTTATTGTCGACGTGCCATGCCGTCCGAGGCGTCGCGGTCGTGAGCACTTTTTGATTTGACGTCCATAGACGTCCGTGGCGGTCAATAGGTTAATACAGAACAAATACAAAGAAAACATGTCATTTATACTGTGAAAATTTGCGAAAGGCATTTTGCTTACGTTTCATATTTATATATTTTGAAAATAATAATAAACAGGAAAGAACCTAAGTAAATACTGTATAAATCCGAATAACATATTTTAAGTTGAAAATATGCCCGAATCGTAAAAGATTTTGGTATTACTTTTGTATGGACAATTCATGTGTCGGAGTCCTCTTAACTAGTAAAGTTAAAGAAGAACATACAAACACACTTTTGGCTACTAATTTTGAATTGCAGCTTTATAGCTTACCAACTAAGCTTACTTAGTCAATAGCGCCTAACAATTGCTGGGGACTCCTGACCCCAGCTCAAACACTTAGAAGGGGTGACGTTCAGTCGTTTTGGTGTTCCATAATTCTTGACGTCCAAAAAGAGCTGATTGTCAGGCTAATTTGACTAAATGACGTTTTATTTTATGAAGGATTAATCTAGAAATTTAAAAGCCACTAACCTCCATCCTCAGGAATATTAAGCAGCTTCTTGGCCCCGGGACTTGGGCCCCGGACCGCCGACAGCGCCCTCTGCAACGTCTCACTAATGGGCTTGCCTCCAGCACACTGACCGAACACTGTCACGATCACTAAGCACCTCACTACACTAGCACTCAACCCCTGCACTCTTCGCCAGCTGGAATCCTGCTTGCCCATCTCGAAGTGGTTTAATGCCATCGGTTTTGGTTGGGATTCAGCTGCTACATTTTTTGTGACATCTGGAAAAGGAGAAAAGAATGGAATTAATATAGGTATAGTTTAGATTTCAAACGGTTTCAATCAGTGACATGTTGATAATAACATCTAAGTAAGTAAGGCCTCCCACTAGGTGGACCGATGACCTGGTGAAGGTTGCAGGGATCCGCTGGATGCGAGTCGCACGGGACCGGTCAATGTGGCGACACTTGGGGGAGGCCTATGTCCAGCAGTGGACGTCTTTCGGCTGAAATGATGATGATGATGATAATGAAGTTAAGAAATCTACTTCCTACAAATCCTACTAATATTATAAATGTAAAAGTTTGTGAGGACGGACGGATGGATGTTGTTTTGAAAAAGGAAAATAGTTTAATGAGTCAAAAAAAAAACACATTGCAACAAAATCGACTTCTAATAAAGTCTAAAATAACTTCACTTTCGGAAGTCGGTGACTTTGTTTGTTTCATTCACTTTTTTACCACCGACTTCCGAAAGTCAAAAGACTTCAAATTTCTGAGGAAACAAACATTAAAAAAAAAACCGAATTGAGACCCTCCTCCTTTTTTTGAAGTCGGTTAAAAACAGAAACAACAACCAAACAACGTACCCACGGTAAACAAAACGTTTCAACTTTCGCACATTACAAAAGTCACCTTAATCAAAAACACACACCTCCCATAAAATAACAATATCCATTTACACGTAAAAACACGGCCATAATCTGGTAATTAAACTAATTAGACAATCCAATTAATAAGAAAATATTTCGCAAACGGCTAAACACGACTTATTAATGTGAAAATGTTAACAAATCTGCTTTGATATCGTTTTCATCCTTATTTCATTATCGCTTCTGAGTTTTCTGATTTAATTATTTATTTGCGTCGCGGGACGAAAAAGACCCAATTTGTCCCGTTGCTATGGGGATGGTGATGTGGGTCAACGTTAAGTAGATGATAATGCCGTTAATTTTGCTATTGTTATTTCCTTATTCATTTATGTACTCATTTTAAGATTTTTAAATATTTCTAAAAAATATAAAATCCATTTAAACATAGCGGTCCGCCGGTATCGGGAGCAGGGTCCAAGCTACCGGTGGTTAGGGCTCCAGAGACAGGAACCTCCTCACAATGCGAGCCGTATCGAGGAGTACTGCCTTCTGAATCAGGCCGTTGATGCCACCGCCTAAAGAGAGCCTCTAAAGATGGTCGTCGAGGCTCTTGGCCATAAGGCCATTGGCCGTCACGGCAATCGGCACAATGATAGCTGAGTTCACATTCCACACGTCGACAACCTCGTGTGCCAAGTCGAGATATTTAATATGGTTCTCTTTCTCAGCTTTCACGGGGTTCACGTCATGCGGGATGGTAACAATTATTATAATTATTTGACTTTGTAAGGAAGAGCATCGGAGAGGAGCTCGTGGCTAAATAATAACAGCCGCTTGGGTCGATCTTCAAGTTAAACCGCGCTTGTCTAGGTTGGTCCGTGGATAGGTGACCACCCATTACATACCGAGTTTCCTCAGTGCCTCGAAAAGCACGTTAAGCCGTTGGTCCCGGCTGTTATTTGAAGATTTTTGACAGCCATTACAGGTTGTCAGTAGTCCGAAAGTCTTACCAAGGGGTATTATATTACCCAATCCTAATTGGGTGTGGAGGTCAGATAGGCAGTCGCTCCATGTCAAATACTGGTATTCAGCTACATCCGGTTAGACTGGAAGCCGATCCAAACATAATTGGGAAAAAGCTAGGCAAATGATGCTGAAGAAGGAGAATGGGAAAGAACTCTCAAGCTGGTTCATAGGGACATGTTCGGACGTGTTACCCTAACTTACATGGTATATACTTGCACAACCATTTGTAATATGAAGAACAGAATAGAATTTGTCCTCTCGTCCTTTTTATGATCACAAACAGTGATCACGACCATGAGCCATGAGTACCTACACTGACAGATGTGCTGACGGTAAGAAAAGGCAGACTAAGCTATGTATTTTGTTCCGCTGGTTCTCTCCAGCGTCAGCTGCCTTAGTCTGGATCTAATCTAGGCTAGTACTGAAATACTAGTCTAGATTAGATCCAAACGAAGGCAGAGAAGATAATCTAAACTAGGCTAGTATAGGGTTGCCAGCTCTATGGTTTTTTATTTCCTAAGAAAATTCCGGATATTTGAAAATTCCGGATATTTGAAAATTCCGGATATTTATTTTTAAATTATTAAAAATAATTTGATTTTAATATTAACTGTTTGTTATTTTCTAATTGATGTTAAATTCTGGACATTTTACAATTTCTTCCGCATTCCGGACAGAGAGCTAAAATTCCGGTCATGTCCGGAAACGTATAGCAACCCTGAGCGGCTAGTATAGCTTATTTGAATAAATGACGTTTGAAGTTGATTTTGGTCACCAAGATACTCCTGTTAGAATGTAAGATATGTACGTTAGTGTCTCATACCTATACAAGTACACACTAACTTAGTAATCTGTAGATTCTGAACCTACAACCCAATATGCTACTCTAAGATGCAGCTTCTAAAACCGAGCACCGAGATGCAGAGAAAGTTTCATTCAAGTTTAAATAAGATGATATTAGAACGCATTTTAGTGGATTTCCTAACGTGAAGGTTGTACGTTTAACTTTAAACGATTTCAATAAGAGGTCTAGCTTGAGTAGCTTGTTCGAGCGGTACGGAAGCTGGGACTTAAATATACAACATTATTTTTAGTATATGCGAAACCTGAATATAGTTTGTTCAGAATAAGTAACTGAATCGATTCCAATCATTTTTAATCCATGTTATATTTTGTCCCAAAAATATTTTAAGAAGTTACAAGTTGGACACCGAACGACATTAAGTACCTATCGCAATCATTTATGTCCCTACTGCCAAATTATTATTATCTATGAGCTCAAGACGTTGCTGAAAGAGCGCGCGCGGGCGCGCTGGGTGGTGATCACGTTTTTGTGGACAACCAGGTAACAGAACAAGCTTATAACTTTGTGATTTTTAATGATACAGTTTTGAAATTTTGTACATAGATTCTTTACATAAAAATACTAGACACGTGTTTCAGATTTCGCATATACTAAAACTAGTGTTGTATATATAAAGATTACTCTATGTTAGAGGAGCAATAAGTTTTAAGTAGCTCAAGTCCACTGAAATCCTAACTTCCTAACTAATATTATAAATGCGAAAGTAAGTTTGTTTGTTTGTTACCTTTTCACGCCTAAACCACTGAACCGATCATGCTGAAACATCACACCTGCCCGCTAATCCCCGAAGGGTAATACACCCACAATTCGCCAGTTATGTTTAAGTCCGAAGTAAAAGGGGGCGAGCCTATTGCCATCAACCGGACACAGATCCAGACTGCGTGGCTGCTACTGAGAAAATCCTGATAGAAAAATCCAATAACACTTTGCCCGACCTGGGAATCGAACCCAGTACCTCAGCAGTCGTGTTTGTCCACTAGATCAACGAGACAGTCAGTATGTTTTAATTATCCTAAAGAACCGATAGGTTGGTGAAGGCCAGTTCTGATGGTTGCTTTAATTCGAATATACTGGATGCATACATAAACTAAAAATCATACATTTCAATGTTCAGTTATGAAACAACAATTTGTGTGGTATACTGCAACTGAAAAACCCGACTACTGAAAAATCACGCTCTAATTAAATTCGGGGTTTACAAGTAAAATCGACTCCTTCTATTGTTGAAGTCGGTTAAAATGTAGCCTACGTTACCCGGGCCATATAATAACGAATCGATTGACACCTTATTCATCAAAATCTGATGAATAGTTTAGGCGCTACGTGGGAACATACGTAAATACATGGACTGCTAAAATCATAACCCTTCCTTTTGACTTTGCCGTAGTCGGGTAAAAATGGATTAATAAACATTTCAGTCTTCGTTTCTCGGTTACCAAGCGAAAACTTTCAAAAATTTCCCGATTACCAACTCGAATCTGGAAACAGCATTATAAATGTATAAACTTCAACGTATGGATGCACCGACTTCAAAACTTCGGAAGTCGTAACTTCTAAAGCCAAGTTCTCACACGTCGGCGCTTTGTTGCGGATCTCTTAGCGTTTTATTTTTTATAAAAGCTATCTTTTTTCCCAAGTAGCTATCTTTTTACCAAAGTTATTTTTTTATGTTGAAGAGTACTTTGGAGAAGTTGGGAAGTAGAAGGATTGTTCTTGGAATATATGAATTTTATACGATACGGTTTAGTGACCTTATAAGGCTGCGAATATGTTGTTTAAATTTCAGTACTTTACTTAGTATTTGTTTAGTTTTGACTATGAATGTGGATTAGAGGAACTCCAAAGAAACGATGGATGGGCTGTGTGAAGGATGATATTTTTTACTTTATTTTATTTTTAGGGACAAAAAACAGTCACATGTTAAAGTTTAAAAGTATGAGTAGTTACATAAATAGGTAAACATTTAACCCACACCGTTGTCCACGGGTTAGTAAATGAACAAATAAAGAACGGTATGATAATTTTTTCTTATAAAGTTTGAATTAATTATTAAATTTTAGATTAAGATTAAGACGGGCGAAGATAGTCACACAGTCGGTGCCTGAAGACGGCCGTCGTGGCCGAGGCAGGCCCAAGAAACGCTGGCGTGACGATCTGGACTCGTTCTTGACGGATTGGTCAGAGAGGGCAAATTGTAAGCAGGATTGGAAAGTCATGGGGGAGGCCTTTGCCCAGCAGTGGGACAGAGCAGGCTGATATAAAAAAAAAAGATTAAGATTGTGGTGAAAGAATGTTTATAGCCAGTGTTTTAAATTTGTTACTAGAAAGAGAAGATATCTATGTCTATGAAGTGTGTGTTATAGGTTTCCACAAGTAGACGAAGATGCACTCGTGCTCCGGCGTTGGTCTTGCATGAATCCACGTGGAACAGCCGGGGCACGCGGGCCGCCCGTCTGATAACAGTTCTAGGTATTGAACAGCGTAACTTATTTGTGATTTCAATACTGATATAGAATAGACTGCTGAGATGACGAGTAATAGAGAAGTATGGAAGAAGAAGACATTCTGCGCCGATCCCAAATAAATTGGGATAAGGGCAAGAGAACGATGACTTTGTCCCGAAAGTCTGACTCTTACGCATTACCTAACAAGATATAGTTTTGCGTGACGGTACTGAAAACGAGCATTATTCTTTTTGATGTAATCTACAAGACTGGGACGTTGGTTTAGTATTTTACTGAAATACGTCAGATTTAAAATATTTTTGAAATAATTAAGGACTGAAGTTGAATTTACAAAGTAGGTTGGACCTGGTTAACCTACTTCGTGGTTTCCAGAAAATGCTAAAATATGGGAATCGCATTAAAAGGTTTTTTTGCTAGTCTCTTATTTGCTGCTTTGAAAACGTTTTTATTTACGACAGCAAAACTTGGGTGTATTTATTACTGTATTAGGTAGTCGCTATTTTGCAGTAGATAATGTGTGAGTGACACTGCCTCGTTGGTCTAGTAGTCGCAAGCGCGATTGCTGAGCATGAGGTCCTGGATTCAATTCCCGGGTCGGGCAAACTGTTATGTTTTTCCACCAGGCAGTTTTTCCACTAGGCAGTTTTTCCACCAGGCATTTCTCAGTAGCAGCCACGGAGCCTAGATTTGTGCTCGGTTGATGGGAATAGGCTCGCCCCCTATAACATGGGACTTAAACAGGACTGGCGAAATGTGGGTGTACTATTAGGTACACCTCTGTCTAACCCTTCGGGGATTACAAGCATGACGTTATGTTATGTAATCTACAATCGTCCAGTAGCTTTCAACCAGAATACTTTGGAAACTACAGTATATAAAGAAACACATTGTGCTATTGATGACCAATGTGTGACCGATTTGAAGTGTGGACAATATCGAGACAGAAATCTAGGCCATTTCACTTTGCGTCTTAATGACGAATCGTTATGCAATGACATGTAGGGCACGTCCATTAAACATCAATAGGAACTGTTGTTATTGTCTGTCGATGAAAGGAAGAGTGTCCACGCAATGTGTGCCTTGAGACAGACGGCGTCACCGAGAAGTACCTGAAGCCATAGACTACTTTTTGTTTTAAACTATCATGCTCACTAACATTATTATTTAGACTAGAAACGGGACATTACAGTAAATATGGTAAATATCCCGTTTCTAGTCTAAATAATAACTACTTTTTGTCTTCAGCATCTGCCTAGCCTTTTCCAAACAACATTGGGGTCGGCTTCCGGTCTAACCAGATGCGGTTGAATACCAGTATTTTACATGGAGCGACTGCCTATCTGACCTCAACAACGACCACAAACCAGTTGGTACTGGGTAATACGATACCCTTGGTAAGACTGGTTGTCAGACATTCAGGCCACTGACTACCTGTAACAACTGTCAAAGATCTACAAATGACAGCAAGGACCAACATTAATTACCATCAATCGGGCACGAATTCAGACTTCAGGTTGCTACCGAGAAGTTTCTGAAGGAAAACCCCAATTCATTTTAGCCAGTTTGGGGTCGAACTTAGGTCCGGCGCAGTGCGTATACTTAGCATGGGGTACCACACTATATTAATTTTAACATTATTTAGAATTGCCTTTAGCCACAACTCGCCTGATGTGAAGCGATGATGCGGCCTAGGGTGGAACACGATGGCCTAAAAGAAACTGATTCACTCGAATTTTTTACACCTCAGTAGTCGCTCTTCTCCCTCCCTCAGCAGACTGCCTCGTTGGTCTAGTGGTCGCAAGCGCTACTGCTGTGCAAGAGGTTCTGGATTCGATTCCCGGGTCAGGCAGTGTTATTGGGTTTTTCGATCAGGAATATCTCTGTAGCAGCCACGGAGTACGAATTTGTGCCCGGTTGATGGCAACAGGCTCGCCCCCTATTACATGGGACTTAAACATAACTGGCGAAATGTGGGTGTAATATTAGGTAGAGCTCTGCCTAACCCTTCGGGGATTACAGGCTTGATGTTATGTTATGCTACCGACTGATAGTTTCTCAACAGAAGTGTATAGCTACCTATAAGAATCCAAAACTTACACAGCTAATGAAGCAGATGTTTCAACACGTATCTCATTAACATGGCTCAGTTAATCATACATGATGTACTGGTATCATTTACACGCTTATGAAGATTCTTTGTTATGCAAAAGTAGTGAAAACAATGCTAGTTGCTAATGGAGCTTAAAATTAGATTGTTACTGACGAATAAGAGCATAGCAAGAAAGGAGGTGTCTGATAACGAGTAATAGAGAAGTATGGAAGAAGAAGACATGCTGCGCCGACCCCAAATGAATTGGGATAAGGGCAAGAGAATGATGATGAAGAGCATAAGTCCTAGTATCAGTATCCATACTCATATCATACAATAGTGTGCAAGTAACTCTGTCTGCTAGTTACCTTTTCATGGGTCTGAATGAAATTAGATGCAATTTGGCAAACGAATAGACCATTAGGGGATTTAAAATATCCTAAGCCGCGATCTAGGTAATATTGCGGCTTAGGATATTTTAAATCCCGTTTCAACGTTCCAGTGAGATGATTTCTGACCTCTACACGGGAATAAGCTGGTTAATGAATAAAAACGTAAATTTCCCGAAATATATTGAATTTCGTCATAATTTGACATTATTACTAATAATTATTATCCTACCTAGTATTATTATTTCATATAAGTTTTTATTGTAGAACAAGGTGAATTCATCAAAAGTCTAAGGAATTTCTGTACTTATTATACCCGTCAATGTTTATATCAAGTTTGTTATCCTTACAACTTAACAACATGCGGTAGAACTTAACCTATAAAACTTGCTAAACAAACATATTCAAGAGCATATAGACGCCTACACCTCTCTTGATTAACCTTATTCAAAGAAATTAACTTATTTAGGTCAAAACATTGAATAAAACTAACACTGCCAAACATATCCGTTTTCAAAAACCATTTTTCCAACAAAAGTAGCTTTTATTTCATTTTGGCTACGCCTATCAAACAAATTAATACGAAAACAATTTTCAATAGTAAAATACCAACCTCAAACACGTGAATACGATATCCAAAACAGTGCAATCCAAATATTGTACACACAACACTAGTTTCAAACAATCAAACAAAAAAACACAACACTATCACTAGAAATAAAACAAAAAACACTTATTTGATACGCGTATTATCTACAGATTGTATTAAAAACTATTAATTAAATTAAAAACGCTTGTAAAACGCATCGCGTCGGGGCTAAACTAAAGCAAACTAACCTAAAATTCTCTCGCTCGTTCATCGGAACATAAAAATTTGACCGCCAATAAACGATTTCAAAGGAAAATCGGACTTCGAAGCAATTACACAAACGCACAACAAAAATTCAAAAGAATATCAGCTTTATTTCGTGAACAACACAGCAGGAATTAGACTGGTTTAAAGTAAAATGTGTGTTTGTGGAAGGAACGACGCGCGCTATCTTTTGTATTCATTTTCTACCTGCGATCGGACCCTTTTTTGTTGCCCATATGTGGGGACTTTACAAAGATACCTTTAAGCACCTTAACACCTGTTATTAAAGTCGACAATTGAATGGTTAAAAGATAAAAGCATTTTGGTTAGATATTGCAAAGAGCGAAGAAGGTCCTTTCTATGCAGTTTTTACGAAATCAATCAACAAATACAGTTGGGGGCAAAATTCCAATGATTCACTTTATTGATAACTATAAGTTGTTATTAACCTGTTATTGAAAAAAATACGAAAAAACTGCAATAAAATTTACATTTACATCGAAAGGGAAGAAGGACCAAGTTTATTTTAAACAGATCTTAATCGATAAAAGTTACAAATATTCTGTTTTACGACTACGGTTCCGTTTGTGGCCGATCACGGGTCACATATGGCCACTATTGGCACGACTTCAACGTTGACCGCAAACTGCGTATACGCAACGACTTTGCATCCAATACCTCTGTTAACCAATCTCCTGTCAATATTGGTCTTTCGATACAAGGCTCAAAATGTATTCAAAGTTAACAAGAACTCTTGAAAAAGGCCTCTTTCCTGTTTCTTTGTATCATTGATGTCTATTGAGAATCGAAAATAATCGCAACTTACGAGTTTTGTCCACATTTGCATTATATTTTCATATATTTTGGTAACCCATGCGTGGAACGTTATGTTCCCAGCACCCTTGCCGGGTCACAGGCCTCCTGGCTGTGAGAGGGACTGGGTCACAAACTCCACCACGCAGGGCCAGTCCCGGTTTCCTCATGATGCAGTGGTGATGAAATAGATAACACACAGCACAGATTCGGCCCAAAACGAGGTTGCGCTTGGAGGCGCACCGAGATGGCTGGCAAATGTAAAAGGTTTCTGGTAAGAAGCCTTTTCCCAGCAGTGGGACAGTATAGGCATAACAAACAAATCCGAAACCACGACATTATGACACTTCAGTCGAGACTAAACACTGGGCTGCTCTGACACCGTCAAAACGTTTTCTATTTTATTTATTTATTTAAACTTCATGCACAAGAGTGGTACATAGGCGGACTTTATGCCACAAGGCATTCTCTACCAGTCAACCTTTGGGTCAAATAGGACAGCATTGTGATAGAGTACAAAAAAATAAATAGTTAAGAAAAATACCATTTTGTTAACATACATTGATATACATAAATAGGTACATACTAATACATATATATACAGTAAAATGAAATAAACTAATATATATTATAATACGAATAATCCAAAATACGAGAAACCTCTATTCAGTTTAATATAAACCCACGCCAATATCAAAACAATATTTAAACCTCACATATCAACAAATTGACACCACACATATAACCCACAAAATCTAGTTTAAATTCCTAACCCAGTCACCGATAGCCCCAGCCATTACCCCGAATTGAAACTGATTGGTCCACCAAACAATGGATGTGCAAATAAACAAATTGCTAGTACAAAACTAACCGAATTCAAGCAGAAACGATGTCCGTAACTAGCTTAACAATTCACGAACAATGTATTCCTAAAGTTGACAGGGATGGCAGAAGCTAAGCCGGCTAAATAAATGAAATAGAACATGGTTTACTAGTAACTGGTGTGACTGTGCATGAGATCCTGGTATCGATTCCCGGGTCGAGCAAAGTGTTTTTGGATTATTCAATCAGGAATTTCTCCGTAGCAGCCACGGAGTATGGATTTGCGCCCGCTTGATGGCTATGGAATCGCCCCCTACGGACTCTATGGACTTAAACACAACTGGCGAAACGTGGGTGTCCTATTAGGTACACCTCTGCCCGAAGAATTTTCGGGGATTACAGGTGTGATGTTATGTTATATTTTTTGTAAAACTAGATAAGGCTGGTCTTTCGTACCTGACTACTCTGAGAAGAAATAGCCAAACCCAGAGATCATAGTCTCTTTTAAGGTCCAGCCCCCGTAGCATGACCACCGTAGACAAGGATTTCTTTGACGGAAGAATCGACAAAATGACAGATAGTGCAAAGAAATCTGTCATTGTGTCGACACAATCTGTCATTTTGTCGATTCTTCCGTCAAAGAAATCCTTGTCTACGGTGGTCATGCTACGGGGGCAGATATACTCTTGGTCAACTCACATGAGGACTATGCAGATTAGTGTCTGAGATGGTCACTGGTACGTACATAGGTGTACTATAAGTATGCCTTTGCTCAACCATTCAAAGAAAACAGGTGTTTGGTCTATTGATCGCAAGCGCAACTGCTGAGCGATTCACAGGTCGGTGTTGTTGAGTTTTTCTAACACGGATATCTCAGTAGTAGTATTTACTTAAACGTAACGAGTCTCTTTTTAAACGTAATGTGAGTGGTACACCTCTGCTTGACCCTTTGAAATATGTTTGTAAAAAATGCTCATCAATTCTCTATAAGGTTTAAGAGCT
The DNA here is from genome assembly GCA_905163415.1 of Noctua fimbriata. Lineage (NCBI taxonomy): Eukaryota > Metazoa > Arthropoda > Insecta > Lepidoptera > Noctuidae > Noctua > Noctua fimbriata. The sequence continues at coordinate 9,575,816 of LR990946.1, forward strand.
TGCTAATTATATAAAAACAGGCGTGGAAAAATCGTCATGCTTGAAACATTCAATTACTACTTGCATACTTTGAGAGACACGGAAAAGATCTCCATCTTAAGAAAGCTAATCCACCCAAACCACGTCCCTCTTTATCTCCAAAATCACTCAACCAGCTATTAACCACGAGCCCCCCAGCTAACAGCCACTTTAGCCACCTTCCCACAAAATTTAGCTACCGTTGCGCCACCCCTGAAATATCGAAACCGGGGTCACCCGACGAACTTTAATAGAGTACCAGTAATCCGTGTTCAGGGAAACTACATGTCATGATATTGCAATTTTGTACGTGTTGCCAGTTTCATAGGTTTAAATGCTACCTGCTAACTATTGTTGGGGACATAATTACGGTTGGAAACACTGGAGGGGTTGGTAGAAGTGCCTAGATTATACGCTCTTGTAATGTATGTATCTATAAGTTTCTTCCATATCCTACGATGACGTGGAAGTGGTAAAGTTCTGGGCCAACATAATATGGAATGCTGTCGTGCCAGCGACGCGAAGACGAAAGAGACAGCCAGTGGGAGTAATGAAGGGGAGATGATGGGTCATGACGATGCATATGCAAAACGTGGTGATAAAATCTATTCAAGATGTGGATAACTTCTAATTCAATCGCACTATTAAGAGGGCTTGCAGGCTTAGTAGTCGCAATCGCGACTGCTAACCACGAGGTCCTAGGCTCGATTCCCGAGTCGGGCAAATTTTTATTGGGTTTTTCCAGCAGAAATTTATCAGTAGTAGGCACGGAGTCAGGATTTGTCCCGGTTGATAGCAATAGGCTAGCCCCCTATTACATGGGACTTAAAAATAGCTGGCCAAATGTGGGTGTACTATTAGGTACACCTCTGCCTAACCCTTCGAGGATTACAGGAGTGATGTTACGTTATGAAAATGGGACATCGATCTGTGTTGTTCAAATTAAACAAGATTATTCTGAGATTTACCATGTTGCTACCTGGGGGCTTAGACAAAGTAACATCGCTTCGTAGCGAAACGAAATCTAAATTCGTCATCGTCTCTGAGATAACGATAAACATTTCCTAGCCAATGTAACAGTATTGTCGCGATCGTTGTGTCGAATTGTTTATTCAATAAGAAACAAAAAACTTGGTTATGGTAGCGAAAATTTTGCTGTCAGTGTCAGTCAAGAAGTGCCAAATTGGATCAAACCCGCGAACTTTTAATTTGTTAATAATTATTGATTTATAAAATGGAATCAAGAGTGCGAGCAAGTCCCGAACAATTGTCAAAGCTGCTTGAGTATATGGAAACGTAAGTAAATCCAAGTTTTATTCATCAGCATGTAATGTAAACGATCTTATCAATGAAATACTTATATTGAATCTTTGTTTGTTTATGTTACAGTCATGGTGACCTGGCGAGGCCTCTTGCTGGATCACAAGGTCGGGTAAGGTCAGACCGACTATGGTCTGAACTTACCAACTTTTTGAATGCTGTTGGTGGTGGTGTCAGCAAGACTATAAATAAGTGGAAAAAAGTAAGGACCTAATGAACATTTTTGGAAAGACTGGTGCGATGGAAGAGTGGCTAGCAATCCTAGCTATGTTTTCAAGGGTTTTGGACAAGTGGACACACCCTTGCGGTTATGAAGGTTGGCTTGTAATCGCTTCTCTGTTATCACTTGACTGGGGATTTTCGACATGATCATGATTATCAGTCTCTGACACCAATAGTACAAGCTATGCTTTGGGGTCTGATGGCCATATGAGAACATGCCCCGGATGTTTATTTATTTTTTAATTAATTTCAAAAGTACTTACCAAATTTTTCGCTTTTTAATCTCATTTACACTTATAACATACTTATGATCTTTATTCAATAAAGGTGTGGGCAGATTGGAAATCCAAGACAAAAAAAAGGCATTAACCATAAGGCATCATGCAAGAGGGACTGGAGGTGGGCCAGCAAGCAGGCAAACCTTGTCAGCTAGTGATGAAAGAGTGCTGGCTATAATGGGTGCTTTAGCAGTTGAATGACAAGTCTCTGTAGAAGAGCTAGGATTTAATGTAAGTATTTTACATCTTCAAGGCTCATGCTCAATAATGAGCAAATTTTCTCTAGTAGGTAGGTAGTAGATGTTTAATAAAATATTGTCATAATTTTTACATAACTACATCCTAAAAATAAATACATTTTTTCAGTAATACATCATTTCATTACTATATAAATATATTATTTTAATAAATCTACCATTCTTTTCCAGAGACCTCAATATTCTGCACAAGATGATCCCGTCGCCCAAGATGATACTCCAAAGCTGAGATCTTCACCACAACCTTCCACTTCACAGCCATCAAATAATTGGTTTCTGCCTTCCTCATCCCAGATGCAAACACCACCACCCTTCCCGCTCGTACTCACACCGCCTTCGGCTCAAGGACCATCCCCGCCAGCCCCTGCAGCGCCCACTACTCCGAGGCGAAGGCGGCCACCTGCCCCCCACGCGTCTGCTACTTCTCCATCTGCCAGGCGGCGTCCGCGGTTGAGGTCGCCAGCGACACCGCAGTCTGCTGCCTCTCCCAACCGCCCTCGTTTGCGAGCCCGCCGTAGACAGGCACCGACCCCCTTCGAGAGAGCGGCAAGCGAATTTATGGCCGTGGAATTACGAAGCCTGGAGCTGGAGGAAACCCGGACTAGACTACACCACGATCGCGACTTGCGAGCTTTGGAGGTTGAGCACGAACGGAACCAAGTTTTTAGGTCATTAGTAGACGTCGCTCAAGCTTGGCTTGACTATTATCGCAGTAGGGACAACACAGAACCGCTGAACACTGAGTAGTTCAGCGATTGTGTTGTCCCTATTGCTATAGTAATCAGAGTTTTTTTAGTATTTATGTGTGAAGCCTTAGGCATTCTGCATCTCAGACTTTTGCGAGCATCCCAAGTTTGTTTTAACATAATGTGAACCCTTTGAGCGAAATAAGTGACTTCGTTAAATTACCTAATATGTTGCCTCTTTTACTGCTCAATTTTAAGACTGCAACAAAAGACTGTATGACAATCTTATTCAACTGTAACTGTGAGATTGATTCTCGATTTTGCGTTTTTAAGTTTTGTTAATATTTACATAAGGTAATAGTGAATAGAAGCATTTCTGACCCGTGGAACACCAAAGTAGTTCACCTAGGTGTTCCACGGCTAACTTTCTGTACCCCTGGTTCATCTGTATAAAGACAGTGTGTCACACACATTGGCATTTATTATAGTTTTATCTCAATAAAAGTTAAAAGAGATTTATTAACCATTAGATCCAGCTTGCATGTTGGATTATGGCCTATTGAGGTGAGGCTTGTCTTGTGCCCAGCAGTAGACGTATAAAGGCTGATTAATATAATTATTATGTTTAGTAGAGATACAAATTATATAAGGTTAAAATTTTATGGAGTTTATAAAGTGAATTAATAAAAATATTAAAATATTTAATAGTAATTTTATTTATGTACCTATATTACATCCTACTAACTAAGCGATTGCGCATAGCCCTGCTTCAGATTTACTCGTTTTGGTTATCATTGGTGGAGGTGCTATGTTGTACAGCATGATCTTCACTACCTTCTAGACCCCCGGCTGTCATATCACTTGGAGGTGGTATTATAGCATCTAAAGCAATGTTGTGCAGTACACAACATGCATTAGTGATTTTGCTAGCTATGTAAGGGTGATAGTGAAGAATTGTGTCGAAGCATACACCTCCAACGAGCCTTAACTAATCCGAAACAGCGGTCAATGCGAGACCTGGCTTGGACATGACGTCCTGTGTGCACCTCTTCCTGGGATCCTGAGTCAGCATTTAATAACCAAACGTGTTCACCACTTTCGTGAAGCCCTTGCATGTATGTGCCCACGTGACTCGCGGACCATATGTGGGAGTCATGTGTAGCTCCACCAAATTTTGCATTAACATTTTGGCGCCTCTCCCAGGTGTTCTCATTGTGTGCAGCCCACAATAAACGCAAAGAATTCATTATTTATGTCTCTAGCACAGAATAAATACCTAAGAGTATGTACCATGGACTTAGTATAATAAACTGGACTGAGCACTCTACCAGAAAAACGTGACGAGAGAGATATTTATAACAGAGCCCTTTGTCTCTTTCTAATAGGGTGCCCAGCCATTTTTATAACAAATAAGAAACATCGTTTTGACAGATAATTTGTTTCCGGATAAGACATCAACGCAACGGTTACATAAAATAGTGAAATAATAAAAGAATTTCGTTTCCTTTCCATGCTCTTTTCCGTTTGCTCTGCAGAATTGGTGTTTGGTTAGGTTAATAATGTTACTAATATTTAATTTGACTTAAAATAAATAAATTAGTATTATGTACAGACTGTAAACCTCTAAAAGAAAATAATTAAAATTTATCTTAAAGCTAAAAACAGATACACGTAATTTATTTTACTTGTAGTGTAAGGTGACTGCCGGTTTAATATATTCTACCATCTTTAACATTTTTATCTGTTGGCAATAGAGAGAAAGGGACAAAGGGCTCCCTTATTGCTATCTCTCTCGCCTCGGTTATGATAGCTTAACAAAAGTAAACCTACAGTGTGACAGTTAAGGTTCATTTTTGTGTGTTACGAATTTCGCAGAACTCAGTCCTGTTTGTATACTAAGTCCATGGTATGTACCCACTCAGTGTCAAAAATCAGCTGTTGAATGAAATCCGGCCATATTGTTTCAATAACTACAACGTTTTAGCATTCGTTTCGTTATCTTTTTTGGCGATCACGATCGATGCGAAGGCGAACACTGAAAGCGCTGCTTGTCTACGCATTTGTATGGGATAAACACGATAGCTATTCGTTAATTTATGGTTTCTTTACGAATTTATAACATTGTCTACCAACTTGCGATAACGATGTCGATTGACCACGTGACTTAACGCGGCTTATGTCAAATCCATACATTTTAGTCTTTTCTAACTTCGTTATCGTTTTTAAATTGTTACTTTGTCTAAGCCCCCTGTTCTGTAAAAGAATGGAATGATCTTGTTATTATTTTTTTGTTTTTTTAATTACTTAGAAGCAACTGCTGTCCATTGTTTCGGTTGTCGAAGTAATCGGATTAAGACAAGTATTCTTATTTTTAACCCCGGTTAAGATATTGTTTTTGAAACTAGGTAAAATAATATAGAGGTACAAAACAGTTCGTAACTAATTATAACTACTAATTCTAATGCATTAACAATCTATACCACCGGCAGAATGTACAGGTGTTGTGGGATTATTTCTAACTTTCACGTGAGCGAAGCCGCGGCCAGAAGCTATACCTAACCCAAGGGTTTAAAAAAAAATAGATACTTTATTCAATATTAGCTGCGTATGCTAGCGTATGTAGCTTTCTATTGGTAAAAAATTGTTAAAATCGGTCAAGGGGTTTCGGAGTTTATTCAGTACAAACAAACAAAAAAATATTTCCTCTTTATAATAATAGTATAGATATAATATTCTAATAATTTTCAATGAAAACTTGGTCCTTTGGTTACTGGAGGATACCTGACCAAGAATTGGGTGATTTAAAAAAACCAGAAGAACGCCAACAAAGCCGCACTCGAGAACTTTCGAGTAAATCTACCTACACAGCCAACCAGCCATTAAAACTTCCCCTAGTAACAATACTCCCTAAATCTAATCAAGCACTTATGATAAGCAAATACAGTAGATTTCCATTATAGAAGCACTTGGGGCCCGATTTGACTGTCAAATTCAGCCGAGCCGCTGGTACATTTGCATTGAAGTGGGCCCCTGTTTGCAAGGTACTCGAAAAAGCAACTTCTTAATCCTCTCTGTGTACTGTAAACATGGATGTGTGTTACACCGAAGTGTAGTTTCTGGTCCTTATAGGCGATTTTCATTTTAACCATTTTAAGATTATAAGAGACAGCTAGACGGGGTCGCACACCGAGGAGAAGATGGTGGGACGCCTTGAATGGCTTCCTAGCGAATTGGCGAGAAGAAACATACTATTGAAAGAAGTGGAAGGAATGTGGGACAATACAGGCTAACTAAAATAAAATATATCTTATAAGGAACGACGATCTTCGCGGGTTGGCAGGTATTAGCTGGATGTGAGTTACCGGGAATCGAGCTGAATGGTGTGCGATTTGGAGGCCAAGTCCATTTTTCAGTAGTGGACTGTTGTAGGTTGATAATGTTGCTTACAAGTGAGGCATTGCCGACACAGGCAGTAAATAATCTTCATTCGTTGGAATCAAGAATAGGATATGCAACTTATGTTGTTTTGGTCCACTGGCTAGTTCGGAATGATGATAATGAATAAGTTACACTATACTAACCTATGCATTGACCTGGAGCACCGCAAAATAAGGCAACTTTAGATAGTATCCATAACTTTTAACAAAAAAGCTTTAGTATTACTACATTAACCTACAATGCCCCTAGTCGTAATCGCACACCTCCAAAAGAACCTCACCCGCTTTTCACGATTCTGCCGTTCCACTATTTAGGTCATACACGTAGCTACAATTACACCACGGTGTAACAGACGTCCCACAGGAAATAGCCAACGAACGTTTAAACGTAACAGAGTGTTACAGTTTTATATGAGCGAACGGTGAACCACTTTAAAACGTTTTCAATATGGCTGTGTGCATTTGACATACAAACTACGTGTGTTAGGGTAAATCAAAATATTTGTTGGTATATGTGAGTAGTTGAGTTTGTGATATGTATGTGAGCGCAATAAAACTAACGACCGTCTGGTATAAGATTTGTTTATTACTGCCCACACGCTCGTGGGCAAGCGCGCGGGCCGACGCGTAGCCGCGCTTCCACCAAGTTGGGATGCATACACATCAGTTTGTCAGTTATTTCTGTTTAGCAAAGGGTTTCGAAGAAGCGAATGAGTGGTTCATTAGACATTACGATGTGGATGTTTTGCAGTACTAGCTCCAGGGATGCACTTAAATGAAGACTCACAACAAATTTGGAACCGAAGAGCTATTTACTGGAATTCAAGTTATTCAGACGATAAGAAAGCTCTCAAACAGAGTGATTTTGTTATTATAATTGACATGATTTCCGAAGCAAGATATTTACTTCTGGACATAGGAGGGGCAGGCGTTTTGGGAGAAACCCTTATGTAGTTTTGATGTTCCAAAAGTGCTGAATCTCATAATTTTGACATAGGCAGAGTAATTCGCTTATACTGAAATTCAATCCATCGTCAAATTAAGTCTTAAGTCAATTCTAAATAGCTTTTATTTGTATCTCATACCATCCCACAGTTAATTAAATGAAGACTTTTCGACTCTCAGGACCAACTTTGTTATACCCATCTTAAAACCGTATAAGCATAACCAAAGCCCTAAAAACTAACCACCCTATTCCCCAAAATGGCTGACACGAATCCAGGCATAACACAAACATAATACGATAACCCTAAAACTGATTCTACAAGCAAACTTAACTAGTCGTTAAGCTGAGTCTAGTCTGGGGGTGAAACCACTAATTTTCTAGTATAGATTAGTGTACAAAGCTGCAAAACATGGGCTTAATTTGTCGTCTAAACTTAGAGTTTGCAGTAGGTACCTAGACGGCAGACAAATTAGATACGTTAGAATATTGTGGAGATGGCTGGAAGAGGTAGTCCCTCTCTTTCTGATTGTTTTGTTGGTCTTTGATGAGATTACTGCATAACGTCACGCTATTAGTGCACCCACATTTCGCCAGTTACGTTTTAAGTCCCATGTAATAGGGGTGAGCCTTTTGGCAGACTCCGTTGCTGATATTAAGAAATGCCTGATGGAAAAATCTAATAACAGTTTGCCCGACTCGGGAATCGAACCCAGGACCTCAAGCTGAATGGTCGCGCTTACGACCACTCGACTTACGTGGTAGTAATTTTATTAAATTGTTTACTTTGGAGAATTTCTAGATTTTATGTCATTTTTTTATTTTTTTTGGATACAGCCATCCTGTCAGCCTGTGTCAGCATCTCTGTGAGTGGGTCATGAGCAGGCTAGGCGACACATTTTGATTGATTCTAGGTGATGCTGATTTCCTTACGATATTTTCCTTCACCGTTTTGAAAGTGAGTGGTGATATAAATCTGGGCACGTCGCATCAAGTCTTATAACAAGTACAGTAGAAATGTTTAAAAGAAGATTTTTCACGACGAACCGACCAATTTAATTATGTTGATTTTTACATCAAACCGTTGTGTTCAAAAATTATGCTACTAAATAATTTCTCAGAAACGTCACCCCAAAATTCATCCAAATTAAATTTCACATTGAACGTTTTACAGCTTCACCACTTCACTATAGACCCGTCATTCTACACACTGGAGTGACTGACACTTCCATTACTGTAGTATCTAGGCTTGTCCAGCTACCTTCCAGTAAGAAGATTGTACTCGCTTAACTGAATATCGAATTTGTCCAGTCGATACTGCTATATGTTGTAGGAACTCGAAACTTTAAGACTGGAGAGTGCAATGGATAGCAGTAATCAATAGTTGCTAAGATCGTTTATAGTATTGGAGTCCTTTTCTAGGATCTTGGAATGCAACACCGAAAGGTTTCAGCAAGTATGAGAAGACCATGGGAAAAATTGCCATTGAATTAAATTGCAATTGTACAAGGTGGATACGGAAAGTTGACGGAAAATGATGATATTTTGTACGAATAAATAAACAAAGAATTAGAAGACAATGAATGACTGCCTCGTTGGTCTAGTGGTCGCAAGCTGAGCATGAGGTCTTGGGTTCGATTTCTGGGTCGGGTAAATTATTATTGGATTTTTCCATCAGTTTCTGCGTAGCAGCCACGGAATCTGGATTTGTGCCCGGTTGATGACAATAGGATCGCCCCCTATTATATGGGACATAAACATAATTGGCGAAATGAGGGTGCTATTAGGTACACCTCCGCCTTACCTTTCGGGGATTACAGGCGTGATGTTATATTATGTAATAAGAAGACAGCAACCATTTGATATAGGTACAGTAAGCACAAAATATTCCAGATTTTTTGAGAACCCACGCTGACTATAACCGGGACGGATTCCTTTGTTCGTAAAAAGACTTTATTTCTGGTCTTTTGATACGCGACTGAACTCTGACCACGACCACCATTAAACAACAAGGATATCCGCATCAACCCTACCTCTACACAGAGTCTTACCAAAACTATGAACCAACACCCCTCCCTCCGTCAGCCAGCTTATTAGATCAAAACACTGAAGGGATATCAAGTATCAAAATAACAGAATTCGTCACAATTTCAATTGTCCGGACACAGCTGCGACCCAACAGGCTGATAAATATTCAGAGGACACACCCTGTATCGGATATGGTTCGGACCGAATTTTGATTTGGTGACGGCTCCCCCTGTATTATGTATATGAAATGGTATTAACTGAATTTTAGAAAGGCTTCCCGGCGGTATGTGGGTAGTTATGGCTTTTTTGGGGACAGCTGGGTGTTACACTTTCTGCTATGTTTTAGGTATGAGTATGGTGATGTGTGGTTGCGAATGCTAATGAGATCCTGTCAGTTTCTGTTGATGTTTCGGAAGTAGATGAACAAAGCTGAAGAATGCTGAGATATCAAGTAAGATAGATAGATCTTTAGAATAGATTCTTATTTTTTCAGGCAGTTTGCAAAATCTGAAATCGACTGTCGTTAGTACATAAATCGTTCTAGAATCTCCAGTTGAAAGCAACGGTGTACTTAAGACCCACTGTGCCTCCGGACGTCAACCGACTCTCAAAAAGGAGGGAGACTGAGGAATTCTTTGAAGGAAGGCTGTCTGGATAAAGATACTGACAGGTTGGTCGCAGCAAAGAAAACCTGCTCAGGTGGAGATGCATTAATGACTCTAGCCTGGAGTGTAAATGTGGTGCTGTTCTACAAACGATGGGGCACTTAATATCGTGTCCTGCGTGTCGTGTTGTTTGTTCACTACAGGAACTGATGGACGCTACCGAAAACGCCAAACTAGTAGCTCAGTTCTGAGCTGACACAATTTAGATTGCCATCGACACGCTAAGATGAAGAAGGGACTGACCAAGCACAGGACTGTCTCAATATTATTTAAACAGTCAGTAAATGTTAAAATCTTGGTCAAATCTTATGTCCAACAAGGGAAACTAATAGTCCTCTGTCCTTGTCCAAGATTTGTGACGTCATATACAGCATTTTAAAGCAGCAAACACAAAGGAAGACATTGCTAAAGACTCTATACATAACACAAGGAAATCCCAGAAGAATGGGACTAATCTGTCAAGCAGTATACAACTCCCAAAACGCACTTAATCTTAAAATTAACTTGCTAGAAGTTAATTTAAAGTCAGCACAACAAAAGTGGCGAGCACGCGAAACGCGAGGGTGCTAGTTTCAAGTTGCAAGTTCACCTTGACGGACTTTAACTTAGCGAAGTTCTAACCGCACAACTTAGGTGGAACGGAGGCTTAGATGCTGCTGGAAGAGGCTTCGCTAATCTTTGGATTTTTCGGTGTAAGCCAGACGCCATAACGAAAGGGAAATGCTGCCGAGTGTAAAGAGATTTGGAAGTCATCATCAATAGGTGATTTCGGTATGTCATAGGTCAGAGAGACCAAGCTAAGAATGAACTCAAACGGGGGAAAAAGGGGATCAGAGTAAGAGCAGTGCGGCTTAATTTTTTGTTGTGGTAAGGGCACAAGAATGATATGCTTATGATCACCATTAGTAAAAAAAAACAACGGCGTTGCTTCTGTTTTAAAGCCACATCGCGGCAAATATAGAAGGAGATAGCGGGGTAAGTTTGGACTCTTTTGATAAGGATTGATCTAAAGTAGCCCTAGCAATGAGAAGTAAAAGGACGGTTAGAAGGAATTTGCCCAGTAGTGGGACGTAACAGGCTAATAAAAATAAATTAATTTGCTTCTCTGGGTTTCTATATTCTTACTCATTTACATGTAAAACTATTAAACACTTAAATGTAACTATTATACAAGGTGGAAGGGATCAGCGGTTCTATATATATATATATACTATATACATTTTGAGCGTATAGGTATTGCAGTTTTGTTGTATGTGGGGGGGGGGGGGGGGTTAAGAATGATGTACTGAATACGTGGTAACCGCTTTAGCGTCGGTGTCCCTTTCACCATAAATGGTAACATGTTACACAGAAGTGATGTCACATCCAGTACTGGTCCTTATCTCCGCGTCAAAACACACGCTTAGTGTAATTAATCAAATGATTAAAGGTCCTGTGCACACGATCGGTTTTACGTGGGACGACAGGAGCCGGTTCTTCGATTGTTAAAAGCAGGTTATAATCGGGTCGCCAAAATATGTTGATACTGAAGCTGGTGCAGACAAATCGTCTCGTTGTCTTGAATAGATAAAGTTTTTTATTTTATTTATTTATTTCTTCTCTATCTTACGACTATCTTTACAGGGTTACCTAATGCGATAGTGTACACAATAATAATATTAAATTTTGTAACAAATGACAAACAATGCATTTTTTGTGAACTCACTCAGAGAACAATGGAATAAATCAACGTCTATGAGGTTGAGAGTGCGGAGTGCACGCGTCAGTGGCGCCTCGCCTAACAGATTGGTCCGCGCGCGCGGCTCCGCCAGCAAGCGTGGCTGCCGACGTTGCCCCACGTACCTGTCCCGAACACACAAACCTATGTTCCCTAAAATATCCGCTTTATGTACCTTCCTCCTAAGTACCTTGAATATGTACAAGTATTGATGAATATCCAAGATGTCTAATAGAGCAAGATCCCAGGGCCGTCAGACAATAGTTATTTTCTGATTTACAGAATGTGTGGCATCGAGTAGTGTTAGTATGTACTGTGAACGTGTGAAAACCTGCTATTTAACTTGTACCGACGGTCAATTTTTATTAAATATCAGGTGATAAAGTTGCGTAAGTACATTCCTAATTATTAACGTTCACAAAATTAATTCCCAATGTTAGTAAAAATACAGAACTTACTTATCTACGTTACTATTTAAACTTAAATGTAGGTTGCTCCAAAACTTATGTAACCGACTGCCCAGTCTATCACTAAGTATAGCCAGAATGCTGTTAGGGCTGGCGCGGACTCTGCAGCGCAAAGCGGCGCACCGCTTGCGCAAGATGGCATGGAAACCATCCACCTGTGCATCCGCAAACATCCCTGATGCGCTGCATGCCCGCGGCAACCGTAACAACACCCTAAACGCGTTATTGTATTGGACACGTAAAGCATTAAACGATCTATTTGAATTTTGCACTAGGGCCAGACACAAAGACAAGCTGCGCACCGTAGCCAGTAAGACAAAGCTTTGGCACCAAAGCATCTTTTGTATGGGCCCACGTATCTTTAATAATCTTCCACCTTTTCTCAGAACTATGAGCGATATAAATACCTCCAAAAAGAAACTGCACGAATTATTGATAAGTGAATGTTATTACTTTATAAGAGAATTTCTAGATGACAATACATTGAAGCTAATCCATGGAATGAATAATTTGTAACTGGATATAAATATTTTACTATTTGACTAATTTAACCTTAATGTATTCGAGGTGCTGAAGTGTTTGTACAAAAACGCCACCATGTCAGTCCGACTTTAGGACCAGACCTCGGAACCTATTCTTCTGCAGCGAGGTGTGAGACAGGGAGACGTCATATCTCCGAAACTGTTCACCGCTGCACTGGAGGATATCTTCAAGGTTCTGGACTGGAGAGGGCTAGGCATCAACGTCAATGGCGAGTACATCTCTCACCTTCGATTTGCCGACGATATAGTGGTCATGGCTGAGACCATGGAGGACCTCAGTACAATGCTCGATGACCTTAGTAGAGCTTCCGAAAGAGTGGGTCTTAAAATGAACATGGACAAAACCAAAATCATGTTGAATAACCATGTAACACCCACTCCTATCAAGATCGGAGACTCTACACCCGAAGTTGTAGACGATTATGTCTACCTTGGACAAACGATCCAGTTAGATAGGTCTAACTTCGAGAAAGAGGTCAATCGTCGAATCCGACTCGGCTGGGCAGCGTTCGGGAAGTTGCGTGGTATCTTCTCGTCCAACTTACCGCAGTGTCTCAAGACGAAAGTCTATGACCAGTGTGTGTTGCCAGTGATTACTTACGGGACCGAAACATGGTCGCTCACAATAGGCCTTATCAGAAGGCTTAAAGTCACCCAAAGGGCAATGGAGAGGGCTATGCTCGGAGTTTCTTTGCGTGATAAAATCAGAAATGAGGACATCCGCAAGAGAACCAAGGTAACCGACGTAGCCCGAAGAATAGCCAAACTGAAGTGGCAGTGGGCAGGGCACATTGCTCGCAGAACGGTTGGCCGATGGGGCCGAAAAGTTCTGGAGTGGCGACCGCGAACCGGAAGACGCTGCGTTGGAAGGCCTCCCACTAGGTGGACCGATGAACTGGTGAAGGCTGCAGGGATCCGCTGGATGCGAGTCGCACGGGACCGGTCAATGTGGCGACACTTGGGGGAGGCCTATGTCCAGCAGTGGACGTCTTTCGGCTGAAATGATGATGATGATGATGATGTATTGTATGACAATTGGATGTATTGTATATTAAGTTTTTAACTACACATTTATTGTTAGTTGTGACATGAATTTTGTATGCCTCAATGGCGGCACATAGCAGACTTACCTGTATTTAACGCAACATCTTATGATCCACAATAAATTATTTGAATTTGAATCTTTGACTCCAGAGATTGCAGGTGTACAGCGATGTACAGCAGGCTCGAATCAGTGTAACTTTGACTTGAGCTGTACACCGATTGAATCTACTGGAGATCATATTTGCTCTTATCGCCAATGCTCTACGCTCCCGTTCAATACCCGGAAGCGAAAACCTGAGTGCTGATTTTTTATATGTTATATAATATATGTATAGAAGATTGTTAAATGTTAAATATTAATTATTAACACTGCTCGATACTTCCCGTCGACGGAAATTTCTGCCAGACAGTTGAATATAAAGAGTGCAAATAAACCCTTAACATAGCCGAAAGGCACTTGTTCTCCCCGTCTTTCATTTTTTTGTTCTAGACCAAACCTGGGAACCTTCTAGTTACGGAGATATTGGGGGTCAAAGTTCCAACTTTTTCACAAGTTTTTTTTTTAAATACATGTTTTTAATGTAAGAGTTTTACTTTTCACACCTCCACGACCCCCGTACTATTCAAACCATCCATCAGCACAATGCTTTGAGTGCTTTTCATCGAGTCCTACCGTAAACCGTGATTTTTCACCCCAAAAAAAAAAGTCGATTCCTAGCAATCCTAATAATGTTTGCGTAAAGTTACTTAGTTTGATGTACAGAATGCTCGGTTGACGGATATGTGAAGGGGCTGTTTACACCCTGTACAGATTTAAAGAAACTGTATTCTATGAATATAAGAGTTCAACACCCTATAAAGCATTTGCAAAAAGCCTACAACATAAACTATATCTTAAATAAAAAAAAACTAACTCTTAATAACTTATTCACGCAAGAATGAATTTAAAAAAAAAAACACTCTTAACAATACTGATTACATTCACATATTTACCATCTTACATTATACATTTACTGTATCACCTTGCACTAATTAGACAACCTTATTTTCCTTGCCATAAAATTCAAAATCCAATAACAATTTTATAAACTACACCTGCTTTATTCAAGAACCTTATTTTTTAAGAAATAAGGTTTAGATTAGAGTGAGATATTTTTGAATAGTTTATTTTTATCTTGGTAGCGCCATACGGCGAAGTCAAAAGCGATGATCGATCAAAGTCGAGGGAGTTCGGTTCCCCGTTCGATCAAAATGTTAGTTGGTACAGATATTATTAATTGTTTGTATTTAGGTACGTGTATTATGTGTTTGTGTAGTTATGTAGTGGTCAGTGTGTTTTTAGAGAGATATTTTAGATAATTTAGTCGCCAGTATTTCATTTTGAAGCAAAAGCAGTATACATACATTAAGGATTGTAGCAGGCGTTGTTCTGTGGTTTGTGCCTACCCCCATGGTAAAAAGTCGTGAGTATACGGGGTGGAAGGGACACGAACGCGAAAACGGTTACCACGTACTCAGTCCGAGAATATAAGGTCTAACTATTCATACACGAAATATTTTCAGAGAATCATCTAACGACTATAACGAAGCCATTTCAAGAGATTTTTTTTTTATCTGAGTATATTTTTTTATAAAGAATAAATAATTTAAAATTACATGGCCCACAAAATAAATACTGGCTCCTTATTTTTAAACATCAATTACGCTAGTTTACTACGTCGTATTTACCTACTGTCATTGTTAGATTATGGGAGTAAAGGTTTTATGCAATAAGTCTCAAAAAATTTTAGAATTATAATAATTTCGTTAAAAAATACACTCTAGATTTTTTTTTCGTTGCTATAGCGACTTTACTAGGTACTTATAGAAGTTACTCTTAAAATATTTCGTGTATGAAAAGATAGACGTGGTAACCGTTTTCGCAACGGTGTTCCCATCCACCCTGTATGTAAGTACCTATATTTTTCGCAACGGTGTTCCCATCCACCCTGTATGTAAGTACCTATATTTTTCGCAACGGTGTTCCCATTCACCCTGTATGTAAGTACCTATATTTTTCGCAACGGTGTTCCCATCCACCCTGTATGTAAGTACCTATATTTTTCGCAACGGTGTTCCCATTCACCGTGTATGTAAGTACCTATATTTTTCGCAACGGTGTTCCCATCCACCCTGTATGTAAGTACCTATATTTTTCGCAACGGTGTTCCCATCCACCCTGTATGTAAGTACCTATATTTTTCGCAACGGTGTTCCCATCCACCCTGTATGTAAGTACCTATATTTTTCGCAACGGTGTTCCCATCCACCCTGTATGTAAGTACCTATATTTTTCACTGTACGGTATTTATAAGAAAAGAACTTTAATTTTTGTGTCTGTCGGTCTGTCTGCCTGTTTGTTCCGCCTAATCTCCGAAACGGCTGGACTGATTTTGACGGGACTTTTACCGGCAGATAGCTGATATTATAAAGAGTAGCTAGCTAGTTGTAGCTAGCTAGTATTACTTTTATTTTAGAAATAGGATTAGGGTTCCGCACGGACGAAGATCGCGGGTAACAGCTACTTATAAATAAAAAAAACAGGTCTTCAGTAATTTACTCCAAAAAGAAATAAGTCTATATAAAAACAGTTGAAGTACTAAACTATAAAAAACCAAATAAACAAACCCCACAAAAACGCACAATAAAATTAAACCAATAAATTCACAAAACAAAAGCGAAACGGCAAACTTAAACAAAAAACTCGACCATTATGAGCGCAAAATTTTTAATTTCTCGGTTATTAAGTTTGTCCAGCTAAGCCGAAAGCCGAAAGCCGAAACTGTTCTAGTTGGCACATTGCCAAGTACATTTGGCAGGAGTGGCGTACGCAAATTACTGTTTACATCCAGCTATATGGTAGCTCTGTGATGGTTGATATTGCTGTGCGGTGATCAGTTTTAACCGCTTTTTGAGTTATCGTTTGGTTCATGATGCATTTGGGTTAGCACCTGGCATAGCTGTTTATATTGGGAAACATTATCCTAATATTATATATGTGTCTCTTTACGCCTTATTTCGATGAAATTCGCACAGTTAAACCTGGCTTAGGACTTATGAAATTGGATACTATTTGAAACACTGTTTTAAGGTTTCACGGTTTACAACTAAACGTAAATTATCACTTACTTAGTATCGGGAGCTCAAAATAATAAACAATCAAGGAAGATATCCCGTAAGTGACAGTATAAATTTGGATACTATTTATCTATTGAACGCCTGTTAGTCAATCGATCAAATCACTATAACGGAATTAAGAGTACCTGTATTGATGTACTACTCCGCATCTCCGCCTCGTACAAGTTAAGGATCAGTTCCAAAAACTCAACATATTATTATGTATGGTGTATATTGGCTTACTGATGCTGAAGTTTCTCTAAGGCAATCGAAAAGCAAAAGATTCTTATGTTCAGATGACTTAACAATAGGATCTGATATCTTCAGTGGTTACACTGACCTTGAGCTGGCCTAGCGTACTACAGTTTTTAATAGAATAGGGGGCCACTTAATTCTCCTTTTTCACCACTGACGACTGGCCGCATACCAGTGGTCTTTGTAGTTATTTCGTAAGAGAAAGGCTCTAAAACTTTCGGCCTTCGAAGTTTTCATGAAAACTGTCATAGTTATAGACCGACCGCTTTAATGAGTCCTCGCCCTCACCACTTGTTCACCGGTAACCACTATGACGACACATATTTTAAGAACTGTCCAGTGCACATTTCGCCTCTTGTGTATCACGCAACGCCCGCACCTCCTTCGGTCCCCTTTGTCGTCGTACCCCCGCGCCCCTGTATCCCGCGGGCGAGGACTCATTAAAGTGGTCGGTCTATAGTACTCATCAAACAACAAACGGAGTAGACAGGATGTCTACACATAGAACCAATAAGGAAAATTTTGACACACAATCAAATTACCAAATTCTCAAAAGGAAATACGAAAGAAGGAAATGCAAGTACCAACATAACAATTAATAAACGATTCCAAACGTGCATCATCAAAAACAACCGGTTCCGGTCCTTCCTGGTAAAAGAACGAAATAATGAAAGAAAGAGACGCCGACAATATGTTACCGAATGCAATACATTGCTCGCAATGACTCATGATTATCTTTTTTTAAGATCTTTTGAGTCAATGAACTGTGGGCGATTCGTTTGATGAGTGTTTAAGACCTTATTTTAATGTGTTTGTATGTTTAACTAACCTACATACATAAACTCACGCCTTTTTCCAATGGGGTAGGCCGAAATCACAGAACGCCACCTGCTACGATCCTTAAATACTCCTTTTGCCTGGTCCACGTTCATACATCTGGCCATACACGCACACCGGTTGCGAGTACTACGCATCTGACCTGTCTGAAGAACCTCACCAAGAAGGTCAGTGTACGTCCTTCTAAGGCATCCCCTGCTACATGGCTAGGGGAGAGCCTAGTCGTGAGTCATGTCATTTGTCCTCGTGGTGGTGGTGCCGAATGTATAAGTTACTATTATGGAAAAGAAATAATGGATTAACTTATAATGTCAATGGTCAGCGTCATAGCATAAGACGATTTCTTGCCGAATACCTTAACAATGGAAAAGTGAAAAATGGGCTAAACTTTAATGTACAGTCATTCTACTTCTTTTGAAGGCACTATTTATTTACCTTATGATCCTGGAATTAATAAATTTGTATCAAGCTATACGGATGCAATCTAATTTAAACTCCATAAGCAGTATTTATTATGCTGTACTTAAAAGTATACTTAACTATACGAACATAATCTTACATTACTAGTTTAAATGCGAAAGTGTTGATGGATGTTTGTTGCTCAATCACGCCAGAACGGCTTAAAGGATCTGGATGAAATTTCGCACAGAGATAGACTATAGTCTGCAATACATAGACAACTTTTTATTCCGGAAGTACGATCCTTTGGGCAATTCCCGAACACCACGCGGGCGAAGCCGCGAGCATATTCAAGTACAAGAATATGCTTAATCTTAAGTACTTTTAAATCACTCCCCTGATATAATACGAAAAGTAAACTCTCGTTCACAGTCAGAAGATTATAGAGTAAAGACCGTTTAGTCTAATACCCTTTAAAGTTTTATTTCTTTTCTACGTCTTCTGCCCCATACATAAGCACGACGGCCAATCAAGCTTTACAAAACCAGTTTATGCGAATCTCTCATTGTATAGGAATTGTATACAAAGCGGGATCAAGTTATACTGGAAATATACAGCTTCATGTGCCACCGTGTGTACAATGCAGATGACTCAAGGGCACTTGACCGTCCATTGCTCTCTTCATACATAAAAGACTTAGTACAGATATTAAGTTACCTATCAATAAGCTTTCATGAGCAATGAGAACTATTCTGTGAAGGCTAATGAACCATCTTTATCTGATTTCTAAGAACTGTCATCTCTGGTCCTTAGCGGTCCTGTGATTCGAAGTTACGATACAGATTGGATAAGTAAAATAATTCGTTTATACATAGATAGCCTAGTGGTGTGACCGTCGGACTGCCAAGTCATAGGTCTCGAGTTCGAACCCAAGGCACGTACCTCTGATTTTTCGGATTCTTGTGCGTATTGTATAATTATCACTTGCTTCGGTGAAGGAAAACATGGTGAGGAAACCAGCATGCCTTTTTTTTTTTAGGATGGGAAATCATCAAATGACCCCCCCGCTCTGGGCGGAGCGGAAGGGAGTGTCAGACTTGTACTGACTAAAACCCATCCATGTTCCTTCTTTGCCCTTTATGTTCCAGGGCCGCGGTATCTCTTTCGAACAGTCCCGCAGCCCTGGCAGGCATCGGCCCGTGCGGACCCCTACGTGGTTGCTGACATCTCTTTGAGGCGCGCGTGGAACACGAACGCGCCGTCGATACGGCCTGTCGTCATAAGACGGCCGGACGGCGAGCTAGCCCATAACTCGCCGTCCACAGGCCCGCGCAAACCAGCATGCCTAAGAGATATTTCTCAACAGCATGTAAAGCCAAGTCAGAGGCCCATGGGCGGCATAAACACTCTCGAGACCAGGTTAGGCACTTACCATACGATATACCATGCTATGACTTTTTATTACTACTATAATACTTTTCCCTATTTGAATCGGATTTTGTTAACAATTTCAAAAGTTTTAATTTTTTGCACGTAACCCTAATTCTTTTTCTAAAATAAAAGTAGACTTAGTTACTCCTTATAAACATCAGCTATCTGCCGTTAAAAGTTCCTTCAAAACCGGTCCAGCCGTTTCGGAGATTGGCCAGAAGAAACAGACAAGACAGACAGAACGACAGACAGACACAGAAAAAATTAAAAAATGTTTTTTTTCATGTTAAGTACTGTTTTTATACTTTCATATTCATTCAATAAAAAGCTTTGAAATTACAAACAGGCATTTCAATTTTATTTATTTGTATAGATGTATATGACCACTTTTACTAAGAGTTAAGTTATTATGTAAGTTAACTTTATTTTATTTTAATCACGTGTTTCTGAGACATTCAAAATTTAAATCTTTCTTCCATTTTTCTCTCTATTAAAACACAAAGCAAATGGCCAATTATATCAGTTTAGCTCAGAGCTGTCTGCAAATGGCGACATCTCTAAGGCAATGTAACTGCTTTTCTTTCATTACGACATTCATTTTCTAATACCGCAGGGAATCTGGTTGATAAATAATCTAACCGCGTCTGAGATAGCAGACGCTATTAGGATGTAAGGATAGAAGACTCACTCTGAATGATGCTTGAAAACAAACGGTTCAGCAGATGAAACATAGGCAAGTGAACGTCCCTTTATCCTGTACTGGACCGACCTGCCAGATGCCTTAAACTTACTAAATCGATGCAGATGATTAAACGAGTAGGACTTCTCCTAGTCTTACCCTACCATTTCTTTGATCTTCATCAAAGAAACGATGGTTAATACAGAAAAGTATGGAAAAGAAGACATGCTGCGTCCACCCCAAATAAATTAGGATATGGGCAGGAGAATGGTGATGACAATGACTCCACCGTAAAATATGGTTTAACATTTCTTTTATCTCTTAAGAACTATCATAATGTATGTCGAAAAAAATAAAAAAGGTGCTCGTTCATAGCCTAACCTAAGCTTACAAAAAATATAGAGGAAGATGCATGATCTGCTTAGTCTTATGTAAAAATACTACATGATACTTTTTAGTGATATGCAACATGGTAAAGCCGAAGCCTTCATGAAGCCGTCAACCAAGCATTCTGTACATCCAATTAAGTAACTCTACGCAAAAATCGTTGCTGGGAAACGGCTTTTTTGGGGTAAAAAATCATGTATTTCTGTAATACTCAATGCCTTTCAGCTTCGTTATGGGCATTTTTACAAAGCCTGCCCAATGACTGATAAAATTTCCACCTCTCTTAGAAAATTCGTTAGAATTAACCTTCTCCACATCGTTACCACATGACGATAACATCTTAATGGGTTCCCAGGAGTGGCTGTCAACTCCTGGACTCCCGCCAAACTGTGCAGATCACAATTATAGGTATTGTGAACAGAACCCATTGTTCCACCTTGATGGCCGCTGATACGATGTGTCTTTGTTTTAGTCCTTTGAGTCCATCGTGTAATCACCTGAGATTAGGATTTGATTAGGAATATAGAGGACAATTGATGTTGATTTAGTTTGATGTAATTGAGGAGAGGCTACAATTGGTCCTTAGAATAACTTTTACCAGATTTTCCAGTGGTCCTGGGTTCGATTCCCAGGTCAGGCAGAAAGCTATTGGGTTTTTCCATCCGGAATTTCCCAGTAGTAGCCACGGAGTCTGAATTAGTGGCCGGTTGATGACAATAGGTTCGCAAGTTTTTTTTTTTAAATACATATTTTTTATGCGATAACTTTACACACCTCTATGACCCCTATGCTATTCAATGCATCCATCAGTGCAATGTTTTGAGTGCGTCACTTTGAGTCCTACCGTAAAACGTGATTGCTCACCCCAAAAATAATAGTCGTTTCACAGCAATAATTTTTGCGTAAAGTTACTTAGTTTGATGTACAGAATGCTTGGTTGACGGCTTCGTGAAGGGTCCGTTTAGGTACATGCAGGATACTTTTCACATCAACCCGTTGTCGCTCATCAATTCCCAGGCTCATCATATTAATTCCAATAAAATAACAGATTATCTAAAACAGCTGTAAAGCTAAACTTACCAGTGAGGTCACAAATATGGCTGCTCGATCTGACCCGACCTATTGAGCATGAGCTTGCTCCACATAGCTTGCTATCGGATTTCATTAGACAGCCAATGGAAGCTGTGGTGATTGATTATCCCGGAGTAGCTTTAGGAGTTAGGTTTCACGGGTTAGCTCATTAGGGTTGATTTTCATTGTGAGATTTGATACAGTAATGTTATTAAGGCTAATGTGGGGCATTAACTGATTGGCGTAGTCGATCTTGGTATTGTTTCATTACGATAATCTTGAATGTTAGTTATAAGTCATAACAAAGAATATTTTTGTCTATCAGCCCCCGTAGCATGACCACCGTAGACAAGGATTTCTTTGACAGAAGAATCGACAAAATGACAGATAGTGCAAAGAAATCTGTTATAGTGTCGACACCATCTGTCATTTTGTCGATTCTTCCGTCAAAGAAATCCTTGTCTACGGTGGTCATGCTACGGGGGCTGTGAGTGGTCGTAGAATTGGAAATTGTCTTTTCCTACTCCTCCACTATTATTTTCTGATTAATTTCGTTGCGGGATCCAGGACAGTTAAATTGTTTCTCTGCGACTTCGTCGAGCTTCATTGTCTCGGCGCTTTTCTGGTGGTTGCCACTGTTGTTTCTGACTTTCAGGAGTTGCAGTGTACAAAAAATACATACATAAAACTGACGCCTATTTCCCGCGGAGGTATTGGGGCGTAAAGCAACTTGCTACGATTCAAACATCCACTTTGGCTTCGTCCACGTTCGTGCATCTGGCTGGTCATACACCATGTATGACCCGCATATCGCTGACTGTTGCGAGTATTACGCACGTTACGCACCTGACCTTTTTGAACACCATGATCAGTAAGATCAGTGTGTGCGTGGATACATTACAGAATCTGATGGATGCTACTGAAGATGCGAAACACGTCGCCAAAATCTTGGACAGATTCGATTTAAATTGCCATCAACATGCAAAAAGAAGAGTGTTAGTGTGTGTGTTGAGTATCTTTAAAAAATACTAGTCATGTGTCTATACTATAATGTTATAAAGCGGTAAAATATGATCCAATTCTCAAAACGTTTTCACTGACAAAAAGCTGCATTATTCGTGGGTGCTATAGGCTATAAATTATATTTATATCATGCATATTAGCCGAGCTATCACAATTTTTGCGAACGAAGTCGCAGGCGAAGTGCTAGTCAATTATAACCATAATGATAAAACCTTATCATACTGCAACAACCATTCCAAAACTGACGAAAACATACCGTTTTTAAAGCCAGATCGCTTTAATTCCATCCATGTGACGATAAAATCTAAATAGGTCGTACGGCTGCCCCTCTGGCTGGACGGCCGCCAAATGGAAGGCTCCTAATGTAACGGTATAGGGAAGTCTGCGGCTGATACATGGATGGGAATTTGATGGCGATTTATATTTTCTGGAGAATTCTGGAGGAAAAGAAAATGTGGGGGCGTGTATTTGTGTTAAAGGATTTTGGATTTTTCTCCTTAAATACGGTTAAAAACGAACACTAGGTAGCCAAGTTTACGCCAAAGGCATCGTTGTGTTTGCCTTGAGCTGTCAATATCTCGTAACAATTATGACAGTACAGCTCTTCGTCATCTGTCTAGGCTTTTCCCAACTATGTTGGGGTCGGCTTCCAGTCTAACCGGATGCAGCTGAATACCAGTATTTCACATAGAGCGACTGCCTTTCTGACCTCCATAATCCAGTTAGTACTGGGTAATACGATACTCCTTGGTAAGACTAGTTGTCAGACTTTCAGGCCACTGACTACTTGTAACGACTGTCAAAAATCTACAAATGACAAATGACAACCGGGACTAACGGCTTAACGTGGTTTCAGAGGCACGAAAGAAACTCGGTATGTAATGGGTGTTCACCCATCCACGGACCAGCCTAGGCAAGCACGCGTTAACCTAAAGATCAACCGAGCGCCTGTCATTATTTAGCCACGAGCTCCTCAATGACACTGACAGCTCTTGAACGAGTATTAGATTTGCTGATCACGTTCAGTTTCATTGTTGCAACCCGCTTTTAGTAAGTTAAAAAACTCTAGGAAAAAACACTCTGACACCAGGTTTAGTGTATAAAGCCTAAATAAAAATACAATTATAAACACCCACATAATATAAAATATGGAAATCAGCAAATCAAACATGCATAACAGTATGCTGAAAACCAGAACCATAAATCAAAACTTCAGGTAATATTCATACAAATATTTTTACACGTGAAAAATAAACATTTAAACATGATATATACGGCATTCGCTCACAAATTTGTTAAAAACAAACAGACAGACGGACAATTTTTCATTAACCGCATGACGCGTGTTTCAAGCGAGGGAATTTGTAAAGGTGAGGACACACTGGTGCTTTTTCTTGTAACAGAACAAAAGCTGCGGGGAACTGAACATTGACATTTCAAAATGACGCTCGCTTGATAACATAACTTCACTCCTGTAATCCCCGAAGGGTTAGGCAAAGGTGTGCCTAGTGGTATACCCACATTTCGCCAGTTATGTTTAAGTCAAATGTAATAGGGGATGAACCCATTGCCATCAACCGGGCACAAATCCAGACTCTGAGGCTGCTACTGCGAAATTCCTGATGTAAAACCTAGATGTTTTGTTATAATTTATACTGTCCTGGGGCAGTCGGTTATAAACCAAGAACGAATTAGTTTAAAATTACAACAAGGAATGATATGTAAGCAAGAATAAAAGTAATACATAGATAAGATGAACTATAACATGAAAAGGAAGTTTACAAGTAAATGCTCAAACACGAATCCGCGAGAATGTAGCATTTATTCGAAATACTTTTGAACATTGAACTTATGCTCTTCTCTTCCGTGTCGCTGGCACGACAATTTTATATTTTATTAGCCCAGAATTTCGCCATTTCCACCGTGTCGTCAGTAGCAACGCAGAGGTCACTACGACTGCATGTTTTTAGGTTAAGAGGGCAGGATAGGAGGTGGAGCATATTTTGCTACACAGCTCCACAACCACACCCCGCTGCTGTTTCATTGAGGTTGCGTATGCTTGTACTTAGGTATTGTAACATTCGCAAGAACATTGCTCTACACGGAAACACTGTAGTGTGTTACCACCTTTACTTACAAGACAATTTATATGGCAAACGTTTTTCTTCTTATTTCCGTAATTTGTTTGTGAACGAAAGCGATACGTTATTGTTTTACCTTTAAATTGAGTGAGGTTTTAAATTATGATGTGTTTGGTAAATTGTGTTAATTTGTTCAACGGAAATGTTTGGTTAAAGAAATATTATATTTCATTAGAAGTCTTCTCCTCTCCAAGAGGAGCTCGAGGCTAAATAAAAACAGCCGCTCGGGTCGATCTATAGGTTAAGCCGTGCTTGCCTAGGTTGGTCTGTGGATGGGTGACCACCCACCACATACCGAGTTTCCTCCGTGCCTCGGAAAGCACGTTAAGCCGTTGTTCCCAGTTGTCATTTGTACATCTTTGACAGTCGTTAGGTAGTCAGTGGCCCAAAAAGTCTGACAACCAGTCTTACCAAGGAGTATTGTATTACCCAGTACTTGGGTTGTGGAGTTCAGATAGGCAGTCGCTCCATGTAAAATACTGGTATTCAGCTGCATCCGGTTAGACAGGAAGCCGACCCCAATATAGTTGGGAAAAGGCTAGGCAGATGAGAAGTCTTTTTCTTCGTGCTGTTTTGCCGAATTGACTTACTACTAACTAGTTAATGGTTTGGGTGGTCTATAAAAGTGGCCTAAAAAACCACGAGTGATTAAAGGATACCCCCTAAGGATTAACATACAATACAATACATTTTATAAGAGTACAAGAAGGTCAAAGCTTTGAAGATCTAGGTCTTAGCAAGCAAGCCAGACAACCTATAACCAAGCTAACATCAACCACAAATTCCACCTTTAATCCTTGCACCCGTCGTCAAAACTTAGTCCCCACTTCATTCCACCACAATGTACCCATACACAAGGCTGGCTACAAGTCAACGGGTTGTCAGTCGTTGTCAGACCTTACGGACTGACATCAGGCTTGTCAATTAAACTGACAGCTGACTTATGCACGCGAGGGGATTCAATGCCCGGTCGAGGCAATATGTTAATGTTTTCTTTTTAATTGTAAAACGTATTGAATTTGGTTCTTTTTTGTTTCTTTGTGAAGGAGGCTTTTTGTGAGTTTTTTCTCGAGTTTTTATTCGCATCAAACAGTCAGGTTTGTAAGGAGAAAGAGGAGGTACATTGCCCGGCAGTGAGACACATTGCAGTCTAGCAAAAAATGTTTTGATAAATGAGAAATAAACTTCTTAAAACTTAAATAATAATCAGCCTATAATGTTCCCACTGCTGGGACACAGGCCTCCTCTCTATGAGAGGGAATGGGCTATAATCCACCACGAGGGCCCAGTGCGAGTTGGTAGATGTCACATGTCTTCGAATTTTTGGTTCTACGACATGCCGGGTTCCTCACGATGTTTTCCTTCACCGTTTTGAGAGCAGTGGTGATGAAATAAATTACACAAAGTAATGCGCCTTCGAACCCACGACTTACTGTTCGTAAGTCGGGGCCGCCACTACTGGGCCACCGCCGCTCTCCGGAAAAACTTAAATATGAAACATAATTTTTTGTTTTACGTTTGTTTGAATACAAGTGGCAGTCAATGATGGTTACCTAATTCTAAAGAGCAATTTGAAAAAAAAAAACGATTTTTTTAAAGCTTGCCGAGAGACAGTAGAAGAAATGTTGGCAGACAATGTGGTCAGATGGGTGCGCAAGTACCCCAGCACCCCGGACCAAGGGAGTAGAAGAACACCGCATGGCTTCAGTCAGTACGCGTCTGACAGACCCCTTCGCCTATCTCAGGACGGAGGACATCCATGAGGATTGCCAGATGCAAAAAAAGACCTGGTTGAGACTCGCGCAGACTAAGGAAAAATGGCACAAAGGTTAGGAGGCCTATACTCAGTGGGAGGAACAAGGATGCTTATGATGATGAAGAAGATCAAAATGATTATCTATAGCTGTTGCCCGCGACTGTCGGCCACGTGAAATGATTATAAGTATATTAGTTCGCTATTTGATTCGGATTTTGTTAACAAATTCAAGGGTTTTATTTATTTGCACGGCACCTTAATTCTTTTTCTAAAATTAAAGTATTTTCTCCTAATAACATCAGCTATCTACCAGTAAAGGTCCTGTCAAAATCGGTTTAACCGTCATCATCATCATCTGCCTAGCCTTTTTCCCAACTATATTGGAGTTGGCTTCCAGTCTAACCGGATGCAGCTGAATACTAGTATTTTACATAGAGCGACTGCCTATCTGACCTCCACAACCCAGTTAGTACTGGGTAATACGATACCTCTTAGTAAGACTGGTTGTCAGACTTTAAATCGGTCTAACCGTTTCGGAGATTAGTGGTAACAAACAGACAGAAAGACAAAAATTAAAAAAAAATGTTATAAGTACCGTAAGTATAGTATACATTCATATTTTGAAATTACAAAAATACACTTTCATTTTATTTATTTCTATGGATTACCCACTTTTCTTATCAACTGTACATACACACACACATAAAAAAATATAAAACACCCACTTTATTACAAAGGGGTGGTTCCACGAACATCGAGGTTCCAAGAACTTGAGACGATACCTTAACGACGAGCAAAATTGCGTTCCAGAACAAATTAATGATGACGCATAACAACAGGTGCGGATATACACAACACAACCTAAAATCAACTTTATCACTTCAAAATAATGTCGTTATTTAATTGATGAAAATTGTGGATGGAAGACGGTCAGGCCGGCAAAACACCAACACACGCAAAAATAAACTTTAGAGCCTGCAAATAACGTCGTTATTTCATTGGTGAAAACTGCCAAAATGGCGGTCGGTACACCGACAGGCCAAATTGACAGTATTCCAATGTCTGCCTTTTTTTGGGTGCGTTTTAATTTACATGATTAAAAACTACTGTGTGTTTGTTTATTGTAAAGTATAAAGTCGCGGGTTTGCGAGTTTGGGAGTGATTAAATACGGATTTAACTTTTAACGACATCGATAGCAGCTTTTTAAAATGAAAAGCTTCTGATATCTGTTTTCATACAATATGATTAATGATCTATCTTTTTGCGTAGAAGTAATGAAGTAAGGCTCAAACTTGTTTTTGTTAGCCTACGTGTCC
Organism: Noctua fimbriata; assembly: GCA_905163415.1. Taxonomy (NCBI): domain Eukaryota; kingdom Metazoa; phylum Arthropoda; class Insecta; order Lepidoptera; family Noctuidae; genus Noctua; species Noctua fimbriata. The sequence continues at coordinate 9,603,892 of LR990946.1, forward strand.
CACTGCTGGGCCTCCCCGATCTCCTTCAAAACTTCTTTAACTTGTGCGACCTCTGGCCTTGTTTGTCAATCGTCTCGCAAAAAAAGATCTGAACGCCAACTCGCCGCGTTTATCTTGACGGAGATTTCGTTCATCAGCCTTTAAAATTAAATAAATCAAACTATTATTTCTACAAGTCTATTGCCAAGCTAAACAATACCAAAAGGTGTCAAAACAAGGTGTTTTAAACATCAGCACATATTTATTTTTGACAATCACTGCTTGAATGAGTTCTTACTGACGACCTTAAAAGTTCATCGTATTCAAAATATCCAATTAAAAGTCATAATATTTGCGAATCCTTGAAAAAGTTTTTTTTTTCAATCTTTGCCCCACTCTAGGAATTTCTCCTGTATCGTGGGTGCGTTTACAAACATTTAAACTCACATACACAAACAGCCAGACCCAAAACAACTACCTGTAGGCCATACAAATATTTGTTCCGTGCGGGAATCGAACCCGCGACACGCAGCGCAGCAGTCATTCGCTCAGTCACTGCGCCAACCATGCCGTCAAATTAAGGTTAAGTTCAAATTACGTGGCAACATTTTCTTTGCATGTCAATATAGTCAAAATAAAGTAAAATATTACTTAAGAAACATCCAGTAGGTCGGATTTACTTCGTCGAACAAACCTAAGGCTTATTTTTTGGAGCTACAAATGTTTTTCTGTTGTTTCCCCTTGGGATAGGTTTTAAGACTAACCTAGACAGACTTTTTAATGTTCATGAATAATTTATTTACATACATAAAAATACGCGTATTCCCTATAGTAGGCAGCATCCACAGACCGCCACATACGATCCATACATAGTCTGCTTCAACAGCTAGTACGTCACAAAGGCTCCGGACACTTACCGATAAATGTACCTACTGAAGTATCTGTCAGAGTCTGTCATCTAACCTGTACCTACTTTCAGAGCAAATAAAATTCTGATTCTGATTCTGGGGTATCGGTCACCGGTCCGCAATTTTTCCGTACCATACCATAACAGTCGTGTTGCGAAGACCTTTACCATCGAGATGTGTGATCAAACTGAAGGCCTAAAATAGCCGCTTTAGCAAAGCAGAGTGACATTCATAATATTATTTGTTAAAGTATGAAATTGCCGATTTTTATGGACGATGAAGTGAAAAGAGATATTTCCATTTTTTTTTTTCTTGGAAACTTCTGAACATTCAAAAATTCATGATACAATAGCAATAGTTAGAGTGAAAAAAGCTGCGTTGCACTGTGTATCTTAAATTCTCAAAACACAGTCTATGACAAAAATATACCTACTTGAAGTTGTGAAACCGACGGCACATTGAAACAGGTGTTTTGACACACTACCCTATGAGGTAATATGCAACTACTGGTACGGTTTTAAAACTCTAAACTCTAAGGTACGTAATTAACAATGAATCCAATAAAAATGGAATTAGGAAAAAATATATGAATACGTCAAAGTTACAAACATAACAAAATGTGAGAAAAAAACGGCAATTTCATAGTTAAAAACCTTTATTAACTGCTTTTGTGATCATTTTAAGAATTTTAACGATTCATATTGCTATCCTATTATGATTCTGCCAAAACGGCCATTACAGGCCCCCTGATATCTTCAAAGGAGACTCTTGTGTCAGTTTCACAAATTCCATAAAAAACTTAAAAAAAAACATATCTTAACCATTAAACCACCTCAGAAATGACCTTAAATATCATTTAAAGTGATTACCATTAACTACTCATCGACAACTCAATACCTACTTAATAATAGTGCAAACTAAATGGACGCGTGGCGCCCTCAGGCGACGAACCGGCGCGATCTGTCATTATCTGGAAAATTGAGAGCCAACACATGTTGGCTACTGTATTTAGTTTAATTCGAGCGATGGCAATACTTAAACAGATCAATTATTTTAGACAAAGCAAAACCCTTGCTTTGAGTAGTCAAGAAAATCAGTATCTTTTTATTATGCCCTAGCTTATGTTCGCGGCTCCACCCGTATGAAGTCCGGTAATCATCCCACGGGATTGTTTTACCGGGATAAAAAGTATTCTATATGTTAATCCAGGTTATAAACTATCTGTGTGCCAAATTTCATTCAAATCCGGTCAGTAGTTTTTGCGTGAAAGAGTAACAAACATCCAGACATTCATATATCCTCACAAATTTTCGCATTTATAATATTAGTAGGACAATTCTAGCCAGCCTAGCTTTATGCTAAAATTGAGTGTTAGGCTTGGCTTCCAGTCTAACCAGATGCAGCTGAATACTAGTACGTTTTTTTTTTCTTTTTTTAATACGTTGCCCCTCACTAGGAATTTCTCCTGTATCTTGGGTGGGTTTACAAACATTTAAACTCACATACACAAACAGCCAGGCCCGGAACAACTATCTGTAGGCCATACAAATATTTGCTCCGTACGGGGATCGAACCCGCGACACGTAACGCAGCAGTCAATCGCTCAGCCACTGCGCCAACCGTGCCTTCACGACGTCGTGACTTTACATGGAGCGAGAGCCTTAATGCCTATCGTCTACCTCCGGATTCCAGTTTCTGGGTAACACGATATCCCTTTGCTAAGACTGGTTCTCAGACTTGCGGGCTTCTGAATTCCAGTAACGACTGGCGAAGATCTACGAAATCAATCGGGCACAAACCCAGACTGAAGGCAATTTAGGGTGAATCCATCGAAACCTTTTAATCAAGAATAAAGTACTTTAAGCTCTTCCAAACAAAAACAGATAAAATATATTTTTGGTAAGATTCTTCATTTATAAGATTTTAAACTATCATGGTCACTAACAAGAAAGAGGGTAGACCGATTTGTCTGCTCATAAACACCCACCCGCAATAACTTCAGTTTATCCGTGATCATGGTGCTTGCAACAGCGCCGAAATATCGGGAACTCGTCAAAAATAGTAAACATGGTAAATATCCCGTTTCCTGTTTAAGTAATAATTCTTCATTTATTTTCCAAAAATATACCTCTAAAGATACAATCATATTCGGTCCCGTTGAATCAATCCACCATCTAAAAATATCCCTAATCCCGTCTAAATTCACCCAACCCAATAAGAGGAGGCCTTGATACATCGCGTAAAACTGAAGCACATCCATTCAATATTGTATCCAAATCAGCATATACTCATAAAAATATACGGCCTGTATTCGCTCAGCATTAAATTAACACGATACAGGCGAGGTTCAGAAGGGGCACTACTCCAGAAAACTCTATTCTTCAAAGGATATTACTCAACTTTGCAGATCTCTTGACCCTAGCCCTAGCATCTCAATACAAACGTGATGTTATTCTTGGATCATTGAAGGTGCTTTTCTGAAGACGACCACAGCCAAACCGTAGAGGCAATGCCACCGCTGCGGTAAACGGTTCTTGTGGCCTTCTAAGATCGCCTCATCATCATCATTATCATTTCTCTTGCCCTTATCCCAATTCTTTGGTGTCGACGCAGCATTTGTCTTCTACTTCCATACTTCTCTATTACTCGTCATTTCATTAGACACCTCCTTTAGTGCCATATACAGTCAATCCATTGTTTCATCGTGTAAGCCCTTTACTGTATATTTTTATTTTCTGAACATAGTGGACTTTCTGCTCATTACCCTCAGAGTGCCAATTACGATCTGTTTGTTGAACGTTATTAGCCATGATAGGGTACCGGCAGTGACGTCACAGGATGAATATCCGCCATCACTGGTATCGGGTTATATTGGAGTAGTAATTAACAATCAATATGGTGTTATAGTTCAGGATAATGATTACTTGTAATGGACTTTATCTAGTGTTTATTCGTGTGGTTACGATATAAGCATTCATCATGTTTCTGTCCTTGTCCCATGTTACTTAGGGTCGGCACAACACGTTTTTTTCTTCCATTCTACCCTGTCAACTGTCACGCAATCATTTACACCTTTTTCCTTCATATCATTCCTCACACAATCCATCCATCGTTTCCTTGGTCTTACGATATAAGCATTGTGACTCCCAAATAATATTCAAGCATTCAGTAAGGTGCCACTTCAGTAAGGTTTTAGTGAAAATGCCATAAACATCTGGAATGGAGCCTTCTGGAGATGGACAGGGAGTGACATCGGAGATGACGTCTTCTTCAATACTTTGCGTATTGAAGAAGGCATACTGCTTTGACTCCAAATAAATTGGGATATGGACAAGAGCACAAGAGGAGGATGATTTTAAAATTAGTAGCTATAACTGCGTAGTTACGAGATTGATTCAGCCAAAAGTCTTCTGGCTGAATCAGCTATTAATTATCATATAATCATTTTCATCATTTCAGCCGAAAGACGTACACTGCTGGACATAGGCCTCCCCCAAGTGTCACCACATTGACCGGTCCCGTGCGACTCGCCCCACATTTAGTCCTTCCCCTTTCGCACGACCTTGTTAATTAATCACTCATGAAATAATGCTAAATGATCATATAATAAAAGCACAAATATACAGACCCTGTCTATTCCATTCACGATCAAGGGCATACCTAAAACAATTACCGTCCTTACTAAAAATTCACACAACCCAAAAAAAACACTAATACGAACAATTAAACTAAAAAAGTTAATCAAGTGTAAAGTATAAAGGGTCACCGACATCGCTTCGGGCATCGTAAAACGTCCGTTAAGGGTGGACCACACGCGTCCGGACGACCGCAGGCCCCGTGGAGCCTGGCTCGATTTTACGACTAAAATTACGTTCGCGTCCGTTCGCTTAGTGGGATTTCAATTTTTAGGGACCCGTTGTAAGGGAAATCGTTTGGGAAAACGTTATTTAAGGTGAAAACATTTGCCAAAAGTTTTTTTGTAAAAAGTTCTTTCGTAAGTATGGCAAATATGTAGTAAAATCATAGAATATTAAAAAAATGGGAACATTAAAACGCTGATTATTTCGCGTAATATTTACACGACATAGTCAGCCTTTTAATGTTCCCATTGCTGTAAGACAAGCCTCCTCTTCGTGAAAGGTAGTGGGCCGATATCTACCACACGATAGGTCACATGTCTTCGGTTCTTTTTTTGGTTCTTAGACGCTGGTTTCCTTACGATATTTTCCTTCACCGTGTTGACGAAAACATTGATTTGACTTTATTTATCATTGTTTTCATAAATTACCCACTCTGGTCAGTGCATACCGTCAATTGCTGGGCAAGGCCCCACATTTAATCTTTCCCCTTTCGCACGACCTTGTTAATTAATCACTCATGAAATAATGCTAAATGATCATTGAAATTCTTCTTCCAAAAACAATTTAAGCTAAAAAGAAAACTACTGAAATAAATAACAACCAACTTATTCGAAGCGTTCATTTAAATGTATAAGCAGCTTTTAAATGTAAGTATTCAATCAGAATAAATAAATCGATTGATTATACATGCAGCCATCTTCAATGAATAGGTGTAACATCAATATTTATGAACACACTCCGAAATTAGACAGAACACAAGAAAATCCAATTACGTTAAAACATACGGAACCCACACATTTTACAAAGTAACATTCTTGTCATATTTACATAAATTTATTTAAAGCCATGCAACGAAAAAAAAAAACTACTTATAACCAGTTAAAACTACTTATAACCACTTATAACCGCTTCAAACCGGTTTAATTCTAAAAATAATTAACAATTTTAACGGTCATCGGCGCTCAGGTAATGTTTATTCTATAATTAAATTTAATTTTATTGGTTTCGGTAAGTTATTTAAACGGAGCTGATTTGTTTGTTAACATTAAATAAACAATAAAAAACATATTAACAGACCATAATATTTCCAGTGTCGGAAAAGGGCTAATTTGCATTTATATGAGTATATTCGTAAATATTGGGAAGTCAATACTCGTTTAATATATGCTTTATTAAATGAAAAATGTTGTTTAAGGTCTTAAAATACGATACGGTGTCGTATTTTCTATTAGCGCGGTGAGAATGGTGTGTTTGGTTAATTCCTACGTCCGTCATTTCTACGACTAAAAAAATCATCATAACGAGAATCAACATAGCGGGACTGTTGCTGTGTGATTTTTCTCTAAAACAGTTTCTTAATATGACATTAGGAGAAAGTAAGGCAGAAGTGTAGGTCCCTAATAGTACACCAAAAATTTCGCCACCTATGTTAAAGACCCATGTAACAGGGGGCGAGCGTATTGCCATCAACTAGGCTCAGATCCAGACTCCGTGGCTGCTACCGAGAAATTTCTGATGGAAAAACTCAATAACACTTTGTCCGACCCGGGAACCGAGGACCTCTTGCTCAGCAGTCACGCTTGCGACCACTAGACCAGCGAGGTAGTCAAAAAGTAAGTAAAAGAGTTTGTTATAATGATATAATAAAGACTATATTATGTTACAATGGAACCTACGAGAGTCTTAGTATGATCAATTATAGAACATTACACACATACAATGACACAAGGATACATCTGCCTGTCCACTCGATGTTTAAAAGCAGCACAATAACTTTAAGCATTAAAGCTAAATGACGCATAAAAACCCAAAAACACTCACTAACTTCAATAAACATTCCATAAAATAATTTCAACATTTATTTTAAGGACCACATCCAATATGGCGGTTCAAGACGATTCCAAATATAGAGCACACGGCTTTAGTACTTAATTGACACGCTAAAATAACCCTTTTAACTAAATTACAGGCTCGTCGTTATTTCAAACGCCATAAGTCTTATATTACTATAAATCATTCATCGTGTTTAATAAGGCGAAGCGGGGCGGCCGCGTATTTCTGTAGTATAGTCGAGTGCATTCTCTGTGTCTGAAAGTGTTGGCGCTTGGATAGGGACACATGATATGATTTATGTGTTCAAATTGTATGGATAATTATTTTGAAGACAAAGCGTATAAAATGGAAAAGATGTATTCGGAGGAAGACCCCGGTTAATATAAAAAGTTCCACTACATACAAATCCAAATTTATTTATTTATTAATTCATTGACATAAACCTATTTAGGAATGGTTTGAGAAAACTGAAATCTCCTCGAAATGGGTTATATAGAAGGACGAAACTTTGTATAGATTTATGGACGTAAGTCTGTTAGGTCAAAATGAGTAGCATAAACCCTGTGTGTCAACCAATATGTACATAGTGTCAAACATACTCTGGCCGATCAAGACCAAACACAATCTTTAAAAGTATGTATGAAATATACATCAAACCAAACAGTCCACTTTCTCACCTAACAAACCCTACTCCACCTCAGCGCATACTACAAAACTACGCAACAAATATGCATGTCTCATATTTGTTGCGTAGTGCCAAACATTCTGTGGCCGATGAAGACCAAACACACGACCATTATAAGTATGTAGGAAATGTACATCAACCCAAAACCCAGTTCACTTTCTCACCTAACAAACCGTACTCCACCTCAGCGCATACTACAAAACTACGCAACAAATATGAGTGTGTCATATTTGTTGCGTAGTGTCAAACATTCTGTGGCCGATCAAGACCAAACACACAATCTTTATAAGTATGTAGGAAATATGTATACATCCACCCAACCCACAGACCACTTTCTCACCGAAAAAACCCTACTCCACCTCAGAGCATACTACAAAACTACGCAACAAATATGACACATGGCTTCTCAACTCGCCGTCACGACGCACGCTCAGTTTGCTCCAACCCAACCGATACACCGTGTAATAATGATATATTGAAGATAAACGTATTTCATATACTCGTAGTTAATTTATGAGTCATTGTTAGTTTAAAATGTTTATTAGGAGAAAGATGAATTAGAAATAACTTGATGATTCTTAAGTTTCGCAACTGTTCATATTAGACTCAAGATGTGCCAAAAATAGAAAAACCAAATCGTAGCACATTTAAAGTGTTTGTAATTGATAATTTCAAACGCTTAATTTTCTGTACATTTTTGTCTTTAATTCGGCATATTTCGTACGAACTGACAGGTCTTAAAACAAAATGTGTCAAAAGTGAAAAATGAATTCATCAGTGAATCGATCCAACGATGTTGTATTTCGCTACTCGCCTACCGAATAATCGAAAACGAAATTAAAGGTGCATATGAAAATATAATGCCTATGTAATTTTAAAGTATCTTGTTTACTTGAAATGAAACTTAAATGAACAGTAACTCTATTGAAGCATATCAAATCAAGAATAGTAATTTCAAAATAAATTAATGTGTATTTCCATTCAGTTCGAAATTTCAGTCTCCCGAAACCTGTGTTTAAAATTGCCTTTGTCAAAAGCCAAACGACATCCCAACAAAACTATCTAACACATCAACGATATCGAATGTCGATCTAGTAAATACTAAACATGTATGGAATCAGCAGTATCACATACGATCCTTATAGATTAACCTATATACTACTTTGTAAACATTTGGACGGTCGTTCGACTGCTTTCCGATGGCGAAAAATCGATTAGTCAGTTTCGAATTTAGAATTCAGTTGAGTAACTGTCGTGGTTTAGTTAGATTTTATATTTAGAATAGTGTAGTTAGTGCAGTCGTTAAATGTAGCAGTTAAAAGCTGTTTATTAACTATTAACATTTGGTTACGTTTAAAGCTTTTAACTATTCAGCTACTAGAACCCGCAATTTTAATGAAAAATATTACTTTAAGATTTTCGTAATGTATCGAAAAGCAATACAACTTTGTTTGAGTAAAGTATTTCATTACGATTGCTCTGAACACGTTGACCTAAAACATCATGCGGGAACCGGTATGTCTTAAAATTTAAAATTCGGAAGACATTTGTAACTGCCTCCAACCAGTACTGGACCTGCGTGGTGGATTACGGTCTACTACCCTTCACGGAATTGTGACCGGTTTCCATCATCATCTGCCTAGTCTTTTCCCAACTGTGTTGGGGTCGGCTCCTAGTCTGGAGCGACTGTCTATCTGACCTCCACACCCCAGTTCGTTCTGGGTAATAAGATACCCCTTCGTAAGACTGGTTGCCTGACTTTCGGGCCACTGATTACCTGTAACGATTGTCACAAATCTACAAACGACAGCGGAGACCAATGGCTTATCGTGCTTTCCGAGCCACGGAGGAAACTCGGTATGTAATGGGTGGACACCTATCCACGGACCATCCTAGGCAAGCGTGGCTTAACCTGAAGATCGACCCGAGCGGCTGTTATTAGTTAGCCACGAGCTCCTCCCAATATTTTTCAATAATCTATTAAATACTCAAACCTAACCTACATATCGCCAAGTCTGCATTTGATCCTCGGATATAAGATTGATTCATCAGCGGCAGCACGCGGGGAACTAATTACTGGAGTCAAACAATACGCCTTGAGTAGCGTCGTGCACACGATTAGTGGTGTACCATGATACGAGAAACGGTTATCGATAAAGCAACCGCCTTTTATCGATATCATCGAAGAGAAGTTTGATATGACCATTTTGTTGAAGAGTTTCTAATCTTGATGCAATATGCGCCTATGGGGTTTCTCCTCGATCTATTGTGTGCCTACAGGTACAGTCAGGGAAATAATCTTCTATCGAGTTGACAATTTGACGTTTTATAGCCATTTCACAGAACTGTCAAAGAATGAGTTGTTAACACACTACTTTAATTTACCGTGTCACAGCCATTTGACACAACTGTCAAACTGACATTTTTTTTTTAATGACACGTAGGAATTTGTCCTGTATCGTGGGTGCGTTTACAAAATAAGCTCACATACAGACCCGGAACAGCGACACGAAGCGCAGCAGTCAATCGCTCAGCCAACGGTGCCGTCAAAGTCAGTCAGCCAGTTAGTTATCAAAGTTGTAATTAAAGTATAGACGTTCATTTAAAATTGGAATTCATTTTCCTTGTGACTTTACATTTAACACATTTCAGTATTATCACTAAAATAGCAACGTTGAATTTTACAGTAAAGTTTCCAGTTTTATGAAACTGACGAAGCATGAAGCTATGAATAAAACCCTGCAAGAATGTAGTCATCGATTTTCTATACAGTTTTATTATATTTTACTGGTAACAGACGTTCTTCGGTTTGAGTACGGCGTTTAATGATTATGTTTATTGTGTGGGTTGGAAACAAATTAGTTGTAACTATAGAGGAGGAGGTGGTAATCATTTTTTATGTGTCTCTGTGTCTTATCTTTTATTTTCAATAATAATATACAGGGTGGGTAAAAAATCGTGGATCAAACGAAACAGCCCCATAGTTGGGGTTATTTGCAGTAAAAAAATACTCTGTGGCAGAGCGCTAACTTGATCCTTAAAAGTTATGACTACTTGAGTGTTTTTTTTAGAAAATACCAAAATTTGTAATAAATAGGCAATTAGAGTAAAATGGATGTAGTTGCTTCTAGGAACTCTATCATAACTACTACAAAAAAAGTACTTTTTTGAGAATATCTTTTAAGTCTCACGAAAAATTATTTGTAACTTTAGAACATTACTGTAAAAAAAAGTACTATCAAAAAATTATCCTGATAACCCTAACTATCGCCCTGTTTCGTTTGATCTACAAATTTTTACCCACCGTGTATATAAGAAATAATAAAAATCTTTATAGACAAGTGATTACTCACAAACATCAGTGTAGCCCTGGCTCTTGTACTAGGAGTTCCTGTACAACAAGAGCCAGTCAATATTTTTACTGTATTTTAGTTTTTTCTTCCAAAAAAAAATTTAAACATAGCTTTGCAAAACCAAGGCTAATACCCTCGTTTCCACATATTCCTCCTTAAGTAAATAGTATTGACAATAGGAAAGGCAAACACGGGATTGTTTTATCAGTCCTGTTTGCACGCGAGCGACTAATTAGCCAAGTTAAACAATAAGGTGCCACGACGCTAGTGTCGCGAACACGCGGATCTTGAATAGGGATGGGACGATGTCGATAAAATGTAATAAAGTTGAATATTGATTATTGAGGTTGATTGGTAGAAAATGCCTATGGCATTTAGTCCCGCCTCTATACTGTGTGTTTAAAATGTTAAATAAATATTGTTAGAAGCTGCGGTGTTCTGCAATAATTAACTGATTATATGAAATTAATTTCATTAGAGGAACAAGCTGTAGGTTGCAAGACGGCGTGTTTTCCCAACTATGGTGGAAATGGCTACCAGTCTAACCGGATACAACTTACTACGAGCATTTAACATTAAGTGACTGCCCGGCTGTCTACACATCACCATTCAAGACTAAAGTCATCTCTCAAAATAACTGAGAGCTTAGAAAGCGAACATACGTTTGTGACCAACAAAGACAAAACTGCAAACAAACTGACAGCATATTTTCAGAAAAGTTACAACTCTACCTTATCGCTCAAAGAACACAAGCCAAGCAGTTACATATAAGTTAAAAGTGATATACCAACATTATAACTCAACTTAAACTTTAATAGAAAACAAGATGCTCTACCAACATATTTACTTTAAAAACTTTACCTCAAGACACACACACACTCACAATATACGCTATATTATAACTTTATTCAACACACCAACTTTTACTTGAACACAAGACCAAAAACAAAAAGTAAACTAACATAATCTATTAATACAGCATCGAACAAGCTAAAATTAGACTTAACTATATCGATAATATAGTTGATAATACAAAATCGGCGACGTCGTGAACACGCTTGGTCGTCGCATTTTCTAGTGACGTGCATTTAAATTATCGATTATGTGGAAGGTAGACAAAGCGAGCAGTCTCCAAAGAATCTTGAACGATATCCTCGTGTCATGTAGTGCACATGGGTAGATGCATTTTTTAGGAATGTACTGGTTGTCGATACATTTTTGGACATGTTTAGATTTCACAAAATAAAAATGCACACTCACGTCAAGTATATTGAATTGTTGTCCGTGATTGACCTCTGCTGAAGTTTAGTTACGCCCTACAAATACTTTTCAGATCTAGACCTAAACTAGTTGCGAGAGAGTATTTCTTCCCGATATAGATACACCATTTTTTACCGGCTTCAAAAAAGGATGCGATTATGTACTCAGCAAGCATCTCTTTTTGTAGTGATTTGAATCGAATTTAAACTGAATCCTACTTTGTTTTTATTCTGACATGCCAAGCAACTATATTCTATACCCAATAGGTATATATTTTTGATACCTGAATAATCTCAAGAAAATGATAACGTTATTTATCTTTTTCTTCTCTCTTGAGTTGCACTTTCTTTTACTTCTTACACTCTCCTATCCGATATTGGATTACAAGAATATAATTTTTAATTATTTGATACAAAGTCAATTAAACAGTAATCATATCGATACCAACCGTTCCCCATCCCTAGCCGTCAGCACACGACTAAAATAAGAATAACATCGCAGCAACAGGCGGTCAGGGCTTTTTACTTCTTTTTCTCCAGTCGAGCTAAGCACGACCTAGCCTCGGCTTAGGTAATGTGTATTCAAATGGTTTCTGGCTCGGAAACCTTTGTAGTACTAAAATAAATTCACTATCAGTACTTGTTTGAGATAAGTATAAAATTGTGTTGTAGTTTGTTTTGTACGTTTGTGGGCGTATTTTTAGGGTAATGTCGCAAATGAGCTGTAGTTTTGGAGAGAAAATGGTGACTAGGAAATTATTCTTGTATATTTGTCTCCCACTAGGTGGACCGAGGACCTGGTGAAGGTTGCAGGGATCCGCTGGATGCGAGTCGCACGGGACCGGTCAATGTGGCGACACTTGGGGGAGGCCTATGTCCAGCAGTGGACGTCTTTCGGCTGAAATGATGATTGATCGATTGAGATGATTTGTCGTTTCAGCCAAGGGAGGCCTTTGGCCAGCAGTGGGACAGTTTAGGCTGGTATAAAAAATCCTATTCTGGTAGCTTTGTGAACGGTTTTAATTAAATATTAATTAGGTACCTGATGTTGTCTCCGGACATATTTGAGACTTTACATTCGTGATGGGCTGATAAGATGGTATCTGTTGAAATGGTTGAATTACCTGAAAACAAAAAAAAAATACGTTAAGTCAAAACTAATACATTTGTATTAGTTTTGACTAATTATTATTAATCTTACTAAGTCATAGTCAGATAGGACAGACGTCGGATGATTTCAATGCTGAACTTAACACGCAGGATAACTTAAAGATAGTGTATACGAAAAAGGTGGCTGGAACGGACTGAATGAGAAGGTGGAGAACTGGGTTTTGTAGCTTGGAAGAGGCTTATTCCCAACAGTGGGCTAAGATAGGTAAAGTTGTTGATAATCTCTGAATATTAGAATTTTTAAAAATATGACTGCCTCGTTGGTCTAGTTGTTGAGCATGAGGTCCTGGGTTGGATTCCCAGGTCGGGCAAAGTATAATTGGGTTTTCCATTAGGAATATCTCAGTGGCAGCCACGGAGTCTGGATTTGTGTCCGGTAGATGGCATTAAGCTCGCCCCCTATTACATGGGACTTGAACATAACTGGCGAAATGTGGGTGTACTATACAGTACAGACAGACATTACAGGCGTGGTGTTATGTTATTTTATTACGTTACGATTACAAAGTATAAACTGAGCAGCATAAACTCACAAGGGACTCCTAGGCTAGGAATGTAACCTTAATTATTTACCCTATTTGTACCAACTTTAATCAATTAAGATTCGTTTTAATTAGAAATCCGGAGATATACGACTAAAATACGTAACGAACGTACTTTTAGTGAAATATTTGGGCTCGTTCTAGTTGAGTAAATAGTTCAAATTAAATATTGGGCTAGAATTTTAGATAGAAGAATAATCATGCTGATTTTCGTGTTAAAATTTTAATAGAGAGTTTCTTTGCGTATATTTGGAAGACAGCTTAAAGTAACAGTTTAAGGATAGTAATGGCTTTGCTGATGCATAAAGGGTGTAAAAAGACCCTTACGAAGTCGAAAGGCTCTAGTTATCCCCGTCATTGCGAACATTTTTTTTGTTCTAGACCATACCTGGGAACCTTTTAGTTACGGAGGGTCAAAGTCACAACTTTTTAACAAATATTTTTTAAATACATGTTTTTAACTTTTTCTACTTAAAACAACTTTTTTTTTTTACTTTAAACACCTTCACGACCCCCGTACTATTCAAACCATCCATCAGCAATGATTTGAGTGCGTTACATTGAGTCCTACCGTAAAACGTGATTTTTCACCAAAAAAAGGTGTTTCCCAGTAATAATTTTTTCGTAAAGTTATTTAGTTTAATGTACATTATGATTGGTTGACGGCTCTGAAGGGTCTATTTATCCTGTATTTGGTCAAATGAAAAGTCGCAGAAAGATAAAATAAAAACAGGAATAGCGCACAAGACTCTATAATCACAGTAATATGCTCCTTATGTATCCTTAATTCAGTATTATAGCAGTGACAGCCTAGCGGTGTGACCGTCGGACTGCCAAGTCGTAGTCTCAAGTTCGAACCCAAGACACGCACCTCTGATTTTACGGATTCATGTGCGTATTGTATGATTATCACTTGCTCAAGGAAATCATCGTGAGGAAACCAGCATGCCTGAGAGATATTTCTCGACGGCATGTAAAGCCAAGTCAGAGGCCCACAGGCGGCATAAAAACTCTGACACCAGGTTAGGCACTAACCACACGATAAAGAAGGAAGAAATATCCTTAATTCAGCAAAACCGACTACTTCATAGTTTGCATTTTCATTGCGAAACCACACCCGATAAAACCTAACCAACCAAAACAAAAACGTGCACAGCCATTGAATTTTACACTCTATAATTAAATAAATTAACGTAGACTATTCAATGTTTCTGTATTTAATTGTCCATAGCCAACCGCCCACCACTTACGGCTGATTTCAATTAACTATTCATTCTGCTTATCCTGCTCATATTATTGGCGTTTACCATGATTTTTGGTTCATTTTAATGAAGGGTTGATCGTTAATTAATTTATGGGTTATTTTTATTTATTACTGATAATGTTTTTGATTGCAACGAGTACAGGATGTAACGAAACGGCAGAGTTTATTTTATCAGGCTTCACTAACAGTGGTATGTCTAAAGCATACCATCTATTATAACCGTAGCTATTTAAAACAAAATGTTGAACCACTGGGTTCGATTCTCGGGTCGGGCAGTGTCATTGGGTTTTTCTATCAGGAATTTCAGCAGCCACGGAGCCTAGTTTTGTACCCGGTTGATGGCAATAGGTTCGCCCCCTATTACATGGGACTTAAACATAAGTAAGTTAAAATCATCAAATGAGTGTCAAACTTATACTGACTAAAACCCATCCATGTTCCTTCTTTGCCCTTTGTGTTCCAGGGCCGCGGTTTCTCTTTCGAACACACACACACACACACCTGCTTAACTCTTCAGGGATGACAGGCGTGATGTTATCTTATGTTGAACCTGTTTTCTTAAGCAAAGTCCTAAGACCATCTGTAATGATTAAAACACATGAGCAAGTCCTACTTAGGTCTCGAATCACCAATACTCAGTGCGCTATCATAGTCTTCAACGCTTGGACTTGTATATAGGTAGTTTTTAGTTTGAGTCTTTTGTCCAGCAGTCATCATCATCATCATCATCATTTCAGCCGAAAGACGTCCACTGCTGGACATAGGCCTCCCCAAGGGGGGTTTTGCCATAATCGCCACGCTTGGCAGGCGGGTTGGCGATCGCAGTATGTTTGTTATAAAAAATCACAGAGAACGCTGCTGCCCATTCACTGGTAAGTCCCTTAGTCGCCTCTTACGACACCCACGGGAAGATATGTCCAGCAGTAAGTATTTGTAATTAGCTCACATTAGGTCAACGCACTGACCGCCTCGTTAGTCTAGTAGTCGCAAGCGCGACTGCTGAGTATGAGATCTTGGGTTTGATTCCCAGGTCGGGCAGTGTTATTGGATTTTTGTTGTACGAAAGTTTGTGAGGAAGGATGTTTGTTACTCTTTCACGCAAAAACTATTGAACGGATTTGGATGAAATTTGGCACAAGAATAGTTTATACCCTGGATTAACACATGAGATATTTTTTATCCCGGTATTGCAATCCCGTAGGACAAATATTTGAAGCCGCGGGCATAAGCAAGTGAATGATAAAGTTCCAAGCAAAAATTGAAGTACAATATATTGCCTTCATGTCAGACCATAATAATAATACAAGCCGATACAGCATGAGACAGTCTACCTAATGATGTCCCTTTGTGTACTGGATATCCAAACCAACCGAAGCATACATCGTTTCCAGGAGACCTCTCCCTTTCACAAAGACTGGCTACACAGTTCTGCGAATTACCAAGCGGTGATGCCTGACGGAGTACCAGGAACCAAGGATTGGTCGAAGTAATTACTTGTCGAAGATACCTACTTAATTGGCAATTTTATGCGTCAATAAGTTAGGAGGGAAGCCGGTGAGCGTGCTAAGTAAATTAAAACCTTTGCAAATTGGTGCGACTTTTTATACTTTGCACAGTCGTTAAAGACAATAGCGAACTGCTTTTTTATGTTGAACTGGCTTTTGACCGCGACTTCCTACGAAAAAAAAGGTTCATTTCCTGTGATAAAATGTAGCCTATATTTTAAGTTAAGCATCTAGCAGTAGAGCGGTGAAAACTGCGTATAAACATACAGACATACAGACAGACAGACAGAAAAATATCTAAAAACTGTTGTTTTGGTTTCTGTTGCTCTGATAAAGACCGAAGAAGATATAATTTTTTTTTCAATATCATCAATGTACAGACATCGGCCTGTTACAATTTTAATATATGTATATAGATTATCCTTATTCTGTATCAAATCGAAGTTTTCACACCACACAGAGGTGTCAGTATAAAGTAATGTGGTCAACTGGCATAACCTAGAACCGAAAATTGGAAGACATATAACATCCACCGAACCCTACCCGATCGAGTCCGAGTTGAGAGAAGAGAGAAGGCCTGTCCCAGCAGTGGGAACACTATAGACCGATGATGATTGTATTGCTATCAAGAAGTGTACAAAAAAAAACATTTATCATAATTTTTTGCTAGCTCCATCCAGCTCTATGACAAAATCCATTAACTTTCCTCGTCGTTGTGTTATGTATTTTTAAGTAAATAAATGTTCCTATGTGGTCCATTTGGAAGGCGTGTTAGTCAAACATCGGGCGCGTATGCAAAGTGCTGTGCTGCATTTGATGTATGCTCGTGATGCTTTAAAACCGAATTCTGTTAAACCGTCACGTAACATTTGGCTTAACATCTAGGTACACTCCTTCCTCAGTTACCATCACTTTGACTTCTTGACTGCCTCGCTGGTCTAGTGGTCGCGACTGCTGAGCATGACGTCCTTGGTTCGATTCCCGGTTCGGGAAATTTTTTATTAGTTTTTTTCCTTCAGGAATTTCTCAGTAACAGCTACGGAGTCTGGATTTGTGACCGGTTGATGGCAATAGGCTCGCCTCCTTGGACTTAAAGATAGCTGGCCTGTGTTGTGTTGTTATGTTACTTTGTTTGTTTGTGTTTGCATAAGAATTTCATAGCAATTATGTTTTTCAAGAAGGCACATAGACATTTGGAACATATTTCAAAATAAAATCTATCTCTGGAAATTATACATCTGGCCATCAATAATTTCACAATAAATTATCAGGTTAATTAATGCAGTTTCTTTATGTTGCCTTCAAAGTAGAAAAAGACGGCCAAATTTGGCGTGTCCCGTCGGTGTTCGTAAATGTCACGTGAAGAAAACCAGAAAACGTTGCCCCACACTAGGAATTTATTTTTCTGTATCGTGGGTGCGTTTTACAAACAAGCAAGCATTTGACAAGCAGCAGCAGCAGGCGTTTTGTTCAAGTTGTAATTCAAGCGTCAGAATATCAGCCCTCTATTCCGCTACGGTGTAACAGCGGCCACAATAACGCCTCACTTTAATATTCATGTACGAAGCTTATCCGCAAACGGAGCTGGAACGCGCTGGAACGCTCTGGAGCACGCTGGAGCGAGCTGTAGCTTGCAGACGACTGTAATGTGCATCCATCAACTCCTCACACGTACACAGTTGTTTATTATTAAGAGCCTTTACGACTTACGGCATTTCATACAAACTTTCAAGTCCTTTTTTTTCGAAATGAATGAACCGATTTTAATGAAACTTCATTCGCATAAGCAGGAGACATAGGTCTAAACATCTATCAGAGAACATCATCATCTGACTAGTCTTTTCCCAACTATATTGGGGTCGGCTTCCAGTCTAACCGGATGCAGCTGAACTTACATGGAGCGACTGCCTATCTGACCTCCACAACCCAGTTAGTACTGGGTAATACGATACCCCTTGGTAAGACTGGTTGTCAGACTTTTCTACCTAACGACTGTCAAAGATCTACAAATGACACCCGGGAACAACGGCTTAAAGTGATTTCCGAGGCACGGAGGACTCGGTATGTAATGGGTGGTCACCCATCCATAGACCAACCTAGGCAAGCACGGCTTAACTTAAAGATCGATCCGAGCGGCGGTTATTATTTAGCCACGAGCTCCTCAAACATCTATCACTGAACATAGTGTTACAGCTAAATTACACCGATTTTAGATTTTCCATAGAAACAGAAATTTCCAATTTTCTTTTTGTTCAAAAGACATTTCGAAAATGTTTTCTGATGTACCGGTATACAGAATTTAATCCACATTAAATTCTGATCACCGGTATTTTTACACACATACACAAGTCCCTGAATCATCGACATACAAAAAGACAAATGACGACCGACCTGTGGAAAAACTTTGATGAATGAATGAATCACACATTGACAACCGGTGAGTGACTAGACATTCTTCAGAAATAATCATGAGAATTTCTTAAAAGGTGGTTAAAGAATGATTGGACAAGCTGTGTCATACGTTTCGTAAAAAGTGGTATTTTAAAAGGATGCGTTTTTAAGTTTTTACTCAGTGACGAGGAAAATTCATAGTGAGTCACAGTAGCGAAGGGTCGATTTTTTGGAAGAGGGAAGCCGGAGTACATATCTTTCATGTGATTACCACATTGTACACTTAGTTTTGACTTTGATTATATTATTTGTCTATAGAATACTGACTGTGATATTTTTCAAAGGGAATCCGGTAGGAATCGAGTTGTATGGAACCTTCGCCACTGCTGAGTCATAGTGTTTTTAGAACTTGTCTTCTTACTAAGAAAAATGTATGAATAATATGGTCCAGGTAAACCGATCGTAGTGCTTTAGATACTTCAAAAGTTAGTCATTCATTTCGAACAGTAGATTATAACACTATACCTTCTCTATAGTTCCATCAGATGCGACTATGTAACATAACATCACGCCTGTAATCTCCGAAGGGTTAGGCAGAGATGTAACTGTTACAGTCAAAACTGTTAATTGGTCTAAACCACTTTTGACTGGTGTCAGTCAAAATCCTTATTATGTTAAAATGCGTTTTTTCCTAGAATTACTACAACATAATGTTTTGCAAAGGGTCCCAAAAAAAACCTAACAAGTTTTTGTAAACGTTAGTTATTGTTAAAATAGTTTTCACCGGTCAAATGTAGTTTTGACTAATTAACAGTTTTGACTGTGACATACCTAATACTACACCCACATTACGCCAGTTATGTTTTTTAATTCGCAAGTAATAGGGGGCGAGCCTATTGCCATAAACTGGGCACAAATCTACTACTAGCTACTTAGAAATTCCTGATGAAAAACCCAATAACCATTTGCGCGACCCGGGAATCGAACCCAGGACCTCATACTCAGCAGTCGTGAATGCAACCACTAGACCAACGAGACAGTCTATGTTTCGGACTATATTCAGTATTCCACTATATTCAGTATATCCACTATATTCAGTATTCCACATTCTAATCGCACTTACAATTTCCCAAAATTCATCAACAACCTTGAATAAGTTATTCACATTCTATCTCAGAACCAACTACCACACAAATTCGCCAAGATCAGTTTTCCCTCTAACAAGCCAAGTTACCGTAAAGTCCAATAATTGCAGGTGCCAACAAACCTTCAACTAAACGGTCCCCCATCAAAATGTTATCCTCCCTTCAAATAGAAATAAAGTATCAAGATTGGCTGTAAAAGCCAGTTTTTACAGCTTCATTCATGTCCAGTGCAATGGGCACAAACGAAGCAAATGACAAAAGAAGGACCAGAGGTTTTAATTGGCGTGTCCGGGAGAATCGTGTTGCTTTCCCGTTTTCCAGCTAGGTAAACACAGTGTTTAGATTATTGTGTGGCCTGTAATCAAGATTGGGTAAAGTGAAAGCTCTGTGTCTGAAAGCTAGATCTAACGGAAACTGTTGGCGTTGGTTGATTGAAATAACAACAAATTGTTGACCCAAGGCTTCGACAACAATTGATTTGTCGCTTATTCGCCGACGTTTGGTGATTTTGAAATACCAATATCACTATTTCATACCTGGGAGTAGAGCATTGATCTGCGTTCAGATTTGTAGTCGAAACAGGCATCATCCTTATCCCAATTTATTTGGGATCGATGCAGTATGTCTTCTTCTTCCATACTTCTCTATTACTCGTCATCTCATCAGACACCTCCTTTCTTGCCATATCATCCTTCACACAGTTCATCCATCGTTTCTTTGGCCTCCCTCTACCCTTATACCAATCCACCTTCATACTCAACACTTTCCTCACGACATTCTCCTCATTTCTCTGCATCACATGCCCCCCATACCGAGCCAACCGATTACCACACATCTTTTCAGTCACTGGCGACGAATCGAACTTTCCAGTCGAATCAGGCATATTGTTCAGGATAAAAACCTGCTCTCACACACTATGCACAGTCACTACGTCGCAATTATTGTTAGTTAGATCTTTGTAAAAGGGCTATGAATGAGGACAGATGTGGTGTGACTCAGATGTAGATTAGTTCGCATCAATTAAGATAGTAGCAAAGCTAAGTGTAGCAAAAATGTGCAGTGTGAGCTCTTGATAAGATTTGTATTTTTTACACTGCTACAATCAAAGTTGGTCCAAGCGTTTCGAAGTTCTACAGTTCTTTGACTTTTCCATTTGTTCATCATAACTATCACTCATTATTATTATCAGTAATTTGTGTCCCACTGTCAGGCAAAGGCCTCTCCCTCCTCCTTCCACTTGTCCCTTGTTACAGCTGTTATTGGCCAATCTTTGATAAAAGAGTCGAGTTCGTCCCGCCATCTCCTTCTAGGCCTTTGGGACTCACTGTGTAACTATTTTAGCCCATAGCTTCTCCGGCATGCGACAGATGTGCACAGCCTAGTTCCATTTGAGTTTGGCAACCGTGTGACCTACATCAGTGATTTGAGTATTGGCACGCAGGATCGAGTTCCTTAAGCATAACTCCTAAGATACTGAGCTCCACTGCTCGCTGAGAGACCCCGAGTGCGGACTTTTGAGGTTTGGTTAGTGACAATCTAGCGCTTCATAGGTGACGGTAGGAAGAATGCTCATATCCATGAGTTTTCTCTTCAGCGAGAGAGGGAGAGATCCATTCATCATTTATTTCATCGACCACTAGCTCTTCCAGGTGTTATCGGGGCGTCGAGTAAGTTCTTTATCCTGTCTCGCAGCATAAAAGTATAAAAGCATAAACAAATAATGGACTTATTCGCATGCTAAATTAATATTACCAAAAATAAAAACCATCTAGTCAACACAAAACGTGTGAAAGAGAAAGCCGTAAACTTCTCTTTTTTTCACCACATTTTCACAGCAGGGTGGCCGCTCCTGTTTTAATTGTCTGTGGCTTCCCAGACATCGTTATGGAAGCTTGTTTAGTCATGTAACGTTGTTTAACACATGAATATGCAGTTTCTAACTTCTAATTGCATTTGGCGAATTTCCCTTTCGGTTTTGTACCAATATTTGTGGAGGAGCATTTGATTTGAGCTTATGATGATTTGTTTTGTATGGGGGTGAATTGAAAGTATGACGGATTTGCGATTGTGGTGATGATGAATGTTTTTTACTAGAAATTTAAAAAAATGCTTTATTCATTGTTCCAGTTGGCACACTAAATAATAATATGAAAGTAGCTCTGTCTGTCCTTCTGCATATTTATAACGTTTTCTCGTCTAAACCACTATTAACTGGACACAAATCCAGACTCTGTGGCTGCTACTGAGAAATTGCTGATGAAAAAACCCAATAACACTTTTCCGTACCAAGAAATCGAACCCAGTGCCTCATGCGCAGCAGTCATGTTTGCGTCCACAAGACCAACGAGGCACTCAAACAAACAACAAACGACTTATAATAGAACTGGGTGCCAAGGGAGCTATTCTCAACAAAATGGCGCCCACAACGGAACCACGAATTAGTTCCATTTTTAAAAGGACGCGTACAAATTAATTCATATTTGCGTGTTTAAAAAATATTACGATAAAGCATTTCTGTTGGAGTGGGAATTAATAAATTTAATCAATGAAGTGGGTTTTGCCCTTGTTGCTTTTAGTTTAGAATTAAATACAAAATGTTTAATCTTTGTTTTTATTCTATTCTAGAAACAGCTTGTAGTGTTTTTTTTCTAAAAAGTTTTGATCAGAAATAACATGTATTTTTAATCCTTAATAAAATAAAAAAAAACACATTAAACTTAACATCACGCCTAAAATCCTCGTAAGTTTAGGCAGTAGTGTATCTGTAATTAATACATTACACAGTTCCCCGGCACAAATTCAGATCTCGTTGGGTCGACGATATCGTCAAAGTCGCGGGAAACACCTGGATAAGGGACGCACAGAACCGGGAAGTGTGGCAGAAAAAAGGAAGAGAGAAGAGGAGAGAGAGAGGAGAGAGAGAGGAGAATTAAAAAAAAAAAAAAACTTTTTCTTTTTGAATCGGATTTTGTTAACAATTTCGAGGGTTTTAATATCATTGCACGGAACCCTAATTATTTTTCTAAAATAAAAGTAGCCTAAGTTAGACCTTATAACATTAGCTATCTGCCAGTAAAAGTCCCGTCAAAATCGGCCCAGCCGTTTCGGAGACTAGCCGGAAAAAAAAGACAAACCGACAAAAATTTAAAAAAAATATGTGTTTTTGTTATAAGTGTCGTATATATTTTCAAATGCATTCAGTAAAAATATTAAATTTTGACATTACAAACAGACACTTCAATTTTATTAATTTGTATAGATTATTCATTTCATATTTTCTACAACCAAAAACTAGAGCAATCGATATTATTACGCTACCACACAATGGGTTCAAGCATAAAACCACATCAAATATCCTCTTTTATTTCCAACCATCTGCGTTTGAAACCTTTTCATAAAAACCAAAACTAATAAAGGGTATTTAGCCCCAAAACTAAGCTTTTAGACAAATACTTTTTCGACAACCGTAATTTGCGTTTACAACCACTCTTATTCCCATTAAAATTAGTGCCAAAATTGTTTGTGTATTGAAATTAGTATGTTTGTAATCGAACCCTCATAGGAAGCCATGATTAATCAGGGCTCATCATAAAAATATGATATTCTATAGAATTTCGGGTTCACCCCTATTGTACGGCATTGTGGCGCGTAGTTTGTCGATCAAGGGTTTGTGCAAGCCCTCCTATTTGCTTAGGCTATGGGGTTTGAAATAGAATATTGTTCGGTATTTTTATTGTATTTGATTTTTTTGTCATGTTGCGATGACAGAATAACTAAAGGATTTTAGTTTGCATTAAGAATTTATTGACATGTCGTCATGTCAGAATTTGATTGATTGTAGATCGTTTAGTTAGATCATAAATAGAATAAAGGATTAAAAACTTGAAAAGCCCTGTTTTTCATGCACGGTTGTGTATTCATATCTGTAGAAGTACCAAACTAACTTATTCAATTTATGTATACTTTCCAATTTTATCCTGGACATTACTGATGTAGCGGCTCTAGAAAAAGTATTATAGCATCATTGAACAAAAAGTACAACAGCGCCATCTATGACACAGATGAAGAACTAACATCGAAATCCTGAATCGCGCAGTTAAAAGTTATCCGCTACTCAAGAACATATATATAGAAGAACCCGTCAACATCTGTCGGGCTACTGCCCACCAGACATAACAACCAGGTCGGAGGATTCTCCCTTTTCTATGGGGGACAGGGAAGTTACACCCTGTTATTCATACCCCCAAACTGAAAACGGTGAAGGGAACATCAGTAGAAAACCTGGACTTTATATTAATATAAGTTTGCCATCGCTATGCCTCCTCTTTGTGAGGATTTTAGCCCAGCAGTGAGACAATAAAAGGCTATATTTTTTAACAAATTCCTTATACCCACCGATTTATCGGCCAAGCAAAATCGGAAACATGTCCCCACCCTTAACTCAACAAAGATCACAGTAATAAATGACCCAGTTATTACTAGTTTACAAAGATATTGCAGAAAGAAAAAAAAGAAGAAAAGTATACGAGGCGCACGTGTTTCGCCTACCCGTGTCGACACATGTCTACCTAAGTGCGAGTAACTATATCGAAGAAGTATCAAAGTAAGAAGTAACTTTGGGGAGAAAACAATAAGTGCGGAAACTAGACGATTATACGCAACTGGTAATGTTTACTTAACTAAGTTTTGGACGAAATAGTATTATTTTTTCTAAAGGTCAGAGGAACATAAAGTAAGGATTCTTACTGAACATTTTTTTTTATTGGAACTTGAGATGGGTACTTTTCAACTCGGTTCGAGTTCTTAAACTATAAATTGATGAAATAAACTTCCCTAACCGAAAGCTAAGTACTTGTGCAAGAAATTAAGCAATACAAGTGTGATTATTACAGTAAAATGTATAATCAGCATCAACAGTGTTAGTTTAGAGTATTTATTATACGATACTTAGAAGTCAAGAGCATGAGATGGTGAGATGTTCAAATTTTGGTAATGTCATGATTAGTACCTCAGAATTAAATGCAATTTTTAAATCAACAGACAATGCAATAAAGCACTCTGCCTGTTTAGTGTCGGTTAAGAATTAAAAACTCAAACAGGCAATAGTCTCAGCAACAAGGTAAATTCTCAGCGAACTCTACTGTCCAAACGGTTCAATGACCGCTCGCTTCTGTCCCTAACTGTACATAATGCTAGCAGTTCACATACATAAAGAGTGTTAGGACCAAGCTGGTATCAGCGCCGGTGTGATAACATTCGTACAAATGGTTCAATGACCGCTCGCTTCCGTCCCTGACTGTACATAATGCAAGTTTAACACTTCACATACATAAAGAGTGTTAGGAGCACGCAAAGCTGGTATCTGAGCCGGTGTGATGACATACGTTCAATGCGTGGAGTAAATTCGCTTGGGATGGTGTGAGGGCAGAGTGCTTGAGAGGTAGCGATTGGCAGAAACGCAGTGGGTTATAGTTTTTTTCTGGATGGACTGAATTGTTTTTCGTTGGTTTAAATTTCTATGTTTCTGTTTTAAGTTTGTAAGGTAACATTCCGCTTAGTAATAAAATCTGCGGGGTTACAAGTTATTTATTTCTAGTATTATTTGTGTTATTTTATTAAAATAATTGTCGAGCCGTTGAACGATTACAAATTTTCTTCAAAATCCTCCGGAATGAGAATATCAAACTCTGTTTCGTTATTGAGGCGCTGAAGTTCGATTCGGCTTCTAAAACACATTGCTCGTTCTACAACAATTAATTAATTAGTCATAATCAATCACCAAGATTGGTACAAATTGTTCAGCAAATCGTTCAGTGGTAACAATACAATTTAGAGATTGGAAGTGGTTTTACCCAGAAACCCGCTTTCTTAACGAATTTCGCGATCAGCACGTCTAAGTCACGTTAAAGAACTGGCAGCGTCAAAATAGTTCCGTTTTCCGTCGTTTAGATGTCCTCGTTGAAAATTCGCCCAAAATCGCTCAAACCCCCGCTCCGTTCATCACCGAAACCGACCCCGACAAAGCTAGGGGCATTGCGCATTACAACTCAAAGCACGCGCGCCGCTAAGCGAGGACCTTATTACTCCACACGCGATTTGCAAGTAAGGTCTGTGACAGCCCTAACATACTGGGAACTCCTAACTGGGATCTGGGAGCCCAGTCGGTAGCTTTTTCGTCGAAAAAGACAGATTGTTTAAAGTGTATGTGGTGTTTCTCTCTGGAGTTTCTCTTTAAAATGTTATTTAGTTTCGTAGATTATAATTTGGGAACTCCGAACTGGAATCTGGGATCTGACACTCGAGTGTCACTAGCTTTTACTGAAATTATTCCTCGAAAAAGTCTGAATGGTTTTGTGTGTTTGTGAGGATGGTGCCAAACCTCGGTAAATAAGTTTTTCTTTTCAATATTATTTAGGCCATGTCAGTAGATCAAAAATTCGTGGAATTTGGAACACGGTGTTGAGTCACAAATAAGTTAATAAGTTTAATAATCTTCCTGAAGTTTGGAAATCCTCAGTCAAGTTTCTCCAAAAGATTAGGCAGATGTGTATAGGTACCAATAATAGCCACATTTCGGCTGATTTTAAATACCATGTGATAAGGGGCGAGCCTATTGCCACCAACCCGGTACAAATGAAGGGTCCATGTATCTACTGAGAAATTCCTGATGGAATATAAAAACACTTTGTCCGACCTGGGAATCGAACCTAGCACAGTGAATAACTGGTTCAACTGAACTAAAATCTTTTTTCACAATGTATGCGAGATGAAAGGGGATGAAAGGGAGCCAGCATACCAATTTAAAATCAGTACCTTTTCCACACACCGTCCCAGAGGAGCGTCAGAAAATATCCTGTTTACAACGCCCCTCAAATGGGGAGATTGAGTTCAATCAATTTTGGAAATTTTCTTCTCAAATAGAGCTTATGATTATATACTTATTTGAAATTCAACATGACAGTCTCGTTTTTTGAAGCGATATATGTTTTAATCATTAACCAACGGGAATATTTTGGAAAGGACTGACTATTGCAGCACTTAGCATGATAAGCCTATACGATTCCCACTGCTGGGACACAGGCCTCTCTCTATGAGAGGGAATGGGCTTATAATCCACCATGCGGGTAGATGTCCC
Organism: Noctua fimbriata; assembly: GCA_905163415.1. Classification (NCBI taxonomy): domain Eukaryota; kingdom Metazoa; phylum Arthropoda; class Insecta; order Lepidoptera; family Noctuidae; genus Noctua; species Noctua fimbriata. The sequence continues at coordinate 9,630,921 of LR990946.1, forward strand.
ATGTCTTCGAATTTATGGTTCCAGGACATGCCGGTTTCCTCACGATGTTTTCATTCACCGGTTTGAGACGCGTGGCGATGAAATAAATTACACAAAGTATCTGGCTGGGTTCGAACCCACGATTAACTGCTCGTAAGTCAGGGCCGCTACCACTGGGGCAGTGCTGCTCCTCATGATAGGTTATTCTGCCTTATTATTTTCAGTTTTAGCTTTGATCTAAGTATCTATTGGTACGATGCAGTAGCGAAGGGTCAATTTTTGAAACAGGTAACCCGGAGTACATCTATCTCCAATCTGATTATATTATTTGTCTATAGAATACTGACTACCATTACCATACTGACGTGCCATTTTTCAAAGGGAATCCGGTAGGAATTGAGTTGTATGGACCCTTCGCCACTGGTACGACGACACATGAGAAAACACATAGACCTTAGTCTTCTTCTTGTCGCTGATACGACAATATTACAAATATCATTACCCTAAAACTTCCTAAAAGAGAGATTCTCCTTTTCAGCAGTATAACATACTCCTTCATAAATAAGGCTCTATTCATTCTCCCAACACCACAATATCACAAAATATCAATTCATACATCAGCCTCGACTGAAACTTGGCCAATATTTGTTCATTTGTGGGCCATACAGATGATTGCGCAAGATTGGGGGGTGTACGCTTGTGGAATATTAAACAACCCCTTATTGATAGTTAACTTGCCACTAGTTAGAAAGACGGAGTTTTGGCCATCGAGTCATTGATACAGATATTTATGGATAAGGATAAATGATACATTGGATGGGCGTCCGCGAAATGGTTGTTTCTTACGGTCTTCCGAATCGTAAATTGGAGTGTTCGAAGTATCTAAAAACCTGCACTTTTGAAGACCTACAAATGTCACTGATGCTGAGATTGTCAACGACTTTTTTGTTTTACGGTCGAATTTTTAGAGCGATTTGTCATTTAAAAATTCATTGACATTATAATAGGCTTTTTCTGTCAATACTTTTTTTAATGTACAAATGTAACGGGCCGTAACTTTACGCCGTGGAAGTGAGATAGAACCCTATTCGTTGCATTTCTTCTCTGGTATACACGGTGTAAACAGACCCTTCACATAGCCGTCAACCAAGCATTCTGTACATCAAACTAAGTAACTTTATGCAAAAATGATAGCTGGGAAACGACTTTTTTTGGGGTGAAAAATAACGTTTTACGGTAGGACTCGATTGAAAGCACTCAAAACATTGAGCTGATGGATGGTTTAAATAGTACGGGGGTCGTGGAGGTGTGTAAAGTAAAAATCTTATATTAAAAACATGTATTTGAAAAAGAACTTTTGAAAAAGTTGTAGCTTTGATCCCCAATATCTCCGTAACTAGAAGATTCCCAGGTATAGTCTAGAACAAAAAAAATATCGCAAAGACGGGGCGAACAAGTGCCTTCCGGATATGTTAAGGGTCTATTTAGACCCTTTATAGGGCACGATCAATAAGTCTTTCTATTTTTATTATCTTATGAAAATTTTCAAAACACTATAGGCGTCTTCAAAATCTATACTTCTATACTAATATTATAAAACTGAAGAGTTTGTTTGTTTGTTTGTTTGCGTGAACGCGCTAATCTCAGGAACTACTACTGGTCCGAATTGAAAAATTCTTTTAGTGTTTGATAGCCCATTTATCGAGGAAGGCTATAGGCTACATAACATCACGCTACGACCAATAGGAGCGGAGCATTTATGAAAAAGATTGCAAAAACGGGGAAAATCCAAACGCAGACGAAGTTGCGCGGGTCAGCTAGTTAGTAATAACAAGTCAGAGTGGTTAACAGAAATGTTAGTACGTAACGAGTAAACCACTTTGCTTGCAGTCTCCTTATTAAACCAAGAAAGGCACAAGAATTTAAACCACCTACATACGAATCCATATAATTCAGAAATAAGACAATACACCCATAACTTTCATACCAAGACAGAATCCAATAAAAAAGGTACTCGCCGAATACATAACCTGTCTTTTTTGAAGTCGGTTAAAAAAAGAAAACAATCGCGCACAACGTCTTTAACTTTTTTCTTATTTTGTTATTTCGAAGGCGCCTTGCAGGCTTGTGTGGTGTAATGTTACCAGTTCAATAAATAATGAATGGCATTTAAGGTTCGATCGTTAAAAGTGATAATTTATTGTGTGCATGTCTGTTTGTTTGTCCGTTGATTATCATTAAAACTAAGGACGAGGACTAATTGAAGGGGTTCTTTTAAGTCATGTAAAGTTTTAATTGAAAATGTGGGAATAAAAGTTTAAGTTATTGGTCTGGATGTCCAGGGATATATTTTAGTGCCTTGGTTTAAAAATAGTAGTGGTTTACTTATTTTTTCAATGACAAATAATTATTACAATCTATTTTTTCTTTTTTTTCTTTTATGCTCGTAATTTTATGCTTGCAACCTCAACTTATGGCCAAGAAAAGGATCAATTTCAAACTTAAAGTAATAACTATATCAAAAGGAACGGAATAAGGTCAAAAAAAAAAAATAATTCTTGGTTAAATTTTTAACCAAGAAAAGTATATTAAATCCATTAAAATATGAAACATTTTAGAAACAAAACAACTGGCGAAATATAATTGCACTACTTATAGATACATTCGCCTTTAACTCAGTCCGGATCGAGTTCCGAACTTTACCGCTATACAAAATTCTGTTTGCTAGGTTATTTTCTCCTATATGTATATACATGGCTTCGCTAAAATGGCCTCGAAAGAAAAGGCAACATTACTCCATACATTTTGGCCATTATCTTTTCTCCAAATGATTTTAAACCATAAAATGTTGATGGTTAAGTTCAAAATCAAATGTGAAAATTTGACAGTTAGTGATAACTTGATGTGCTGGCGACTGTACACTTCTGCCGTGGTGTTATGTTACTATAGAAATATAAGGATGCTATAAATCTACAAAACACTAATTTTGTGTACAGATAATCATATATTAATTAGAACGGAACCTTTTAGTTTATGTTAGTAATTAAAATTAATTAACTATTGAAGTAATTTCTTTTTAAGTGTGCTTTAAAGTTCTAGTAATTGGGAAGGTCAAATGGTCAAACGAAGTATGTAATTACTTATAGCCTATGGGCTTGTAATTTACATAGCTTTAGCAACGTATATTTAAGGGCATTACATGGCTCAAATCCCAAAAAAAGCGTATGTTCAAAGAAATTTGTTGATGAATCCCTTCGTGCGTTTTCCGTGTAAAAAAAGTATGTTATAGTTAAGTTCATCACAAATAAATTGTATTGTTTAAAATTTTAATAAACCTTCTCAATTTTTTTTGGTTAATCGTAGAAAATAGGTCCTTTTTCAACCTTAATTGTAAATTATCTCTGTAACGGCTGAATAGATCGGCATGAATTTTGGAACAACAAATACGTAATGATATACTTAACAATCTGTATTGTTTTTTTTCTGTTATTTCTTTTAATATTTTTAAATAATAAATAAAAACCAAAATTTTGCGAAATGTGCGGGGCAAGTCAACAAAAACCAGTACAGGGATCAAATCATCTAGGTCATCGAGCAATATAATGGCCTTAAGGGCATTACATGGCTCAAATCCCAAAAACAGCGTATGTTCAAAGAAATTTGTTGATGAATCCCTTCGTGCATTTTCCATGTAAAAAATATATGTTATAGGTAAGTTCATCACAAATAAATTGTATTGTTTAAAATTTTAATAAACCTTCTCAATTTTTTTTGGTTAATCGTAGAAAATAGGTCCTTTTTCAACCTTAATTGTAAATTATCTCTGTAACGGCTGAATAGATCGGCATGAATTTTGCAACAACAAATACGTAATGATATACTTAACAATCTGTATTGTTTCTTTTTCTGTTATTTCCTTTAATATTTTAAAATAATAAATAAAAACCGAAATTTCGCGAAAATTTCTGTGACGCATACTCGGGACCGCGATACGTCAGTGCCTTGACGGCTCTTGTGACGGGTGGACTGCACGCGTGTTATTTTTTCCAAATAAAATTCAAAACTGCACGTTTTTAATGATTTCTGAATGAAATAATATTGAAAATGGTACAGTTATAAATATTTCGTAAAATAAGAATAGAAAATACGTTTATAAAATATATTTAAAGTAGTTTGTAATTTCGTTTTGTTGTTTGAACCTATCATAGAGTAAGCCTGACAAGTGACAGCTATGCCTAAATCTACACTTCAATACAAATAAATCAAATTGAAATGTCTGTTTTTAAAATCAAAATAACAGCTTTTTACTGAATGCATATGAAAATATATCCGGCACTTATAACAAAAACACATATTTTTTAATTTTTGTCTTTCTGTCGGTCTATCTGTCTGTCTTTCTGTTTGTGCCGGCTAATCTCCGAAACGCCTGGACCGATTTCGACGGGACTTTTACTGGCAGATAGCTGATGTTATAAGGTCTAACACAACAAGTAATCGGATGGACCTTTGAGTAAAAGTGCTTTATCTTATACCATTTAATTTTTAAGTTTAGATTTCATGGTTTTCCTTTAATTTAATTTATCATGTTTGTTAGAGAGATTTGATCCATAAATGATCGATTCATGTCATAAAAGTACAGGATGTTATTTTTTCGAATTTTAGTCGTTTCGACTCCCGAGTGTGGCAAGCGAATTTTCGAAAATCATTGAATACAGATTTGTATCTTTTGAAAAATTAAGTAATCTTTCCTTTCAGTAAAATTTGCTATCTCCGGTATTTAGAGTACTTTCCCTCCAGGTGAGGTTGTCAAATTCCATCCTGTATATTACAGGCAATTTCGTGTGTTCCTGGAATTAAAGAATACGACCACCCCATCAATAAAAGGCGACTTAGGGAACATTCGACCTACAACGAAGACAGCTCTATGATACACTGGTTAGTCCAGCAGGCCAAAAACACCTTTACCAGCTTGCTAGAGCTAGAGAGAGAAAGGCGAAGGATGTATGTCAGGTTAAATGCGTAAAAGACGAAGCTGGAATGGTTATTTCGGATTGTGAGAAAATTAAGGATAGGTGGAAGGGTTTCTTTGAAAGAGTGATGAATGAGGAGAATGACTGGAGTGGTGTGCTTGAAAATAAACCAGCGAATGAGGGACTAGTGAGAAAGGTTAGTTTGGATGAAGTGAGGATTGCAGCAAATGGAATTAAGAATGGTAAGCCATTAGGACCGGACGGAATACCGGTAGAAGTATGGAAGTTATTTCCGAAACCGTCGTTTATTCTTCAGTAAACTGTTGCCGGAAGAAACGATTCCTGACGAATGGTGTAACAGTTAGCTGGTGCCCATTTTTAAAAACAAAGGTCATGTGGTGGATTGCAACAATTATAGAGTAGAGGAATAGAGCTAATGGCACATAGTATGAAAGGAGCTCGTGGCTAAATAATAACAGCCACTCGGATCGATCTTTAGGTTAAGCCGTGCTTACCTAGGTTGGTCTGTGGATAGGCGACCACCCATTAAATACCGAGTTTCCTTCGTGCCTCGGAAAGCACGTTAAGCCGTTGGTCCCGGCTGTCATTTGTAGATCTTTGACAGTCGTTACAGGTAGTCGGTTTTACCAAGGGGTATCGTATTATCAAGTACTAACTGGGTTGTGGAAGTCAGATAGGTAGTCGCTCCATGTAAAATACTGGTATTCAGCTACATCCGGTTAGACTTAAAGCCGACCCTAACATAGTTGGGAAAAGGCTTGGCAGATGATGATGTTACATAGTATGAAAGTTTGGGACAAAGTTATTGAAAGGCGACTGAGAGAAGAGAGCCAAATTTCGCAGAACTAATTCGGTTTTAAGCCTGGTCAGGAAAAGACGGAAGCCATTTTCGCTATCCGCCAGCTGTGCGAGAAATACAGACGAGCACATAAAAATTTGCACATGGTTTTTGTAGACCTCGAAAAGGCATACGACCGGGTACTCCGTGAGGTACCGTGAGGGAAGTATGTGCAGTTGATCCGCGCGATGTACAGTCGATGCAGTATCCAATTTTATTAGGTCGGCTCTCATCCCTTTTTTTTTTCGGTTGGGAAATCTTTAAATGACCCTCCCCCCGCTCTGGACGGAGCGGAAGGGAGTGGCAGACTTCTACTGACTAAAACCCATCCATGTTCCTTCTTTGCCCTTTGTGGTCCAGGGCCGCGGTATCTCTTTCGAACAGTCCCGCAGCCTTGGCAGGCATCGGCCTTTGCGGACTCCTTCATTGTTGCTCACATCTCTTTGTGGCGCGCGTGGAATACGAACGCGCCGTCGACACGGCCTGTCGTCAAAAGACGGCCGGATGGCGATCTAGCCCATTACTCACCGTCCACAGGCTCGCGCCTACGGTGGCCGGGAGCGACCACGTGACCCCCGACGCCCGGGGTGTCTCCCGCGGCGGCTGGGACGTAAGGCTCTTTCCCTCTCACGTTCCGCCACCTCCTTCTCTAGCATGACTGCTTCGCAGAAGGAGGTGACGGCTTCCCATTCTTGCTTGCTGCGAACCAGGGCTTGAACCAAGGCCGGACGCGAGAGATCGCCGCCGCCAATCGCCGCTACGAGGAGGCTCTCATCCCTTAGCTCATCCTCCCTTACCTCTTCCTCGTGATAATGGACGCTCTCGCGTCAGACATCCAGGAAGAGGCACCCTGGTGTATGCTGTTCGCCGATGACATTTTGCTAAGAGCGGCCAAGAGATCCAGAGCAGATTGGAGATGTGATGGCAAAGACTGTAGTAGAGAATGTTGGTCTGCAATTGAGTAGAACCGAAATGAAATACTTGTTTTGCGATTAACTATATAGCCTTTAACTCTTGCCGGAACGCCCATACCGATCTGCTTCGACTTCCGGTATCTCGGATCGCTTGTCCAAGGGGATGGCAAAGTAGACCGGGACGTAACGCACCTGATCAACTCAGATGGATGAAATGGCGACAGGTCACTGGAACAGCAACTTACGACCCACGGATGCCTCTCAAGTTAAAGGGGAAAGTATATAAGTCCGTGATTACACCTGTCGCACTGTATGGATCAGAATGATGGGCTGTGAAAAAGATGGATGAAAAACGATTCCACGCAGCGGAGATAAGAATGTGTGCGGTGCTTACTTCATGAAAGTCTACATGCACCATTAACACCAACACCAATTCCAATAAACGACCAACCGACCTGTTCAAGATATTTGAATTTTAATGACTTTTTTGTGAATGGAAACATTTTGTTCTTATCAGAGCGTGGCAACATTAAAACAAAGCTATATTTTATTTATTCCGCTCATCATCACACATCCAACTTTATTTCTACACGATGTAATACACAGTCAAGTTAAATTATCTCGATACCCATCATGCATGTGAAGTTTCGCTATCAAAATTTGATCTGATGAAAGCAAAATAAATATAAATTGGAACAAAATGTATTCAGGTCTCTCAGAGAACGAATAAATTAGGCAAAAACGATGACAACAGTGCGACACATCTGTGTTCTTGCTTAATCTTTATTGTAGTAATGGTCGTTTGCCGGTAGGGGCGCCAAAAAAACAAAAACCAGTACAGGGGTCAAATCATCAAGGTCATCGAGCAATGTAATGCCCTTAACTTAATTTGTTAAAGTTACTGATCGCACTTGCCTCGGTCGGTCCGTGGTTAGGTCCACCATAACAAGAAAATCACGTTAAGTCCCGGCTGTCATTTGTAGATCTTTGACTGTCGTTACAGCTAGTCAGTGGCGCGAAAGACTGACAACCAATCTTACCAAGGCTTATTTATTTATTTATTTAACACTTCAAGCACAAAGTACAGATGCGGACTTAATGCCATAGGCATTTTCTACCAGTCAACCTTTGGGTGATGCAGAGACAAACAGTGGTAGGTGTAAATATATCTGCAAAAATTTAATTTATTACTAAGCTAAACTACAAGGATAGGCTAGGATAGGCTTATCGTTTTATTACCCAGTACTTACTGGTTTGCGGAGATCGGATAGGCAGTCATCATCTTCCTAGCCTTTTCCCAACTATGTTCGGGTCGGCTTCCAGTCTAAACGGATGCAGTCTGGGTACGTACTGGGTAATAAGACACTCCTTAGTAAGACTGGTTGTCAGACTTTCGGGCACTGACTACCTGTAACGACTGTCAAAGATCTACAAATGACAGCCGGGACCAACGGCTTAACGTGCTTTCCGAGGCTCGGAGGAAACTCGGTATGTAACGCGCGGTCACCCATCCACGGACTAACCTAGGCAAGCGCGGCTTAACCTTAAGATCGACCTGAGCGGCTGTTATTATTTAGCCACATGCTCCTCAGATAGGCATGCTCCATGTTTAATACTTTCTGAATTGAATATTGGAAACTAAAAACTTCTAAAACTCTACTTTAGGATTACTTCAGGTGTAATCCTATCTATACTATAATATTATAAAGCTGAAGAGTTTGTTTGTTTGCTTGAACGCGCTAATCTCAGGAACTACTGGTTCGATTTGAAAAGTTCTTTTAGTGTTAGATAGCCCATTTATCGAGGAATGTTATAGGCTAAAAAATATAAATTTTACGCGGACGAAGGTCGCGGGCAACAGCTAGTGATAAAATATATGACGCATAAACTTTTGAATTTAACGGGCTTCATTGAAGAATTGTGCCTACCCTAAGTACAGTTTGTCACCTTCTCGTGTCCAAATTGTCATTACAGAAAAAGGGAACAAGTGTGCAACCGTGGTGACCACTCCTGGTTCCTTCTGTGTGAGAGACATCTTAATTTCAATACATTAAAATTACAAGCCTTCTAAACTACAAGTTTTTTGTAATTTAACATACGACAAGACTATTTTTAATGACGGCTAAATCACTAAGCTTATAAAAATAGGAATACCCACAGCCAATAATTTGTCCATTAATATCTGTTCACTTATATGGCATTATAAAGACCATAGGTACCATTATACTCCAATACCTATTCACCCCTCTGTCACCAAAACTCAATATACTTCATATCCCACAAAACATAACAATACAATCAAAGGTACATCAGAGCGCGACGAGCTTATATACAAGCTTATATAAACACGATATTCCGAGGGATTTTTCCTTGTTTTTCGGTACATAATACATACTTGTTATCTAATACAATACATTGGCTTTACACAATAAGTAAAAGCGAACTGATCAAGAACGATATTCCGGTAAAAATATCAAATTTCACCGAAGCCCGGGCCTAGAACTATTAGATTACAGGGTGGTACTATTGGAACTCGAATGGCGAGTGTGAGTCGATGAGAACTCGCTTGTGTGAGTCCTTTTTGACAGTTTTGTACTTCAAACTAACTAAACGCTGCTACTCGTTTATGAACCTTCAGGTTGATTATAAAGGTATCGTATCATTTTAAGCTCTATTTTAAGTCGATATAAATACACTTATTTACCACTAGCGCTCGACTGTTTGTACTTCCAATTTCTTAGTTTCAATGAGTTTCGTAAGATAATGTCATTGGCGTTAATTAAATAAAAATATGTCACTACACATTAAAATTTAATTGTTGCCAGTTTAGAATTTAATTATAAGCTCTTGGTAGTTGCGATCTTAAGAAATATTCTCAATGGAGCATATGTGCCTTGTTAAAAGTATCGAAATCCTCGATCGCAACTCACGTTCGAATCACGAGTACCTCCCACCAAAAATAATGGTAGCACCAATATATTCGCATAATATAACCCCCGCGGATCTCCCGAATAAAGTATTACCAACTTATGAGCAATTCAATCGGACAGGATTATTGTTTCGGGGCACTTCGGCTTTTTTCGGCGATTTCCGACGGACAGATGGTAATCGTGGTATTACAGGGATTGGGTGTACTGTCGTGTTTACCATATTGATATTTATATTATGCGATGGTTTAGTATTGATTTAGCTCAATTCGATTTTGGAACGCTGTTTATACTTTTTTTTTTGGTAGGGTTGTATCGTGTCGGGATTTTTCCGTAAATGTATTTTTTTTTCATGGATTTAGTTGTTTATCATAAGCAGATTTAAATTCTTTTCTAGATTTGTCTCTACAGAACATCAAAAAAATAATTAAAAACGTGTTAAAAAGATTTCAATTTAAGACATCTCTTGCCAAATACTATCTACCTATTTAAGATCCAAACTGTTTGAAGCTATCTTATTTTAACCCGAATACTGAATAAAATGTAGCCTATGTTACCCGGGCCATAATAACGAATCGGTTGACACCTTTTTCATCAAAATCAGATGAATAATTTAGGCACAACGGAGGAACAAAGGTCATACAACATAACAAACATACATACATAGACTGCTAAAATCATAACCCTTGCTATTGACGTCGCCGTAGTCGAGTAAAAATGAGAATCACAAGATATGTTGAATATTCTCCTCTTGCACAAAATACTCAAAAATTAATCACATTCGTACTACATTCGGTAGCTCTGCGGAAACCCGTTTCCACTCGCTCATGCAAAATATAGGCCACGTCCAACATCAGAACATCACACAAAGAAACGGAAACCACTCCCGAATTTAACATCCAAATGAAATTAGTTATATACCCAGAAATTCTAGACTCAAAACTAGGACAGTAAAGCCAGCAATATCTAGAATTCGGAGTCACAAGTAGACGGGCTAAGAGCTTTAATAACTGGGCCGAGTTGCACGCTTGGACTGAGTCCCGTGATCCCGGGATAAACTTGCGCATCCCTATGAGATCCCGGGATATTTTTGTAGCGTTTCTTTAAATGTGATATACCTTAATCTTTTGACAGTCAAGTGTTTGGTAATGTAGATAGTTTTTATTGACACAAAATAGTTTAAAAGAAAGTGAGAAAATCTCACTTTAGAGTTTGAATGACTGAATATTAATTTACTTACCAATAAAAATAACAAAGTATTTGTGCTTTCACGTGGATTAATCATGTTCTGCGGCTTCTGACAGCAATTATTTCAACTAATAGGTTCGATTCACAGGTGATGTAAGGTTTTTTATCTGTTCATTTTTTTTTTTACAGCAGCTACAAGTCTGGGTTTGTACCGGGCAATAGGCTGGTTCTTTATTACATCTTAAAGATAATAAGTGGAGGTAGTAAAATTGGGTAGCCACCGTTGCATTTACCCTTCGGGGATTACAGGCGTGACGTTATGTTATGGTAAAAGAATCTTACACGATTATACAACATTAGTTTTAGTATATGCGAAACCTGATACACGTGTCTAGTATTTTTATGTACCGAATCTATGTACAAAATTTCCAAACTGTATCATGAAAAATCACAAAGTTATAAGCTTGTTCTGTTACCTAGTTGTCCGCTCAAAATCGTGGTCACCACGCAGCGCGCGCCTCTACTTTCGTCTTAAGCTCATTGATAATAATAATTTGGCAGAAGGTACCTAAATTATTGCGATAGGTACTCAAAGTCGCTCGGTATCCAACTTTTAACTTTTTTAAATATTTTTGGGAAAAAATATAACATGGTTTAAAAATGATTGGAATCGATTCAGTTACTTATTCTGAACAAACTATATTCAGGTTTCGTATATACTAAAAATAATGTTGTATAGATCTATGCGGAAGTGCGTCACAAAAACGGATAACACGAAATACACAACAGAATAACACGAGTATTACACAAAACACATTATAACAAATTCATGATAAAGCATAAACATCAAAGTGTAAGAAGTATTTCCTAGTATTGAAGCTCAATGTATCAAGTTATCATCCGACCTGATCTTATATCGCTTCTCAGAAAATGTAACACGAATATGAATGAAAACGGAAGTGAATGATATTGAACACAATAGGGATGGATGGATTTGAAAATATGCAGATGTTTTGTTGTACTCGGTGTTTATTGTGTTGTAAGTAGAGTTAACATATTGATACGACGATGTGCTCGTTGTTTCAATATGGATGATTTTTGTAGTGCTAGTGTTTATATTGAGGTGCGAATGACTGCACAGGGTGCTTAAAAAGACGTGATTATTAAGTTTAAAATGCAACAAATTAAGTATTTTATCAGTATATTGGGTCTGTATGGTGTCCGGACGTAAAGAATAGCACCATCCCATATCTTCCCGTGGGTGTCGTAAGAGGCGACTAAGGGACTTACCAGAGAATGGGCAGCAGCGTTCTCTGTGTTTTATAACAACCATACTGCGATCGCCAACCCGCCTGCCAAGCGTGGCGATTATGGCAAAACCCCCCTTCTTGGGGGAGGCCTATGTCCAGCAGTGGACGTCTTTCGGCTGAAATGATGATCAGTATATTAATCCGATCTTTTACGTTGAATCCTCTATACTGAAACATCGAATTTTCGATTAAAACTGGTGTTATAGAAATGTTACTTATACTTTACTTAATATTATAAATGCAAAAGTTTGTTAGGATGGATGTTTGTTAGTCTGTCACGCAAAAACTACTGAACGGATTTGGATGAAATTTAGCACACAGATAGTTTATTATATGGATTCAAACATAGGATACTATTTATCCAGGTAGTATGATCCCGTGGGACTCCTATCGATCTCCAAGCTGGCGAAGCCAACAAGCTAGTATAACATAAAAATTCGAATTTAAAATTTGATAAAGTTGTGTGCAAAAAGGTCGAAAAAATGGACACAGAGAGATCAACATTGGCGCAAAGACTTAGAAGTTAGCACTAAAACCTAGACTACACTTAGGTCCAGAGTGCTAAGCCAGACACACACAACATAAGCTCACTAGATAATACACTATAGAAACTGTCCGTATATCCGGATATATGGACGGTCTGAAACTGAAATATAACCTCCATAAATATGAAACGAGTTTAAAGTTTGAGCATTTTTGTTTTACAGTGGAACTGTTGAAACTTTCAGTTTTTTAAATACGTATGAAATTGTTGACGTGTTGATTTTTAGTGATTCTATCTATGGAATACAAGTCTGTATACGGGGTGGATGGGACACCGACGCGAAAATGGTTATCACGTATTCAGTACATCATCCTACATACAAAAGCCCCCATACATAGAAATTTATCATCGATAATTAAAAAAAAACAGCTGTTCCATACATGTAGGAAACAGCTGTTTTTTTTTAAATAACCGATGAAAAATTTCTATTTGCTCAGAATGCAGCGGAGCAGAGCAGCGGTGGCCCAATGGTGGTGGTCCCGACTGACGAGCAGTAAGTCGTGGGTTCGAACCCAGGCAGGCGCATTACTTTGCGTAATTTATTTCATTACCACTGCTCTCAAAACAGTGAAGGAAAACATCGTGAGGAAACCGGCATGTCCTAGAATAAAAAATTCGAAGACATGTGACATCTACCAACCCGCACTGGGCCCGCGTGGTGAATTATAGCCCATTCCCTCTCATAGAGAGGAGGCCTGTGTCCCAGCAGTGGGAACACTATAGGCTGATTATGCTTGTTTTGCTCAGAATGATGTACTGAATACGTGGTAGCCGTTTTCGGGTGACACCACTAGGCTATCACTGATTCCCTGGTTCAAGCCATGGTCCGGAGCGTGAGGGAATGGGAAGCCGTCACCCCTTCTGCGAAGCAGTCATGCTAGTGAAGGAGGTGGCAGAACGTGAGAGGGAAAGAGCCTCACGTCCCAGCCGCCGCGGGAGACGCCCTGGGCGTCGGGGGTCACGTGGTGGCCCCCGGCCACCGTAAGCGCGGGCCTGTGGACGGCGAGTTATGGGCTAGCTCGCCGTCCGGCCGTCTTATGACGACAGGCCTTGTCGACGGCGCGTTCGTGTTCCACGCGTGCCTCAAAGAGATGTCAGCAACCACGTAGGGGTCCGCACGGGCCGATGCCTGCCAGGGCTGCGGGACTGTTCGAAAGAGATACCGCGGCCCTGGAACATAAAGGGCAAAGAAGGAACATGGATGGGTTTTAGTCAGTACAAGTCTGACACTCCCTTCCACTCCGCCCAGAGCGGGGGGGTCATTTGATGATTTCCCATCCTAAAAAAAGGCTATCACTGATTCATGATTATGGCTTAAGATCCAAAATGATGCAAAATTAATCATGAGCTTTATTAATTACGACTCGTAAGATCAGAGGAACAGCACACAAAACTTCCCACTTTCAGTAATCCTGAAAGCATTTACCATATTCCTCGCTCTACTAATGAATCCGAGGTTTAGCAAAATTTATCTCTAGTTAGTAGTTATAGTAACTAACCGTCGGTGAGCATAGAACCTGAAACTTTTCACTGCATAATTATTTACTCGCAAAACACTGAAATTCATAATTAGTATTCTATCTCGGAGGTTGGAAATACACGGGAAGGATTACGAGCCGCGGTTTTTCTTAAGAAAGTTTAAGAGCAGACAAAGATATTTTTTTCAATCGAAAATAAAGGAGTTTGACTTAGTTGCTTTTGTGATTATTTTAATCTTTATACGGAACTGCATTAATTGGCACGATAGAAATAAAACGTGTGTATTGACGGTATCTGTATTATGTAATTCAAAGAAAATTTAGTTATTATGAATGTAGCAGAAAAACAATGGCTAAAATAGAAATGTTCTAACCAACCTGTATTATTATAAAAAAAAAACAAATTTGTACATCTCACCAGGTAAAACAATTACAGATCTACCCTACCCTACTTGACTAAGAACTTGCATGCTCAATTTGTGTGTAAACGCATGTTTTTAACAAATAAAATATCTGTATCTTTATCTTTAGCTGACTGTACCAGTGGCGAAGGTTCCATACAACTCGATTCCTACCTTCTATAGATAAATAATTTAATCACAATAAAGATTTATGTACTCCAGCTTACCTCTTACAAAAATTGTCCCTTCGCTACTGGACTGTACATACCGTTTTTTTCCAAATATTAGAGTGTAATTAGACAATAAGGTGGAACGAAGTTAATAGTGGTTGGATTGTCATGGGACTTTTTTTATTGTTTTTTTTTTTTTAACTTTCTTTTCCACAACTCTAGAAAATCAATACTCAAAATAAAAAAAAAAAAACAAGAAAATACCCACTTCGCGGTTTCTGATTGAGCTAAAATTTTGGATACGTGTTTAGTTCGGTTGACAATGCATGGTTAGCTAAGTGAATTGCGGACTCTCAAAGTTGGCGGACTAGTTATTTTATTTTTTATGCATTTCCATGATTATGTACCTATAACAAATGAAAGATTTTACTGAGAAGAATACGAGAAAGCTTGTTTTTTTTTTAAACTTGTATATTTTTAAAACCCTGTTCAATTACATTTTCGTCTCATATTCGATTTTGACCAGTCCTTAAACTTCTTCTTAGCGTATCGAAGGCAAAAAGTTTAAATGTGTTTAGCCCAAAACTCAGCCACGCGAACTCCGCTCACAGATGCAGTAAATAGATCATCAAGTGCGCAGGTGATTGGGCATGAGGTGAACCTCTTCTTGCAAGATGGAAGGTGGGCCATTGTCTGTAGGGAGACGCCGCATATGCACTTGAGGTCTGAGCAGTCCTTAAACTTAAAGTGGAAGAGCACCCATTCCAACTACCCAACCTTATATTTCCACCGTAAATCGGTCACACAAAGTTCCATAACAAGCCCAAGTTGCATTTCCCCACTTTTCACAACTACTCCGCTTTTGAAGGCTCCAAAACTTCACTCAATGGATCCTTCTCATTGAACATGTCTATGCTTTATCCTTCTTTATAGCTTGCAACAACGTTTATTTTTTAATTTGAACCTAGCAAGCGAACCGAGCAAGGTTCAAAAAGCTCTTATTACATAACACCACGCCTGCCTGTAATCCCCGAAGCGTTAGGTAGAGGTGTACCTGATAGCACACTCACATTTCGCCAGTTATGTTTAAGTCCCATGTAATATGGGGCAAGTCTATTGCCATCAACTGGGCGCAAATCCAGACTCACTGGCTGCTACTGAGGAATTCCTGATGGAAAATCCCAGTATCACTTTGCCCGACCTAGGAATCGAACCATCCCCTCCCCCAGACACGACCAGACCTCTTATTACTTAAAAAGATTATACTGATTTTCTGTACAACTGTGAATTTCACAGTTCTATAGAAATTAATTTAATATATCCTTCTACACGTGTGCTCTTCACAAAGATATTTTCATAGAAAAGCGACAGTGACAGACAGTCATCATCACCAGGGTGAAACCAATTAGTGTTTCTTGATAACGATTTTGATATTTATCACAAAGAATTCATCTCTGAGATCTTGTTATAGCCCTAACCTTAGTACTTAGGTACGAAGAGTATTAACTAGAATCGTAATAATACTAACCAACTCTTACCAACTAATAATCTCGTCTCCAGAAGCTGAAGATCTTTTACGGAAAACCTCAGAAACGTAATAGAGTTTAAGTTGTAAAGTTCTGATCCTTCATTATTAAAAGTACTTTTATTTAATGGTTCGACGGCTAAATAATAAGTTTCGACGAAAGCTGTGTACTTACGAAATACTTCGAGGCTTAGGACTAGGAGATATTGAAGTGTTACCTGTAACAAAAATAATTGGGTTAATTTAGTTGAAATCTTGGCCACATATGTCGCATGGTGGAGGAGCTATGGGCTAAAGTTACCACACAATGGGTCCCAAACAGCAACAAACGGCAACGTGGCAGGTCCAGATGGCGGGACTTACTCGACTCTTTACAAAAGCATTGGCGAATAACAGCTATGAGGGAATATATAAGGGAAGCCTTTGTCCTGCAGTGGGACACAAATGGCTAATCACAATGATTGAAATTACTGAAGGCAACGATGGTAATTTGTGAAGAGAGAATGTAAGGATCGAAGCATATGGCGTTCTGCAGTTCCTGCTTACGCTATTTTCAAGATGTATGTGTAAGAAATCGCGATGTTTAGTCAAGTCGTAAAAAAATTGGTGAAGATTTTGCCAGCGGCTTCACCCGCGTAGATCATCATCATCATTTCAGCCGAAAAGTCCACTGCTGGACATAGGCCTCCTCCAAGAAGGGGGGTTTTGCCATAATCGCCACGCTTGGCAGGCGGGTTGGCGATCGCAGTATGGTTGTTGTAGAATCAGAGAACGCTGCTGCCCATTCTCTGGTAAGTCCCTTAGTCGCCTCTTACGACACCCACGGGAAGATATGGGATGGTGCTATTCTTTACGTCCGGACACCATACAGAACTTACCGTAACCCGCGTAGATATTAGATAATAAACAGAGTGGAAGGAACATCGACGCGAAACTGGTTTCCATGTACTCAGTACATCATTCTGAACCCCCCACATCGAAATTTTTCATCGGAATCACATACATAACATAACATCACGCCTGTAATCCCCAAAGGGTTACGAAGAAGTCTAGGTAAAAGTACACCCACATTTCGTCAGTTATGTTAAAGTCCCATGCAATAGGGGGCGAGCCTATTTCCATCAACCGTGCATATATCTAGACTCCGTGGCTGTTACTGAGAATTTCTTGATGGAAAAACCCAATAATAATTTGCGGAGTCGAACCCAGGACCTTTTGTTCAACAGTCGCGCTTGCGACCACTAAACCAAAGAGCAGATCGGAGCAGAGCAGAGCAAAGAATCCATTTTAAGTCAATTTCGTATCTAAAATCACAAGGATTCGAGTAACAACGTACGCACAAAAACGTCAATCTAAGGCCACAGATCTCCAAAGTTAAAAACTTCCAACCATATTCACGCGATCACAACAAAAATCCCGATAATTTTCCTAAAAACTTTACCGATTGCCGACCGCGGTGCGCCCAATAATTACCGAGTACCGAGTAATCGAATAATCGAGTATCGATTGATATGCAAACAACTTCGCGAAAATATCGAGACGAATGAAATTTCATCGGAAACTTTACGTCGGTAACGACCATCGCGAATTAAAAAAGGAACGCCTCTCAAGTCGAGATCAGAATAAAACAAGCGAAAACTTGATACTGCCTTGATGCCTATTGGTTGGCTGTTACACCGTTACGAACTACACTGCAGAGTGCAAAAATATTATATATATCGGATATGTCAGGATTTATTCCGTTAGACTCGTACATCATGTGGTGCAATAAAAATACACTGGGTGCGATACACTGTATCTATTATACTAACAAATTACTTGAAATTACAACTTAACACAATAACAGGCACAAGTTAAACATAAGGGCTCTATAGAAGCACGCTGTGGTGTCGGTAGACTTGTAAGTAGGTCGCGTGATGTCACCTCCGGCGCACTTGCGATTCATTTTATGTCCATACTAATGACCGGATCCGACATAAACTTGTTTATTAGATAAGAAATTAGATTAAGTTCCATTCAGTTAGGTGTTAATTTGAAAAGAAAAATTAGTTTGGGAAGTAAGTTAATATTTGTAAAAGTACAATGGGGTTAACATCGTCGCTATTTGTACAAAAATCCTTAAATATAGAAGATAAAAAAGAGCGCTAAAGAGTCCTTTCAGTGTTACATAATTTGCATCACTCACATTATTGTCCTTCAAAGAGATTTAAAAGACTTATAGAGCAGACATTGGAAATATTTTCATACAAAAATTTTGATCTCAAACATTTTCTATTTTGACACACGAATGCTACCAGACAAGCGGGCGTATGACACTAGACATAATGATTTGGTACTAAGTGGTAACAAATATTGGATTACGATTTTCTTCGTCTTGTCCAGTCTATCGCTCGTAAATATTTGAATGTCTTTGTTGTCATTAAATAAGGTTGCTCTTACTGACAAGTACGTCAGTATAAGCGCTGTTGATTCTAATTTTGACTGGACATCAAAAGATGCATGTAGAACAATTTTAGTCAAATTATTGTAATTAGCGCGTATCTTTGTTGAGAAAAACACTTTTTTCAGATAGTGTTAGTACACAAGGCGGCACATGAAGCTGTACGTTTCCAGTATAACTTGGCCTCGCTTTATATAGATTACCTATAGAATGAGAGATCCGCATAAACTGGTTTTGTATAGCTTGATTGGCCGTCGTGCGTACAGTATCTGAAAAAAGTGTTATTTTTATTTTTTTTACTAATCCCTCAGCAAGTACACATAGAAGACTTAAATACTCAATTAATTATCAAAAAACAATGTACTTATCGAAAATAAAAGTAATCTAGCTAATTAAAACTTTCACAAAAATTATTTTTTTTTTACTGTTAAAGAGCTTTAGCTAATTCTATTAATAGCATATTCCCTTTTCAAATTATCATTAAAAATAGATGAACTGTAACTCAAGTAGCCTGTAATAACTATTATTTCGGTCGTAAATCTTGAGTGATTCCACAAAGCGTATTCGATAATACATTAGCGTTTTATGCTTACTGTTATTTTACACTAATTATAGATATTTTAACTCAATCATTTAACGTTAGTAGTTAGTTAATAGGTAAGTTAGTAGACCGTAAATTCAATGTAACATATATTTTAGTCGACTTTCACAAGGTTAGAAATAAATTAAAATGACTGTCGTAAAAATATATTAATTATAGATAAGGTTTGGTTTTAGTTTTGTTTAAGTATGTACGTTAAAACTAAATTTCTTAAATAATTATACAGGGTGTAAACAGACCCTTCACATAGCCTTCAACCAAGCATTCTGTACATCAAACTAAGTAACTTTACACAAAAATTATTGGGAATCGACTTTTTTTTTTTGGGGTGAAAAATCACGTTTTAAGGTAGGACTCGATGGTAAGCACTCAAAGCATTGTGCTGACGGATGGATTGAATAGTTCGGGGGTCATGGAGGTGTGTAAAGTAAAAATCTTACGTTAAAAACATGTATTTAAAATAAAAAAAATTAAAAAGTTGGAACTTTAACCCCCAATATCTCCGTAACTAGAAGGTTCCCAGGTATGGTCTAGAACAAAAAAATGATCGCAAAGACGGGGAGAACAAGTGTCTTCCGGCTATGTTAAGGGTCTATTTACACCCTTTAGTTCTAAACTTATGAAAAATCACGGAAGATATCCCGTAAGTGACAGTAAACTTACGGGATATCTTCCGTGATTTTTCATTATTGAGCTCCCGATATTTCGACGCCGTTGCAAGCGCCATGATCGCGGGTTGACTGGTGAATGCGGGTGGATGGAAAATAAATTGTTAAGAGCAGACATGTCTATCTACCCTCTTTGTTTTTTGCTACGCGCACTACTGGAACTCGACATTAAGCCACGGCAAAACACACTCACAGTATCACCAGATTTTGTGGAGTCCTTATTACGATGCCGGCTGTTACTTTTGAGCTTGCTCACAACTGGATTCCGCGTACTTGCCAATTTAAAGCCATCCTCTCGATTGATTGTTGTTCTGCTGTAAATTGGTAGTTTTAATAGTTTGTTATAAAATTATTAATTGACTTGCAACTTTGCAAGCATGCGTAGGTTTTTAATTATCCACCACCGCACTGGGTCCGGATAGTCATCGGACAGACCGGCTGATTATGTTATACGTATCTAACTAGTAGTAACTTTTATTTCTAAACTCACTATTTCAAAAAAGTCAAACCATTTATTTTAATTAGGCCATTAAAAGGCACTTTTGAACTTTACAAAGAAATATAAAAAAAAAACTAGCTTTAGAATTCAATAATGTCCCACAGGATCATACTACCGGGATAAAAAGTATCTTATGTGTTAATCCAGGTTATAATCTATCTGTGTGCTAAATTTCAACAAAATCCGTTCAGTGGTTTTTGCGTGAAAGAGTAACAAACATACATCCTTACAAACTTTCGCATTTATAATATTAGTAGGATAGGATATTGTGTAAAGAAATATTTTTTCTAGTTGTTCTCGCTGTAGGTACGCTACGGTGTAACAAAATCCACGATGACGGAACCCGATACTCTCGATTCTTAATCTCGATCCTTCCATCGCATCGAGAATCGATTAACTAACGGAATGCAGAATTCGCATCGTATCCCTTAAATATACCTTTTTTACCTTCTTTAATAAGTTACGGTTGCAAAGATCGGATCTCGAAAATTGACCGATGACGATAGATGTGATCTCGACTTTAGTAATTAAGGGGAGTTCTGTGAAAACGTTTTGATGTACGTGATCGATTTGTGTTGAGTAACAATCGATTTTGAATGAGATAACTGAAGACTGGAGTCCTGAAACAGCTAGACGGGGTCGCAGCAGACCGAAGAGAAGATGGCGGGACGTCTTAGATAGCTTCCTCGCGAATTGGCGAGAAGAAGCACACCATCGTGAGAAGTGGAAGGAATGGGGGGAGGCCTTTGCTCAGGAGTGGGACAATACGGGCTAACTAAAAAAACAAAACTGTAAAAATATAAGCGAAAAGAAAATCTGCAACAGTTGTTCCCGACTGACATCTGTAGATCTTTGACAGTCGTAACAGGTAGTCAGTGACCCGAAAGTCTGACAACCAGTCTTACCAAGCGGTATCGTAATACCCAGTGCTAACTAGGTTGTGGAGGTCAGATAGGGAGTCGCTCCATGTGAAATTCTGGTATTCAGCTGCATCAGGTTAGATTGGAAGCTGACCCCAACATATTCGTGAAAGAAGAAGGCTAGGCAGATGCTGATAGAATAAATAAAAGACTGAACGAAACACAAAATGATTTAAAAACTATATAGTAACTGTAATCATACAAATAAACAAGTTCAGAAGAACACTTTTCGCATTTCTTCCTCACTACGAAAATAAAAGACATAATAAAAATATACCCCACATATTTTTATATACAACTACTCGCAATATATGGTATATTGTATTTAAACGCAGCCGGGACTCGAATCGGCGACATTAATCGTATCAAGTGTCCCCTTTTGTTTTGTCCTAAGTTTATTTATACCGGCCGATTGCGTATCTTACGTAGTTAAGGGCCGGATTTGGGAGGATATTTTTGGTCCTTTTTTTCGGGGAATTTCGTGAGGATGTGCTTGAGTCAATGAATTGGTTAGTGTAGTGAGTGGTATATTGGATTTTCGAAGCAAGTTAAGGGTTTGATTATGGATTGCTATATGTTTTTATAACAGTTTCAATTATATGTTTAAGCTCTAGCTTACTAAATCAAATATGGGATTATGAAGGGAACTAAAAATGTATGTTATATTGTACTAGCTTATGCTCGCGGCTTCGGCCACGTGAAGTTCCATAATCGTCCCACGTTAATCCAGCCCCCGTAGCATGACCACCGTAGACAAGGATTTCTTTGATGGAAGAATCGACAAAATGACAGTTAGTGCAAAGAAATCTGTCATTGTGTCGACACAATCTGACATTTAGTCGATTCTTCCGTCAAAGAAATCCTTGTCTACGGTGGTCATGCTACGGGGGCAGGTTATAAACCATCTGTGTGCCAAATGTCATCCAAATCCGGTCAGTAGTTTTTGCGTGGAAGAGTAACAAACATCCATCCATCCATCCTCACAAACTTTGGAATTTAAAATATTAGTAAGATAGGATTTTAGTGGGTAACAGCGCAAGCAAGGAACATGATGTCCTGAGGTCGTACTCAGGCAGAAAAACAAGACTAAAAATCACGGAAAATAAGTGAGTGAAAATATAACTGTATTTTATTAGAAAACGATCATATTTAAAGTACAAACTCTCGGCAAAAACAATCACAAAGTAGGTCAAAGCCTTAAAACTCATCAACACAGCACTAAAATTCCGGTCAAGGCCACAATACCGCCATATTATTATATATTTCCCCCCGCACTTCTTGTTACGCTTCAGCAACATTTTCAGTGGATTTCAATAATACATGAGATGAAGTTGTAAACAGGCTGATGCAGTAATTTTACGCTATCATAAAAGTCTTGTGAGGGGAAGATAAAATACTTGAGTTGAAGTGTGCAAGATATGAAGAACGCAATTTTCTGTTCTGTGTATTTTGTATTGAAACTGATGAGAATTCTAGTGTAGTGATAATTCTTCTCTCACTAAAATGAGAATCGAGCTACTACTAAAACTAGGCGACAAGCAAATAAAAAACCTAAATACTTGGATTTTATTTGGGTATCGTATTACCCAGTACTAACTGGGTTGTGGAGTTCAGAATAATAATAATAATAATAATAAAAACTGGCAACCCCGTATGTCAAGCATCGGTCAAAATTTCATCATCATTCTTATTTTAATATAAATATTAGTTTTTATTCAAACATCTTTATAATAGTTCTTTAATAGTCTTTTAAAAACACGCAAATATTAGAATATTGGAATAAAAGCAGAAAGAAAACCAAAAAGTGAAAATATAAAAAAACTGTTACCAATCAACAATGACGTCTGTCAACGTCGCGGCGTCATCAATACGAAAAATGGAAAATAATATTTAATGAGATGTTATAACGAAACGATGACCAAATGATAACGAGAGCTGCCTCCCGACGCGCACGCCTACCACCTCCGGACCAGTCGCTCAGCTCCGCCTCGCCGCCGCCGGAATCCAGCCCCATCGTGAGTGCTGTGACACCGGCAGTGGCAGTTGCGTCGAGCTCGAGCGACGAGTATTTCTCTCCGCCGACGTCGCCAACACCTGTACGTCGGCAGGGGAGAGGCCGGCCACCGAGAAGCTTGGGACTTAGGGGCCATCCGGCCCCGAGCCGGGTCCCCGCTGCCGGTGGTTGTGTGCAGCGCATGAGATGGACTCATTCCATTAACGAGAACGTCATGCGCGCATACTACGGGTCTACAGAGGGGGGAATTAACCTCACTGCGTACCGTGTTGGGATGCTGTCTCTGTTCCAGGTACTTGAACCAACCATCAACGTCTCGACCCAACGACTGTCGGATCAGGTGCGGGTTATCCAACGCAATCACATGTTGGACGACGCCGTACTTGATAGGCTGCGCTCAGAGGTACTGAGCAACCGTATTGTCTTTACTCCGGCACAAACCGCGGTGCAAGCGTCAGTTATTGACGCAACCCCGCCGCGGTTCAACCCAGCTGTTGTAGAGGAAGATGATAGGGTTGCTGTGGTAAGTAGCCAGTGCAACGACCGATTGAGGAGCGCTTTGGAAGATGCGCTTCGCGAGTATCGTTCTACTCCTACCGAACTTAGACCCCGATTACCACGGTTACCCATGCATAATAAAAATAGGGCGCTGGTGTGTGCCTTGGACTCGCAACTCAAGAATTTATTCGAGAGCAGCGAGAACCTCGTTGATACACACTCGATCCTGTACTGTGGGGCTGTTGCGGCATGTCGTTTAGCTAATGTCAAGTTTCCAAATTGTGACGTAGCTACTCGACCAAAACCAGCCGTACCAGCCTGGCAGCGCAGGATCGAGTGCCGCATCGACGGGGCCAGGGTACTCATCGGCAAACTACACTGCTTCAGGGAGGGCAATACACGACCACGTGTGATGCGTTTTGTAAGGCGGGCATTCTCGGGGACTGGAATCAGTCCTCAAGAATACATGTCCCGTGTCACAGAGCGCATCGACTTCCTGAAGCAGAAAGTTTATGCATGGGCGAACCGTATTCGGAGGTATAAGCGGCGGGTTGATCGATACTCACAGAATCGCATGTTCCAGAGCGATGAGAGGTGGGTATACAGAGCTTGGGAGCGACCTGACCAGAATATGACAGACATGTGCCGCCCGGATGATGCTGCTACGAGTTCTTTCTGGCGCAGCATCTGGTCGGTACGCGTCTGTCATACTGAGGCTGACTGGATGCGTGATGTCGAGCAGGTGTGTGAACCTATCCCAGAAATGGAGCCAATTTTGATAACACCTTTAGATGTAGCCAGAGCAGTTCGTCCGTTACCGAATTGGAAATCACCGGGACCGGACGGACTGCACAACTTCTGGCTCAAATGGCTTAGCAGTTCACACACTTGCCTGGCATCCCAATTCCAGTCATCCTTAGAGTCTGGGTCCCTACCGCAGTTTTTAACAACAGGCGTTACCCACCTGCTCCATAAGTCAGGTAGTCCCGCGGAACCCAAAAATTATAGACCGATCACGTGTTTGTCTACGGTCTATAAACTTCTTACATCCATTTTGAGAGCTAAAATTAATACACACATTGACAAAAACTCCATTATGTCTGCCTCTCAAAATGGATGTAGGAATGGGTCCCGCGCCACTAAGGAGCTACTCCTCATCGACATGGCCATTAGCCAACAGGTTCGTCGATCCCGCAAGGATCTGTCTACATGCTGGATAGATTATAAGAAGGCCTACGACTCGGTGCCACATACATGGCTCATGAGGGTGCTGGAGTTGTACAAGATAGATGCAACTCTACGCGCCTTCCTTGAGTCGTGTATGGGGCAATGGAGGACGGTCCTTCGATATCCAGGATGTCGACAGATCCAGGGGAACGATGAACCTGTATGGATTAAACGGGGAATATTCCAGGGCGACAGTCTGAGCCCACTTTGGTTCTGTCTAGCCCTGAATCCTCTGAGCACATTGCTGGAGGATTCAGGTCTAGGCTACCGGTTGAGGAGAGGTGGTCAGGTCATATCTCACCTTCTTTACATGGATGATCTGAAACTCTTTGCCCCCAACAAATTGCAACTGATGGAGCTACTGAAAGTAACTGAAACTTTCAGTAGCGCCATCAGGATGGAATTTGGTGTGGACAAATGTGCAGTCATGTATGTAAAGCAAGGGGAGATTATGGAATCCGAGGGAATTCAGCTCTCGGATTCCATACACCTGAGAACCCTTTCCTCAACCGAAAGCTATAAGTATTTGGGTATGTCGGAAGCGTTAGGCATTAACGTAACCGACATGAAGCAATCGTTGAAGGAGCGCTTCTTTGGACGCCTGAACAAGGTATTACATAGCCTTCTTTCAGGCGGAAACAAGGTGCGCGCCTTCAACGGTTGGGTCATGCCGGTTTTAATGTACTCTTTCGGCGTACTCAAATGGACTCAGACCGAACTCGATGCCCTGGATAGGAGAGTTCGTACACTGCTTACCGCAAACCGGATGCATCACCCACGATCATCAGTGATGAGGCTGTACATCCCGCGGAAGTGTGGGGGTCGAGGGTTTTTAAACGCGAAGTCCCTTCACAACCGCGAGATGTGCAGTCTCAGAGAATATTTTTTAAAAGTCGAGGTGGGTATGCACCGAGATGTGGTCGCAGTGGACAAGGGACTCACCCCGCTGTCCATGGCTAAAGAGAACTGGCGCAAACCTGAAGTACTTACTACCGATGACCGCAAGGAAGTATGGCAAGGCAAGGAGCTTCACGGGCGCTTCTACCGAGCTCTTCATGGGCCCGATGTAGATTTTCTAGCGTCCGTGTCCTGGTTACGTTTCGGCGATCTCTTTGGAGAAACTGAAGGTTTTGTCTGTGCGATTATGGACGAAGTTATGTTGACGAACAACTACCGGAAATATATTATGAAGGACGGGACGGTTGACGTGTGTCGGGCATGCCACCGTCCGGGTGAGTCTATCAGACATATTATTTCTGGTTGTTCTCGTCTGGCTAACGGCGAGTACTTGCACAGGCACAACCAAGTAGCCAGGATTATTCACCAGCAACTTGCCTTGAAATATAAACTTGTGGAATCTGAGGTACCGTACTACAAGTATGTGCCCGACCCAGTTCTCGAGAAAGACCATGTTACGCTGTACTGGGATCAGTCTATCATTACTGACAGGACTATTGTCGCCAATAAGCCTGACATAGTAGTGATAGATCGATCAGCGCGCCGCGTAATGATAGTCGATGTTACCATCCCGCATGACGAGAACCTCGTGAAAGCTGAGAAAGAGAAACAAATAAAATATCTCGACTTGGCACACGAGGTTGTCGACATGTGGAATGTGAACTCGGCTATCATTGTGCCGATCGTCGTGACGGCCAATGGCCTTATAGCCAAGAGCCTCGATGACCATCTTTCGAAGCTCTCCTTAGGCGGTTGGATCAAGGGCCTGATTCAGAAGGCAGTACTCCTCGATACGGCTCGTATTGTGAGGAGGTTCTTGTCTCTGGAGCCCTAACCACCGGTAGCTTGGACCCTGCTCCCGCTACCGGCGGACCACTATTTTTTATATTTTTAAATGTTTTTTATATAGTTTTTGTTAAGAAATATTTAAAAATTTAATAAGTATGTTAGAAAATAAATAAAGGAAATAATAATAATAACTTTATTTCACAAAAATACAGATTTAACATGTTTTATATAAACACAGTTTAAATGAGCTTTGGTAGTAACAATGCAATATGTATAAACTAAAACTGAAATCTGTACACAATATGGAAAACCCTGCCTCTCAAACTAGGAAACCTGTATCTTGAGAGACAGTGATTGAGCTTAAAAAGTGATGCTGTATTAGTATAATAGTAGACTGTGTCGATCTACCTGAGCGACTATGCATATAAAGCTAATTTAAATAATAGCAAATGTTTTATACGTGAAGTGTGTGACTGCTTGCGTGTGTGAGTGTGCGTGTGTGGGTGTGCGCGTGTGAGCGCGTGTGGGTGTGTTGTGTGTGATTTGGTATATGTAGGTACTTAGGAGACGTACTTAAGTAAGGATTCTGTTCGTAGGTAGTCCTGTTCCAGTAGCCATTCCGTTAATTTTGATTTTATTTCATATCTATTTAGATGGACAATGTTTAGATTTTTGTGAACTTGTTTGTATATATATGTACTTAATGTGTAGTATTGGTGTTTAGCAAAGGCGGTTTTGTGAGGGGTACTTAAGGGTAGTTTCTTCCTTTTTTTAGGGTCAGGTGGGGGAACGCTGGCGTGTTTTCTAACAGTAGACTGCAGTACAAAAAGTTGGCGCACTGAAAGTACTTTAGAATCAGTGTATAATTGCGTAGTGGGATAACGATAAGGTTTGCGCGACATCACCTTCAGTACGGCTCTCTGCGCTCTTTCAATCCTCAGGAGACTGGTTTTAGTTGCACCACCCCATACTGTAATGCAATATCCAATGATGGATTGGCATAGTGCATAGTACACCATCTTCAAGGTATCAGGCGCAGCCGAGTCTCTTAGGGATTTGAAAATATGCAAAAGTCTCAAACATCTAGTGGTAGTGGCGTCGACCTGTTTGTCCCATCGTAAGCTTCCGTCTATTTGGACACCCAGATATTTCACACTATCAGTTCTTACAAGCGTCGGACATAAGCATTGTGGGAATTGTTTGGAGCAGGAGTGCGCTGTTAAGCAGAAGGTTTTGTCGGGTAAGTTGTTACGTCGGATAGCGAAAGGAATGTACAATGTTTTGTCGCAGTTTAGGGTAAGCAAGTTTAGGTTGAGCCATTTCATTATAGTTGACATCGCCGCTTCTGCGTAGCGCTTAACGCTATTCCAAGTTGGTCCGGAAACTATGACTGCGGTGTCGTCTGCATACGCAATGATCTTGGAGTTGGGGATAGTCATTCTGCACAACTCATTGACGTATGTCAGAAAGAGGGTGGGGCCTAAAATGCTTCCCTGTGGTACACCGTAAGTGGTCGATACTTCTTCACTTATATACTCTCCAATTTTTACTCTCTGGGTCCGGTTGTTTAGGTAGTCTTTGAAAATTTCGAGGGTATTTCCTCGTACCCCTAGGAGTTCCAATTTGGAGATAAGTTTGGGAACAGAGACTGTGTCAAATGCTTTAGAAAGGTCTAGGAAGATCCCTAGACTTTTGGTTCTACTGTCAAGATTCCTAGCAACCAATTGTGTCAGCTCAAGAACTGCATCTTCAGTAGAGATTCCTATGCGAAAACCATACTGATTATCAGATATGAGCTGATGTTTGTTGAGGAATTTGTTTAAAGCGTTATTTAGGATCCTTTCCAATATCTTAGAGAGTGCTGATAGGACCGATATGGGTCTGTAGTTATTGACACAGTTCCTGTTCCCTCCCTTATGAATTGGATGGATGATTGCTTTCTTTAGCGCGGCAGGAAATATGCCTTTTTGAATGCAAGAGTTAAGGATATACGTCAAGGGTGGCGTCAAGGTCT
Source organism: Noctua fimbriata (assembly GCA_905163415.1). Lineage (NCBI taxonomy): Eukaryota > Metazoa > Arthropoda > Insecta > Lepidoptera > Noctuidae > Noctua > Noctua fimbriata. The sequence goes on from LR990946.1 coordinate 9,659,813, forward strand.
GACGGCAACTCTTTAGCACCAAGGGGGATATGCCATCCCAACCTATTGCGCAATCACTACGCAGTTGTAGAATAAGAGACTCCACTTCTGATTCATCAACCTCAAGTATTACAAGAAATAATAATAATTTAAAAAAAATGGTATTCAGCTGCATCCGGTTAGACTGGAAGCCAACCCCAACATAGTTGGGAAAAGGCTAGGCAGATGATGATGGACAACTACAGTACTTTCACAGTTTTTATGCCTTGTGACTGGGACTATAGCTACATTTCATTGTTGTCTTTGTTTAGACAGTTCAAAAGTGCCTGTAACTGGCCTACTTGAAATAAATGCTTTTTTGATTTTGATGCCTTGGAATTTTGGCTCTCCATGCTGCGACGAGCAAATTAAAATAATACAGTGCTTTTATTTAGGTTTTCTATTAGGTGTGGCATAAATTGACAAGTTTAAGAGGTCCAGGCTAAGGTATAGTGGTACATGATAAACGTGAAATGATGGATGGTGGTTCTGCTGCTTGTAAAAGAATATATGAATACCTACCGTAAAATCTAGTACGTAATTTGAAAGAGACAACTAAAAACTTAACAGTCCTCAAAAAGTTTACACTCATTTTGGTCTGTTTCAAAATCCCTAATCCACCCTTACAAAGATTAAAAATCCAAAAGAAAAATGTCCATCTTTACATAAAGAAAAAACCCAAAAGGTACATAATTTTAAGACCTTTTTATACAATATAATTCATCTGACATTACAAACAAGTTTCCAGACACTTTTCAGACATAATTAAACAACTCCTTGCTAGAAGGTAATTAATTTAGAGTTGACGGTTTTCTGTAACGAGATGTTTTTTTACATCTGTTTCGTTCTCTCTTACTTTGATATTTCATGTTATAACTGAGAGGTATATTTGAATGACAAAGATGGAATTTCAACCAATCCAAGTATTTTTTTAATTCCTAGACGCGGTTGAGGCCAAGTAGTAATGATGGACCTGATTTACCAAGTTATAAGTCATAAGTTCGATCCCAGGTAGGTATCTAACTGTGAGTAAGGCCCAGAAGGAGATGGCGTAATGAGATGAACTCCTACTTAAAGGACTGGGCTGAAATAGCTCTAGAGAGAGAGAAAAATGGAAAAAAGGAAGGGGGCTTTTTTCTATTTATTTTCTATATTCTTCTCTTTCTAAAGCAGTGGGACACAACAGGCTTATAATATTAATAAATAAGCGATTTTAACTCCACTGTTCTTAAAACGGTAAAGGAAAATATCGTGAGGAAACCAGCATGTTCGAAGTCATGCCACCAACCCGCATGGACCTGGTGGTAGATTATGGTCCGATAGCCTGTGTCCCAGCAGTGGGAACAGCATAGGCTGATCATGATTACGACTAATAAATTCCATATTTTATCATATAATATTTTAAAAAAACTTCGCCGAGTCCGACTCTGCACACATTCAATATAATATATTTATGAAACATGGTTCCGTGCACTTTATGTGATATTGTATGCGCATAGCCCGGCTTTTTATTTGACGTTTACGTTAAGTAGTCGTAAAGTAAGCGAAATAACTTATAATTTTAACTGCAATACGGTCATAGCGGTCGAATAGGGTAGTAAATTATAAACTAACCAAGTTTCAGAAAATTTATAATTAAAATAGAAGTAGTTGCTCGTCGGGGAAAGTGTTATTGGGTGTTTCCATCAGGAATCTCTCAGTAGCAGCTGACGAGTTCTGAATTTATGCCTGGTTGATGGCAATAGGCTCGCCCAATGTTACAAGAGACTTAAGTGTAACTGGCGAAATGTGGATGTACTACACATTAAGTACACCTGTCTTTGCCCGACAAGAGAGATCAGAAAGGAATACCTAACCCAAGCTTTAGGAATTTAACATAACATCACACCTGTAATCCCCGCAGGGTTCACCACACACCTTCCTAAGAGTACACCCACATTCCGCCAGTTATGTTTAAGTCCCATGTAATAGGGGGCAAGCCTATTGCCATGCACCAAGCACAAATCCAGACTCCGTAGCTGCTACTGAGAAATTCCTGATGGAAAAAACCAATAACATATTGCTCGACCCGGGAATTGAACCCAGGACCTCATGCTCAGCAGTCACGATTGCGACCACTAGAAAAACGAGGCAGTCTTTAGTAAAATAATTATTAAAAATCCTATCTAAACCAGCCATAATACCCTGAAACTGGAAGCCGCTGTCATAACAGTAGGAGTTCCCATTTGGACAGGCAACTTGACCTGAACGACAAATAAATCAACTCGATTTATACTGAAAAGGTTGACAAACTCGACCTGCTGTGTTTGTCAATACTTTGTCAGGAAATTGATTTATTAATTTACAAAAGCGTAAATTAAAAGCTGTATTCAACAACTGATTGTTTACTGTGATATTTAGGTATGTAGAATTGTGGATGATTGTGATAAAACTATGCTCTCAAATACTGTTTTAAGCTTTCACGGTTTACAACTAAACTTATACTATCACTTACGGGATATCTTCCGTGATTGTTCATTATTTTGAGCTCCCGATATTTCGGCGCTGTTGTTTTTGAGTAAGCTCAAAAGTAGCAGCCGGCATCGCAATAAGGACTCCACAAAACCTGGTGATACTGTGAGTATGTTTTGCCGTGACTTAGCTTCGACTTCCAGTAGTGCGCGTAGCAAAAGACAAAGAAAGAGGGTAGATAGATATGTCTGCTCTTAACAATTTATTTTCCTTCCACCCGCATTCTCCAGTCAACCCGCGATCATGGGCTTGCAACAGCGTCGAAATAGCGGGAGCTCAAAATAATGAACAATCACGGAAGATGTCCCGTAAGTGACAGTACAAGTTTATCAATCAATCAATCAATCATTTTATTATCAGGCAAGTGAGGCCCATAGATAAAAATACACAGAATAATCTTATATAATAATAAACTAATACATATAAAAAAAAACCTTATTTAACTAAAACTAGACACGAATCGTTGACGGCGTCGTGTTCTGCTGCGTGGTGTCGCGTAACCGTCCTCGGAATCGTCGGTATACGACACCTTTCGGCCAAAAGTCCTCTTTCAAGAAGGTCTGCAGATGGTGAGTTGGAGCTCGAACCACGAACGACTTGAAGTTGATGTTGTGGCGCGATTCCAACGTTACGACCCTCAGAGTCCAGTTGGTCTTCACTCTTAAATACTCCACGACTTCCTCAACCTTCGTGGAGTTTATGCTCTCAAATGCTTGGTCGAGTGGTCGCAAGCGCGACTGCTGAGCATGAGGTCCCGGGTTTCATTCCCCGGACAAATAGTCACTGGGTTGTTATGTATTATGTATGCTCTCAAAACTGCAAAAGAAATTATGAGGAAACCAGAATGTCTTTGACAACCAAAACTTCGAAGAAATATGACATCTATATGCTACTCCTCATCACATACATATACTACAGAAACGAATAGCCTGCCTACCCAACTATATTGGATTCGGCTTCATGCTCATTAGGGGAATACCAAAGAAACGATGGATGGACTGTGAGAAGGATGATATAGCCAGAAAGGAGGTGTCTGATGAGATGACGAGTAATAGAGAATCATGGAAGAAGATGACATGCTGCGCCGACCCCAAGTAAATTGGGATAAGGGCAAGAGAATGATGATGATTGGGTTTGGTTTCCAATCTAACCGGATGCAGCTGAATACCAGTATTTTACATGAAGCGACTGCCTATCTGACCTCGACAACCAGTTAACCTAAGTGGCTAATTGTCTGACTTTCGGACTACTGATTAACTGTAACAAACGATAGCCGGGACTAATAGCTTAACCTGCTTTCCGAGGCACGGAGAAAACTCGGTATGTAATGGTCACCCATCCACGAACTGACCTTGGCAAGTGCTGCTTAACCTTGAAGACCAACCCGTGCGGCTTTTATTATTTAGTCATGAGGCCAGGCACGACCTAAAGAAATGGGTAGGTAAGTGAATAAACAGAACGGACACGCGCTTACGAAATCCGACACGAAAAAGTGCTATCACCTCGCAATAACAACATTGGCAACACGTGTAAGTATTCCAGGAGGAATTCCCTTTTTCGTGGAACAGGTACTCGAAAAATAATTGTTATATTTATTTTCATATGTACCTCCTAATAAAATAATGTACTTTGTATTCCCATACGATAATAGGTTAAAAGTTTACAAAAGTGTAATTACGGCAACTTCTTAGCCAAATAAAACATAGTTTTTTAGTGTATTTTTATAAATTACCAAGCTTTTTTTATTATTTTATTAAAATTGAAAGTGTATACAAAGTTTCGTTCTATTACTCGTCATCTCGATAGACACCTATTTTTTACCGACTTCTAAAAAACGAGTAGGTTGTGCATTCCACCAGCATCTTTTCATTCAATGAAACAAACAAAAGTCTCCGACTTCCGAAAGTAAAGTTATTTTCCACGTTTTAGTATGTTTGTGGAAGTCTGTTTTTTTTTTTTTTTTTGATATTCTAGCCATATGAGCCATATCATCCTTCACATAGTCCACCGTTGCCTCTGGAGTTACCTAATGGTCTGAAATCGCGAATACACAGTAAATAACCGCATTTATGAAAATATATAATACTCAAACTAAATACTCATCTAGTTAGCAACTTCCTAAATCATCGATCTAGCCTTTTCCCAACTATATTGGGGTCGGCTTCCAGTCTAACCGGATGCAGCTGAATACCAGTATTTAACATGGAACGACCTCCGCAACTCAGTTAGTACTGGGTAATACCTTAACTCTTGGTAAGACTGGTTGTCAGACTTTTTGGGCCACTGACTACCTGTAACGACTGTCAAGTCAAAGATCTATAGATGACAGCCGGGCTCAACGGTTTAACGTGTTTTCCGGGAAACGGAGGAAACTCGGTATATAATAGTTGGTCACCCATCCATGGACCAACCTAGGCAAGCACGGCTTAACCTGAAGGTCGACCCGAGCGGCTGTTATTGTTTAGCGACGAGCTTCCTAAATACCGGGTCGAAAACCATTCAATTTACAAGTAAAATGGAAGACCTGTCAATCGTTTGAAGTTTGAAGGAACGCCGTTTTAATAAACATTCAGCGTTAAATTCATTCAGTGTGTCCTCGTGCCTAAGCAGATCAAAGTAAGGAGGCTCAAGGTCACTTTCATTTATTTACTCCACTTTCGAGTTAAAATCTATACAAATAAATAAAATTGAAGTGTCCGTTCATAATTTCAAAATAACAGCTTTTTACTGAATGTAAATTAAAGTACTCGTATATACTGTGCTTATAACAAAAAAACATATTTTTAAACTAGACCTAGGCCCAGGACATTATGTTCCGCAGTAGCTCATCTAGCAACCACACCAGAGTCAGTCGCAAAATAAACAATATCCAAGAAACAGCACAATTATAAAGTAGTTCCGCCCACAGTACGGGGACAAACTAGAAGAAAGTATCTTATTTTGAACAGAAAATAAGATAGTTACGTAAGATTCAGCCAATCCCATTAAGTATACTTCACGCTGCGGAGCGAGATCATAATTATTTCACTTGCTGCCCCTACCATTGGTGTTCTTCATTTTCGTATCACTGGCACGACAAATTTTATATTTTGTTAGCCCAAAACTTCGCCACTTCCACCGCGTCGTCGGTGGCAGCGCAAAAGTCACTTCGGCTGCATGTTTTTGGGCTAAGAGGGCAGGATAGGAGGTGGAGCATAGTTTGCGACACAAGCTCCACAACTACACCCCGCTGCTGTTTTGTTGAGATAATCCCACTTAACTAGGTTGGAGTTACATCTTCCCACTTGAGTCCGGAGACGGTTCAGGGACTTCCAGGTGGACCACGGTTAGACCCTGCAGGAAGATGCTCACTTGGTGGTAAGTAGTGAGTAGGAGGGGGACAGCTATTTTCCCACAGCTTACATCGGGCTTCGGCCGGGTTGGTAAAATGGTGACAAACATTTAAAAGACGCTTGAGGAGCTTGTTGCTAAATAATAACAGCCGTTCGGGTCTATCATCAGGATAAGCCGCGCTTGCCTAGGTTGATCCACCCATTATATACCAAGTTTCCTCCGTGTCTCGTATAGCACGTTTAGCCGTTGGTCCCGGTTGTCATCTGTAGATCTTTGACAGTCGTTACATGTAGTCAGTGGCCCAAAAATTCTGACAACCAGTCTTACCAAGGGGTATCGTATTGCCCAGTACTGAGTTGTGGAAGTCAGATAAAATTCTGGTATTCAGCTGCATCTGGTAAGACTGGAAGCCGACCCCAACATAGCTGGGAAAACGCTTGACAGATGATGATGATTCATCACTCGAACTCGAAAAACGTACCAACTCACTTTAAAATCGAACTCACAAACCCAACACTCCCTGCGAGCAAATAGTAGTGGTGTATCAGTCAGAAACAAGGGGTAGTCTTAATAGCCCTCTACTTTATTCTCTTTATCCTAGCAGCGCTCGCTTCAAGAAGCGGTTTGACGTAAACATGCTATGCTACGTTATAATTACTATCTGTTAAGTTTAGATTAACTTTGTAGATAATTAGCTAGATTACTAACGCTTATGTAGCGTGTGTTTTGTTTAAACTTGGTCATATTTTTATAAACAAACAAAAACAACAACAGTCGTTACAGGTAGTCAGTGACCCAAAAAGTCTGACAACCAGTCTTACCAAGGGGTATCGTATTACCTAGTACTAACTGGGTTGTGGAGGTCAGATAGGCAGCCGCTCCATGTAAAATACTGGTATTCAACTGCATTCGGTTAGACTGGAAGCCGACCCCAACAAAGTTGAGAAAAGGCTAGGCAGATGATGATCATCATCATCTTCCTGTCCTTCTCCCGTGTTACTTGGGGTCGGCACAACACGTTTTTTTCTTCCATCCTCCTCTGTCAACCGTCACGCTATCATTTACTTCTTTTATGGTCATATTTTTACATACGACTACATTTTATATGAATACCACAATTGTCGTGACAAATCTGAAACGCAAATACCAAGACAGACCTAATCATAGTACCGAGTGGAGATCGAACCCGTGTCATTTATGACTGCTGTTAACTACTAGTCAATACCGTCCCACTGCTCGGTAAAAGCGTAAACTTTTGCTTTCCTCTCTCTTATCAAAATGGTGTCCTGGTGTCCTGAAATACAGACCTAACGTCTAGCTTAGGCACCAGTCTCTCACAGTAGGTATAATTATTGCTGTAACGTACTTTGTATATCAACCTTTCTTATGTATAGAAGCCAGCACACCAAGCTACCCGAAACTGTAAATTTTTTACAATCAACCTTGAACCTAAGGCTTCAGCGATAAAGTTGAAAATCTATTAAAGAAATTCGACAGATCGTAGTACTTGATATGCTGGCGTCTGTACCTATATTGTGGTGAGAAATAAATCATTATTATTTAATTCTAGTGGGCCAGTTACAGGCACTTTGGAAATTGTCGAAACAAAGACAACGATAAAATGAAGCTATAGTCCCAGTCGAAAGGTATAATAACTCTGAAAGTACTGTTGTTGTTATTTCATAACCAAGAAGAATCTTTAAAGTAGAAAACCTAATAACTAAAGCAAGCCCTGGCTCTTTATTTGATGAAAGTTCAGTTTAAAAGCACAGTTTCAAAACCCTCACATACAACATCAACATTGCAAGCAATCCGTCCTTTAAACAAACAAGAGTGAAATGACGTAGTCTCATAAATAAATAAAATCTCCCTCGCTCACAGTATGATTACAAAATAAGCAAACACATATCAAAGAGTATTAAAATCCTAACATGCAGACTGCAACAATATTTTATGTTTTAAAGTGAAACCCAATAAACAACTCTGCGACTACTAATCTTGACAACCTCATAACTGAGGGAATAAACTGGCAAAACGGAAAAGTGTAAAACAATATTAGGACTACATATTGGACAGAAAGAATATTAGGACTACATATTGGACAGAAATAATATTAGGACTACATATTGGACAGAAAGAATATTAGGACTACATATTGGACAGAAAGAATATTAGGACTACATATTGGACAGAAATAATATTAGGACTACATATTGGACAGAAAGAATATTAGGACTACATATTGGACAGAAAGAATATTAGGACTACATATTGAACAGAAAGAATATTAGGACTACATATTGGACAGAAAGAATATTAGGACTACATATTGGACAGAAAGAATATTAGAACTACATATTGGACAGAAAGAATATGAGGACTACATATTGGACAGAGAGAATATGAGGACTACATATTGGACAGAAAGAATATGAGGACTACATATTGGACAGAAAGAATATGAGGACTACATATTGGACAGAAAGAATATGAGGACTACATATTGGACAGAAAGAATATTAGGACTACATATTGGACAGAATTTGTTTAAGTGATGGTAAGGAACCCTAATCTTACCAAGGGGTATCGTAATACACAGTACTAACTGGGTTGTGGAGGTCAGATAGGCAGACGCTCCATGTAAAATACTAGTATTCAGCTGCATCAGGTTAGACTGGAAGCCGACCCCAACATAGTTGGGAAAAGGCTAGGCAGATGATGATGGTAAGGAATCGCAGGTATACTTGAGGATTTCGAGACTTTTGGCACTTATGTAGAGAGCAGATTTGACTTATGAAATTGAACGCGATCAGCTCATCTAAACCGCGTTTAAGAGATGTAAGTATCAATATTCTATAGCAAAGCAAAGATGAGAAGATAACAATCAGTCTCACAATATGAGTCTCATTTGTTCTGTAACCGTAACTATTAGTTTCTGAAATTTATAAAACTAACTTTAGTGACTGATATTTTACGCGAATCAAACTGAACTGACAGTTCAACTGTCGAGTTCCCGATCATACATGGACTGTGGTTGAGTAATTCCAAAACTGTATTTCACAAACTATAAGTTGGATATCACCGAATCAAATTGTGGTTTGTTTCAAATCAGAGGTATGTTTGAAATCGACAGTTTCATTCAATGAATTAATGATCTTTTGAATAGACCTTCGCCTGAAATTATTTACGGTACTTACAAACAAAAAATCAATTTTTAAAATTTATGGCTGTCTGTCTGTTTGTTCCGGCTAATCTCCAAAATGGCTAGACCGATTTTGAAGGGATTTCCACTGGCAGATAGCCGATGTTATAAGGATTAACTTAGGCTAAAAAGGTTTATGGTTCCACGCAAAAATATATTTTTTATAATAATACAAAGTTCACGTAGGCGAAGGTCGGGGGTAACAGCTAGTTGAACAATGAAAACTTTGACTCTTATATGTCCTTTCGTAACCTTGACAATGCCCTAAGAAGCTATCCAACATTTCAACATTCATTTTTCCCAGCAAAAAGAAATATCAAACATATACTCCCCGACCTTCAACCTTCCATAACACTAAGAACAGAATTAGTATTCCCAATTCGTTCAAAATGGCGTCTGTACCATAAAATCTGAATGGTTTTATAAAACATTTCGCGGAGTAGATGTGCTCGGGAGACACCGAAACTGAGCTTGTAGCTGAAAATACAGGGTCTAGTGCACCGGCCATTTGACTAAGCCACTTTACTAAACTTTTGAAACGATGGCCAAAAGGGCGAAATACAGCGGGGCGAAATTACGGGGTGATATTGAACAGACTTTTTCGCAAGCAACGTTATAACATCAACATATTTTGAGAATGTTGTGTGAAGACTTATTTATTGTGTATAAGTCCTTTGGTTCTGAAGTTTTTATTTATTAATCCCTAAGTGCTAGTTAGGTTAGGTTTCTTGCTTGATCTATACTAATATTATAAAGCTGAAGAGTTTGTTTGTTTGTTTGTTTGCTTGAACGCGCTAATCTCAGGAACTACTGGTTCGATTTGAAAAATTCTTTTAGTGTTGGATAGCCCATTTATCGAGGAAGGTTATAGGCTATAAAATTTTACGCGGACGAAGGTCGCGGGCAACAGCTAGTTTAAAATAACGCGTTATTTGTTTTTTCGGTCATTGCGATCATTTTCGTCATCATTCCGCACCTGGATTCCGCGTCGATTAACACCTTCTACCTCCAACCTTCTGGTTACGGAGATATTGACGGTGAAAGTTACAACGTTTTTTTTACGTTTTATCACGAAACGTACTACCCCTGTACGCTCTCAAACGGATAATGTTTTGGCGTGTGTTAATTACCGTAAACAGTTGCCAGGAACCATCATGTCGTCAACTTAAGGGCACATTACTATTATTACATATATTATTACATTGCTCGATGACCTTGATGATTTGATCCCTGTACTGGTTTTTGTTGACTTGCCCCGCACATTTCGCAAAATTTCGGTTTTTATTTATTATTTAAAAATATTAAAAGAAATAACAGAAAAAAAAACAATACAGATTGTTAAGTATATCATTACGTATTTGTTGTTACAAAATTCATGCCGATCTATTCAGCCGTTACAGAGATAATTTACAATTAAGGTTGAAAAAGGACCTATTTTCTACGATTAACCAAAAAAAATTGAGAAGGTTTATTAAAATTTTAAACAATACAATTTATTTGTGATGAACTTAACTATAACATACTTTTTTTACACAGAAAACGCACAAAGGGATTCATCAACAAATTTCTTTGAACATACGCTGTTTTTGGGATTTGAGCCATGTAATGCCCTTAAGAAAAAGTACGTTTTAAATGGAGCTACTCATTAATAAAATTATATGGGACCACCGCGCTAGCTTCCTCTACCAAATGTAAAAAGAATCACGCAAATCGGCCATTAATTACGGAGTAATCGGTGAACATGCAACAAAAAAAAAAAGATGCTGGAGGAATACATAACGTCTTACTTTTTTAAAAATCGGTTACAAAATGAAAGTCGTTTCCCAGTAATTATTTCTGTACCTACCTACAATGTCGATAGTTTGATGTCCCGAATGCGTACATTCAAATTGATTCAAAATTGTTGATATCTTCACAAAATTAGAACAATTAGTTTGTGATTGGAGCCTTCTTTTAAGCAAACAATGCCTGTATTAGAAGACTCCGCTCTTCCATAACAAAAACAATAAAAATAATAATAACATAATTAAAATAGGTAAGTAGACAAGATTGGTATAAGTATAGTTTGTGTGTGCGTGTGTGTGTGTTTGTGTGTGTGTGTGTTTGTGTATGTGTGTGTCATGTGCTTACATGTGTTTGTGGTACATAGGTAGGTACATGTCTATGCGATGGGTTTTAAAACACCCTGTATTTTTAAAACGAAACGCTTCATCTTATCGCTTCCCCCACAACTCCGATCGTTTTGTCCGGACCAAATATTATGCAAGGGAATCAGTAACGCACACTTTATATAAGAAATCGATTCTTCAAATGGTCTGCACTCAGTATTTGCACATTATCTTTTGATGGCCCAAACGTAGTGCGGTAAGAGCTTCAAGCACTTTCAAATACAGCTTTCAAGTAGTGCTGTTTAGACACACTTGGAAGAATTTTACTGTTTTAGTGCAGTGAAGGTTTTAAGTGAGGTTGTTAACGACTTTACCTGTCTGTGAGTGTCTTACCAGGCGAAGTTATAATGCCGAGAGTATCTGCAATGACATACAGCAGAACATTGACCAGCCCCCGTAGCATGACCGCCGTAGACAAGCCTTTCTTTGACGGAAGATTCGACAAAATGACAGATAGTGCAAAGAAATCTGTTGTTGTGTCGACACAATCTGTCATTTTGTTGATTCTTCCGTCAAAGAAATCCTTGTCATACACTCGAAAAAAAAACCTATCGCGTATGCAGAGTTACGCTAGCTAATTTAAAAATAATTATTGAATTGCCTCATTGGTCTACTGGTCGCAAGCACGACTGCTGAGCATGAGGTCCTGGGTTCGATTCGCGGTCGGGCGAATTGTTATTGGGTTTTTCCATCAGGAATTTCTCAGTAGCAACCACGGAGCCTGGATTTGCGCCCGGCTGATGGCAATTAGGCTCACCCCCTATTGGACTTAAACATAACTGACGAAGTGTGGGTGTACTATTGGGTACGCCTCTGCCTAACCCTTCGGGGATAATAGGCATAATGTTACGTTATGTTAGCATTGAAACGCTTCCAGTACTTCATGAGAAAATTGGGTTCTAATGAGTAAACATATACCGACTAGTTTGTACCCGCCATGCTCAAGTAGAGGTCTGACATAACTTCACTGGAAAGTACTAACAGGATAAAAAGTATCCTATTCCCTAACCCAGTGTCTTATTATAATCCTCATATCAGCTGCTTCTCAAGTATTGTGACGACCACCGGTTTAATCTACCTGTGCCACATCAACATTTGTTCAGGCATTAAAGAATGAACCTGTGGACTGTGAGTAATGGGCTAGCTCGCCGTCCGTCCGTCTTATAACGACGACAGGCCGTGTCGACGGCGCGTTCGTGTTCCACGCGCGCAAGGGCCGATGCCTGCCAGGGCTGCGGGACTGTTCGAAAGAGATACCGCGGCCATGGAACACAAAGGACATAGAAGGAACATGGATGGGTTTTAGTCAGTACAAGTCTGACACTCCCTTCCGCTCCGCTCAGAGCGAGAGGGGTCATTTGATGATTTCACATCCGAAAAAAAAAACTTACTATTGAATTTATAATTATAGAGACAGATGGACAGACAGCATCACAAGCTAAAGTTAAAGTTTAACACACGAGTACCGTCATACAAAAAGTAATAAAACTTCAGCCCAACTGAGGGTCACACAAACCCTCAAGTGTATCGTAGTGTGGCACTGTAAAAGCCATATTTATCTTTCTCCTTTCTCTTCAAAAGTCTAGAATGTGCTAAGTTCACAATATTTCTTATCTTTTATTCACCCTAGCAATATTGTAGAAGGCCTAATGTGTGTGGTTCTTGAGCAAGAACATCAGCCCCGAATGATTGTGTACTTAATCTTATATACCTACATATAGTTGATTCTTGTGTCTCTCTGTCTGTATGATCATCCATTTTCACACCACTGAACCGATCATCCTGAATTGTTGCACATACGCTGACAGGTGTACAAAAACGGACATAGGGTACCTTTGATCCCGAAAAAAGCACTGTTCCTGAGGAAAACAACAGTAACGTTCTTATGATAATAGATGGCGCCACGTGTCTTTCGAATCATGATTGAGTTATATTATTTTAGAGAGTACAACCCGAATTGATTGTCAAATTCTACATTAACGCGAGCAAAGCTGCAGGCAAAAGTTAGTAATAGATATAATTATCTGCCTAGCCTTTTCGCAATTATGACAGGGTCGGCTTCCAGTCAAACTGGAGCAACTGAATCGCAGTAGTATTTTACATGGATAGACTGCCTATCTGACCTCTACAACCTAGTTACCGTTACAAATAATAATTAACAGATTTACCTAAGGAAATCTTCATGTTTTGTAAAGTCATAAACACTGTGCGAATCAGGGGCGCGTCGCTAGTATCTTCATAAATCAGTGTGTTCGCTCGACCTTCTCGAAATTTCTTTTTTAGTAAAAATCCTAACCATTTATTACTTGTGATTTATTTTACACCACTAGAGAGGACCTGTTACGCGTTGCTATTACATAGAATGGTTCGTTGATGTAGTCATTTTTAGGCTCTTGACATAGATCATAATACTTAATAATAACTTGTGTTCTTAAAGTTTAGAGCATGAATGTAGATGGCTACAAGAGTAGGAGGAGACCAAAGAAACGATGGAAGAAGATCATAACATAACATAACATCACAGTCCCCGAAGGGTTAGGCAGAGATATACCTAATAGTACACCCACATTATGCCAAAGTCCAATGTAATGCAAGGCTATTGTCATCAACCGGACATAAACCCAGACTCCGGAGCTGCTACTAAGAAATTCCTGATGGAAAAACCCAATAACACTTTGCTTTATACACACGGCGGCACATGAAGCTATACATTTCCAGTATAACTTGGCCTCGCTTTGTATAGACTTCCTATACAATATGAGATCCGCATAAACTGATTTAGTTTAGCTTGATTGGCCGTCGCTCGTACTTGAAAAAGACCTATATCAGTAAGATGTACTGGACAGATAATTCCATAATTTCTAGACCAGCAATAGCTACATAATGTAGATCTCAAATAACCTTACTTATTATTTAATTTGAAATTATTTTTATTTAATTTTGATTGTGGACATTTTACATTTTATTTGACACTAGCTTTTGCCCGCGACCTTCGTCCGCGTGAAATTTTATAGCCTATAACCTTCCTCGATAAATGGGCTATCCAACACTAAAAGAATTTTTCAAATCGAACCAGTAGTTCCTGAGATTAGCGCGTTCAAGCAAACAAACAAACAAACTCTTCAGCTTTATAATATTAGTATAGAAGTATAGATGAAAAATTGTTGTGTTATTAAATTATTTGATGGTATATTTAGTAATAATAGTATTGTGTGTTTATTTGTGTCTGATTTTTAATTACTACCAAAATTATGGATTATTGTGTCTGAAATAAAATGAATTGAATTGAATAGTTAATAACTCAGGTACAAATTCAAACCATTGCGTTGTTATTCTGTAACATCTCCAATTCCGAATCGTGCTCAAAGTTGAACCTATCTTTTTTGCATGTAATCCAGTTTCACAACCCATACTAATATTAATAAATTCTAAAGTAACGCGTTCCGTCTGTCTGTTACCTTCACGCCTTAACAGCTGAACGGATTTAGATGAAATTAGGCATACGGGTAGACCATGATCACCAGGACAATGACATAAATAAATAAAATGATAGCCCGGTCCTACCTTCCAAAACCATAACATCACGCCTGTAATCCCCGAAGGATTAGACAGAGGTGTACCTAAAAGTACACCCACACGTCGCCAAGTCCCATGTAATAGGGGGCGAGCCTATTGCCATCAACCGGGCACAAATCTAGACTCCGTGGTTACTACTGAGAAATTCCTGATGGAAAAACCCAATAACACCTACCTTCCTGTGGGAGATTTTCCAACCTAAGGACGGACGAAGCTGCAGGCAAAACCTAACCCAGTGCTTTTTGCATCCAGTCCAGTTTCCCAATGATTCATAAATTTAATTCAAGCTGTGATAAATTCGAATCAATGTCGCCTAGAAATACTGACGCTGAATCCGAAGTGCGGTGCGTGGGTTGAGCTGGCAACCTTTCGCGATTTATGAACTGGTAAACCTATATTTTTGTTTTCTAACTTTGCTAATTTTGTGTCGATGGTTTCTTGAAGTTCTGCTTTTTAGGCAGTTGTCCCACCGCCGGTGAGGAAGCGACCAACTATCGGCTATTTTCTCGCTCAAGAAACATACAATAGATATACATTCCGTGTAAACAAAAGAGATGCATATATTAACAGTTGATCGCTGACTGTTTACACTGCCGGCGAGGACTCGCTCCACCAGTTTGTCGTAGCGACAAAAGCAATCAAAGACTAGCTGACCCGCGCAACTTCGCCTGCGTTTGGATTTTTCCCCGTTTTTGCAACATTTTTCATGAATCATCATCATCATCATTTCAGCCGAAAGACGTCCACTGCTGGACATAGGCCTCCCCCAAGTGTCGCCACATTGACCGGTCCCGTGCGACTCGCATCCAGCGGATCCCTGCAACCTTCACCAGGTCATCGGTCCACCTAGTGGGAGGCCTTCCAACGCAGCGTCTTCCGGTTCGCGGTCGCCACTCCAGAACTTTTCATGAATGCTCCGCTCGTATTAGTCGTAGCGTGATGATATAGCCTATAGCCTTTCTCAATAAATGGGCTATCCAACACTAAAAGAATTTTTCAATTCGGACCAGTAGTTTCTCAGATTAGCGCGTTCAAGCAAACAAACAAACAAACAAACTCTTCAGCTTTATAATATTAAGTATAGATAATACTCGCTCAGCGACACTTGCTCAGCGATGCTCGCTAGGCGGTGAGAACTCACCCCGAGACACCAACCAGCTGTAATTTCTACCTAGAGTGCGGATCTGAGTGCACATATTATGAATTCAGAACAATTAATAGGACTATCATTATTGTCTAGTTCAGACGACGACGGTGATGTATTTTATAGGGTGCGAGTGGTGCGAGTAATCGCCCGTCGCACTCGCCCAGCGACAAATCTATCAGAACTACACAGCACACACGCTTCTCGCCAGCTCGTTTCTAGCTCTAATCGCTTCTCGCTCATCGTTGGCGGTGGGACAAGTGCCTTAGGGGTCACGACTGAGTACAAGGTTTTTGTTATTTTCTTTTAGAAATTAAATATTTTCTTTTCCATGGATAGGAGCGGTAGGTTTAGCACGAGGTCCTGAGTTCGATACCTGGGTTGGGTTGACTGTTATTGGGTGTCACGAGCAAGAATTTCTCAGTTATTAGCTCGGTGTTTGCATCTGTGCCGGGTGATGGCAATCATCATCATCATCCACAGCCCGAACTCACCCACTGCTGGGTATAGGCCTCTCTTTTCTCGTGCCAATCCCCACGGTCCTGTGCCAGCCTCATCCAGGTTTTTCCCCCGATGGCAACTATATCGTCTGCCCATCTGATGTCGTCTGCCTATTGATGGCAATAGGCGCGCCTTATTACATGGGACTTAAGCACTGGCCAAATGTGGGTTATACCTTTCCTAGTGGTGCTTCAAACACTTAAATTGTAACTCATACTTGGCCTTTTGTCTAATGGGTCACTGATTCTACTACTCAATATTAATCGCCCTAATGGACATTTCATTCATTCATTCGTTCGTTCAATGGTCCTTCACTCTTAACGTGACGGTATTTTTATAGTGCAGCTCGTTTCAAAGAGTTCAAAGTAAAATCAGAGTATCAATTCATGTGTGATTGAAGTTCTTTGAAGAGTCTTTGAATGGCCTATATTTTTGTGTAAAGGTTGCAAATGGAGGGGTATCTCTTACAAATTAAGGAGTAACTGTTATGGTGATACTTCTTCTTTGCGTGTCGATAGACTCAACTAATACCCGACCAGTATATTGCCACCTGCACAGCTCTGTCGTAGGCTTCGTTTAAATTCTACATGAATAAATGATGATACTCTTTGAATAATACAAGTTACAGTTTTCGTAGTTTTCGTCTGCGTGGAGATCTATTTTTTCTTTTTCGTCTAATTAGGCTTGCGTTTGACCGCAACTCGCCTGATGTGGAGCGATGATGCGGTCTAGGGTGGAGCACGCTTGTCTATAAGAAACCGATTTACTCAAACAGAGAAGAGAAACAGAGAAGCTGGCATGAGTGTGTTCCACAGACTGGTGGTTCGCACCGTAAAACAATGAACTTCAACCATATAACGGTGACGCCTCGCTGTATCTCTGGTGCTCCGATGATAGAATTACTCCACGGGAACGTCATACTTGTATAAAAGTACAGGTACTAGATGCCGAATTTCGTTGAATTCAGTTAGGATGTGAAAAGGTAAGAGACAAAAAGCCAGGAATTATTATAGATTGAAAACTTTAAAATTTTGGTCCCGGCTGTTAATTATAGACTTTGACAGTCGTTAAGTAGGCAGAAGCCCGGAAATCTGACAACTAATCTTACCAAAGGGTATCCCATACCCAGTACTAACTGGGTTGTGGAGATCAGCTAGGCAGTCGCTCCATGTAAAATACTGGTGGTAGACAAGAAGCCGACCTCAACATAGTTGAGAAAAGGTTATGCAGATAATGAAAACTTTGTAAGTTTGGCCTTAGTACAGTCACCAGTACATCAAGCTACCACAATCTATCAAATTTCGTTAATAAATTTTCAACTTTATCGCTGAAGCATAAGGTTCCAGGTTCATTGGGAAAATGTGACAGTTTCGGGTAGTTTGATGTCGATGACGTTTGTACCTACTTTTCTGACAAGAAGAAAGTCATATAAGAAAAACATTTATTGTCAAAGCAGAATCTCGTTTAACGTCAAAATAATAGCCGGGTAGCAAGGTCATAACGCCATGATTGTACCAATTATAGCCAATTACTAACAGTTTATGGCTTGTACGAACAAAGTTATGGCTCGTAAATGTTATAAATGTCGTAAGTGTCTAGTGTGGAAACAATAGTGTCGCTTTTTATTAATTCTTGTTAATTATATTTCTTTGGTGTTCAGTAGTAAATTGTGCTGTGTAGTTTTACGTTTCAATTATAGTTTTCAATTAGTATGTTTTAGTAAAGTGTTTTTTATTTATTTATTTAACACTTCAAGCACAAAAGTACAGATGCGGACTTAATGCCATAGGCATTTTCTACCAGTCAACCTTTGGGTGATGCAGAGACAAGCAGTGGTAGGTGGTATTTTTTAGTACATTTTAGTGTCTTACAATTTGTTTTATTGCGTTATATTGGTTTCAAAATGCAACCCCAATATTGTCAGAATAATTTACACTAACTTTTGCCTGCGGCTTCTACCGCTAGCCTAGTACCGTGATAAAAATATATCCTACGTACTTATCCAGGTCAGACTCTGCTTGTCAAGCAAATTTCATCGAAATCTGTTCAGTCATTAAAACGTGTGAAAAGGTGATAGACAAACCGACAGACAGACAAAGTTACTTTCGCTTTTATAAACTAGTATGGAAGCAACAAAATGTACTACTATAAATTCTGAATAAATGCTCTACAAAAAATAAAAATGGTGGACCTTATCGCATCGCATATGAACGCATTTTTCCACATCCATCCCACATTTTAACGAGACATTAATCAACCCACGAATCCAGTTATGAAGCCACCACAGAAATTTAATATCACAGCTTAAGTATTTCATAACATCACATTTTACGATCAAAAATTCGACTTCACAAGCATTTCGCAGTAATCATTAAAAATCCTAATTAAAAAAATTTCACCGCGACTGTGGGGTACATCAGACCGCCTGCGAGGTTTTAATTATTTCTTCTTTGCCTTTTTAAGGTTCCGTAGTCAACTGAAAAAACTGAACCCTTTTTTTTGGTTCATCAAGAATTGTCCACATTGGTTTTAAGGTAAACTAGCTGTACAATGTCACGTAAATATAGATTTTTAGGCCAGGAACTTTCGCAGGCATACTTAGAAGAATTTTCATCACAATCGGATCAATGGTTTAGGAATGCATAGAGGACAAACATACAAACATTGATTTTTATTCATCAAAACATGAATTAGTGCAACAACCATTTGTAACGCATGCATAAGGAAGTTGTATATAAAAAACCATCGGTAATTCCATTCGTCTGTTAACACACCCGGATTTCACGCAGCCATTTTTTTTCGGAGACTTTGACACTTATAAAATGATGAAAATTGAATAGTAGTTGAAAACAGTGGTGTAGTGAAATATGAAAATGGGGCTGACAGTTAGCACTTAGTTCGTAGTTACTTATACATGTAACTGAGGTATGAAAAAAAAAACAAAGAATAGGAGTATCATTGAAAATCAACACTGAGCACGCGTAAACATTCATACCGACTACGGAACCTTTCTCTATGAGAGGTCCAACACACACTTGGCAGTTTTTTTACTAGCCTTTTTTATACGGAGGATTTGTTTTACGAATGACATCAGGCATCCTTTAATTTGGGCTCAAGTTTATTTGTAAGGGAAGAAGGACAACGGTCGGTGATTATCCTGTATTTGGGCACCTGTTACTAGTGGAGACGTACGGATTTCTGCCAGTACTCTTTGTCTGTTTTCTTGGATATAACTATAAAGAAGAATGGCTTGATATAGAAGGTTGAATTCCAATGACTGAATTGAATTTGTTTGGGACTAAATATTTGTTGAAACTGTTTTTATTTTTTTATTTTACAGGCCTGATCTGCTTATGTATATATTTGAGATCAAGTGGCCGGGAAGTGGTTTTAAGTCAAAAAAAGTAGGTTCTTTGGGAGGAGAGATACTTGGCCGACCTTTAAGTACTTTTAAAGGAATAACAACATTAAGATTTCAACTTAATATATAAGATTTCTACATGTATCTTAAATGTAGCTTCATCATAATCATAATTTCAGCTGAAAGACGTCCACTGCTGGACATAGGCCTCCCTCAAGTGTCGCCACATTGACCGGTCCCGTGCGACTCGCATCCAGCGAATCCCTGCAACCTTCACCAGGTCATCGGTCCACCTAGTGGGAGGCCTTCCAACGCATACGCTTAAAAATTAAGATTTTTAGAAGAAACATATAATTTATACAAGGTGTAAACGGACCCTTCACGAAGCCGTCAACCATGCATTCTGTACATCGAATTAAGTAACTTTACGCAAAAATTATTGCTGGGGAACGACTTTTTTGTGGTGAAAAATCACGTTTTACGGTAGGACTCAAAGTCACGCACTCAATAAATTGTGCTGATGGATGTATTGAATAGCAAAGGGGTATTTAAAGTAAAGTTATAACATTAATAACATGTATTTAAAAAAAAAGCTTGTGAAAAATTTGGAACTTTGAACTCGCATATCTCCGTAACTACAAGGTCAGAACAAGGGCCTTTCTTCGGCTTCATTAAGGCTATTTAGGGTATTTTTACCCATTAAGTTTCTCACACATCACACAACTATGCTGCCGTCATAATAAAAAAAGGCACAACTAACATTTTATAAATATGGAGAAAATCGACTTTAAAGTTTATGACTTTTCTTTATGTTATGTTGTCATCATCATCATTCTCTTGCCCTTATCCCAATTCATTTGGGGTCGGCGCAGCATGTCTTCTTCTTCCATACTTCTCTATTATTTCTTTATGTTATGTTGTAAGTGTGCCTTTTCAAAGCAGTTTTTAGTAAAAATCTGTATGAAGTAATAGTCACATCTACGTATTTGTGCTTTTTCAATATAATGGTAAATAAATGTGCCTTTTCATTCTATAAAACATGAATATTAGTCTCATTTGTGCCTTTTGAGCCTACTGTATCTCCGAATTCCTTGAAGATAAAATTCTATTAAAAAATTGAGTAGATGTACCTTTTTTTTCTGATTCTAAATATGTATATAACTCAATTTTGACAAAAATGTTAGTTGTGCACTTTTTTCTTACGACGGCAGTATGGTATGTATGTATATATGAATTATTGTTTTTTCTCACTAAAATAGGTTCTACATTATATTTCATTTAATATTTTTAAGAGCAAGCACGCATATTCCGCCAAGTATTTCTTACACCGAGGATATATATAACATCAGAACAACAAATACATAAATTCTCATTAAACACACAAACAGATTCACATTATAACTCAAGCTTAACAAATCAGTGAGTCAAATAACTTCAGATGAGTAATGAGCTCAATATCAAGGCGTAAATTTAATATTTACAGTAATAAAACAATTATATTTAGAATCAAAGATGGCCGCTGAACAACGGTCGGGTCCGGAAGACCCCCGGTACGTTTTAAGGGTTGTTGTCAAATTCGGGATGGGTGTCCGAAAACAATGTTAAGATACAGTTGTGTTTGTGTGGTGTAAGTAAAAAGGGATTAGCGATTTTATTATCTTATTAAATTAGTAAACAGATGTAAAACATAGATAGGTATATAAATGTTTAATTTATTAAGAGCGTTAACGACTTACGGCATTTCATACAAACTCCTTTTTTTTTCGAAATGACAGAACCGATTTTAATTACTTCATACGCATAAGCAGAAAACATAAGTCTAAAAAGTTGACAGAGAACTGATTGAAATGCCGTAAGTCGTGCCGTAAAAAGTAGATGATATTATTATGGGTTTGATAAATTTAGTCAATAAGATCTTCGATTACCTCATTAGTCTAGTGGTCGCAAGCACTACTGCTGAGCATGAGGCCCTGGGTTCGATTCTCGCGTCCGGCTTAGTGCTATTGGGTTTTTTCATCAGGAAATTCTCAGTAGCAGCCACGGACTCTGGATCTGTCCCCAGTTGATGACAATAGGCTCGCCCCCTATTACATGGGACTTAAACATAACTGGCGAATTGTGGGGGTACTTGTTAGTTACACCTCTTCCATACCCTTATTACAGGCGTGATGTTATGTTATGATCTTCGAGATATTCTTTAAATAAAACACTTCTTAGTGTGCTAGGACCAATCACTGGAAGCTTTTTTGTGAATAACTGCATCGCTACTTAGTTGCTTTCGCAACACTTCGGTGAACCACGAAATTGTGCAATAAACTAAGTGGGGAAGAGGCATTCTGCACTAACTCCAAATACGTCGGGGTGAAGGCAAGAGAATGATGATGATGAAGAAGGTGAGAACATAAACCTTGGACTGATACGCTTAAGACTTGAATAAGATTGAACGAAGAACAACTTCTGGGATTGAATACTACGAGTACAGTACTCTAAGACACGTACCTCTGATTTTTAAGATTCATATGCGTATTGTATAATTATCACTTGCTTCGGTGAAGGAAAACATTGTGAGGAAATCAGCATGCCTGAGAGATATGAGAAATAGAACGGCATGTTAAGCCAACTCAGAGGCCCATGGGCGGTAAAAACTCTGACATCAGATCATCTCACACGATAAAGAAAGAAGTACTCTAAAATGCAGTTACACTATACACGCTTGCATCTCTAAACTTGGACCACAACAAATACAAATAAACCCCGAATCTGAGCAACAAATTCTGCTGAACTGATTCGCGTTGGAGTTTTTGATTAGGAGTATCCGTTGCAAACAGATTGATTACGTTATCTACAGCAAACAGCACTGTATTGCTCTTATTTTCTTTTATTTTTGTTGCTGAGTACAGCAATCATATTTGTTTGTTTTAGTTTTTGGTAAATATTGGATGTGATTATCAAAACATTTGTTTTTTTAAGTTAGCAAAGGTTTCAATGAACCAATTTTAAACAGCTTAGTTAATAACTAACGCACTTTCGATTTTATCGTAAAAATGGTGCACTTTTTATCAAAAGCCGAATCTATTTTTCTTTTTCTTTTTTTTTTCTTTTTCTTTCTTTCTTCTTTCTTTTTTTTTTTTTTTTTTTTTTTTCTTTTATTTATTTATTTATTTATAATTGCTCAAAGTTAAAAGACGTTAAAAAATCGAACAAAAATGAGGGTTTATGCAGACATTAACAATAACTAAACTTTTAGCAGCCTTTATGAATAAAACCATATAAAAATAAATGAAAACTGGACCACCTGAATAAGCTTAAACAGTACAACTATTTTTACTCAATTCGTCAAAAACAATAAACACTCAATTCGATGCTAAAAATAAAATAACACAACTAAATATTATCACTTAATATATCAAAAAAAAAACAACAAATTCGATATTAAAAATAATAAAACCTGCCAATACTAAAGTGCTAGCCATACAATAAAAATAAAAATATTGACAGCAGCTGTCAAATGTTGAAACGTCAAAGCAAATTGAACAATATGTAAGCGTAGTTATTTTTTTTAAACATAAATTAGGAGCAGACAGCTGAATGGCATTTACGAGGGTACCTTTCAATTTCACTAAAACTACGTACTATTTGGATATAAAATGGATTTCTTCTAGTTTTTACGTGAGTTCAGGAATAGTTTCAAATAAATGTTTCAAAGGGTTTTTCTACAAACAAAATGGAGCGTGTAGCGCTGAAATTAAATATAGCACAC
Source organism: Noctua fimbriata (assembly GCA_905163415.1). Lineage (NCBI taxonomy): Eukaryota > Metazoa > Arthropoda > Insecta > Lepidoptera > Noctuidae > Noctua > Noctua fimbriata. Next base: position 9,683,387 of record LR990946.1, read on the forward strand.
ACATAGACCAAATAAATGATTGATTTTCATTCGAAAAATGAAATAATGATAATGGTACAAACAGCAACAGGTATGTGAAAAAGAAAACAATAGTACCTAAAAAATTAAACTAGCGAAATTCAATCTTCTTCCGTGTTATTCTATATTTGCAAAGCTATTTTGTTTCCGACATGGAATATGCGTGACCAGACGCCATTTTGACGCTTACGTCAGATACATCATTCTCCTGCCCTTATTCCAAATTATTTGAGGTCGGTGCAGAATGTCTTCTTCCATACTTTACTATTATTGGTTATCTCATGAATCACCCGTTTCGTCTATGTCATCTTTCACACAGTCCATCCATCGTTTTTATTAGTCAAAACTTTCCTCAAGACATATTTCTCATTCCTCTATATCATATGCTCATTACATTACTACACAACTTTTCAGCCACTTGCGTATAAATTAATAAATTATTATAATCACCAATCCGGCAAAAAGGCATAATATATTTTACCAGTTGTCAGGAGATATGTAAAACGATATTTTTTACTAATTTTAATGAAAAAAAGCTTGCTAAAAATCACTGACGGCTGACACCTGGGACAGCCTACTTAAGTACTAAATATATGTATGCATGGAAGTATAAAATGTAAACATACCACTATTATTTAATTGAAGACAAGTTACCTTGATACCAGCTGCTACTATATTATGCGGCTTATACTTATCAGTGAAAGATAATATCGCTCTAATCCTCAAAAACACACCTGAATCCCTAAAAAGCCCTACCTTACCAACTTATAATACTAACGCCAAATATTTTCGTCTTCCAAGATAAACTCGGCAAGATTTAAATTTGAAAGTGTCCGATATTAAAGAAATGGCTCTCAATGAGGAGTCTTGGAGGCTTTATTGCAAGCGTTTTCATAAAACTTATGCAAACAGCGAGCTGAAATAATAAAGTAGATATAGTTGCTCCAAGACTTGGAACAGCGAGGAGTGGAATAGAAAAACAAGGGGATGGAGGGCCGAAATGAGCTATGGTAATTGTGTATGGTAATGTGACAACGATGAGGTTAGTAATGATTTGTGATGGTCGGAGTAAAAAGTTAAACATAATGTAATTCAGAGAATGGTGCTACTTTGACCATTAAAGTAAATAGGCAATATTTTTAGGTGTACTAGGTAGTAAATATTCGTTATTAGAGATTTCAATTACAAGAAATATGTTCTGTATTAATATTATATTATTAAACAATCAATATAATTGTTCTGTATGGTGTCCGGACGTAAAGAATAGCACCATCCCATATCTTCCCGTGGATGTCGTAAGAGGCGACTAAGGGACTTACCAGAGAATGGGCAGCAGCGTTCTCTGTGATTTTTTTTTTTTTATAACAAACGTACTGCGATCGCCAACCCGCCTGCCAAGCGTGGCGATTATGGCAAAACCCCCCTTGGGGAGGCCTATGTCCAGCAGTGGACGTCTTTCGGCTGAAATGATGATGATGATGATGAAACAATCATTTCATTCCTGAAGTCTTCATCAACCCGTCTGAAAGAAAGCCTTCCACCTGGGCATGCTTTGCCGTAGTCGACTTGGAGATCTCTAAATAGACTCCGAACCAAAGTCAGCCGTAGCAAAGACAATCTCTACAGATGCGGGTTCATGGACGACTCAGATTGGTGACTCCACAAACAATGGCCCACCTTCCATCTTGTGCTGCATGCCCTGACACAGTACGCACTTGATGAGCTTATGACTGTATCAGCGAGCGCAGTTCGCATAGCTGAATTTTGGGCCAAATATATTTAATGAAAATTTTCCATCGACACGCTAAGAAGAAAACATTCATATAAGTTTTTGTAGGTGCAACGTCATCTTGGAAAGTGCACTGCTAAGTTCCCAAAGGCAAAATAACGGAAAATCTGAAAAAGATATTTACTATTTTCGTATCCTCATCCGCATATTCCAAGTTAAAGACAATGGAAGCTGAAAAGCGTTTACACTGTTGAGAGAAATTCATTTCGTTGTACAATACTGGAAATACTTGTCTTAATGAGGGTAGTTCCAGCTCCCTTTTGTTGGACCCTTCCTTCTGGCAAATCGATTGCTTTTTCATCGATTTTATTTCACTTTCATTGCAGTTTTTTGGTTCAAGGTTTTTGTGCTGAAGTTTGTACTTTAGATTATTGAATAATTTTATTAAACATAACATAACATCACGCCTGTAATCCCCGCAGAGTTAGGCAGTGGTGTAACTAATTAGTAGACCAAAATTTCGACAGTTATGTTTAAATTCTAATAGGGTGCGAGTCTATTGCCATCAACCGGGCACAAATCCGACTCCGTGGCTGCTACTGAGAAATTCCTGACAGAAAATCCCAACAACATTTTGCCCGACTTGGGAATCGAACCCGGGACCTCGTCCTCAGCAGTTGCCTTTGCGACCACTAGACCAACGAGGCGTTTTTGTTAAACATTTTTAATAAAAGTGATGAATCGACTATGTGCATAGGAGCTGTCGGTTTTATTAGTGCCCTGAACAACTTAACCATTTCGCATCTACAATGTGTTCACGAGCCCTTCACGAAGCCGTCAACCAAGCATTCTGAACATCAAACTAAGTACCTATAAGCAAAACGAATTGCTGGGAAACGTTTTTTTTTTGGGGCGAAAAATCACACTTACGGTTGGACTCAATCTAACGCACACAAAACATTGTGCTGATGGATGCATTGAATAGTACGGATTTTGTAGAGATATTTAAAGTAAAGTTAAAACATTAACAACTTGTTTAAAAATAAAAACTTGTGAAAAGGTTGGAACTTTGACCCCCAATATCTCCGTAGCTAGAAGGTGGGGGTATGCTCTAGAACAAAAAAATGATCACAATGACGGTGAGAACAAGTGATAAGATCACTTTCACATCCACTATATAGTAGTTGCCAAAAGTCTGACATTCAGTCTTTCCAGAGGGTGTTCTATTACACAGTAAGTGTTGTGGAGATAGGACAGAAAATAGTTCAACGTTCAGCAGTGGATGCCGACCCCAACATAGTTGGGAACAGACTAGACAGATGGTGATGATCATAGTCGAAATCACATTTAAAACAAAACTGCGACTCTAATATTGTTATTTTCAAACAAAAAATGAGATTGCAAGTAATTTAGTCGAGGAGATACATCAGATAAAATGTGCAATCAAATTAGGTGAAATAGCATTTGTTCTGTCATAAAATTAGCAAAGTTTCGGAGTTATTAAGAGGGCGCCGTTTGTCTTATCTTGTGTTTTGTTTATATTTTCTGCTTCGTTTTGTACATTTTTATTTTATCTTGTTTTATAATTCTGTATAGCAGATAAAGTAATTGGAAAAACGATCAATTAAAATAATGATGCTAGTGATTGTAGTACAGGAGCTTCAGTATAATAATGAAAATTATGATGTGATCATTTACATCCACTAATTAAGTGTAGAATGAATCCATAAATTATGAGAGTAGTTACAGCTCTGATGACAAAATTTGTGTCACTTGGTTAATATAGAATTTTTATTATCATCATCATTTCAGCCGAAAGACGTCCACTGCTGGACATAGGCCTCCCCAAAGTGTCGCCACATTGACCGGTCCCGTGCGACTCGCATCCGGCGGATCCCTGCAACCTTCACCAGGTCATCGGTCCACCTAGTGGGAGGCCTTCCAACGCAGCGTCTTCCGGTTCGCGGTCGCCACTCCAGAACTTTTCGGCCCCATCGGCCATCCGTTCTGCGAGCAATGTGCCCTGCCCACTACCACTTAAGTATGGCTATTCTTTATATTTTATTCTATACTATTTTTATTATATTTTTGTAGATTCCTAGATGCTTCTTGTTTTACTTTTTTGTTAAAATAGGCAAGGACTTATTGTCGGGGCTACGCTGTCCTCCCATACTTAAGTACTAACGCTGTAACAAAACAACTGTGTAAAGCCGAATAATTTTAAAACAGTAACCATGGAGTTTCTTGCCGGTTCTTCTCCATAGGAAGCAACCAACACGAACCGTGCACTTTTGCTCGACGTTTTATAAGTGCCCGTGTACCGCACGCAAAATACGCGCTTTGACGTCGAGTTGCGGACACCAGCCCGTTATACAATACAAGTGCCCATATAGGCAAATGTGAAAAAAAAAATGATTTGAATTATGTATATTTAAGAACCCGGTTTCCTGGAAGTGCTTATTCAATTAATTTTGGGACTTATTTGATGAAATTACAAATACAAAAAGTAGTTTGTATAAAATTCCTTCTAATTGAGTTGACAAGTTATTTGACGCATCTGGCTAGCAGAACAGCGTAAAACAAAATAGGTCTAGTAGTAGCAAACGCGACTTCTGAACATGGGATGCTGGGTTCAATATGACCGACGGAGAATGTTATTGGGATTTTTCATAAGAAATTTCTCAGTAACAGCCACGGAGTCTGTCAATGCACGCAATAGGCTCACTCCTATTACATCGGACTTAAACATAACTGGCGAAATGTGGGTGTACTATTAGGTACAATGCCTAACCCTTCAAGGATTATAGGCGTGGTGTTCATCATCATCATCATCATTTCAGCCGAAAGACGTCCACTGCTGGACATAGGCCTCCCCAAGGGGGGGTTTTGCCATAATCGCCACGCTTGGCAGGCGGGTTGGCGATCGCAGTATGTTTGTTATAAAAAAAAAAAAATAAAAAAAAAATAAAAAAAAATAAAAAAAAAAATAAAATAAAAAAAAATAAAATAAAATCACAGAGAACGCTGCTGCCCATTCTCTGGTAAGTCCCTTAGTCGCCTCTTACGACACCCACGGGAAGATATGGGATGGTGCTATTCTTTACGTCCGGACACCATACAGAACACGGCGTGGTGTTATGTTCTCAAAACCATCAAGACTACTTAATCCAGCTTCCCAACTACTCAAGTATACACAGTACAATTCGTACATATTTAAATACCATTACCATTTCCGCTAAGTTCTAAGTTTCAAACTAAGTTAAGCGTGTTATAAGCTAATAAGAGCTTGTCAAAGCACCAGCTAAGTTGGTACAAGTTAGCATAATATTGTTGATACGGCTTGCTTGTGTATTCAATACTTGAAACTACTGGTTGGTTAGTAAGAGTGGGTAATATTGTGTAGTAATGCATAATGGTCTCGTTGAGGAATAATTAAACACTCATTATCTGCATAGCCTTTTCCCAACTATGTTGGGGTCGGCATCCAGTTGCAGATGCAGCTGAATACCAGTATTTTACATGGAGCGACTGCCTATTTAACCTCCATAACCCAGTTAGTACTGGGTAACTCGATACCTCTTGGTAAGACTGGTTGTCAGACTCTTGGGCCACTGACTACCGGTAACGACATTCAAAGATCTACAAATAACAGCCGGGACCAACGGCTTAACGTGCTTTCCGAGGCATGGAGGAAACGTGGTATGTGATGGGTGCTCACCCATCCACGGACCAAAATAGGCAAGCGCGGCTTAACCTGAAGATCAACCCAAGCGGCTGTTATTATTTAGCCACGAGCTCAGTTAAAAACTATACGTGTTAATAATTCGTCACTCCTACTCGTCAAAGAGGTCTATGCTCATGCAAGGGAGTCTTCGACTCAAGCCGTATGAATCTGCGTCTTATAGACGTGTATCTTTTCTCCCTTACGCTGCTCTCTATCACTACAATGATACGATTGAGTATTGCCATGTAAGCCTAGGTAGGTATATGTAAATAGACCGTTCTTTGCCCTGCAATAAAACCATTGGCTGATTTTCTTTAGTTTCCAATCAGATAACTTCTTAGCGTGTCGATGACAATTTAAATCCTCTTGTAATGTGTAAGCAATAAAACAGGCAGGATATGATATCAAGTGTGCCATCGTTTGTAGGGCAACACCAACTTTGCACTCTAGGGCAGAGACAGATAACTGCAAAGGCCTAACACTAAATCAATGTTAATCTAATTCCAATTACTGATACTGTTAGCCTGCGTCATCCCACTGCTGAGCAAAGACCTCTCCCCATGACTTCCAGTTGTTTCTATCTAAGGCCAATGTAGACCACTGGTCGTTGGTTTAGTCCAGTTCGACCCGCGATTTTCTACAAGGTTTGCCGCGACGCCTTCTGGCTGTGTCAGAGCTCCAGAAAGTGGCTATTTTGGCCCACAGCTCGTTGGCATGCCGCAGACGTGGCCAGTCCAGTCCCACTTCAGCTTAGCGGCTTTTTGAGCAACATCTATATTTTGTGTTTTCGTCTAATCCAATTAAAAACTCGAAACCCGTCACCCATTTCTCTGTCTACCCAACTTTTATCTTTTTTTTTTTTTTTTTTTTTTTTCTAGGATGGGAAATCATCAAATGACCCCCCCCGCTCTGGGCGGAGCGGAAGGAAGTGTCAGACTTGTACTGACTAAAACCCATCCATGTTCCTTCTTTGCCCTTTGTGTTCCAGGGCCGCGGTATCTCTTTCGAACAGTCCCGCAGCCCTGGCAGGCATCGGCCCGTGCGGACCCCTACGTGGTTGCTGACATCTCTTTGAGGCGCGCGTGGAACACGAACGCGCCGTCGACACGGCCTGTCGTCATAAGACGGCCGGACGGCGAGCTAGCCCATAACTCGCCGTCCACAGGCCCGCGCCTACGGTGGCCGGGGGCCACCACGTGACCCCCGACGCCCAGGGCGTCTCCCGCGGCGGCTGGGACGTGAGGCTCTTTCCCTCTCACGTTCCGCCACCTCCTTCACCAGCATGACTGCTTCGAGACAGCCGCCACCGCCGCCACCCCGCCCTCTAAGCCTTCCGCGGCCGAGACCGGATGGCAGGTGGCCGGAGAGAGGACGAGGGAGCAAAAGGCGGCCAAAAAGGCCAGGAAGCGGCAGCGAAAGCGCCAGCAAAAAGAGCGGAGCGTCGCGGCAAGGCTCAGCGCCCCGAAGACCGCAGCTGTAGTGATTACACTACAGCCGGACGCGGAAAAGAGGGGCGTGAGCTACCGCGACGTGCTCGCTAAGGCGAGGGCGACGGTGGATCTCGGGGAGCTCGGGATCACCGGGGGCCTCAGCCTCAGAGTCACCGCGACAGGGGCTCGAGTGCTGGAGATCCCCGGCGAAACCCGTGGCTCGTCCGCGGACGCTCTGGCTGAAAAGCTTAGAGCGTCCTTAAATGCGGACGTGGCCCGAGTGTCCAGGCCCGTCAAATGCGCAGACCTGCGCATCATGGGTCTGGACGACTCGGTGACCGAGGAGGAGGTGGTGGCCGCCGTCACCAGGACCGGTGGGTGCCCTGCTGAGCAGGTCAAGGCAGGGACCTTACGTCCGGACCTGTCGGGCATGCGAACCGTAACGGTAAGCTGCCCTGTGACGGCGGCGAAAGCCATTGTGGAGGGCCGAAGGCTCTTGGTGGGCTGGGTTTCGGCGCAGGTTAAGCTGCTGGAACCCAGACCTCTGAGGTGCTTCCGCTGCCATGTGGGGCACCATGTGTCGGTCCGGTGCACCTCGGAGGTGGACCGCAGTGGCCTATGCTTCCGCTGCGGCCAGCCCGGTCACATGGCCGCGGCTTGCTCCGCCGCGCCGCACTGCGCTGCATGTGCGGCAATCGGCAAGCCAGCCGATCATCGGGCAGGGAGCAAGGCCTGTGGTACACCCGCCAAGGCCAAGGCCAGGGGCAACGGAAGGCCCTCCACCACCACCGCCAAAACCCCCACCGTCGCCACCCAACTTTTACCCTAACACTATAATTTTAGCTATTAACTAAATATAGTCTGTCCCCACGTTACGAGTTACGAGCACTGACAGAGTTACTGCTCTGTTAGAGTCACCACACACGATGCGGATGTAGTATGCACGAGAAGTACCATAGCGAAATACTGGTGTGTGTAGCAACTGGTGTAGAATGTGCAAAAAAACTATGTTGTCTTGGACGCTCTTATTTTCTTTTCAATAGCTAACAAGAAACTAAACTGATTTACAATTAAGTAGCCTTTTTATCCAGGCTAGGCAGGCCACGTCGCACGGATGCACACAGAGAGATAGGCAAAGATTGTCACACACTGGACGCCTGAGGAACGACAGCGTCGTCGAGGTCTGCCATGGCGAAGGTGGCGTAACGATCTGATCATGTTTGCGAGGCTAACATGGCCAGAGATCGCACTGAATAGAGAGGTATGGAAGGAGAAAGGGGAGGCCTTTGCCCAGCAGTGGACCACGATTTAAGAAAGTAAACAAAACCAAGTGCAAAAACTAAACAAAACGCCTACCTTCCACTAATCATATCTAACCACAGACTTACTACGCACACATACATAATACATAAGTCCTAAACATAGACGGACAGACGTCGCCGACTCGTCCACAAGTTCGGGATGATCCCGTAATCCCGGGATATCGCGGTGTAAAGGTCACGCCACAACAAACAGTCCCGGAGAAGGGACGGGTTGTGTGGAGGGGACTTTAGACTGGAGATGTTTATGCATTATTTATATCTGTGGAAGTTTTTGAAGATAAATAACTTAGTAGTGACGTTACTCTGCTTTGTCTAGTTATTTGTATTCCGAATTAAAAAACGTGCGTCGAATGAGAGCAATCGTTTTTGAGCTCACCAGATGTCGCCACTGGCGAGTAATGTCCTGTCATTTATTCTATTTTTTACTTCAAAGTACCATGTTTTATTACGTTTAACAACATGTGTAAACTTCAGATGTCATATTAACAATATTGTCCTTGTGTTGTCATTTGCAAGCATGAAACATTTAAAAATCATTCTTCTTTAAAGTACTAAAAAAATTTCTACTAACTTGTCACTTAAAATCTTCAAGTCATAATTAATCAGGAATGGCTCCACAATCGTGAATATTGGTAATAATTCGTGATAAAAAAAACACGCAACGCGGCTGTATGACATCTGGCATTTCTGAAGACCTTGCTCTACACGAATGCCTCTAGCGGCGAATTCATGCACGATAGGATAATGGGGGCTCCCATTGACCTCTTCTTTGATGGAAGCACCCGGGAAGCCCGCGAAAGTTTATTGCAATTCGCTGGTCAGTGTCAGGCTGTCTGTAAAGGCACGCATTTAACTTTTCTGAAGAAGATTCATCATTTAAAGAGATCTATTAAAGATAAAAGTTAGATTTCATGTCAACACATTCACCCAACCATATTTTCAGATTCAGAAATCCTAACACTACCTTTCAATATTCCTTAGATTTGTGAATATCAGTGAAGTGACCTACTGACCTATCAGGTCACACGACTGTAGTGGTACCCTATCCATCCATCAGCATTAGTTCTGCCTACTCTCTAGCTATAGGAGGATTATCGATGCTGACACTGATCTCCGACCACGGAGTTGATATACGGTTTATGTGTCTCGTGAATCTGGATGATAGAAATATACCTTTACGAAAACTACAGAACACCACATGCTACATACTTACATACGCTTTATTTTTAAAGGTAGTCCTATTTTTAGTGGTTGGAGCATCTGGGTGGAAAGTCATCCTCCGTTGAGAAGGGAAGAATTCTCTGACCAGACAGGAACTGTTCCTGTCTGGTGGAAACGGGTGATTAACCCAGCGGACAACTCTTATATCGCGTTCTAGAATTCTTCAGTAATAATTCGTCTGTGTCGGTGCCGATACATAAAATATTTATAAGAGATAAAGCAGTTACGAGGAATACGAGGTCTACTGAACTTAAGTCACCATCTAGCCTTTTCCCAACTATGTTTCGGTCGGCTTCCAGTCTAACCCGATGCAGCTGAACCACCAGTATTCTACGAGAGACGGCTTATCTGACTTCCACAACACAGTTAATACCGAGTAATACGATTCGCCCTGGTTGGACTGGTTGTCAGATTTTTTGGGTCACTGACTATCTAACAACTGTCAAAGATCTACAAATGACAGCCGGGACCAACGGCTTAACGTGCTTTCCGTGGCACAGAGGAAACTCGGTATGTAATGGGCGGTCACCCATCCACAGACCAACCTAGACAAGAACGGCTTAACCTAAAGATCGACCCGAGCGGCTGTTATTATTTAGCCACGAGCTCCTCTACTGAACTTAAGTAATTTTGAATTATTTATCGATGTTGTTTCTCTGTCACATTCATAGACGTCAATTAACGCCAATTAAACGATTATTCGAGAATGATAAAGTAGACAGTTTATTTTGGTACCTACATCGACCACACACTCAAATGATATGGGTGACTGACAAGCTAGGGGTCTAAAGTTCAGACCACACTGACTGCATTAAATAAACATACAATTTAGTTATGCACATCATGCGTGTATTATCGAAATGGATATTCACCCACGGCTCGCCACTGCTGTGAAGGTGGAAGCCCCAGGGTAGCCCACGAACTTTTAATTTTCTTCTTACGTTTTAGCAATTTACAGGTCAGTGTCAGGTTGTGTGTTGATTAAGATATGATTTGCGACCGTAACAAATATATATTTTCAGAGTTATAGTCATTAAACTCCTCAATGCTATACAACATTATTTTTAGTAAATGCAAAACCTGAATATAGTTTGTTCAGAATAAGTAACTGAATCGATTCCAATAATTTTTAAGCCATGTTATATTTTTTCCCAAAAATATTAAAAAAAGTTAAAAGTTGGACACCGAGCGACTTTGAGTACCTATCGCAATAATTTAGGTACCTACTGCCAAATTATTATTATCAATGAGCTCAAGACGACCCTGGCGGCGCGCGCTGCGTGGTGACTACGTTTTTTTGCAGACAACTAGGTAACAGAACAAGCATATCTTTGTCATTTTTTATGATAGTTTTGAAATTTTGTACTTAGATTCTTTACATAAAAATACTAGACACGTGTATCAGGTTTCGCATATACTAAAACTAATGTTGTATATATATAATCTAAGTTCAAATACTCTCATTGAATGACTTTTTCATAAAATAGTCATTAAATGTGATTAAATGAAGTTAGAGGGCTGTATTCATCATTTTAAAGATTATAATTCTGTAACTACATACGTGTTACGGTACATATAGCCTGAAACTGACCTGCAAATTCCAAAAAAACAACGAAATTTGAATTTTGCGGGTAACTTGGCGCAATCACCTTTAAATGTTTCATAAGTAATAAAAAGCGAGCTTCATTCAGATTGCAGACCGTTACTTAGAATTATCAGTTTGAACGATATGATCTCGTTTTGCTTAACCATCAACACCGTCTGCCTAGCCTTTTCCCTTTTGGCTTAGAGTCTAACCTGATGCAGCTGAGTACTAGTATTCTACATGCCTATCTAACCTCCACAAGTCCAGACTTGGTAAGACTAGTTGTCAGACTTTAGGGCTACTGACTGTAACGACTGACAAAGATCTACAATTGACAGCCGGGACCCACGGCTTAACGTGCTTTCCGAGGCTTGGAGGAAACTCGGTATGTAATGGGCGGTCACCCATCGACAGACCAACCTAGGCAAGCGCAGTTTAACCTAAAGATCGCCTAGCTCATAAATTTGCTCTGCTCACGCGTTGCTTAACCAAAGACCTAAATATCTTTCCTGACCGCACCATCATAATTCTTCTGCCCTGATACCAATTTATTTCAGGATCGGCACAGCATATCGTTTTCTTCCATACATCTCTATTACTCGTCATCTCATCAGTCACCTCCTTTCCAGCCATATCATCCTGACTTCTGCACTAAAAGACTTTCAAGAAACGCGTATTTCTGGAGGAAGTAGTATAAGTATGTTATATTTAACGAAACCGGACAACAGTAAGTGCAATGCCAAAGCTTCGTCCGGGTCTTTGCTTCGGTAGTAAAGTTTATGAACCGTGTTAATTGGCTACACCGGCCAGCTTAAGATACGTCACTTAAATGCACCAGCTTCGTATCCCGGACTTATCCCGATGACCGGGAGTTTATGGCACTGAGGACCCTAGTTCAAATCTGGGAAGTACCAACGAATACACAGTGACATTTAATTTATTCTAAGACAATACTGACAAGTTTTGAAGCAGGCAACTAGTTTCCTAATTGTAGATAAGTTGACAAGCATAAAAAATATAAGTATTTGTTTAGTAATACTCACACAACTGCAAAAAGGAAGATATTGTTACTGTTTTTTTCTGAGAACATACCTGAAACAAAGCCAAAAAAAAACATTAGAAAAATTTGTATGCAATAGAGTATAACATGACCAAATTCACAGATCAAAACATCAACCACAAAATATTCTCCCGTCGCGAATATCAAACACATGATGACCACAATCACTGCCTAATTTAGTACTATGCCATGGACTTGGCCATCACCCCTTCACGCCCAGATCCTAACCTCATCCCAATTTATTTGGGGTCGGCGCTTATCTTCTTCTTCCATACTTCTTTTTCTTCGATTACCACACAACTTTTCAGTCACCGGCGCCACTTCCAGACTTCCTATATCTAACGTAAACAAAAGCTTATCCAACCAAAATTAAACCAATATCATACACAACAGTACCCCTACTACATCCTAACAAAATCACACCCCTTCACCCCGTTTTAAGTCAGGTGCGCAAAATATCAAAAACGACGTCTTTTTATCCCCTGAGGATCGCATTATCGGTAACACCAGTTACTGGGGATTAACGGGGGTGTAAAGGGGTCGTTCGCGTAAATAGACGTATTTATCGTTCAAGTATTTCAAATTGAATTTGCAAGCGTGTTGCGAATGAGAAGAATGCTTAGTGCTTTAAAATTCACTTTTGAACGCAGTCTGGGTTGTGATGAGTTGGGTAAATGTTGTGTTGTGGAAGTTATCTGGTGTCTGGTTAGTTGTTTTATCGTTTTTTTAGTTGTTAGGGCCAGGCTGGCCGCTGTAGAAATAATCCGGCCAAATCGGGTATCATGGACCCGTCCTAAATACAATGCCAGTGCCGGCCCCTCTGCAGGATATGCCCCACCTCCTTGCTTGCCAATCCTGCACAGCCACCTGCACCTTCCAGGATTTAAACGAAGCTAACGATCTTTCGTTAGCTTCGTTTAAATCCTGGAAGGTGCAGGTGGCTGTGCATTTGAATCCATCGACACGCAAAGAAGTTATTTTGCATGGTATGGTAGACATTAACATGACTAACATACTATGACATAACGGAGCTCCTGATTAAATAATAACAGCCGCTTGGGGCAATCTTTGGGTTAAGCCACGTTTGTCTAGGTGGGTGACCACCCATTTCAGACCAAGTTTCCTCCGTGCCCCGAAAAGCATGTGCTGCGGCATGTGCCGTTAATCCCGGCAGTCATTGGTAGATTTGTGACAGTCGTTACATGTAGTCAGTGGCCCGAAAGTCTGACAACCAGTCTGATGAGATGACGAATAATAGAGAAGTATGGAAGGAGACGACATGCTGCGCCAATCCCAAATACATTGGGATAAGGGCAGGAGAATGATGAAATAATACGCAGTAGGCAGCTACCTAAACATAGCTTTTAAATAAATTCCTTTACACCTCACCTCACTAAGCACTTCCCCACCGACGCTTCCACACAAATTCATACAATAACTTAAACATGAATTCGCACCACTTTTAGGAGATCCGTTTGCATCAATAACAGCAGTGAAATCACTCAACTTGCACGTACCGACACTTAATAGATACACTACCAGAAGTATAAGTCCATTAAAGTATCTCTCCCAAGCTTTAATGCCAAAAATATATCGAAGTAAAATTTACACTAATACCCGAGACATCAAAAATCAGTCACACTTTGATAACAAGAAAATGTCACTGTCAACTATGTTTTTGACATTACTGTATTAGAAACTTTTTTTGTCAAGTTTTATAAAAAGTTTTTACAGAAAGCTCTACAAAAAGGAGAAATATCTGCTAGCGGTCGTTGTTCGTGAACTTTGTTATGTACTTTTTTGTGAAAAAAGAAAATGGCGGCGTTAGTTCCGATTTTGGCCACGCGACGTAAGACCCACAGTCAAAGTAATAAAAGCAATGCTAAGACAACCCACTGAGGCCACTGACCACTTTACTGAAGCCACCACAGCCCAGCACACAGTCATAACAAATAAAGCGAATAAAATCCCTAAACAAGCAAGTTAAGGCATTTAAAGTTTAGACATTTGCAGACCAACAAACTAGAGGAAATCTGCAGCTATCCATATCAAAAACCCTAGTTATACTGTACTGATACTATTAGCCTGCATCATCCAACTGCTGGGCAAAGGCCTCTCTCCCCATGACTTCCAGTTCTTTCGATCCAAGACCAATATGGACCACTGGTCGCTGGTCTTGTCCGGCTCGCCCCGTCATCTTCCACCAGGTGCGCCGCGACGCTTTCTGGCTGTGTCAGGGTTCCAGAAAGTGGATATTTTGGCCCACAGTTCATTGGGGATGCGGCAGATGGGGACGGTCCAGTCCCACTTTAGTTTAGCTATTTATATGAGTTTTGCGTAAATCTTTTCGGACCTTCTGCATTCCCTCCACAGTGACCGCACGTTCTACAGCCGTAATCTAAATTGCTATGCATCCCCGTACCCATTGAATATGTCATTAACGTTGTAACGGGGTTCGACTCCCGTGGGATAGCATTAACACTTACTATAGTCGGATATGGAACCCTGTCTGCTATGGAGAGGGGATGAGATAAAATATTACGTTGCGAACGTTTTCAAAATATTTTTGTATTTGATCTTCTGCCTTCATCAGAACAATATCGAGGAATGGAGTACCTACTAGGTAATAGAAATCAGAAGGATGCATTGAAATGGCCTCCATGAGTATTCGTCTGAATTACTTATCCATTTAAGAAAGCGAAAGTAAATTTCTGCCTTTACCTTTTACGCTTTAACGAACGAACTGATTTAGATAAAATTTGGCACACAGATAGATCATATGCTGGGTTTATATAACCGCGGGCGATAGAAGAAGAAGAAAGAAAGAAAATATATTTATTTGCCGCCGGTACATGACGTGCATCACACAAAATTACAAAAAAAAATAACAAAACACAAATAAAACAATAAACTATAAATTCAACAGGACGGAACAAAAAAAGAAAAAAATTAAAAGCTTGCACGTCGTGACTGCGACAAGCAGGTTACCAATCAGCATGATTCTGTGCTTTGGGGGGCCCACAACACAACGCTGGTTTTCAGTGGTCACCCGTAAAAAAACGATAGCTAGATATTCAAAACGATTTAACGAATTATTAAATGTTATGCAATATTTTTGGTTTTAATTTCGCGAAAAAAATCCAGGACTGGATGCAGGATGCAGCACCGCTCTTCCACTCTCAAAAATATACACATGCAGGGAAAGTAATAATGAGCATACCATGCACCATGTATGACATGGATTTCCGCTAAGTAAAGCCCGAATTTCACGAATTATTGTTCGCCCTCTGCCACTGTCATTCCAGCGTCCTAAGATACTCCGAACACTGTACCAATATTCTAAACTCACTGACTGCTTTCATAATTACATACTTACCACAATAACAAACAATAAATCATCCAGTAAGAAGGTACGTCACTCAATTAGCCTCCTCCACACCGTTGACAAACTATGCGTCTCCTAATATCTTGAGAAATTATTCAATAGCAGGCGCGGCTGTGAGAATTGAGATAGATTACTGTTTCTGAGAGCACGGAAGCTCTTGACAGATCATGCAAGACGTTACGTTAGGTTGAGGCTGGGAATGTTGCATTTACCGGTTTTGATGTTTTGCTTTGTATCCATGGTTTTTGATATGAACCTCACGCGAAGAGATTTAAGATAGGAGAGCGGCTTAATCCGAACCAGTGGACCCAGGTCTCAGTGAGATCATAAATTCTAGAGGCCTTCGGGTCATTAGCCTAAGCATTTTCCATTGTAAGTTGAAGTGGCAACGGGGTGGCCAAATTAGCCGTAAAATCGATGACCTTTGGGGTAGATGTGTTTTTGAATGGAGACCGCGAATCGGTGGAACGGACGATCTTCGCAGGGTAGCAACTGGATGCCGCGGCAAATCGCCGCTCAGCGGACAGACCTCCGGCGCGATCTCATGGTGACATGGAGAGAGCGACTGTCGCAACCCCGTGCAGGGCACGCCACCATAGTGGCGATAAGTCCCCTCTTTGAGGAGTGGCTAGAGAGGCGCCACGGCGCCCTCACCTTCCGCCTGACGCAGGTCCTCACCGGACACGGTTGTTTCGGGAGGTTCCTGCACCGAATCGGGCGGGAGGAAACGCCCGGGTGTTTCCATTGTGAGGATCGTCCGGAGGACACGGTGCAGCACACTGTGGAGGCCTGCCCTGCTTGGGCGGAGCAGCGCCGTGTCCTCGTAGAGGCGATTGGCGGCGGCGACCTCTCGCGCCCGGCTCTGGTTCAAGCCATGGTCCGGAGCGAGAGGGAATGGGAAGCCGTCACCTCCTTCTGCGAAGCAGTCATGCTAGTGAAGGAGGTGGCGGAACGTGAGAGGGAAAGAGCCTCACGTCCCAGCCGCCGCGGGAGACGCCCTGGGCGTCGGGGGTCACGTGGTGGCCCCCGGCCACCGTAGGCGCGGGCCTGTGGACGGCGAGTTATGGGCTAGCTCGCCGTCCGGCCGTCTTATGACGACAGGCCGTGTCGACGGCGCGTTCGTGTTCCACGCGCGCCTCAAAGAGATGTCAGCAACCACGCAGGGGTCCGCACGGGCCGATGCCTGCCAGGGCTGCGGGACTGTTCGAAAGAGATACCGCGGCCCTGGAACACAAAGGGCAAAGAAGGAACATGGATGGGTTTTAGTCAGTACAAGTCTGACACTCCCTTCCGCTCCGCCCAGAGCGGGGGGGGTCATTTGATGATTTCCCATCCTAAAAAAAAAAAAAAAAAAAAAAAAAAAAAAAAAAAAAAAAAAAAAAAAAAAAAGGGTAGCAACTGGATGAGAGTTGCCGTGAATCGTATTAAGTGGCGTGCTATTGAAGAGGTCCATGTCCAGCAATGGACTTCTGTGGGCTGATGATGATAATGATTTTCATGAAGTAAAAACTCACAGGTCTATCGCCAAATATTCAACGAATCTGACAGTTCCCCTTGACGATCAATGCCAATGACATTAACGGGTGACAACCCTGCGACACGTGTGCCTCGCCTTCACAATTCAAGCTAAATGATCGAAGGGGGAAAATCAATTATGAAATGGGGGTTTTCAATTAAATTAAGATGTTTGTCAATAGAAGAGTTTTGGGGGAAACTATCACCCTTATGGGATATGATTTCGAAATAGTGCCCTGGGACAAGAAATGGTGATTTATGTTGTTTGGGCTTTTTAGTGTTTGCACTGTGGATTAAAAGTAAAGTGGGTTTCGTATTTTAAAAAAAAATGGGTGTTAAAAAGCCCCCCGATGAAGTTACTTCCAAAGTAGTTTTTGCTCGTGGCTTTGCATGGAAATCGGAAATTAATCCACAAGAACATAATAATAAGTAAGTTTTACCCGTGAACTAAGTTTCATCGAAATTCGTTCAGCAGTGTGTCGAAAGGTAACGAAATACCAAGGATGGATGGATTGTGTGAGGAATGATATAAAAAGGAGTAAATGATAGCGTGTCGGTTGACAGAAGAGAATCGAAGTAAAAAACGTGCTGCGCCGACCCCAAGTAAAAAAATAATAAAAAAAAAATAATAAATTTTTATTCAAAGTTAAAATTGGTACATTACATCATAAATCTTAGAAATAATAAAGGTATAACAAAGTTCGATGCCTGTACTAGGGTAACCCTGTATCACAGGCGATATGGATTCTAATAATAACTATTTGGACAACAGGTTTCTAAACAATATTTAACATAAGATTTTTTTATTTAAAGTAGTGAAATAACTAGTTAATTTATTTTGATATAAACCTAATTTACTTAAACACTATTATTTTAAGATAAGAACAAAATACATAAAGGTCTAAAACGTGTAGAAAAATGCTATGTTACGCACTTAATTAATAACATTATTACGATAGAATCAGCAGTATGTATTTGTAAACAAGTTAGACTGGGTCAAGCAAGAATTGCAAAAATCATTGTCGTGGAATTTTTGTAGCTGTCGCGAATTTGCTTAGACAGCGGCAAACCGATTGTAAGTAGTGCAGTGGTGTCGAATAGGTATCGTTACGATAGCAACAAATTAAAGTCTGGTCTTGTATGACGTGAAGTGACATGGGACAAGGATAGGAAGATGGAGATGAGTGTGTCGAAAGGAGTCTTACAGAGATAATTTCAATATGTGTCTATTCTAGTATAAGTGCTGATTGCACTTGATCGTATTCTGATTGTTAATTAAATATCATCTGCAACTGAATTGTATACTGAATTGAAATTGACATGATCAATCAATTTCAATCCAGCCAGCCACAGTAGTTACAGAAGCTATCCGATTTATCCGTTGCGACTGCAACGATTCAAAATCGTGCGATGCTATCCATAAATGCAATTTCATCATATTTTTACTGATATCACGATTTAAATTGAACAATTTTTTCTTTAAATCCGTATCCGTCTTTCCCGTAAAGAGGGTATGATTATCTAACTCAATCATTTTCGAAGAAACGTTGAAAACTGGGAATTTCGTGTGTATCGTGGGTGCATTTACAGACATATCTAAATCATGCATCAGACCCGGAACAAGATTCTGATGTTATGGTGTTTGTAGATTTATCATCTGCCTGACTGTTACCTTTTCACGTCTTAGTAGCTGAACCACAGATATAGATAGACCTAGATAACGCGAGAGCAACTACTTCGCGTGCCTAGCTTACGTACAAAAATCGTAAGTGGCCAATTTCGAACTCAGTCTGCATCGGAGCATAGCGCTAGTCGGACGTCAGTGGGCGTCATGGCGGGGGGTAGGACGAGGGGGGCGCCGTCCGCGGCGTCTTTGAATCGATTTGATTTTCCCATCACTAAATAGTGCTTGTGACGTCATAATAGGTAGTCAAAAAATGGCACGCTTGGTTTTCATAGAGATTATGATACTTGCGTTATCTAGGTCTATCTATATCTGTGAGCTGAACGGATGGATGTTTGGCACAGCAATAGACCACACGTGGTCCAGAGCCACCTGGGTGGTGGTGGCTTTATTAAGACACATTTTTCCAGGTTCTGCGTCCCCGTCGGACAAATTCCGTGGGCAAAACTGCGGCCATTAGATAGTTAAAACGTAGATTTTTGTTTCGTACAAGAATTGAATCCGCGGTACTTAGCATACGAGGTGGAAGGGACACCGACGCGAAAACGAAATGGCGTAATTTTTCATCGGTTATTAAAAAAAAAAATAGCTGTTCCATACATTTTGACCGTGTAGGTATTGGACTTTTGTAGGAAACATCAGTTTTTTTTTTAATAACTGACGTAAAATTTTTATTTGCTCAGAATGATGTACTGACGTTCTGTATGGTGTCCGGACGTAAAGAATAGCACCATCCCATATCTTCCCGTGGGTGTCGTAAGAGGCGACTAAGGGACTTACCAGAGAATGGGCAGCAGCGTTCTCTGTGTTTTATAACAACCATACTGCGATCGCCAACCCGCCTGCCAAGCGTGGCGATTATGGCAAAACCCCCCTTCTTGGGGGAGGCCTATGTCCAGCAGTGGACGTCTTTCGGCTGAAATGATGATGATGATGATGTACTGAATACGTGGTAACCGTTTTCGCGTCGGTCCTTTCCACCCCGAGTAATCCTAAAGCTTAATAATTGAGCCAACCAGAATTAAGTTATGAAAGTCAAAGCAACTACATCTGTTTCTGAATAAAACTATAGTAGGAAAATAATGGGCAGAACTTAAACTCTTGCAAAGAAAGGTAGCACAAGATAAAAACTTTGTTTTGCATATTTTAATCGCTGCACAAAGGTGGGTGGGAAGCTTTTGTCTATAGCTTACTACTACTTATTGTAAAGTATTGTATAAGGTTTATGTGCAGAAAGCCTTCTATTCTGTTGACGATTATATCGAGGACAAAATAGCTTGGGATTGAACTGCTCCAATTGAAATCGATATTAAATTGAATTTGTACCCATTTTATTTTATTTTTATTACTGTTTGACATTTTTTAATGTTTATTAATTATTGTTCGATTTAGTTGACATTATTTACTTTTTCAAGTACCTGTGGTATTATTATTTTTTTCTTGACTTTATTTTACTTTTTCAAGTGTCGTATTATATATTTTTTGTTTATTACTGTAAATATGAAGACTACGTGGGTCATACTATTATTATTTTTTTTATTTTTTAGTTAAGTTAGTTTCACGATTGTCTGGCAGTTTGAGTACTTTATGCGGCCTACCCAAATGTCCTTTCTTTGGTATTGTTCATCGTGTCGTTGAGCTCCTTGGATTACGAGATCACGAGAGCTACACGATCACTGCCAAATGCGTGCACTGTCTGGACAGGTCCACTCCAATCTGTGTGGTTATTTCTTCAAAATACCATCTCGGACATTAATCTACATGGTCCTCATATGACTTGAGCAATGTCTGGACTTTAAAAGAGATTGTGACCTCTGAGTTTGTTTCGGATGTTTCTCAGAGTAGTCAGGTACGAAACACCGGCCCTATCTAGTTTTAAAACAACATGTTGACATGTAAAAGAGTTTTGTAAACCAATTTACAGAAATAAATATGATTTATGATTTAATAGTTTTTTTTCTGTAAAGCACTGGAGTTGCCGATAGGTGTTGATGGATGGAGAGGGAGAAGCAGACCAAGGCAACAATGGATAGATTGTGTAAGGAATGATATGAAAGAGATATGAGTAAATGATTGCGTGACAGTAGACAGAGAAGAATGGAAAAAAAAACGTGTTGTGCCGACCCCAAGTAACATGGGACAAGGGCAGGAAGTTGCTGACTGGGGTTATCGAAACTGACATAGCTTGCAGAGTAATCATGCCGAAAGACCGATGGCCGACGGAGGAAACGATTCCTGCAGAGGAGACCACATAGCGGCAAGCGTCGCGTGGGAAGGGAATAGATGGCTAGATCAGACCAACATCCTTAAAACTGGACTGGGGCTGATTGGATGCGCAAGGTGAAAGTCAGTGTGGTGTGGCGCAGCTTGAGAGAGGCCCTTGTCCAGCATTGGACTACGATAGATGGAGTTGATTGACCGAGAACAACCTTGAACCTTGTCAGGTCTTCTTTATTCTTTTATCAGACGAAGCAATTCCAATACTTGTAATATTTTTATTTTTATGAGACAATTTACATATATTTCAATACAGTTTTATTGGTACGTGTTTTATTGCCAATATATTTGTCCGATATTTGATACTAGAGAACAATTTAGTTCTAGATATTGTTTGTTATTTTATTGATGTTTGGTTTGTCTCGAAATAAAAACCTGAACTATTTTCATAGCATTGTAAAGATCAAGTGGTCATCACTAAGTTGTGAGTCGACTCTTCACATGAACGCAATAGGCATTGCCATTCAACATTTTTCAACACTTTTCATTCTTCTTCTTAGCGTGTCGATGGCAAATTTTTAGTTAAATATGTTTGGCCCAAAATTCAGCTATGCGAACTCCGCTCGCTGTAGCAGTCATAAGATCGTCAAGTGCGCAGGTGTTAGGGCATGCAGCGCAAGATGGAAGATGGGCCATTGTCTGTGGAGACACGCCGCATACACATTTGAGATCTGAGCCTTCCATGAACCCCCATCTGAAGAGATTATCTTTGCTACGGCCGACCTGGGTTCGGAGTCTATTCAGAGATTTCCAAGTCGGCCACGTCAAATCATGCCCAGGTGGAAGACTTTCAGACGGCTCGATGAAAACGTCAGGGGGCTTAAACAGCTCTCGCCAGAGATCACATCTCGCTGTGGAGGCATTCCTGTTAGGCGGACTAGCTGGGCCAACGCACCCAAGAAAACTTTTCATTGCGATGCGTATATTTGATGCCTAAAGCGGAGGCCACACCGCTAGCTGGCGGGCGAGCAAGCGACGCGAACGACGCCGTTTTCATACTTTTGTATCGCTGTCGTAGCTTAGTTCGCAGTGTGAACTAAAGTATGAAAAGAGGTGAAACGATGCGACGTTCGCCCGCTCGCCCACCCGCCCGCTGGCGGTGTGACCTGCGCCTTATGATCCCCCTTTTAACAGACTTCTAAAAAAGCAGGAGGTTATGTATCCGGCGCTTATGTTTTTTTTTATTTACGTACATTAAGCTTAAACATTTGGTTTATTTCAATGTAAATTGGAATCCAAAAAAAACTAAAAAAAAATAAATCCTCTAATTTCCGCCGATTCTTGTCGAAAATGAGGTCATTCCTAGGTACTTAGTACAGGAACTATGTTCAGCTCAGTTGAGTACACTGCTCAAGAAAACATAGTTTTACATACAAAAGGCACCGGGTAGATTAGCAACACAAAATGGCTCAATAGCTCGTCCGGGTGAGCTCTTTGAGCATCGGCTGGAATACCGAGGAATCGAGGACATCCAATTGGTTTAGTGGTCAATGTTGCTCCGTACCGTAATGTTGGGGAATGCATAAAGTCTCTTCAATTTTACCTGTGGTTTTGTATTACTGCTTTAAGGTTCCGCCGCTGACAAGTCTGTTAAAATCAGTTATTGCAAGCTTTTATACAACATTATTTTTAGCATATGCGAAACCTGAATATAGTTTGTTCAGAATAAGTAACTGAATCGATTCCAATAATTTTTAAACCATGTTATATTTTTTCCCAAAAATATTTAAAAAAGTTAAAAGTTGGATACCGAGCGACTTTGAGTACCTATCGCAATAATTTAGTTACCTACTGCCAAATTATTATTATCAATGAGGTCAAGACGACGCTGGAGGCGCGCGCTGCGTGTTGACCGCGTTTTTGTGCGGACAACTAGGTAACAGAACAAGCTTATAACTTTGTGATTTTTCATGATACAGTTTTGAAATTTTGTACATAGATTCTTTACATAAAAATACTAGACACGTCAGGTTTTCGTATATGCGAATATACGAAAACTAATGTTGCATAATTCGCAATGTCTGTTTGTTTGTTTAGGTCAAATCTTGCAACCGATTGAGCTGAAATTTTCCAAAAACGTTTAGTTTGTATAACAATGCATGGTTAGCTAAGTGACGTCATTCTAAATCTTAGTAACAACCAAATGATTGTAACCAATGTTTTAAGCTATTTGAAAACTTACGGCTTTTAAAGGGTTATCCTTGTTTTGAGTTAGTAGGTTAACTTTATGCTTATGGGTTAAAATGTGTTAATCTATTCCAAACTAATAGGGTTGTGGTTTTATTAATTGAAGGTATTAAAACTCACTACTTAACACATAATAAATAAGGGGTGTTCTAACAAAACACCCTGTTAAAGCTTTACTGAGTACTATGTGTTTATCAAGGGAATGAAAGGGAATAAAACAGGTCTAGTGGTCGCAAGCGAGACTGCTAAACATGGGATTAGGTTCGATTCCCAGATCGAGCAGTGGTATTGGGCTTTTTTATCAGGTAATTCTCAGTGGAGGCACGAAGTTTTGATTTGTGCCCGGTTGAAGCCAATAGGCCTTCTAATACATGAAACGGAAACATAACTGGCGAAATGATCTCGTAGCACGATGCCTACTTTCGCACTTTGACTACTTTCTTTGTAGGTACTTTTAATTAATCGGTAGCATGATACCAACATTTTGAAACCACCATACATTAGATCGCAGGATGCCTACTTCTTAAATTTTTGTCCCAGTTACATCGCAGTTTGCCAACTTTATGACAAAAATCTGACGATAACATTATCTCTATTTTAGTACCTACACCCTTCTGTGATTACAGGCGTGCTGTTAAATGATCTAATCAGTCCTACTCTGATTGTCCAGTGAATATACAAGACGGGAACTCTATATTTAGGACTTAAACTCAGTGAGGTGGTCATAATACTCGTACACTTCGCTGGTTTATAGGGTTAGGTTAGTATTGTTGAAAACATTCACACTCAGTAAACAATAATAACTACACTGACCTATGCTCAATCTTAAAATAGATTTCATGATAGTTAAATCTATCTAGGTACGTCCGGAGTACCTGAGGCTGTCTAAACGTACGGCACGGTCGTATTGCACGCGCGCCTCAAAGAGATGGGAAGGGGTCCGCAAGGGCCGACGCCTGCCAGGGCTGCAGGACTGTTCGAAAGAGACACCGCGGCCCTGGAACACAAAGGGCAAAGAAGGAACATGGATGGGTTTTAGTCAGTACAAGTCTGACACTCCCTTCCGCTCCGCCCAGAGCGGGAAAACTTGTTGACTGGCTACTATTTCCACTTGGGAAGGCATAGGTGTTATCACAGCTGGGAAAAAGGAGAAAAGTCTCGAGAGAGCGACTGGACCAGAAAGGGAAGTCCACCTTGAGCCCTCACGTGGGTCTAGGACATGCTGCTTTCCTCACCATGTTATCCTTCATAGGTTTTTTTTAAACCTTGGTGAATGTTATACTAATATGGAGGAGATCTTCAGGTTAAACCGCGCTTGCCTAGGTTGGTCCGTGGATTAGTGACCACTCATTAAATACCTAGTTTCCTCCGTGCCTCGAAAAGCACGTTAAGCCGTTGGTCCCGGCTGTCAATTGTAGATCTTTGACAGTCGATAAGTAGTCAGTAGCCCGAAAGTCTGACAACCAGTCTTATCAAGGGGTATCGTATTATCCAGTAGTACCTGGGTTGTGCAGGTCAGATGGGCAGTCGCTCTATGTAAAAAACTGGTATTCAGCTGCATCCGTGTAGACTGAAAGCCGACCCTCAAATAACAAATGGATCGCGCCAAAACGAGAGGCAGAGAATCCGTAACAATTTTTGCCGTAATGTCGCCATATGTAGCAACATTTTTCCCACAATCGAATCAAATTGAAAATGCCAAGGACATAAAAAAACTTGCAATCAACAAAACATATGTGATGCTAAAAGACACACCTCCTGTCATTACTTGAATGACATACAAGTTGTATTGAATGCTATTCATCATGGCTGACCTTCGGGCGATGGATGAGTGTTGCGACATTGATGACAGGTAAAGAGATGAGCTTTATATGGCAAGATGTACGGTTGATTGTTGAAAGGACTGTGTCGTTTATGGTCAGGGTCAGTATGTCATGTCCCACGTTTCAACAGTTCCAAAACTTATGTTAAATATCATTTCATATTTTAAATATTATTATTTAGTTTTGTATTGTACCTAGTTAGTTACAGACCTAGTTGATTAATGCCTTAACATTGTAGTCTTTTAGATTTGGTATTGTTACCCTGGCGAATTTCAGAGGCGATTTCGATTGATCCCGCCCGGCAAAATTAAAATACGAAATGCAGATGTTGCATAGATATTGTTGTAGTTTAATCTATGTCCCAGATAATTTCGTTTTCGGTTAAGGTAATTTGTATGCAAAAAGGCTCCCAATTAATATAAAAAAGCATCGTGAATAGGACATCACCTACTAACAAGCCTATAATGTTGGGACACAGGCCCCCTCTCTAATAGGAGTGGGGCGTAATCCATCACGCGGGCTCAGTGTGTCGGTTCTAGGACATGCCGGTTTCCTGACATGAGGGTACAAACCTACAACCTACGGTTACAACTCCTAACACAGAAATGACTATTCCATGGAAAAGTTATTCAATGGGATTAAATGAACTTGGAGGGTTGTATTGATAATTTTAATGATTATAACTCATTAAAGCCAGTGCAGTTACGGTCTCGAATCATCTTTTAATCAACATACAACCTGACACTGACCTGCAAATTGTAAAAAATGTAAGAAAATTTTAATTTCTCGGACTACCCTGGCGCTTCCACCTTCAACTCTTGTTATCAAATATATTGATGACTCTCTTCAAATGCACGTAATTTAACTCGATTCTCGGCTAACTACATCTAGTTGCTTTCAGCCTACCTGCGAAGATCGTTGCTCCACTTAGTCTACCTTTGCTGACCAGTCTCCATCAACTTATGGCTATATTAGTTGATAACAGTCACGTTCAAACATGTTCACCAAGTGACAGTGACAGTTTCAGATCTCCGTTTGAAAAGCATAGTTACTAAGCCATTTTAATCTAGACTTAACTGACAAAACGCACTGATTCAAATTCAAAATATTTTATTGTGGGCATATGTTAGTTACAGATCTAAACAATAAATTAAAGTTTTAATATGTCCTGCCTAATAGGCATACAATAATTACGTAGTGGCATTACATTTTAAATTATTTTACATGTCAAATTTGGTTATTATAAATGTCAAAATATCAATATACAGTCAAATTAATACATGGTCAATTATTCAATCAATGATTCAAGAAATCTTGGATCGTGTCGTATGCTTTCTCAATTAAAAAATTACGCAGTTGATGATCTATACTAGTTCCTTCCCTGAATCAAAAAAGGTCATTATCCTACTAGCTTGTATTTATTATAGATGGCGCCATAACCACGCTGTGGACAAACAAACACCTTAGTTATTCCACCTCTCGTAATGTTGACAGGATCCTAACACCACACCCACGTGGCATCAAAGTCAACAGCACTGATTACCATAACTCTTCGTTCAACAAATACATAGAAGGCCTAAGAACTGGTTATTGGAAAGGAACGGCTTAACTACGGTATTCATTAATGTAGGTAGGTACTCTTCTTCTTTTTTTTGAGGATTACTGGCAATGTGGGTTCTATGATATTAGTGTACAGCCGCCAGCTCATCAAGTTACTACAAACTGTCAAATTTTCTCATTCAATTTTGAACTTAATCGTCGTTATATGGTTTAAAATCACTTGGAGAAAAGCCAATGACCAATTTTTTTTATGCGGCCACTAACGAAACAGAATTTTGTATGGCGTATATTATATTCTGTTTGGTAGGTTATTTTATTGTTTCGTTAGTGGCCGCGAAAATAAAAATGCACCATTCCTCCGTACATTTTGGTCATTGTCTTTTGACAGTACAAGTTCAACATTGGTTTGTAGTTCGGGTAGTCATACTCTCAGACATAGACCATGGCAAAAGTATTCGCCACTTTGTGATAAAAATAAAAATTATCCTATGGATTTGATTTTGAACGCAGAGAGACGCAGGTTTGCTATCAGCATGCGTGCAAATTCAGTCAAACCGTTAAGTCTACATTTCCTTACATTATTTTCTTGGTCTCGCGCCATCTGAGGACGCCGTGTCTTATAAGGTAGCTAAGATTTGCAAGTTTCGTGCAAGGTATAAACTAACCAGAGGATATAAAGTAATGTGTGACTGATATACACTACCGGAAAGCTTATAGTTGTTGTCTGAGAAACAAGAATAGTTTTGAAACCGATTGTCAATTGTCTAGCTAGCTAGCCCTTTGGCCTTGTTTTGTTCAGTCTCCTGCTGAAATGGCGGGAAATTATGTATTTCCTACTCCTCCGCTATTCTTTTCTGATTAATTTCGTTGCGGGATCCAAGACATTTAAATTGTTTCTCTGGAACTTTGTCGAACTTCATTTTTTTGTTTTTTTTCTGGTAGTCATCACTGTTGATTCTGGCTTTCAGGAGTTGCAGTAGTTTGGGAATACTGTGGCGGGTCCCATAAAAAGATAGGGTCTCTGGTGGACCTATTTATAATGCGCACAGCCAAAGTGTGGAACTCTCTGCCGGCATCTGCGTTCCCTGCCACATTTAAGCAAGCTTCAAAGCAAGAGTGAACAGGCATCTTCTGGGCACGCTCGTCCCATCATAAACCTCATCTATCGCTTTCCATCAGGCGTGATGGAGGTCAAGAGCAGGGTCATATCGTAATAAAAAAAAAAAAAATCTAGGTAGGTACAAAGTTTTTTTTTCATACTATTATATCTAATTTAGTTTTCTATTCAAGTGTCGGTTCGTTCTTGGAGTGACAGAAGAGTCAACATCAGTGATTAACATAAATCATAACACAACAAATAAGTTAAAGGTGTGTTCAAACCGGTTGGAGGAACCCGCTCGGGGAGACGTCTGCTGGGATAGTTGGGAGGCGGTTATGTTGATGAGAGGTAGCGATTTTACGAAGGCGTACTTTCCTATGGTACTTGTTTATTTTGATGCTCTTATATTGCATAACGACTAGCATGGTTATTTTCAGTAAAAATAGTCACTTTTCAAACTAAAAGGTGAAATTAAATTAGTCAGCCTTGAACTATTATTATTGTGACAGATTGCAGTGAGAGCGATAATGATGCTGTGATTTCTTAGAATGAACGTTTTTTACTAAATATTTGGATGGGAATATGTCGTCCACATATTTACTGAAAATTGTTCATTCGACCAAAAAATGGAAGGATTGTGAGGAAGACGAGATGACCAATAGAGATGTTTGGACGAAGAAGACATGCGCTCTGACCCTAAATAAGGTAAAGGTAAATTTATAGGGTAAAAACAGAAGCTTAAAAAGCTTAAATAAGCTTGCCTGAAATCTGGTTTGGCCAATCACAAACTACAAGAGGTAACTTGTTAGCGCGTTGTTGTTGTTGTTTAGCTGTGCACTTGGTGTCGCAAACCAGCGATTTCGTTGTGAAGACATCGAGTTACATACAAAGAAACCCAGCCTAACAGACACAGATCGGAATCTATCAAAATAGATGGCATTTCTTCTGACTACTAACGACACAATTCAGTAGTTTGTCATAGTTGGTCAGATTGCCATTTAGACAATAAAAATCTCTAGATATTATATAAATAATGTAACCTCGCTACCCGCTCCCGCTCACTAACATGCCCGCTACCAAACGCCGGCGGTGTCAGTGACACGGCGCGCGCGCAGCCTTCGTCCGTCCGTGCTTCAGATACACGCACCTCACTAGATCACAAGTACAATACTTTTATGTTCTTAGATTTTAACTTGGCCAGACATAGTTTCGTAATTAAATAGGTAGAATATTTGGAAATTCCTTTAATAACGCGTTGTTTTAAAACGCAACGTACTTATTGGTTTTTTAGATTAGCTTTAAAAGCGTTGGATTACACTTGGCCAGGCCTTCAGGTCTATAGGCCAGCCGCTTTAATGAGTCCTCTGCCTTGCCCCATCAAAGGCACATTAAGCTTCCACAAAGTCGTAACAATATTTAGGTATTACGATACTAATTGAACCAAAACGTGATCAACCTTCAGAATAT
Organism: Noctua fimbriata; assembly: GCA_905163415.1. Classification (NCBI taxonomy): domain Eukaryota; kingdom Metazoa; phylum Arthropoda; class Insecta; order Lepidoptera; family Noctuidae; genus Noctua; species Noctua fimbriata. The sequence continues at coordinate 9,712,473 of LR990946.1, forward strand.
TTCATTTAAATTGATGCCTTCGCGAGGAATCATTAAAGCGGTCAGTCTATAGTTATCTTTGTGTCAGTTAGGCAATTTTAACCTTAAAAAAATTGCACCCTATTTCTATTTCGCTTCAACCTTACTGAAGCCCAATGTAGTGAGAATCGGTTGTTAAATGTGATAATGCAATTAGCGATCAAACCTAATCAATCAATGTTTACCAAACTGTGATTACTACCATACCCACTGCAACAAGCGGCTGTTCAAAATCAAAACCTAGCAAGGAACATTGTTGGCCTAATTAGTTTTTTAAACCAATCTTCACAAAAAAATCTGCTGCATCTAATGCAAAAACAACCATATTTCTGTCGTAATAAGAAGTAGAGTTATTAAAATGCCAAACCTAGCAAGTGCACGTCGTAGTCCGATATAACAAACTTAAGTAAGGCACATAAAACTTGTACAATTAGACTTAACTTGAGTCCAACTAGCTTATAATATAAACCAAGTTATATTTATCAATATCAAAATGATAAAAGTACAAAAAAGTTGTTGTGTTCTTAATGGTCAAAGAAAATGTTTCTTTTCCTCCTCCTATAAAATATCGTATCAGCTCATAATGTCAACTTCTTTGAATGTCACATTCGCATAATGTCAATTTCTCAAAATGTCCATTTCTCACAATGACAAACTCGCATAAGGTCAACTTCTCACAATGTCAATGTCTTTAAATTACAAATTCGCGTAATGACAACTTCACATAGTTTCTACTTTAACAAGGTAATTTGAATGTGGTAACAGGTATAGCTAGGTCTGCCAGGGCTGCGGGACTGTTCGAAAGAGATACCGCGGCCCTGGAACACAAAGGGCAAAGAAGGAACATGGATGGGTATTAGTCAGTACAAGTCTGACACAGGGAGTGCCCGCTCCGACCAGAGCAGGGGGGGGTTTGATGATATCCCATCCCAAAAAAAAAAAGGTATAGCTAGGTATACATATACTTAAGGGTTTTTGAAGGTAGGTATCTAAAATTAGTAAAACAAACAAAAAAAAAACTAGAAAAACTATAAAACTAGATTAATATTACAAATTGATTGTTGCACTGTTGCATGCATTTTTGTATGTTACTTTTAGTTTTATACTAACCTGTGTAAACAATTGTTGGTAATTCAATAAATAAATAAATAATATACTCTTTAGAATATATTTAGCTGATACGTAAAATTGCTCAGATGCACTTGCTAGGTTTTGGTTTTGGACAGCCGCAAGGTCTGACCTCTCACAAATCGTTGCATTTGCAATTACATTGGCGATAAAAAAGTGATAAATTGCTCCAATTTCCCCGTTCTCTGCGAACTGCCACCGATTACTATTTCGCAGTAAATATTCGCAATTTCTTACAGCCCAATCATAGCTTGAAATCATAGTTCACTACGCAATCTGCTGATGACTTTGTATCAAAGTACTGTAATGCGCGACTCTGTCTTGAAATATCAATATCGTATTAATAAATCCTACTTATAAAATAACTAGCACTTTACCCGCGACTTCGTCTACAAAATTGTGATAGCTCGGCTAATATTCATGGTAATGGAGGAAAATCCTACTAACACTTTGCTCGACCTGGAAATCGAACCAAAGACCTCATGCTACGCAGTCACGCTTGCGACTAACGAGGCAGTGAGACAACACATTCTACATTATCAAAAATCGTATTTTTATTCATTTCAGTGGACTACCAGCATCATTTTCTACCAGCGGTCTAAGGTGAATAAATTTCACAAAGAAAAGCGATAATTAACAACAAAGTAATTTATAAAGAAAAACCTTTCTTGAAGAGATCTTGTTTAATTAGCAAGATTCTGAAGCGACAGTCAAGGCACCCTGCCTTGACTGTCGCTTCAGAATCTAAGGCCACGTATAGTTCGGTCACTGACCCTCTAGCCTAGAGCGTTGCCAATTGCATCCAAGAGGTCTACTTAAGATCATAACTATGCCTTAGTCTAATAGGTCTTAAAACAACATTTAAGAGATTAAGATATTAGTGATGTAAAAATGTCTTAAGACTAACAAAGACAAAATATTTTAGGCCGAATTTCATCCATAATTAATATTGTTAATACGAAAGTAACTGTTTGTCTATCACCTCTTCACTCCTTAACAGCAGAACGAATTTCGATAACATTTAGCACATCATCATCATCATCATAATCAGCCTATAATGTTCCCACTGCTGGGACACAGGCCTCCTCTCTATGAGAGGGAATGGGCATAATCCACCACGCGGGCCCAGTGCGGGTTGGTAGATGTCACATGGCTTCGAATTTTTGGTTCTAGGACATGCCGGTTTCCTCACGATGTTTTCCTTCACCGTTTTGAGAGCAGTGGTGATGAAATAAATTACACAAAGTAATGCGCCTGCCTGGGTTCGAACCCACGACTTACTGTTCGTAAGTCGGGGCCGCCACCACTGGGCCACCGCTGCTCTTAACAATATTTAGCACATAGATACACCATAAATAATCTAAGTTAGAATATAGCATGGTCGTTGTGCTGACAGAACGTTCATGAGGAATAATTATCTACCTTTATATGGAAGAAATACGCAGGCAAAGGCTGGTTTTAAATGTTTGCCTTGCTTGCTCAGCGTTTTAATGTTTGCACATTTCGTTTACCCATCCTAAATTCAGTACAAATCCTACTAATCCTACTTTGTTTGTTACTCTTTCACGCAAAAACTACTGAACGGATTTGAATGAAATTTGGCACACAGATAGTTTATAACCTGGATTAACACATAGGATACTTTTTATCCAGGTAGTTCGATCCCGTGAGATCATTATCAAGCTCCACGCGGGCGAAGCCGCGCGCATAATCTAGTAAATTAATAAAATGCAAAGCAATTTCACATTAAAATAATCCAGAATCCTCCCCCTTCTAAAACACGTTTAATTCCCAGAAAACAAAGGCTTTCCAGCTATTGTTCTGTACAAGTAACTAACCGACCAGTTTCCCGGATACCGCTAACCAAGATTATCGTATAGCTCCGGGCATCAAACGGGGCTCGAACGTGAACCTTTGGTCGTGCTGCCCGCTTCACCTAAGGGGGCTGTGTCATATTTAATGTTATTTCTGTGGCCGATAGTGGAAGGTCTGATTGATCTTTTTGAAGCAATTCAGTTTTAAATGAAGAAATGGTTTAATTGCTACTGTCAAAGTTTGTTCGTCAGTAAATAACAAGAAAAAGTGTTTATTGAACTCACACAGGACAAACAATAAAAAGTAAAATATGAAAAAGAAAAAGAAAACAATGAAAAATAAAACTAAACATAAATGAGACTAACCAAAAATAAGATATTAATAAGATTTCGAAACGATACAGATAAATATCTATTTTTTAACTTATGCGGGTTAAAGCTGAATTAGAGCGTTATCCTAAGTTTATTCATAAAGTTTAAAACTCAATTTCTTCAAAAAAAAGCATCTCCAATCAGAACGTATTACAAGTACATGCGCGCGCGCAGGCCTCGCCGCATTCCCGATGCCAGCCGAGATTATCCGATTGTTCTTATAGATATGGTAACGGTAAAATAAATTGTATTATAGCGGGCTTATGGCGTGTATTGTGGATATAAACAATGTATTGTATCGCTGAATTATAGTTTCTCAAACGATTTAATTTCAAGCTTTTTTGATAATATTTAAATCCATTACATTCAACTAATCTATACAAAAAAGTAGAATTGAAGTGTCTGTTTGTAATTTCAAAATAACAGGTACACAGAGAACTATTTATATTTTTGTTTTTTTCTGTTTGTTCCGGCTAATCACCGAAACGCCTGTACCGATTTTGACGGGACTGGTACTGGCAGTTAGCTGATGTTATGAAGAGTTTTTAGTTTATACGGACTTAGGCTAAAATACTTGTGCTAAAAACACAGAAACTTCACGCTGCTGTTACTTAGGGTTCAACAGATATAGTTTCAACTTTCGATCGTAACATAATCCTATAATGACCCTGAGATCCCCAGTAGAGGCCTGTGTCCCAGCAGTGGGCTGGGACACAGGCCTCTACTGGGAGGAGGGTCTGTAATCTTTTCGATTTTTTGTTCTAGGAAATCCCGGTTTCCTCACGATGATTTAAGACTGCCTCGTTGGTCTAGTGGTAGCAAGCGCGACTGCTGACCATGAGGTCTTGGGTTTGATTTTCAGGTCGGGCAAAGTGTTATTAGGTTTTTCCATCAGAAATTTGTCAATAGCAGCCACGGAGTCTGGATTTTCGCTCGCCCCCTATTACATGGGGTTTAAACATAACTGGCAAAATGTGGGTGTACTAATGGGTACACCTTTGCTTAACCCTTCGGGGATAACAAGCGTGATTTTATGTTATGTGATATTAGTTTCAGTGTAACTTTTTTGCAATTAAAATATTTATTAAAACAATGCTTAAATATATCTGTGCAACTTGACATTGACTATTTTTTTTTTAAACCGTTGCCTCTACTAGGAATTTCTCCTTTATCGTGGGTACGTTTACAAAAAATTTAATTGACATACACAAACAGCCAGACCCGGAACAACTACCTGTAGGCCATACACAAATATCTGTGCGGGAGTCGAACCCGCGACACGAAGCGCACCAGTCAATAGCTCAGCCACTGCTCCCACCGGCACGTCTAACACTGACTAAAGAAGATGTTTCAAATCGAGCCCAGTATGTGTACAGTACCACGAAAAATCGAGAAAAATCCGTGAAATTCGGGAAAAATACAGATAAATAGCTTAAATGCATACTTTTCTTGTAATCATTTCATATTTTTATCAATTATTTTTATCGATTTTCAACATGGCGTTTTATCACCAATTTAGGTACTCAATGGTTAAAAAACATCACTACATAGTATAAAACAAAGTCGCTTGCTCTGTCCCTATGTCCCTTTGTATGCTTAAATCTTTGAAACTCCGCAACGGATTTTGATGCGGTTTTTTTTAATAGATAGAGTGATTCAAGAGGAAGGTTTATATGTATATATTGCACCTGTGCGAAGCCGGGGCGGGTCGCTAGTTGACAATAAACAATAGACCGATCATTGATCATAGATCGTGAACTGGCACTTCAGTCGCTTTCGTTGTCGATCGTGTTTTGATGTTCGCTTTGTTTGAATTTCTTGAGTTATTTTTAACAAACTCGCTTTAGTTTTTTGGATATTTTATTTGACTTAAATGACTAACGTGTGATTCTCTTTTACAATGTAATATGACAGAAATATGGAGCGCAGTATCTTAGGTGTAAAATTAACAGATCATGTACGAAACACTACGCTGCGCTCCAAAACGCAAATCGTTGACGTGGCTCAAAAGGCTGCCCAACTTAAATGGGACTGGGCAGGACATGTCTGTCGCATGCCGAACGAACTGTGGGCCCGTAAAGCTCAGGATTGGTGCCCTGAAACAGTGACACGGGGTCGCGGTAGACCACGAAGGAGATGGCGGGACGACCTGGATGTCTTCCTTGAGAATTGGAAAGAAGTAGCACAGAAGCGCGAGCTTTGGAAGGAGTGGAGGGAGGCCTTTGCCCAGCAGTGGGACAATATGGGCTAGCTATAATAATAATGACAGAAATAAACATGTCAAACGTCAATAATCAATCAACTTGACAGCTTACCGCCATGACGGGTGTTTGTTGTGTGTTGCAATTTCAAGTGCTTTACTAGCAAACAAAGCCAACTTAAAGTAATTGGATAGTTGAAAACTGTTTTATGTGTGTTTCCCCATTTTTGAGTATAGTGTACAAAGAAAAAAAAAAAACTGAAAAATCTCCTTTAAATTATAATCTAAATTATGAAAGAAACTGAATGAAGTCGTTAAAAATAAACTGTCTGGAGTGTTACTTTCAATTAACAAAGCCCTCTGGGGTATTGACGGAGGGAAGTAAGTCTATTAAAAATGTCAACCAAAGAGAAACGTGGCAAGTTTCTTTTTAATTGTTTTAATCTAATCTGCCTTTCAGATTTCTTGAGTTATTTCATCGTGGCCGACAGTGTCTTACACAATTTAAAATTAAAGATTTTAAATATACACGGTGGAAGGCCCCCGACGCTAAATCGATTACCACGTGATCATATTCAGTACATAATTACCTCGACACAGTTTATTTTTTGTCGTTTATTAAAAAAAAACAGGTTTTCGCTACAAAACTGCAACAGCTACACGGTCAAAATGTATGGAACAGGGGGGTTACCATGACCTCTTAAAGCAGGAGGAATTCCAGTGTGGGAAAGAGACAGAGCTATACAGATCGTCTAGCGCCATCTCTTTCCCACACTGTAATGAAACTGCTTTAAGATGATGGGTAGGCCACCTGCTTTTTTTTTATTACTGATGAAAAATTTTGTTTAGAATGATGTACTGAATACGCGGTAACCGTTTTTGCATTGGTGTCAATTCCACCCTGTATATCATAGACATCCAGTGCTAGTGAACGTCTCAATGTTTGATGCTTCTAGATGTTTCCTTACTTCGTTCACCGTTTTGAAAACTGGGTAATGAAACAAATTACACAAAATAAAGTTATCACCTTTCACTCTCTTTTTGGATGTTGCCATTGCTCGTCTTGATTGAAAATTATAACAAAGCAATGTAAAAGAAAAATCAATATTCATCGAAATACCGCCAAGAACAGTTAATCGTGGTTTAGTATATATTAACATCTCCATAAAGAAGCCACAACACTTTGAACAGGACTTCTATCTATCGTCTTAACACAGTGGGACATGGCTTGATATAGCCTTATCATCCCTCCACTAGAGCCTATGACAGGCCACGACACACAACTAGTGGCTCGCCCACTGTTACTTAGCGATGCGGTATTAACGCTCTCCACAAGGATGTAGCATCGCTTTTAATTCAAATAGCCTGAGCTGATAGGCAGATGAATGTGGGCATAGAGTAGGTAAGGACAGAGGTGGCAGAATTTTGTGAGCTGGAAAAAGCATCTATTTATATATTTGAATACATTTTTCAACTAGAAACATATAGGACTAAAACTAGTGAAAGTGGCAGTCTTATCGCTAATGGCATTATTTAGTAAATAGTATTGGAGGAGTACGGAAGAAGAAGATATGCTGCACCGACCCCAAATAAATTGGTATAACGGCAGTAGAATGAAATGAATCATCATCTACCTAGCATTTTCCGAACTATGATTATTTATTATGTAACTTCAAGTCTAACTGGATGCAGCTAAATTTTATATGAAGCGCTTCAAATGATTACGAAGAAAAGATCGCTCTTTTTTAGAAGTCTTACGCATTCATTTTCCTTTAGGTACTTTATTATTAAAAACACGCGCCACCTCTACACTTCCATAATCTATGACAATTTACGACCATCATCCGTTGTCAATGTAAAAAGGCATTATATGAGGCTCATATCAGTAACTACCGCTCACAGAATTAACAAGTACAGTCCATTCACAGTTAATTTACCTCTGACAGCTGTAACCCAAAAGTAACCTTATTGCAACGCGATTAAAAATCACTATCATCTTGATATACTAGTCAGTGAAAGTAGTCCTTAATGCAATGCTAATAAGGATCACTTTAATTTTTAATTTTTGAAAATAATGCAACACCAGGGGTAGCTACTACTAGCTAGTCTGCCAAGGTGATACTGATCTTTATTCTAATTGCAATAAGGTTTATATTGGGTTACAGAGCTGTCAGAATAAGGTAATATACTTTTGAAAGGACTATAGGATTAACATTATACATGCAAGATACAGATGCAATTAGATATGGTTGTGTATGTATATTTTAGATGCTTGGTGCATACTAATTTTGTTTAGTTGAGCTTGATAGGCGTGTTTGTAGATATCGTGGACTTTTTATTTAGTTTTTGGGATTATGGCGATAATACAGGGTATGGTTGATGTACTTTACATAACATCACGCCAGTAATCCCCGAAGGGTAAGGCTGCGGTATATTTAATAATACACTCACTTTTCGCCAGTTATGTTTTAAGTCCCATGTAATAGAGGGCGAGCCTATTGCCATCAACCGTGCCCAAATCCAGACTCCGTGGCTGCTACTGAGATATGCCTGATTTTGCTTTTGCCCGCTAATTCAATCTCTCCCTATATACCAATTTTGACACTAAGACGACTAAATGTGCCTAAAAATCAATAAAAAAAGGATTGCCATCCAAGGCTGCTATGGCTGGCATTGCCACGTTGGATGGCAATGCTGCCAGCCTTCTGGACACTGTTCCAATTGACAACGATGTCGACCAATTTTTTGACGCCCTTTAATTCTTTTCTTATTTTGATACTTATACATATTATTATTTTTATTTGTTGTAAACTCTGACAACCAGTCTTACCATCGTATCGTATATCTTACCTTGTACTAACTGGGTTGCGGAGGTCAGATAGGCAGTCGCTCCATGTAAAAAACTGGTATTCTGCTGCATTCGGTTAGACTGGAAGCCAACCCCAATATAGTCGGGAAAAGGCTAGGCAGATGATGATGATGACATATTTTTATTATTATTTTAGATGTATTTATAGTTTGTAAATAATGTACATACTGAATTCAAATAAACTAGTAAACTACATTCGAAAAAAAAATAAACATGCAATATCTCTGATGTTACAGTTTTCACAACAAAAACATCGTTCTGCAATATCACCGCTCTTGTTTCAATATTCCCAACTTTGATGAACCGACCTTAAAACACCCCAAAAGGCTACCTCCACGAGATTAAACCCCGTATCCCTCAAAATGATGTCCTAAAAATAGTTTCATCCTAAAATGATCTCCCCGAAACCGGTTTTCAGGATGAAATACAGCATATTAAGTTGACACAAGGCGGGTAATGACATCAGAGCTGAATTTTATCGTCGTTTCGACGGCACGCAGGAACCCAATTTTGCTAATAGCTTTTTAGGAAGTTTTTGCTAAGTCATATCCAGGGCTTGCTACATGTTTGACCTGGATTTGAAGGCTTTTGTTCCTAGCCTTGTAAAAGGAAGTTTCGCAAGTGCTGTTGAGACCTGAAAGTTTTCAGACGGAGTACAATGGTTGTCATGACTACCTTCACACTGTGTATCTTTGTCAATGTTGCTTCTTATGAAGAAATAAATCCTCTTGTTAGATTGTTGCCATGACAACTGATGTTTTCCGCTTGTGTGATAAAAGAAAATGCTTTGGAACTAGTGCAGAACATGAGTTTTCTTGCACTATTACAATATTGGTTTGAGGAATATTTACATAACATTGGAAATTCTATTAAAACAAGCCATGCAGCGTTGGGTTTCTCATCCTCAAAAATATCGAACTTCAATTCAGATCTTGACACCCTATTATTATTATTATGAGCCTGATGTGTCCCACTGCAGGGCAAAGGCCTCCCTTCCCTCTTTCCATTTATCTCTGTCTTTGGCTATTTGGGCCCAATCCTTTTGATAAGAGTCCAGACACCCATTGGGGAATGAATTTTCTGATTCCTTCATAAGTACTCCCCGTTATGAATACGCAAGGTACTCTTCTGGAATATTACAAGCTAAACACTGCGGTTAACGCTGTACGTTGTCTGATTGTTATCAAGTAGATGTTTGATCGTCCGCCAATACAATGAGTACGTCTGAAGTGACAAAGGGTGAAACATTTTAACCAACCAAGGCTTGCATTGTAGTCCTAACATGACATAAACATAACATCACGCCTGTAATCGCCGAAGGCTTAGGCAGAGGTGTACCTAATTGTACACCCACATTTCGCTAGTTATGTTTAAGTCCCATATAATAGGGGGCGAGCCTATTGCCATCAACCGGGCACAAATCCAGACTCCGTGACTGCTACTGAGAAATTCCTGATGGAAAAACCCAATAACAATTTGCCCCGACCCGGGAATCGAACCCTCGGACCTCATGCTCAGCAGTCGCGATTGCGATCACTAGAGCAACGAGTATGTCCATTATACTCCTTGTAAATAATTTGGGTAAGTTAATTGCTATAGAACAAGCTTTGAAGATTGTAGAGCAGCCATTTAAATACTACTTTAAACAGGATGTCATGCTAAAGTTCAGCTACATTAGTCTACTTGGTAATGCACATCTCGCTTAGCAGCTGATTTAGCTAAGCTCCTTTGTTTGTGGGTATCAAGAGAATTCAGATGCATCTTGGTAGATGATGAGTGTTTGGCAAATTAACATTAGAGTTCTCAACAAGTGTAAGTTCTGAAGTATTCGACTGATAGGCTAATGAAGTGGGGGGTTGTGTCCCCATTGCTGGGACTCAGGCCATCACTCTTGGAGATGGAGTGGGGCGTAATCCACAACATGGACCCCGTGGGTGTTGATATCTCTCTTTACGATTATTATTATTTATTTCCTTGTGATTTAAAAGTGTTTTGTGTCTCCACGACTTCTGTTAGCATTATCAGCCTATAATGTTCCCACTGCTGAGATACACGGCCTCCTCTCTATGAGAGGGAATGGGCTATAATCCACCACGCGGGCCCAGTGCGGGTTGGTAGATGTCACATATCTTCGAATTTTTAGTTCTAAGACATGCCGGTTTCCTCACGATGTTTTCCTTCACCGTTTTGAGGGCAGTGGTGGTGAAATAAATTACACAAAGTAATGCGGATGCCTGGGTTCGAACCCACGACTTACTGTGCGTAAGTCGGGGCCACCGCTGGACCACCGCTGCTCTGGACTTCTGTTAGATTGCAATTGACTTCTCCATCACCATTTTCGCTGATAATGTCACTTTGTCTATTCCGAACTTTGTTTTATTCCGAAAGTAGACGAGTAATCACGAAACTTGCAAGATTGAATCCATAAACAAAATCCGAGCGGATTGGAGGTGACTAGGTCGCAACTCGCAAAACACCGACCCAATAATGTCCCAAAGAATCTGCTTAAAGACCTTGCTAACGTTACTTGGGAAAGTAAAATAAAACCTTGGGAGTAGCATATTAAGGTAACTCTTGGCGTATAAATTATCAGGAAGCGATGTACAGCCGCGTGTAATGGGCGAGTCGAGGATTATTTATCGCTGGAGCGTGGGGATTGGCGGGGTGGGGACTTGGTGAGAGCGGAGAGCGGGGGAGAGAGCGGATTTGGTGTAAAGGAGCTATGTAGTATGATTGTTTGTAGGGCTTGTAAGATAAGATGATGTATTCAGGATCTCTCTCTTTCCCAACTATGTTAGGATCGGCTTCCAGTCTAACCGGATTCAGCTGAATACCAGTATTTACATGAAGCGACTGTCTATCTGACTTCGACAACCCAGTTAGTACTGGGTAATACGATATCCCTTGGTAAGACTGGTTGTCTGATTTTCAGGCCACTGACTACCTGTAACGACGTGACTGTCAAAGACCTACAAATGACAGCCGGGCCGGGACCAACGGCTAAGGGTGCTTTCCGAAGCCCGGAGGAAACTCGGTATGTAATGGGTGGTCACCTATCCACGGATCCAACCTAGTAAATGATTCTGTGACGTCTGACAGGGGAGAATGGAAGAAGAAAACGTGTTGTGCCGACTCCAAATAGAATGGGACAAGGGCAGGAAGATGTTGAGAAAATTTCTGAAAAAAAAAAACATATTTAACCCATGAACATCTCCGCTCGCTCAAGCACTAAGACACGACCCTAAGCAGCTTTAACAGCGTTAAGCTAAAGAGCGTCGGTAATGACGATATTGATGTGCATTAATAATGTATACACTGCACGTGTGTGATGTGGTTGATGAAAGTGATACTTACAGAAGACGGATTATAATCACTTAGATGAGAGGTTGCAGCATCAAGGTACCGAAGACCTGGATCATGATCAACGATACTATCTCCCTTAGTTGTGTCGTGTTCCTCATTTTCTTACTTCTTCTTTCTTTATCGTGTGGTTAGTGGCTAACCTGGTGTCAGAGTTTTTATGCCGCCCATGGACCTCTGACTTGGCTTTGCATGCTGTCGAGAAATATCTCTTAGGCATGTCGGTTTCCTCACGATGTTTTCCTTCACCGAAGCAAGTGATAATTATACAATACGCACTGGAATCCGAAAAATCAGAGTAGCGTGTCTTGGGTTCGAAATTGAGACCTATGACTTGGCAGTCCGATGGTCACACCACTAGGCTATCACTGCTTATTTATCTTCTTACCGGTCGTAATTAATCTTCTGTTTAAATAAATAATTAATATATTTATTTCTCATCACAAACGTTACAGTGAAAGTAATTATTTAATCTTATACGGGGTGGAAACTTTCAGCGAGGGAGTAAGAGCACGGAGCAGACCTTAACCGTTGCAGTTACACGAAAATGGTCTTAGGAGACTATCCATATTTTTTTGTTAAATTTTGATCCCCATTCATAGATTTTCAAAAAAATTTACAGTTAGCAAGAAAATGTCCATTTTACACTTTTTTTTTTTAATGCCTTTCGATCCTGTTTCTAAAACTAATCGAAAACTTTATTGAACTAACCCAGGTTGCAGTGTTAAAAATGTCAGAAATTGCAAAAAACTCTAACAAAGAACAAGCAGACATATTTATTATCCTCTCTATGTAACAAAGGAGTTAATTTGCTCTTTGTTGTCATTATAAGTCACAAACAGAAAACATACATTTCGTAGCTGTTTGCTTGAATACTCCCACTTTTGGGCAAAGTCCTTTGATATCAGTAATTCCGATGGTTGGTAGTAATTTTTCTGAGAACCCGGGAATCGGTACAGCCTCCGATTAATAAATAATATTGTTATAATTCTAGGAAATTCTCTTTGGATTGAGGAATTTGGAAATGTACTTGAGAGTTGGAATTGGGTAATATCAGAAATAGTCCGCCTTTGTACCACTATTGTACATGAAGTTAAAAATAAAATAAATAATAATATCTATAATGCTATGTGGGTGTCGTAAGAGGCGACTAAGGGACTTACCAGAGAATGGGCAGCAGCGTTCTCTGTGTTTTATAACAACCATACTGCGATCGCCAACCCGCCTGCCAAGCGTGGCGATTATGGCAAAACCCCCCTTCTTGGGGGAGGCCTATGTCCAGCAGTGGACGTCTTTCGGCTGAAATGATGATGATGATAATGCTATCGGCAGAAATTTATTCGGACTGTATAATACACGTACCTGAAGATAGTTCTGATAACATCACGCCGGTTTTCTTCGAAGAGGTCGGTAGAGACGTGCCTAATAGTACTCCCACGATTCATCAGTTATGTTTATATTGCCAACCAATCTATATAAATAAATAAAATTAAAGTGTCTGTGTTTGATTTCAAAATAACAGGTTTTTACTGAATCAACGTTGCCATACAACGTGGCAACGCCGCCAGTCTTTTGGGTACATTACCAGTTGACTACGTTGAGGAGGAGTTTTTTGACGCCATTTTTTAAGTTTATTTTTAAGTTAGTTAGTTAATATAGGTTATTTTAATTTATTAACGTGAAAGTACACAAGGTACTTATAACAAAAAAAAACATATATTTTAATTTTTGTTTTTCTGTCTGTTTATTCCGGCTAATCTCCGAAACGGTTGGACCGATTTTGACGAAACTTTCCTGACAGATACCTGATGTTCTAAAGAATAAGGTTATTTTTATTCCTGTACAAAAAAAAAAACAAAATCATTGAATTTGTGGACAAATTCCGATTCAAATCGGGAAGTAATATTATTACAAAAATTGCACGCGGACGAAGGTAATATTTTTGTCGCAGGGAAAAGACTTTAATCTCAATGATAACATACTGTAGGTACAGCATACAGATTCAAAAGCTATAAAGCACACCGATGCGGCAGCCACAGCCCACGTTAATAACCATCCCAGTACAACAAAAAGACGACCACAGCCTAAACCACAGACTACAGAGTAACAGTTAATCCATAACACAGTACAAATCCGCCGCATACTATAACAGACAAAATATACATCTACCCTCTACTCATATCCCGTGTTTTACCTCTAAGGTGAGGCACAAATCCTACTTTTTTAAAAGCATTATTTAAAATTTTGGAAACTGAGCACGATCAAGCCATTTGAACTGCGTTTAAGAGCAATCAGGGTCCTCATTGTTGTGGAGTATTGAAACTATTGATTGATAACAGAGGTAATCGTGTTCAGCTTCATTGGTGATATGCGCCCTATGTTTCGCGATTTGGTTGCTTTTTGATGACTTTCTGAGCGAACCACAATTAGGCACAGCATCAGGAGCTGTTGATGATAATTCATCATCTGCTAGCCTTTTCCTAACTATGTTGGGGCCGGCTTCCAATCTAATCGGATGCAGCTGAATACCAGTATTTTACATGGAGCGACTGCCTATCTGACCTCTACAACCCAGTTAGTACTGGATAATACGGTACCCTTTGATAAGACTGGTTGGCAGACTTTCGGCCTGTAACGACTGTCAAAGAATTACAAATGACAGCCGGGACCAACGGCTTAACGTGTTTTCCGAGGCACGGAGGAGACTCGGTATGAAATGGGTGGTCACCCATTTACAGACCAACCAAGGCAAGCGCGCTTTAACCTGAAGCTCCTCAGCTGTTGATGATAATTAAGAATCAGAATTCAAGCGATTTCTATTAGTCCACCAAAGAAGACCACAGCTCAACATCATAGGCCTACAAATATCTGGTTCGTGTGTTTCAAAACGGCTGCGACTAAAAATCGCACATGTGCGCCTTGCACAAACTTTCAGTACCAAAGTATCCATTGTGCGAATAGGCTTACAGGCGGGACACTGCAAAGGATTTGCTTCCACAATAACATGAAAACGTTGAACATTCTAACGTAATACCCAACACATTCTCTGAGAGCCGAGATCTAGAGATGCTGGATTGGTTTATTTTTCAAAAAGAATACAGGGATTTTAGTATGCTAAAATTTTGACGGCACGGTTAGCGCAGTGTCTGAGCGATTGACTGCTGCGCTTCGTGTCGCGGGTTCGATACTCGCACGGAAAAAATATTAGTATGGCCTACAGGTAGTTGTTCCGGGTCTGGATGTTTGTGTACGTTAGTTTAAATGTTTGTAAACGCACCCACGATACAGGAGAAATTCCTAGTGCGGCGAAAGTACTCAATAAAAAAAAAATTGTGATTTTTAAAAAGGATAGAAAATACAAAGAAATCATAATTTTCCTGCCCTTGGCCCATGTTTTTTTTCTTCCATTCACCTCTGTCAACCGTCAGAGGAGAATGAAAGAAAATACGACGAAATCATAGATTTTATTTGGAAAAAAAGAGAATTAGATAGACTGATGATGGTGTGGGCCTGCTTTTCTATTAAATTAGTTATGAAACAACCATTTCCCAGTCATATCTGACGGCACATTTGACATATTTGACGGCACGGTTGGCGCAGTGGCTGAGCGATTGACTGCTGCGCTTCGTGTCGCGGGTTCGATTCCCGCACGGAACAAATATTTGTATGGCCTACAGGTAGTTGTTCAGGGTCTGGCTGTTTGTGTATGTGAATTTAAATGTTTGTAAACGCACCCACGAGACAGGAGAAAATTCCTAGAGTGGAGCAAAGTTTAAAAAAAAAAAAAAAAATCACCAGAGCGCCAAAGTTTAATTTTATTCCATGATTTGAAGACGCCCGAGAGAGATTTTTTTTAGATTTTACCATCGAGCCACTCAAAGACAATTATATAAAAATTTCCTGAAAATCATTAGTTCAAATAATTTAATCATTCTTAACCCTTCAAAGCGACGGGTATGCAGCATTCGAATATTTTTCCTTGAATTTCATAAGCACAGCTTAAGCAATTAATTGGACCCTACTCATCCCTCTGAAGCCCACGGGCCAGTAGATTCGAGATTTAAAAGTTCACAACAACCAAATAAAAACTAAAAATATATGCCAAGTCTCCTCCAGAACTCTCATATCCACGTACAGTTTACATACAATAAAATGATACAAAGAAACACAATGAGATTCATAAGAAAAACACACAATGTCGCTAAACAAGGTACTTACACAAAAATAATATCTACCTACCCGCAACAAAATAATGTACTCGGTACAGCTTCAGTGAGTTATTACCTAAAATAATGATCAATTTGTCTGATACAGGCATTTTGTTAGAAACATGTCTTATTATGAATGGGAGAAAGGTTTTTTTTTGGATAATTTATGTTGTAGTGTAATCAAATTATTTTGTATTGAAGTTTTTTTTGTGTAAGAAGGTTCACGACCTGATACTCAATGAAAGGTTAACGGTATGAAATGAACTTGGCAAATTATGTTATTTTTGGACATCCCTGAATTAAAATCGATGATCTTACTGTCATCTGAAGTAGCGGAAAAACATCTGGGGGCCTAAAATGGCCGCTTTGAATGAAATAACTAAAATTTAAAGTGATTCATTATCCTATTATGATTCTGCTATAGCCAATGGTATTATAAAGAGTTAAGTTAGTTATAATACCCTACGCTCAACTCAGCGGCGTTCAAATATGGTTGCGTTGTTACGACTGCGATAGATAATACGGAACGTATGATACAATAGCTATTGCGCTTGAAGTACTTAAATTACGACAATTGTCTGAATTGTCTGTCTGCAACAATAAGTGCGATATCTACCTCTTTTTATTTATAATATCATTGGCTATAGCGGCCATTTTAGGCCCCCGGTAGTCGATTTTTTTCATTTTAACGAGTTTCTTAGAATTATTTGTAAACATTATTCGTAAATAACAGTAATAGGTCTGGAAAGTACTATTTCTTTTTTATAACGAGAAAAACAACTGTTACACAATTGGTTTCAGAATTGTAATTGGGCATTGAACATGTTTTCTATTATAATAAACACATTTTTCTACCGAAAATACACATTGTAATTTGTAAATATGAATTATTATTTTTGTCAAGAAATATTTTGTGGGGACATATTATTATTATTGTAAGTCGGTTCATCGACTAACAAAATAAAATTTTACCAGATAAAACAATGTTTTTGTTCCTTTTTTTTCAACTCTTGCTTTACATTGAAGTACTAAGGATTCAGGATCGGAAGCAATATAAGCAAAACTTCTTAAAATAAACCAAACAGACTCAAAACACACTTTCCAACTCTTCAACACCAACACTACATTCCAAAAACTACTAACGA
Organism: Noctua fimbriata; assembly: GCA_905163415.1. Taxonomy (NCBI): domain Eukaryota; kingdom Metazoa; phylum Arthropoda; class Insecta; order Lepidoptera; family Noctuidae; genus Noctua; species Noctua fimbriata. Next base: position 9,729,587 of record LR990946.1, read on the forward strand.
ATTCAAACTTTCAAACCTAACCCCCCAACTGCAGCACTGGGTATAAAAGTCACAAAACGGTGTTATGTTTATTGTACACTGTAGTCGGGTTTCTAGGCGGCACATTAACAACGTCATACACTTCCCGGGGTTTCCGAGGTGGGTAATTACGCGGGTAAGGCAAAAAGTGCAATTAAAATGGTCCCACGTCGGGCGCCATTTGGTTGGCGGGTAGTCGGGGACCAACAACACAGTAATGCAATTGTAACGCAATATAATTTTCGCGGAATGCTGGCTGGTTTGTGAATAAGTTTTGCTTATTCGCAGTTTTCAAGATTGAAATAGTGTTTTACTGTTTGTCGCGGTTAATTTTGTGGGCAGAAAGTTTTGCTAGCGGATGATGTAAACACGTATGGTTTTTACGGTGCGTTTCATAGTCTTTTGTCATTGTTAGCCACTCTTAAAAATCAGTTGCCTAATAGTACTGTAAAGCGATTTAGCAAATTACACATCTATCACAAGGTAATAGCATGAACAGTTTAATGTCAATTTCACAAAAAATAACATCAAAAATCTAAAATGCTAAACCACAAATTCCCTGCAACATAAACTATTTACATAAAAATCTTAATGCCAAGAGCAATCCATCTTCTTTAAAAGGCGTTCTCAAAGCAACTTAAAATTTTCAACCCGTAAATGCGAACAGCGGTCGAGGCGGCCCCTAGCGGTGACGGCGCACAACTTTTAGTGTTCACATTAAAACTGATAAACCCTTAATGCAAATTGAAAGCGTGCGGGCGTGAAACACGCCGCGGTGGTCCGACGAGTCTGTTCGGGAAAAATAGGTGTTTGGTTTTGAGACGAGCGGATAAAGGGTTGTATAAATTGCGAGGGTAGCTTTAATTAAACATCTGCTTGTGTGGTTTTGAGTTAGCGTTTTTATGGTCTGATGAGTCTGCTTATAGACGGCCGTTGAACGGGTCTTGAGATAGCCACGTCCACTTTTGGGTTGGTATCATCACCATCTTACTAGCTCTTATGTCAATTGAATTGAGATCAGAATATATTTTTCCTCTTTTAGTTTTTTTTTTTAAACTACGGCATTTTGTACGTCATTCCTGAATAAACCAGAAACAAAATCATATATCTACCAAGACCACAAACTCCACAATTATTTATTCGGATAATTTCCACAAAATAGTTCATAATACTCCATTCAATCGTCCAACAATTAGGTCCCCGCTCTCAATATCCGCGCTCCCATTCATGGCGTGGACCGCACTGGAAGCGGGCGGTTATCCCGAACTAAAGGTTATTATGAGCGCAGCACGGCAAGCCTCTATGCGGATATTCGGATAGATAGGCCACTTAGCGAGATATTGCCGACGAATTTGGTTAATGCACTCGCTCCTGGAATATTTTGCTTGAAATATTTTGCAGACTGTTTTGTTTTCCGTTGTTAAAATAACACTGATCTTTGTAAATATGCAGAATTTTCTAATAAACTGGCTTCTGGTTTAGAAGCCTTGGTTTTGTTTTTATTAAGAACATCAAGCAAAAAATATGAATATGTTGAACAAACAATAAAAATGTTCGTGTTAAATTATTTGACTTTGATGGACATCAACAGTTATCAGTTAATGAAAAAACCTTTTAACATGACCACCACAAAAACACCCGCCTATTCTTTAGCGCTTCATCACGAGATAATAAATTAAACCAAACAACGAAACCGCACAAAATTAATCAATCAGCTGCATTCGACACGTTTTTAAATATATCATCGTTCGGTGCTTTCAACCGGCAAGGGTTAATTATCTGTAAATCGTGGCAGCAACATCTGACCGCCGAGCGGTGTCGTATCCGAAATTAAATGTATTGTTTTGTATTTCTTTAGAAATAAGCATCACCTTTGTACTATTTTCTGTTCCTTTCTTCTTTTCTGTATTTAGTGTGTACATAAATTGTTAAATAAATAAATAAATAAATAATAAAATTTTAATGTTGATATGTTAATTGATGCGGATATTTTTTTATTTAAGTTGGCCGTTGCGACCCAGCCGCCGTTGAAGGGTTGATTGAGCGGAATAGTATCCGAATAAATTGTTTATGAATTTAAAATTGAGTTTCTTTTTGTATGGCAACCGTGACTTTGCTGACAATTTGATGTTTGTAAAGAAAAACAAAAGACATTCGATTTGAAATGTAAAATCACTTTCTCTTTTTAAATATGGCTTCTCTTAGCTGTCATAAAAATGACAGTTAGGACTTTTTTAGTAGTTACAAAGCATGATTTGTAGAAAAGTTAAATCTAATGGCGATATTTTGCTTGAGAAGTTTTTCAAAATGAGCCAAGTTTACTAGAGTAAGTGCACATACATTATGCATAATATCGGAATGATTGATCGCCTCTAAAAGAATTAGCATGAATCTACTTTTTATTTTATTTTGCTATAAAAAGATGACTAGGAGCATTTATAGTTTTGTAACTATTGATCTGTTGTTTCACATAACAAACAAATATTTTAAACAATATAAAACCTGAACGTATTATGTCTGGGTGCAGTTCTTCAGGAAGGTCAGGTTCGTAGTACTCGTAACCAGCGTGCGTCTATGAGAAGATAACCTGGTATGAACGTGGACATCGTACATACTCTTCAAGTACGGAATCGTAGCAGTAGACGTTCTGTAATTTCTGTCTTCCTTATGGAAAAACGGGCTAGCTTTATGTTTAACATAATAAGCCTATAATGCCCACTGCTGGGACACACGGCCTCCTCTCTATGAGAGGGAATGGGCTATAATTCACCACGCGGGCCCAGTGCGGGTTGGTAGATTTCACAGATCTTCGAATTTTTGGTTCTAGGAAATGCAGGTTTCCTCACGATGGACATGCTGGTTTCTCAAAAAGTACCAGGCTTGCATGAGCTCAAGGTGGTATGCATTTTAATAATTCTGGGTATAGTTACAGTCTTCTAGTAATATATACCTTCATGGATATAACTAGCACAACTGTAATAACACTACTCGATCCCTTGCAATGTTTTTGAGTAATATTTTATTACTCAAAAATACGGTGGGGCCAACGGGAACAATTTTTAATTATTTAATCAATTCCGCTGGCCCCAGCAGTGGGGCCACGGGCGGTGGAGTCAGCGGGAATGCACCAAATAAATTACACAAAGTAATGCGCCTGCCTGGGTTCCAGCCCACGACTTACTGTTCGTAAGTCGGGGCCGCCACCACTGAGCCACCGCTGCTCATAGTAAAACAAATAACAAAGATAATTTTCAACATATTCTTTTTTCGTGAAAACCTTTATTTTTCCAAGTAATTTTCCTGCTTTTTGCCCTTTTTCCACGTGCTCCTTAAAAAAACAATCCCACTTAACTCCAAGTCTTATTCTCCACGAGTTTAAGTGTTAAGGTGTTAGTATTTACTCGTATTTTATTAACTGGCGCACGAATCAGAAACAAGGCGGGCTAAAAGCTTTCGTATGTCTGTTTAGAGCACTGTACGGTGTTAGAATAATTGCTGTGTTTATAGAAGATATGCCTTTAATGGCTGAGGGAATAAAAATGGTTCCTCTAAATAAAATGGTTTAATTATGCGAATTAAAATCGTTCATGAATTTAAAGCGTAGGTTCGTATTACTCATAGATACCTGATACTCAGAAATAATGGGTCGATTTTTAGGTTAAGCTGCGCTTGCCTAGGTTGGTCCCTAGATAGGAGACCACTCATTACATACCGAATTTCCTTCGTGCCTCGGAAAGCACGTTAAGCCATTAGTCCCGGCTCATTTCCACCAACCATCCACGGACACGGATTTCACCCATCTTCGGATCAACCTAGGCAAGTGCGGCTTAACCTGAAAATCGACCCGAGCGGCTGTCATTATTTAGCCACGAGCTCCTCGTGTGTATAGCATATGTAAGTGAGAATACATTAGAATTAATGGTTTTGTAGTTTTTTGCGGACACGATACAACATAAGTACGGGATGATTACAAAAACTCGTCTGTTTAAGACGGCTGCAAAAACATAAAGAGCAAAGGCATTTTGCTTATAATTTCCCTCCATAAATAACAAGGAGATATAATAAATATCATTCAGCATGACTGAGGACAGAGCTCCCTGTACAGCGGTTGAAGAAAATGTCGGTGTAGCTCGGGTGTTCAACAATTATTATTATTATTGTTGTAGTCTGCAGGTGTTTCTGTTGGGAGTCTAATTTAGGAGTAAGCAGCGATTTAATAAGGAGTAAAATGTAAAAACATCTGTAGTCTAAAATAGAATTGGACGGATATATCGAAATCATTTGCCAACTGTGTACCCCAACATTTTTTCCATTTTATTGCCGCTGTCGCTGGCCAAAACGAAAACGCCCTTAAGCCCGAGTGTCAACAAGATGGTCAGATGTGATCTAGACGCACACACACACACACACTGCGCATGAACCGAGCTGTCTACAAACACTGTTTTAAGCTTTCACGGTTCACAACTACACACACAACACAACACAACGCAACAACACACAACACTCAACAACAACAACAAATACATGAACAATCACGGAAGATATCCCGTAAGTGTTAGTACAAGTTGAGCTGTCTACAATTCATTCCTCATTGCATACCTTGGAGACGCATTGAATATGGTCCAGATCATGAACAGTGAGGGAATAACCAAGAAGACACATGCTCACACATGATTCTTCGTCATCATCTTAGCACTTAATCATCCAATTCCATGTAAAAAGCAATTTTTTTTTTTTTTTGTTAATTTTTTTATTAATTTCTGTAACTTGTACCACATCTCACAAGCAGCACTGAAATTAAACTAATTAGCAGCATTTGCGTGAAGAAAAGACGGCGAAGAACAATACCACTTGCTAGTATTTATTTATTTGTAACTAAAAGTATTTTTTTGTAATTAACTATAACAATTACTTGGCACCTTAGTTTGATGAGGGTAGTTTTATAAAAAGTTGCTGAGACTACGATTCTGTGTGCGAGTTTTTTTGGTATTGCCATAACAGGTTGGAAAGTGAAGAAAACGTATGTACACACGGCGACACATTAAGCTATTACATTGCCAGTATAACTTGGCCTCGCTTTGTATGGATTTCCCGTACAATAAGAGATCAGGCTAATTTGGTTTTGTATAGCTTGATTGGTCGCCGTGCGTACAACACGAAAAGTTTCTAAAATCTTACAAGAAAAATAAATAAAACCATAATCAGCATTTTAATTATGGTTTTATTTACATCTCAGAGATAGGGTCAATGCCATGGGTACATGAAAATCTAGATCAATTTCAAGCCTAGACATAAGTCTAGGTTTCGGAAAATTTATCTAGATTACCTATGATCCTGAAAAGCACGTCGAGTCATTCGAGATTGTTCCCGGCTGTCATTTGTAGATGTTTGACAGGCGTTACGGGTCATTACCACGAAAGTCTGACCATCAGCCTTACAAACCTTTTCCTCAGTTACTGGATTGTGAAGATCAGATAGGCAAACACTCCCATGTAAAAACCTTGAATTCACCTGCAACCAGTTAGTCTGGATAACTCCAACATAGTTCGGAAAAGACTACGCAAATGGCGTACTCATGGTCCGCAGTCACGACCTCACACACTACTTTGGGTTCCTTATTTTGCCACGTAACCCTAACCTGCCGGTGTGAAAATACTATGTTATTACGAATGTCAGATGTGGCAGAAACGGGTTGAAATGAGGTTCCAACCCTGTCACTGCTTGCACGGTTTTGACATTAAATATAGTACTTAGTTTTAAAATAATATACAATTTCAAGACCTTAAGAATTACTGATTTTTCGAATAGGTAAAGTGTCGGGAGAAACTATTATAATTAGTTGTTTCGTGTAGAACTGTAGACGCTACTGAGTTACTTGAACATACTTCAAGTTACCTGCTTGTGCTTGGTTTGTTCATTATGTTTAAGTTATCAGAAAATCTAGTCATACTTAGCTCAATTTACGATTTCTGACGCAAATCGTTGAAGATATAGCAATATCTTGTGATAACTTTGTATTTAGTTATTTTATACAGTTTATCAATTCCTTACATCTTAAATTGGGTGTCATGGTTGGGTGATGTGATGCGAGGGATGACTAAAATATCGTGAAATTTGAAACAATGGATAGGCTGCATGAAAGATGATACGGCTAGTAAGGACGTAAATACTGAGATGGCGGCCAATAGAGAAGTATCGAAGAAGACATGCTGCGCCTTCCTAAAATAAAATTGGGTCATCTGCCTAGCCTTTTCTCAACTATGTTGAGGTCGGCTTCCAGTCAAACTGGATGCAGCTACCAGTATTTTACATAGAACTACTGCGTATCTGACTTCCACAACACAGTTAGTACTGGGTAATACGATACCCCTTGGTAAGACTGGTTGTCACTTTCGGGCCACTGATTACTTAACGACTGTCAAAGATCTACAATTGACAGTTGGGACAAGCAGCTTAACGTGCTTTCCGAGGCACGGAGGAAACTCGGTATGTAATGGGTCACCCATCGACGGAAAAATCTAGGAAAATAAAATGGCGTGATGTTGAGTACATCCTATGTAAAATTACGGCACCAGGAATGTATCTCCTACAGCTATAGCAAGTATTAATGAATACAAATCACACATCTAGCAGCCAACATTAGGTAGGTACATTACTGGGACATGTTCATGCAAATCGCGCCATGTTCGCTTAGTGTAACCACGGGGGATACAATTAGTGGTTGCTCAGATACCTGGTCTGGTTGGTTGTGTAACCTGGGAGTATGTTGGTTGTTGTTGGAAATGTGCACTTATACACTGATACAAGCTGTTGCCCGCTGCTTCGTTCACGTGGCAATTTTGATTTGTTTGTGTTAGAAATAAAATTGCCTATGTCGTTCCCTAGGACCTAATCTATCTCCTTGCCAAACATTACGATCTGAACAGCCGTTTAGTCGTGAAAAGGTAACAAACAAACAAACAGAGTTACTTTCGCATTTATAATATTAGTAGGGAAGTATGCATAGTATGGATGATAATTTTTGAATTTGGAAAAACAATGGCTTAGTTAGTAAAATTAAACTTATAATGTAATGCTATTCTTTTCGAAGAGGTGAAGCAAGTTGATAAAGGGTGTAACAAGACCCTTAACGAAGCTGAAATGCACTTGTTCTCCCCGTCATTGCGATATTTTTTTTGTCCTAGACCATACCTGGGAACCTTCTAGTTACGGAGATATTCGGGGTCAAAGTTCCAATTTTTTCAAATACAATACAAGTTTTTTTTTTAATAGTAGATTTTTACTTTAAACGCCTCCACGACCCCCGTACTATTCAATCCATCCATCAGCACAATGTTTTGAGTGCGTTACATTGAGTCCTACCGTAAAACGTGAAATCACTCCAAAAAAAAAGTAATTTCCTAGCAACAATTCTTGCGTAAAATTACTTAGAACACAAACAAAAAAAAACACTCTACACATACAAGGTGTACATCAAAATGTATGTGTAGAGTGTTTTTGGACGGGCTTCTAATTTATAGAAAGTATTTCTCGTAAAAAAATATATGGATAGGCGCTCCCAAAGTTGAAAGCATACGTATAAACACTGGATCGGATTGACATCACCTCACCTCAGTTTTACCGGCTGATACTGATCCGAGGTGATACATTGACGATGCTTTAAAGTGTGTTGCAAAAGGTATGGAGTTTCATAGAAATAATGGCGAACGGGTCGAGTCAGACGATGTAGATAGTGCAGTGCTTGAGTTGCGAATAAACTGCAGAGTTACACTTTTAAAATTGGTTTATGGTTTTTTTCACATAACACAACATCAAGCCTGTAATCCCCAAAGGGTTAGGCAGAGGTGTACCTTAAAGTACCCCCACATATCGCCAGTTACAGTAATAGGGGCGAGTCTATTGCCATCAACCGGACACGAATACATACTCCGTGGCTGCTACTGAGAAATTTCTGATGGAAAAACCCAATAACAATTTGCTTGACCCGGGAATCGAACCCAGGACCTTATATTCAGCAGTCGCGATTGCGACCACTAGACCAACGAGGCAGTTTATTGTTACATCTTTATCTTAATATTTTCTTTTTGAAAAAGAAAAGTTTTCTAAAAAATTAATAATGGTTACTGTAGCTATGGGCTTCTTAACATTAATTCTATTATCACTTGCTTCGGTGAAAGAAAAACATCGTGAGGAAACCAGCATGTCTGAGAGATATTTCTCGACGGCATGTTAAGCCAAGTCAGAGCTACTATGATGCTACAAGGATATTTAAAAGCTCGAATTGTGTTTGAAGGGGTGTTGGCGGGGCTGCGGGACAGTTCGAAAGAGATACCGTGGCCCTGGAACACAAAGAGCAAAGACGGAACATGGATGGGTTTTAGTCAGTACAAGTCTGACACTCCCTTCCGCTCCGCCCAGAGCCGGACGGGTCATTTGATGATTTCCCATCATAAAAAAGCCAAGTCAGAGACCAAAGGGCGGCATAAAACTCTGACACCAGGTTAGGCACTAACCATACGATAAAGAAATTAATTTAATTACCAAGTCCCTAAACATTATATTCTATAGACAATTATAACTATTATCTCCAAACAAGTAGGGTATGTTTTCCCATGGGCTCACTTAATAACAATTACAATTCTATCTAATCCCTTGTCGATATTAATTCTGTTTAATACAAGCTTCTATAATTAGTAATTTGGTGCCTCGTTAGTCTAGTGGTCGCTAGCTCTTCTGGGGTTCGATTCCTAGGTGGGACAAATTGACATTGGATTTTTCCATCAGGAATTTCGCAATAGCGGCTACGGAGTCTGGAATTGCACCCGGTTGATGGCAATAGGCCTTATTTATTTATGTACACACATATTCAGGAAATAACATACACACAAAAGAGCACAAAGGTAGCCTTATAACATGGGACTTAAAAGTTAAAACATAACCGGTAAAATGTGGGTGTAATAGTTAGGTACAACTCTGCAGTGGTGAAGGTTCCATACAACTCGATTCCTACCGGATTCCTTTTGAAAAATGGCACAGTACAGTATTCTATAGACAAATAATATAATCACATTAAAGATATGTACTCCGGCTTACCTTTTACAAAAATTGACCCTTCGCTACTGCACCTCTGTCCAACCTTTTAGGGATTTCAGGCGTGATGTTATGTTAGTTTCATCTCTAACAAGTAGTCTATGTATTCTCAAGAGATTAATATATACCGGTTACATACATCTTAACCGGCGTCGATATTAATTCGGTAATACAAGCTTCTATAATTAGGTCCACAATGTTTATGATACAAATAAATTAATTGTTTAAGGCGTGATTGGGTGTGGTTAACGTTAATTAACTATGGCGTTTCTAATTAGTTTTTTGTTACGTCATTTTTGGGTGGAGTATGTAGCGTTGGTTTTTGAAGGGTTAAGTTTAGTCTGTGTGCTATTTTTTATGAAACTCAAACCTAAACCATTTATATTCTAACGGACCATTTTATTTTTCGTATGGTAAATCATTAAATGAATCCTGGGCCACCTCTGGGCGGAATGGAAGGGAGTGTCAGACTTGTACTGACTAAAACCCATCCATGTTCCTTCTTTGCCCTTTGTGTTCCAGGGCCGCGGTATCTCTTTCGAACAGTCCCGCAGATTGGACCATTACAGGCACTTTTGTATGTCAAAAAAAGCGTAGCTCGCAGCAGTCACGGTCACAAGGCTTGGACTTGCAAAAGATTTGTGATAGTACTGTAGTTGCCCATTTCCAAGAGTAGATCTCTATGGCGAAGAATGGCGTTATGGACACTCTTTTAAATCAATATATTGTTACATACAACCTGACACTGACCAGCGAATTGCAAAAACATTCCAAAATTTGAATTTCGTGGGTTACCCTGATGCTTCCACCTTAACTACATAGCAAAATCCAGCGCTCAAAGTACCGGCACAGGCACAGGCACTATGTCTAAAAAGAAAACACGAAAACTAGACACACAAACACAAAAAGCAACAAAAAATAAAAGAAAAAAATCGATAAAGCACACACAGCCCCTCAAAGCGAAATTAAAAAATATTTCACGCAATTATGAAACAAAAATGCTCACGTACAAAATTAAAATTGTTGTCAACCTTAAAGCGGGGTTGCCAGTGTAAAAAAAAAGTTATCTAAACAACGAACGGCCACCCCAACACTTTGGAAACTCGTAAAAAAGAAATTCGCTTGTAAAACAAGACTAAAAATTATGACGATAAATTTTAAGGGGATCAACTATTGAGGGAAAAATAGGACAACGGTAAAAAAGGTGACAAGGGTGATTTATTGATTGGGAAAAATGGTTTATTAGAAATTGCTGGCTTCTTTCGCATTTGAGGGAACCTTTGAATATTTTTAGAATAAAACTAGGTAAGGCTTTTGATGAAACCCTTTTAATAAAACTTTGTTTTCAATTAGTCCCAGACAATTTTCTAAGTAAGAGAGTATTTACAAAAACTACAATAAAACCTCTATGTTATCGCTTATTAAACAAAAAAAAAACTTTAAAAGCAACCTTGTGGTGTAGCCGTTGGACTACCAAGTCATAGGTCTCGAATTCAAACCCAAGCCACGCACCTCTCTTTTACGGATACATGTGCGTATTGTATAATTATCACTTGCTTCGGTGAAGGAAAAACATCGTGAAGAAACCAGCATGTTTGAGAGATATTTCTCGACGGCATGTAAAGCCAAGTCAGAGGCCCATGGGCGTCATAAAAACTCTGACACCAGATTAGGCAATAACCACACGATAAAGAAGGAAGATCGCTTATTGAATGAAATTTTTCTAGGCTCAAACAGTTGGAATAACTAAACTTGGCAAAAAAACTTAAGGCCAATCCCAAAAAATTCCAATTTTCAGTCGTAAGTCGTTTCACACAATGAGTAGTTCAGAAAATTGTTTGAAATGTCAAGTTCAGCATCTTGAAAATAATCTGCAATTTCATATTATTTGGTTCTGACACGAATTAATATTACTAAGAAAGTTTTGTTAGTTAAAGTTGAGACATTGGTTTAATATTGGTAGGGTTTAAGCCTTTAGGGTTAACCTGGTGACTGCCCGATATTTTAATTAAAATCTTAGATACCTGAGATTTAGGTAAATATTACTATGATTAAAGTCTAGACAATTTAGTTTAAGTCATTTAAGTAACTTTAACTGATAATAATCACTAAAATTCTCACAAACGTAAATTGCCTTGCCAGAACTACTCAAATATCTTTGATTGTTGAATATCTAATAACGAAGAAAACAAAATATTATTTCAATATAATAGTAAGACAAACCCCTTAAAATCGTATTATTATCACTGTCACAAACTTATTTGTCTTTAAGGGACAGTCTTTCATTGCAAAGTGTCACTTTTGAACGGACTTAACGAAAACGAAACGAAACTAATGCCACAGATAATATAATACTACTTAATGCGATTGTAAATCAGCTTTAAGAGACTGAAACTATTTGAGGGTTCAGTCATTAAAGTTACTCAATACAGAAAACAAAATCACTAAAAGAATCCCTTACAAAATAGACCACGCCAAACTTAATTTATTACACTAGTACAGTATGATTAATACTACAACACAATTACATAGTGTTGCCATAAATTTAATCAATGCCACTTCGACACAGCACGGCATTGAATAGGAAGCTTTTCATTAACACCGTAAGTTATGTGACAAGTGGGGGAGTGAATGGCCATCTTTATTGAGTAGTAGGGGCGAGAATAGCCACCCCTAAGTAAGCGCCGTTCTTTTATAATATTACGGAATTATGGTGAAGGTGTGTTTGTGTATTGAGGATAAAAGGGGCTGCTTAAATGTACCTATTACTGCCAAACCTGTTACCAACTATGTTAGGGTCGGTTTCCAGTCCACAGTCTGCACACACCTAGTACTTACCCTCTCCATAGTTATGACACTACAACAAACGTTCCTGCATAGCCGCTAAACAATATCTTAAGAAATAGTCTTAACTGATGCAATAATGCACAGTGGGACTAAAGATAGTGTAAAAATAGATTAAAAAAGACGTATTTAATTGTAGATTTTCTTCGCGAGCGATATCGCAGGAAAAACAGAGCATTTTAATAAATAGGTTTCCACGCTTCGTTTGCCACTACTTGTGCTGTTGCACTTTTAGTGAAAAAAATGTAAACGCGAATACAATAGAATATTCTTTATTATGAAAGTGACGCCGGTCACTGAAAAGTTGTCGTGGTATGGACATGTGATGCGCAGGAATGAGGAAAATATATTGAAGGAAAATGTTGACTATGAACGTAGATGGCTTTAAGAGTAGAGGAAGATCAAAGAAACGATGGATGGAGGGTGCGAAGGATAATATGGCGAGAAAGGAGGTGACTGCTGAGATGACGAGTAATAGAGAATTATGAAAGAAGAACACAAATGTTGCGAGGACCTAAAATAAATGGCAGGAGAATGATGATTCTTTATTATGAAACCCATTCAAATAACATTTATAAATTAAAACATTTCACACAGGGCGACACAATAAGCGGTCTTGTCGCTAAAAGCGATATTTTCAAGACAATAGGTTCAGTTTTCTTAGTGTTTATTATTTGCAATCATTAAGGAAAGAGGTTTAAATATTAAGATACAACATGAGTTTGAGCCTAAAACACCTAACGGAAGGAAAAGAATTACTTCAGATTAACCTAAGAAAACACATTGCACAGTGCGACGACTTCCGCAAGCATGGAGTCAAAATCCCAATAAATAAAAAGATTACTCACCCATAACTTGCAATTTGCACTGCAATATTGGATTTAGCTACTAAAAGTCAGCTTTGAGTTTACCGTGAAAATACCAAGAAATTCTAAACTATGTTTTATTATGCGCAGTTATTGAATAGCGGTAACTATTTATACGGTACGGTGCAGCAAATAGCAATTTGTTAAAGTCGGTTGATCGTCAAACTTTGTCAAATGGTCGATTACATGATGATGATGATGGCATGTCCTAGAACTAGAAATTTGAAGCCATGTGACATCCAGAAACCCTCACCTGGTCCCACGTGATGAATGATGACCCATTCCCTCTCATAAAAGGCATGTGTCCCGGCATTTAGAACGTTATACGTTAGTTATCATGCTAAATTGGATGATTGTCGCCCAAATTCATATTCTTTTTTTTTAATCGTGTTTTTAACGACTAAAGCCTTATTTTTCCCTTTACAAGTTAGCACATTAATTACTCGTTACTTATTATGTATATCTTTATAAATTGGTTTTGTACTTACTTCGTTATATTTTTTTTTTATTTGCGTACGATGTAGGTAGGTACCGATAGCCATTCGTCTACAATCTACCAAACTTCCCCAATTTGTATTTTTATTGAGCCGTAATAATTTATTTGTTGAAAAGTTTAACAACGCGTTGTATAAAGCAGTACATTTGCATACCTACCCTATTTTTGGGGAACAAAAAAATATATAAATTACAGGGGAAAACACAATTGCTCAAAGTTTTCGAGTTATAATCGTTAATTAAAACCCCCGGAATCCCCTGTGAGTTATTACATAAATCCCTCCCCTTGACATTTAAATAATGTGATCGCATACAAATTAGCGTTGCATTTTATTACGAAAAGTAAACAAATGTCTTTTGTCTTTCTTGTAGGGAACGATAAAAAAAAATCGTGACCATGTGTATTTTTTTGGTATTCTTATACTTTGGACCATGTGTATAATTGGAAATTAAATTTCTCATTTTACAACGAATGGACGTCTTATTGCTTAAATTACGTAATATAAAAAAATACTTAAGATTTTTATATTTTTGATATTTATTTAATCTTATTAAACAACGCAACTCAAATAAAAACTCTAATATAATACAACACACACCAAACCGCTAGAAAACTCACCTGCAGTTTAAAAAAGGAAAAAACATTTAAAATACCTATAATAATAGCAAAAACACAACGCTGTTTCGTAGCTCCAGAGGTAAATACCCCGGGCTTTTGCGCGTGCATTTATATTCTATGCAAATAAGGGAATTCCTTTAATGCCACTGCGAATGCAATTAACTAATAAGTTAAAAGATAAATTTCGAACTAAATGCGAAAAACAGACGCGTTAATTTCGTCCACATAAATCGTCAGATAGAGCACTGGGGATTTTATCTGTCAAATTAATTTAGAGACTTTTTTTTAATGACTTTTGTGACACTGCAAGTATTAAATATGTACCTACATAGGTCTGTTAAAGTTTTAATTTAAACTCGAACAGAAATCATAAAACCTAGAATTAATTACGAATTCGTTCATTTCATTCTAAAAAAAAGATTATTCGCACTAACTTTTCTTAGAAGTAAAAATGAAAAAGAAATTGAAAATTTTAAAAATTTTAAACTAGGTTCACAGTACAAACCACCCAAGGCAAATACCAACTTTAGTTTTTAATAATTTTACGAGAAGGTCTAATTTTAATAAGAATGATTTTAAATGTAAAAAACTTTTCGCAAATTGCTGTCAAATGTTTCGCTATTTTGAATAATTAATAAATCCTATGGCTAAATTTAATTATGGAGTATTGCTGTTTGTTGCACATTTTTTTTATTTCAAATCTCTGAATATGTGTTGTTACAGTTTTAAGTATAAAACTAGCGTTTGAAAGTTTCCCCCAAGTCCTTTATCTTATAACTGAAACAAAACTAAATGATTCAATGTCATGATATTAGTTACAGCAATTTGCGACGTAGCCAACTTTCAGTCTTTATACCCTTAATCTCTGCTTACCCCAAAATCAAATAAACACACCAACCAAACTAACGATTACAATCACTCAGTACACACAGTGTTTTCATACAATTACATGTACATAATGTACAAGTATGTACCTAACTACATCAGATCGGTAAGCCGGGGAAATCGAATGTCAACATCGTGTACTAATAGCTTTGTCTATGTGTGTAGTGTGGTGTGACTATCTTACTGGGGCACTCATAGACGGTGATAAACGATTATGGTTATGGGGCACTTAGTTTTCGGTAATGGTGGTGACACTTTTCAGCTTTGTTTTCGGGATGTTTACCAAAGATAAAAAAAAAAATCTGCAAAAAAAAAAACATTGTGGAAAATAATGTTACTTTCGGAAGTCGGTGACTTTTGTTTGTTTCATTGACTTCACTTTTTAGTGTTTTTTTCCCTCTATCAAATGAAAAAAGAATCACGGCGAAATCGGTAAATCATCAAAAAAAAGATGCTGGTGGAATACATAATATCCTCCTGTTTTAAAAGGCGGTTAAAAACGTCTAAAGATGATCACATTTCAGTGTTGTTGCTGACATTTGGATAGTATTTTCTTGATCACATATTAAACTGAAAATAATATCTTTCGTTTCATGGGAGATGTATGTGCTCACTCTCCAAAAAAGGAATACTTTTTTTCGAAAATACGGTAAGGGCTGAGAGTTATAGAAAGATTTTGAGAGGCTGAGGTAACTCTTTCCATTCATATTAATGTGTATGGTAGGAGCTTAATCCATAATAACAGTCGCTTGCGTCGATCTTTAGGTTAAGTCGTGCTTGCCTGGTTTGGTCCATGGATGGTGACCACCCATTACATACTGAGTTTCCTCCGTGTCTCGCAAAGCCCGTTAAGAAGATCTTTGACAGTCGTTACAGGTAGTAGGGGCCTGAAAGTCTGATAACCAGTCTTATTAAGGGGTATCGTATTACCTAGTACTAACTGGATTGTGGAGATCAGATAGGCAGTCGCTCCATGAAAAATACTGGTATTCAGCTGCATCCGGTTAGACTGGAAGCCGACCCCAAAACAGTTGGGAATAGGCTGATAGATGATGGTTGATGTTTATGGTGTTTCACCAAAGCAGAATAAGCCAGAAACTTTGTCTCAACAATCCAAGCTCTTTTATCAACCAAATTGTAACTCAAAATGCTTAATGGTAATCAAATTCGATGCACATGTAAATTCACTATATTGTCCACCTACTACTAATTAATATTAGATACTTAATTCAAATTGTACTCGTGACTAACAAATCCTCTAACATTTGCATAATAATTATACCAAATAAAAAACATTAACAACCATTGTATTTTTTTTTCATCAATCCAAACTGTCAACTGTCATTGTGACAGCTAAAAAATTGTGTCACACGATTTTTTTTCTGTTTTTTTTTTTTAATAATGTAATGTGTTTTTCATGGCATTGCTATTATTAAAATTATCGGTGATTGACATATGCAAATGAAACGAGAGCTCATATTTTAGTTCACTACCTATGTAGGTATAAATTGTATATATCATTCGGTGGTTCTTGTTGACGTATAGTGACTGATATGATAATGTAAGATGACAGGTACCACATGAATAAGGTACAAAAAATGTATATCCTAGTGCAGACTTTTTATATATACAAAGGTGGGTGCTTGTACGATCAATGACCTTAGTGCGAGTTTTACGAGGTGCAAAACTTAATTTGTATGAAAAATTGTGTTTTTTATCTTCGTCACCAGTTGACGCTTGTGCAGTTTAAATTGAAGTTTTTATGTACATTTTAGCTGTTGCCCGCGACCTTCATTCGCGAGAAATAATTAAAAAAATATATCTCTTCTCTTTTTGAATCGAATTTTGTTACAAATTTCAAGGGTTTTATTTTTTTTGCACGGAACCCTAATTATTTTTCTAAAATAAAAGCCTATGTTAGACCTTATAACATCAGCTATCTGCCAGTAAATGTCCCTTCAAAATCGGTCCAGCCGTTTCGGAGATTAGCCGGGACAGACAGACACACAAAAACTAAAAAAATGTGTTTTTATTATAAGTGCCGTATATACTTTCATATGCATTCAGCAAAATGCTGTTAATTTGATATTACAAAAAGACACTTCAATTTTATTTATTTGTATGTATTGTATAGATGTTAATGCGATCGAATAGGCATAAAAACTCCGACTAAGCCCTAAGATGAATGAACGCGTAAGCAGCTAAAGGAATATGGTGCGTTCTGGAGTTTTTACTCTGCCTACGCCCATAAGGATAATGCGTGAGAAGCTTATTGAGCTTACTTGACAGCAATCATCATCATCTACCTAGTCTTTGCCCAACTATGTTGCAGTCGGCTTCCAGTCTAGCCGAATGCACCTGAACACCAGTATTTTACATGAAGCGACTGCCTATCAGACCTCCACAACCCAGTTAGTACTGGGTAACTCCTTGGTAAGACTGGTTGTCAGACTTTCGGGCCACTAACAACCTGTAACGACTTTCAGAGATCTACAAATGACAGCCGGGACTAACCGCTTGACGTGCTGTCCGAGGCACGGAAGAAACTCGGTATGTAATGGGTGGTCACCATCAACAGACCAACCTAGGTAAGCGCGGCATACCCTGAAGATTGATCCGAGCGACTGCCAGCAATTACAGATCCCAATAAAGTCACCTATTCCAATATAAAAATAATGACCCCAAAACAAACTTCCAAAAAAGAAATACTCCATAATAAAACTCGAAAGTTAATAAGGAAATTTCCATTCGTCCGTTCTGGAACACTTGAACATCTTATTAAAGTTCTACGGGCAAATTATCCTGTCGGGCCTAATACTGGAACCTCATTAAAAACTCCACCAGTCTGACCTCTTCGGGAATTCTTACTGCCGACTTCAATATTACCTGAAATAGAGAAAAAAATTGTAATTAATATCATTGGACTTCGTTTCGTATTGTAAATGGGAAGAGCTCGTGGCTAAATAATAACAGCCGCTCGGGCCGATCTTTAGGTTAAGCCGTGCTTGCCTAGGTTGGTCTGTGGATGGGTGACCGCCCTTAACATAGCGAGTTTCCTCCGTGCCTCGGAAAGCACGTTAAGCCGTTGGTCCCGGCTGTCATTTGTAGATCTTTGACAGTCGTTAGGTAGTCAGAGGCCCAAAAAGTCTGACAACCAGTCTTACTAAGGGGTATCGTATTACCTAGTACTAACTGGGTTGTGGAGGTCAGATAGGCAGTCGCTCCATGTAAAATACTGGTATTCAGCTGCCTCTGGTTAGACTGGAAGCCGACCCCAACATAGTTGGAAAAAGGCTAGGCAGATGATGATTGTAAATGGCAAAGTTATGGATTTTGCTCAGTAATTAAGAACAGACCATACAGAATTAAAAAAAAAAAAAGGCGCCAGCGCATCAAGTTACCCAAACTGTCAAATTGTTTCTTTCGATTTTGAAATGAAACGTCTAAATTTTATGGTTTAAAATCATTTGGAGAAATTTGTCAGTTTCTGGTAACTTGCTGTGCTGGCCACTGTACATAATTGGATGTAGCTATGTAAGAGCGTAAACGTCTTACGGCATTTCATACAAACTTTCAAGTGGTTTTTTTTTTTACGCATAAGCAGGATGTCCTGTATGGTGTCCGGACGTAAAGAATAGCACCATCCCATATCTTCCCGTGGGTGTCGTAAGAGGCGACTAAGGGACTTACCAGTGAATGGGCAGCAGCGTTCTCTGTGATTTTTATAACAAACATACTGCGATCGCCAACCCGCCTGCCAAGCGTGGCGATTATGGCAAAACCCCACTTGGGGAGGCCTATGTCCAGCAGTGGAC
This sequence comes from Noctua fimbriata, assembly GCA_905163415.1. Taxonomy (NCBI): domain Eukaryota; kingdom Metazoa; phylum Arthropoda; class Insecta; order Lepidoptera; family Noctuidae; genus Noctua; species Noctua fimbriata. Next base: position 9,748,219 of record LR990946.1, read on the forward strand.
GTCTTTCGGCTGAAATGATGATGATGATGATGATAAGCAGGATACATAAGTCTAAAGACTTGACAGAGAACTTTTCGAAATGTCTTTTAAAAAAAAAGTAATTGGAAATTTCTATTTCTATGGAAAATCTAAAATCGATCTAATTTAGCTGTAACACTATTTTTCGAAAATGTTCTCTGTCATGTTTTTAGAAAATGTGGGTGTACTATTAGGTATAACTCTGCCTAACCCTTCGGGGATAACAGGCGTGATATTTCAATCAAGTCTAAGCACATCTCTAAGCTTCGTACAATTGCATGTCAAGATAAATAGGTACCTATAGACCGACCGCTTTAATGAGTCCTCCGCCCATCCCCATCAAAGGCACAATTAGCGTCCACAAAGTCCTAACAATAACCCACAGGTTATTTGCTTTAAAGTAACCATAATCCACGACGTAGGTATTACGATACTAGTTGAACCAATACGTGAGCAACCTTCAGAATATTCCATTTAAATTGATACTTATTAAATTGACTCATTAAAACGGTTGGTTTATAGTCACTTACTTATTCAGTTGTCTACTATAAGTTTTACTTTCACATAAAACACGCAAAGGCAAAATAAACACACACACACATAACCAAATCTAATATAACAACAAAGTATGCGACTGTCCCATCACTAAAAAATTTATAACTTCATAAAAAGTCAAGCAATCTTAAGGTAACTTTTCATTTAACTTGCTAAGTTATTACATAAAGAGTTGACGTACATAGCAATGATATTTGCCAACACGTCAGCTAGTAGAAGTAAGAAATAGGATTGCTTTGAAAACTGCTGAATGTAAGTTAAATTCAGTAAAGACTGTGAATTGAATTACTGTGTAATTTATGAGTACCTCTGAAGCAACTTTTTAAGTAACAAAATATGTATATGGCTAGGTATTTTACACAAACACCAAGGTGAAAACTATTTCAGTCAGTAAGTCCAAACTTAAGGGCATTACATGGCTCAAATCCCAAAAATAGCGTATGTTCAAAGAAATTTGTTGATGAATCCCTTCGTGCGTTTTCCGTGTAAAAAAAGTATGTTATAGTTAAATTCATCACAAATAAATTGTATTGTTTAAAATTTTAATAAACCTTCTCATTTTTTTTTGGTTAATCGTAGAAAATAGGTCCTTTTTCAACCTTAATTGTAAATTATCTCTGTAACGGCTGAATAAATCGGCATGAATTTTGTAACAACAAATACGTAATGATATACTTAACAATCTGTATAGTTTTTTTTCTGTTATTTCTTTTAATATTTTTAAATAATAAATAAAAACCGAAATTTTGCGAAATGTGCGGGGCAAGTCAACAAAAACCAGTACCCAGTCCAGTAAGATAAAATCATCAAGGTCATCGAGCAATGTAATGCCCTTAAGGTTTGTCAACGAGCGATGGAGCGCACCATACTGAATATAAAAATAACTGACCAGATAAGGAACACCATACTGCGCTCCAGAACTCAAATTGCCGACGTAGCTTATAAAGCTGCCAGACTAAAATGGGACTGGGCAGGCCATGTCTGCCGCACACAGCTATGTGCCCGAGTCTTCGGTAGACCGAAGAGATGATGGCGGGACGTCTTGGATGGTTTCCGTGCAAATTGGCGAGAAGAAGCACACCATCGTGAAAAGTGGAAGGAATGGGGGGAAGTCTTTGCTCAGGAGTGGGCACATACGGACTAATTAAAAAAAATAAGATGTTTCAGCCACCATGTTTTTTGAATTATTTCATTACTCGTGGTCGTGGCTTCAAAACAGTGAAGGAAAACCCTGTCAGTATAACAGGTTATCCATCATCATCTGCCTAGTCTTTTCCCAACTATGTTGGGGTCGGCTTCCAGTCTAACCGGATGCTGCTGAATACACATTTATTGCATTTTACATGGAGTGACTGCCTATCTGACCTCCATATCCAATAATAAAAAAATTGAAGACATGTGTTGTCAACCAACCCACACTGGGCCTGCTTGGTGGATTACAGAAATCCCTCTTTCAGAGAGGAGGCTGCGTCTCAGGAATGAGAACGTTATAGTCCAATTATATCCCAAATACTTATACACAAACACTTGAAATACCTGATGATCATCATCATCTGCCTAGCCTTTTCCCAACTATGTTGGTTCAACTCCAGTCTAACTGGATGCAGCTGAATTTCAATACTTTACATGGAGCGACTGCATATCTGACCTCCAAAACCCAGTTAGTACTGGGTCATACGATACCCCATACTAGAAATATTTGACGATATTTGCTCAAATAGGTAGCTACTAGAGGGTACAAGCATGTCTCCCATTTGCATACACAAATCTACGTAACTCTCTAACTAGCCTTCTTTGATGGTATAATTTTATGAAAAAAATAAATAACTTAATTTTACTCAAAACATAGTCGACACGACTATTTTATCATTAACACTAAAAACGGGATATTTACCATATTTACTGTTAGTTTTCGGTTCCCGATATTTCGGTGCTGTTGCTAGCACCACGATCACGGATAAACCACGACTATGTTACTAAACTGTTTCGCTAAATATTCCTACCAGCAGAGACCTAGTCAACAATTTTCCCATGTAACATTTTAGCGAGAGGCCGCTTCCACTCCAGTCCTTATTCCTCTTTTTTCAGCTCACAAAGAGCCCAGTTACCCAATATAAACTTGGCTTCACTAGGGTAGCCCGCAGTTAACCCAATCTTTCTACTCGTTCAACGGATATTAAATTTAACTGTAGTACGCTCATAACTTTTATAATCGTCGGTCTTTTTGTAACTTGAAACTTGTGAAGTGACAGGGAAATCGGGCAGTTATGAAGCTATGTCAAAATGAAAAAGATTTTTGAATCAAAGAATATTTGAGAGACTGGATACGGCTTTTTTCATAGGACTTGACAGGCTTTGGTGGGTCGTAAAAGATACTGAAATATTCTTGTTTTTATTTTCATTTTTCTTTTTTATATTTAACTTTTTATGGCATAAGGAACTGCTGAGCTGACATTAAGTTCAGTAGCGTTTTTATTATTTTACTTCTTCATGCTATTTCGTATACTTCACAGATACTACGCTTGCATATCTATAGTTTCAGGAGAAACTGAACTAAAATTGATTTCTTCACTCGTAATAAAACGATAGTAACCACATTGCCACGAATTAGGGCATGCCACGCCACGAGTCACTGCGGCGCTACTTGCGACGTGATGGTACTCACGCAAAGGAAATAAGTGACGCTTGAAGCTAGTCGTATCGCCCGAGGTCGTGGCCAGGCCATTAGTACTGTATATCATTCATATTCCCGCCATAAACCGTCACAGCGGCCATTTTGCCACGCCATTTCATTTTCAAAACTACTACTATTCACGACGATATCAAAACTAATATACACATAGAATTTTAATTAAAACACATCAAATGGCGCTGGACTAATTAACATTCCAATTAAATTAATAATCTAGACCCAAAATTGTAGAACAGAGCAACAAATTGGCCCTCAAAACTATGTTAGGTCAAACTTCTAAAATTCTAACTAAAACGAGTCAAGATATCGCAATTAACGAAATTACTAGCACATATCTAACTAATAACCTGAAATAATTAATATGTTTACTAACTAAGAGAATTCAAGGACGACGTAAGTGGGTTTTCGTAAATTTTTAAACACCCAAAAGTAGGGTGGCATCGATTTTCTTAAGTGTGATTACTCTACCTGCTAACCTATTTGGAATTTGCTTGGGTATCTACTGAAATAATTAGTTCCTATCTGGCTGCCTACCAACCACCTGCTGCATTTGTCAAGTGCAATGGTAATGTTACCAAGGGTAAGGAAGATTCTTTAGCAGAAGCAGCCGAGCTAGAATGCGCTAGCTCGCCGTCCGGACGTGTTATGACGACAGGCCGTGTCGACGGCGCGTTGGTGTGCCACGGGCGCCTCAAAGTGATGTCAGCAACAATGAAGGGGTCCGCAAGGGCCCTGCCAGGGCTGCGGGACAGTTCAAAAGTGATACCACGGCCCTGGAATACAAAGGGCAAAGAAGGAACATGGATGGGTTTTAGTCAGTAGAAGTCTGACACTCAGAGCGGGGGGGGGGGGGGGGTGTCATTTGATGATTTCCCATACGAAAAGAAAAAAACTCCTTTGGTGACGCTTCGCCGTATGGCTGCTCGTCCGATGATAGAATGGGTATGGAGAATTAAATTGTGTTATTCCAAAGCACACTCTCCGAAATGTAACCGATTAAAAACCGACAGGCTGGGAACTTTGCGGCGATGTTCAAGGCTTGAATAACAGGTAGATGAGACTTTGTATCTTAAATATAGGTTTGTATCGGCTGGTGTAGCGTAAGACGCTCCTAACCATATGGACCAACCTTACAAGGTGGCTCGTACAGACTGGTTGCGGAAGACGGACCGGTGTTGTGGCGCAGCGTGGGAAGCCTATGTACAGCAGTGGACCGCAATGGGCTGAGTTGATTAATTGATAGATATTTAAGCGCAATTCTTGGTCGTGAGATCATGAGAAACCGCTTAAAATTAAGTAAACTGGATGGCTGTTTCCAGTTTCGTGAATTTCCAAAATTACTGCTCTCTTCTTCAACCTTTGGCTGAAAGCTGCGTTTAGGTCTTTTTCACATTAATGATATCGTCTATCCACCTAGTCGGTCTTCCAACATTCCTCTGAAAGTGGTCTCCACTCCAGCACTTTCTTCCCCCATCTTCCATCCAGTCTATGGCGCATATGGGCCGCTCACTTCCACTTCCAAAAATACTTACGTGGAACAAAATATCAGATCATGGTTTCCCAAAAACCCATCCCATAGCAACAAAACAATAATTAACAAGAAAATACCAAAACAAGAACACAAACTAATATGAAAATTATCATTCTGTCGCCCTGTTCCGACGATAAATTAGAAACAGGATGAAATCTGCCTTCCCTTGGGAGAGTCGGATGTAATAACGAGACAAGGATTCTTGGAGGTCATAGTGCTTAGTTTACACTATGAATAAGTGGGGTAATATTGTGCGAGTAAACAAATTGGGTCGTATTCTTGTTTGATTTTTTGTTTGTGCTTTTTTCAGTTGTCTCGAAATACATGACGATCCCAAAAGTTAATGCCTGCAGGTACAAATAAACTTTAGATTCCTGATGAATTAAATCTTTTCAGGGCTTGGCAGAACTCTTGCCTATTAGAATACAAAAAAGTGAGGTTTCTTAGATTGTTTCCGTCGACCTAATTCATCACTTGTTGCTTATAGATTTTCCGGAATGATGTTTATGGAATTATTTGAGAAGTGGTTTATAAATTCTACTTTAAATATCGCTTAAACTTGAAGCTGCATTTGACATCTGAAATTTCATCTAAACTTTCAAGTCCTTTTTTTTTCGAAATGACTGAACCGATTTTACTGAAACTTCATACGCATAAGCAGGATACATAAGTCTAAAAAGTTATCAGAGAACATTTTCGAAATGTCTTTAAAAAAAAGATAACTGGTAATTTCTGTTTCTATGGAAAATCTAATCTAATTTCTAAGGAAGTCTAATTTAGCTGTAACACTATTTTTCGAAAATGATCTCTTTCATTTTCGATATTTTTTTTGATACGTATGAAGTTTCATTAAAATCGGTTAAGTCATTTCGAAAAAAAAGGACTTGAAAATTTGTATGAAATACCGTAAGTCGTGCCGTGAACGCTCTTAAATTGAAATCGCGTCTCTTTAAATTTAAAGCCATAAAATCTAATCCAAACTTTCCAAGTATAAATCTATACCCTTTTTAATTTAATTAACTCATTCCCGGGCCCCTCAATTTACAGCGTCAGGCAGCGCCATTCTTCATTCGGCACGCAGCAACGTAATGTCGCTAAAAGCCCGTAGATCACGCGAGATGGCGCTACTAGTCAAAACAAACAAATCACAGCCAGTCGGACGGCGACCTCCGCCGGGGCCGCACGTTATTTATGTAACGCTCTTAAATGGCGATTGACACGCAAACGCTGTAACAGTTTAGGATTTTTTGGAAATACCGCGAGCGTTTGGTTCTAAAAGTGGGTTTGGAATTGGGTTGGTTTCGGATTTGAAACCATTATTTCGACAGAATCGGAAAAATATATTGACTGAGTAATTTTTCAGCCGCTCCTGGAAACTTGTTTTTGCTTTTTTTGTTATAAAAGTGACTTCTTCCACTTCATGTTGTTGATGGCTGATATTTTGTCCGACCTGAGAGACCAGGGCAAGTAGCAATCTCCTTAAAATTGATTCATATTAATTTCTTCGAAGATTTTCAACGGGAATTTAGCTTAGCGAACTTCAGACCCAAATATTTTTAACTTTTCCATCACCTTTATAGCTTATAAAGTGATTTTCTAGCGAGTCACTTTGTCTAGGACCTTTGCGACTGCTTCTAGGCCATTGAAATAAGTAATACATGGCCTATTATGAGGACCCGTGTTTGAAATACAACCTAAATAACACATCATTCATCATCATCATGCTCTTGCCCTTATCCTAATTCATTTGGGGTCAGCGCAGCATGGCTTCTTCTTCCATACTTACCTATTACACATCATTCTCGCAAGATATACTTATCATCGAATCGGATTAATCCGACATTGCCGTAAGTCTACCCCCAAGACGTTGGTACTATCAGCTCCAATATTGAAGCAATTCCATTACATAAACAACTAAATCGCAAACGTAAATACATGGAAGCCTTGTGTTAACTAGTGATTGGCACTTAATTAGCAAATCTGTATTGTTCTCAGCAGGAAATCTGGTAGCAATTGTGTTTTCTCGTAACAAAGCCGATACTGCGGTGTTTCGTGTAGTTTCCGTACAATGTTAAGCCACCCCACGCTCTAGTCTTTGTCGTGGAAACATGAAGGGATGACGGTTAGAGGATGGGCAGGCCTGTGCCTTTATCTGCTTAGAACTTGCATCTATTAATCTGTTGTTAACCATAGTTATTGTGTGTCTTTGCTTTGGCTCCTTGCCTTTTGGTGTAGCCACGGAGTCTGGATTTGTGCCCGGTTAATGGCAATACGATCGCCCCCTATTACATGGGACTTACACATACCTGGCGAAATGTGGGTATAGTATAAGGTACACCTCTGCCTAACCCTTCGGGGATTACTGGCGTGATGCTATGTTATCATTTTAAATGTTGCATCACATGAGCTGAACTGCGGCAGAGTACAGGATGTAGTGGGTCAAGGTTGGGAGAGGTATTATGACCAGAACTGGACTGTGTTGGGTGAGTTGATGAATTGAGCTGCCTTGACTACTGATACTAACTTTGTTGGTAAATCGTGGCCACGGTGTAATGAGTGATATTTGCTTGCACTATTTATGGGTTACTAAAGGGTCCAATGACTTGATTTTTCGTTGCAAAAGCACGCCTTATTATGTCAGCCCTTTTTTTTTTTTTTTGGGAAATCATCAAATGACCCCCCCCCCGCTCTGGGCGGAGCGGAAGGGAGTGTCTTGTACTGACTAAAAGCCATCCATGTTCCTTCTTTGCCCTTTGTGTTCCAGGGCCGCGGTATCTCTTTCGAACAGTCCCGCAGCCCTGGCAGGCATCGGCCCGTGCGGACCCCTACGTGGTTGCTGACATCTCTTTGAGGCGCGCGTGGAACACGAACGCGCCGTCGACACGGCCTGTCGTCATAAGACGGCCAGACATTATGTCAGCCCTGCTACCAATTTCGCTGATTGCCTTTAATTATCGTTCAGAGCAGCTGCACCAGCTATTCCCGTGGGTTCCAAAGCCCATTCAAGACATGAACAGATTACTAACTTTAATCTTAAAACAGAATAACGCTGCTATCCACAGAAATCTTTCTTTTAATAATATTTTTACGAAATGACGAGTTGAGAAGGTACCTCAACCTTTTTTTTATGTTCAGTAAAAAGATAATGTACTCGAGATGTCTGTTCAGACGGGGCTCAAAAGTTTTAAGTAGAATATAAAAGTGAAGTGGGACAAATTCTTGGCGATTTGTTATCGTAAGAAACTTGCCCTATAAACGGCGCCGTGGAGTCATTACGTTATGTTTTTGGAGCGGCTCCGAAGGCCGGGGATTGGGGATTTTGAGTTTAGGGACCTAAATTTATTTTATGGTGGAGTTTGCTGTAATACCATAATCAATTGCTCATTAGTAAACTTTTTGCTCCAAAAATATTTTGGGGGTCGGCTTTCAGTCTAAACGGATGCCGTTGAATACCAGTATTTTACTGACCTCCACAAGCCAGTTAGTAAGTTGACCAACTGTTGATCGATTGTCTTGGTATGGACATGTAATGAGGATGGATGAATCGCATGTGACTGAAAGAGTGATGAATATAAAAGTTGATGTATGGAGAGAGAGAGGAAGACCAAAGAAAAGATGGATGGATTGTGTCAGGAATGAAAGAAAAACGAGTAAATGATAGTGTGACAATTGACAGGGGAGAATGGAAGATAAAAAGGTGTTGAGCCGACCCTAAGTAACATGGGACAAGGGCAGCAAGATAATGACAGTTATCAGATAAAAGAAAGCAGAAAACTAGACGAATGGAGACGTCCACCAACCTATCTCCAAAATAACCACATGATCAAAGTTCTAGGCTCTTCAAACAGTTTCTCCAAATGTATCACGCTGCAACCCGCTTCTACTCCACCGCTGTTCTCACAGCCCCACACGCCACCACGCCCATCTCAACGCTTCGCCCTCAGATCTTTTATGACAAATGTATAACGTCGCCGAATACTGAATAAACTAACTTTTGACAAACGAAAACTTGTGAGTTAGGAGCTGAGAATCATTTTATTACTATTACTTTACTATTTTAAGTAATTTGTTAATGTAATAACTGGTGATTTTTTGGATTGAGGATTGGAATTTGCTAAGGATTTAAAAGGAATGCCTCTTAGGAATGCTCCTAATTGGTGAGGTTCTTCAGAAAGGGCAGGTGCGTAGTACTCGCAACCGGCGTGTGTATGACCAGATGTATGGACGTGGACGAGGCAAAAGGAGTATGTAAGTATCGTAGCAGGTGGCGTTCTGTGGTTTCTGCCTACCCTTGCCATGGGAAAAAGTTTATGTACTTGTGTATATTAAAAGGAATGATGGTTTACCTAGAAATTTATAATTTATACAGCATTGCCATTCAGCATGGCAATGCTGCCAGTTTTCTGGGCACGTTTCCAGATGACAGCGATGCAGAGGAGTACTTTGACGCCTAATTCCTATTGTCGTCGTTGTTTATGTTTATATTTGCTTACTTTTAGTCTTATTTTTATCATTACTTTAGTTCTATTTGTTGTCTGTATATAATGTACATAATATAGTTCTAATAAAAATAATAATTTGCCATACAACGTGGCAACGCCGCCAGTCTTTTGGGTACATTACCAGTTGACAGCGTTGAGGAGGAGTTATTTGACGCCATTTTTTAAGTTTATTTTTAAGTTAGTTAGTTAATATAGGTTATTTTAATTTATTAATGCATATATTTATTTATTTAACACTTCAAGCACAAACGTACAGAGGCGGACTTAATGCTATAGGCATTTAGCATGCATTTTTTTTTTAAATATAATATTTACTTCTACAAATAAAGTTTAATTTATAAAAATATATTCTAGACATTTAGAATTAAATATTCGGTGTTTTAATTATTAAGATTATTGTCTAATTCTGTTGTGTCAAGCTTCAAAGACGGAATTTAGAAAGCAAACTCGATTTGGGGTAACTTCAAACAAAAAACACATTAAAATCGATCCTTTTCCGTCGACCGGATGTTACAGACAGATAAAAAAAAGACATTAATTCTTTATTTTTCGTTTAGTGTTAAACCCACAATACTTAAACATCCCTGCAACCTGCAAGTATACGCACAACTTCTGACAGAGGTTAAAGAATAACCGAAATCCCATCAGCATAATTTTTGTGTAAAGTTACTTAGATTGATGTACATAATGCTTGGTTGACGGCTTCGTGAAGGGTCTGTTTACACTCTGTAGAACCATCCCAAATATATAAACATAAAATAAATAATTTGAAACACCATCATTATTCTCTTGCCCTTATCCCAATTCATTTGGGGTCGGCGAAGCATGTCTTCTTCTACAATAATTCTCTATTACTCGTCATCTCCTTTCTAGCCATATCATCCTTCACACAGTCCATCCATCGTTTCTTTGGTCTGCCTCTACTCTTATAGCCATCTACATTCATACTCAAAATTTTCCTCATTCCTCCGCATTACATATCCATACCACGATAACCGATTACCACACAACTTTTCAGTCACCGGCGCCACTTAAATAATAATTAAAAACAATCGAAAATAAAACTAAAACACCCAACCTTAATAACGTGTCACATAGCCTTAAATATACTCCCTCCTTAAAGTTCAATACATTCTAGACCTAAGAGAATTTCATTAGTATTAAACCTAGGTTTCAATTAACATTAAAAGCAATGACCTCAGCTTAATTGTATTTCTTAATACGCTATTTCTACATATACAGGCCTTTTTGTAGGGATTTTCTTGTTTAAATAGAAGACATTAAGAAAATATCAGGTTTATATTGTCTTACTCTGGGTTAATGCCGGTTTTATTTTTATAAAACCAGGTTCTTAGAGCTCATGTAGGAGCTCTAAAATCTATAAAGGAAATTACACCAAACTAGGTGTGTGTGTTTTGCAGATTACTATAACAAAATATAATAAGCTATAAGTTATTTTCAATAAGTCTGACAGGACAGAAGTCCAGGGTTCCTTATGATGTGTATGTACAACTTTAGTCAACCAGGTGAAGTCTTAGAATCCATTCTAAGACTTCACCTAGCCTCCAGGCTACGCGCATGAATTCGCCGCTAGAGGCGTTCGTGTAGATTAAGGTCTTTCGAAATATCAGGTGTTCGCGCGTTGCGTGCTTTTTATCACGTGTTTTTACTAATATTGTGGTCTAGATTGAGCCATTCTTGATTAATTATGTCTTGAAGATTTTAAGTAGCAACTTAGGATGTTATTTGTTAGTACTAGGAGGTAGAATGATTTTTAAATGTTTCATGATTGTTAATGTTAGGGAGAATATTTGTAAATATGTACATCTGAAGTTTACACTGTTGTTATACGAAATAAAATAAACTTTCTATGAAGTTATTGGTGCTAAAATATAATTAATGACAGGACCTTACTCGACAGTGGCGCCATCTAGTTAGATCAAAAACGATATCCCTCATTGGAAGGCATGTGACATCTATCAAGCCACATTGTTTGACAGAAACAGTATGACCACTTTAAGTGTGCAGTTAAAGGAGCGCCACCTTTAACTGCTACTAGTCAAGAAAAAAATGCATCGATATGTAAAACTTGGTACATTTATTTTAGTTCTGTGTTTTCCCGCCTGTACAGATAAGTTAGAAAAAGCGTATAATGGGCTACCCTCTCTCACATACTGGACGGGACCTATACGCGTCAGAAGTGGGATATTTAAAGGCTGATTATGCTTTACGAGCACAAAAGAGGTCCTAATACCTATCTGACCGTCGAACCTCTTTATGTCTGCCATTACTAAAGATTCATCAACATAAAAGTCGAAAATAATGAAGCAAATCCTTAATCTAATTAAACAAACACGCCCAACACGGCAACATCGAATTAACATCAAAACAAAACGTAATCCGAAAAAGTTTTTTTTATTAAAAACAAAAATAAACTTAATGTATTCGGTGGTAAGCCTAAGGCCCGTGGTGGGACCCCACTTTAATGTAGTCTTTACAACATTAAACACTGAATATTAGGATGTGGTTACACTGATAGCGTTTTAATGAAGGAATCATCTTACTAAGAAAACAGGCCCCGACTACGATAAGGTACCAATATCCTTCACCAAGAGGCAGATTCGTGAGGAAACTGTAAATAAATGGCAGCAGCGGTACGAATCCTCCAGCACAGGTTCGGTCACTAAAGTGTTTTTCCCCACCGTTCAGGCGGCAAGAAAGATTCTTAAAGGCATGGCACTGTCACCTACCCATGTCCAAATTCTGACCGGTCACGGAGGATTCGGGGCCTATCTCCATCGCTTCCACATTAGAGACAGTCCCTCATGCGTCTGTGACCCCAATTGTGAAGAGACGGTATGGCACGTGCTTACCGAGCGCCCAAGATTTGGTCGTGAGCGAATGGATCTAGAAACTGAAATCCAGATCTCAGTTATTCAGTCCACACTCCATTCCATCATGGAGAACAAAGCCACTAGAACACCATTCTTGGAATTCGCGAGCAGGATCGTGCAAGTCGTAGCAAAGGCTAATGGTTCAACACAGTTCACCCCACACACACACAACCCTACACCAACACCCACACCTCCACCTACACAAACACATCACACCGTGAGCACAGCTGTCACCACGGATAGGCCCAGCCCCAGTAGTTCCCAGCTAAACCCTCGCACCTTGGCTTTACGCCAGTTACTTACATGCGGGGAGAGTGGGCAACCAGGTATCAGAACCCGTGGCGTGGCTCTCTTTATGAACAAGGACGCCGAGAGACTCGGTAAAAGCTTCTGCCGCGTGGAAAGGGTAAACAGCGTCGCCATATCGCCGGGCCTTGCAGCTTTGATCAACGGGAGCACCTCAAAAGCGAGCATGAAACGCTCAAAGTTCAACGCGTTACCCGAAGCGGAAGTTGCCGAACACCGATACCGTCTAGTGCGATCACAAAACAAGACGATCGCACTATTCGAGTGGCGTGAGGAAACTCCGTTTGCACAAGCATGCTCCCTGCTCACCGAAATCGGAGAAGCAGGTCGGTCAGCGAGCGGATGCCCACGAATAATCAGCGTGGACGCAATGGCGATTGGCTACGATAGAGGGAGAGTTGCCGATCGGTACGGATGCATCAAAGCCTCAGAAGATCATGAGGTGGTAGTTTATGAGGACAAGGGGGGTAGACTTAAGCTTCCTAAAATCTCCTCGTAACTATGCCGAAAAGACCGCAACCGACCGGCAGGCATCCTCCGTGTCAGCCCCAAACACGCCATGCGGTTCAGAGCGATTGCAGCAGAAGCTTGCCGCGGCGAAAGCCGCCTCAGACGAGAAAAGCGACAGGTCTAGAGAGGAAACCAAGACCGAGAGCCGTTTAACGACCATTTCAAACCTCTTCAGTAGACTACTAGGAGGTAACAGAATGAGACCAGGAAAACCCCAACCCCGCACTCAACTGTGTGCTGATGGAAAAAATTGGAACTTTGACCACCTGTAACTCCGTAACTAGAAGTTTCCAAGGTACGATCTAGAGCAAAAACATAATCGGAATGACGGGGAGAACAGGCCTTTCGGCTTCGTTAAGGGTACTTTTACACCCGCTATGGAAAACCCTCCATAGGTGGATCAATCTATTTATCGGTCAATGATAAAATTCTATAAATATTGTCTTTGTCAATAAAAAAAAACTATTTGAAGGTATCGCTCCCCGCTAACAGTCGCACCCCCCTTATTATGAAACAATAGCCACCCCAGCATTTATTAATGAAAATACCCTTGTACAGGCACAAACGTAATATTTTATTTACCGTAAATTTCACCTTCCACAGTGTTCAATGATCTATAAACTTTTATGTTAGTCGGTGTCTTTTTGTTAACGAATATAAAATAATACGATGGGCTGTTTCAACGTGCTTCAGTAACTATTTGGAGGAGAGCGGATATTATTTTTTCTTTGTAGTATTTTTATCAGCTCAAGATTTTTTTGTATTATTTTTATAATGGATTAAGACTACTACTACTGTTGCTCTTTTTTCGACACAAACACCACAAGAATAACTTTTGCCGTGGAGAAACGATGAAGAATTATTTATTTAAAAATAAAAAAGTCTCCACACGATGGTTGGCGGAAGACGGACGGTGCCGCCAAGGCCGGCCCAGAAAGAGGTGGCGACACGATTTAGACGCGTAACACGAGGGCTAGCCAGAAGAGGCACGGAAAAAGAGCACATGGAGGGAACTGGGGGAGGCCTTTGCCCAGCAGTGGGACAGTACAGGCAAATAAAAAAATCATGAATCGAGAGACATAATATAAGCCGGAAAAAAATCTTTAACTAAGCCATGCATGCAAGCAATTCAGAAAAGACAACTCATTTGATTCTCAGAATGAACAACTTCTGGTTTTCCAGAACAGTTGGCTCATCAACTCCGTTTTGTAATCTATGAGACGATTCCAAAAGTAAATTCAACCAACTGACTCAAAAATTCAAACATCGAACCACCTAACCCTGAAAACGACGCGCGGGAGTTTTAGATAAAATTAATACAATTATTATTTTATTATCTACCCACATTTACCGAAGGACAGAATACGTAATGGCGCGTACAGAAATTCAACCACTTTGTTGATTAAAATAGGAATTAATTAAGTGAGTTGTTGAATGGTATTTTAGATACTATTAATACTGGAGTAGAATATTTGAGGCGTTTCTGTGTAAATCATAATGAAATGGTGATGGGCTCAGTTTGTGAGAAATTAGAAAGACTATTGAAGAACCAAGTTTTCGGCAATATTGGTTGATAAAAGGCAACTACGAAGCATTCTTGATGTTTAGCAGCGGTGGCCCAGTGGTGGCGGCCCCGACTTACGAGCAGTAAGTCGTAGGTTCGAACCCAAGAAGGCGCATTACTTTGTGTAATTTATTTCATCACCACTGCTTTAAAAACGGTGAAGCAAAACATCATGAGAAACCGATGTCCTAGAACCAAAAATTCGAAGACATGTGACATCTACCAAACCGCACTGGGCCCGCGTGGTGGATTATAGCCCATTCCCTCACGTAGAGAGGAGGCTGTGTACCAGCAGTGGGAACATTATAGGCTGATTATGCTATGCTGTGATGATTCTTGATGCCGTTAAAACAATCTGGGATACAGATTGTTTTAACGGTCACGAAGTAAATGGCTATACAGAGAAAAGAATTCATATCCTCAGGATTCACCATTCATAAAATAGGGGTATTCCTCAAAGCGCAACTATTTTAAGCGCAACTAAATTATTCCTCCAAGCGCAACCATTACTTGATGATAATGATTGTAATTTGTGAGCGCAACTAATGGTTCCGCTTAGAGGAATAATTTAGTTGCGTTTAGTTGGTAGCGCTTAAAAATAGTTGCGCTTTGAGGAATACCCCATAAAATAAAGTACCTACGTTGTGTTGGGATTTTATTAGCTCACGTTAATTCAAGATGGTTGTTGTTACCTTCACAACTTTCACAAACATGTGAAAACAAGGACGATGCAAACTGTTACCGATTCAGGTCAAACTCACCGAGAAGAATCCCTTAATAGACGCCAATCAAGACGTCCAAAGAAACTTCCGACTCCAAAAACTAGTAAACAATACTTCCAACTGAATAGGACAATAGAAGGAGCATTGGAGTGTGTCTGACCATTAAAAATGAAGATATAAATCGGGGGTCTTAATGACCCCTGTGTAATGGTGCGTTGTGGGTAGGGTTACCAATCCAAAATTTGGAAAGTCCTGACATAAAGCTTGATATTCAAACAATTTATATTTTTTTTTAAATATTACATTTTGTTTTGTTTGACCAGTGGATTATTTTAATGGCATGGTCTCGTTTTGAATATTTATTTATGTAATAAACCGGTGTTAGGAATAAGAGTTGATAGCCACACTATCGAATGAAGTTTAAGAATACCGGTAATGGTAGTTGTAAGTTGAATAAAATAAATAAATAAATAAATATTAGCAAAAATAATATGTTAAGACCTTAAATTTTCGTTTTCCAGTACTTACCTTACAGTCAAAAAGTTCGGAAATATGAAAATCCTGAACAGAGTACTAAAAAGCCGGACATATCCGCACAAATATAGATGGCTGGTAGCCCTAGTCTGTTGTGGGCGCGCCGTTTGAGGGTTGAATTTGACGTTCCTAGTATAAAAGTTGGTTAAAAGGTTTAATTTCCACTGTGGGGTGTAGTTTTAAGTTAAAAATGTACTCGCCTATATTTCCCAAAGGTCTTATAGGCCGAAACGCTTGTATGTTTTGCAAAAATGGTTGAATATGCTGCTGAATATATTCAGCGAATTTAAAAACTTGCGTTATATCGAAATCCTATTTGCCAATAGCCAAAGCCAATAACGAAATAAGAGGAGGAGAAAACCAAAGACAAAATTAGATAGATCGTATAAAAAAAGGTCATTTTTTAATTTTTCTAAATACAACATTATTTTTAGTTTATGCGAAACCTGAATATAGTTTGTTCAGAATAAGTAACTGAATCGATTTCAATAAATTTTAAACCATGTTATATTTTTTCCCAAAAAATATTTTAAAAAGTTAAAAGTTGGACACCGAGCGACTTTAAGGACCTATCGCAATACCTACTGCGAAATTATTATTATCAATGAGCTCAAGACGACGCTGGAGACTCGCGCTGCGTTGTGATCACGATTTTGTGCGGACAACTAATTAACAAAACAACTGTACTGTTTTGAAATTTTGTACATAGATTCTTTACATAAAAATACTAGACACGTGTATCAGGTTTCGCATATACTAAAACTAATGTTGTATAGAGATCACAATTGAGATGCATAGAAGAACATGCTGAGAGCTCTGACTCCAAAATAAATCGGGATAAGGACAGGAAAACCATGTTAAATACATGGTATTCAGCTGCAACCGATTAGACTGGAAGACCGACGCCAACATAGTTACGAAATAGATAGGCAGATGATGACGGTGATGAAACGTAGGAGAACCATGAGTTAGTCTAGAGGGACCTCAAGCAAGAATTTCCCGATTTCCTACAAACCACAAAAATCATATTACTACTCACAGTTATCCGAAGAACATCATCATTCTCTTGCCCTTATCCCAATTCATTTGGGGTCGGCGCATCATGACTTCTTCTTCCATACATCTCTATTACTCGTCATCTCATCAAACACCTCCTTTCTTGCCATATCATTATTTACACATTTCATCCATCGTTTCTTTGGTCTTCCTCTACCCATCTACATTCATACTCAAAACTTTCCTCACAACATTTTCCTCATTCCTCTGCATCACATACCCATACCACGACAACCGCAGAACACTAATATTATAAAGGCGAAAGTTTGTATGTGTGGGTGTATGTTTGTGAGTCCTTCACGGTCAAACGGCTTAACGGATTTGGATGAAATTTGGTTTCAAGATAGCTTATATTCTAAATTAACCCATGCTGGCTACTTTTGATTCTGGAAAAATGCGGTGTTGTAGGTAGGTACTTAGGTAGGTAAGTAGGGTAGGTAGGTAGGTTAGGTTAATAAAAAGTATAAGGAGGTAGCACAGCTTACTTTTACCAGCTTTTAGCATCAAATTATCAAGAACATGAAAAAAAAGTTCTTTATTTGATGTCGTTCTTATTTCTAAGTTTCAGTTCGTGTACATACGTGTGCAAACTTTTTCACCGCAGGCGCAGCTAGTTACCTATAGATACCAGTAGCGAAGGGACAATTTTTGTAAGAGGTAAGCCGGAGTGCATATCTTTAATGTGGTTATATTATTTGTCTATAGAATACTGACTGTGCCATTTGTAAAAGGGAAGCCGGTAGGAATCAAGTTATATGGAACCTTCGCCACTGATAGATACAACATTACAAAACCAACTTCAAACGTAACCAACATATACATGAAACGTAATTCAGTCACCAGTTAAGTTGACAATAAGAAACCTGTTTAACAGCTAAGTGGGGATCTTGAGACGTTGAGTAGTATTCAAGAGTCCTTGAGAAATGGGAACTATGTATGTGATCTGAGACATGTGATATTTATATGCCTGAAAACATAGTTGAGAGGTTTGAAGTTCAAGGAGTCTGTTGTGCGTAACAGGTACATAGGGAACATATAATATGTCTTCTTTATACCCGACTACGGCGAAGCCTATCAAGATAGTTATGTATTTCACCTGCATGTATGTCCGTTTCTTTGTTCCCTTGTAACTCCTAAATGGATGAATCAATTTGGATTAATTATACGTCGTTAGATTCTTCTTGGTGGCGCGAGTGTCATTTAATAAAACGTGCTTGTTTTTTGCTTTTTAAGTTTACACGGGCGGGTTTTTTTAATTACCGTTTTTTCATTTCTCCTTCACTTTTCATTCAATCTTGCCTTGGTTGTCGGTTTAGGCCATCGGGCAAGCAAAAGGTCTACCGTTATATTTGAACACCAAATTGGCAGCCCCAGTCCTCTTCTTGGTTCCGCTAGGTTCAAGGTAATTAGGATCACATGATCTTCAGGATACATGACCATACCGTGTCGATTTTCGGTAATTTTTCGGCTACATGACATATTGTGTAGTAAAATTCTTATAAGTATATATTTATGTGCACTATATTTAATACTAGCGACCCACCCCGGCATCGCACGGGTGCAATATATACATATAAACCTTCCTCTTGAATCACCACCTCTATCTATTAAAGAAACCGCATCAAAATCCGTTGCGTAGTTTTAAAGATCTAAGCATATATATGGACAGACAGACGGGAGCGACTTTATTTTATACTATGTAGTGATGTGGTTGGTTACTGTCTCTGAAATACCATAGCAATTGAAAGCGCGTGGTTTTACCAGGGACACAGCGGAAATTGGCTCATGTGTAATAGCATCGAAACGGAGGAGGCAGAAATAGGTATGATGGAATGGTAGCAGTCATTCGACAAAGATCCTTTAAAAACATCAAAGAGTTCTCCAGGACAAGTCAAAGGAAACCTCATATTTTATAAAACCAAAATCAATCCAAATCCCATAAACTAGCCAAGAAACATTCACTTAAAAACCGATACCGAACAGCAATAAAACAGTACAACATACTTGAGCAATTTAAAACAACATCGGGCTATAATTGTCACGGGCTATGGGCTACGGTGCTAACCGTCCCCCGGCTAAAGATTAAACAGTTTGGCACAGGCACTGAAACGGAACCATTTGTGTTTAATAGTATTCGGGTTATAGGTATCAATTTGGGAATGTTCCGAAAAGTTTGGCTATTCGGAGTCTATTGGGCAGTCTCCTTTGTCCAAGTTTTGAAGTTCGTTTTTTCGTGTTTGACAGATGATTGAAGCACCAAGCAAGCGGATGCCTAGGTGGTATAATGGTTGCAAGCTCTCTGCTCAGTGTGAAGTATTTGGTTCGTTTCCCAGGTCAGGAATTTTGTTATTAACTTATGTTTATTGTACTGATTTTCTCAGTTGCTGTCTGGAGTGTGCCTAGTGGAAGGCTTATAGGCTGGTCCTCTTTTACGACGGACTTGAACATAACTGGCGAAATGTGGGTGTACTAATTACAGGGAGATATTAGAAAAGCCTAAAATTCCAGGCCCAGTAGTCAGTAACTGGGTCGTGGAGAGCAGATAGGCCGTTGCTCCATATAAAATGGTGTTCAGCTCCATCCGATTAGACTTAAATTGAACCCTAACATACAGAGTGTAAACGGACCCTTCACGAAGCCGTCAACCAAGCATCATGTACATCAAACTAAGTAACTTTACGCAAATATTCTTGCTGGAAAATGTCTTTTGTTTTGGGATGAAAAATCACGTTTTACGGTAGGTCTCAATGGTACGCACTCAAAACATTGTGCTGGTGGATGGATTGAATAGTACGAGGGTCGTGGAGGAGTTTAAAGTAAAAATCTTACATTAAAAACATGTATTTAAAAAAAAGACTTGTGAAAAAGTTGGAACTTTGACTCCCAATATATCCGTAACTAGAAGGTTTCCAGGTATGGTCTAGAACAAAAAAAATATCGCAATGACGGGGCAAACAAGTGTCTTTCGGCTTCGTTAAGGGTCTTGTTCCACCCTTTAGTTGGGAAAAAGCTAGACACACAGTGTGTTATATGTTAAGTTATAGAAAACGTTATATTAAGAAAACATAGTGAACATCCACGCAATATAAATGCTGTTGTTAAATTCTACAGCCATACTTCTGTGGTTGCCATAAAATACAGATACATATTTTTATGTTATACTAAACGGTGCTATGTTAGTTCGACTTGTATTTATATTGCTATTCTGACTTTTATGCTGAATAAATTCTACCAAAGAATCACAGATTTTGTCGCTACACCAAACGAAATGTTTCGGTTCCACTTAGGTTCTCATTATTGCTTCCAATTTGACTACAAACGTAAAGAATGCAGTTCTGACTTAGTACAGACAAACTACGAAGAGCATATTTTACACGAAACAGCTCGTCCGCGCGGAGAGGCGGTGTCTGCCGCTCGTCCGCGCGATCAGGCGGTGTAACTGTAGTGCAACAACGATTAGGATTTCATACAAGCCAATGCTCGTGGCTAAATAATAACAGCCGCTCGGGTCGATCTTCGGGTCGAGCCGCGCTTTTCTAGGTTGGTCCGTGGATGTTTGGCCACCCATTAGATACCGAGATTCCTCCGTGCCTCGGAAAGTACGTTAAGCTGGTAGTCCCGGCTCTTTGACAGTTGTTACAGGTAGTCAGTGGCTTGAAAGTCTGACAACCAGTCTTACCAAAGTGGTATCGTATTACCTAGTACTAACTGGGTTGTGGAGCTCAAATAGGCAGTCGCTCCATGTAAAATACTAGTATTCAGCTGCATCCGGTTAGACTGGGAGCCAAACACAACATAGTTGGGAAAAGGCTAGGCAGATGATGACAAGCAAATACAACGTGAGATCTGCTTCACAGCTCAACCGCGCGGACGAGCGGTGTCGTGTCGTATTCTATACGACACCGCTCGTCCGCGCGGTTCCTTTTTATAGAAAAACTACGAAACCTATCACCTCCAAGTTTCTCCACTCTGTACAGATAACAATGTTTCGTATGTGAGTGTTTACTGCTTACAATATTTTGAAGTCGTAAAACCGATACTTATTATTTTATATACCTATTTCAGTACTATGAGGTGGGTAGATAAAGATGAGTTCAATTTACGAATCGATCGTTTTACTATGAATTTTTACGTGGGAAAAAGGTTTTTGTATCAATTGCATATTGATATAGTTATTTTTATTTTTTGACATGTGTTACTAAGGGGTTTCGTATTTCCCAGTGCTAACTGGGTTGTGGAGGTCAGTTAGGCAGTCGCTCCATGAAAAATACTGGTATTCAGTCAGAGAGACATAAATTTTCTTAAAATTAGAATAAACATATTATATCTCGGCTTGGGTGTCAATTCAATGAGGTTACTGCTCATAAC
Source organism: Noctua fimbriata (assembly GCA_905163415.1). NCBI lineage: Eukaryota > Metazoa > Arthropoda > Insecta > Lepidoptera > Noctuidae > Noctua > Noctua fimbriata. The sequence goes on from LR990946.1 coordinate 9,769,471, forward strand.
TATTACAACTATTACACTACTCGATCCCGTGCAATGTTTTTGAGTAATATTTTATTACTCAAAAATACGATGAGGACAACGGGATTTTTTTAAATTATTTAATAACCACGGGCGGTGGGGTCAACGGGAATACACCAAAATGAAAACCGGTTTTTAAAAACGAAAAAAAGACGACTAATACTTTTACGTCTATGGTTAATCCAAAGGTTACCAAGATAGGCTTTATCTTGGTAACCATTGAAAAAACAGCGGTCACGAACATTTACACAAAACCGATAACCAAAACTCTAATTAACTATTCGATTCCCATTCGAGCCAGTCTCAAATCGATCCATAATCGTCGATAACCGGATCCGAAAACATTACCATTTTCCCGCATTGACAGCTCAGATAAGATCGGTAAAACACTGTTATATTATGCGAATAAAAACATGTAAACGCGGTATCGAAATCGGTATCGGTACCGAGTAATCGGTTACCAAAGCTCGCACGTCATCGGTACGACTTATCGCTATGTAGCGCCCCGAGTCGTAAAGTGAGTACACTTGCGGCCGAAGTGATGTGTAAACATGTTTCTGGGTTGATATTGTCGTGTTTGAGGATGTTATGAATGTTCTAAGCTGGGTTTTGTTGATGTAATAAAATGGACTGGATTCTTTTTTTATACTTATGTTTTTTGATGTGATGAATTTAAGGGTGTGCTGTCTTAAAAATATGCTATGATTTACGTCGGAGAAAGCCTAGGAACTGCTTCCGTAATCCAAGGATTTATCGTCTTTGTACTTATTAATTAAGTCTTCATACAATAAGAATGATAATTTAATAGTCTTTAATATTCTTATTAAAGACTATTAAATAATCGATTTGATTAAATTCCCTAAAAAGTAAGAATAGCGATGAACTTACAATTACTCTAAATAACTACGTTTACTTTTAAACAAAACTATTACGTACGTAATTACCAGTTGCTTTTTCAGTTAATTGGGATTTTACCAAAAAAATATAGGTCCACCAAAATTTCAGCATAAAAATTCACACGACCATCGAACATAAATACGCAACACAAAACAAAATACGCTCGAAAAGTTTTATCGAATCGAAATATTCCGATACGGTTAAACTCAGTCGTTAAATGTGTCCTCGAGTGTAAAAAGCACATTATAAAATATTCAACTTGATGTTGCCATACGTTTTCACGTGGCAATCGGCTCTTTACGCCTGGGGTTGCCAGCCTAGCTCGGGTTTTTAACGGCGTTTCGCTGCCAAGTTGCCAGCTCTTAAAATATGACGCCAGTTGAGATGTTTGAACATAATTGTGAGTAAATAATGCGAGTATTTGAGAAGGTGGGAGGTAAGTGCCCTCTTAGAGGGAAAGTGTTGGATTTTAAGCTGAGACCTTATTGCTAATATGGTAGGAGTTTACCTTTGTAAATAAAACAGTTTGGTGACTTCCTTACAGACATACAGGGTGTAAACAGACCCTTCACATAGCCGTCAACCAAGCATTCTGTACATCAAACTAAGTAACTTTACGCAAAAATTATTGCTGGGAATCGACTTTTTTTTGGCGTGAAAAATCACGTTTTACGGTAGGACTCGATGGAAAGCACACAAAGCATTGTGCTGATGGATGGATTGAATAGTACGGGCGTCGTGGAGGTGTGTAAAGTAAAAATCTTACATTAAAAACATGTATTTAAAAAAAAAGTTGGAACTTTAACCCCCAATATCTCCGTAACTAGAAGGTATAGTCTAGAACAAAAAATTATCGCAAAGACGGGGAGAACAAGTGCCTTTCGGCTATATTAAGGGTCTATTTACACCCTTTATGTACATGTAAGGACGATGCCTAATAGGTATATCTATGATAAATGATGTTTATTTTGAAAATAGGTTTACACGTCATTTTTTTTAACTAGACGGGTCCGATGATTCGTACCTGACTACCCTGAGAAGAAACAGCCGAAACAAACTCAGAGGTCATAGTCTCTTTTAAGGTCCAGACATAATCATGGTCAACTCACATGAGGACTATGCAGGTTAGTGTCTGAGATGGTCTTTTGAAGAAAGAACCACACAGATTTGAGTGGACCTGTCCAGTCAGTACAAGCATTCTTTCATTTCAGTCAAGGAGCGTGTGGAGACCCCGCCTGCTAGGCTAGATGAACCTAAGAAAGCTGGTTGGGACCAATTTTTTGCGGAGGATGGGTGTTTATGGCAAAGCTTGGATTGATTGATGAAATCTGGACTTCATCACCCTCGTCTCAATTAATTTGGCGTCGGTCTAGCATGGTTATTTCAGCAACAATTTTTTTTTTTTGGATTACTTATCTGCATTATCTTTCAAGCTTCTTTTTTTTTAGCAGTTAATCGGGTTGGTGATACCTTCTTGGCCCTCTTGTGCTTTGTAGATCTTTGACAGTCGTATGGGTAGTCAAGAAGGCCGAAGAGAGGTACCCATAAACTGGATGGAGGAGATCAGACAGGCAGTAGCTCCATGTATACTTGTATTCAGCTAGATAACTGCTAGATAGCTTGTATTTAGCTAGTTTCCTATTATAAAGACCCGCTTCCACTCCGCAGAACAATACTTGGCGCAAACTCTGCCGTTCCTCGTCTTTGCAAATGTTAAATAGCTGCAGCGATCTTGTTGACGTGCATTTTGACTCATGCCAAGTTTCATAAAACAACTATTATTAATGTTTTTTTTTGTTCTATTGCATTTTACTTTTATTTTTAATGTTAGTTTATTATTCCATCACGTAATATTAAGTTAAACTTGTTAATTTTAGTTAATTAAAATTTTTACAGTAAGTAGTGCTTATGCGGTGCTAAATTTGCAAGAAATTGTTACACTAACCTTAGATTATTCTATTTGATGTTAGTTACTCTTTTACGCAAAAACTATTAAACGGATTTGGATGAAATTTAGCACACAGATAGTTTATAACCTTGATTAACACCTAGGATACTTTTTATCCCGGGACTATGATCCCGTGGGACAATTATCGAACTCCACACGGGTGAAGCTACGTGCATAAGCTAGTGATAGATAATTACTTTACAAATGTTGGTTAGCCAATAAAGGAAAATTAAATTTAAATAAAGAGAAAAATCCAGCATTCCAGAAAATATTATCTAGATAAAACAAACTACTTTTGACTGCGACCCAACGAAGTAAAATGGCTGAGTTAGTTCATCCCTTTTGTGTTTGACGTTAGAGAATGAATAACAATATCAAAGAGCGGAGTAGTAATTATACCCGCCCTTGTAATGGATACATACGGTTGAGAAAGTTTGTGAACGTAACTAATAGTTAGCACTACTTGACTGAGTTTGAAATGAAATTAAAAGAGGGTTGGACGTTCAACTACATAGTGTTTTTACGTTTGGTAACCGCATTGGTACCATAATAATATAATAATGTATGAAGCTAATGAGATGATCTGGACGCGTATCACGAAGGCTGGTTCGAAGTGGCGCAGGAGAAGAGTAACTGGAAGGATATGGGGGAGGCTTTTGCCCAGCAGTGGGACATACAAGACTACCGTACTACAAAACAAAGGAAGTAGCTAAAGAGGAAATGATAATAAATGAGCTTCCTCTCTCTGGAGCCCTGACCGCCGGGTAGCTTGGAACCTGTTCCCGATACCGGTGAGATTTTTATTTTTTTTACATTGTTTTTATTTTATGAATTTTTTAAAAATTTATTGGATTTGTATGGAAATAAATAAAGGAATAATAAATGATGATGGATAATGCAGAGATATGCGTTTTTTTTTTATATTTTTCAGCAGAAATTTTCCGGATCCGGTTGCATGTAGAAGTTACATACCATGAATATTCAAGCACTTCATAACACTGTAATATTGAGGTGAAATTACTCTGCTGAATATGAATGAATATTCTAGAAAAAGTTGAACCGATAAGGAACAGAAGAAGTAATTAATGGTCGTCTTAAATAGACAAGAGTTCAAGTTTATGAAGTTCGAATATTTTTTAAGAATCCTTTAATGTTCAACCATACCGGTACGGACAAATTCCAGACGTGGCTCGCGACATCTAGAGTATCTGTCCGTGTCCACAGCAAGTTTACAATTAGTCTGCACTAGTTCGACTGACCTTTAATACTGTAGCTACTAACCAGGTATGGGCAGCTTACTCTTCTATCTTACCTAATTCATATTTTTATTGACTAATTTATTTAATGACTGCTTCGACATTTAATCTATACTATAATATTATAAAGCTGAAGAGTTTGTTTGTTTGTTTGCTTGAACGCGCTAATCTCAGAAACTCCTGGTTCGATTTGAAAAATTCTTTTAGAATTGGATAGCCCATTTATCGAGGAAGGCTATAGGCATAACATCACGCTACGACCAATAGGAGCGGAGCATTTATGAAAAAAGATTGCAAAAACGGGGAAAATCCAAACGCAGACGAAGTTGCGCGGGTCAGCTAGTTTTATCTAAAAATATGATTTGTAATTGATTGTGTGATTTGTGTTTGATTTGTAATATGATTTGTTTTCCTAATCTTTGATGAATAATGATGATTTAATAAGTACCTACATAATTTATTAATGTAATTTTTGATGAATATTGTCACGGTATATGAGATATCTCTTCCTACCAATTTGTACGCCACGATATGCGGCTGAACATGAACTTTTCTGTGTCTCATTATTATCTTGCTTGCAATGTATCATGTACACCATTTATAAACAAATAAAATTGTACTTACTTACTTACTTACTTGCATCTCTTTCTAGCAGTCTCCGCAAAAGTTGTCCAAACTATCCTACCGTATGTATTCCGCGCGGCATCAAGAGCACAAAGTGCGCACTCTGAATTATGTATTAAATGCTCAATCGAAACGGCTTTTATCCCCGCTGGGGGGTAATTGTGACCTTACTAGTTACCTTTTAATCCTTTATGTATATGTTATTAGTTCTTCTGTATTTATGTTTATGTATTTTTGGGTCGGAACTGGGCCTACGCGTTTTTCTAGTATCTACACTTACGTCATGTCTCAGTTATCAATAGGTATTATAAAATATGACCATGTCTGGTTAGGATGTACTTGGTTTTAGTTTTGTTACAATCCTGAACTTGATAGTATTCCAAGTTTATTGTATACTGAGACTGTTAGCTTGTGTCATCCCACTGCTAAGCAAAGCCATCTCTCCATGACTTCCAAATTCTTCGATCCAGGGCCAATGTGGACCACTGGTCGTTAGTTTTGTCCAGCTCGTCCCGCCATCTCCTGCGAGGTCTACCGCGTCTACTTTATTGTATACAGCAAGAATTTTATTAAGAGTTTCCAAATCGAGAATCATCGGCGGCGCTAATTTTTTTAAATTTAATATTTATGTCGTCCTGACTCCCTTGGGGATTCCCAAAAGTAGCTTGTCTACTCTAAGGCATTCTGTCCACGAATTTACTTTTAAGTAACATGAAACAAAATGAAATCACCAATGAGTGGCCAGAATTTTACATGCACTATTTTTGATGGTGGTCATTATAAGTAGTATGAAAGGGTCGTAGCAGAAAGCTGCGTCGTGGACGTCGAACAGGCTTGCTACCTCCTTTGTATATCAAATGCTGGTTGCCTCAAAATGGCTAAATCTACCGTTCTGATAGCAATGTTGATAAAATAAATAACACTTAATAAAGTGCTTGACCTGGTGAAGGTTGCAGGGATCCGCTGGATGCGAGTCGCACGGGACCGGTCAATGTGGCGACACTTGGGGGAGGCCTATGTCCAGCAGTGGACTTCTTTCGGCTGAAATGATGAATAATGATGATGAAAGTGCTTGACTGAGTGCCTTTCCTTTCCTTTTAGAAAAAACGTTGCCCCACACTAGGAATTTCTCCTGTATCGTGGGTGCGTTTACAAACATTTAAATTCACATATACAAACAGCCAGACCCGGCACAACTACCTGTCGGCCACAAAAAAAAAAATGAATTATAAATATGCGTGTGTGTGTGTGTGTTGTGTGAGTGCGTTTGTGTTTATGTGAGTGATATGTGTGTGTTTTTATGTGTGTGTTATTGTATGTGTATGTATTTGTTATTTTTTTTTTATATATTCAAATATTTGTTCTGTGCGGGAATCGAACCCGCGACACGAAGCGCAGCAGTCAATCGCTCAGCCACTGCGCCAACCGTGCCGTCAACCCACACCCTTCGACACGTGAGTCTGGGCCACAAGCCCACAAGAGCTCATCCACACACAGCACACCACCGTAAGCCCAAGACAAGCAAAGTAATAATAATCGCTCAGTCTCTCCCTTAAGGGAATACAAGCTAGATGTTCCCAGTATGTCGAGGACACCAGCCAGTAAGATAATCCATTCAGTTCAACCTACATATGTGTTTTGTCCTACATTTCTTTGTGTACCCTGTCTCCAGTCACTGTTTCTGAACTGGAACGCGTCTCAGCCGTCACGGCTTAGCTTTCTAGGCCTGTCGTCACTGCCTGAGCATATAATAAATTGCTAGACCCTCAAGAATGCCCTAAATTCATAATTTCTCTAGAGACACTTAAAAAGAGATTCGATAAAGAACAGTAATGGTATCAGAATCTAATCTGAGATTAAAGTCTAAGGGGATTTTGTCTGGTATTGAATATGTTTAAGAAAATGAGGTCGGGAGGGTTTTCTTAAGAACTAAGGGCCTAGTAGAAGCGCGCCGTGTACCGACGTCGTTAATACGTCGATTTTAAAATCAAAAATACTCGTTTCACATATAACATAACATCACGCCTGGAATCCCGAAGGTTTAGGCAGAGGTGTACCTAATAGTACACCTACATTTTGACAGTTATGTTTAAGTCCCATATAATAGGGGGCGAGCCTATTGCCATCAACCGGGCACAGATTCAGACTCCGTAGCTACTACTGAGAAATTCCTGATGGAAAAACCCAATAACACTTTGCCCAACCCGGGAATCGAACACTAGACCAACGAGGTCGTTTGTTTACACGTCACATAAAACGTCAGTTCTAAAAAAAAACATTCAGCTTCCATTAACACTTTACTTCCCATTACCCATTCAACTCATTTAAAATTAATCGACAGGAAACAACGAAGCCCATTGACGTCAAACATCACTCCGGAACATTTTACAGGAACTTCCGTCGACTGAAAAACACACTTACAGCTTTCCCTTACAAACAGAGACATACTATATTGCCCCATTGCCCTTTTGAACGGCGGCAACATCAAAAAACAATTTCGACCAATCACAAAGCAGTTAGTCACAAACGATGCACTCTCGTAATTGAAAGCGCATTCGACACCATTTTTAATTTGATTGCACGATTTAAATCGTAGGCGTAGATTAATGTAATAAGTTTAAATTGAATTATTTTTACTGATTTCCTGATGTGGGTGGGTCGAGCTTTTACCTTTAATTGGATAAATACGAATGACAAATGAAATCAATAAAAATCTGGCTGTCTGTAATTTAGTATGAGGAAGGTGTGATATATTAATTTTATATTGAAATTAGTTATCTTGTTTCGTTTAAGTGTATGTCGTTAATTAAAGTCACAGAAATAGTTGGTGTAATGCGAGGCCATTATTTTTAGTTTCTTTAAACGTTTTCTATTTTTCGACTGATTGTAACCCACTCGGGGATCCGTGTAATTGTGTAATCAGTGTGTTTATGTTTATTGCACAAATAGTTTTACAATGCGCTAACTCCTTGAAAATTACTATTTGTTTATTTGATTTGAGGTAGGATTTTGAATCTCGAGGTGAGTTAACTTCTGTGATCTAAACTTACTAATTTTTGGACTCTTTCTAAGATTTAACAAAATTACAACAGTAGCAGGCTCAGAAATTTATATTAAAAAAATATTACTGCTGCACCGTTTAAATATGATAATATAGTTTACTTCTCATTACAAAACTTGATTTGCGTTCCTGCTAAAACAATAGCGTAAACTGCTATATGAAAAACAATTAACTCATCAATAAAACAAATTACAACAACGATTACCAATTACCACATTACAATTCAACAATAGTCGCTAATAAAAACTGTCAATCCATGTCTTATCTAGATCAAGAAACGAACAATAAAAAAATAACTCAAATAATTTATTTAGGGGCGAATGCGATCGGCGAAACGCGATAAAGGTTTTGAGGGGTAAGTAAGTACAAGGGAAATAAGTCATTAATAGAAATAACATGATATCATTTTGTGGGGATCGGAACAAGATGACGGGGTAGATAAGGGGTAGAGGGGACAGCGTATCACCCCCTCTTAATAGTGAAATTTCACCCCTGTGTGGCGAAATAATGATTGTTGTTTTTAGTGAATTGTTAATGCAACTGTTCAGTTTCCGTTGCTAGAATGTACGTTGGCTATCTTTATTTTTACTGAGAGGGTTTCGAAGTTTATCCTTTTATCAAGTTGCTTCCCGCTGTCTGTCCCTATGAATGCTTAGATCTTTAAAACTAGGCAACGGATTTTGATGCGGTTTTCAGTAATAGATAGAGTGATTCAAGAGGAAGGTTTATACATATATTTGTGAGAAGCCGGAGCGTATATATTGTAATGTTGAGGAAAACCATTGTCTACTTAGGTAAGTTGGAAATAAATGATAAAAATGCCTAAGTAAGGTATTATTATTATAAAACCTAATCAGGAGAAAAAATGTAAACACTACATCATCATCACGCCTATAATCCCCGAAGTGTTAGGCAGAGTCGCAGAAGTGTACCTAATAGATTTTGTCAGTTATATTAAAGGCCCATGTAAACGGCCACAGATCTATAGACCGACCGCTTTAATGAGCCCTCCGCCTTGCCCCATCAAAGGCACATTAAGTATCCACAAAGTCCTAACAATATCCCACAGGTTATTTGCTTTAAAATAACCATAATCCACGTAGGTATTACGATACTAATCGAACTAACACGTGATCAACCTTCAGAATATTCCATTTAAATTGATACCTTCGCGAGGACTCATTAAAGCGGTCGGTCTATAGTCTCCGTGCCTATAAAAACTATATATTTTACATCAACACTTTTAATTATTAATTAATTAAACTAATACAGCTTCCATGAACTCTTATAGGGGGTGAAATAAAACACATAAGTATATCTCAAAAGAAAAGCTTAGCATCATCACCACCTGGGTATTTGGTTCCCCAAAAGATACAGGATCTAGATCAAAAGATACAACAATGAAAGTTTTTAATTAACACTAAACTAATTGATGATACTTATCTTACTAATAATAGTTATTAGTATAATTAAAATAAGTGTTTTTAGGGGTTCATTATTGCTTCATCATTCGTGTTAAGGGTAGGTTAAGGAGGTCAATATTTGGATGGGCTGCGATTCCCATTGTTCTGTGCCGGACCTATGTTTTGAGGGTTATCTTTAATTTTCTCTGAGGGTAGCTCTTGCACTTGTGTGATTCAAAATCAAAATCAAAGCATTTATTTCCAATAGGCCAGTTACAGGCACTTTTGAATTGTCGAAACAAAGACAACAATGAAAAGTATCCACAGTCCCAGTCACAGGGCATAAAAACTTTGGAAGTACTGTAGTTGCCCATTCCCTAACGTAGATCTCTATGGAGAAGAACGGGCAAGAAACTCCATGGACACTCTTTTAAATCAGAATACTTTTACAATAACTTGGTTACATCGTTAATGTTGAGATGGTACATTATGTGAGACGATGTAGCAAGATGTGTACGTTAAAAGTGTCCATAGTAAAAATAATTCAAAAAAAAATATAATGATTAAAATAAACATGCTGAATCAAAGGGGAAGACTAAGATAGACCTGCCTGTAGTACGCCTGTAATCCCGGAAGGATTAGGCAGAGGTAATAATAATAAATAATAAATTAGTTTATTATCTCCACAATATTAATCTTACTTGTTACCTTATTTCTACGGTGACATATAGGACGGGCATTATATTGTGGGAGACTGGTGCCTAAACTAGGCTCGAGGCCTGTATTTCAGGTCACCAGAGGTATACCTAATGGAATCCCCACATTTCGCCAGTTGCTTTTAAGTCCCATATAATAAGGGGCGAGCCTATTGCAATCAACCGGGCACAAATCCAAACTATGTGGCTGCTACTGAGTAATTCCTGACGACAAAACCCAATTACACTTTATCGGATTTTATCGGGAATCGAACCCAGAAACTCATGCTCAACAGTCGCGCTTGCGGCCACTAGACCACCGGGGTAGCCTGTAGTACCTACAGCCAATTTTGCCAGTTTTGTTTGAGTCCCTTGTAATAAGGGGCGAGCCTATTGCGATTCGAGACTCTAGGCAGCTACTGAGAAATTCTTTATTCAAACCCAATAACACTGCCCGACCCGGGAGTCGAACGACCTGAGAACCAGTCTTGCTTACGACCACTAGACCAACACATTTAAATTCTTAAATAATCTGGCAATGGCAAGAGGTTGACGAGTTCTTTATTTATATTGCTCTATCATTGGCGTCGCATAACCCCAAACTATCATCATAGCCCAGCCTTTTCCCAACTATGTTGGTGTCGGCTTCCAGTCTAACCGGATGCAGCTGAACACCAGTATTTTACATGAAGCTACTGTTAATCTGACCTCCACAACCCAGTTAGTACTGCGTAATACGATACCTTTTGGTAAGACTGGTTGTCAGACTTTCGTGCCACTGACTACCTGTTACGATTGTCAAAGATCTACAAATAACAGCCGGGACCAACGGCTTATCGTGCTTTCCGAGGCACAGAGGAAACTCAGTAAAATGGGCGGTCACCCATCCACGGGCGAACCTAGGCAAGCGCCGCATAACCTAAAGATAACAGCCGCTCAGGTCATGCGGCTGTTATTATTTAGCCGCTAGCCCAAACTATAATAACTTTAATATGAGTTGTTCTGTACAAAGCCTTTAATACTTAGTTACCAAACCACGATTGAACCAGGCACGCCCCCACACGTGACAATTAGCGGCTAATTATCACCATTTCAAATATTAATCAAATGTATTAGAACCACCATTTTATCTTGATCCCTTTACAAGTACCCACGTATGTAAGTTCATATAAACTTATTAGTACCACAGTTGAAATACGTTCAGTACTTCAACTCGGAACGGAATGAATGGAAATGGTCGGAGTTGGCAAATACAAATGCAAATGCATCATGATTATCATTCTCCTGCCCTTATTCCATCTGATTTGGGATCGATGCGTCATTTCTTCTTTTGTCATATTTATTATTTATTTAACGCTTCAAGCACAAAGTACAGAGGCGGACTTAATGCCATAGGCATTTTCTACCAGTCAACCTTAGGGTGATACAGAGACAAACAGACTACATACACTCACATTTCTCTATTACTCATCACCTCAACAGACCTCATTTAAGCACAAATAAATAAATGCAAAGCGGTTACTTGAATTGTAAGCATGGTTCCCCGTGAGTAAGTCGAGTCTGTCACATCGAGGCAATTGGTTGCGTCTTACGTTTCATATGTGTAGTGCAACATAACAATGCGTTTACTTGACAACCATATCACCCGCGTTTTATCATCATATTCCTAGCCTTTACCTAATCAAGCTGGGATCAGCTTCCAATCTAACCATATGTAGCTGAATACCAGTATTTTACATGGAGCGACTGCCTATCTCACCTCCACAACCCAGGTATTACTTTCGGGCTTCGGAGTACTCGTAACGACTGTTACCGTAACAAAATCAAAATCAAAATATTTTATTTCACATAGGCCTAGGATGGGCACTTATAAAACGTCGAAAAAAAGGTGCACGGTTCGGGTTGGTCGTTTCCTATGGAGAAGAACCGGCAAGAAATTCCATGGTTACTCTTTTCAAATCAAAACCGCGTTTGATTCCATGAAAAGGGCATTGGTTTACTGGTTATCGTTGTACTGTGTAAGTACGGTAGTCCTAATCAGTCTGGTTACATAAACCAATCGATCACCGTGTCGGCGCCGATTCGGTTCTAATTGGCCCAACGAGATCGGAATTTGATTTAGATTTGATTTGTTCATCTATTATGGGGGTAGGTGTACTTTTGATGGTTCTGCGGTTTACTGTGGTTTTGTTAATGGGTATGCTCATTGCTCATTCAATGAGTGGATTTTGAAGAGAGAGCAGACTTTAACAGCTCAATACAATTATGCTAGGACAGGTTTTGTTTTGTTACCTTTCAATCTGTCAGTAGACTATGCCTCTGTGAGCAGATGAAACGATTTCGTAGCACGATGTCTACTTTCGCACTATGACTAGTTTTTTGTACTTTCAAGTAATCGGTAGCACGATGTCTCCTCAAAAACGAGCAAAGGAAAATTATTTTTCCCTTCCACTCAAACTTGATTAAAACGACACCGAAAATTGACAATCCTTGTCAAACCAATTACCCTACAAGCCATGTTAAAAAGTTCAGGGTACATCAATCAAACCGCGATTTTCCCGTTACAATTAAAATCTTATTCCGGAGGACCCATCGGCGCTTTAAAAACGAATTACTGTCGGGAACCCCTACTTGTGTATGCATCAGGGAACGCGAACGTTCAAGAAGATTCGAGAAAAAATTGGGTACCGCAAGAGATGATTTTAATTCTGAAAATGTGACAAGACAATAGTCTTGTTATTTTGTGCAATGAACATTTTAATGCATAATGAAGTGTTTTGCTTTTTGGAATACAAATTAAGGTGGGAGCTGTGATGTTAATAAACGTACAATGTCAATTTATGACATAATTTGAACAACAATTATTCAGAAAACATTGTCTCAAATGTTTTTAAGTAGAAAAAGCAACAGAAGAAGAAGTGTGGAAGCATAGGTGCTATTTTTGGAAGATACTTATTCAGCTGCATCCGGTTAGACTGGAAGCTGGGAAAAGGCTAGCCTAGAAGATGATGACATATGACAATTCAGAGGCTTACAGCATGGCTCCAAATTGTTTTTTCCTAAAGAGAAAACCTGGCGAGGAACTCATGGGTTCCCCTTACAGGACATCTAAGTATTACATTCATTTATTTACTACCATATTAGAAAACCAGTTTAAAATTAATTGACATTAAAAGTCTTGAAACTCGAAAATCATCCGACTCGCATATATTTCAAAAGCAATTTAAAATCAAATCTAACCTACAGGACCACGAAGCTTCCCTCTCCGATTTTTTTTCCGGGGAACCCTCACTTGCCGTGGGTGACAAGTTTAATTTAAACTTCCCGGGTCGAATAGGCCCGCGGTCGACTTTCAACGATTATAACTTTCAAGTGTTATTTTTAATGAGTTTTTGTGGATTTTCATATTATTAATGCATTGGATATCCAAGTGCTAACTTACATAATTCAGTGACTTAGCGCTTTAAGTAAACAAAAGTAATTCTCGGGCGTAAGTGGTCACCTGAGGTTTGGCAGACGGCATTATATTTCACGAGGATAACGAAATAAGAAGAAAAATACTTCGAAATGAAATATTCAGTTTTATTTCGAGGTGTTTTGAAAAGAAAACTCTTATTCGCTGTATCTACAAAAACAAGGCAAGGCATTAAGTCCGTCTTTGTGTGGTTATTTTTAACTAGCTTCAGACCGCAGTCTTACCTGCGTAAATTAATTTTTTTACACAATATGTGTAGTGTCACGCGAATGGACAAAATAAGAAATGAGTATATAAGAGGAAGTCCGAAAGTGGCATCGGTGACTGAAAAGTTGTGTGGTAATCGGTTGTCGTGTTATGGAATGAGGAAAATGTTGTGAGGAAAGTTTTGAGTATGAATGTGGATGGGTATATGAGTAGAGGAAGACCCAAGAAACGATGGATGGACTGTGTAAAGAATGATATGGCAAGAAAGGAGGTGTCTGATGAGATGACGAGTAATAGAGAAGTATGGCGGAAGAAGACATGCTGAGCCGAGCCCAAATGAATTGGGATAAGGGCAAGAGAATGATGATGATGATATCTTTATAAATTTAATTCTATATGTTATTTGATGTAAAAGCTCTAACATTACGTTTATAATATTAATATACTATAATTATAAAAGTAAAAAAATAATATTAGTAAGATAAAAGTAAGATAAGATTCGGCATAAAGTTTTACCAAATAAATAACGGTTTTAGATTGCGTAACTACATCAAATCTATTAAACCACACAAATATTCAACACACGTTGTTGAACATACAGCAACTATTAATTTAACAAATTATAATATGTAGTTACATACTACATGAATGACTAATTACCTACAAAACGTGTAACTCTTATGTTAATCTCAAACATTTAACTTACCGCATCAACAGTGAATAATAATTAATATCTTTCATTCCTTACATACACCAGATGTCCCATTGATGCCTAATGTCACCACAAATATCACTTTTATCTCAAAGAAATAAGGATGGTTTTTGATTGGAAAACTTTTGTGGATAGTTGAATTTAATCGGGTTGGGGTCAATAATACCGTAGGCAAGTAGTGATAGGGTTAATATGACGGCAATAAAAAATCTGTACGGTTATTTAGATTATTATTTTAACAGATGTAGGTACTACTGGTAAAGTGTTGTTATTTTTAATAACAGCATCTGGCGTTTTTTGATTATAAGCTTCCATTGGCAAAAAAATATACAGCGGGCTTCCTCCATTTCTTTTTACACTTCATCACCTGCTTAGCCTTTTCCCAATTGTGTTAGTGTCGGCTTCCAGTCCAGCCGGATGGAGCTGAAAAACCGAGCTTTACAAAGAGCGACTGCCTTTACTGCACAAACGTTTAGCCATTTATATTTAAGTCCCATTTGCCAGGAGTGGGCTTAATGCCATCAACTGAGAAATTCCTGATAGAAAATCAAACTATACCCCACCTGGGAATCGAAACCAGAGAGTCTAGGCAAGAGGTAATCGCGTTCAGAGTGTTTCGTTTTTCTACAACGAATATCAACCGGATTACTCTAAACTTCTGTAGAAGCAGTAGATAATCTAAATTCAATGCTTTCTAGACTTTTCCGTTATCGCTATAGAATATAGCCTGATGACGTCGTTGTCTAAACACTCAGGAATTTACGTCCAGCAGCAGCGCTAGACCAACGATACAGGTATTACGTAACCATCCCTCATAAACACATATTTTGCCATGACTGACCTGGAAGCCTTTGAATAGACTCCGGACACAGGATGGCCGAAGCAAGGAAAACGGAACGGAAATGGAAATGTGGTGTTGGCCCACAAACGATGGGACATTTGATATTGAGTCCTGCCTGTCCTGTTTCTTGCACATCACAGGAGCTGAAAGATGCTACTGAAGGTACCAAACTCGTCTCCACAATAATAGGGTTGGTGATAAGCTGAGTCTCATCCCAAAACCATGGCCCACTTCCAGACCTGCTCTTTGTGTAAATTCACATGCGCTTTAAGGGGCCTGTCCGAAGCCACTTCCAACGACTGGCTGCCTGAGTTCTGGTCGAAACCAATTTAAAAACTATAGGATTCATCGACACGAAGAAGAATGCACCAAATTTTGGGCTGACCCAATTTAAATTTGCATCGACATGCTAAAAAGAAAAAGTAGATTAGAGGAAGTTTAAAAGTTGCGCCAGTTACAGAAACGTTGAAAGGAAATCGACTGTCTTGGTATGGATATGTGATGAGGATGGACGAATTGCATATGACTAAAAGAGTGATGAATATAAAAGTTTATGGATGGAGAGGGAGAGGAACACCAAGGAAACGATGGATGGATTGTGTGAGTAATAATATGAAAGATAAAGGAGTAAATTTTATTTTATTTATTAGGGAAAACAAACAATTACACATTAAGGATAACAAAAAAAAATATAAGATACAAAAATGATACAAATGTGAAATCAACCACGTTTTCCACAGATAAACAATGAGACAATATGGTAAATAACAAAAAAGATTAGTACAAATAGTGAAGCTATTAATAGTGTTGCTCGATGAAATTACAAAGTCACATTAGTTTTTTAATAAATCAAGCAACATTTGTCTGAACTTTCCTTGGGGTAAAGCAAACAGATCTAAGCTGCAGAAATTCTTATTATAATTGCTCGTAAGGCGACGAATAGGCGCACGCAAGCCGGCATTCATACGACTGGTAGTAGTGGCGAATACAGATCGTGCCCGCACCTGTCATCCCTGGCATGTCCTGGGAACTATATAACATAGCCTGTTACTAATATCTAAGCAATCATACAAGTTATTGCATAAGTCATACAAAAATTTGGTTTCAAGATAAGTACGCCTTGAACTCAAGGAAAGCAGATCGTACTTTTTAAGTAGCTCACTATAAGAGAGATAACAACTCTTTAAGCAACGGTAATGCATAGACCTCAAAAATTTGCGCTGTATGCTTTCTATACACTCACTGTATTTATTGTAGTAGGGGTTCCACACAGGCACTGCATACTCCAATGGTGACCTTACCAGTGATCGATACAGATATAAATATGTACTAGGGTGCTTAAATTCCGTGGCTGATCTCATCACAAAGCCGTACATGCAATAAGTATTAAATGATAGCGTGACAGTTGACAGAGGAGATTGGAGGAAAAAGAACTTGTTGTGCCGACCCCAAGTAACATGGGACAAGGGCAGGAAGATGATGATGACGCAAGAAGAAGAACACATAAGTTCCCCAAACATTTTAGCTCCTTACCATGCTTCTCACTTCTGGTGCAAAATCCCAGGATTACCCAGTTGACAGGTGAAAAAAGCAAGAGTATCGTCTAGGAAACTTTGAAGAGAAGTTTTATCTGCTGTATGCGGGACTCGCTGAGTTAAGACGGCTGTCTGCACTGAAGTTAGATTTAACTGCATAACTTGCCAATGTAGATATGTTTGGAGTACTTAGGTACTTAGTTAGGTTTTATGTTGACATGGATTGGTTTAAGTGTGAGTGGGTACTGTTGTTTGATTTTTTATTGCAAGTAATGCAGTTAGTTTGACCGACTGGTGGCTAAGGTTAGGCCAAAGAAACCAGGGCTGTCCTAAAGCTCGTTGAGTGGACGATATTGTCAAAGTCGCGGGAGACACCTGGATAAGGGACACACAGAACCGGGAAGTTTGGCAGAAAGGGGGAAGGAAGGAAGGAAGGAAGAAGGAGTGGCCTATACTCAGCAGTTGGTGATGCCGGGCCGATATGATGATGAATGCAGTTGGTACAATGCATGCGAATGTTTCTCCATCTGTTTGTTATCTTTAACGGATTTAAATAGAAAGAAAGAAAGAATAAAGTTTATTTGTCGTCAGTGCATCAAGCACACAGAATAAAAAAAGATACAAAATAAAAAAATACAGTGTAAAAATTTTTAGGTTTTACAAGAAAAAAAAACAGAGACATAGAATAATAAAAGAAGCGGCTAAAACCTTGCGATCAGACAAATTCTAAATGAAAAATACAGGTAGACCATGGTCTGAAGAAGCATGTCTTTTCTCGTGAGATAACTTCTGACCTCCTCGTGGGTAAAACTCGTGCCAAAAGCTATTTTGATATTAAATTTCGATGGAGATGAAGAAATTTTACATAAATGGTTTTGAATTTTGGTCTAAAGGTCTAAATATTTTACGAAAAATAATAGGAATTTGGTAATATTGAGTAGATAAATAATTGGTTCCTGAACAGTTGGTGTTGATCTCTAATTTTCAAAAGGTAATGCTTTTGTCTAAAATAACTTTGTTGGATACGACATAAGTTTGTCTTCCCAACAAAACATGTTTTACATAAAGAAAACAAGCGACTGCCAAATGACGTAAAAATGTGGGTAGACTGACATTTTAATATCAGCTTAGACTAAGACGGATGGCAGTTTGATTGTGTTCCAGAAAATTCGGAAGACATACTTACGGGTTACGAAATATGTATAAAATATATTTATGGAATTTATAAAAACTAGACTTAGACTGTTTGGGGAAAACTGGGTAATATTCTACGCAAGACAGAACATACATCTTTTCCTTATGAAAAAAAAAGAAACATTTAGCATTTATTTATCTTAGAAGAATGCTTAGGGAGGAGCTCGTGGCTAAGTAATAACAGCCGCTTGGATCAATCTTCAGGTTAAGCTGCGCTTGCCTAGGTTGGTCTGTGGATGGGTGACCACCTACATACCGAGATTCCTCTGTGCCTCGGAAAGCACGTTAAGCCGTTGGTCGTGGCTGTCATTTGTAGATCTTTGACTGTCGTTACCGGTAGTCAGTGGTCCGAAAGTCTGACAACCAGTCTTACCAAGGGGTATCGTATTACCCTGTACTAGTACTAACTGGGTTGGGGAGGCCATATAGGCAGTCGCTCTATGTAAAATACTGGTATTCTGCAGCATCCGGTTTGACTGGAAGCCGACCCCAACATAGTTAGGAAAAGGTTAAGCAGATGAGAAGAATGCTTAGGTCACACCATGTTGCAAATTAGTAGGTGGTGCGAAGTAGGGCTGACGGCCGACGTTCTTAAGTCTTATCATTAGTGGGGGCAGTATTAGTGCAAATAACTTAAAATTACGGCTGTATTCTCCGAGGGGTTAAGCAGACGTTTACCACATAGTACACCCACATTTCGCCAGTTATCTTTAAGTCCCATGTAATAGGGGGCGAACCTATTACTATCAACCGGGCACAAATGCAGCCTCCGCAAATTATTGCAAATAATAAATAGAATTTAGCTAGTTCTTTCTCGAAAATCTTCTAACAAATAGCGAAACTCATAACAATCAATCCTTACGTCTACAATTCAAATGAACCAATACTGTTTCCAAAATCTATAGGGCTGCCGCACTTGCCGGTAACCAAAGCACATCAAATACTGGCTACACATAGACTATTACCGGTATTAATGATAACCCGGTTACTGCCTTTGGCGACCCTAACTAAGTTAGTTTGGAGTTCATCAATCAACCGAGACCCATTCGAGAGGAACAGAGTAAGGTCGGTAAAAGAGTTCGTAAATCTAATCAATTTTGGTTGGAATTTGATCGATTTTAGATAGACTGGAAATATGATGAGGACATCGATTTGATGCCTCTAATTTTTGGAAGAGTAGGTTCTGTGTTAAAGTATGATATTGAACAGTTTAAAAATCTGAATCCAAAGGATCTGGGAATAGAAGAAAAACTGTTGGTCGTCGAGACTTTGCAGTAGGTGACATTCACGTCCTGATGAACCGTTTAACTGAGTCATGTTACTTTTAAATGCAGACAATAAGAAATACCATAATTCTTAGCTACTAAAAGACACCCTACGATGAGTTTTCAAAGGTGGTGATATCGGGATCCACTGCTGGGGAAATGGGCCCATACTGGCCTTTAAAACCCTGCCATCTTTTGCAATTCCTGAGAAGCCACATCTGCCTCGCCAAAAATATCCAGAGCAGCATTCAAATTGAGAATAAAACGTAGCTCACCTAATGGACCTAAATCTCCGCAAAAAAAAAGAAATATAACTAGAGCTTTAAAACTAGCGCATAATACTCTGTATGCCACACAGGTGCTAATGCATCTCATCACAAAGAACTGAAAGAACCCACAAATCATATCCCTCACCCAAAGCAGATAACCGACAAACTAAAAATCCCCACCAAGATACCGGCCAACTGAGAGTCGGATCACGGACAGTGTAGGGTTCCGTAGTCGATATGAATATTTTTGCATGCACAATATTGACTTTATCAGCTGCAAAAATAAGATGGTAGGTTTTAACCCGAAAATGTCCCATAACTCAGAAGCTATTGAGTTAAATAAAAAAATTGCAACAGTTTAAATGATGAGGTCCAACAATACTCTATCTACATTCTTACGATATTGTTTCGCGGTGTACAAAATACACCTTTCCAATTTTCATGCTCAAAAGTCTCTGCGTAAAATGGCTCTCTGACATCCAGACAGAAGAACAATCGATCAGACTTTCACGACGGTCATGACGAAATCCACTACGGAACCCTAAACCCGTCACAAAGGGAGAACTTACAAAACCGAAATCCACACTTTCTGCTCGAGTAAAACTTATCTATTCATTTTTCACTTCCAGTATAATGGTAAACTAGTTAGGGAGCCTTTGCGACCCGTAGCTAAGTTAGTGGAGTCTTTGTAACATCTATCTGAATCGAATTATACGCCGGGACGGTCGTGTACCTTGGGGCGCTGGACTGGACTGGGATGTGCGTTATGAGATGAGGGCGGTTTTTGAGAGTGTTTTTGGCTGCTGGGCTACTTCGGGGGAATTGAAAGAGGAGTTAAAGAATCGCCAGGATATTTTTGAAGTGGTCAAATGTTGAGGTTGAAAATTTGACATGTGTTGTAAGCTAAAACTATGGTGCTACAAGGATATTTAAAAGCTCGAATGTTGTTTGAAGGGGTGTTGGCGGGGCTGCGGGACTGTTCGAAAGAAATATCAGGGCTGGAACACAAAGGGCAAAGAAGGAACATGGATAGGTTTTAGTCAGTACAAGGCTGATGACACTACCTTCCACTCCGCCCAGAGCGGGAGGTGTCATTTGATGACTACCCATCCGAAAAAAAGGATTGATGGCCAGCATTTGTAAAATGCTTGTCAAAACAATATGGTGGCCTTTGTTCTTCGCGCCAAAACATATATAAACATACAGCTATAACAAAAATGAATGACCCTGACAATGAAAGTACCTAGCCAAAGTCTCAAAAGCAACAAAGCGGACACTATCAAAAAAAAAATATGTAGAAGCTGCATGCTTTGAAAATAAGAGTCAGATTTCTATAATAATAAACCGCATGGTACCAGCAAAAGTTGGTAACTTCTCAATCGTTTCAAACAAAATCTATTCTTATCTTCCCAATTCTCATACTAAATGTTACGGAACAGCTTCCATATTCTCTAAATCTTCTAACTTGCACCGAAACCCAAAAATGTTTGTAACAACACTTGTAAAGCTATTTTCATTATATCTTCGGCAAGTGGTTACTACATTTCCACGTGTTTAGCCCGGCGAGTATTCAGTGGGGCATATTTTAGTTTAGAGTTTCACTAACTAATTTTAATTAACCTCGAACCGCGGGTAGTATGAGTTTTGTTCTCTAATTTAGTTTTGCTAAAGGATATGTGGCTTTTTAAAGTTATTAAGGGAGGTTCATTTGTATGAATATGTTTTATTTAAACTACCAAATAGTTTGTTTCCATTTCCGTTTTAAATTTCTTGTATTTATTATTATCATCATCATTCCATCACAAAGAGGTCCGCTGATGGACATTTGGAGACTCCAAAGTGTCCACATCGACCGGTCCGGTACTTCTCGCATTATTTGAGACTAAAGTCAAGCCAAATCTTTGATCGTACTCACCATTTCAATGTATGCCCTTATCTCAATTTATTTGGGGTTCGCGCAGCATCTCTTCTTTCATACTGTTCTCTTCAGTAGTCAGCCCCTTTCCAGCCATATTATCTTGTACACAGTCCATCCATCATTGCTTTAGTCTTCCCGTACTTTAATAGCTATCTACTTTTACTGTCCTAAACAGCATTAACTAGTTTATAACAAATCTATGCAATAGAGCAGCTCCAAGCAGTAAGCAGATAAAGATACGGACAAGACGGTCATAATCATTATAACCAACCAATGCTTAAATCCAAAACAGTAGACCGAAACAAAAGTCCCCATTCTATCTCCTGTTCCAAAAAACCAAGTTTAATTCCCGCTCTCATTCCAAAAACCAACATTGTCCTACAATTTTCCCTCACATACCAACATATCGCCGGATCTACACCGACACGAACCTAAAACGGTTCGTCGTATCTACCATCACCTGTTCGTGGCGCGCTCTGAATTAGAATGGCTCTTGACAGTTAAAAAACGCCCGATCTCAGATTGTGGTAAAGAGGTGTAAGAAAAATCCTTGGGTTTTAAAGCAGGGTTGAATTTTGCTGCTTGTTTAAGGCAATGTCTGGCTTCGTTTCTTCAAATGAGATGGTTTAGCTGATGAGATACATACACGCATAGTTAAGACATTTGGTACTTTTGGTAGGTACTACCACTACAACAAACTTCACTGACGGTGTACCACTTTTCATTCACCCTTATGCCCTAAGTAATAAGGTTGAAAAGAGGTCGACCATCAGTGACCTCGGTAGTACTTAGTGAGCAAGAAAGATCGGTGTTAACACTTTGGGAGGTCTATTGTCTGAGGCCAGTTTTCTGCTGATATTCTGATGATCGAAAGTAGATGAGTAAATTACTAACAAATTCTCTGGTTATAATAAAATTAAGCAAATTACAGTTTCCTCGGAAATAATACTTAAATCTTCTTTATGGAAGAGTGTAGCTGTAGAATCTCCAATCTCAAGGGAGCCATACATAGAGCTTGAAGAGGAACTTAGTCGTTAAAAAGACTTTAGTTTAGCCAGTAGTTGCACCTACGTTTTGGATAATCGGAATACTGTATGGCTTCGTTTTATTTTCTGTTCAACGTGAGTATTCATAGTGATATCATCATCATCATCCACAGCCCGACTTCACCCACTGCTGGGTATAGGCCTCTATTTGCATGTGCCAAGCTTCACATTTTTGTGCCAGCCTCATCCAGGATATTCCCGAAATGGCAACTATGTCATCTGTCCATCTTGCCGCCGGGCGACTAATTCTCTCTTTCCAGTCCTTGGACGCCACTCGGTCACAGCCTTACTCCACCTACCATAGTGATATAAATCTATGATGTTCGCATATACATAAATATCCATCAAAAAAATACTCGGATTTCAGATTTCGTCAATAGCATCCCAGTATGTAATCCAAAGATTCTGAAACCTAGGCTTGATACTAAGCCTGCGTATTTCATCCACCAAATTACCAAAAGAAATAAACCAGTAACAAGAAACGTACCGTACACTTAATGCCATAAAATTTTTAGGACCCCGAATTTCTCATTTGTACAGCAGATCAGAATATGTTGTTTATCCAACACAGGGATACAAATAAATCAATAGAAGCCGTTACTTCTGATGCAAAACACGTTTATATGCTCTTAAACTTCGATTGATGTCCAGTTGGAGACATGGAAGTGCAATTGAGATCTGCTTTGGCTTATTTACTGGCAGGATAGCCGTTGTTCCAGCGTTTTTCCTCTATAAACATTGACCGGGTCTACTCTTTGTCGAGGCACAAGTTATGAGCGAAAATTGCGCAAGATTTCGTCCTGATAAGCCAATTGTGTTCGGTGATTCAGAAGGAGTATACGATAAGAATCTTGAATAGGTAAAGGTTTATGAATACTTGAGAAGTAATTTATTTTTTTGTGTAAGGATTTGTAAGCGTTTTGTAAATAGAGTTTACGATGTATTGAGTCTATTGACGCAATCGGAGTAGTATTTATTTTTGAAAAGGTTTTTTTATTTCGGCTTATTTTGTACTACTGAATGGCCTGACGGCTGGTAGAATGAGATGAAGTCATTCATGTTTATAGCTTCTTTAAAAACATCTTCATGAATGATTTCGGTTTCCTATGGAACACAGGCTGTAATCACAAATTTTGGCTTAAAGATAGTTTTTTTTTTAAGTTTATTTTAGTTCCTAGGGGGACAGTAGTACCTCATTTTGGGCGCGATGTCTTCTTTAATAGCCTTAAACGACGAGGAGAAGAACCACGTCTAAGTCTAATATCTTATTTTCTATATCGGGCTGGTATCAGCAACTGCACATCCAAAGTTCGTTTCATATGCATCCAATTTCCAAACCTCCGGATTTCATACGGAGTCCTAAGCCCATATATTTCTTCGAGGTTCAGGTTTGAAAGGAGCATGACTATAACCGCTAATCCACCGCTTCCTCCTTTACCTTGAAACTACCCTCCATCGTATTAGAAAGAGGGGGAGGTAGAATGTAAAAAAAACGGAAGCCCCCAGCGGTAAGGGGAATACAAATCGAAGTATCGGATTCTGTTATTTTTTACCATAAAATCCTTCTTGGGACGTAAGGTGAAACTGTATTGAATAAAGGAAATCATTTATTTTTATGTTATTTTTACGAGAACCCCCTATTATATTGTTTTGTCGCAATAACTAGGGCGCAGTTGTTGTCTCTTCATTTTTATGTGATTACAAGTCACGTATGAGTATTCGCTATTTCCTTTGATATTTTCATTTGTATTTTTATTTGTATTCTTTTAATCATTGATTAAACACTCGGTTTCGTAGAGTGAGATTTAGTAAATGAGAATTTGTGAAACTAACTTTAAAATATCTGGTGATACCTGTCACCCGCAAATCAAAGTAAGCTGAAGTCAATTCAGAAACCAAGTGTAAAAATCATAAAAACTACAAAATAGTACTGTTTCATTGATTGTATATTCAAGAGGAAAAAACATTTGAAACTTATTTAGAAACAAGATCTGTATCCGTAAGTTCCTGTGCAAAAGGGCCGCCATTTACAATTTCCGTTCAATTTTGAAGCAACTTCACTTAAAATTAAAAGCTTCATTTCTCTTACGCATACGCATATCAATTTCAAATCCACCCGTCAAAACTCCCGAAGATGCACGAACTAACCCGAAGTGACACGATCCTGACACGAACGCGCTGTGTCATCACGGGAACTTGCCGTCTGTTTATTTACAAGACACGGGAAGCAAAATGGATTTAGAATTGTAGACGTTGTGCGAGGGTTTGTTCTTTTTGGTACCCTTGTATTGTATTACTTGTATTAATAAACTGCCCCTTTGGCTTCGTGGTCGCGAGCGCGACTGGGTGACGTGGGTTCGATTCCCGGGTCGGGCAAATCGTTGTTGGGTTTTTTCTTAAGGAATTTTGGAGTCTGGAAATGTGGGTGTACTAGTAAGTACACCTCTGTCTAGCCTTTCGGGGATTACAGACGTGATGTTATATACTCTCTAAGTTTATCTAGGCCATCACTGACATTGATGTAAAAAAATATCGTGAGGAAAACTGGGCTTATAATTAACATTAGTCTGAAATCGCTAACCCATCTTGAGCAAGCGTGGTGATCAATGCTCTTATGAGAAGAGGTCTTTACCCAGCAGTGGGACAGTAATAAGTTGGTACTACTATTATTATGTATAATCGTTATACAATACCTTAGATCGTACTGATGTCTGATAGTACCACTTTACTAACTTCAGCCTGTCACTCCCAGAATCCTAGAAACTATCATGTAGGTACTACCGAGTTCACTGTTGGTCGAGTACTTTTCAACCTTATTACTTAAGGCAAAAGGCGCGATTTATACAGAAACGGCGTAAGGTGAAGGCGCCGTGCAGGCGCAGCGTAGGCATGATGCTGCTTCAAAACATTTTCATACAAAATTTACGAAGGCGACGACGTGGTATCATGAACTACACTCAAGCGGTGAAGCGCAGACGCGCTGATCTTTCGTTTCCTTATAAATTCCACACCTGCGCTACGCCTTCACCTTACGCCGTTTCTGTATAATTCACGCCTCAGAGTGAAAGCCGGCAGACCGTCAGTGAACTCGGGAGTACATTCATATTATCTGATTTCTCAACATAAATTAGTGACGTAAGTCTGTTCGCGACAAACAAAGGGTGCTCATAATCCGAGATTAGGGAGTTCCAACAGTATACATGTGTATTTACGTCCACATTGAGGTTATCGTACCCAATACAAGACTTTAGGCTGGATTAGCTTTAGATTTTGGGTGGCAAAGAACCTTTACTATGGTAGTTTTGGAGTTAGTTGGTTCCAGTCAAACCAGATGCAGCTGAATACCAGTATTTTACATAGAACGACTGCCTATCTGACCTCCACAAACCAGTTACGACATTCCTTGGTAAGACTGGTTGTCAGACTTTCGGGCTACTGACTACCTGTTACGACTGTCAAAGATCTACAAACAACAACCGGGACCAACATTTTAACGTACTTTCCCAGGCACGGAGGAAACTCGGGTTTATAATAACGGAGTCACCCCATCCACGGACCAACCTTGTCAAGCGCTGCTTAACCTTGATGACCGACCTGTGCGGCTATTATTATTAAGCCACAAGCACTTTACACCCTGTCCCTCATAGAAAGCAATTCATGAACTGAAAAGTGTAACGAACTCCAAGTCGCAAGTGGAGCAAACCGTCCATACTCGTGCAACACTCTTGTTCTCAATGACACGATTGTTTTGTTCCCTCTCCAACGAAACGTTATTTACGTGAGTACACGTAAAACTCACGACATGCAACGTTTCCGATGTACCGGCCTTTTGTATGCACATTTTGTGATTATTATTTTATTTGCTTCTCTCTCGGGTTTCCTTACGATGTTTTCATTCGACGAATTCGATAACATGACCTCCTCGTTGGTCTAGTGGTCGCAAGCACGAATGCTGGGCAAGAGGTCTTGGGTTCGATTCCCGGTCTCAGTAGCTGCCACGGAGCCTAGATCTGCGCCCGGTTGATGGCAACAGGCTCGCCCTCTATGACATGGGACTTAAACGTAATTGGCGAAACGAGGGTGTACTATTGTGTATTATGTTTATTTTATTTGCTTCTCTTACGAATGTTTTCCTTCACCGAATTCGATGACCCCGCAATCGGTCCGCTTTCTCTCGTAAAGATGAGGCCTGTCTCCCAGTAGCGGGAACAATCGAGGCTGATTATTCAATGTAGATGTTAGTTGGTCTGTAATCGTTCTTGTGCCGTGTCAAAAAATTATTTGTACTTAACACAGTTTGTCTTCTTCCATTTCATTATTAGCGGTCATCTAAGTAGTCGAGACGAGGGGCCGGCCTTTTCCCACAAGAGCAGTAATATTTTAATTGACCCCCATTACATGGGACTTCAAACGGAACTGGCGAAATGTGGTAATACTACCACGTACACCTCGGTCTAACCCTTCGTGGATTACATGCGTGATGTTGTGTTATGTGAAATCTTACGAAGCAAAATAAACTTTTTGACTATTAAAACAAAAGAGATAAGAGTTGCTAACTGCAGGAATTCCCGAGAAAACATGAGAATTCTTTGGAAACGCGCAATTTTGGCTTTAATTCTGTATGTACGTTACACAATTAATATAAAGTACATTATGCTTTGTATCATTACAAAAAGAAGTATACAAAAATTAGCTTCCATTCCATTCAGCGGCAAAGTAAATTGAGCCTAGTATGCTTAAACTGAAGGCAGGAAGCTCTGAATGTGTGATTACTGATTAGTTATTCATTTGTCTTCATATCAAGACAACGGCTGAATGTATACGGATAGACTTTGGTCGTGATTTGTGGGCCTTATTAAAAGGAGCCAACTTTCATAAGCTAATGTATTTTTCTTCATCGAAGGTAGAAACTACAGGAAGCCACATGTTTCCAACAATTTTTCCTGTCAAAGAAAAAGAGAATGGAAGAAAATCTAATCATAAATTGTTATAATCTGTGGTAAATGTGATAATATTGATAATATTGATTTATAATATGGTAACATTACCGTCCTCTACAAGCTAACTAAAATATCCGTCATGGCGGCGCTTGCTTTTACTCAGTAACATGTTTTTAAGATGTAATTTTTTTTTTAAAGTTTTTTGGAAGTATGCATACTCGCAGTCAAAATTTGGTTTGCTGTAAGAAAATCCAATTCTGGGTTAAGCTCGCCATTGTACATAAGCTATATTGTTGCAATTTGTATGTATATTTGTTATTTTGTGTGCAATAAAGAATAAGAATACTTAATATACTGGTCTAATTTATTAATATCCACCAGTCCAAAAATAATTATTGGAATCCACTAACAGTCGTTCTGTATGGTGTCCGGACGTAAAGAATAGCACCATCCCATATCTTCCCGTGGGTGTCGTAAGAGGCGACTAAGGGACTTACCAGAGAATGGGCAGCAGCGTTCTCTGTGTTTTATAACACCATACTGCGATCGCCAACCCGCCTGCCAAGCGTGGCGATTATGGCAAAACCCCCCCCCCTTCTTGGGGGAGGCCTATGTCCAGCAGTGGACGTCTTTCGGCTGAAATGATGATGATGACTAACAGTCGTAGTAACGTTAGACTTCTAATTGGATCTGCTATAAACTTTCCAATGTAATAAATAGCAATTAGAACTAGGCAAAGGAACAAAATGGCAAAATAGTAGAAAATCCATTGAAAATCAAGATGATAAATATAATTCATTAGATAAGCAAGCTTTTATCTTATCCATAAGTACAAAAAGCATACAAGCTTAAACTAGGTCTAAAAAGCTTCTACTCAATCTAATTGGTTACTTTTTTTATCTCCGCATAACTCGATTGTCTTGCCCAATTACTTTGAAAAATATTAAGTAAAGAACTAAAATAATGTTACAAAAATTCAGACGTGTATAATTTGAAAGGTAAAAGGGCAGAAAATTTTGAAAGAAATTCAATTTATCTAACTAAACCTAATAATATTGGTACGACCAACTTTGATTAAATATTATTTTTACAGACTACCATAATCAAGAACGGAGGCGTTCATGATTGGCGAAGTAAAGAAGACAGAATTTAGTTTGATTTTCTAGTGAAAATAGTTTTGGTTATGAATGTATTCAGGATTCATTGATTAAGGTCGAAATAAGATGTCTTAGACATTTTAAAACGTCGAATTCTAATTTTTTTGATTACCAGATCATCTTCCTAGCCTTTTTCCAACTATGTTGGTCGGCTTCCAGTCTAACCGGATGCAGCTAAATACCATTACTTTACATGGAGCGACTGCCTATCTGACCTACACAACCCAGTTAGTACTAGGTAATACGATACCTCTTGGTAAGGCTGGTTGTCAGACTTTCGGGCCACTGACTACCTGTAACGACTGTCAAAGATCTACAAATGACAGCCGGGACCAAAGGCTTAACGTGCTTTCCGAGGCACGGAAGAAACTTGGTATGTAATGGGCGGACACCCATCCACGGACCAACCTAGGCAAGTGCGGCTTAACCTTAAAATCGACCCGAGCTGCTTTTATTATTTAGTCAAGATTTAGCCACGGCTTTTTGATTACCACATAACAGAATCCTTTTAACTTTCTTGTGAGTAGCAGAACTCGTAATTCTAGATATTCATAAAGAAACTCTCGGGTAGCCTAGGTATATAATCGAAAATCAAATTGAACAATCGCAAAGGCCTGAAATGAAACCCAGTTAGGTCAGGTTTCAGTTTAAAACTAAAATACTTAATACATATTTATCAATCAAAATCAAAATATTTTATTCCACATAGGCTTAGATGGGCACTAATAAAACGTCGACAAAAAGGTGCACGGTTCGGGTTGGTCGTTTCCTATGGAGAAGAACCAGCAAGAAACTCCTTCAAATAATTTAGTATTACAATATTATCATGGTTACAGCATTTGTACTTAGTATGAGGGGACAGCGTAGGCCCGACAATAAGTCGTTGCTAAACGATATAGGCCCTCTGCAGGATATGCTCCACCTCCTGGCCTGCCCATCCTGCACAACCACTTGCACCTACTAAGATTTAATCGAAGCAAATGTTATAGCTGTGCAGGTCTGGCTACATACTGGTCTAACACAATTTGAGTTCATCAACACGTAAAGAAAAAGATCGATATTTACCGAAAAGAAGTAAATACTTCAGTTAAAATCTATTTATAATTCAATAACAACATTTTTACGTGACCCCGTTACGTAAAACATCACGTGTTTTCAATTGACCTCTCAAAAATCAGAGTTAAAAAATATCATAGCTTTTGTTTTAATATTCTGGTCATGGCGGAAAAATGTTACTTTATTGCTGAAAAGGTATTATTATGCATCTTTTCTCAGGCTATCTTTACCACATCGGGTAATAGGAAAAATATTTCACTGATTTGAATTCTTGGCTTCTTCATATTGTGATTGTTTTTTTTTTTGTTTTCTTTTCTTTTTTTCCTTTTTTTGTTTTTTTTTAAACCTTGCGCCACACTAGGAATTTCTCGTGTATCGTGAGTGCGTTTACAAACATTTAAACTCACAAACACAAACAGCCAGACCCGGAACAACTACCTGTAGATCATACAAATATTTGTTCCGTGCGGGGATCGAACCCGCGACACGCAGCGCAGCAGCCAATCGCTAAGCCACTGCACCAACCGTGTCGTCATTTTTTTTTTATATCATTGAGTAGAATGTAAGAATAATGGTGTCTGAAATGTCCGTTTTGTACTCGGAGTTTTTCGGCCAATGTTGGATATGCTAGCCACTTGAGAGCACATGAAAGTTCAGCACACCAAAGCTCTCGACAACCACTCTCGAAAGCCATCGCATGCAGTCGCTGTGGCCGAAATCGGCTAGTTGGCATCATCATCATCAGAATGTAAGATTTACAACAGATAATAATTAGGTAAATCAGCTATTTAAAATGGATAAGAGCCTTTTTTTTTTTTTTTAGGATGGGAAATCATCAAATGACCCCTCCCCCCCCCGCTCTGGGCGGAGCGGAAGGGAGTGTCACACTTGTACTGACTAAAACCCATCCATGTTCCTTCTTTGCCCTTTGTGTTCCAGGGCCGCGGTATCTCTTTCGAACAGTCCCGCAGCCCTGGCAGGCATCGGCCCATGCGGACCCCTACGTGGTTGCTGACATCTCTTTGAGGCGCGCGTGGAACACGAACGCACCGTCGACACGGCCTGTCGTCATAAGACGGCCAGACGGCGAGCTAGCCCATAACTCGCCGTCCAAAGACCCGATGTGATACGAGCCTACGACACTAGATAAAGAGATCAGGAGGAGAAAGGGCTAGAAAGAACCGTAATATAAATATTTTACGCTCATTTAGCTAGTTATGTCATGTTTAAATCCCGTCATCATCTGCCTAGCCTTTTCCCAACTATGTATGTTGGGGTCGACTTTCAGTCTAACCGGATACAGCTGAATAACAGTATTTTACATGGAGCGACTGCCTATCTAATCTCCACAACCCAGTTAATACTGGGTAATACAATATCCCTTGGTAAGACTAATTGTCAGACTTTCGGGCCCTTGACTAGTTGACTACCTATAACGACTGTCAAAGATCTACGAATGATAGCCAGGACCAAAAGCGTTCTGGCTATTAATTAACATAATTATAATAAAAGAAGAGATATACACAGGCGGAGTGGAGTATATTCAGCACATTCTATTCTATTCACGGAGACAGGCATGGCGACTCTCAAAGATCTACAAATGACAGCCGGGACCAACGGCTTAACGTGCATTCCGAGCCACGAAGGAAACTCGGTATGTACTGGGTGGTCACCCATCCACAGACTAATCAAGCCAAGCGCGGCTTAACCTAAAGATCGACCCGAGCGGCTGTTATTACTTACCTACCTAATCCAGTGTCTATTCCAACAAACAAATTTAGACTCCGGGCTGCTTATAATCACCAATAACCCGACCTAGAAATCGAACCCACGACCTAACTAATCTTCAGTAACCTATGCCACTTATTCATTAAATATTGTAGAGATATACATATATAAGGTCTAACTATTCATACACGAAATATTTTGAGAGAATCATGTAACGGTTATAAAGAAGCCATTTCAAGGGGAAAAAAATAATCTGATTTAATTATATAAAAAATAAATAATTTAAAATTACTTGACCTACAAAATAGATACTGGCCCCTTATTTTTCAACATCCATTACGCTAGTTTACTACGTCGTATTAACCTATTGTGATTGATAGAATAGGGAAAGTAAAGGTTTTATGCAAAACGTCACAAGAAATTTTAGAATTATAATAATTTTGTAAAAACAAAAAGACTCAGATTTTTTTTTTGCGTTGCTATGGTGACTTTACGACATAAGAAGTTACTCTTAAAATATTTCGTGTATGAAAAGATAGACCTTATATAGATATTGCCATTTTACCTTATCATAAAATCTACACTTAATCCGACATTATTTTGGCGAAGAAATACTTAGCCATCTTACCTTATGGTTTGAAATCAAGGACAGAGCTTTAAAACTTTGAAGGTAAACGATTAATGTTAACGATAGACCGTTAAAAGAACCTTTGGGATTAATCTGATATCCTTCAAAGAACAATTTAGAAGATTATTATAGTTACTAAACAATACAAAATACAAGGAATACTTTTATCGCTATTTATAATTGCTGTTAAGATCTGTTTTCTGTGTGAAGGCAGATATGGCTAGAAAGGAGGTGACTGCTGAGATGACGAGTAATAGAGAAGTATGGAAGAAGGCATGCTGCGCCGACCCCAAATAAATTGGGGTAAGAGCTCCTCTTGGTAATCAAATGAATTGCAGTTTCTCATCATGAGGTATCGGTACCCATAATATCGTGTAAAGATTCGCTGGCAAATTTTACAAATACCCGTCTTTAAAGTTTCAAAAAGACCTTCAACAACTATTCTCATCAACCACAACCCCACAATCAAATCAACAGGTCTAAAGAACCGATAGTCCCTGTTTCCTAACACGATTTGTAAGCGGAACCCGACACGGCAATAAAATGGACCCGTTGACCACAGGGTGACCACTGAACACGCCTACTGTGTTGAGCAAAGGGTGTGATTCTGGCCTAAATTGGAGGGAAAAGCGAAGAAAATGTCTGAGGTCTTTTTGTCTTATGTCTGGGTGTAACGCGAACCTACATAACAGTAGCGAAGGGTCAATTTTGTAAGAGGTAAGCCGGAGTATGTGTATCTATAATGTGATTAGCTTATTTGTCTATTGAATACTGACTGTGCCATTTTTCAAAGGGAAGCCGGAAGGATCGAGTTGTATGGAACCTTCGCCACTGCTATATAAGAGAAAATCTGAAAGTGGCGCCGGTGACCGAAAAGTTGTGAGGTAATCGGTTGTCGTGTATGGACATGTG
The DNA here is from genome assembly GCA_905163415.1 of Noctua fimbriata. Classification (NCBI taxonomy): domain Eukaryota; kingdom Metazoa; phylum Arthropoda; class Insecta; order Lepidoptera; family Noctuidae; genus Noctua; species Noctua fimbriata. Next base: position 9,802,256 of record LR990946.1, read on the forward strand.
ATGCGGAGGAATGAGGAAAATGTTGAATGTATATGGCTAAAAGAGTAGAGGAAGACCAAAGAAACGATGGAGACACTGTGTGAAGGATGATATGGCTAGAAAAGAGGTGACTGCTGAGATGACGAGTAATAGAGAAGTATGGTAAAGACATGCTGCGCCGACACAAATAAATTGGGATACGGGCAGGAAAATTATGATATCTGGTGTAAAAAGGCAACGAATCTAATGATAAACGATGGATGATCTTTGTGAAAGATGACATGTCTACAAAGGAGGTGACTGCTGAGATGGCGAGTAGGTGAAGTATGGAGTAAGAAGACTTGCTGCGCCGGCCTTAAGTGAATTGGTGAGGAGAATGATGATCACGTGTGAAGTAAATGAGCAGCGCAGTCTTAGTCGATCTAGGCCATCGATCGATGGTAGAATGGATAAGTCGAGGTCGATCGACAGTTTCTACTACACCAATTGATCGATCGTCGTCATTTCTACCATCGATCGATTAGTGATCGGCGATCGATAGCTGGTGTGGTAACACACCAAAGCATTATTGCATAGGTATATTGATCATGACTATGTAATTAAATGCTATGAATCAATAAGTCAATCATCATCATCATCATCATTTCAGCCGAAAGACGTCCACTGCTGGACATAGGCCTCCCCCAAGTGTCGCCACATTGACCGGTCCCGTGCGACTCGCATCCAGCGGATCCCTGCAGCCTTCACCAGGTCATCGGTCCACCTAGTGGGAGGCCTTCCAACGCAGCGTCTTCCGGTTCGCGGTCGCCACTCCAGAACTTTTCGGCCCCATCGGCCATCCGTTCTGCGAGCAATGTGCCCTGCCCACTGCCACTTCAGTTTGGCTATTCTTCGGGCTACGTCGGTTACCTTGGTCAATAGGGCTATTTTATTTTGGGATTTATGGCGGCAAATTAATATTAGTATTAATTAGTATCTGGGTGGGTGGGTGCACTGTAGCTGCACCTCTGCCTAACCCTTCGGGGATTACAGGCGTGATTTTATATTATGTTTAGTATCTTAAACCTTATGATGGATTTTGTAGTATCTCTTATTTTTTTGGAGTGCCTCGTTGGCGCATCTTCTAAACACGCGATACTTGCTACGATTCCCGGTTGGGCAGTGTTATTGGGTTTTTCAATCGGGAATTAATCGTAATCTAGAGCCCGTGACTGTTCACGGGGTCTGGATTTGTGTCGTGTTGAGGGCAGTAGGCTCGTCCCCTATTAAACTTAACTGGCGAAATATGGGAGTATAGGCTACACCTCAGCCTAGACCTTTGCGGATTACAGACGTGATGATGTTACGTTCTCTTATTTTTAATGATCTATTGTTAAAAGTAACCGTTTTCCTTCAAAGTTTTAAAAGCTGTCCTGGATTTTTAACGTAGATAAGACAAAATTATAGCCATTTTTCCTTGTCGTTAAAGTCAAGGAAGATTGTGATGTAATCTTTGAAGGAGGTACTTTGAAGATTTTTTTTTTAGTATCCTGGAAGTCCCCCTGCAGGACACAACTAACGGCTTACGGCGAGTTACACCGATGAATTGAACGCGATCAGCACGTTTAAACCACGTCCAATAGTTGTCAGAGTCATGATTGCCATGGAATTTTAATATTAACAGCTCATGAAAATCGTTTAGATGTACTTCTTTTGGCTCAAAAGGCTGACCAGCTTAAATGCGACTGGGCAGGACATGTCTGTCGCATGCCGAACGAACTGTGGGGCCTTAAAGCACAGGATTGGGGCCCTGAAACAGTGACACGGGGTCGCGACAGACCACGAAGGAGAGTGAGATGAACTGGATGTCTTCATTGAGAATTGAACAGAAGTAGCACAGAATCGTGACCGTAGGAAGGTATGGAGGGAGGCCTTTGCCCAGCTATGGGACAATGTGGGCTAGCTATAATAACTTCTTTCGAACGGCAACGTTCTCGTAAAAAAAACAAGCTATTTTAACATTAGTTTTCAACCCGTAATCACAACAGACTGCACTAGACAAGTAAACTATCATAATTAATATTAAAACGACATAATCGAGAACAGTATGTAACAAGTTAATTAGTGATCCAATTAATATATATTAGCAATTAATACAGATACGTTTCCTAATCATCATACCGTAATAGATGCGAACCACAAGCTCTCAATAAGCAATATATTGCTTCAATGAATGCTTAAACTATTGTTGACCATGATATTAACTAGAGATGTAACGACTAGTAGCCGACTATCTTGCACTTTTCGGCTTAACTGCTCAAGTTATTGAAATTAAATTATGAACTTTTTTGTTTATATTTTTAAACAGCCTTGCAATTTGTTTGTGCTAGGAATCTCAGAATTCACCCTTTGGTAGTCAATTATCTACATTTAATATTGTACAGAGGAAAGATTTGTATTTTTGTATGTTTGTAACGTATAATCTCAAAAACTACCGGACCAAATTCAAAAATTCTTTCACCATTAAAATGCCTCATTATCCCTATTATTAAAAAAAAATTACCACGCGTGCGAAGCCGAAGCTAGTTGAATATAAATGCGAGCGAGTGAGTTGTATGATGTACTCAATGCGAGCGACAAACCGTACATGAAACGCCATAGTAATTACCAATGGCCCCTGAACTTCACCGAAAGCAATTCTCGGCTTGGCTGAATAGTCGGCCTTTATGCAGCCGACTAGTCCGCCAGTCGGCTATTCGGCCAAAGTCATAGTCGGTCCATCTCTAAGAACAACCAATGATTGTTCTCCGTACACGGCCGCAGGCGTTGCGACTAGCTTCAAGCGACACGCGCGCTCGTCACTTGTCTCCTTGTCAAAAGTGACGTTACGCACTCCGCGGCGTGGTGACTCGTGGTATTGCTAAAGAACTTCTTCCAATTGTTTAGTCTGCAGTAGCTGTCTTGAAACGTGGCAAAGATGTTATAGAGAAGAAATAGCTGGCGATTTACTTATTGTAGGTCGTAAGTTCGTACCTTGGCAGACCTTTGTGTAAATTAGTTTCCTACCTCTAGTGGGCATGCCAAGAGATTTTTTCTTTTTAAAAAATGTCTTGAATGTAGCCTTGACTCGGATTCTTGTAAGGTGAACGTACCTGCAAAAACAAAATTAATAGTTAGAAAAAAAAATACAGTGAGTCGAGGTCGCGGCAGGCCACGAAGGAGATGGCGGGACGAACTAGATAGGTTCCGTCGTAACTGATAGGAGGACGCCAGGGTTCGCCAGAGATGGAAGGAGTGGAGGGAGGCCTTTGTCCAGGAGTGAGACAGAGCCGGTTAGATAAAAAATATATTCAAGTAAGTAAGTAAAAGATTAACTGCCCAATAGCTACCTACCAGTAGCGAAGGGTCAATTTTTTTAAGAGGCAAGCCGGATTACATTTCTTCAAAAGCGCACTGTTATAGTGCGCTTTTTTGGGCATTCCTTTAGTTGCATGAACATTTAAAACTGTCATGCATAACCTAGCGTGTATGGCTAACTTACCACGTCATAGTTAAGTGACAATGAAAATTTTAGCGGCTTTACAGAATTGACTAGTGAGTAAGTTCCCCAAGAGATAAACTTAGCTTTGAACATTCTTCATAAGAATAAGAATAATTTGTTGTCTTTTCAACAAATATCTCAAAATTATAAAGTTCTAGAAGAATAACTTCCTTGAACTCAATTCGGTTAAAAGCTATCGAAGACAGAACAAATATTTATGTTTTTAAATGAAACTTACTCTTAAATTCGACTTCCAATACCTAAACAATATAGCAAAACGTTGATATAATAACAGATTCCAATAATAAATCAGGCTCAAATTAATGAATGGCAATAAAATTACCATAATATTATAATTACAGATTCAATCTGAAAATAAAAATGAAACTGGGCGAATAAAAACGGCGTTAGTCATACACAAAAAAGGAATTTAATAACAAAAACACAATTTAAAGAAACTAATTTGTAGAAATCTAATCAAAACCGGCATTACGGCACGCCCCCTAACGGGCATGGGATGAGACCCGCCCATGGTGTCGCAAGTCATAAAAGGAAGCGAAGCCATTTGTTAACGTCTCAGTAGGTTAATAAAAAGTATATTTAGAAACTAGCTGTGCGCCGCGACCTTCGTCCGCGTAAAATTATTACAAAAATATTACCTCCTTGAGTCGCATTTTGTTGTCAATTTTATTTTTTATTGCACGGTACCCTAATCCTTTTTCTAAAATAAAAGTAGCCTAAGTTACACCTTACATCATCAGCTATCTGCCAGTAAATCAGTCCAGCTGTTTCGAAGATTAGCCGGAACAAACAGACAGACAGGAAGTCAGATGTTCATAATTTTTAAAAATCTTTTTTGTTATAAGTACATATGTACTTTCATATACAATCAGTAAAAAACTGTTATTTTTAAATTACAAACAGGCACTTTTTTTCGGATGCGAAATCATGAAATGTCCCGTCCCGCTTGGGCGGAGTGAAAGGGAGTGTCAGACTTCTACTGACTAAAACCCATCCATGTTCCTTCTTTGCCCGTTGTGTTTCAGGGCCGCGGTATCTCTTTCGATCAGTCCCGCAGCCCCGGCAGGCATCGGCCCTTGCAGACTCCTTCGTGGTTGCTGACATCTCTTTGAGGCGCGCGTGGAACACGAACGCGCCGTCGACACGGCCGCCCAAGCGGAGCAGACCTCCACCGTGTCCTCCGGACGATCCTCGCAATGGTAACACCCAGGCGTTTCCTCCCACCCGATTCGGTGCAGGAAACAAACAGACACACCAATTCTATTTTAGTAGATTGTTGTTAAATCGTATTGGTCGCAAGCAATCGCCTCCTCTTCCAACTTGACCCAAACAAAATTCACTGTACCATAAAATATGAACGAAAAACTCTACCCCGTAGCAATTACAAGCAAGACATGTGAAACCATTATATATAGATTAAGGCAACGCGATGTTTATGAAAATGATGGTTCCGATAGATAACATGAATGCAGACACCTTGATAATGAACTAAATAATGTTCAACAGCTTAACAGATTATTATAAGGTGGCAATGAATTCGCTGATCGAAAACGCCTCCGTGGATCTGCCCGTTGATGTATGGCTGGGAATGGGAACAGAACAGTTTACAAAAATCGATTAAACGACTGTTGGTCATGATCTAAGTCATCATTCTCTTGCCCTTGTACCAATTTATGCGGGGTCGGCGCAGCATGTCCTCTTCTTCCATACTTCTCTTCGTCATCTCATCAGACACCTCCTTTCGTGACATATAATTCTTCACGCAGTACATCCATCGTTTCTTAGGTCTTCTTCTACTCTTATACCCATTAAGTAGGTTGTGGAAAACCACGTGCTGAAAAATGCTTTTTACGACAATACCGACGAGATCCTTAGGGCTTTCAATATGTAGTCGATGTTAAAGCTATATTCGAGTGAAAAATTAGGTGGATGAGTTATCTCACAGAAGTCTAGTTTGCTTGAAAATGAGATAAATCTAAGTAAGGTATCATAATAGGTCATTGAGAATACTCGTGTGTGTGTAGGAAGATATTCTAGAACGAGACACAGACATAAATATAATAAAAGATACGAGACCTCGTTGGTCTAGTGGTCGTAAGCGCAGGTACACCTCTGCCCAACCCATCTGGAACTACAGGCGTGTATTTTAAGTTATGTTATACGAGATGAGAGGGTACAGATCTGAGCCAATGTCTTAGACATTTTCGACATTATTCTATTGCATAGCATTTTAAACACGGCGCCATCAATTACTTTTTTCCGGTCGCACAAAAAACAATTGCCATCTACAGTCATCAAAGAAGCTCATTGAGCACAACGCATTAAGACTGACGTCACAATGTGTTTTTGTTCCGCGCACGCGCCGGTTCAAGTCACAACTGTCATTTGTTTCAAAACAAGGGCTTAGTTGTGACTGCGCTGTCAATCGTGCGCAATATTATGATTCAAGTGTAGTTGTTGAGCAGTTTATACAAGTTTTATTGGATGAGTCAGACGTAACGGCTGAGCTGTTATTTTAGTTGAGTTCACTGTCAATTTGCAATAAATACAATAGGATTTATGTGTGAAGTTTTGAGAAACACAAATCTGACATACTTGCATCCCGGAACAAATGGAATCTGAACGGCATAATAAACTTGAAGACTTCTGATTTTTCGGATTCATGTGCATATTGCATAATTATCACTTGCTACGGTAAAGGAAAACATCGTGAGGAAACCAGCATGCCTGAGAGATATTTCGTGACGGCATGTAAAGCCAAGTCAGAGGCGGGACGGCATAAAAACTCTGACACCAGGTTAGACACTAACCAAACGATAAAGAAAGAGATGATGTAGTTTATGAACAGGCTTCAAACAAAGTGAGGAAACCTTGCTTGTGCCTTCTTCATCAATGATTAGAGGCCTTTTGCCAGCAGTGGGAAAGTGGCTAGTATGACAAACGTATCCCAGAAATCTTGTCATAATGGTCTACCATCCAAGTAAACCCATTATGATACGCACGAGTCACCACTTGGGTTTTGTCTTGTGACGATGGAACGAGCTAAGCCAAAAGAAGCCTATTAACTCGCGACTTAAATAGATTGGGGTCATATGAACTCGGAAACACCGACATAGGCAGGGAATTCCACTCTGTGACTGTGCGCATAATAAAAGATGCAGCAGTGCGAATTTGTGGAACATCGGCAAGGTATGGGTGATAACCCGCAGTACGTCTGGACTCCCGATGGAAGAAGAAAGATGTCCTGTTTGGACTGTACTTCGGTGAGTGTGCCCCTGACCTCGTGGAGCTCTTGGGCACACTCACCAAAGTAGTCTGCAATAGACCGACAAGTATGGAACTTTGCGCCGGTGGGCCGGGCTATAAAGCTTTGTACCCACCAGCTTATCGTCACCAATGAGCGTCTTGTCTCTGCGCAAAGAATACGGTTAGTTGACAGCAATACTCCACATAATACACATGTCACAACCGTAAATGATGCCATTGCAAAAAAGATAGTTAACAATTACACGTAAGATCGCCATGCATGGCATACCAAGGCATGCATAATAGACAGAAAATTACAAGCCCATGGCCCACATAACGTAATGACTAAGATTCCCATAATTAACTCCTACTTGATGACCAGAAGCTCAGCGGGACATTAAGTCATCAGCGGTCAAGTTGGGTTTGAATACAGTTAAAATAATTGTGAAGTAAGATCATCATTAGGGGAATGTAGAAACTCTATAAATGTTTATCTTAGGAATGATATACAGGATGGAAGCGACACCGACGCATGAACGTTACATCGTATTCAGTACATGATTCTCCACATAGAAATTTTTAATCGGTATTAATTATAAGATAAGTTTTATTTAATTGTGTATTGCATTTTAATTTTGATTGAATTTTAATTAAGTTGAGTTGAGTTGAATTTTAAAATTTTATTGTATTTGAATCAATTCTATTTATTTTGTAATATTTTTTTTTTTTAACCAAATTGTGATGTTTTTGTCTTTTTTTTGTGTTTGTAATGTGATTATAGTCTGACTGTATTGTGTGAATTGGCAATGGGTGTAAATTACATAAATAAATAAATTATTATTTATTATTATTAAAAAAAAACAGCTGTTTCCTACCACAGTACAAATACAAATAGTTTATTTTTCTTTCACTAGATAGTTAGTGATAGAAGTATCCTTTTAAGCAAGTAAATGCCTGTATTAGAACACTCCACTCTTCCATAACTTAAATTGTACATTATACAAGAATTATGTTAACTACTACTAATATATTTACTACTAGCTGACCCGCGCAACTTCGTCTGCGTTCGGATTTTCCCCGTTTTTGCAATCTTTTTCATAAATGCTCCGCTCGTTTTGGTCGTAGCGTGATGTTGTGTAGCCTATAACCTTCCTCGATAAATGGGCCATCAAACACTAAAAGAATTTTTCAATTCAGACCAGAAGTTCCTGAGATTAGCGCGTTCAAGCAAACAAACAAACTCTTCAGCTTTATAATATTAGTATAGATTTATAATTTATATAATTTCGAGGAAGAAAATTAAGAAAATTAAAGTCACATAGAAATACAGTGCAATACCTACACAGTCAAAATGTATGGAACAACTATTTTTATGCCGTTTGTGTGATCCTTCCACCCTGTATAAGAGATATCGATGTATGATGATCAGAAATCGGAAATGATAGAATTTATTTTCCAACTTCAAGAAATTAAATAATCTAATACTTCCCTCCAATTTAACACCTTTATATCGGAATTTAAAAATCATTCCAGGATTGTCAAATTTTCGCAACTAATCTTGAACCTAATGCTTAAGCGATAAAGCTGAAAATCTATTAAAGAATTTTGACAGATTTTAGTAGCTTGATGTGCTGGCGTCTGTACTATCCACATGTTACTTACTTCCTTAAACTCACGATAAACATAAGACCACATAATATTTTATTGAGCTTATGTGTCATAATTAGCGATTCAAAACTAATTTTCGTGTTGTAAAATCTTTTGGATCACAAAGGTCAACAGATTCTATTAGATTAGATAATTACATTTTTTACAGCACGGCCGTCCAACGTCTTTATTTAGTTATAACATCTTCAATTACCATTAGACAAAAAATTAATCGAATAGGTACCATTTTTTCTTAGTCACCTAATCATCTGCCATACCCATCTAAGACTTCTGATATTACTTCCGCCATACCGAATGTTTGTATAAACAAAAACTTTGATTTTAATGTACTTCAAGAAAAAAATACTGGCTCCCGGACTCTAATAGCATCATCAGGCTTTGAATTAGTCTCGGAGACCGGGTCGTGGTATTATTATCGTCGCACACTCGCTAGAGTTGACGGAATACATTATGAGGGACTGTTTATGTGAGGTCAAACCATAATCTAGCGTTAGTTATTCATAATACCCACCAAAAAGAAAAGAAGCATACTCCGAGTATGCTTCATTTCTTTTTCGTGCAGCTAAGATAATTCAACAAAGTTGATCGTGGATTTCTCAGCTTCTTTGATGGCAAAAGGCTCGTCCTACTACATGGGACCTCTCTCTCTGCTGAGTGGAAGTCTCTTCCAAATCTCTCCACTTTAGGCGGTTTGTGTCAGGGGACCTAAACATGACTGCAAGAATGTGGGTTTACTAAAGGTACACCTCTGCCTAACCCTTCGGGAATTATAAGCGCCAAGTTATGTTAATCATGGTTTTTGCACTGACTGGATTGCTCAGATGCATTGCAATTTCGATTGTTATATGAATTTCGTAACTATAAAGACTGATGAGCGTAATATTATTATTAGATTAACACTCACATCAGTATTTAGAAAAAATCCAAAACTAAATTCCCCAGCTCCATCAATTTTCAAAACAGAAAAAGGACCGCACTTTTTCGCAAAAAGAAAGTTTCACCCACTGCAAACACTGAAAAAACTATCGCACAACGTCCGCTTTTGACACATTTCAAGCAGAATAACGAACGTTGAATTTTTATTCTGTACTCAAACAAAGACGCGACTGGCCCAGCTATGCATAACACCATCCAAAGCATAGTTATGCATTTTTCACGGTAGCTGTCATATCAAATGAGTAATTTGTACATACCAGGTTATTATTCAGACACCTTTGTGTTTTTTCCCACAATTTGCTCCCTGTATCACTAAAACCACTTTTTTTTCTGACTACCCTCTAAATAAAAACTTTTATTACTGTGTGTTAAGAGTGGTATTTGATTAGCATGCATTTGAGTTACGGCAAAAACAATGGTTGCATTTATGAATGACACTGATAGATCTGCTTAATTCTTTTGTTCGAAGTTTTGGGGTTCCAACGTCGAAAATGAAATTCACATTTGATGGTTTCCTGGTAGTTTCAATAACAGGAAATGTTTCTGAACTTTGTTAGGAGTGGTCTGACCGTCTGAATTTCTGACGAATAAATTCGTGCCGTGCAATTTAAACTAACACGGGAAACTGTCAGGAAGTTAAAATCGAAATGTCGCGAATTTAGGACATCGGTAAGCTCCGAGTGTTTCACTAGTTCACTAGTTTAGATTTTTAGTCGGTATTTCTGTTAATTGCTTTGCTTACCTTTTTATTTGTTGTGCGAACTAGGAATCCAAACGCAAAATGAGATTTCCTTTCGCATAAGAACATGCTTGATATAATTATATAAGAATATTTAAAGTAGATTGAATAGAAGACGGGGGAAGAAAGTGCTCGAATGGATATCACGGACGAGGAATGTGGGAAGACAACCGATAGGTGGCCAGACGAGCGCATTAAAAAGGCCGGAAGAAACTGGATAGCCATAGCATTGACATTTGGAAGAGACCTAAAGCTGAGTGCATTGGGTGGCCAAAAGTTGCAGAAGAGAAGGTTACTCGGTTCAATTAGGTATGTCTGCTTACCAGTAGCGAAGGGTCGAATTTATTAAGAGGTAAGCCGGAGTCTGTCTGTCTGTATGTCTTTAATTTTATATTATATTTTTTCTACGGAATACTGATTGTGCCCGTTGTCAAATGGAAGCCAGTAGGAATCGAGTTGTATGGAACCTTCGCCACTGCTGCTCACCGAATTTCTCTGGATGACTATCCTTTGGTGACAATTTAGTAGTTTTTCCGACATGAATTATTTTTTAGCTTTTTATTTATATTTTTACCAATCCATACTAAGTAGGTAACATCATAATTTAAAAAGTATTTCGATGAAAGGACTATAACCTGGGCTAGGATCCCTATAGGATACTTCATATCCCCTAGTACGTTCCCGGCGGGATTATGATCCACAGCAAAAGTTAGTTGTCAAATAAGCTGGACCTACGGAACTCTACTCAGTTTTTTTAAGATAACGGACTTACTAACACTAATGAAACAGACATTAGGATGATATTACATATTCTTTTTTAGTGTTTTTATAAGAGGTACCTAATTGATATTGATGTGAGGTGTTATTAAATTTTTTGCTTCACACTTATTAACGGAATTACCTAGGACTTTAATGAACTGTTTTAGATGCTTACAAATTAAGTTTGAATAAAAAATAATGACGTTTCTGTGATCAGTCATTCTTTTTCGGAACTATTTACTTGCAACAGCGCCACATAATGATTGATATTTCATGAGTGAATTTAAAATCTTGAACAATAATCAGTCTGTATCAATCGATCGGGTCGATATTCAGGTTAAGCCGTGCTTTCCTAGGTTGGTCCGTGGATGGGTGACCACTTATTACATACCGAGTTGTCTGCGTGCCTCAGAAAGCACGTTAAGCCGGTCGGCCCGGCTGTCAATTGTATATCTTTGAAAGTCACCCGAAAGTCTGACAAGCAGTCTTACCAATGGGTATCGTATTACCCAGTACTAACTGGGTTGTGGAGGTCAGATAGGTAGTCGCTCCATGTAAAGTACTGGTTTTCAGCTGCATCTTGTTAGACTGGAAGCTGACCTGACTGAAAGTCTAAGGGAAAAGGCTAGGAAGATGATGAATAATCCTATAACGTCCCCCTAGTGGGGTTGACGTATCCCTGTGGATAAAAACTCCCAAAAACAATAAAGAGGAAAAAAAAACGTTCCCAAAACTGAGATTCAGGTCTCCTCTCTATGATAGGGAATGCTGCAATCCACCACTTGAGCCCACTGCTGGTTGGGGTCTTCTAATTTTTGGTTCTAGGACATATCAGGTTTCTCAGTCATATACCATCACAGTTTAGATAGCAGTAGTGATGAAATAAATTTACACAAAGTAAAGTGCTTTTTTTTTTTAGGTTGGGAAATCATCAAATGATTTCCCGCTCGGAAGGGAGTGTCAGACTTGTACTGACTAAAACCCATCCATGTTCCTACTTTGCCCTTTGTGTTCCAGGGCCGCGGTATCTCTTTCGAACAGTCCCGCAGCCCTGGCAGGCATCGGCCCATGCGGACCCCTACGTGGTTGCTGACATCTCTTTGAGGCGCGCGTGGAACACGAACGCGCCGTCGACACGGCCTGTCGTCATAAGACGGCCACACGGCGAGGCCCGCACCACAGGTCACCACAGGCCCGCGCCTATGGTGGCCGGGGGCCACCACGTGAGGACGTGAGGCTCTTTCCCTCTCACGTCCCGCCACCTCCTTCACTAGCACTACTGCTTCGCAGAAGGAGGTGACGGCTTCCCATTCCCTCTCGCTCCGGACCATGGCTTGAACCAGGGCCGGGCGCGAGAGATCGCCGCCGCCAATCGCTGCTACGAGGACACGGCGCTGCTCCGCCCAAGCGGGGCAGACCTCCACAGTGTGCCTGTGCAAGTGCCTGCCTGGCTTCGAACTCACGAGCTACGACACGTAAGTCGGTCGTAATCACACCCGTTACCACAAGGTCAACAAGCTCTTAAAATCCCTTGACAATAACATATTGTTTTACGGTAAAGATTTAAAAATAAAGTCGCGGAAAATAAAACGCCAGTTAAACAAAGTCAATAAAATATATGAAATATTAAAAGATGTTTTCAGATCCTTTTAAAATTCTGATATCAGTATAATTTTACTGTCGGGAACAGATCGGAATGGTTATACTTCTGCTGGATAACACTTTTTTATTACTTTTGCACATATGGTAATGCTTTTTCTAAGTTTTATTGTTTTAGGTTTTACGATGGCCGTTGGAAGTGTCGTTTAAGTTATTTTAAAGATGGCGGCAGTTCAAGTATTTATTGAGGAATGTAATTTGATAATCGGCTGTAATTTTACAAGGAATATATGTAATTTTATACCTCTTAACAAGGTACAACTCGTAGCTAAATAATATCAGCTGTACTTACGGGTCGATCTTCAAAATTAAGCAACGCTCGCAAAGGTTGGTGATGGATGGGTGACCATCCATTTCATTAAGTTTCCACCGTACCTCGGAAAGCACGTTAAGCCGTTGATCCCGGCTGTCATTTGTAGATATTTGACAGTGGTTATAGATAGTCAGATGCCCGAAAGTCTAACAATTAGTCTTACCAAAGGGTATTATATTATCCAGTAGCTGAGTTGTGGAGGTCAGATTGGCAGTCGCTAAACGTAAAATAGTATTAGTAGTATTCAGCTGTATCCGGTGAGACTGGAAGCCGACCCCAACCAAGTAGGGAAAAGGCTACGCAGATGGCAGACGATGATGAACAAGATAAATTTAACACAAAAGGGTGTTTGAAAAATATGATTTAAGGCGCTTTCACCTTAAGTTATTATTAATACTGTTGTTGTGTTTAATGAAGCAATTCAATACTTCACTATGAAGTTTCGTTAACTTTAGTAACTTCTTGTTATTGGCAAGGAGTTTCTTTGTTAAATAGTTTATGCTTTAACAATATCTAATACTTAAAGTACCGCAATCGATTGAAAATGATTCCTAAAGTTCTAGAACTAACAAATCTGTTTCAAAAACTGATACTGCAAATAGAACGTAAAGCTCTGGTTAAACTGAAGCTTGTCCCGCGCGGGATGGCGTGTCCCACGCGGGATGCGTTATGAAATTCGCTCGCATTGATTGTGTTACTTGTATGGAGGTGTTCAAACTGACGCGAATAATCACGTGACATCTTTGATTATTAAAACAATCGACGCTCACAGTCGCGTCCCGCGGCAGATTCGCCTCAGTTTGCGTATTAACGTAAGATCACGCCTTTTGAATCCCCGAAAGGTCAGGTAGAAGTGTATCTAATAGTACAACCACATTAATTGACATTATACCTGCTATTAATTTGACATTGTATTTATTTGTTGACATATTTTAAATGAATTGACTCTTGAACTGGACATTTCACTCAATTTTAATAGGCTTTTAAATGTCGTTTCTGCGTGTGATTATTTTATTTAATATGTAATGTTCAACACAATATAAATTGTTAATGAATAATAAATTAAATAAAAATAAAAAAAATTCGGTTATGTTTAAGTCCTATGTAATAAGGAGCGAGCCATCGGTTTATATTGCCATCAACCGGACACAAATCGGGACCGGTCAATGTGGCGACACTTGGGGGAGGCCTATGTCCAGCAGTGGACGTCTTTCAGCTGAAATGATGATGATGATGATAGGCACAAATCCACTCTGTGGCTGCTACTAAGAAATTCCTGTTGGAAACCCAAAATAATGCCCGACCTGGGAATCCAACATAGACACAGACCAACGAGGTTAAACTCGCCCCGGTGTGGTCGGAGCTTAAAACTTGCTTGTTTTATTACTCAACCAAACCAGAGACTAAGATCTAATCAAGGTAGACTAGATCGTAAAGTCTTTGATAGCCAATCCTCTCATATGATCTCAATTTAAGATAATAAGAATGGTTTTGGATTGATTCAGCAAAACTTTATTGTGTCTGCTTGTCTGCCAAATTATCAATTTTATGACTTGTAAAGTTTTTACTATGACATAATTTTATAGCAAAAGCGTTCGTGCGATTAATTTTATTACCTGTTTTAATTTTATTTACATCATTGCCTCGTTGGTCTAGTGGGTTCGATTCCCAGGTCGGGCAAAGTGTTAGTGGGTTTCTCCATAAGGAATTTCTCAATAGCAGCCACGAAGTCTGGATGTGTGCCAGTTGATGGCAATAGGCTCACCCCATAAATATTACATGGTACATATACATAGCTCCAAATGTGGGTGTATTTTTAAGTACACCTCTACCATACTCTTCGGGTATTATAGGCGTGATGTTATGTTAAATATTGGTCCATTGGCAACGGCGTGCCTGCGTCCTATGCACTCTATTCAGAGCCAAGGATTAATCTTTGTGAGACTTCAAGAGTCCAGCTCTTTCTGCCCACTCCATCTGCACCTGCTTGCCATCAAGAGGGACCCCATTGGGTTGTGAGTTGGCCCATTGATTTTTTTTACCTACCTACCAATCCCGAAAATATAAAATTGCTTCTAAAAACGTTTCAGGACACGGATGACTTTCAGGAATATAAAGGGCAATTTAGAAAGCTATTTAAAAGACTACAGCCTTAACAATGACGTAATCAGTTTATTTGAGGAACTACCGTCCAACAGCGAAGAAATGAGAAAAGACGCATCATGATTTTTTTTAAGATTCCACGTGTAGATGGCACTATCTCTGTCACAATTTAGCAGCTTGCCTTTTAGTTGTCATAACATCACGCTTGGATTACCCTGAAGGGTTAGTTAGTAGTGTACCTATGTAAACCCTTATTGCATGTACTGGGCGAGCCCATTGCCATCTACCGGGCACAAGTCGTGATCGCATATAAGGAGAGAAACAGATATCCAACTATCAAGACACTTCTTTAATTATGCATCTACCGAATAATTGCTTTAGGTTGAATTTTACTAATGAAACTGAATGCGATTAGTAAGTAGGTACATCTTAACCGCGTTCAAAAGCTATCAGTTATAACTTTTGAAACTGACATGGTCACTAACATTATCATTAACACTGAAAATGGGGTAGTTCAATACATAATACATTGCAATGGAATAGACGCCGACAGCACTTTTTTTTTTCGGATGCGAAATCATCAAAGGAGTGGAAAGTGTCAGACTTGTACTGACTAAAACCCATCCATGTTCCTTCTTAGCCCTCTGTGTTCCAGGGCCGGTATCTCTTTCGAACAGTCCCGCAGCCCACGCCGACAGCCTTTGAACACCGTTTATGTCGATACGAAGTCTAAAACCACAAACATTCAACACTAGGTAATCAACACGAATTTCAGCCCCTATTCGTAAGGTACTCAACAAGAGTTCGGTATCATCAGAAAGTGCTTTAAAAGAGTTCAACCCTAAAATGCTCACGACGCCTTCAGGCGTCGGCGTCACACGTGGCGTGACGTCGTAAAACGTAACGTTTTTATACGCGACTAACTGATTGCGTGACGTTAGCTTGCGTTCTCAAATTAAGTGACGCCTTGATAATTTAAAGAGTTACAAGGTGGTTTAAAAGAATAAATTGTACGTTTTCGTGGCAATAGATGTTATGGATTTTTTTTACAAATTATATATCTTTAGTTGTTGTATTTATTCACGTTTTCTAACCTAACAGATAGACGTGTTGCTGGGTAGTTTGTTCCACCACTTCTTCCCAGCAAAAGAAAATAGCGACGGGCAGGCATTTTGAGAGACTGACTTTAGATTTTAATAACCATAACTAACGAAAAATAACTTGATAAATTCTAAAACTGTTTTAATCTTAAACCTATACTGTCACTTACGGGATATCTTCCGTGATTGTAAATCAAAAATAAATATGTTATTATTATTTTTTATATTTGTAATATCGGGAGCTCAAAATAATGAACAATCACGGAAGATATCCCGTAAGTGACAAAATAAGTTTTGATAAATTCTAGCATATTTTATTCAGCAAAAGAAAAAGATACCTGTACCACTACCAACATAATCTAATTTCCTTCTTATTTATTCTGAAGTCCCAATAATTCTAACACAGTTACCAAATCCTAATTCCCAGACGCAGACAAACAAACAACGGCTGGTTCGAGTATTTTAGCGATTTTACACCCAAATTTTACTGCCAGTAAGTAAATTTGCACGGTATTGATGTGCGTTAGTTCGCGATACGAGCGGGTTTGTGGCCCGCCGAGGTTTATTTTACATGCTTTTTATAACAACGTTTAATGTTATTAGGGTTTAAGAGCACTTTTATTGATTGCATTTTATGGGGCGGCAGGTGGAGGGTTATTTGCGATCGCAAGATTTGTTTTGAATGCAAAATGGTGAACCGCAAGCTGAAATTAATAATGGCAAAAAGATCTAAGTCCTCGTTGGTCCAGTGGTTGCTAGTGCTACTGCTGAGCTGGTCCCGAGTTTGATCACCAGATTGGAAAAAAGTGTAATTGGTTTTTTTTTTTAAAAAAAACTTAGTATTCCGGAGTCTAAACTTGTGCCCGGTCGATAGAAATAGGCTCGCCCTATTACATGGGACTTCAAAACGGCAATCGAAATGTATTCATACTAAAGTTCACTTCTGCCTTATTCTTATGGGAAACTGACGTGACGTTATGGTTCAAAGTTATCTACCATCTGCTTATCTGTTTTCCCAACTATGTTGGGGTCGGCTTCCAGTCTCACCGGGTGCAGCTAAATACCAGTATTTTACATGGAGCTACTGCCTATCTGACCTCCACAACCCAATAAGTACTGAGCTGTTGGCAGTTACTAGACTGGTTGTCAGACTTTCTACCTGTAACGACTGTCAAAGATCTGCAAATGACAGTGCGGACCAACGGCTTAACGTGCTTTCCGAGGAATGAAGGAAACTCGGTAAGTAATGGATGGTGACCCATCCACGGATCGACCTTGGCAAGCGCTGTTTAAACTTGAATACCCGTGCGACTGTTATTATTTTACCATGAGCACATAACATTCTGATACTCATACCTCTCAAAGCAATGCTCAAACTCGGTATGTAATGGGTGGTCACACATCCACAGACCAACCTAGGCAAGAGCACTTTAACCCGAAGCTTGATCCGAGCAGCTGTCTTTATTGAGCCACGAGCTCCTCCTCTTCCGTTATGATTCAAAGCAATAAAAACGCCAAGCAACAATCCCAGATAGTTCAAATAGTACAAATCACAATTGTCTTTCAACAAGCGCTATTCCCAATTCTGAGCAAAATATCATGGAAATTACATAATAATTATACGTATCTCCAGCATGCATCTGGGCACTTTGTTCAGGGCACCCAAGCGTGTTTGCTATCGTGAGTACATTATACAAATGGAAGGAACAACGGTAGTTTAATGATTGCTTAGCAGTCGTTTTTAGATACAACTCTGAAGTTTTTGTGAGTTTAAACTGTTTGACATTGTTTGCTGTAATGACATATTTTAGTGTGCGTTTTGGGAGAAAATTACTGAGCTTTTAAAGCATCTACTTTAGTAGATAGTCTTGTAAGTACATTAATATTATAAAGAGGTAAAGTTAGTAGGTTTTGTTGTATGGTCTGCGATACTACACATCCATTTTTTTTTATTACAGTTGGAAAGCTACACTTTTACCGAGTGTCATAGGATAACTATATTTGTTCGACGCGAACGAAGTCGCAAGCAGAAGCTAGTCATTCATAAATCACTCTTCTTTATATATTTATTGTTACGAGTGTTTAATTAGAAAAGCTGCAAAACAAGGCAAATTATGATGTCAGCTTACATCCTAATAAAAGCACTAGCTACTAGCGAAGCTCAAGCTAATTATCGTTCGTTAAGCAAACGCTGAGCAACCAGTTGCTAATTGCTGTTATTATACAATAAGGCACAATTTAAATTGTTTCTCTGTACGTTCATTTTTAATGAACTAACTCGGATGAGGTTATAATTTATTATTTATTTTAGCCATTTTCTGTAATCATACGCTGTTTTCATACTAAGTCTGGCTTTTTACTCATCACTTTCACCGTGTTTTTGAGTTTTGTATTTAATCCCGTCTTTGGATTAGGTTAAAGCAGAAATTTAATTTAATCCGGCGAATAAATGAGGAGGAAATATAATGGTAATGTAAAAACAACAGTATGAAATAAACTGACACCTCCCTTGACTTTCCTTCCTTCATTTGCTTTATAACCTCGCCGACCTCTGCGATAATCTTAATCATTATTTCATTCTGTACTACAGCTTTATTGTGTTACACTGACGGTCTGCACTTTTCACCCTGATGTTCCTAAACAATAAGGTTGAGAATTGGTCGACCCTCAGTGAGCTCGGTAGTACTTGATAGATTCCTACAGAACTAGTTATAACGATAAGGCTTTACAACCGCTGTCGCTTAACATAACACCAAATGTCATTAAAGGGTTAACCAGAGCTATAACATAATTCGCGGGCCTGTGGACGGTGAGTAATGGGCTAGCTCGCCCTCCGTCCGTCTTATGACGACAGGCCGTGTCGATGGCGTGTTCGTGTTCCACGCGCGCTTTAAAGAGATGTCATTAAATCGGAAGGTGTCTGCAAGGGCCGATGCCTGCTGGGGCTGGGTTTTGGTACAAGTCTGGCACTCCCTTTCGCTCCGCACAGAGCCCGGGTCATTTGGCGAAATGTAAAAGGGGGCGAGCCTCTTATCATCAACCGGCCACAAATCCAACAGGCTGCTTTAGAGAAATTCCTGATAACACTGCCCGACCGGGAATCAAACCCACAACCTCACGCTCAGTAATCGATTACAAACACAATCAACATTATAACTACCTACCACAATCACATAACACAACGTTTTACACCTGATTAAACTCATGACAATAGGTCGAAAGCTACCTAATTAGCTGTATCAGATCACGCTGGACAACTCCTGACAGACACGCGTCATGACGTCACAGGTGCATGACAAATTAATCTATTTGGACGAGTGAATTTGCGGTATCTGTTACTGGATTGACTGACGTAGGAACGGCTACAAGCATTATTAGCTGATGCACATTTAAAAGCCATTTTCTCGCAAACGACGGTATATGATTTCGTATTTTGTTTCAAATTTCTACCAGATTTTAGCAAAAAAACGCTTTTGAATCATACTTAAGTGACCGATTAGTATGCTCGTGACTGTACGTACTACTATGTCCACACGGCGTCACATCGAGCTATACATTTCCAGTATAACCTGACCTCGCTTTGTATTAGCTTTCCGAACAATGAGAGACAAGTTTAATTTGGTTTTGTATAATTTGATTGGCTGCCGTGCATACCTATTATAGATAGGGGTAGTAGGATTGCCACACGATCTGTGATTGGTGAAGTTATATATTAGTGAGGACAGTTTGGTCTGGGGTTTGAAATTAGACCGCAGATTCTATCAAGGGTAGACAGTTTAACTTTGCCTAAATTAATGGGCACCACTGCACTAGGTTTAAGTACGAATGTACCTACACTACCTACCAGTAGCGAAGGGTCAATTTTTGTAAAAGGTAAGCCGGAGTAGATATCTTTTGTCTATAAAATACTGACTGTGCCAGTCTTCAAAGGGAAGCCGGTAGGAATCGAGTTGTATGGAACCTTCGCCACTGCTACCTACCTACCTTCGGCCGGTCAACCCAGATAGATTTTCTATAAAGAAGGTAAATAAAACAGAATAATAATTATTCATCATTTACTCGCATGTATGTAGGTAGAATGTGTTTTATACTTGAGAACTTAATTATAACAAAAAGCTACATAAAAAAACATGCCTTAAATCGGACTTTAAAAAAGTAAAAAGTCCCCATTAAACGCAGGAACATATTTCAGAGCTAACTTTAGTAACACGCACGCAATGCTGCGTGATAAACGCTAAACACCTTACACGCTATACGAAGCACTCCTACGGCCAAATTCTTGTCGATTCCAATGGTTAAACGTCAATCCATATGTAAAACGGTTGCATCCGAAAATGGATTCGATTTAATTTAATAGCCGTATATTCGTGTATGTGCTGCTGATATTCTGCTTATTTTAAAGGATATCTGACATTAAGCATAAAGATTATTCTAGAACTTGTAACTTATAACTGCTTTTAAAGGTGGACGCGCACCTAGTCGCGCCGCAGGAGCCGTATGCGCCGCAGTCATCGCATTTTATAAATCTTTATATGAAATAGTATGCAACACGTTTGCTCTAAACAGAAATACTGATAAAATAATTGATGCAATTCGGCGCTTACGATGCGGTTAGGGTGCGCGGGACCATACGAAAATGATGACTGCTGCGCGTACGGCTCTGGAGGCACGTCTAGGTGCGCGGAACCGTAAAACAACAATCATGAGCTGTTTGTGTCAATATTCCATAGCAATTATAACACTGACAGCTCTTGATCTCTGTTTAGAAGTTGTTGATCGCGTTCCTTTTCATCGGTACAGTTTGCCCATATTCATGTAACATTTTACTGTACAGCACATTAAACAAAAATATATGTATGGATATATGTATATCCTATCATAGGTACGGACATAAAATGAATCGCAAGCGCGCCAGTGGTGACATCACGAGACCTACTGACAAGTCTACCCACACCACAGCATGCTTCTACGCCTTATGTATATAGCTCGAGGCGAAGACGACATTTAGCGTCTGATCGCAGTTGTGTTGAGACGCCCTGGAACTGTACCCGATTCATTGTGCCCCGTGTTATTGTGTTAAATTGTATTTTTTAGGTAATTTGTTATATTAATAGAAACAGTGTTTCGCACCCAGTGTATTTTTATTTCACGAAACCCATCTTCTGCCCACATGATGTACGAGCCTAACGGAATAAATCCTGACATATCTGACATGTATTTAAAACTAGTGTACAATGGGAGGTCTTATCACAAAGGGCGATCTCTTTCGAACAACCTTTGATGGCCTTTTCCTCCTTTCTAACAATTGCTCCTCTTTTTCAATTTCTAGTAAAAGTGTAAGCTCCTAATGCATTCATGTTTTAGTTATGTAAGACGTAGGTTGTAATCAGTAGACATCCTCATTAATGCTGATAAATAGTGCTATACGATCCTCCAGCCGTAATACTAAGAAATCATTAGTTGAATCTATATTATTATAACATCGCTGAGTCACTTGAATAAACAATAACACGAATCCTACATTAGCTATTCCTTGAAATCCGATAACGCCGTACCTTCTACATGTCTCCAGTATTTCGAAAACATTACCAATTCATCTTTCACCAAATTCAAATAGTCTAGGCGTAAAAATAAGAACATGTTCTAGATATTTCATATCTCGCCTAGTACCTTCGTCTACGACATGTCATTTGACGTTATCTCACGGCTCCTCAAGTCTTGACGTTGTAAGACGATTTGTTCCTACCTACGTATTTGGTAGACATACCTTTCAGAATTGTTGGTAATATTGAAATTGCAGAAGACGCTGCGTTGTAAGGCCTCCCACTAGTTGGACCGATGACCTGGTGAAGGCTGCAGGGATCCGCTGGATGCGAGTCGCACGGGACCGGTCAATGTGGCGACACTTGGGGGAGGCCTATGTCCAGCAGTGGACGTCTTTCGGCTGAAATGATGATGATTGAAATTGCGATTTGGGAATAATTGGGTATTGACTGCCTCGCTGCATGCGGTCCTGGGTTCGATTCCCGGGTTGGGCAAATTGTTATTGGATTTTTCAGCCACGAAGTCTGGATTTGTGCCCGGTTGATGGCAGGAGGCTCGCCCCCTATTACATGGGACTAAAACATAATTAGCAAAATGTGGCTGTACTACTAGGTACATCTTTGACTATTTAACCCTTCGAGGATTACAGGCGTGATATTATGTTATTTGGGTATAGAGTCAAGTATTGCTTTATGACATGAACACGTTCTAGATAATGATCATTTCAGAAAACGAAGGTATTTTGATGACAATACCTCGACCATGTAGAGCGAAAATCGCACATTTGCAAAATTAAGACATGTTTACTTAAAAGTACAAATTAAATAAGGTACTTATGATAAAGACTAATAATGTTCAAGGAAGAAACTTAAAACAGAACATTCATCCTTAAATACGTGTCTTAAAATCATATCATTATGACAGGAAAAACAGAGAAAGGAAAATCAAACCACACAATGAAGTAGTCGACCCAATTTCGCCACGCTTTACACTGATTCCTCTCAACAGAATTTACCTCATCTGATCTACGAGCAAAATATTGTACTGTGTTAAACCGTTCATATTTTGAATTTCAACAGAGTAATTTGATGTTCCAAATAATCGTGTAACACTTAACGCATGTACGTAAGGCGAATCGTGACGCGAATACGAAATTGTGAAAATTAATTCACTTCGTCGGCTGAATCACGAAATTAGCCAAGCGAGTTTCAGAAACAGGAAACATATATACATAGCGAAATGAAAATATGTGACGTATTCGGAGATATACTTGTAGCTTCACTGAGTTTACGTTGAATATTTAGATCAGTATAATAACATTGACTGTCAACGAAAATAGTTGTCATATTCATGCTTCCAGAATTCTGTACTCACGCAAATGTAATTGACAATGGCTTCTATTACACCATTGTGACACAGTTTGATTGAAATTCAGTATTGGCAAGATCCATACTTAGCGTTGCCACTAGGATCTAGAAAAGTGTCAAACACTTTCAAGGCGTTTGCTATTGCTACAACAATTTCCATCAGGAAACTCCAAAAAAGGTCTATAACTATGTCATTACTCCGTGACCGCACTGGTGAAATCCCAAAACACGTTACCCAAAATTAGCAAGACTCCCAAAATTAATTACTCCGCTTCCACAATCATAACAACACCCTATAAAACATTTAATCCACCTAAAACTTGAACTGAACATAAACAGTCAACTCCACACCATCTTGACCTCAAAACCGTCTCAAATTGGTCCCAAAGCTAACTAAATCATACGTGCGATGTTCCCGTAAACCCCTCTAGCCACTAGAGGACTGTGGACATGTCTGCCAGCATAATTGGAGCACGCCGGAGTCACTTATGTCGTGACAAGTTGACAGAACGTGCCCAGCTTGCTACTAAAATTTACCTAAAGTTAGATTTTAAGAATTTAGGGAGCTTCTTGGTCTGTGTTTTTTGTGGGTAGTAAGATAAAAGTTTTTGTACAAGTTTCGGGTAGTTCGCACGTTTGGTGTTGGACTGATTTGCTGTAGCTTCGTGGCTGTTTGAATTTTTCAATTTGCTGCAGGAAATAATCGTCATCTGCCTAGCCTTGTCCCAACTATGTTGGGAGCAGCTTCCAGTCTAATTGAATGCAGCTGAATACCAGCAATTTACATGGAGCGACTGCCTATCTGACCACCACATCCCAGGATTTTTTTTTCTGTCATTTAGTTCTTGTGTTCGGAGACAAAAGCATCGAAAACGTCAAGTTATCATGAAAATATCCTATTAAGTAAATTGGAGCATCAAAGTTGCTACACACAAAAGTTCTCAGTATTTGTTTTGACAATTCAAGTTCAACCTCGGTATTGTCCAAACAAACATACCAAGAACTTTTCACTTCCAAAATTAAACAAACATTCATAACGAACACTCGGTAAAACTTCAAAAATTACTGACACTTCAAAAGCGGAAATCGAAAATTGTAACTCAAATAATAAACAATTGGTGTTGAATGTTTGTGCTGGCAACGCGTTTTAACCGTTTAAACGACGTGTTAAATATTCAATCCGTGATTAGCTAGGTAAACAAAAGAGCGTTGTCACTACACCGCTTTTGTAGGAGAGAAGCCGCTGTCTGGGTTATTTCCGGCATCAGGAACTGATCTGACGTTTGAATATCTTATTTGCTGTAAATTAGTGCTTTTATGAGTTTTATGTGCGGAGAAATGTGCTATTGACAGTTTTATGTGGGGAGAAATGTGCTATTGACAGTTTTCATTAGCAGTTTTTAGAATGTCTGGAATTCTGGAAAATCACGTTTTCTTTAGAAATTCGTAATTTCTGACGCCCACTGGAAGCTTACTTTGGTGATATCCTACGACAATTTCTTTCTTTTGGTTCCAGTGACAAAAATAGCGTTTATTCCAATTTTCTACGAACGGCTTTAGTTATGTCATAGAACTAAATTAACATTATAATTTCAGAATTGTACGATTAAATTAGTTTCCCAAGCTCCCACCGATCACCTGCGTTTCCTAACCTAACATTTAATCCCGCTGCACCAGACGGAATTGAAGCACGCGCAGCGATTCGCAATTAGAAATTAAACATTCGCGTTGAACTATGCCCGGTTTAAACCATACGGTGACGAACGGAGCGGAGAGATGTGTAGTTGTATCGACTAATGAAATTAGTTGTCCCGACGAGTCGTAGTCAGCACTTCTTCCTCGCGATTATTATGCGAACCGCCAAAGATGGAACTCTCTCTTTCTCTCTCTCTCTCTCTTTCTCTCTCTCTCTCTCTTTCTCTCTCTCTCTCTCTATCTGTGTCCCCTCCCATATTTAACCTCCAAAGCAAGAGTGAACAGGCATCTTCTGGGCACCCTCGTTGCATCATAGACCTCATCCTTCGGTTTCCATCAGGCGTGGTCGATGTCATGAGAAAAAAAGTTGAAATCCACATCGCCAATCTCGCCTCTCGTTTGGTTGAGTTGTTCTAGCAGTATCGCAAGCTAAGCGATGGGCTCGGCAGCACGCCTCCTCTCTGCTATGATGTAAACCGCGTCTTAGGCGCGTCGCACGACACACGTGGCATTCTTAAGACACCTTTAGCAGGAGACTAACTCAGGATTGTGGTGACAAACAGAATCTCAAAGTTAAGGATCAAGTATGGTCATGGTCACTTCGTCTGCACACAAGACAACACTGTCATAGAGAAGATATTATTAGGGCTTTGATAAATAGTTATTGGTTTATTTATGTGACCTGTTTGTGCATTTAGAAACAGATGTTATTCGTTCTATCTAGACCACACACAGTATTGGATTCTAATGGACTGAGATCGGATATTATTTTTGAATGAGATCTTTCATCTGTTTTATCGTTGGCACAAGAATATATTTTATTTTCTTAAATTATTTATTTATTAGAATAATAAACGAGAAATAATTGTTTACTATTTGCACTTTTAATACTGTCCACAGAAAAAATATTCGGTTCAGCCATTTTGTCAAGTGTAACCTTTTCCAGGACATGACAGAATGAGGACAAAAGGCATATTAAAACACCTTGACATTAAACCCTATTATGCTCTTTCCTCATTTACCGAGTATTCAGATGAAAATACTGTCTAACATTCACGCAACGCATATTTCGTGATTATGCAAAGCAGTCTTAATTGCGTTTAGAGACGCCAGCGCGGCCATTACTGGCTCAAAATGTGTTTGACGAGTAATTAAATTATTTTATTGCGCTACAATTCAATTAGTTTATGGCGCACGACATGCTAAATTCGGTTATGTTCAAAAGTCACGTTAGGAGGGTAGTTTATGGTTTTATGGACTTGCTGATTGATTTGCTTGGAGTTTTAAAAGCATTATCAAGTTTATGGATGTTTCCAGTTGCTAGGAAGCAGATATTAACCGCCTAATACTTAAATTGCGGTTCCCCCAAATAGTACTTCCCTGACAACACCACTGATTTGTTTGTACATATGTCCCCTCTGATGATACTTAACCGCAACCGGTCAGAGTTTCCTTCAAAGAACAAAGGGATACATTATTTTACTATTATGTCATTGAGCAAAGCTACCGGGATTATCAGGGCCATTTTTCCGAATATAATGTTTTCCTTCCTCATTCTTCGAAGAGATTTGACCTCAATTTGTCTCCAAAAGAGATAAAAAGGATTGAAATTATGTATAAGTTATATAAGTACAGCCAAAGACACATATTAATGCGAAAGAGCCACTCTCAAACGAGATGTAGGGCAGGAAGCATTAGCATAATGTCGTAGAAAAAGTAGGTTCAGCAAAATCATATTTCCCCGATGTAGCTGAAAGTCGGCTTTTATCGGATCTTTGTGCTAATAGTTTTCGTGCTGATGTATGCGAGAAAAGTGTATTAACACGGATTATCATCCTGGAAGTTTACTCTTTAATCAATACTTGGTATACTTGATCACCAAAATAGAGTATTGCGTATTCTGTGCATTAGACTTGGCTTCTTGGATCTTGAAGATGTGGATCAAAAGTTATAGAGCCTTCGTTACGAAATGAGGCACCCCAGCCGATCATGCAAATATTACCATCCGTTTCTTCGTCTGGAGGTACAGTTTTACTGGTTTTGAGCAGTTGGAATGATGTCTTGCTTCCTAAACTCTTTGTAAGTAAAATATTAAGTTGCATGAAACCTACGGTTTATTACAAGAAATATTGACTTTATAAGCTGCGTTCCATTTTGACTTTATTTGATGTTTCAGAATGCACTGGCAACACGTGCATTTATGAAACTTTGGCAGGCTAGAAGCAACAAAATGAGGAGGTTCGATAGGTTTCAAAAACATTACAGAGCTACATGGATCTTTTGGCGCCCAGACGACATTGACAGGACGACAGGGTGCTGTTGTGCTGTTGGTAAATTCCACGCCCTATAAGAACTATGCGTCATTAAAGTAAAATAATAAAAAAAATCCTCGACAAACTGTCTGCATTATTCGCCTTTTCATAGGTATTTAGGAAAACTGTGGTATGATAATACCAAGCAAATATTATGAAACGAAAGGGGAGAAATACGTAAGTTGTATTATTAGGTCGACAGCACAACGCTAATAAACTTAATTAATTTTGATCCAAAAATATCTGAGAGACCGCAGCGTAGGTGGAATATTCCTCGTTGTCTTAACATCTGTCGAAATGGAATACCTAAGAATATAATCTTGGAGCAACTGTTGGTTTTAGGATAAATGTAGAACCAGAATGCTAACATTTTACTCCAAGAAATAATTAACTTGTTTAAAAAAAAATTAAAGTCTAGTTTACACTCACGTTCAACTATATCAGGAGACGAAGTGGTCAAAATCAATTATTCAATAAATTTAAAGATCAAACTATCAGATTGTACACTAAAAAGTTTTTATTCAAGTAAGTACAAAAACTAAGAATCATCATCATCATCATCATTTCAGCCGAAAGACGTCCACTGCTGGACATAGGCCTCCCCCAAGTGTCGCCACATTGACCGGTCCCGTGCTACTCGCATCCAGCGGATCCATGAAAACTAAGAATGTTCAGTGCCAAATTAACAAGCCGAGGAAAATCCCTAGCAAGCTTTATAATTAACTCAAAAATTTAATTAAGAATCAAGTTCTAAGGTACAAATACAACAGTACCTACCCAGTAGGCGTGGAACCACAAAAATATGATTTTACCGAAGAAATGACGAACAAAAACACTTATTAGACGAGGGTAAGTAGTACTTACTGAATGGAAGTCTCCAGTTTTTTGTTGAAACGACTTTAAGAGCCATTATGAGTACCGTTAACAGTCCAATTTTGCCACGTCAGCGATGGAATTGTCGATATTTCGAGTGTTGGTGGGTGGAATCCTCTTGATGTCTTTTTTTAAGTAAAGGTAGGGTATTTCGAAATTGTAACAATGTAGAAATGGTGCGTCTTTCCACTCTCAGAGATAGACGACTGTGGGGAGTGGCTGAAGATTAGTTATGAAGTCAGACGATACTTTGAGAAAAACCCATTAAATGTTATGCAAGATGTTTTTGGTTTTTTGATGCCTTTTTTATGTAAAAGTGGGTATTTGGAATCAAAAAAATGCAAAAATTATGAGTCTATCTACTCTGCAAGTTATCTATCTTTATGGAGTGACTGGTCTAGGATTTTGGCGTATTGCAGGCTCGATCCGCACACGGACCAAAGATTAAGATTTCTTTCTGCAAATTATTGTAGCTACGGCAGTCTAATGGTGTACAGTACTGTGATGTATGTTTAGGTTAGCAGTTAGTAATAAATGAGACGTCTCACTGGCTACGCAATGCTGTTCACTGGGCAGTCACATTTGATTTATTAACCACATAAATCCTCACAATACATGGAGCTTCATAGAAACTTGCGGAGTAGCACATATATGTATATGTACATAAACACGTCACGCCTTTTTCCCTTGGAGGTAGACAGAAACCACAGAACGCCACCTACTTTAATTCGTGCATACTCCTTTCGACTCTTCCGAGGTTGCGAGTACTACGCACCTGACCTTACCGAAGAACCCCACCAATAAAGTCAGTGTATGTCCTTCTAGGGCGTTCCCTCCCGGCGTTGCGACACATCTGCCTTGTAAATAACTTTTTTAAACGCCTATAACACATCCCATGCCATGACCAAACCATCTTAGCATACTCTTTTAAACTTCTGTCATTACAAAAACTTTTATTCTGGTGATGTGAGCTAAATTCATTTGAAGGTCGATCTCAAGGTTTTTGATCTCATTAAAATATTAAGAACTTTTGTCTGCAAAGGTATCAGACTCATGAAAGAGCAATTAAACGATTTGTGTCGCAGTTTCAACGCTTGAACTTGAATTTTTCAGACTTTGTAATGCCATATCATCTGTCTTGGTACTTTCGGGAGTAATTGTGAAAGTCATTGTTGTACTTTAGAGATTTAATTAGCTTTGGGGATGCCTAAATCATTAATTTAAGTGTAGTTACTTAGAACCTTGAACTTAGTCCGTGAATGGGTGGGTGGTCCACCACTACATAACAAGATTCCTCCGTGCCTCGGTAGTCATTTCTAGATCTTTGACAGTCATTACAGGTAGTCAGTGGCCTGAAAGTCTGACAACCAGTCTTACCAAAATCTTCAAAAAGACCCCTTCTTGAAGTAAGTATCATATTACCCAGCACTACCTGGGTTGTGGAGATCAGATAGGCAGTCCATGTAAGATACTGTTATTAAGCTGAATCCGAGAAGACTGGAAGCCGACCCCAAAATTTTTGGAAAAAGGCTAGGCAGATAATGATGACTTAGGAGCTTGTACAATAGGCGAAACTAACTGTTTATCAAATTAACAGGGTATTCCTCAAAGCGCAACCAACTAAGCGCAACTAAATTATTCCTCGAAACGCAACCATTAGTAGAGAGATACCCCTCTCTATTTTTCATCATGATTGCGCTTTGAGGAATAAACATATAAATATTATATACATTAATAAATTAAAATAACCTATACTAACTAACTAACTTAAAAATAAACTTAAAAAATGGCGTCAAAAAACTCCTCCTCAACGTAGTCAACTGGTAATGTACCCAAAAGACTGGCGGCGTTGCCACGTTGTATGGCAACGCTAAGCCTTTGGCCAAGGTAAAAGCCAGCCCTTGGGTCACGGGAAGAGTCAACTAAACGTTTAGAAATGTCCTTGAAAAGGCTGTGAGCACTCGGGAAAATAAAAATATAATATTTTTAATTTGAATTTGTGAGCGCGACTAATGATTGCGCTTCGAACAATAATTTAGTTGCGCTTAAAAATAGTTGCGCTTTGAGGAATACCCCAAATTAACAATCTTGGCCAATTTGTCGTTTGTCGTGTAATGCTAGTGTAGTTTAGCAACCAATGATAATCGCAGCAACAATTTGGTAAACAATTAATTTCCCTGACTTTATTAGCGTACACATTAACATAATAAAGTAAAAATCAGTAGCATAACCAAGGCCTGGTGTTGCCCAAGCCGTGGTTAGGATATTTTGACCGTTAAAACTAACTTAAACACTCTTTGAAACTAAAACACACGGTGCTCTAAACAAATGTTCAGTTATAAAGTAAAAATAGTTTTATTTTTTATCTGCCAGTTAACCGTTCAGTTAAGGAAGTGCGGTAAGCTTTTATTGAGCAGTAAAACTAAGTTGCTGACGATAAAAGTGCGGGTACTTTGTAGTTTGAATTCAGTTAATGTATTGTCAATCCATCGTTTTGCAAGAATATACGGAGTTTAATGTGATAGTAGAATTTATTCGTAGTTATTTGAACAGTATATATTAGAGTTATAGTAGATGAGCTGTTGGCCATGACTTTACCTTGGAACGTAAACAGGTGCAAAGTATACCATGTCCTCCTTTGTAAATAATATTAGTTACTGTTAGCCTGTGTCATCCCACTGCTGGGCAAAGGCTTCTCCCTATGACTTCGAAATTGTTGGATCTAGGGCCAATGTTGAGCATTTCTGCCGTATGCCCGACGAGCTGTGGGCCAAAATATCCGCGAAGTGAAGTTGGAGTCCTGACACAGCCAGAAGCGACGCGGTAGACTTCGCAGGTGATGGCGGGTCGAGCTGGACAGAACCAATGTTAGTATGGACAAAAACATCTGTTTTTTGTTTTGGTATCCTGACGTTGGAATGTCATGAATGAAAATTGTATGGATCAGAATGTTGGGCCACAAAAGGAATGAATGAAAGGCATTTGCACGTGGCTGAGATGAGAATGCTAAGGGGGATGTGTGGTGTAACGCGAATGGATAAAAATGGAATGAGTACATACGAGGAAGTCTGAAAGTGGCGTCGGTGACTGGAAAGTTGTGTGGTAATCGGTTATCATGGTATGGACATGTGATGCGGAGGAATGAGGAAAATGTTGAGTATGAATGTAGATGCTGGCTGGATACCAAAGAAAGGATGGAGGGACTGTGTGAAGGATGATATGGCTAGAAAAGAGGTGACTGCTGAGATGACGAGTAATAGAGAAGTATGGAAGAAGAAGACATGCTGCGCCGACCCCAAATAAGCCGGGATAAGGGCAGGAGAATGATGATGACGCTGGAATGTCTGATTTCTCGGTAAACATTGTATTTTGCTGCTAATCTGCAGACCTGCGCAAATCTAACAAGGTTTTTGCTACTTTATTCGCAGTCGTGACTTATCAAATTACTTAAAATGTAGCTTCCTCATTTTAAGGAGTCACGTACAGGGAAAACCAGTCGGTTCCTCCATCAGATTAGTGCGTAAGTTGTCAGCATTGCTTAACTTTTTAACAGTTATTCTTCGTATTACCGTTGTAACGTCTGGTTATTGTTGTAGATGATGGCCGCCTTGATAGGGATCAGCATAAAGAGAAAAAATGGTACTAGAGATCCAAATGCCACCACAGCGGGGAGTGCCGCCGGCTTTCTTAACAAGTACTTATAGATGTTAACAAAATTAAATACAAAATGTTTGTAGCAAAAGGAGTAATGTTGGGATCATAACATACTTAGTTTTCGTATTATAAGTTCTGTAAGACCGCCTCGTCGGTCGAGTGGTGAGCATGAGGACCTGGGTTGTATTCCCGGGTCGGGCAAAGTGTTAAATTTGGTTTTTCTATCAAGAATTAGAGTAGCGGCCACGGAGTCTGAATTTGTGCCCAGTTGATGGCAATAGGCTCGCCCCCTATTACTTGAGACTTAACACATGTCGCCAGTTTTGTACTGGCGACATGTGGGTGTACTATTAGGTATAGCTCTGCCTAACCCTTCGGGGATTACAGGCGTGACGTTATGTTAAGTTCTGCTTTTCAGTCTCATCAGGCAGGCGTGAGTATATGATAGGAAGTCCTAAGTCTAATTTTATTAACAAAAAATATCAACGGTGAGGTCATCTACTTACTAAAACAACACATTACAAAATTCTGATCCCATTATTCGATTACTTCAGTAGCTCTCCACTCCACCCTATAAAAGTCCAAAAGAATAACATTCTAAATGCAAATATAATACAGAGTCTACGTTACTGTTCAGGTCAAGATCAGCCAAAAGAAAAAATAAAACTTTAGTCGAAGAATCCATAAAAATATTCTGAATATATTTGTGTTCACCTTTTTTCTTCTTGGCTCACCGAAATCCGGGGACCTTTAGTAGATAATACGCTGAAATATCAAAATACATATAAACGGTAAAAGGATCTGTCTGTGCATTGAATATATAGTTATCTAGGGATCACTTTTTCTATCGAGGTAGTAATAAACAAAATAAAAAAATCTTGCAGAATTCTCACGGTGCGAAAGGGACTGATAAAACTTTATTGCAACGCTACTAAAGGCGCATACAAAATACATTTCTTTCAGCTTGAGCACGAGAAGCATAATTCAAGCCAAAACGATTGCTTTGGGATTTTGAAGGCGCACAGAATTAAATTAAGGCATCGTAACAGTCTTTAAAAAGTTCAATTTCAAACATTCGGCCTTGCCTTTATCATCAGCATTACAATTCAAGTAAGTAACGGACATGCCTCTTTCCAAAGTTTCATCAGTTTAAAGATCCAACTTCGTTCAATCCTCTTCATTCGCGGATAAGGCAATATGAACTTTCAAGTTAGGAAAGGAGCCATTAGATTGCAATAGTTCGCCATCAGAAGCACCATAGAGGAACTCACACATTTGACTCCTTAGGATAGATATCTAAGTAATTAAATCGATCCTTACTTTCCAATTCAAATCTACTAACCTTCCATTCCAACCAAGTAAGCAAACAGAATCGCGTGATACAGTCACCGAAGTATATTATTTATGTATTCAGTAATTCACTTCAATAATTACGAATATTAATGAGCGTGGAATGTCAAACACGTCATTAATTACTGCCCTAGTATGGCAATAATTACATTATCAAGTCGAAGAAGTGAGCGTTCGTTGACATAAACGGAACTAAAATGGAGTCGTATTAATTTGAAGTCTTCATTTAAAATTAAAACGTGTCAAGTGTTTCGAGGGTCGAATGTTGACCTTTACGTGTCTTAGATTATTGTCTGCTTTGGAAAAAAACTGAAATCACTAGTTATAATGGCTACAATATAGGTGACAAATAATGGGGCTTATAGCTGCACGTTTATCCTAAGAAGCTAATGCGCGATTTCGGAAATATGATCTACGCGTCAAAATTGAACGCCGGACAATTGATGCGATTGGCTGTTGACCCTGTTGTTAAAGAATTTAACCAATCACAGTAGTTGACGTGCGTTTAATTTGAACGCGTTGGTAATTTTTGTTCCAGAAGCTAGGGATTAGACTAATGAGAAGAAAAAACTGAATATCTATTGTTCGTAGATCTCTCGAAATTAATCTAAAACTCACAAATCGATACCGATCAAACAAACAAAAGAACTAAAAGATTCACAAAATCTACTCGAATACACGACTACCCACAACCACGCGAACCACTAAAAATATTCATTTTCACAAAGCTTTTGACATGCAAATTTTCTTGAAACATTAAAATACATCATAACATGTCGGTTTATTCCCAACAGAGTTACTTTTTCTATGGGAAAATACACGTGATGGAAAATCCTTATACCCGTTAACATTTTTAAGTAGGTAATGAATACGTTATCGAGTAATTATAGGGTAAACGTTTAAAGACTGTTTTATGGTAAGTATGATGCGGTGTCGAGTATGGGTATAATTGGAATTTGCCTTTGTTTAGCGTGGATATCATGGGACATGGTGTTTGTTTCATGAAGTAAGCACGGAGTTTTTTTACCGCCAAGAGATTTAAAACGAAAATAGCTAAGTACATTTTGAACATTATTGATAGCTTTTTTTTAATTGACAGCTGGTATAACTCGTGCATTTGCCAAAAAACATCCACTTTCGAAATTCAAGGTCATAATTTTAGTTATGGACGGTGTTAAGATAATGGATAAGATTTCGTTCTAGCTCTTTGAAAAACCAATCTTTAACTTACTTAACTTTAAATTTAATGTACTTAAGATTAAATTAAATTATTAGTGGCATTAAATAAAATGATACATTTTATAAACACTCACATTTTCGAGTACCACACTCCAGTCTCATTAAAACCAAGTTTGGCGCCCAACACGACACATAGATTAACAAAAAAAAAACTCGAGACATTCTCGATAGCCATTCTTCAAAAAGATCGATAAGCGATTCACCGTGTATAAAAAAGGAGCACCTTATACCTTGCGAGAACCCTCACCTTTCCGCCTCCCTATTATTAGGAAACATGTGTTCTCCAAGCCTTGTAATTTTCTGCCCGATACTCTTCATTATTCGCTTCATTTTACGCCTTTGTGGGAGCACGTATTGATACCACTTTTGAGACATTTGTGGTAAGATTTTTATATTCCCACAGTGAGGGAATTTTTTGATTAACAGTGTTAGTAACGTTCCTTACGTTTTGGATCGTTGAATGTTTTACGAAATGTTATTTTCGGAAAAAAAGAAACATTTTTTCCTTTCAATGACAGTCGGTTCACTACTAAACAATGTTGTTACAGTGGATACAATACAAAGAGATAAACCGCTTTTCCTAAAGAAACTAATTATTAAGTTCTCATAGAAAGTAGAAAGCAAAATCTAAAATGATTCTCATAAAAAGGAAACCATTACTCCTTTGAAAAAACTTTATGAAAATAAGCGGGTAGTTTGATAATAATATCTTTGTGACTTATACATAGAAGGCGCTTTAGTCTTCATGAATAGAGAAGAAACTGTAGACTTAGTTTTTAGGGAGGCGATGTACTAAATGGGACATTTAGCACATCGCCTCCTTCCATGTCGTATTTAAAATTCAAGATTCCGATTCGATTCGAGATTTTTTTAATAATGTTCTTATTTCTGTCTTGACCGTCGCCTTTGCCATAAATGCAAATGAAACAGACGGTACTCTCAACTTGGCTTAGACCATCCATGAGAAAACACTTTTCTTAATAAGAAAGGATGTGAATGAACGAAGATTATTTCTGTTATCATGTCATTGACATATCTCTGCAGCAACTCATGTATCAAGAATGTATAATAATAAAAAACGTTTACGCCTCGCCTCAAAATTGAATGTTGCTGCCACACGCAACTAAAATCTGGCGGTCTACCGTTGTTATGGTACTTAATCACGGGAAATAAAAATTGAATGAAAAACGGGATTCTATCTGTATAGCAATACATAACATTACAACACGCCAGTAATTCCCGAAGTATGCAAAGGCATCTTTAGTACACCTACATTTTGTCAGTTATGTTTTGGTCTTATCTTATAGAAGGCGAGCATACTGCCATCGACCGGAGAAAAATCCAGAGGCCATGCCTGCTACTGAGAAATTCCTGATGGATATACCCAATAACACTTAGCCCGACTTAGGAATCGAACCCTCATGATCAGCAGTATTGCTTGCGACCATTAGACATCTACCAACCCGCACCGGGCCCGCGTGGTGGATTATAGCCCATTCCCTCTCATAGAGAGGAGGCCTGTGTCCCAGCAGTGGGAACATTATAGGCTGATTATGGTATGGTTATTAGACAAGCGGGGCGGTTTCTCCATAGCACTATTTCAATTATTGAATAAAGTTGATATCCAAACTCATAGCCAGTAAGTACTTGTCATTTAAACCAATCAGGTATCCAGAAACTAATATTAGACATAAGCTGAGGTTGTGAGTTTCGTCTTCAGAACATTTCTATCGGCAAATTAGTCTAGAATGCTTTCTAGTCTGGCCGTCTAGTTATTGAAATTTTACCTTTGGGAGTTGAATTTGTAATTTTGAATGTAGCTATATTAAATCTGAACAATTTCGGTAGAATTTTGGTCCAGAAGTGCTTTATGTAAAAGCTAGGTTTTAACATACTGCTCCTGTAGCTTCTAAAAGCTTAGTACTTAATTCAGTATGATGTGCTCAAAGACTACAATGGCGGAATAATTTATTTTGTAAAATTTATGATTTTTATACTGATGATGTTTTTATGAAAACGGGAATATCTCAAAGCCCTCATAATGATTACTGCCAATACACTATTTCTTTTGCACATTCTAAATTGTTCGGTGATGTTCATCTTGTCTTCGTCAACCGTGTAGGGGTTCTTTCGGACGTTAGAACTAACCTATATTTTTTTTTTTATTCTAAACTAAAGGATGAGATGTACCAAAGTCAGATATTCAACAAAGAATTTCTAATCCAAGAAAAACAAAAGTTTGGTTGAACTACATCATCCAACACTTCGGAGTGTTGGAAGATGTATGACATGAAATA
The DNA here is from genome assembly GCA_905163415.1 of Noctua fimbriata. NCBI lineage: Eukaryota > Metazoa > Arthropoda > Insecta > Lepidoptera > Noctuidae > Noctua > Noctua fimbriata. The sequence goes on from LR990946.1 coordinate 9,838,630, forward strand.
TGAAACAAAATTAAAAGATGATAAAACTAAAAGCCATAATTCTAACGAAGTGGAAACTAATGATAAATGTGACGAGTATGATGCATGAGCAAGAGCTTAAAATTCTCGACAGCTGTCAAACATGTTTGGCAACAAATCTGTTGGACGGTGGGCCTCGAAACTGAAGATTTACGACTAGGGATTTATCATACCGACTATATCCAAATGCTATCTTTCAAAAGGACAATATTTGGGACGGCAGCTATTGAAATTTCCGATTTTGAGAATCAGACTAGAAGCTTGATTAGGTCTTTTGACTATGGTGCTGAAATTGACAATACACCAAAAGAAGCTCATCAAGCCAATAAAGGCAATGACGATGAGGACACCACCAGTTCACGTATGACAGATAACTCAATAGTTTACGCTTAACATTCCTGGAAACCTGTCAAACTAGTTTATCAACATTTATGGATGCTGCTCAGCAAGTGCCGTGATAGCGATAGAAAAACATCATAAGTACTGATACTAGAAAGTGTTAAAGGTAAAATTAGATAAGGGACAGATATTGAGATGTAGTTATCATTTCTGGGGAAGTAGTAATGGCCATTAGAAAAGCAGCAGTAGCTTGAAAAGATTGCTATACACCTTTCTATTGATGTTCCCGTTAGACATTGATATCATAGAAAAAACACATGGTCGAGAATGCCGTTAACGATGTGTACAATGCAATCTGTAATTTAGGAAATGGCTTTGGAATTGTCACGATTTCGTGTCATTCGTTTGGATTGTGCATGCGGATGTTTTAGAATGACATTCAAAACTCTTTGGACAACATCACAGAAAAGTTTTTTGAAAGATAGAATTTGAAGAGATGAAGTGGATGCTAACAATATAGAAGATTAGTGCCTTAAATTAGGTTTTATCTAGATAAGTTTAAGTAGTTTAGCAATAAAACTAAATGAGTCTAAGTTACAAAGATAGCTTGCAAACGATCTAATAACGAGGTGATAACGTTAATAATAGGGATGTTGAGAGAGTGATAACATTTATTGTGGGAGTAGAATATTAAGACTACCAGGAGATACATAGATAGAGTAATGCTTTATTGTACACTCACATTTTAACAAGCTCATTTTAATAATCATAATATCCAGGGTGCAATGGCTGTCTTATCGCTAAAAGTAATATCTACCTGACATTCGGATGGGCATGAGGACAGTGAATTAACTACAGGGTAGTCCATGGTGTACTGCAGACACTGCAGTTGATATGGGAGATTATGGCAGTAGATTTATGAGGACAGTTCAATTACTAAGGCAGGTAAGTAATCTAATGTGTCTACAAAGAAGTACGTCTCTAAAAACTTTACTAAATAAATGAGATGGAAGTTTTAATACAAATACTAATAGAAAAAGAAATTAAACAAAAAATTCGGCCGAGTTTTCAGGTATGCATCATAGCTTCCAGTTCTGTAAAAATAAAGGAAAGAGAGAAGTTAAAGTATCTTAAATGACTTTTAAGTAAACCACAATGTCAGAGCTAAGTTTAGTGCTTAAAGACGTGTTTACCATAAGTCTCTCATCCGCTATTTCTAAGGCCACAACACGTGAGGTATTGCGAAGGTCAATTGACTGTGGCGCAGCACTTACCCGTGTTATGTCTACCTTATGTCACTACAACCAACAAATTCACAGAAAAAAACCAGGTCAGATAAGTAAATTACTGAAAACCTAAACAAATTAATTACTCAGTGAAATCATCATCTGCCTACACTTTTCCCAACTATGTTGGGGTCGACTTCCAGTCTAACCGGATGCAGCTGAATACCAGTATTTTAAATGGAGCGACTGAATATCTGACCTCCACAACCCAGCTAGTACTAGGTAATACGATACCCCTTAGTAAGACTGGTTGTCAGACTTTCGTCCCCACTGACTACCTGTAACGACTGTCAAAGATCTACATATGACAGCCAACGGCTTAACGTGCTTTACGAGGCACGGAGGAAACTCAGTATGTAATGGGTGGTTACCCATCCACAGACCAACCTAGGCAAGCACGGCTTAACCTAAAGATCGACCGGAGCGGCTGTTATTATGTAGTCACGAGCTCCTCATTACTTACTCAGTGAATTAAGGGTCAAAAAGCTCAAGGTTACGCTTTTAAGTAATTCAAGAGCACACACGTTTAGATATGCTTGAACAAGCGTGAACGTGTTTTATTTCACCCTTGTGCATATGTTTATAACTTGAGGTCAAAGTCTGATACAGTTCCTGTCTGTAGTTATATTACTTTAAGAACCTACCTACCAGAAATCAAGTATAGCTGTACAAAGATATTTTTGAGCGTATCCAAAAGTAGGAGCTAATGCCGTCATCTTCCCTTTCAGTACAATTTCCACAGACAATTGCACGGATGTTTACTAACAGCGCCCTCATGACCTCTCATGGCAATGTCATTCATGTGCCAAATAAATATTCAGCAATTTAACTTAAGAAATATCAAATAAGATGCTTCTTGTAGTGAAAAATCTGGTAGATTAGTGTAATAGATTTTACAAACTATTCGTTGCTAAATAATAACAGCCGCTCGGGTCGATCTTAGATTAAGCCGTGCTTGCCTAGGTTGGTCCGTGGAAGTGTGACCGTCCATTACATACCGAGTTTCCTCCATGCCTCGAAAAGCACGTTAAGCGGTTGATCCCGGCTGTAAAATGTAGATCTTTGACAGTCGTTATAGGTAGTCAGTAGCCCGAAAGTCTGACAACCAGTCTTACGAAGGTCGAAGTCTTATAACCCTTTACTAACTGGGTTGTGGAAGTCAGATAGGCAGTCGCTCCATGTAAAATACTGGTATTCAGCTGTTGCATCCGGTTAGATTGGAAGCCGACCCCAACGAAAAGTCTAGGCACTTTTGACGTACGTAGGACACTTATTTATTTAAAATAGATTCTATTGGAACGAGATAAAGTTGTTAATTAGCTTAAAACACTTGTTTAATTGCAGATAGAAGTAAACACGCTCGACGGTACTTTCAATCTAGTCGAAATTAAACTCTTAATTAATTTACAGATTAAACTAGGTTACACCGCAAATCTAGACTGAATATAATTACTAAATAGTTCCATGAGAGCTTGTAGAAATTTCATTAAAACAAGACTTCCGAAAATCGTAGTGGCTGAACAGTGAAGAGCGAGCGTTTCTAGGGACTGACGTTCAAAAACCGCAGCATCCCAGGATAATTAAAAAAAAGGTGAAATGACTTTTAATAGATAGTTACTCATCATCACCATCTGCCTAGCCTTTTCCCAAATATTACATATTGGGGTCGACTTCCAGTATTTTACATGGAGCGACTGCCTATCTGACTTCCACAACCCAGTTAGTATTAGGTAATACGATACCCTTTGGTAAAACTGGTTGTTAGACTTTCGGGCCACTGACTACCTGTAGCGACTATCAAAGATTTACAAATGACAGCCGGGTCCAACGGCTTACGCCACGGAGGAAACGCGGTATGTAATGGGCAGTCACCCATCCACGGACCAATCTAGGCAAATGCGGCTTAACCTGAAGATCGACCTGAGCGGCTGGTTTAATTTAGCCACGAGCTCCTCCTCCTAAGATATGTACGTATAGTTACTATTTCTGCATTAATTAGTCTTTAGCTGGTAAAACGTTCTTTCATCCAACATTAATTTCAAAGGATTACACTGTTCTTTTTTTACTTGATCATGTAAAATGAGATCTTTAGAATTCCATAATACCGAAGACTATTACAAGTAAAGGATGTGTATCAAATAAAACGTTCTCACAAACCCCGCTTGAGTGAGATGAGTGAAACCAAAAGCCATCTTCAAAGTCAAGGAAACAAAAAAAAAACCTAAGTCCATAAAATAACAAAACACACTATACAATGACAGTTCTGTCCGAAACGGAATGGTAGAATTCTTAATGTAAATAAAAGATAAGTTAAAGTTAACGTACTGAGATAAAAATACCTCGGCGGTCATTTAAAATATCAATAAAACTTATGACTAAGACTGTTCGGTATTGGCTCTGGGAAATAACTCTTTGTTTTTAAATGTTAAGTGCTTGTAAACGTTCGTTGTTTCGAATAGACGCGGCAAGTTCATTTGAATATTCAAGAGGTTCTTTAAAAAAGTTTTGTTTCTGTACTCTTGAAAACTTCTCAACGTGTTGTTTGGAATAGTAAATGAATAACCGATAGTATCGCGAAAGATGGAAGAGCGAAGAGAGGAATTTGCTTACAGGATAGGCTTGCAAAAAAAGAAATGGTAGACGCACAAGGTGACCAAGACCAAGACCGTTCAGTTTTCCGCGTCTATTCAGATGCGTACGCATCTCCATACAAAATCGTTGTTTTCTATGGACAAAAGCTGAACAGAGCTGAATAAAAGTCGTTAGTTCCTAAATCTGCTATCATTAAAATATTGAAGCAAAAAAATTATACCGAAGTTCACTTTTATAAAATTCAAACATAATATTAGAGAACATAAACCTTTAAACTCATTATACTCTTAATAAGACACGTTGATAAAGTGCTAAATAAACTGTCTTACTTCAGTTATAAACTTTGCAGAACGAATCCTAAAAGCTCCAAGTAAGTCCCTTTATACGCACTCAATGTCTAAAACACTGTAAACACAGTGTAAAAACTAAGAAAATAAAACATACTGCGAGAGCTCAACACGACTCAAGTTTAACATGTAAAATCCCGTATCATACCGCTTTACACACAAAAAAAACGTCATTCCTCGACAAAAAATTCCCACAAATAAACATTTAGCTGTCAAGGGACACAGTTACGTTATATTTAGAAGCTTAGGGGCGTCCAAAGTAGATATTTTAATGGACCAGAGCCATTATTCAACGATGCAAGACGGATGTGTCAAATGGTAAGCTTAAAAAACCAAAAACATACCTTGTATCATGGAGATTAACTCCTCGTCTAAGTCGAGTCGAAAATGGACTTAATGACTCGAATAATGAACAGTCGGGTTACAAAGTTTCCTCCTTTTATCTCTGTCCATTGTGCTTTTAGACGAGTTTCAGAGTAAATTCATTTTTAATTTCCACAGTCTAAGAAGCATTTTTAACTCGCTAAAGCTCTCCAGGACTCGTTTTCGCGTTCAGATTTTGAGCAACAAAAGGGACGTAGCGCCCTTAATTTCTGGCTGAAGAAAAAAAGCAATATTTGTCTTTAAAGAAATTAAGTCGTGTTCTTGGGGATATTATGCAAAAGAGGACAAAAGCCGGGCAAAGGGAACAAGCTAATTGTCCGGACAAACGGATGTGACAGACCAAAAAAAATGGTAAGGAAATACTCGTCGGTATAGCGGAAGCTATGGTAATGCGGTTACGAGTATTATTTTGTCCAATATTACGGTTTAGTGAAGCCAAATGAATACGAATAAATATATAATACGTTATTTGAAATTAAGTTCATACAAAACATGACATTGTAATTAAAATTGCACACGGAGTTATCCACTTTTGGCGTGAACAAAAGCAATTTATTCTCATCGTGACTAAAAAGATTATAAGTCTGGTAACATCCTTAGGACACAGATAAGGAATGCTCGGAAATACCTACTCCACTTACTATTCAAGCCAAGAACTCCACGTTTTAGAGGCAAACTCTAGCAATTGAGCTAACTAGGTCAGAATTTACTTATCTCTTGAGAATTTCCTGGTTCTTGTCTTAATGTGTACTGCTACATTTAATTTCCTTCTAAAAATATGCTACCACAAAGTCTGCAGCTGCAGCTTTACAATTCATTATTGCAAATTAAATAACAAAATAGAATTGGTATTGAACTGTATCTCTAACGCGGTAGGATTCAAAATGATCGTGCAATATCGATAACGGGAGGGGTTGAATCATCAATCACACTCGGAAATAGGTCGAACTCGGCATAGAGAGTTCTTTAAAATGTACTCTTCAACGAAATGCGGTATGTTGGAAACTCTGACTTCGCTTTCCAATCGACTCATTGGAAAATTAACCTTAGTCTGATACCTATACGTAACAGTATCGCTGGAAGGCTTTCGGCGTACGACTTACGGTATCTGCTGGCCTATGACCCCGAGATAGCAACCGTACAGATTAGGTAAGTACTCAGAACGGCTCTCAGTACATCCGATGGCTTAGATAAAGGGCTTCGTGTTCTAATAACTTTATGGATAACATCGGTATTTCAGTTTGAAAATGTTATTGAAGTTGCTTCAGAACTAACGTCGAAGCAAACCCAACTAGACAAGCTTTTGATTGAAGTCACATCTGTTTTGAATGTGCCATTCACGTCTGAATACATATCGTTTTTAATAATACTGTGTTGACATGTTTCTTTTTACGATTCGTTGAATAAAAAGCAATTTATCGCCAAATGCAAACCTAAATAGATAATTTACGGCCTCAACGACAAAAGGGTTCAACAGGGATCTAACAAAGGACCTCTATACCGCCTGGGACTTTTTCTCAAATAGTTCCTGTGACGGCTAAAATAAAGTTGCAAATTGCATTTTATATTTGATACGTGTTCATTTCACGCGTGTAAAATGTAATAAGCAACATAAATCTAGGACGGTGAAACTTAAGAAGTTCTGGAAACGAATTCCGGCCCAAACACCAATGGCGTAAAGTTTATTTTACTACGAATGATTTGTTCGCAATTTCTGGCCGTATTATGAATAGAAACGACCCCTGCACAGAAGCAGGGGATTGTGAGTTAGCAAATAACATGTTGTAGCCCCATTGCATACAATATTTATTGCACACTTACACCCAACTTTCGGGATAGGAGATTATGAAAATTTTAGATATATGGATACAGAATTCGAAGCTATAAATTATGCAGAACAAACTCGGCCTCGAGACTGACTTTGAGGATTTTAATATATTCCCTCGAGAAAGCATGAGTAATTAAGTAACTTAGCGAAAACATCATGAATAATGCTCAATTAAAACTTAAGAATGCTTGTTCAGCTAATGAAGTTAATAATCCAGTTTTAAGAGCAGATAAGAAGGATGTAGCGAAACTTCTTTTTCAACAAGTTCCAACAGTGACTGGTGAAATACTATAACTTCTGCAATTTATTATTGTCTGGGGGACCTTGCAGAATTCTTATCAAAGAACTTGGTAGACGTTATTGATGGAACTTTTTAATACGTGTTCTTCTCTAGGCAGTCTTGAGATGTGCTAAGGAAAAAAAGATTAACTAGCAACTGTTACATAGGCAGTCTGGAACAAGTAAAAGAGTTTTTAGTTGCTCGTTACTTTCTTTCTACTGTATTTTATGTTTTAACTAAACTTAATGTTTTACATAAGTTGCTTTGTTCTTTGGTATACAAAGATATGTTTGTGATTACTGAAATTTGTTACTTATGCCTTCTTACAGTTAGTGTTACCATTTTATAATTTGAAAAATTCTGATAAAATGTCAGACTTTGCGAAAAGGTTTCAATTGAGATCCTAAGTACGTTGAAGACAAGACAACATTTCATCACAAACGACCTCCCAGTACTTACGTCTAAGAACTTTAACACTCACAGCATCATTTTTATTGGACACTGATGAGAGTTTAGAGCTCAGAGCTCACGAGAGTCATTGTCGCCACTTGACGCTACGTAAAACATGGTCCATCCAATTGAGTTTAATGATCACAATATTACCTAACTAGTTGATGCTCTTGTTATCCTAGTCTCTTCCCAGGCCAAGTGAGCTTCGCTTAGTTAGCCCATTGTGTCCTTAGCAGATGACTAATGATCCCCCTAATCATCACTAGTTAAGTGAGCTGGATTTGAGTGCTCAGTTATACATTTTTAACTCGTTGAGTTTGTTTATGTTTAACAACGTGTTCATTGCTATCTCTATATTATACGGGTCGTTATTGGTTCCTCCCATTAGTGAGTATACGCCTCCTCCTATTTCCATTTTTCCCTGATCAGTGCGAGGAGTCCCACGTCCCATTATTTTGCATTAAATCGTCATTTTGGAATAAGGAGCCGGTTTTCAAAATATAATATCTGAAGATTTAAACCTCTTATGAGTAGCAGTGATTAGTACCCCAGTTAGGGATTCAACATCATATAAGTAATTAATGCTATTAAACGTCACGAGTGCCTTGCTGATTGCGGTGTAGAATCCAAGCTAAGCGACACCACTTTGATATAGCCGTGTCACCAGACATGCTACAGTGTCACTAATCCTGGCTTAACTATGGAGTACTAAGACTGTGCTATCACACAAGGAGACATGCGTGAATTACAGACTTAGGAAACAGTAGTTTATGCAGGGTGGAAAATCTGACCCGAAACGGCAATGAAAAAATTAGGTTCTAGGGTTGTATTATGAGGTTTAAATGCCTTCATGATTCAAGTCCGGAAAGGCTAAAATTTTATGTTCAGCTCCCTCTCGTATTACATGAGAATGAGAAAATGGTAGGTGAACCCGGCTGTGAGATAAATTTGGTTTAAAAATACTACAGCAATAAGCAAGATGAGCAGAGGTGGCCCAGTGGTGGCGGCTCCGCATTACGAATAGTAAGTCGCGGGTTCGAACCTAGGCAGGCGCATTACTTTGTCCAAATTATTTTATCACCACTGCTCTCAAAACGGAGAAGGAAAACATCGTGAGGTCACCGGCATGTCCTAGAACCAAAAATTCGAAGACATGTGACATGATCTACCAACCCGCATTGGGCCCGCGTGGTGGATTATAGCCCATTCCCTCTCATAGAGGAGGAGTGGCAACATTATAAGCTGATTATGCTATGCGGATGCAATAAGCAAGATCCATAAGAAAAATCAAACGTAGGTATTCGCTTTCTTAGCACTTTTTCTAGCGGAACAAAAAACAACGCTATTCTAATAGAAGTAGTCTGTCTCTGTGTACATAGTCCCCAAAAGGCTATTACGAGACCCTCAATTTCGATGGACATCATCAATTTTTCTTGATCGCAAGTCGTGTTTGAGGCGTCAAACTGCTTGGGCGTCGCCAGAAGAATAACTTTCAGTTATTCAGGGTTATTACACTGCCAGGTCACGATTCTCCACTGTATTGGATTTTTCATGATGTGGCAACGTTCAGACTTTCAGACAGACTCTAGATTATATTGCCGTTGCCTTTTATGTGGGTAGTGAGAATGTTCGAAGTCAACATATTCTTTGTTAGGTACCTACTCAGTTTTAAGGACTTTTTTATCAAGTACGTTGTGTGGATTTTTGTTGTCTATCTAGAAATCTGGAGTAAACATCAGAGGCTTTAGTTTAACGCAATAGAAACCAGGATAGAATTACTTTTTTTAATGCGTTTCCTTATTAAACTAACTGCATTTCGAGAAAACTACCATCGTACACGACTCTTATCGAACGTCAAGCTTATTAAATATCGGAATAAACTAGATTACTCGTTTCCAAAAACCCCAAACATTGTCTATTTAACTCAGTTATCCGCCACAACGAGCTACATATAACAACATCAAAAATCTAACTACCAAATCAGTACAAACTACAAAGCAAAGCAAACTTTATCTCACAGCTTTATCTTGTACCAAATCAGTTTCCAAACACTCAAATGACGTGTTGTTAGTCTGTTAGACATAAAGAGTGTTTTTAATGACATAGCTGATGTACGCGGAGGAGTGAGTCAATGGAGTTCTCATGTGGGTAGCTCTGCGTAATTAATTAGTGGGGTCACTCTGTAGGGAGATTAAGATGATGGAAATGCTTGCTAATTGGAAGGTGTTTCTGATAACTGTTTTCGCCGTTCATCATGATGTCTTGATGTTTTAAGCATATCGAGCTGCGGTCCTAACTCACATCTGCGGATGTAGTCATACTTCTTAGGTTTGGTAACTTTTGTGGCTATTCGATTGGATATCCTGAAGTTCTGTGAACTCCTTGAAGTAATTACCAAGTCTCCTAGACAACAAAACGCAGAAAAAGAATGTATATTCTACTAATTACGTAAACCAACGTCTTTTTTTGCAGACCGCAACAGACTACGTTCGTATTGTCTTTTCTAAACCGGAGATCATTTTATTTTAGCGTGGTAAAGTTTTTACTTTTGTTACAGTGGCCAAATGTTATGCTAATTCTCACTCCATTGACTAACTACTCTATGTGCAAACAAGACTAAATGGCCGGCCAGGGTAAATGTTGACGAGAAGCGCAAACACAAGCTGAATGCAGTTCAGACTGTCTCTACACTGTTTTATTTAAAGTTCTCTGCTTCAAGCTACTTCGTATCAGCAAATATGAGCTGGATAATATGTTTGTGGGGCAAACTGACTGTTATTTTTTGGCGATAGCGAATGAGGAGGAATGAATACTTTGCACGTTTTTGGTAAACGTCAGTATTTAGTTAGCTATGGTGAAGATGCTGTAACGTTTACAATTCAAAATTATGTTACGTAAGTTTAAATTTTTCTTTTTACAAAAATATAGTTCTAGTTTCCGAAGCAACTGGTGTAAGTTTGTATATTATTCATACTAAATTGAAGGAAAAGTATGGGATTGGAGAAGATACTAGGAGATTAAGCCACCATTATTTTGTTCAGGTTGTATCTGGTGTATAAAAGAGCCCATTTTCTCGTCCTAATCAAAATCCTAGAAGCATAACCTGTAAATAGGTTTCTACATTATTATTCGATCAAATTCGCACACATTCATAGAGAATCAAAAACTTTCGATTACATTTGCCCTTTTCATAAGTCAGCGTTATCATTCCGATCATATTCAACTCTCAATACTTCCAGATTACATAGAATTAGTTTTACCTACCCACGCTGCTCAATAAAAGTGAGGCTGAACTTTCAAAGACAATAATTCTAGATAAAAAGGATAGGTCAAGGATAAATTGTCTGCCAAAGAAATCATATGAGATTGGAGATGGCATGAAGTACATATTTGGATTATTCAGACACCCATGCATCCACCCGTCATGCCTCGAAAAGCACGTTAAGCAGTTGGTCCTCGCTGTCATTCGTCCATCTTGACAGTCATTACAGGCAGCCAGAAATAAGTCTTACCAAGTGATATCATGTCGCTCAGTAGCTGTATTATGGAGGTCAGATAGGCAGTCGCTACTTCTTAAAAACTGGAATTGCTGTTAGACTCGAAGCCGACCCCAACATAGTTGCGAAAATGTTAGTCAGATGATTAGATCCACGGTGTCGGACAAATTAAAGTTTTAAACCTAGAAAAGGAGTCCATGGCATCATTCTCTTGCCCTTACCCCAATTCATTTGGGGTCGGCTCAGCATATCTTCTTCCATACTTCTCTATTACTCATCGTCTCCTCAGACACCTCCTTTTTTGCCATATCATCCTACACACAGTCGGTCCATCGTTTCTTTGGTCTTCCTCTACTTTTATACCCATCCACATTCATACTCAAAAGGAGTCTATATGTTAAGTAGATAACTGCTAAACACATAATGTTCTACAATATGCTAAACACGAGTATCCCAAAGATCCAAAAGTGACATTTACGAAACCGTACATTTGCATGCCCCTAGACCCGTAAGTCTAAAGTAAACATGACACGACTTTATCGTCGATTTATGGAAAATATTGTAAACAGATTCAAATACCACTCCAGATTTTGTCAACAACAAACGAATATAATGTACAGTATACTTTTACTTACTTACATGTGTAATTTGGAGAGCAAACACGGTAAGAAAACAATGATATTTCGCATCAATCACACACGGATAATTTACATCAATAAAACAAAACGCAATCGGCACATTTAAACCGCGTTCAGTAGCTATCAGTGTCATATTTGCTATGGAATATTCACTTGAACACCGTTTAGACGTGTTGATCAGTTTATTGGTGATATCTGCTCTTAAACTCGGGTACTGAGGTCTCGACCTATGGAAGGAACACATACAGTATGAGTCTTTTCCCAAAATGGTGAGGGCGGTTTCCAGTCTCAGCAGATGCAGCTAAATATCTACTGCTTTATTTCATAAAAAAACTGCTTCGAATTGCATTATTTGCAAACCAAATCCTCAGTAGGTACGCCACATTCGTTTACCAATTATGACAAGCAAACAAAACACACTTTACGGGCAAAAATCAGGTAACATCAAAGAAATATTTATGAAAATCGTTTCTGGAGTGTAATATGGTAATAATTGAGGGTATTTTGTTTTCATTGCGAATAAGTGCGCAATCAAGTGGGTAATAAAGCCATGAACGATGGGAATAAATGTTTCTGTACCGTCATTCGAGTCATTATTGCCGTTTTGGAGTTGTCCCTTTTCGTAGCGTTGACTGAAAAATATCACATTTTATGTCGTAACGGAAAAGAATATTAAGTTACTTTACAATATTACAAGAAGCTTTGTTATTTGCGTATACGTAAGTCTGAATTGGAAAACAAATTCTCAGAATATGATTTGGAAATTATTACATTGGCATCTCACCATTACGTCACTAAATGTCGGTAACTGAAATAAATAAAATTATCATATTTTAGCGCCTGAAGGACATTGACAGGTGCTGATGAAAACTTGTGTTTATTTTTTAGAAATTCTTTTGTAAAAGAATGAAACTAGATAGCCCGTTTACCAGTGCCGATATTTTGGACACAAAACAACCTCATCAACAACTATACGCCAAACTTTTGTTTGGAATCTTTGGAACAAATAGAATCATCTCTCCATATAGGCTGCTTAAACTGTAAAAAAGTCCTGTAGTACACTCCACACCGATTCCAATTCATTCACAGGTGAAGCGTGAGAACAAGAACCCTACTCTAAGCCTCATTCATTACGGCTAATTGTTTAATTGCCGTCTAACCACGATTAGTAACACGATCCTGATAGCTTTGTCTACAAAAACCGGGCCGTGAAGCAACGGATAACCGTGGTTAAAGGGAGGTTACAGTGGTTTTGGGTTGGCGAATGTTTATTTTCCCTAAACCTTTTTTTTATCATGGCTGTTTGGTTCATATTGCGTCGGAAGCAAAGAGATTTAAAAGACTTACAGAACCGACATTGGAAATATTTTCATACAACAATTTTGTTCCCGAAAATTTTCGATTCCGACATACGAATGCAACCTGACAAGCGGGTGAATAACACTAGACAGACCGATTTGTTACTGAGTAGTAACAAGTATTGGATTACGATTTTTTTCGTCTTGTCTCGTCTATCACTCGTAAATATTTGAATGTCTTTGGTCAGAAGTCTATAGCAGTTTAAGGTGTACACTAGGCTTAAAGGTCTCCCGTTGTATTATTATTTTTATTTTGAGCAGAACTTTGAAAATGCTGATAGAGTCCTAGCTACAGCTTTTTGTTTGATATAATTATTACAAACTTATGCAAGTTTCCAATCACAATAATATTACTTAAGTAGTCCTTATTTATTTTGTCTTTTTATGATTCAACAAGTCATGAGAAGCGACATAGTCTATGGTACCAGCACAGAGGTGTCTTGGGTAACATAAACTATTAAAACTACTTTCCTACAGCGGTCAAAGCTTCTTTCTTCGACATTATAACGAAGTTTAATTATCAAACTATTCAAAGGTATTGTAGCCACATAAAACAACATCTTATCAGATTTTATAGCTGTTGAATAGTGATAGATTTTTAGCTTAATACAGCGCCACGGGAACCCAATTCGATTGCTTATCGCTTCGTGTACATCGTAAAAAACAAGTCGGGAAAACAGGTTGGGTTTTACAACATACAAGTAAAGAAAGAGGAGACAATCGATACTAAGTACGGGCTTCGATTATTCTTAAATCGATTTAGGAATAAATTCCATCTTTTTGTTTTGGAAGAGTACTACAACTTATGTAATTAAATCCAGTTTACGTGGGTTTCTTTAATGCTTAATAGTTTTGGACGTCTTGCGTTTTATAAAATCCGATAAACTATTCAGGTCTAGCACTTCGCTCGCGAGTTCGTCCGCAAAAATTGTGATAGCTCGACTAACATGCATGACATTAAAAATATAATTTATAGCCTATAGCACCCACGAATAATGTAGCTTTCTGCCCGTGAAAGAATTTTTACAATTGGAGCATTCGTTCCGGAGATAACCCCCTACATACAAACTTACAAACAAATTCCTCGTTTTAATATTAGTGTAGATATATAATATATTAGCCTTAATTCGTCAGATATGTGGTCTGAGGAGCGGCTGAATCCAAATAACATTAGAGACTGATACGTATTGCGGTTTTCAACCCACGATTAATTTCCACAAGGATTAATATTCAAAGCAAACGCTTCCGACAAAACGACTAATCTACCAAGTTCATTAAAAACATTTTACAATTCCTGCACAGAGAAAATAAAAACGATAGCAGCCAATAATCAAGTTAAATTCAATAAAACTCCTGATTAATATTCCTCTCTGGTTCCACAACCATTTTTACACGACAAAGACAATTGTGATGGTGCAGTTTCGCATAAAAATTAACCAATCAATGTATGCAGACATGCATGGTGAATTATTATGAAATATGCCAGTGAATACGGATGAACGATGCAACCATGCCGCATGAGTGGGTAGACTGATATTTTTATTTAATAAGGAAATGTTTGTAACTGATGTGTTGAGTTTTATTTAGTTTTGATGAAAATTACTTTAGAATGTAACTAGGTTTAAATAACATAGCACCACGCCTATAATCCCTGAAGGTTTAGGCAGAGGTGTAGGGGGGGCGAGCCTATTGCCATCAACCGCAAAGGCTAGGTTTAAATGTCGGTGCCAATTCGTTCGTATTTCATCATTCTAAGCTTTGTAAGTCTTGCTTCCCAGGTCTTTGCTGTCGTCAAGATCACCGATTTAAACATCTCCTAGACCGCGTAAGCTGACAATTTTCAAGGCGGTCGTGGAGACCGACCCAGGATTGGACTTGGTTGCTGAAGAATGGAAGACAATAATATTACAATTCTGTGAGAAGACAGTGAAAGTGATAGGATAGATTAACTTAATTTAGTATTGCATTACAATACACATTTGTTAAGCACTTACGTACATATGTACATGTTGATGAAATACCATTACCAATAAAGTAGATGTTGAACGGTTTCAATTTTTCAGCCTACCCCTTTCAGGAAGCATCAAGCCAGGGGAAAGGAAGC
This sequence comes from Noctua fimbriata, assembly GCA_905163415.1. Classification (NCBI taxonomy): domain Eukaryota; kingdom Metazoa; phylum Arthropoda; class Insecta; order Lepidoptera; family Noctuidae; genus Noctua; species Noctua fimbriata. The sequence goes on from LR990946.1 coordinate 9,853,751, forward strand.
CTACAAACTCAATTTCTCAGAACACTTTTTCAGTAATTGTTTCGTCATTCTTTGATGTTCGTATCCTTTGGTCTTCCTCTCTTAAAGTAAAGGTCAACTCAAGCCTTTATTTTACCCTACTACGGCGAAGCTAAAAGGAAGGGTTATGATTTTAGCAGTCTATGTATGTTTTAACAACAACAGAACCAAGCGACGTGGTAGGCCCAGAAGGAGATGGCGTGAAAAGCTGGACTCTTATCAAAAGGATTGGGCCCAAATAGCCAAAGACAGAGATAAATGGAAAGATGGAAGGGAGGCCTTTGCCCTGCAGTGGGACACATCAGGCTCATAATAATAATGTATGTTTTGTGTTTGTATTTATTTATTTATTTAAACTTCATGTACAAGAGTGGTACATAGGCGGACTTTCTTGTATTCACGTATGTTCCTCCGTAGCGCCTAAACTATTCATCCGATTTTGATGAATAAGGTGTCAATCGATTCGTTATTATGGCCCGGGTAACATAGGCTACATTTTAACCGACTTCAACAAAAGGAGGAGTAGATTTTGCCTTGTAAACCCCGAATTTAATTAGAGCGTGATTTTTCAGTAGTCGGGTTTTTTAGTTGTAGTATACCACACAAATTCTTGTTGTTTAAAACAAGAACCTGTATTTTCAATGTTTAGAGTTTCTAATCCACCTGTCGGCTGTTACCATGGCTGATTTGGAAATAGACTTCAAATCAAAGGCAGTCGGTGGAAATAAAACCTCCACAGATAGAGGTTCATGGACGGCTTGGATCTCCTGAGCGAATGCGGCGTCACCCCACAGACAATGGTCACCCTTCCATCTGACGCCGCATGCCCTGTCATCTTTACTATGCAGTGCGAATCGCAGTTGAATACTGGACAAAACATCATTTCGCCATCTCTCCACACCAAGAAATTTTCACAAAACAGATTACATCGAGAAACAGCGTGTATAATATAAAAAATATAATATAATATAAAATTTTAATTGTATTTGAAATGTAATTTATTTTATTTTTTAACTAAATTGTGTTGTTTTTTTTTTTTTTTTTTTTTTTTTTTTTTGTTTTTTTTTTTTTTTTTTTTTTTTTTTTGTGTTTTTTTTTTTTTTTTTTTTTTTTTTTTGTGTTTGTAGTGTTATTATGGTCTGACTGTATTTTGTTAATTGCCAATGGGTGTAAATTACCTGAATAAATGAATTATATTATATATTATAAGATTTTTGCCAGCCTATTCATATCCATTACATAATCAGGTATTCAACACGAACAACAACGAGCGTTCCACGAAAGTCCCAAATTATTTATTCAAAACCGTAATAGCGAAAAGCGATCTCAGGTAATATCTTAGCACATAAGCGTTCATCTGAGCTTGTAACTCATCTGATCTAGTTATTAAAAGTTTAATACCGACACTTAATATTATCATGCTTTAGATAATTTACGACTGTACTTGTTCTTAAGAAGTTGAGTGTAAGGTCTTGTAAAGATAAATTATGCTGTGAGATTAGAATAAAGTTAACTAAGTACTTGATCTTTCTTCTCCTTTCTCGTGAGGTTAGTGCCTAACAGTGGCGAAGGTTCCATACAACTCGATTCCTACCGGATTCCCTTTGAAAATTGGCACAGTCAGTATTCTATGGACAAGTAATATAATCACATTAAAGATATGTACTCCGGCTTACCTCTTACAAAAATTGACCCTTCGCTACTCGTGCCTTGCCTACGTGGTTGCTGACATCTCTTTGAAGCGCGCGTGGAACACGAACGCACCGTCGACACGGCCTGTCGTCATAAGACCTACCCTGGTGGCAGAGTTTTTATGCCGATTTATTGGCCTCTGACTTGGCTTTACATGCCGTCGAGAAATATCTCTCAGGCATGCTGGTTTCCTCACGATGTTTTTCCTTCACTGAAGTAAGTGATAATTATACAATACGCATATGAATCCGAAAAATCAGAGGTCAGTCTTGGGTTCGAACTTGAGACCTATGACTTACTACAACTACTGTTACTTGAACATTGAATTATGCCCGTTTTAACTTGAACTAAGCGAAACAATCAGCCATTACTGTTCCCACTGCTGGGACACAGGCCTCCTCTCTATGTGAAGGACCCTAAATCAATATTTAAATATTATTTCAGGGATTAATTTAGTTGTTGCATAATAATAGTAATTAAAAACGGGCATATATCGCGTTTTTCTATTCCTAGAAGAATCAAACCGGGGTACATACCTATTACAATTCGTCACTTATCTTACAGTCTTCCTTAATAGGGGCGAGACTCTTGTCAATGCAGACTAAGCATAGTGGGTTTGTTGTTACTTTGATATTTTTAGCTCTATGGCATCCGAATTACGAAACAGAGCTCCACCATAACAAAAGGTAGGCAAATATAATTTTGTTAATGAAGATCACTCCGTCCGTAAATCGTATTTAATGAACACGAGGGCCTTTTAAATAAAACTGAGTTCAAATTAAACATTGCTAGTAAAATGTCCATTTTAAATGAACGGTGTTGTAAACATTTACTAATTAAGCGCGAAAATCTTGTGTTTTATTCGTTAATTGGCGTTGCTTTTATTATGGCTAGGACGCCATATTGATTCGATGGAACTGTTCATTCGGAATTTAAATTATAATTTATTATTAATTAGTAGAGTGTGGGTGGTCAATGGTCAGTATTTTTTTCGCATTTCGAACGATATGCAAAAAATCACGTTTATCATATATCGTTATAATCTTCGTCGGTCTCTCAATGCTGAGGATCACGACCACATAGGTACAAAACGTCTCCAAGCTTTGTTCTGCAATGTTAATCTGAATAAACCTTTTTAGACGATACTTAGGTTTTTAATTATCTTTTTTATCTCATCCAATCTAATTTAGGATTCAATGACTAATATTTAGCAACTTCCTATGTTAGACTTATACTGTCACTTACGGGATATCTTCCGTAATTGTTCATTAGTTTGAGCTCCCGATATTTCGACGCTGTTGCAAGCGCCATGATCGCGGGTTGACAATCACGGAAGATATCCCGTAAGTGACAGTATAAGTTTAGTTTTAAACCGTGAAAGACTAAAACAGTGTTCCTGTTAGGACCCGTTTTCAGGTGCCTGCCGTAGAAAATAATTTCAAAATGATGCTAACGTTGATAAGGAGCCCGTGGCTTAATAATAACAGCCGCCGGCGTCGATCTTTAGGTTAAGCTGCGCTTGCCTAGGTTAGTCCGTGGACGGGTGACAACATAGGTACCGAGTTTCCTCCGTGTCTCGGAAAGCACGTTAAGCTGTTGGTCCCGGCTGTCATTTTTAGATCTTTGACAGTCGTTACAGGTAGACAGTGGCCCGAAAGTCTGACAATCACTCTTATTAAGGGGTATCGTGTCACCCAGTACTAACTGGGTTTTGGAGATCAGACAGGTCCATGTAAAATTCTTATATTCAGTCGCATCCGGTTAGACTGGAAGCTGACCCCAACATAGTTGGGAAAACGCTAGGCGGATGATGTGGTTTTTTTCTTCTTTATTTTATTAGAGAGGGTTTTAATCGAGACAGATTATGTCACTGTCATTGTTACATATCAACTTATGATGCTAAACACAAATCAAAATCAACTTAATCTACTTTTGCGATTAATAGGTACCACAAGTTTATACGAGCCTGTACACCATCCTGGCTGCTTCCGAAGCAGGGGCAGCCAGGACGCTGTTACACACCCCAGTCTCGCAGATATTATTTAAAAGAATCAACAGTTCTCGTCTCTCGTGCTCGTTGCAAACACACTCCATGATTATGTGGTAAAGATCCTCAATCGAGTAGCATTCTGCACAATTCGGTGACTCCGCTTTACCCCGTTAGGAATGCGAAATTATTTAAGGGTATGTGTCCGGAAAAAAGTCGAAGAGCTGTAACTCTTAGGCTGAGCGCCTAGAATTAAAATTCCAAAAGCTTTTATTTAGGCATTCAATAAGGTATTAAGTACACCTCTACCTAAATTACATGCGCGATGCTCTGTTACGATATTTCATTCGGGTATCGCCTAGTATACATACAAACGGACCCAGAAACTTAGTTCAATTGCTTGTCAACAACGTCTCGAAATCTCGTCAGTTAATACCTAAATTGGAATATAATATTATTCAATCTATGGTAAATACTACGTTAACGTGCAGTAAAAGCTAGTTCGGCATTTTAATAGTCTAATTAAGCTCCTACTCGTCTATAAATCTGGCTCTTAACACGTTTTACAGTGATTTTCTCGTAAATTACGACATAAGGCTGTAGTAGTCTGAAGTTCATAAATAAATGTGGATACTAAAATAATGTTTTATTTAATGAAATATACAGCAAATAAGCAGTTAGTCATTGTTTAAATACCATTACTTAACTAGCTACAAATTCTGTGATATATATCATTAATTATTCAATAATAAATAGCTAAGTAGGTAGATAGTTCAATATATCAATAACATTTAAAACCTTTTTCGAACAATTATAACACCATGGAGGCTTTATGTCGGCATCACGAACGAAGGTTCAATGACCACGAAAAAAAAAGTTATGAATATGAAGGCTTTATTGATAGTGCGCTACTAAATATACTGGGTTCCAATTTGATAATCTTATCTTAGAAGGCGGTAAAAAAGTTAGGTACCAGTTTAAAAAAAAACTTGTTTGAATCAGGTAGGTAAGTCTTGTAGGTTCCTGTCTATCTAAAATAAGTTCAAGGAAGCGTAATCAAAACGGACACAAAAAATAAGTAACTTATTAATTCGTTTCAAGCAACAAGAAGTCCATAACGAAACAATAGGTTAGAAAAAGAAAAAAACACAAGCAAAAAGTTTTATGATCGAACTAGGAACTATTCCGAAGAAACTTTGCCTACGATCTGAACATGCGCGGTAGCGTTTTCCGATGTAAACAAACCCAAAGTTTGTAAAAGTTTTTCGAACTTAGTATAACCTACCTTTAGGGCTAAATGTGGCTGAACTAAGTCCAAACTCCAGTAATATAGACACAATCCACTTGGATTCACAACATTCCTAAAAACACTGGCTCAAAACTAGTTGCTTCACTCACACTACTGATGCCGCACTTTTTGACAGAAATTTATCATAAAACACCGTAAATACACTCCAAATAACACTTTAAGGGTCAACTAAACAACTTTTTCACTTATTCTATGGTCAATTGTAGGGATTCGTATTATAAAAACTTAAAAAATCGTCGTAAACAATCGGAGCAACACTCGGCACGCGACGGCCATCTTCCGCCAACGCGTAGTTTGAGGTTAATTTCACTAGAGGGAGTTAGGATTCCCCAAACTAACTTTTTATTAGAAGCAAACTATATCAAAGTCTCTGTGATTAAATAGAAATACCAATGAAAATAGATTTTAGAATAAAAACAGTATATTTTAGTCATTAAGGCACACTTTAAGTGCATAAATTCATTTCTGGATTATTTTTGCCGGTTGATTATTTCACTTTATTGTTTTGTTCGGTTACAACACTGCTTGTTACAGTGTTGTCATAGTAATAATTGTTCGTCGATTAGTAGTAGTTTTCGTAATTGAGTTGTTTTCCTGCCTTTTTCATATTTTAATCATGGAAAATAGAGGAACTAATGCCTGTTTATTTTTATCTGACTGATAAGGAACCAGGAAAAGGCGGATAGTGTTTTATCATTTCAGCATTTCGAATACTGTATGTGATATATATCTCGTATTTTGTTCTGTGTAATGCATAGATAGCTACTATTATTTTATCAAACTTGAGGTCACTATTTTTTATTCGAAATACTCAACTGTATAGTAAATAAAACCCGGCCAAGTCCGTATTGGAACACGCACAGTGAAATATTACGTAGTCATTTTGAATAAATTAAATACTTTTTTTGAAAACAATCATGTTCTCCCGTACATTAAAAACAAAATCCCATCTTTATGGAGAAGTACTTTTTGTAATAGATGGATTTATTATTCTTTATTTTGTGTTGATCTTCATGTCATCATCACCTGCCTAGCTTTTTTCCTAATTAAACTGGAATTGGTTTTCAGTTTAGCTAAGCAGAAGTAGCTAAATATTATTATTTAATCATGTCATTCTGTCTAGGTCTATTACCTGGTTATCATCATCATTCTCATTCTTTCCTTATGCTAATATTTTGGGATAATTATAATACACACTCCGAGGATGTTTTATTCTAACATACTTATTATATTTTATTATAGTCATCATCTCAATTAGTTTAGTCACCCGCTTTCTAGTCTTATCTCTTTCGCGCAGTCCATCCATCATTGCTTTGGTCTTCCCCAATTCCTATAACCACCCACATTCTTATTCAAAACTTTTATTGACTTACATTTTTGGTAGGTTTTTTTTGCTGTGAGCTGGTAACCCCCATTAAATCACGTCAATGTCAACAGAACGAAAGCATTGTTGTTGTTGTTTTTATTTCGTTTGGGCATGGAAACTTGAAAAGTTTATCATACCGGGATTATTAATTATGAAGAGAACAATCGAACTAGTTTAATTAAAATCTTAGTATGATAGGTTTATTTCTGCGTCACTTTTGTCTCGATCAAACAGAGATTTAGCAGTTGCAATGATCCACTTAGGGTTGGCTGTCCTATTAAATTGTTTATTTTCTGTTATAGATAATTCCAAGACTACTGCAGGCGGTGATTACGTATAAACGTTGAAAGTACTGTGTGTGTGTGTTATTTCTAATGGTTCCTCTTGACCTAACCTGTTTATGGAACCCTTTCCCGCAAAACAAATTTAATCATGGCCAGGGGTTGCGATATATTTATTTTTATTGAGGTAGTGTGTGAACAAAACTAGAGTCCAAGTAAGAAAAGAGATTTTTATGGCAAAAGTGCATGAAACTCCACTCCACAGTTACTTACTGTTTTCAAATTAATTGGCTTTCACAATGTTTTCATATTGTATTGCTAATAGGTACCACAGTAAATTAAAGGCATGTCAATATGTTGGAATTTTGCAGTAGACACTCAACAATTCTTTGCAGATTGTAACACCACTTGATAGGGCCTGTGTACACCACCAGATAATGCTGTGGACTTCTTCTTGAAGCAATGACTCAGATTTTGTCTGACTGGTACATAGCGATCTGGGCAGCTCTATCTTTTGTTTTATTCAAGTCCTGGACAAATAGTTAGCGTGATGAGTACGAGAAGGGTAGAAATCTTGTGTTGGGGCTACATTGTACTTCAGCTGCATTGTACTGTGGACTGCTAAGAGTTTTTATTGTGATTATGACAACACTAAGAACCTGCACAGAGCCCACATGATTGATTGTAGCCCAGTCTCGTAGAGAGGAGGCCTTTGCTTGACCAGTGGAAATGGCTAGGCGTTATGCATAAGTAGTATGGTGTTTCTAGCTCAGAGGATTTTGCACAGAAACTGTGAAAGTGCCCCATCAAATGCTTATGTAGCTGGTGATTCAGTTTTTTTTATATAGCTCAACATTCCTTAGGTAAGTTAACAGTTTGATAGTCTGTCAGACAGCTACCTATAAATAAATTTAAACATACAATATTTTCTTGGCATCTGGACATGTGTTTCTACTCTGTTAGTGAATTCATTGATCATAAGTTTTAATAATTCATTTTTAATTCCATTAATAATATAAATTACCTATAGTATTTGAAGTGTATATTTTTTTTTTCTCTCTAAATAATTAATCGTTGCCCAGAGATGGTCACCCACTGGACACCTGTCAGAGGAAATCGCCGTCGAGGTAGACCGCGGCGAAGGTGGTGTGACGATCTGATCTCGGTTGCGGGACGACCATGGCCAAATATCGCACAGAACAGAGAAGTTTGGAAGGAGAAAGGGGAGGCCTTTGCCCAGCAGTGGGACACTCAAATAGGCTAACAAAAAAAAAATAATAATAAATTAATATTGGTGTATTAGTCACATTATGCTATAATAATTATATTAAAATTCTAATATTTCTACACCGGCAACGGTAGTATATGTGAACTAATATAAATTGTAAGATCTTTATGTACCTACCTATATTCAGAAATAAATAATATTCTATTCTATTCTGAATCACCAGATTCACCTAAGATGTATTGCACTTATTCTATTACAGCCTGTATAATTGCCAGTGGGAGACCACACTTCTTTTGAATCTACATACTTCAGAAAAATCTTAAATTCACAACAATCCACAGCTTATACCACTTGGGTCTAGAAGCATGAAATTTTTTCCTAGTACTAGTTTTTAAACCTCAGTTGGTGCTATAGTGTTTTTAGATCCAAATTATGGATGGTCTCCTAAGGGTGTGTCCACACTAATAACATAACATGTTCTAAAACATGATTCAATAGAGAGATAGCAATGTTATTTATTGTAGACGTGTTATACAGCTAATGTTTTGTGAAATGTAGGTACCTACATAACCTGGACGCACCCTAAGGCCACTTCCATTTATCTACAACAGTTAAGGTACCTTCCTTATTGCCTGATCTCAAAATTCCATCCTGTCGACTTAGCTGCTGCTAAGAAAATTCGTAAGTAATGGTAGTAGCCAATAAAACTTTGCCCACTCTGGGAATCGAAGCCTAAGACCTAGATCACGGAATCCCAAAATATTTTGGGCAAGAGACCCCTTTTCCAAAATTAACTGATACCTCAGACCCCCACAGCCAGATTACTTTCTTACTTACCAATTTAAAAACTTTGCGGTTGGTTAAGTGAGTAAACTTATCATTTTCTCATCAAAATTTAACAAAATAAATAGACATAAAACTCAGAAAATATCAATTATTAATACAATGTAAAAATACTCAAGTAACCTAATTATTTTTTGAAAATAAAAAATATTAAAATCACAACGCGTACAGTATCTTGAAAGCTTCATATAAGAACTTGTGTTAATTAATAGGGGTCGATTTTCGTTTATGTCGACCCCTGGAAAATCGGTTTCGACCCCAAGGGGTCGATATTGACCACTTAGGGAATCTGTAAGGAATTGTGTGTTATTATGTAGGTAAGTAATTGAGTTATTTTATTTTAAATGTGTGTCAGTGGTTTCGACACAACTAACTATTATTATTTATATGCTCTCGAGTAAAATGTAGCGAACTAACCATTTTATTATAACATCCTATTGTAATGAAACCTACATTTACGAATTAATTTGATTTGATTTGATCTGACCTAGATCGACAACCGCGCATGCAACCACTAGATTAACGATGCAGTCGTTTGAGTTAGCTGTTATATTTTTATGTCTCATACTAAGTAGGTACGTAGATATACGAATCACATGTGACAAAAAGAGTGATGAATATAAATTTTGATGGATGGAGAGGGACAGGAAGACCAAGGAAACGATGAATGGATTGTGTGACGAATGATATGAAAGAAAAAGGAGTAAATGATAGCGTGACGGTTGACAGAGGAGAATGGTAAACAAATACGTGTGGCGCCGACCCCATGTAACGTGAGACAAGGGCAGGAGGATGATGAATAAGAACATAGATAAAGCATAAAGCTGAAATTACTTCCGTAAATCCTATAAAAGAATTTCATTATTTCACAAGTATCCAACAAAAAAAAAAACCATAGCCAATAACTCGGTACAAAACTTCTAAAAGGCAATATCTAAACTTGCGACTGACTACTATTGCAATTGGAAAATAGCATTAAAACTGAAATGGACTTTGGAACCACTTCCGAAGTGTTAAACCCTTGGGAGCTGTGTTATTGGGGCCAGCTGAAATTGTATGGCCTTGTTGACTTGTATAATAAAAAGACACAATATTAAATGTTATGTTGTTATTTTGTCTTAAAATGTAAGGCGGGGGGGGGGGAGGGGGAAGTAGTATGAGATTCAATAGGTAACCGTTTACTCTACAAAAACCGCCCTTATTGCTGCGGCATAAAATCGTAGTATAAGTAATAGGTGTAAAAATATCCTTAACGAAGACGAAAGGCACGTATTCTCTCCGTCATTGCGAGACTTTTTTTGTTCTAGACCATAACTGAGAACCTTCTACTTACGGAGATATTGGGGCTCAAAGTTTCAACATTTTCATCACATTTTTTTTACTTCATGTTTAATGCTATAACACCTCCATGATCCCTGTACTATTCAATGCATCCATCAGCACAATGTTTTGAGTGCGTTACATTGAGTCCTACTGTATAACGTGATTTTTCACCAAAAAAGAAAGTCTTTAAGTACAGGGATCTTGGAGGTATTTTAAATGAAGTTATAAGTTATAACATTAAACAACATAGAAAACTTGTGAAAAAGTTGGAACTTTGACCTCCAATATCTCCGCAACTAGAAGGTTCTCAGATAAGGTCTAGACGAGTCCCAAAAAAAATATCGCACTGATGGGGAGAACAAGTGACATTCGGCTTCGTTAGGGTGGGTAGTTTTACACCCATTATGTTCAATTTTCATTTCATCTCGCCTTTCACATCCGATGTATCTTTGGTATCCTTTCATTGGTAAGCCAATCTATAAATGGAAAAAAATTGTTTCAGATTCCTTCAATTAGTTTGGGGACTTGATAAAGCCATGGGTCCTGGGGAACTATCTTACATAATTTTGAGCTGATTCTCAGGATAATTTGAATTAAATTGTCTTCTAATGTTCAGATAGACACAATTGTAATTGTGTCTCCGGTACTCTGAAAATGGTTGCCAGTTGGTACAAGTTGTAAGGACCCGAACGAACTCAAAGTTATTTCGAAGGTAGAACTTGTTTGAAATACTTTGGAAAGACCACAGATATAGATAGACCTAGATAACGCAAGTATCACGATCTGTATGAAAACCAAGCGTGCCATTTTTTGACTACCTATTATGACGTCACAAGCACTATTTAGTGATGGGAAAATCAAACCGATTCAAAGTCGCCGCCGCGGACGGCGCCCCCCTCGTCCTATCCCCCGCCATGACGCCCACTGACGTCCGACTAGCGCTATGCTCCGATGCAGACTGAGTTCGAAATTGGCCACTTACGATTTTTGTACGTAAGCTACATAATAATATGGCACGCGAAGTAGTTGCTCTCGCGTTATCTAGGTCTATCTATATCTGTGGGAAAGACATTCGCTGACAACTTTGACTGTTGTCGATTGTAATATTGTGATTCTTACGTCTCTTATTCAGTTATTACTAGATACTTTTATAAGACATAAAATGCTGTAGGCTAACATTTTCGGATTTTTTTTAAGAATGATGGAGTAGGTATTCTTACTGCTATTGAGAAATTCCTGAAGGAAAAATCCAATAACACTTCACCCGACCTGGAAATCGAACCCAGGACCGAATGCTCAGCAGTTGCGCTTGCGACCACTGGATCAACGAGAAGTCAAAACAAAAAAAAAGTTAATTTAATAATGAGTAGGATTATAAAATATACCTTAATAGTCTTCCATAAACCCGCACGCACAAATTGCAGGAGCGGTTACCGGACACCCACCGGACTATGACATATAATGTTATACTGAATTTGCCCGACCCCTAAAGCGGTACCTATCGGTATTTTCGAACTCCAAACGATTCGATATTCAAACATCATAAGTACCTACTTTCCAAAAACGAAAATAAAAAAAAACCTACCCACTTTTTATCGCGTTCAACTCTTTCTCAAATTTTTCGCTTGGCATGTTGAAATGATGAATTTAACGGAAGGGTCGCCGGATAAAACAAGAGATTACCTCCAGAATGGCCATTAGGTGACGGTGCGGTATTTTTAAAACATTTATTCAAGACTAATGTGTTACGTCAGCAGGTAATTTTTAGGGGTAATTTGGGTCGATCTATTTTATAGACGAAGCTGTGGCTAGATTCTTACTACAGAGAATCTAGAGATGTGTGTTGGTTGGGTTAGTAGTGATTGATTTTCGCTCTTAGCATAGCTAATCAGCCTATAATGTTCCCACTGCTGGGACCCACGACCTCCTATCTATGATAGAGAATGGACTATAAACCACCATGTTGGCCCAGTACGGGTTGGTAGATGTCACATGACGTCATCGAATTTTTTGGCTCTAGGACATGGCTGGTTTCCTCACGATCTTTTCCTTCATCGTTTTGAGAGCAGTGGTGGTGAAATAAATGCCTGGGTTCGAACCCACGACTTTTTGTTCGTAAGTCGGAGCCGCCAGCATTGGGCCACCGCTGCTCTCGCTTTTCGCTCGATTTTCGCTCTTAAATAATGTTTATTCTGTAAATTGGTTTACAAAGTCTTTTATATTATATAAAACATGATGTTTCCTATTCGACTAGACTAAGAAGAAACACTGAAACAAACTCGGAGGTCACAGTCTCTTTTAAAGTCCAGACATAATCTTCTTCAAGCCATAAGTGCAAGAACCATGCAGATTAGTGTCTGAGATGGTGTTTTGAGGATAAAATCAAATATATTTAGGTGAACCTGTTTAGTCACTTTTAGATAAATTACTTATTTAGGTAACGGCACGTAATCTAAATAATTGTGTGCTACGCAGGCCATATGCAATGACGCATGGCCTGCGTAGTTACCTGGTACTATGCTAGGTACCTAAGGTACCATACCAATCGATCGATGGTAGAAATAACGACGATCGATCAATTGATGTAGTAGAAACTGTCGATCGACGTCGACTTATCCATTCTACCATCAATCGATGGCCTCGATCGACGATCGGTCGATTGGTGTAGTAACACCCTAACTAAGCAGGCCATGTCAAAATTACCTAAAAAAAAAAAATATTTTTTAATTAAAAGGTATTTGTAAGGTTGCTGTGTGAAAATCAGTCATCTTTGCTATCGCTGCATGAAAGTTGGTGAGGAGATTCTTTCTTTCGTAAAGGTGCAGACAAATCGGTCTGGAGTCGGAGGAGGTGCACGAATCGTGGACTGGCCGCGAATCTAACGGAATGCTGCTGTCCAAGAGGTAAAATAACCAAAAGTATTGTAGGTACAGGTAGGACGAAAAATCAAAATATCCGTTTATAAATCAACAAAATTGCAGATTGATGGATTTAATCCAAAGTACAGATGTAACGATAAAACAAATTTTCAATTTCCGAACGGAATATTTGTGAACTACCTACATTATCTACGTACATATATATGTACGAGGCAAATATATTGTATTTACTTTGAGGGAAATGGAATATCCTGTAAAAATGTCCAATGTGATTTTATCAAAATGATTTTTTTTTTACATTTTTAAATGATGCGATTTTCACCTGTTTGATGTATTGGTTTTAAAACATGGTTTTATACAAATGTACGTTGTAGGGATCTATTAGGGAGATATGAGAGGAAATCGACGACTCTGTTTTGATATAATAATCGAGTCTCATATTTTTTACGAAAAGCACCTACCACAATGTACAACAAAACACACAACACAATATTTATTGTGGTAGCCCACGAAATGCAAATTTTCTTACGTTATTTAATTTAATTTGCAGGTCAGTGTCGACGGGGTGCGTTGTCAGAATTCCTCCTCGTGTGTCCGATGGCTGCCGGTCCCTCTCGATACGTCGGGAGGGAATAGCAGCTGCCGGGCCGGTGCACCCTGGGCGTGGGCAGTATCCTTCCCCGAGGAATGGGAAGAGATTCTTATTCCTTGGGGAATGTTACTGTCCATGGCTAATATTCTGACATGGGAGGGGTCCGTTTTGGACCAAGGGGGCGTTGCTCCGCGTGACCCTCTGAAAAGCAGAGGGCACAGCGGAGTAGCAAGGGCGGGCTCGGTGTGCACTTACCCTGCCTCCGAGCAGACAGTGAAGGACGCAGTCGTTCACTGTCCCCGTCGATATCGTAATCCCACCGTCGAAGTGTCGTGGATCACGTCTCGCGGCTTCGATTGGGACCGAGGGTCTTGGCTTAACCGCCCGGACCGCGAGGTAGAAAACCTCTATAAAAAGTTACCCCGAATCTCAAGCGGCGGCGCACCGCGAGGAGATGTATGGCTGACGGGTTCCTATGGAAAATCAGTTGCTAGTGCGAACCACTGCCGGGCCTGGCTATGGCTTATCTGGGTACAGGGGGCACTGCCCAGATGGACTCTTTATTTCCCCCATACTCGTGGGAACAACATGGAAAATTGTTTAAAAAAAAAAAAAACGGCCGATAACGGCGAAGCAAAGGAGGGGAGGGATGCGGGGTCGGAGTCCGGCGCCGCATCCAGCGATGTGAGCGCGGGAGGCTCAGAGAGCTCCCGGCGCGGGAGGCCCGGGACCACTACGGTGAACGGGAAGTTCTTCCGCAAGCGGTCCTGGCCGGAGGGCGACCAAGGGTCGTCATCGGAGGGAGAGCTGGCCTCGGCTCGCAAGATCCCCACCAGTAAGCGAGGAGGGATCCGCGGCAAGGGGAGAGGCCTCTCTGCTGCCGAGAGGTCGGCGCGGCTTGCCGAGGAGGGGCGCCACCCGGGGGTGGCCGGTCGCGGGGTGGCCCGTTCGGGCTCCTCTGGCGACGAGGTGGGTGCAGACGGCGGCTCTGAGGCGGAGCGTAAGGCCGGTTTCGCGAAGGAGGTGGAGGCGGCGCTGAGGGCTGTCTCTTATAAACAGAAGCCCTCCACCAGGCATAAGGCCATGCCTGCAGCGATCGCCTCCATCATGGCGTCAGCGGAGGCCAGATATGGGGGGCCCCCGTCAAACGAAGTGGCCAAACTGCGGGCGGAGGTCGCTCGCCTGACGGCTGCCACGGAGCTTCTCCAAGAGGAGAACAGGAAGCTCCGAGCAGACTTGGCCGGTCTGCGCGAGGCCGGCCCCCTTAAGGCGCCCCAAAATGGGGGCCAGCAGCGACCAAGCCAGCCCGTGCCCGTGCCGGTTGAGAACCAGGTCCTGAACCTGGTTCGGCAGGAGCTGGCTGCCTTCCAGGCGCGGTTCTCCGTCCTGGAGGGCATTGTCCTGCGCCCCCCCCTAGCGGCAAACAGGGCGTCCCCGGGCCCGAGGGTAGCCACATATGCGGCTGCTGCGGCCTCCGCACCGGGGTCGTCTGGCCGGCCCTCCGGCAGGGTTGCGTCGGCCCCCGAAGGGCCGGCTCTGGCGAAACCGGCTCCGGCCAAGAAGGCGGCAGCCCTGAGGCAGGGCAAGGTGGCGGCCCAAAAGAAGGGCAAGGCGGTGACTGTGCCAGCGCCAGCCGCGAGACAGCTGCCACCGCCGCCCCCCCCGCCCCCTAAGCCTTCTGCGGCCGAGACCGGGTGGCAGGTGGCCGGAGAGAGGACGAGGGAGCAAAAGGCGGCCAAAAAGGCCAGGAAGCGGCAGCGCAAGCGCCAGGAAAAAGAGCGGAGCGTCGCGGCAAGGCTCAGCACCCCGAAGACCGCAGCTGTAGTGATTACACTACAGCCGGACGCGGAAAAGAGGGGCGTGAGCTACCGCGACGTGCTCGCTAAGGCGAGGGCGACGGTAAATCTTGGGGAGCTCGGGATCACCGGGGGCCTCCGCCTCAGAGTCACCGCGACGGGGGCTCGAGTGCTGGAGATCCCCGGCGAAACCCGTGGCTCGTCCGCGGACGCTCTGGCAGAAAAGCTTAGAGCGTCCCTAAATGCGGACGAGGCCCGAGTATCCAGGCCCGTCAAATGCGCAGATCTGCGCATCATGGGTCTGGACGACTCGGTGACCGAGGAGGAGGTGGTGGCCGCCGTCACCAGGACCGGTGGGTGCCCTGCTGAGCAGGTCAAGGCAGGCACCTTACGTCCGGACCTGTCGGGCATGCGAACCGTAACGGTAAGCTGCCCTGTGACGGCGGCGAAAGCCATTGTGGAGGGCCGAAGGCTCTTGGTGGGCTGGGTTTCGGCGCAGGTTAAGCTGCTGGAACCCAGACCTCTGAGGTGCTACCGCTGCCATGTGGGGCACCATGTGTCGGTCCGGTGCACCTCGGAGGTGGACCGCAGTGGCCTATGCTTCCGCTGCGGCCAGCCCGGTCACAGGGCCGCGGCTTGCTCCGCCGCGCCGCACTGCGCTGCATGTGCGGCAACCGGCAAGCCGGCCGATCACCGGGCAGGGAGCAAGGCCTGCGGTACACCCGCCAAGGCCAAGGCCAGGGGCAACGGAAGGCCCTCCACCTCCACCGCCAAAACCCCCACCGTCGCCATTACCGCAGCCGCCGCCACTGTCGCCGCCGCGGCCGCCACTGCTGCAACTTCTGCAGCGGGGCCCTCGCAGGGGGCCCGGGAGGGGGCTGAAATGGAGTGCCAATAACGGCCCCATTACGCCTTCTCCAGGCGAACATCAACCACTGCGCCTGCGCTCAGGATCTGTTGATCCAGAGCATGGCGCAGTGGTCGATTAACATCGCCGTGGTCTCTGAGCCGTACTTTGTCCCGCCCAGGGATGACTGGGTGGAGGACCTTAGCGGCTCAGTGACCATAATTGCGTCGGCCGCCGCCGGTACCCCGACCCTTGAGAGTGTCAGGAAGGGTCAGGGGTGCGTAGCAGCACGGTTCGGGGAGATCGTTGTAGTGGGAGTCTACTTCTCTCCGAACCGAACTCTCGCCGAGTTCCACAACTCCCTCAGGGAGTTGAGTGTCGTCATCGGGAGCCATTCTCTCCCCGTGCTTGTGCTCGGGGACTTCAATGCCAAGAACTTGGCTTGGGGTTCTCGTTACACGGATGTGCGGGGTAGGATGGTGGAGGACTGGGCACTGGAGACAGGCCTGGTCGTCCTAAATCGGGGTTCTGTCCCCACGTGCGTGCGGATGCAGGGTGAGTCGGTGGTGGACATATCGTTCGCTAGCCCCGCCCTGTCGCCGCGTGTCGTTGACTGGCGCGTCATGGAGGGGGTGGAGACCTATTCCGACCACCGGTACATCCGGTTCGACGTCTCCACTCAGACTTCAAGCGCGCCGGTCCTACAGGCCCCGAGTGGTCCGCGATGGGCGCTGAAGCAGCTGGACCGGGAGCTCCTCCTGGAAGCCTCGATCGTGCAGGCCTGGGTGTCATCACCGGCCAGGCCTGCCGACATCAACAACGAGGCGAGTTGGTTCCAGGAGGCCATGTCCGAGATTTGCGACGTGGCAATGCCCCGAGTTCGGCCAGGAAGCGCCCGACGTCAGGTGTACTGGTGGTCGCGAGAGCTGACGTCTTTGCGTGAGGCGTGCGTTGCCGCGCGGCACCGGTACGCCAGGCATCGCAGGCTCCGCATCCGCCCTCCGGATGCGGCAGCCATTGAGGCGGAGCTTTACGAGGGGTACAGAGCGGCGAAGACCGCCCTCCAAGAGGCTGTCCGGCGGGCCAAGAACCTGGCCCGCGAGGAGATGCTAGAGTCTCTGAACGGAGATCCGTGGGGGCGCCCTTACAAGATGGTGCGGGACAAACTCCGCACCCGGGCCCCCCCGCTGACGCAGAGTCTCCGGCCTGAGCTCGTGGAGGACGTGGTGAGCGCTCTGTTCCCTTCGCGAGGGAGGCATTCTCCCCCGCCTATGGCTCCGCCGCCGCTTGCGGTGCCGGACGCGGACCACACCGATGACGACGTTCCGGAGGTGACTGGGGTAGACCTGGGAGTGGCGGTACGCAGGCTGAAGGCCAGAAATACCGCCCCGGGACCCGATGGCTTGCCTGGCAAAGCCTGGGTCCTGGCCTCTGAGGCTCTCGGGCCCCGACTGGAAGGGCTCCTAAGCGCATGCTTGGAGAGAGGCCAGTTCCCGCTTCGTTGGAAGACGGGGAAGCTGGTCCTCATCCGGAAGCCAGGGCGCCCTGCGGACTCTCCGTCCGCATACCGGCCCATCGTGTTGCTCGACGAGGTGGGCAAGCTCTTTGAAAGAGTTATTGCTAACCGCCTCGCCGGGCACCTTGCGGGGATGGGGCCGGATCTTGCGGAACACCAGTTTGGTTTCCGCAAGGGGCGCTCGACGGTGGACGCCATCATGCGCGTGAGAGCCCTCACGACGGGGGACGCGGTTTCCCGGGGCGGGGTCGTATTGGCGGTGTCTCTTGACATCGCCAACGCCTTCAACTCCATGCCCTGGAGCTGCATTGGGGAGGCACTCCGGTATCACCGGGTGCCGACCTACCTTCGTCGTGTGGTCGGGGATTACCTGACGGATAGGGCCGTCATCTACCCCGGTCGGAGCGGAGAATGGAACCGGCGAGAGATGTCGTGCGGTGTTCCACAGGGATCGGTTCTGGGACCGGCCTTGTGGAACATCGGTTACGACTGGGTGCTGCGCGCCGACCTCCCTAGCGGCGTCAGCGTAGTCTGCTACGCTGACGACACGCTGGTACTGGCACAAGGGAGGTCGCACGAGGCGGCGGCCGAAAACATGACACGCGGGGTTGCGATAGTCGTGGAGAGGATCCGGCAATTGGGTCTCGAGGTGGCATTGCACAAGTCCGAGGCCATGTGTTTTCATGGGCCTCGGAATGCGCCACCGTCGGGATCCCTACTGACGGCAGGAGGGGTTTCCATCGGCGTCGGGTTGACGCTGAAGTACCTGGGACTCGTCCTTGACAGCCGGTGGAACTTCGTGGAGCATTTCCGACGTTTGGCCCCCAAACTGGAACGGACCGGGGCTGCCTTCAAGCGGCTCCTGCCCAACCTGGGGGGTCCAAACGCCTCCTGCCGGAGGCTCTACGCGGGGGTCGTGCGGTCCATGGCCCTTTACGGGGCCCCGGTGTGGGCGCGTTCTCTGAGGCGGCAAGCCGCCCGCTACCTGAACGCGCCCCAAAAGGGGATAGCCCTAAGGCTAGTCCGGGGGTACCGCACGATCTCCGGTGAGGCGGCGAGCCTCCTTGCCGGATTGCCGCCATGGGATCTGGAGGCGATAGTCCTCGCACGCCTTCACGAATGGCGCGTGGAGGCACTACGTCGGGGGGAAACTCCGCTGCCGCGGCAAATCACCGCTCGGCGGACAGACCTCCGGCGCGATCTCATGATGACATGGAGAGAGCGACTGTCGCAACCCCGTGCAGGGCACGCCACCATAGTGGCGATAAGTCCCCTCTTTGAGGAGTGGCTAGAGAGGCGCCACGGCGCCCTCACCTTCCGCCTGACGCAGGTCCTCACCGGACACGGTTGTTTCGGGAGGTTCCTGCACCGAATCGGGCGGGAGGAAACGCCTGGGTGTTTCCACTGTGAGGATCGTCCGGAGGACACGGTGCAGCACACTGTGGAGGCCTGCCCTGCTTGGGCGGAGCAGCGCCGTGTCCTCTTAGAGGCGATTGGCGGCGGCGACCTCTCGCGCCCGGCCCTGGTTCAAGCCATGGTCCGGAGCGAGAGGGAATGGGAAGCCGTCACCTCCTTCTGCGAAGCAGTCATGCTAGTGAAGGAGGTGGCGGAACGTGAGAGGGAAAGAGCCTCACGTCCCAGCCGCCGCGGGAGACGCCCTGGGCGTCGGGGGTCACGTGGTGGCCCCCGGCCACCGTAGGCGCGGGCCTGTGGACGGCGAGTTTTGGGCTAGCTCGCCGTCCGGCCGTCTTATGACGACAGGCCGTGTCGACGGCGCGTTCGTGTTCCACGCGCGCCTCAAAGAGATGTCAGCAACCACGTAGGGGTCCGCACGGGCCGATGCCTGCCAGGGCTGCGGGACTGTTCGAAAGAGATACCGCGGCCCTGGAACACAAAGGGCAAAGAAGGAACATGGATGGGTTTTAGTCAGTACAAGTCTGACACTCCCTTCCGCTCCGCCCAGAGCGGGAGGGGTCATTTGATGATTTCCCATCCTAAAAAAAAAAAAAAAAAAAAAAAAAAGGTCAGTGTCGACCTGCAAATTGCAAAAACCGTAATATTATCGGTAGGTTGTATGTTGACGAAAAATGAGTCGCGCAAGTAACACGTATGTAGTTACAGAATTACATATAATCATTAAAGTTATCAATACAACCCTCGAAATTTGTTTAATCCCATTCAATAACTATTTCAAGAAAAAGTCATTCAATGGAGTTAAATGAACTTAGGGGGTTGTATTGATGATTTTATGATTTTAATTTACCGACAGATAGCTGATATGTTAAGGAGTAAGTTAGGCTACCATTATTAAAAAAAAAAAAAAAATTGATTACGAAATCCGATTCAAATAGAGAAGTAATATTTTTATAATAATTTCACGCAGACGAAGGTCGCGAGCAACAGCTAGTATGCTATAAAATCTCAATTAAACCGTAACTAACAGACCTCTAAATAAATACCAACACGAAAATCAAACGAGCGAACAGTCCAAACAGGAGGATAACGTATTTAGCGAAGCGTGGAACTTCCTAACACGTCTAATTGAAATGCGGCTGCCGGCGGTCCGCAGGTCTGAAATGTCTGAATTTTTAACAACCTCGTCCGCCCCAGGACTCCGGAGCAAGCGATTTGAATACATTTTATATTTAGCGACACAACTTTCGCGACGGCTGGGTTTTTTCGCGTTTGTGTTTTTTTCTGTCTCACCTTTTCGGACGTCTATGGATGTTTTTTTTGTTTGTATGGCTGTACAAGGATGTTTTGGCGTGTGGCAAAAATTGGAAGTAGCGTCGATTTTTGGTTCTTTCGTAGGTATCTTGAGTTTTCAAATGTTTACCATCAGGGCCCTGTGCCCTGTCAGCGTCAACGCAAAAATATGTATTGATTTTGTTAATATTGGATTTATTGAAAGGACATCTGGTGGAGGCCTAAAATGGCCGCTTTACCAGAATAATAATTCAATAAAATTCATTTATTTAGTCAGACAAATGTTCTGTATGGTGTCCGGACGTAAAGAATAGCACCATCCCATATCTTCCCGTGGGTGTCGTAAGAGGCGACTAAGGGACTTACCAGAGAATGGGCAGCAGAGTTCTCTGCGATTTTTTTTTTTACAACCATACTGCGATCGCCAACCCGCTTGCCAAGCGTGGCGATTATGGCAAAACCCCCCGAATGACGAGCCCGTCTACCCTCGACTATGGTAGCGGTCGAGGTTACGGCGTGGCAAGGGGTGCGAAGAATCCCCGGACGGGATCAGGCTACCTATACCGACGACTTGACCTGGCAACATATAACACGCGTACACTCCGGACCGACGAGAAGATAACGGAACTCGAAGAGGAATTGAGCAGGCTGCGATGGAGTATTGTGGGATTATCTGAAGTCCGAAGAGAGGGTGAGGACACGATAATCCTAAAATCCGGCAGCTTGCTCTATTTCCGAGAGGGTGACCGGCAGTCCCAGGGTGGTGTTGGGTTTATCGTCCACAAGTCCCTCGTGAATAACGTGGTGAAGATCGAGAGTGTGTCGACCAGGGTGGCGTACCTTATACTCAGAATATCCTCAAGATATTTGCTGAAGGTCATACAGGTCTACGCCCCGACCTCGGCACACCCCGACGACGAAGTGGAGACCATGTATGAGGATATTTCTAAAGCCCTGCATGGTTTCAAAACTCACTTCACCGTTGTCATGGGGGACTTCAACGCAAAACTGGGCAAACGAGACGGGGATGAGCTGCAAGTGGGGCAATTTGGGTTTGGACGTCGGAACCACCGGGGTCACCAACTGGCTAGTTTTATGGAGAAGGAGGGCCTCTATATGATGAACTCCTTCTTCAAAAAGCGCGAGCACAGGAAGTGGACCTGGCAGAGTCCCGATGGTGCAACTAAAAATGAGATTGACTTCATCATGTCAACCAAGAAGCAAGTGTTCAATGATGTCTCTGTGATCAATTCGGTGAAAACCGGGAGCGATCACCGCATGGTAAGAGGCACATTGAACATCAATATAAAGCTTGAAAGGTCTCGACTGATGAAGTCTACGCTCCGTCCAGCACAGATCCAGATCCAAAACCCCGAGAGCTTTCAGCTTGAACTCCAGAATCGTTTCGAGTGCCTAGGAAGCTCAGTGGACGAATGCAACGATGGGTTCGTGGAAACTGTCCATACGACTGGGTCTAAGTTCTTCAAGACACGTCGTGCACACAACAAAAAGCTCTCTGATCATACTCTCGAGCTCATGAAGGAGCGGCGTGAGATGATCCTGCAGTCTTCAGACGAGGCGTGGAAATACCGGCAGCTCAATAGACGGATCTCTAAATCCTTGAAGAGCGACCTCCGCCGCTTTAATACCGAGCGTATTAAAGACGCTATTGAGCGGAATAAAGGCTCCAAGGTATTTTCAAGAGATCTGGCTATTGGGCAGAGCCAGCTCACGAAACTGAAGACCGACGATGGCAGGATCGTATCCGCCAAACCGGAGCTGCTGAGGGAGATCGAGAGTTTTTATGGGCAGTTGTACACTTCAACTAGAAAGCCCGTTGCAACTCTAGCTAACGACCCAAGAGCTAGACTGACCCGACACTATACCGAAGACATTCCGGATGTCAGCCTGTACGAGATTAGGATGGCTCTTAAACAGCTTAAAAACAACAAGGCACCGGGTGATGACGGAATTACGGCCGAACTCCTGAAGGCGGGTGGAAAACCGGTGCTTAAGGCCCTTCAGAAGCTGTTTAATTCCGTCATACTCGAGGGGAAGACGCCGCAGGCATGGTGCAGGGGTGTGGTGGTACTCTTCTTCAAAAAGGGCGACAATGCCCGGCTGAAGAACTATAGGCCCATCTCACTTCTAAGCCATGTCTACAAGTTGTTCTCAAGAGTCATCACGAATCGTCTCGCGCGCAGGTTTGACGATTTTCAGCCTCCCGAACAAGCCGGATTCCGAAAAGGCTTTAGCACCGTAGACCACATACATACGCTGCGGCAGGTTATACAGAAGACCGAAGAGTATAACCTGCCTCTCTGCTTAGCGTTTGTGGACTACGAGAAAGCCTTCGATTCGATCGAGACTTGGGCTGTACTGCAGTCTCTCCAACGGTGCCAAATCGACTATCGGTACATCGAGGTGCTAAAGTGTTTGTACAAAAACGCCACCATGTCAGTCCGACTTCAGGACCAGACCTCGGAACCTATCCTTCTGCAGCGAGGCGTGAGACAGGGAGACGTCATATCTCCGAAACTGTTCACCGCTGCACTGGAGGATATCTTCAAGGTTCTGGACTGGAGAGGGCTAGGCATCAACGTCAATGGCGAGTACATCTCTCACCTTCGATTTGCCGACGATATAGTGGTCATGGCTGAGACCATGGAGGACCTCAGTACAATGCTCGATGACCTTAGTAGAGCTTCCGAAAGAGTGGGTCTTAAAATGAACATGGACAAAACCAAAATCATGTTGAATGCCCATGTAACACCCACTCCTATCAAGATCGGAGACTCTACACTCGAAGTTGTAGACGATTATGTCTACATGGGACAAACGATCCAGTTAGGTAGGTCTAACTTCGAGAAAGAGGTCAATCGTCGAATCCGACTCGGCTGGGCAGCGTTCGGGAAGTTGCGTGGTATCTTCTCGTCCAACTTACCGCAGTGTCTCAAGACGAAAGTCTATGACCAGTGTGTGTTGCCAGTGATTACATACGGGACCGAAACGTGGTCGCTCACAATGGGCCTTATCAGAAGGCTTAAAGTCACCCAAAGGGCAATGGAGAGGGCTATGCTCGGAGTTTCCTTGCGTGATCAAATCAGAAATGAGGACATCCGCAAGAGAACCAAGGTAACCGACGTAGCCCGAAGAATAGCCAAACTTAAGTGGCAGTGGGCAGGGCACATTGCTCGCAGAACGGATAGCCGATGGGGCCGAAAAGTTCTGGAGTGGCGACCGCGAACCGGAAGACGCTGCGTTGGAAGGCCTCCCACTAGGTGGACCGATGACCTGGTGAAGGTTGCAGGGATCCGCTGGATGCGAGTCGCACGGGACCGGTCAATGTGGCGACACTTGGGGGAGGCCTATGTCCAGCAGTGGACGTCTTTCGGCTGAAATGATGATGATGAGTCAGACAAATATAAATAGTTCATTTTCTTTATCACACCAATTTTAGCACGGAAAATAAAAGGTCTCGAAACTGTTAAAAATGTCTTTAAATTAAAATTCATACGGCGCGGCGGCGTACACAAAATTAGGGCTATAGAAAAATGCAGTGTACAGGGAGTCTCTTTATTTAATTTGCCAGCGACCGTCCAAATTGAATTCCTCTGTCGCCATTTTTTTTTGTAAAATTTTCCTGTTTTCTAATTGGTCGGGGGTATGTGACGTTAATTTGATTGGTTCGCAGTGATGCTGCAATGTCTGGGTTGCGTTGTAAGTTGGAGAATACTACGTACTGTCAAACGGGATGAATAGGAACGCATTTATGAACCGAGACAAAACTTTGAAAGGGATTTTAACGTTGAATTGATATGATATGTTACCAAAAAGTACTCTATTTCATTTACTTAGTTATGCTTAATTTAGAGACCTTGTTGGCTACCAGTGGCGAAGGTTCCTTACAACTCGATTCCTACCGGCTTCCCTTTGAAAATGGTACAGTCAGTATTCTATAGACAAATAATATTATCACATTGAAGATATGTACTCCGGCTTACCTCTCACAAAAATTGACCCTTCGCTACTGTTGGCTACATAGCATATTAATTTCAAAGTTTAGTCTCGATTCACCCCTGCGTTCCTATTCAACCCGTTTTACCCGGCACTGTTCATTCATTGTCTTCTTTTCTTTGTTTTTGGAGTACAGTGATTTTTATTTTCGTTGTCATAAGGTGAAATAGAGAGCAGCGGTGGCCCAGTGGTGGCGGACAAGACTTACGAACAGTAAGTCGTGGGTTCGAACCCAGGCAGGCGCATTACTTTGTGTAATTTATTTCATCACCACTGCTCTCAAAACGGTGAAGAAAAACATCGTGAGGAAACCGACATGCCGTAAAACCAAAAAAATCGAAGACATGTGACATCTACCAACCCGCACTGGGCCCGCGTGGTGGATTATAGCCCATTCCCACTCATAGAGGAGGAGGCCTGTGTCCCAGCAGTGAGAACATTATAGGCTGATAACGCTAAGCTTTTGCTAAGGTAAAATAACGGCGAAAGGACAGTTCCATGGATCACGCTCCAGCTTGTCATTTTTTCATCTTTTACGGTGCAATTTAAGTTATTCGTTTTAAGGTTTATAAATTGATAGGTAATAGTTTCTGCTTATAGATAGGCAACCAGATGAATACAATAAAATATATTGTGCTGAAACGACTAGATTGAGCTCTTATCTCACTCACAATATTAGCGCCTGATTATTAGACTTTATCTCTGACCGCAGGTGCATAAAGCCCCCTGACGGCTTCATCGAGCCGTCTGAAAGAATTGCACCTGGGCATGCTTTGCCGTGGCCGACAAATGGAAATCTCTGAATAGACTCCGAACATGAGTTGGCCGTAGAAAAGACAATCTCTTCAGGGGGTTCATGGACGGCTCAGATCTCAAAGTATGCGGTGTGTCTCCACAGACTATGACCTACCTTTCATCTTGCGCTGCATGCCCTAACACCTGCGCACTTGACGATCTTATGACTGCATCAGCGAGCGGAGTTCGCATAGCTGAATTTTGGGCCAAACATATTTAATTTTGCCATCGACATGCTAAGAAGCGCCTGGAAAAAAGTGAATAGCAAACTCGCAGATGTAATACTTGTGGTTGCAGTTGTTTCTTTAGGCACGTATTTTGAACAGACCAGTCTAATTTTTCCAAATTCATTTGATTTGTGAGGATATTTCAAAATAAAGTTAGGTATATAAAAGGTTTTTGTTACAATTATCACTTTATCTTCGTAGACTCGGCGTTACTGATATAGGTTATTATTTATTTTACTTGATGCTATTGTTGTGCGTCGTTGGTCTAATGGTCGCAAGCGCGACTGCTGAACATGAGGTGCTGGATTCGATTCCTAGGTTGGCGAAATGTTGGTGTAATATTAGGTACTTACACCTCTGACTAACCCTTCAGGGATTACAAGCGTGATGTCATGTTATAATGTTGGTAATCAAAACCCCCATGTTTATCACAATACATAGTACTTTATTTATAGTTCAGTGCTTCTTTTGAGGCTCTACTCCTTTGCCCACCCCCCTTTAACGTAATTAAGTAACTAATTAAATTTCGAACTGTGGTTGTACCTACTATAAAGTTTCAAAGGCTTGCCAAAAGTACTCAAAACTGTATAGACTTTAATATCGGGCTATTAGGTAAACATTAGACCTTAAAACTTCGAAATTATCGTAGCAATAAAGGAATTTTCGAAATACTCGTAGCTGCCAATAAGCACTTCGGATAAATTATTTAAAATGGTCTTAACGAAAGACCTCTCAAAGATACTGAAATATTTCGTTGCGAGAATCTTTGAAATATATCTAGTTGGATCGAAGTCTTTGAAACGGGATCTAGAGATCAGTTGTAGCTCTTGGAGTAACTTTCGATTTTGCAGCTCTTTGCTTAGATTTATAAATCATCTGCCTAGCCTTTTCTCAAATATGTAGGGGTCGGCTTCCAGAATAATCTGCTTCAGCTGCTGCATAACAGTATTTTGTATATTATTTATTTCAATATAATTTTACTATTCAATATAGTTTTAGTCACAAAATGTTTACCAACCCCGTCATTCGAGCGCCAAAACTGCAAGATTGTGCGACTTATGTAATAGCGCCATCTACCATATTCTTAATACACTAAGTTGACTGATTACGTAGTACTTCACGTCAGCGTATAGGTGTCGCTGCATTCATTCCTAATTCGACAATAATGAAATAAATAATCCCCTGAAAAACGATGTTGAATTGTTTAATTTTTAAAGCTCACTTGACTATATAAGATTGCTTTTTCGGGCCCCAAGATACAGACTGTCTAGTTTGGGGATCACTAGCAAAAGCAGTACGTTAAACTAGTTTTAAGTAATACTAGCTTTTTCCTTTTTTTTACTTTACAATTTGACAATCAATTCGGGTTGCACTCTGGCGCCATCTATTATCATAAGAACTTTATTGTTGTTTTTCTCGGGAACAGTACTTTTTTTGGGGATGAAAGGTAGGTAGGTACAAAACAAAAGGTATAATGAAAAATTTCAGGACGATTCAGTGGTTTAGGAGTGAAAAGGTAACAAACAAACAAAAAAACTTACTTTCGCGTTTATAATATTATTTAGGAAATTAGGATTTGGATTTTAAGCCACTGGTAACATCTCTTGTGTATATTGTACCTGCTTATGAATTAACTACCTGGATAATAAACAATTATCTATTTTAATAACTACCACACACAATGTCATTCAGCAATGTCATGAGATCCTTGGTGATTACCTAAATGGACGTAGTTAAGCGAAAAGGATCCAATCCACAACATGGCCAAAATTGACTTAGTGCATCACGTCATGTACCTGCGGCAAATAATTTTTTTTTTTCTTTCTTTCTTTTCATCAAACTGATGAAGAATATCAACACTTATTCATTTGGGTTGGTCGTAGGTTAGGTCTTTTTTACTAGCTGATAGTATTTTTTGGCCATGTTGTGGATTGGATCCTTTTCGCTTAACTACGTCCAAATTAGGTATCCACTTCGTCCTCTTTGAACTGGCCACATTTCAAGTGCCTCAAGTAGTTGCAAATATCGCCACTTTCGGGTAAAACTGGCATCTACGTGATCAGCTTTCAGAAAGACAAATATTCCGTGCATTCGGCATCAAAAATCTATCTATACCTAAATAATACCCATCTCGATGTTGCGTTGGAAGGCCTCCCACTAGAACCAATGACCTGGTGAAGGTTACAGGGATCCGCTGGATGCGTGACGCACGGGATCGGTTCATGTGGCGACAGTTGGGGGAGGCCTATGTCCAGCAGTGGACGTTTTTCGACTGAAATGATAATGATGACTGGTCGATGTGGCGACGCTTATGGGAGGCCTTCCTCCATCAGTAGACGTCTTTTGCCAGACATTATGATGATAGTGATGCACTAAAATCGCTAGAAATACAATTCAATCACGCTGAAACAAACAAAAAGAGACATTCAAATTAATAAACATAACGACAATTGACCAGAAACCACATCACATTACAGTTTGATATCATTGACTTTGATAAAAGTCATCAATGCCTCAAGAGGCTTTGCTGAAGGGCTATGTTAGAGCAGGGCAGGAAAATTACCTTTTTTATGGGGGGGTTTTTAATTTAGGAAGACGACTTATAGGGTGTTAAAAAATCCTTAATGAAGCCGAAAAGCACTTGGTCTCCCCGTCATTGCGATTTTTTTTTTATTTTGGACTTTACTTTGACGGAGATGTAGAAGGTCAAAGTCCAACTTTTTCACAAGTTTTTGTTTTTAATACAAGTTTTTAATGTTATAGCTTTAATTTAGAGACATCCCCAAATCCAATTCAATGCATCCATCAGCAGGTTATGAGTACGTCACATTGAGTCCTACCGTAAACCGTGATTTTTCACCCCTAAAAACCAGTTTCCCAGCAATAATTTTTGTGAACTAAGTAATGCTTACTTAGTTTGATTTACAGAATGCTTGGTTGACGGCTTCGTGAAGGGTCTGTTCACACCTTGTTTATAAGGTCTAACTATTCATACACGAAATATTTTGAGGGAATCATCTAGCGGCTATAACGAAGCCATTTCAAGGGATTTTTTTTTTATCTGAGTATATTTTTATAAAATATAAATAATTTAAACTTACTTGACCCACAAAATAAATACTAGCTCCTTATTTTTGAACATCCATTACGCTAGTTTACTATTGTCGTATTTACCTAGTGTCATTGTTAGAATATGGGAGTAAAGATTTTATGCAAAAAGACTCAAAAAATTTTTGAATTATAATAATTTCGTAAAAAAAAACACTCAGTTATTTTTTGTTTTCGTTGCTATGGCGACTTGTAGAAGTTACTCTTAAAATATTTCGTGTATGAATAGTTAGACCTTATAGAAATAGACGGAAGGGTTTTTATTAGAGCAGTTGAAAAAGATGTTTGTGTTTCAGATTCCAGAGGGCCTTCATCCGTATTCGTAAAGCGATGAATCTCATCTTTCATGGCAAGTAACATTAGGCTCTATTGCGTGGTAAAACGTACCTCTCCATTTACTCGACTGGTGCTCCTGAACCTGCTATGAGGAAAGCAAACTGTTTCGGAAGGCTCCACGGATCGAAGCCCTGACATTTTGTGTCCGAGCAACTTTTTGGCCTGTCAAAAAATCCTTCTATTTCGTTAATTCGTACCACCACGACGTGTCTTTTGACAACCGTCAAAAGGCACGTCGTGGTGGCACGAATAGAATTAAATCATAAAACTGCTAATTCTAGCAGGAATGTTGTTAGTACCTAATCATGTTCAAAGCACGTCATGGTTAAAAACCACTAACGGATGTTAAAATGATACTGCTTTAAGAGGTCCTTTTTAGATAAAAAAGGCACAGACAAAATGCTTCGTAATAAAATGAATTTTGGTACTTACCTACCTATATTAAACATACAATCCAATCCTACAATCAATCAATCAAACCAAATAATCAATACCAATTAATCAGTCAATCAATCATTAACTAGAAATTAGAAATCCTCAACCATCTGTCGCTTGCGTCTTAAGAAATACAAGATGTTAAAGTGAAATTCGATTTTAAGATTGACATTGATCAATATTATTCGACCTTTTTAATGACACCATTTTCTATCTTTCAAAGAAAACAATAAAACACGTATTTTAAAGTCTTAGCTGATAAATCATTTATTATTTTAATACTGGGCATCGACATTGTGGAACCAAAATGAATGTCGCTTCTCTTAGTTACAGGTTTGTCCAAGTTTATAGTATAACTAGCTGTTGCCCGCGACCTTCGACCGCGTAAAATTTTATAGCCTATAACCTTCCACGATAAATGAGCTATCCAACACTAAAAGAATTTTCCAAATCGAACCAGTAGTTCCTGAGATTAGCGCGTTCAAGCAAACAAACAAACTCTTCAGCTTTATAATATTAGTATAGATATCTTTAGCACGCGGCGTCGCTCCCGTTATGTACGGAATTTTACCCACAGGAACGTTTAAATATAACATATGACACTCGGGGATAATGTTGCTTCCCGCTGGTGAAGGAATCTTCGGAATCGGATCAGTAGTTCCTAAGATTACCACGGCACCTACATACATTACCTACCTCGTATAATATTGGTATAGACAATTTTTGTTTACATTTATAGTCAAACATAGATGATATATAGATTTATTTAATTACACAACAACAAATTGGGTTTTATTGTTACGACTGATTACATAAGATAATATGTAATTATCCTAACTAGTATGAGAGCAGTCGCTCCATGTAAAATAATGGTATTCAGCTGTATCCGGTTACACTGGAAGCCGACCTCAAAATTGTTGGGAAAAGGCTAGCCAAATGATGATGATGAGTGTGATATAGACATTTACGTGGGATGTGTCTACGCAATTATCTCATTGCAAGCGATGTTGTTATTGTTGTTTGTAATGATCTCCTTTTGAAATATTCGCCCCACAATTCCCGATTACTCTTTACTACAATTATAAACACATCTAAAAATAACGTATTCAAAACTTCTGCTATGAAACCGATTATTCCAAACAGAATTGCGTCAAATAAAAAGGTTAATGATAAAATATTACCTATTACGAATATTAACGTAGCTATGTAGAAGCGACGCCATTTGTTAGTAGATTTACTCGCGCCGGTGTCACTAGCACGGAACAGATAATATATAACTATTATGTAAATTATAAAATTAAATATCGGAGGGGTAAATAAAAAGACTTTCCGAAAATATAAAGAAAATGTGATGGTATTTTCACCCACCAAACCATACAATTCTAAAAACTCTAAAATAAAAGATGTTATAAGCATCACAAAAGGAACACCCCAGCCAAATAAGCTACTTTTAAGGTACTTCCTACGGATGTCAATATTGAAAACCTTTACAAAATCAATATAAAAAATATAAAACAACACGACTAACCAACACTTGAACGAACACAGACACATCCTAAATATAATTAGTAGCGATAGTACAAATTGTGCCTTCAATGTAGTTAAATAAGAAAAAGTGACTGCACAAAAGAATATACGCATCGCATCTGCAAAGATCACGTTCACAAGCACAAAGTTTTTGAAACGACGAAACTTTTTGAGGACACACCACGATGCCACTCCGTATATGAATGCAGCCATAGACAGCGCAAACCAGACATAGATACAATTAGCGATAATTTGTCTCAGTTTCTCTCTCGTTGACACTGGTGTTATATGCACTGTAATTGTATGCACTCATGTTGTAGTATTCACTGGTGTTGTTTGCACTAATCTCATATGCACTGATATTGTATGCACTCGTGTTATTGTATCCACTGGTGTCATATCCACTGGGGTCGTATAAACTGGTGTTGTTTGCGCGAGTAACGTTTAAACTGTTGTTTACACTTTTATCGTTGTTGGCCATGGTAAGAATCGCGTGCGCAGCTCTGCTCGCGCTGATGAGCAGTGCCAATATCCGTCGACACGCATAATTATGTACCGGATAGCGCGTTTTTAAAACCAGTATGGAAACCACTGTTTTAGCAGAACCGGTTCTAATAGTCGTAGAATGTGTTATGTATCAATTTATTTATTATTCTAAAGTAACGTTTTATCTGTCATGATTTTTACAAGGTTTTTCCTTAATAAAAAAATGTGATGGACTATGAGTGTTACGAGATGGAATTCTTAGTATTAGGCGATCGAGAATCATGTAAACTCATGAAACTTTACTTGTGTAGGGTATGAGGAACAGGGTGTAAAGGTCCACACTGCAAGGGAGAATCCTTCGACCAGACAGTTGTTGTGTCTGGTGGGCTACTGCCCGACAGTTGTTATCGGGTTTTCCTATATAGTCTTAAGTCGCGTATACGATTAACTTTAAAAGCTCGATTCAGAATTTTGATGTTAGTTCTACATTCGAGGTGTAGAATATGTAGTTTTTTTTTGTACTGTGTTTAGTTTCTGCAGTACTTTTTGTACTGCCGTTACAATTGTCAAAATCTACGTTTTTAACTGTCTTTTTTTTTCTATCGACAGCTCTCGAAAAAATGTGTATACTTAGTGAGGTTTCTAAAATATTTTTTTTTAAAACTCCATGGTTGTGAGATATCGCTAGATAGACAGATACGCTTCTAAAGCCGTAAAATTGTTTCAGGGGGCACCATTTAGGTAGTATTTAGGTAGTAGGAAAATTAAAAAAAAAATAGGGTATTTTGAATAAGATTTAATAGTTGGTCTTTGATATATGAGACTTTTTTGTGAAAGCAGTTACTTTAGTTATTCATGAACATACTATGAAAAACTAATTTAGTTTTGCTGTTGAGTGTAAATTGACATATGAATGAGCATTAAAAATATTGTTATTGTAAAGTTTGATGCTACGAAACCACATGGCCGACTTGCACTCGGCCAGTTTTTTCTTGTGATCGAAAAGAAGTAAGTGAAACAACCAATTCTTTTTAAACATTTATTTAGAGAAAACGATAGTTACGCCAACTAAAAGCATAATAACTTTTAAAATTCAAAAACAAAGCTTGTCATCGTAGATAACAACAGATTGCTTAATTTATCACAATTATGTTAGTTAGAATTGTAAAAGTCATGTTATTTCATTTAAACGGTAAACATAAAAATAATGATTTACAGACTGATGCTATATTTCTTTTACTTGTACCAAAGAGAAACAAAGCGTTAGCACAAAAAAACTTTTTTGGTTTTCGGATAAAAATGTCGTACGTCAACTAATTCACATAACTACAGTGTCACATTTTTTTACAGGGACAATGACTGGACATTGTTAGTCATCATGTGGATGTTGTTGTTGTGTTTCTCATTTCAAGCGATGTTTTTATTGATCGCTTTTTAAAATATTCTCTCCACAATTCCCGATTTCTTTTCACAATAATGATATACACATCTAATGCTATTGTATGTAACAGGTCTCCCAATGCGCCTATCCAACCGTAAGAACTATCATTTCCATCAAACATATATAGTAAATAGAAAATCGATAAAATATTGCTAAATATAAATATCAACGTAGCTATGTAGAAGCGACGCCATTTGTTATTAGATGTACTAGCGCCAGTATCACTAGCACGGAACAGAGAATATACAACTATTATGTAAATAACCAAGTTAATTGCCGCAGGGGTAAAATAAATAAGAAATACCAAAGTTAACGAAGATTTTAAAACTATTTCTGGTCCAAATCCTAATAACCCATACACAAACCCAATAATAAATGGTCCAGCCGATACAATAAATGGTAAACCCCAGCCAAATAGAGCAGTTTTGAGGTATTTCCTACGAATGTTAATGTTGAAAACCTTTACGAAATCAATATAAAAAATATAACACAACACAACTAACCAACACTGGAAGGATATCATACATACCGCAAATAAAGATTTATCAAAACCAAGACTTAATAAACGCATCGCATTTACAAGGATCACACTTAGAAACACATAGTTTCTAAAATAGCGAAATTTCTTGATCGTGCACCACGATGCCACTCCGTAGATGAACGCAACCATACACGGCACAGACAAGACCAAATTATAAATTGGAAATGCAATATCCGATACTCCTCTCGAGACGTTCACACTGGTGTTGTATGCACTGGTATCGTAATCACTGTTGTTGTATGCACTATTGTTATATAAACTGGTGTTAAATACACTGGTGTCAAATGGACCGCTGTTGAATACACTGGTGTTGTAAGCCCCGATTTCGTATGCACTGGTGTCGTATGCACTATTGTTGTATTCATTGGTGTTGTATGCACCGGTGTTGTTTGCACTGATATCGCTGCCGGCCATGTTGAGCGTTGCGTGCGCAGGTCGGCGCGCGCACTGATGTATAGTGCCGACGCCACATGTCTTCACCGATACCTACCGCACGACGAGTGATGTAACAATATAAAGAAATACTTCATATTATCGATGTACCCTATAATTAATAACATTGGACAAAATGACAATATCTACGACGTCTACGTACGTGTTGGCTACTGTCTAACTTATGCTTCTGCCCTTACTTGGGACTGGATAATTTGTAACTTATGACTACTTTGTTAGCTTGGGTCTTACCTGTAAAAACAAATGTGTGTGTTAAGGAATAATAAATAAATAATATCGATATCAGAAGGGACATAAAATATTGAAAAAGTGATATCTGGTCGTGTTAGTTATAAATGCATTTCTGTTTCTGCCTTACATTATAAAATTACGCCTGCAATCCCCGAAGGGTTAGGCAGAGGCGTACCTAATAGTACACCCAATTTTCGCCAGTTATGTTTTAAGGCCCATGTAATAGGGGGCGAGCCTTTTGCCATCAACCGGGCGCAATTCCAGACTCCGTCGCTGCTACTGAGAAATTCCTGATGGAAAAACCCAATATCTCTTTGCCCGACCCGGGAATCGAACCCAAATCCTTTTGCTTAGCAATCGTGCTTGCGACCACTAGAACAACGAAGCTGTCAGAATACCCCTTACACTATGTATTTATTCACCTGACCATATTGGCCCTGGACCGAAGAATTTTTGAAGTCATGGGGAGGGGCCTTTGCCCAGCAGTGGGATGCAACAGTAGCTGTTAGTTTGTTACAAGTAAGTAAAAGTTGACAATGTTTGTATTTTATGTTGCGAATTAACAGTTTAAGTGGACTCATTCAGGAATGTTGAGAAAATTGCAGAATATCCAGCTCTTGTCTAAGTCTACAACTAAGTGTAGGAGAATGATTATGATCTAAGTATTCTAAGTCTACATGTATGTACAGACGCCAGCACACAAGCTACTACAATCTTTTAAAATACTTTAAAAGATGTTCATTTTTATCACTTAAGCAGTAGGTTCAAGGTTGATTGTGAAAATTTGACAGTTTCGGATAGCTTGGGGTGCTGGCGACTGTACAGGCACTCAGAACAGGAATTGAATTTTTGGAAGAAGATTTTCTAATTAGCCATCATTATTTGTAGATTCACATGCAAAAAAGCACATATCTTTACCTTTAATCCACAGAGCTTAATTATCGATATTTCGATAAGTTAACATCCTCATGCCTAGTGTTTCATAAACAAGTTTGTAAATCACTGTATAATTAAATAATCCAGTCGCGTGGCTCATATGTCTAGCGGTCTATTTTAGTTCATGTTTTCTAAAGTATTTTTTTCTGGTATTTTATTTAACACTATGATACTCGCGACCTCCGATCGCATGAAATTATGATAAATATATTACTTCCCCTATTTGAATCGGATTTTGGTAACAATTTCAATGGTTTAATTTTTTTGTATGGAACCCTAATCCTTTTTTTTAAATAAAAGTAGCCTAAATTACTCCTTATGACATCTGCCAGTAAAAGTCCCGTAAAAATGGGCTGGGCCGATTTTGGAGCGTTTCGGAGATTAGTCGGAACAAACAGACAGACAGACAGAAAAAATGAAAAAAAAGTGTTTTTTTTTGTTTGTAAGGACCGTCTGCAGGGTGTAAAGGCACCCTTCACGAAGCCGTCAACCGAGCATTCTGTCAACTCTTGTGCTTATATTGACGCGCGTGCTAGGCAGTACGTGTATGGATTATTGAGTATTGTAATGAAACACTAGTATAGATCAAAAACACGTCTGTTTAATATCACGACAAATACAATACTGAAGTGCCGTAGGCACACTCTACGCAAGAATGATTCCTGAAAAACAATTTTTTTTTTGGGCGATTAATTATCGTTTTATGGTAGGACTAATGTAACACACTCAAAACATTGTGCTGATGGATGCATTGTATAGTACGGGTCTTGGAGGTATTTAAAGTAAAGTTAAAACATTAAAATCTTGTATTTAGAAAAAGATTTGTGGAAAAGTCGGAACTTTGACCCCCATATCAAATCAAATCAAATCAAATCATATTTATTTCTGTAAGTTGGTTTACAAAACTCTTTTACATGTCACAACATGTTGTTTTTTAAAACTAGATGGGGCCGGTGTTTCGTACCTGACTACTCTGAGAAGAAACATCCGAAACAAACTCAGAGGTCACAGTCTCTTTTAAAGTCCAGACATTGCTCAAGTCATATGAGGACCATGTAGATTAATGTCCGAGATGGTATTTTGAAGAAATAACCACACAGATTTGAGTGGACCTGTCCAGACAGTGCAAGCATTTGTCAGTGATCGTGTAGCTCGACTCGTAATCCAAGGAGCTCAACGACACGACGAACAATACCAAAGAAAGGACTTTTGGGTAGGCCGCATAAAGTACTCAAATTGCCAGACAATCGTGAAACTAACTTAACTAAAAAATTAAAATAATAATAATAGTGTGACCCACGTAGTCCTCATATTCACAGTAATAAACAAAAAAAAAATATATATATATAATACGACACTTGAAAAAGTAAAATAAAGTCAAGAAAAAAAAAAAATAATAATAATAATACCACAGGTACTTGAAAAAGTAAATAATGTCAACTAAATCGAACAATAATTAATAAAAATAAAAAATGTCAAACAGTAATAAAAATAAAATAAAATGGGTACAATTCAGTTTAATATCGATTTCAATTGGAGCAGTTCAATTCCAAGCCTTTTTGTCCTCGATATAATCCTTAACAGAATAGAAGGCTTTCTGGCAAAGTTTACGTTTTATAAAAATTTTGAATTTATTAAGGCTTAGTTCATGTATGTGGCCTGGAAGTTTATTATAAAAGCGTATACATTGGCATCTAAATGATCCACCTATTTTCTTGAGCCTTGTTGTGGGTACAATAAATTGATGTTTATTCCTTGTATTTATATTGTGAATATCAGAATATTTTTTAAACCGCTTTATATTTTTGTGAGCATACAAAAGGTTTTCATATATGTATTGAGAAGGAACAGTCATTACATTAATCTCCTTAAACTCTTCTCTGAGAGAGTGTCTCGGACTCAACTTATAAATTGATCGAACGGCCCTTTTCTGCAAAACAAAGATGGTCTGAATATCGGCGGCATTCCCCCATAACAGAATGCCGTACGACATTACGCTATGAAAATAGCTGAAGTAAACTAATCGAGCTGTCTCTACATCGGTTAAATTACGAATTTTTCTAACTGCGTATGCTGCGGAGCTCAGTTTCTTAGACAATTTATCTATATGTGGGCCCCACTGAAGCTTAGCGTCTAAAGTTAAGCCCAAGAACACCGTGCTATCTTCAGGGTTCAACTCTTCGCCCTTCACCAACACACTAGTTTTCACCTGCCTAACGTGAGGTAGTGCAAACTTAATGCATTTGGTTTTTTTTTCATTTAGAAGTAAGTTATTAGCGTTAAACCAATGCACTACTTTGGAAATCGTGCTATTTACATCGTCAGTAACTAGCTGCTGACGTTTAAGTTTAAACAAAAGCGAAGTGTCATCTGCAAACAACACTATATCGTGGTTATCCTTTATGAGGTAAGGTAAGTCATTAATATAAATAAGAAACAAGAAAGGACCAAGAATCGAGCCCTGTGG
This sequence comes from Noctua fimbriata, assembly GCA_905163415.1. Lineage (NCBI taxonomy): Eukaryota > Metazoa > Arthropoda > Insecta > Lepidoptera > Noctuidae > Noctua > Noctua fimbriata. The sequence goes on from LR990946.1 coordinate 9,891,134, forward strand.
GACTCCCATTGTTACTATAGATCCGGGAGATATTTTTCCGTTGATGTCAACTCTCTGGATCCTATTACTCAGGTATGAGGTAAGAAGATCCAGAGCGCTGTTCCGGATTCCGTAGTGGCGGAGTTTCCTGATTAAAGTTTCATGAAGAACGCAATCAAATGCCTTAGACAAATCGCAGAAAATGCCCAAAGCATCGCATTTATCTTCCCATGCACTATAAATATGTCCTAAAAGTTCAACACCGGCATCAGTAGTTGAACGACCCCTCGTAAAACCGAACTGTTTGCTATGTAATAATTTATGTTTATTAAAAAATCTTTGCAATTGTTCTAGAATTAATTTCTCAAAAATTTTACTAAAAGTAGGTAGTACTGAAATAGGTCTATAATTTGTGGGGTCTGATGTACTACCCGTTTTGAATAAAGGAATTATTTTACTATTCTTCATAAGATCAGGAAACTCCCCACAATCAATACAATTATTAAAGATAAGAACTAAGGTAGGTGCTACAATGTCTATAATAGACTTGGCAACTTCTACAGAATTACCCCACAGATCCGCAGTCTTCTTGACATTTAAGGAGTGAAAACTTTTGATTAAATCTCTACATGTGATATGTTCAAAATGAAATTCCGCGTCGCAAACGTTAACATTTTCCTTAAGCAAAGATTCGGCAACAGTAGGTGATGAGTTTAGGGATTTCGTAGTTGAAACGGGAATATCAGAAAAGAAACTCTCGAAATCCGCGGCGACGTCTGAATCTGATTTGATTACTATATCATTAATGGATAAGCTATAGTCACTGGTTCGGTTACTAGACCTTCCCGTTTCATTATTAATAATATTCCACGTTGTTTTAATTACATTATTGCTATTCTTAATTTTCGAGCTCAAATACTGTGACTTAGCCATGCAACACACTTTTTTAAATAGTTTTGAGTAATTTCTCACATATAAATTAAATTCCGCAGTATTTACAAGCATTCTTTCGTTGTACAGTTCATAAAGCCGTGTTCTACTTTTGTGAATACCAATGGTAGCCCAGTCACTGAAAGATGCGTTACAATTTACTGAGATAGTCTTGGGAATAAAGATGGAATTAAATAGCTTACAATAAATATTAAAAAAATTATCATATAGACGATCAGAATTGTCACTAGACAAAATTGGCAAGTTATTCACGAGTTTACTTTTAAATGATTCCAAGCGTCTTGCAGTTTTAGGGTTAACAGTGATATCATTTTTTGCCACTTTGATGTTTCGGATTTCGATGGTAATCATTTGTCCGCAATGATCAGAGTCTAAAACATTTATGATTTCTTTATGATTTGGAATAACATCAGTATAAATATTGTCTAGACATGTGGCACTAGTAGGCGTTATTCTTGTTGGCTCCGAAAATAGGTTAACGAGATTGTAGGACTGAAACAGACTTATAATTTTACTACATGAACCAGAGTTTTCTAATAAATTTACATTAAAATCACCACAAGTGATAATTGACTTGTTTGTGTTACAAATCTTATGTAAAACTTCATCCATTACCTTCTCAAAGTAGTCATACAATCCCGAGGGTGGCCTGTACACACTTAATATAATAAACTGCTCCAATTCTATACAAGCTATTTCAATGATGCGTTCAACAGAGAGGCTCACAAGGTCCTTTCGGTCTTTAAATTTAATCTGGTTTTTTATTAAAATTAGTGAGCCACCATGTATAGCATTTACTCTGTTGAATGAACTACCAACCTGGTGATTACTAAAACTGAACATAAACTGGTGGCTTTGAATCATCATATCTCCGTAACTAGCATGTTCCCAGGTATGGTATAGAACAAAAAAAATATCGCAATGACGGAGAGAACAAGTGCCTTTCGGCTTCGTTAAGGGTACTTTTACACCCTTTATACTTTCATATGCATTCAGTAATTTGTATAGATAACTGAACATAATTTTCCGAAAAGTTAGGTCATTACTATACCAGTAGGAGGTACCCAACATTTCGCCAGTTACGTTTAAGTCCCATTATTAGAAGGTGAATGTGAACGTATTGCCATCCGGAAACAAATCCAGACTACGGGATCGGGGTGCTACTATGAAAAAGTGCCATTACATTTTTCGTGATCTGGAAATCGAACCCGGTGCCTCTTGTTCAGCAGCACTTTTTTAACGTACGGAGAAATGAAGGAGCATAAGCATAATCATAATATAATGTTCCCACTGCTGGGACACACGGCCTCTCTGTGAGAGAGAATGGGCTCTAATCACTTTATTTTTTATTTTTTCAAGGACCAGATCTGGCAACCGGACGTCAAGCATGAAAGAATTGTTATTTCCCTCTATTACCTGGGTCATAAAACATAACTGGCGAAATGTGGGTGTCCTTCTGGGATTACAGCCCTGTTATGTTATGTTATGTGATAAAATATCCGTCGATTAAATTTTTCTTTATGGCAATAAAGGATGTCAATAGACCCTAAACGTAGCCGAAAAGCACTTCTCCCCGTCTTTGCGATCATTTTTTTTGTTCTAGACCATACCTGGGAACCTTCTAGTTACGGAAATATTGGGGGTCAAAGTTCCAACTTTTTTTAAATACATGTTTTTAATGTAAGATTTTTACTTTAAACACCTCCACGATCCCCGTACTTATCAATCCATCCATCAGCACAATGCTTTGAGTGCTTTCCATCCGAGTCCTACCGTAAAACGTGATTTTTCACCTTAAGAAAAAAGGCGATTCCCAGCAATAATTTTTGCGTAAAGTTACTTAGTTTGATGTACAGAATGCTTGGCTGACGGCTTGGTGAAGGGTTTGTTTACATTCTGTATGTGTCGATATTGACAATTTTGTCAATTTCGGTAGTTATAAAGACTCATTAAAGGAAATTAAATAAAGAAAATGCATTGACAATTTTTAAACTGAACTAAATGTGAACTCGTTAAGAATACGTAGTAACTTACCTACGTTGAAACAAACAAAAAGAGATATTCAAAATAAAGACAATTGACAAGAAACCACATCACATTACAGTTTGATGTCTATTCTATGTTAAGGGTTTTGGTTTCTGCATTTAATCCTTAAAGTGGACCATTGTGCGTGCATCATTGACATTGATAAAGTCATCAATGCCTCAAGAGGCTTTGCTGAAGGTCTGTGTTAGAGGGCAGGAAAGTTAATTGGGAGAAGGATTTCAACGAATGTAGTACCTAATCTTGTTTAAAGCAAGTCATGGGAAGAAACCACTACGCGAAGTTAAAATAAGACGTCATTTTTAGATAAAAAAGCAGAGACAAAATGCTTCCAAATAAGATGAATTTTGGCACCTATATCAATTAGGTACCTTATGTAGTATTGAATCATAACCTAGAAATCCTCAATCCTCTGCCGCTTGCGTCCATAGATATGCAAGGTGTTAAAGTGAAATTCGATGTTAAGATCAATATTATTCGAACTTTTTTAATTACACCATCTATCTTTCAACAACAATAAAACGCATATTTTTAATTCTTATTTGATAAAACATTTATTATTTATATAAGAATGGGAATCGGCATTGTGTTACCAAGAATTTTCGGAATCGGATCAGTAGTTCCGAAGATTATCCCCTACGCTCAAACTTACAAACAAATTTTTCCCTCATTATAATATTGGTATAGACAATTTTTGTTTACATTTATAGTTAAACTTAGATAATAAATATTTTTATTTTATTAAACAACAACACATTGGATTTTATTGTTACGACTGATTATATAAGATAATATGTAATTATCCTAACTAGTATAGTATGAACGGTGAAGGAAAACATCGTGAGGAAACCGGCATGTCCTAGAACCAAAAATTCGAAGACATGTGACATCTACCAACCCGCACTGGGCCCGCGTGGTGGATTATAGCCCATTCCCTCTCATAGAGAGGAGGCCTGTGTCCCAGCAGTGGGAACATTATAGGCTGATTATGATGAGTATAGTATGAGTGTGATGTAGGTGAGGTAGGGCATGTATATCCGGTTCTGGTTCAGTCGCAGACATTTATGTGAGATGTGTCTACGCAATTATCTCATTGCAAGCGATGTTGTAATTGTTGTTTGTAATGATCTCCTTTTGAAATATTCGCCCCACAATTCCCGATTACTCTTTACTACAATTATAAACACATCTAAAAATAACGTATTCAAAATTTCTGCTATGAAACCGATTATTCCAAACAGAATTGCGTCAAATAAAAAGGTTAATGATAAAATATTACCTATTACGAATATTAACGTAGCTATGTAGAAGCGACGCCATTTGTTAGTAGATTTACTCGCGCCGGTGTCACTAGCACGGAACAGATAATATATAACTATTATGTAAATTATAAAATTAAATATCGGAGGGGTAAATAAAAAGACTTTCCGAAAATATAAAGAAAATTTGATGGTATTTTCACCCACCAAACCATACAATTCTAAAAACTCTAAAATAAAAGATGTTATAAGCATCACAAAAGGAACACCCCAGCCAAATAAGCTACTTTTAAGGTACTTCCTACGGAGGTCAATATTGAAAACCTTTACAAAATCAATATAAAAAATATAAAACAACACGACTAACCAACACTTGAACGAACACAGACACATCCTAAATATAATTAGTAGCGATAGTACAAATTGTGCCTTCAATGTAGTTAAATAAGAAAAAGTGACTGTAAAAAAGAATATACGCATCGCATCTGCAAAGATCACGTTCACAAGCACAAAGTTTTTGAAATGACGAAACTTTTTGAGGACACACCACGATGTCACTCCGTATATGAACGCAGCCATAGACAGCGCAAACCAGACATAGATACAATTAGCGATAATTTGTCTCAGTTTCTCTTGTTCATTACGGGCAGTAGTTAAAGAGTCGTCGAAAATGCTCTCGTTGACACTGGTGTTATATGTAGTATAATTGTATGCACTCATGTTGTAGTATTCACTGGTGTTGTTTGCACTAATCTCGTATGCACTGATATTGTATGCACTCGTGTTATTGTATCCACTGGTGTCATATCCACTGGGGTCGTATAAACTGGTGTTGTTTGCGCGAGTAACGTTTAAACTGTCGTTTACACTTTTATCGTTGTCGGCCATGGTAATAATCGCGTGCGCAGCTCTGCTCGCGCTGATGAGCAGTGGCAATACCCGTTGACACGCATAATTATGTCCCGGATAACGCGTTTATAAAGCCAGTATGTAAACCACCGTTTTAGCAGAACCGGTTCTAATAGGCGTAGAATGTGTTATGTATCAACTTATTTATTATTCTAAAGTAACGTTTTATCGGCCATGAATTTTACAAGGTTTTTCCTTAATAAAAAAATGTGATGGACTTTGAGTGTTACGAGATGGAATTCTTAGTAAGAGGCGATCGAGAATCATGTAAACTCATGAAACTTACTTGTGTAGGGTATGAGGAACAGGGTGTAAAGGTCTACACTACAAGGGAGGATTATCCGACCAGACAGGTGTTGTGTCTGGTGGGCTACTCCCCGACAGTTGTTATCGGGTTTTAATATATAGTCTTAAGTCGCGTATACGATTAACTTTAACAGCTCGATTCAGAATTTTGATGTTAGTTCTATATTCGAGGTGTAGAATATGTAGTTTTTTTTTTGTACTGTGTTTAGTTTTTGCAGTACTTTTTGTAAAGCCGTTACAATTGTCAAAATCTACGTTTTTAACTTTGTGGGATGTCTATCGACAGCTCTCGAAAAAATATGTATACTTAGTGAGGTTCCTAAAATATTTTTTTAAAAACTTCATGGTTGTGAGATATCGCTAGATAGACAGATACTAAAGCCGTAAAAATTGTTTCAGGGGGCACCATTTAGGTAGTATTTAGGTAGTTGGAAAATTAAAAAAAAAGGTATTTTGAATAAGATTTAATATTTGGTCTTTGATATATGAGACTTTTTTGTGAAAGCAGTAACTTAGTTATTCATTAACATACTATGAAAAACTGATTTAGTTTTGCTGTTGAGTGTAAATTGACATATGAATGAGCATTAAAAATATTGTTATTGTAAAGTTTGATGCTACGAAACCACATGGCCGACTTGCACTCGGCCAGTTTTTTCTTGTGATCGAAAAGAAGTAAGTGAAACAACCAATTCTTTTTAAACATTTATTTAGAGAAAACGATAGTTACGCCAACTAAAAGCATAATAACTTTTAAAATTCAAAAACAAAGCTTTTCATCGTAGATAACAACAGATTGCTTAATTTATCACAATTATGTTAGAATTGTAGAAATCATGTTAGTTGATTTTAACGGTAAAAATAAAAATAATGATTTACAGAAGGATGCTATATTTCTTTTACTTGTACCAAAGAGAAACAAAGCATTAGCACAAAAAAAACTTTTTTTGTTTTCGGATAAAAATGTAGGTAAATACAGACCGAATTTCATTTTCGGCTGACACACAATCTGATTTCATTCGGATTCTAAATTCAAGATAATTCACAATCATTGCCGTAGTAAATTCTATTTAATATTGTGACTGTGCTTGTGTCAGCAAGTTAGTGATAAGCGATTTGTACATTGAAACAATTGCCTTTGCTCTAGTTCTTCTAACTTCTCACCAAAGTCATGTTTACGAAGTAATCTTACATCTAAACGTCAACTAGTTCACATAACTACAGTGTCACATTTTTTTTACAGGGACCATGACTGGACATTGTTAGTCATCATGTGGATGTTGTTGTTGTGTTTCTCATTTCAAGCGATGTTTTAATTGATTGCTTTTTAAAAAAATCTCTCCACAATTCCCGATTTCTTTTCACAATTATGATATACACATCTAATGCTATTGTATGTAACAGGTCTCCCAATGCGCCTATCCAACCGAAAAAACTATCATTTCCAACAAACATGTATAGTGAATGGAAAAACGATAAAATATTGCTAAATATAAATATCAACGTAGCTATGTAGAAGCGACGCCATTTGTTATTAGATGTACTAGCGCCAGTATTACTAGCACGGAACAGAGAATATACAACTATTATGTAAATAACCAAGTTAATTGCCGCAGGGGTAAAATAAATAAGAAATACCAAAGTTAGAACAAAGTTTTTTATACTATTGGGTATTTCTGGTCCAAATCCTAATTTCCCATACACAAACCCAATAATAAATGGTACAGCCAATACGATAAATGGTAAACCCCAAGCAAAAAGAGCAGTTTTAAGGTACTTCCTACGAATGTCAATATTGAAAACCTTTACGAAATCAATATAAAAAATATAACACAACACAACTAACCAACACTGGAAGGATATCATACATACCGCAAATAAAGATTTATTAAAAGCAAGACTTAATAAACGCATCGCATTTGCAAGGATCACACTTAGAAACACATAGTTTCTGAAATGGCGGAATTTCTTGATCGTGCACCACGATGCCACTCCGTAGATGAACGCAACCATACACGGCACAGACAAGACAAAATAATAAATCGGAAATGCATTATCCGATACTCCACTCGAGCCGTTCACACTGGTGTTGTATGTACTGGTATCGTAATCACTGTTGTTGTATGTACTAATGTTATATAAACTGGTGTTAAATGCACTGGTGTCAAATGCACCAGTATTGTATACACTGGTGTTGTAAGCCCCGATTTCGTATGCACTGGTGTCGTATGCACTATTGTTGTATTCATTGGTGTTGTATGCACTGGTGTCGTATGCACCAGTGTTGTTTGCACTGATATCGCTGCCAGCCATGTTGAGCGGTGCGTGCGCAGGTCGGCGCGCGCACTGATGTACAGTGCCGCCGCCACATGTCTTCACCGATACCTGCCGCACGACGAGTGATGTAACAATATAAAGAAATACTTTATATTATCGATGTACCCTATATTTAATCACTTGGACAAAATTACAATATCGATATCAGAAGGGACATAAAATATTGAAAAAGTGATATCCGGTCGTGTTAGTTATAAATGCATTTCTGTTTCTGCCTTACATTATAAAATTACGCCTGCAATTCCCGAAGGATTAGGCAGAGGCGTATCTAATAGTACACCCACATTTCGCCAGATATGTTTTAAGTCCCATGTAATAAGGGGCGAGCCTTTTGCCATCAACCGGGCGCAATTCCAGACTCCGTTGTTGCTACTGAGAAATAGCTGATGGAAAAATCTAATATCTCAGTGCCCGACCCGGGAATCGGACCCAGGACCTTTTGCTTAGCAATCGTGCTTGCGACCACTAGATCAACGAGGCAGTCAGTTTCTCCCTTACACTATGTATTTATTCCCCAGACCATATTGGCCCTGGATCGAAGAATTTGGAAGGCATGGGGAGAGGCCTTTGCCCAGCAGTGGGATGACACAGGCTAACAGTAGCTGTTAGTTTCTTACAAGTAAGTATAAGTTGACAATGTTTATATTTTGTGTTGCGAATTAACAGTTTCAAAAAAATTGCAGAATATCCAGCTCTTGTCTAAGTCAACTAAGTGCAGGAGAATGATGAAGATCTAAGTATTCTAAGTCTACATCTAGGTACAGACGCCAGCACATCAAGCTACTACAATCCGTCAAAATTCTTTAAAAATTTCATCTTTATCACTAAAACATTAGGTTCAAGGTTGATTGTGATGTCTGGCGTCTGTACAGGCACTCAGAACAGGAATTGAATTTTCTGAAGAAGATTTTCTAAGTAGCCATCATTATTTGTAGGTTCACATGCATAAAAAGCACATATCCTTTCGGTGAGACGGTGTGGGGTGTAATACATCACGTTGGCCACGTGTGCGTTCATTTTTATTCGATTTTCGTTTCTTGGATATTGTGGTTTCCTCATGATGTTTTCCTTTACTGTATTGAGAGCAACAGTGATGAAATAAATGACAAAAAGTAAACTGCCAGCTTGGGTTCGAACCTACGTCCTACACCTTGCAAGTTGGGTTCGCTACCACTGCTGCTGTGTTCATTTATGTTTATTGTATTATTTTAAATATCAATGTGGATCTCTTATTAAAATTTTATTACCTTTAATCCACAGAGCGTAATTATCGATATTTCTTACCTTTAATTCTTACCTTTTTTATTACCTTTAATCCACAGAGCGTAAATGTCGATAATTACGCTCTGTGAGCATAATTATCGATATTTCGATAAGTTAACATCATCATGCCTAGTGTTACATAATCAAGTATGTAAATCACTGTATAATTAAATAATCCAGTCGCGTGGCTCATATGTCTAGCGGTCTATTATGGTTCATGTTTTCTAAAGTATTTTTTTCTGGTATTTTATTTAACACTATGATACTCGCGACCTCCGATCGCATGAAATTATTATAAATATATTACTTCCCCTATTTGAATCGGATTTTGGTAACAATTTCAAGGGTTTCATTTTTTTGCACGGAACTCTAATCCTTTTTTTTAAATAAAAGTAGCCTAAGTTACCCCTTATGACATCAGACAGTAAAAGCCCCGTCAAAATGGGCTGGGCTGATTTTCGAGCGTTTCGGAGATTAGCCGGAACAAACAGACAGACAGACAGAAAAAATTAAAAAAAAAAATGTTGTAAGGACCGTTTGCAGGGTGTAAACGGCCCCTTCACGAAGCCGTCAACCAAACATTCTGTACATCAAACTAAATAACTCTACGCAAAAGTTATTCCTGCGAAACGATTTATTTTTCGCGCAATAAATCATCGTTTTACGGTAGGACTCAATGTAACACACTCAAAACATTGTGCTGATAGATGCATTGAATAGTACGGGGATCGTGGAGGTGTTTAAAGTATAGTTATGAAAAACCACATTTTAAGGTAGGACTCGATGGAAAGCCCTCAAAGCATTGTGCTGATGAATGGATTGAATAGTACGGGGGTCGTGTAGGTGTGTAAAGTAAAAATCTTACATTAAAATCTTGTATTTAGAAAAAGACTTGTGAAAAAGTAGGAACTTTGACCCCCATATCTCCGTAACTAGCATGTTCCCAGGTATGGTCCAGACAAAAAAAAAATTTCGCAATGACAGGGAGAACAAGTGCCTTTCGGCTTCGTTAAGGGTACTTTTACACCCTTTATACTTTCATATGCATTCAGTAATTTGTATAGATAACTAAACAAGTTAGGTCATTACTATACCAGTAGGAGGTACACCAACATTACGCCAGTTACGTTTAAGTCCCACTTTATTAGAAGGTGAATGTATTGCCATCTGGAAACAAATCCAGACTACGGAGTGCTACTTTGAAAAAGTGTCATTATATTTTTCCTGATCTGGGAATCGAAACCGGTGCCTCTCGCTCAGCTTTTTTAACGTACGGAGAAATGAAGGAGCATAAACATAATCAGCCTATCATGTTCCTACTGCTGGGACACAGAGCCTCCTTTCTATGAGAGAGTATGGGCTATAATCACTTTCATTTTAATTTTTCAAGGACCAGGTCTGGCAACCTTACGTCAAGCATGGAAGAATTGTTATTTCGTAAAGTTTCTTTGTATGTATTTTTACTTGTTTTTATTTTTCATTATATCCTTATAACTTCAGTATCTCCTCCATGCAATAGAAACACGTCTGGGAATTTAATTGCTTGAGCAATTGTTAAAGAAAATCATTTCCCCCAGACATACGTACTCTTTTACATATTCCATATTTACATCTTCAACACTTGTACTCCTGGTTTCTCGATGGATCGTCTCCTCACGAGAGAACTTTTCAACGGTTAACAGCCCGGACGCGAATCATTGTGTATGCGTTCTTTGATAAGCCGCATACAGACATCGCGAGGCGTGCGTTGCGAAAGTTTCGTCTCGCATGACTCAGGCTGTGTGGACGTGTGTGTTCACAAGGAGCATTAGCGTCATACGATCGTTGCGAACGCCGCCTCAATCCGAGCTGAACTTAACGAAAGAAAGTGACCTAGTCCTTACGATTTACTTTTTTCTTATTTGTTTTATCCCTCCGGCTGTTAACTTGATTATTTACATAATAGTTGTATATTCTCTGTTCCGTGCTAGTGATGCTGGCGCTAATACATCTAATAACAAATGGCGTCGCTTCTACATAGCTACGTTAATATTTATACTTAGCAATATTTTCACGTTATTCTATTCATCCACAATTCTTTTTAGTAATCATGAATTATTTAAATTCATAGACAGATTGGCAGAAGTATTCAATACAATAACATTAGATGTGTATATAATTTTAGTGAAAAGTAATCGGGAATTGTGGGGAGAATATTTCAAAAGGCGATCAATACGAACATCGCTTGAAATGAGATAATTTTTAGCAATCATCATCATCATCATCATTTCGGCCGAAAGACGTCCACTGCTGGACATAGGCCTCCCCAAGGGGGGTTTTGCCATAATTATAGGGGGGTTATTCATATTTATAGGGGGGTTTTTAGCAATGTCCACGTGTAAAGTGATGAACTTCTTGGACCGGCAATATTCCTAGTAAAATAATAAAAAAGGAAAACTGCATTAAGAGGAGCTTGTGGCTGAATAATAACAGCCGCATAGGTCGACCTTCAAAGTTCAGCTACGCTTTCCAATTGGTATATAGATGGATCTCCGTCCATTACAAAGCGAGTTTCCTCCGTGCCTTGGAAAGCACATTCAGCCATTGGTGCTGGCTTTCATTTGTAGACCTTTGACTGTCGTTACAGGTAGTCAGTAGCCCGAAAGTCTGACAAGCAGTCTTACCAAGTGTTGTCGTATACCTAGTACCTAACTGGATTCTGAAGGTCAGATATGCAGTCGCTCGCTTGTTTAAAATACTGGTATTCAGCTGCATCCGGTTAGACTAGTTGGGAACAGAATATGCAGATGATAAATAATACTGTATGTAACTATGTATTAAGGTGAGTTAGTTGGCGTTTAGACCTAAGATTTAGATCTAGAAGATAGAAAAAATAAAATGTTTATGTAAGTAAAATTTTGTTTCATTGTGAAAACCAAGTACCTACACAATCACACTATTTAATGTAATTTAAGTCGATAGAGATTAAAAATAAGGATACTTGATCATTATCAACTTATCAACTTTCTCTAGATCAATGAACACCAGTAGCGAGAGGTAATTTTTTGTAAGAGGTAAGCCGGACGCACATATCTTTAATGTGATTATATGATTTGTCTATAGAATATTGACTGTGCCATTTTTCAAAGGGAATCCGGTAGGAATCGAGTTGTATGCCTTCGCCATTGATGAACACCATGTGCAAGTTCTTGTGTGCATGTCTGTACTTCTCACACAATTGGCTTATTGCAAATTTAGGGTCCATTGTTTCTCGACCTGACATAAAACCAAATGGATTTATTGTAATCTCACTCTCCTCTCGCAATCGTTTCTTTTTTACTTTCTCCCTCACTTTAATACTATGTGACAGCTATTGAGCTTTATCGCTCGATAGTTATTGTAGTCCTGCACATAACCTTTATTCTTTAGAAAGGGCACCACTGAACTATTGCTACATTCTTGTGGGATCACTTCTTCACACAATCCACGTTCTTTTAAACACTTCCATACTTCTACAGGTATTTCATCAGGGCCCATGGCCTTTCCATTTTTCATACTTTGAACTGCCTTCCTTACTTTATGCTTATTAACTTCCCTCACCAAACCCATATTTTCTTGTAAACCACCCTTTTTTTTTTCGGATTGGATATCATCAAGACTTCTTCTGACTAAGACCTATTCATGTTCCTTCTTTGCCCTTTGTGTTCCAGGGCCGCGGTATCTCTTTCGAATAGTTCCGCAGCCCTGGCAGTACTCACCCTTAACTCTTCCCAGTTCAGTTTTTTTAAACTTATTGCCTGTGAGAGTATTACATATAATTCCTGCGAATTTGATTATAATTGATATAAGAGTGCTTTAAGAAATTCTTTTTAGTTTTGGTTAAATTCACGAATTACTAAAATACTGTTGATATGTATGAATCATGGTCAGATTAAAGTCTTATCAAAGTTTTTAAATAAATAAATAATTAATTGATTCAAACCGAAAATATAATTTGATTGTAACTAACACAATTAGATTCCAGAGTATTTTAGGGTTCCGTACGTTAAAAAACGGAACCTCAAAGTGCGAATTGGATCGCTTATTTATTAAAAACAGGAGTTAATGTTTATAATTAAATGTTAAAATAATTCCAATCCGCCCTATATCTCTTGTGAAAAAAGCAATAGGGGCTTAAACTTTAAAGTGGGTTTGGGTGCTCAGTCAAGTGAATCTCTCATTAAACAGCTGCATATACTCATTGTAATAATACTTTTAGTTTTAATAGTTTTAGTCTATTAAAATTTAAATTCGCTTTGTTTATGCCTTTCTGTGCGCTTCTCATCTGCTTGTACTAAGTGGTCTGGTAAGATGTGCCCCGAAGGAACGACATCATCATCATCATCATTTCAGCCGAAAGACATCCACTGCTGGACATAGGCCTTCCCCAAGTGTCGCCACATTGACCGGTCCCGTACGACTCGCATCCAGCGGATCCGTGCAGCCTTCACCAGGTCATCGGTGTACCTAGTGGGAGGCTTTCCAACGCAGCGTCTTCCGGTTCGCGGTCGCCACTCCAGAACTTTTCGGCCCCATCGGCCATCCGTTCTGCGAGCAATGTGCCCTGCCCACTGCCACTTCAGTTTGGCTATTCTTCGGGCTACGTCGGTTACCTTGGTTCTCTTGCGGATGTCCTCATTTCGAAGCAACGACGCTTGGATTAGAATATTCTACTTAAATTACACGTAAAGGGTATTTCGATATTTTTTTTTCCTTTTTATAGGTTTTTTGTGTTAGGATTTTTTTTAATTTTCAGTACAAAAATATTGTATACTGCATGTTCTATTCTTTAACCTATAATAGGGGTGATATAACCTTGTAAATAAAAACTCCCAAATAATAAATAATAACTCTGCTTTTTTATATTAGCAAAGAAACTAAATTGTCCAATCCCACAAAAAATAATATTTAATTTCAATAGTGGTAAAATACTACATCATTATCATTAACACTAGAAACGGGATATTTACCATTTCCTTTTATTTTCCCGTTTCTAGTGTTATGATAATGTTAGTGACCATGATAGTTTAAAATCTTACACTTATGTCTTCTTTAAAGGTACTAAACTCGCAACTCGTGCTTGGCCGGATTAGTTTTATATCGATATTGTCGTATCGGCAATTAATTAAAATATTGATTGTGAACGAACTTTTTGGTATTAATACTGTTAAGTATTAAAAATGTTGGTCACTGCTCATCAGCGCGCGCCAGACTGCACTCGTAACGTTCAACATCACCAGTGCATGTAACAACTTCGGATGTCCACTTTGCATACGACAACAGTTCATCCGACACCAGTGCATGTGACAACAGAGCGACATTAGTGCATACAACTCTAGACCAAACAATACGAGCTTTAACGGCAGCTGTTTTATAAGCTCGACAATATCTGTTTTTTCTGAATCGAAAATTGAAGTCCCGTGAGTCTATGTCTTGTTGATACTGTCTCTGACTGCTTTCGTCTACGGAGTAACCTTGTTTCGTCAAGAAGTTCCATCAATGTTAAATATCAGTGCATACGACACCAGAGCAATTAGTCCAGAATAAACAATCCCAGTGCAAACACACTAGTGTATACGACACCAGGCGACATCAGTATACGACACGATGAGTGCATACAACACCGATGTTAACGACTATACACGTATTGCATTTTTAACTATTAACATTGTTTTATTTGTGCTTTGTATGGTTGCGTTCATCTACGGAGTAACATCGTGGTACACGATCAAGAAATTTCGCCATTTCAGAAATTATGTGTTCCTTAATGTGATATTTGCAAATGTGATGCGTATATTATGTTTTTTAATCACGTGTATTCCTTTAACGTCTTACATACTTTTCGCATTTCAATTTCTATTTGTGGTATGTTCGGTATCCGTCCAGTTTTGGTTAGTCGTGTTGTGTTATGTTTTTTATATTGATTTTGTAAAGGTTTTCAATGTTGACATTCGTAGAAAGTACCTTAAAGCTGGTCTATTTGCCTGGGGTATACCTTTTATCCTATGGTTGACAATACCTGTAATTTATGGGTTTATTTATTGGTTTTTAAGATTAGAAGTAAAAAAAACCCGTATTTTTCCTCTTATTTTTATAAGTCTTAGTTATTTTATCCCTCCGGCAATTAACTTGGTTATTTACATAATAGTTGTATATTCTCTGTTCCGTGCTAGTGATACTGGCGCTAGTACATCTAATAACAAATGTCGACGCTTCGTCATAGCTACGTTGATATTTATATTTAGCAATAGTTTAACGTTATTCTATTTGTTTAATGTTTTTATAAGTAATAAGCCATTGTTTGTATTGATAGCCGAATTAGGAAACCTATTGAATATGATAACATTAGATGTGTATATTATTATAGTGAAAAGTAATCGGGAATTGTGGGGAGAATATTTCAGAAGGCGATCAATACGAACATCGCTTGAAATGAGATAATATATAATAATAATAATAATCGTTTATATCAGGCATTGGCACCCATAATGTCTACATGTAAATAATCTTAAACCGTTAAAGAATCCAATAAAAAATACTATGTAGTAACACGTGACAGTTGTGGTTTAGATCAAAGATTTCTTAATAAACATTATTATTAAAGAAAAACAAAAAACAAACATAACACACACATAAAGGCATACACACACACACATCACACACATTACACACACAACATCACATTAAATTTATTATTAAACAGTGAGAAAAAAGACAATTTGAGTAAAAATAGATTTATTTTTAGCCGAAAACATAATCGACCTGTTTACATTTTTGAACGAAAACGAAAAAAAAAATGTTTCATTGGCGATAGGTTGTTTTTATAAAAGTAAAAGGCATGCAGTGTCCGCTTTGGAATTTCAACCGTTTTAATCAAATAACACGAATCTTTTTACTTTTCTAAGTTAAAATATATACAACATTATTTTTAGTATATGCGAAACCTGCATATAGTTTGTTCAGAATAAGTAACTGAATCGATTCCAATAATTTTTAAACCATCTTATATTTTCTCCCAAAAATATTTAAAAAAGGTTACAAGTTGGACACCGAGCGACACTAAGTACCTATCACAATCATTTAGGTACTGCCAAATTATTACTTTCAATGGGCTCAAGACGACGCTGGAGGCGCGCGCGCTGCTGCGCCGCGTGATGATCACGTTTTTGTGCGGACAACCAGGTAACAGAACAAGCTTATAACTTTGTGATTTTTAATGATACAGTTTTGAAATTTTATACATAGATTCTTTACATAATAATACTAGGCACGTGTTTTAGGTTTCGCATATACTAAAACTAATGTTGTAAATACTATATTTTCGAGCCGTTTGGGGTTGAAACTCTAGGACCGTGGGGTCCGAGTCCTCACAGCCTTTTCAAGGACATTTCTAAACGCTTAGTTGACACTTCCCGTGACCCAAGGGCTGGCTTTTACCTTGGCCAAAGGCTTAGCGTTGCCATACAACGTGACAACGCCGCCAGTCTTTTGGGTACATTACCAGTTGACAGTGTTGAGGAGGAGTTTTTTGACGCCATTTTTTAAGTTTATTTTTAAGTTAGTTAGGTACTCGTTATTTTAATTTATAAATGTATTTAATATTTTGCTAATAAATATATTAGTTAAATTATTATGAAAAATCAAACTCTCCAATGTAAAGCTTTTTTTTTGCATTTTTACAGTTATTGTCCGTTTAGTTAATGTAGCTAATTAATAAAATTTGTCTAAATAAATGTATTGAAAGTATTAGTGTTTTTACTTATTTCTTTTCAACCATATTATCATGTTCTGCCTAGCCTTTTCCCAAGTATATTGAAGTCGGCTTCCAGTATAACCGAATGCAGCTGAATACCAGTATTTAACATGGAGCGACTGCCTATCTGACCTTAACAACCCAGTTAATACTTGGTAAAACGTTACCTCTTGGTGACTCGTTGTCAGATTTTCCGACCGTTGACTACTTGTGACGACTGTCAAAGATCTACAAATGACAGCCGGGACCAATGGGGGGCTTTACGTGCTTTCAGAGCCACTGAAGAAATTCGGGATAGCCTTCCATCCATGGAGGAAACTCGGGTTGGTCAGCCATCCACGGATCAACCTAGGCAAGCGCGGCTTTACCAGAAGATCGACCCCACTGGCTGGTATTATTTAGCCACGAGCTCTAAAACAGAGGTGAAGAATAAGTACACTAAAAGAATAATTGTAGCAATATTGATTCCGATTGCAATTTCTTTAAAAATTATGCCAGGCGTTCTTCGCTACCAACCCAAAAATCCGAAGACGTGTCATACACCGACCCACATCGGGCTCGCGTTTTGGATAGCCCACTTCTTTTCACAGAGAGAGAAGAGGCCTGTGTCCCAGCTGTGGGAACGTTAAAGTCTCATCTGTGTACACAAAGAGGTAAGCAGTGGTGTTTAGTAAGTGCGTCTTAAGTGCAAGCCACACTGCCAGCTAGCGAGTGAGCCGGGCGAGCCTCTTTTTATACTTCGTTTCGGCTCTTTCGGTAGTTCGCGGTGTGAACTAAAGTATGAAAATAAGTGAAACGATGCCTCGTCCGGCTCGCTCGCTCGCTGGCTAGCTGGCGGTGTGGCCTGCGTTTTATTTTGTTGTTTTTCCCCACAGAGCACAACAAAAGTTCTTCATTCGAAGGAGGTTCAAGGTGGCTTGGCGATTCATATTAATTGCATAAGAACAGGTTTCCTCACGATGTTTTCATTCACATGTTTTGACTTTGCAAGATAAACAAATTTCACAGAATTATGCATTTAATTCAAGTAAGTTATTTAACGTATATAATACAATGTACGTCATGACATAACATGACATGCTGCGCCGACCCCAAATGAATTGGGATAAGGGCAAGAGAATGATGATGATGATGATGAATACAATGTACGTCACTTACAGATATATATAATCTAAATGACGAAGGTACAGGTTTAATACGTCAATTAAAATAAACCTCAGAGATTGAATTAATTAATTGAATTGCATTACATTCATAAATCATTGCAGTTATAGTGTGTAGGTTTTTCCTGCATTATTTATTTTTTATCTGTGGTTTAAATAGTTAACTCCATTATATAGTCGTCATTTATTTACCTACATTAAACTAAGCAAAATTGTGCAATAATAATTGCTCAGAAACGACTTTTAATTAATTATATTGTATAACGGGCTGGTGTCCGCAATTCCACGTCCAAAGCGCGTATTTTGCTTACGTCCCGTAATATGCGCTTTGAACGTGGGATTTGCCTCGACCAATACCTGAGGAGGCTCTCGTTAGGCAGCTGGATCAAGGGCTTGATTCAGAAAGCGGTACTTCTGGACTCGGCTCGTATTGCTTGGACCCTGTTCCCGATACCGGTGGGCTACAATTTTTCATATTTTTAAATGTTTTTTATATTGTTTTTTAAGGAATATTTAAAAATGTAAATAATTTGTAAAATTATAAATAAAGGAAATATTAATATAATATTATCTAATCTTGTTAAAGTAAATACTGTTCATAAAACATTTCTTGGAGTGCCTTGTTGGCCTAGTGGTGCGGTCCTAGGTTCGATACCTAGGTCGGGCAAAGTGTCTTTGGGTTTTTCCATCAGAAATTTCTCAGTAGCATCCACGGACTGTAGATTTGCGCCCGGTTGATGCCAATAGGCTCGCCCCCTATTACATGGGACTTAAAACATAACTGGCGAAATGTGGGTGTAGGTACTATTGGGTACACCTTTGGCTAACCCTCAGGGGATTACAGGCGTGATGTTATGTTAAAATATTTCTTTCCAATTGCTTTGCACGAAATGCATTCCATAATTCCCGAGTACATCTAACTAAAGGAACAAAGAAATCTGTTGCTTATACTTGAATCTATACTAATATTATAAAGCTGAAGAGTTTGTTTGTTTGCTTGAACGCGCTAATCTCAGGAACTATTGGTCCGAATTGAAAAATTATTTTAGTGTTTGATAGCCCATTTATCGAGGAAGGCTACATAACATCACGCTATGACCAATAGGAGCGAAGCATTTATGAAAAAGATTGCAAAAACGGGGAAAATCCAAACGCAGACGAAGTTGCGCGGGTCAGCTAGTATCTGATAAAACTGATTGAATGATAAGTGAAAATTCCAAAGTTCATTACAACTACAAAAACCATGGTAAAACAGCTAATTATTTATTATTATTTTAACATGCAACATATATATATGCTTATTCAATGGCTAACACGAATGATAATGTCTCAGCACAGATAGATGACTTTACGGTGGCATCTTCTTATCAGTGTGATACGGACACCTGTAATGAAATACTGGATTCTACTAAGACGTCGCTAAAAGTTATTACTCAAAATATCAGAAGTATCTATAAAAACTTAGACGGTTTTCAAGCTCAATTGGCAAGACTATCTCACGAAATCGACATAATTATCTTGACAGAGTGTTGGTTAAATGCTGACAAACCAATCCCGACTATAGAAAATTATGTTACATACTCTACCAAAAAATGCTTGAATCAAAACGACGGCATTATCATATATGTTAAAAGTAATCTCCATTGCACGGTTGAAGAACCAGACCCGATAGGAGCTAATTTTCTTCTGTTGAATGTTGATTCCGATACCTGTATTCTAGCCTCTTATAGATCACCTTCAATTTACTGTACTGAAAGCTTTCTCAACTCTCTAGAAAATATCTTAAGCAAATTAAAAGCGAAAAACATAATCCTAATAGGTGACATCAACATAGACATAAAACCTAATGGTGTTGATAAGAAAAGTTCGTCCTATCTTAATCTCACTGCAGAAATGGGCCTCCTGCCGGGACATACCTTTCCTACAAGACTGCACAACTGCCTCGATCACACAATGATCAGAACCACTACCTCTGCAACAGTCATAGTAGTAGATTCGACAGTCAGCGACCACGCCTCCGTAATATTGTGTCTAGAGACCGCCCCCCATAAAAACAAGAACCGTACAAATACATATAGGTCAAAACTAAATTATGAGAGTGCTATAGAAGAATTAAAAACGACAGATTTTACCTTTATTACACAAAATTGTGATGCAAATGAAGCCGCAACAAGCCTTGTGGAATGTCTTATGTCCACGGTGTCCCAACATTCAACAGTAACGAAAGTTTCTACCCGTAAAGTAGTCCTGAAGCCCTGGATCACACCTGGCCTCTTACGATGCATTCGCCACAGGGATAACCTCCACCGAAAAGCCCTGGCAGACCCAAAAAACGAGACTGTCGATTTATCATACAAAAGGTATCGGAATCACTGTAACTTATTACTCAGGAAATTAAAAAACGCCCACGAATCATCAGCTTTAAAGTCTGCGAAGGACAATAAAGAAACATGGAATATTATAAAATCGATTACCAACCAAACTGGGAAACAAAAATCAGCTGACAAACTTTTAACCACCGCTGAAGTTAATAACGCTCAAAATGACATTGAGCAAATAAACCTGTATTTTTCGAAGATTGGTAAGCAATTGGCTGAAAATATCACTATAAAAAACCAAAATTCTTCACTGGCACCGTACTCTATTGTGACACCCCCAGCCTGTAATTCCATGGTCCTCCTCCCTCCGAATGAGGCCGAAGTAGAGGCAGTCATCAACAATCTGAAAAACGATAGTGCCACAGGTTGTGACTCTATTCCAGTTAAACTTCTCAAGCTGGGTAAAGACGTACTAGTTCCACCTATTACTAAACTCATTGAGGCCTGTTTTGAGCAAGGAGTTTTTCCCCGAATCTTTAAGAAATCCCTGATCACACCTGTTCACAAGGGTGGAAACCAGGACGATGTTAAGAATTATAGACCGATCTCAGTTCTGCCAGCATTATCAAAAATATTGGAAAAAATATTGAACCGTAGGCTCATGAAATACCTAGAGCACTGCAAAACAATATCGGACTCACAATTTGGTTTTAGGTCTGGGAAAAGTACCGCAGAGGCGGTTAACCAACTCGTTGATCACGTGACTAGTAAACTAAACTCAAAACAAAAATGCCTAGGGGTTTTCCTGGACCTAACCAAGGCCTTTGACACCGTTTGTATTCCAACCCTTGTGACCAAGCTAGAACATGCTGGAATCAGGGGAAGGGCTCTAAGCATATTCACAGACTTTCTCAATGACCGGACACAAAAAGTAAAGATTGGTGAAGTCATTAGCAGTGAAGCTAGGGTTGATTACGGTGTGCCCCAAGGAAGCTGCCTATCCCCAAGCCTCTTCCTGCTCTACGTTAATGACTTATGCCAACAATCGTTAACAAACGGTAAAATCTTCAGCTACGCAGATGACACCGTATTAATATTTCACGGAGAGGATTGGGACGTAACACGGGAAGCTGCAGAGACAGGCTTACGGAAAATAATCCACTGGCTGGAAGCCAACTTACTAACTCTTAATATCTCGAAAACGGCATTTCTTCAATTTTCTTTCGCCAAAATCAGGCCTTTAGGTATAAGTCTCAAAGCTCACTCTTGTGACGCCGTGAATAGTAACACATGCACATGTCTCCCAATCACACAATTAAAGACAATGAAGTACCTGGGAGTGACTCTGGATGAGGGACTTAGTTGGCGTCACCACATCGAACAAACCATTTCCCGTGTTAGGAAACTGATATGGACGTTTAAAAAACTACGAGAAGTGGCTGAATTCAAGCTTCTCCGTTCCGTCTATTTGGCACTGGCCCAGTCAGTTATAGGTTACTGTATTACGGCCTGGGGAGGTGCGTGTAAAACCTACTTGATACGCCTTGAGAGAGCCCAACGATCTCTGTTAAAAGTTATGACCTTCAGGCCGTACCGGTTCCCTACAAAAAGCCTCTATGAAAATTGCCAAGTACTTACAGTGAGACAACTATACCTACTTAATCTCATTTTAAAACAACATGAAATCACACCTGTAAACCATGCAACGAAACATAAAAGAACAGTTGGCAACGTATGTAGCACCGTCAAATGTAATACCGCATCGGCTAGACGGCAACGATTATTCCTATCTACTTACATATATAACAAAATAAACACCATCCTCAACTTTAACTCTCTAACAAAACATAAAACTAAGCTTAAACTAAATTCATGGCTTCAAACACTAGATTATCTACAGACGGAACACTTAATTAACGATCAATACTCAAGATGATTAAACAGTAGGCAAACCCACTCTCATATTAGGCATTACCCAGGAAAACAACACACACACATACACACCCTTACACACACACACTCACACATACACTTACACATACCACACAAGAGCATGCTTGCTTTCAACTTAATTTCAAGTAATTTATGATTGTTTTTTTTTTTTTTTTTCTTGTATTTTTCTCTCTTTTTATTACATGAACTGTTAATTCCAAAACGGGAGAAGACACTGACTTCTGTAACACAGGTCTCACCTAGCTCAGGAGTCAGAGCTTCTTATGAAATTGTTAAACCTATTTATGTCAATAAAAAATTATTATTATTATTATTATTTCCTTTATTTATTTTCTAACACACTCAATACATTTTTAAATATTCCTTAACAAAAACTATATAAAAAACATTTAAAAATATAAAAAATATTATTATATTATAATTTCCTTTATTTAAATTTTTACAAATTAGTTTACATTTTTAAATATTCCTTAAAAATAATATATATAAAAAACATTTAAAAATATAAAAAATTGTAGCCCACCGGTATCGGGAACAGGGTCCAAGCTACCGGCGGTCAGGGCTCCAGAGAGAGGAACCTCCTAACAATACGAGCCGTGTCCAAAAGTACCGCTTTCTGAATCAAGCCCTTGATCCAGCTGCCTAACGAGAGCCTCCTCAGGTATTGGTCGAGGCTCTTGGCAATTAAGCCATGGGCTGATACGACTATCGGCACAATGATCGCTGAGTCCACATCCCACATGTCGACAACCTCGCGAGCCAAGTCAAGATACTTGATTTTCTTATCTTTCTCGGCTTTCACGAGGTTCTCATCATGCGGGACCGTTATGTCAACAATCATTGTGCGCCGCTCTGATCGATCCACCACCACTATATCAGGCTTATTGGCTACAATAGTCCTGTCAGTGATGATGGATTGATCCCAGTACAATGTGATACTGCCATTTTCGAGAACTGGGTCGGGCACATACTTATAGTACGGCACTTCCGATTCCACAAAGTTGTATTTTAGAGCAAGTTGCTGATGGATAATCCTGGCTACAAGGTTGTGTCTATGCAAGTACTCTCCGTTAGCCAGACGAGAACACCCGGAGATAATGTGACGGATTGATTCGCCTGGACGGTGGCATGCCCGACATATGTCAACCGTACCGTCCTTCACAATAAATCTCCGGTAGTTATTCGTCATCATAACTTCATCCATAATTGCACAGACAAAACCTTCGGTTTCTCCGAAGAGGTTCCCGGAACGTAGCCAGGCTACGGACGCTGATAGGTCTACATCGGGCCCATGCAGGGCCCGGAAAAAGCGTCCGTGAAGCTCTTTACTCTGCCATACCTCCATGCGGTCGTTAGTGTCAAGCACTAAGGGTTTGCGCCAGTTCTCTTTAGCCAAGGAAAGCGGAGTGAGGCCCTTGTCCATTGCGACCACATCTCGATGCATCCCCACGTCGGTTTCAAGGAAATATTCCCTGAGACTGCATATCTCGCGATTGTGGAGAGTCTTAGCGTTTAAAAAGCCTCGACCCCCACACTTCCGCGGGATATACAGTCTCATAACAGAAGAACGCGGGTGATGCATTCGATATGCCGTCAACAATGTACGGACCCTTCTATCCAGGGCGTCTAGTTCTGTTTGAGTCCATTTAAGTATGCCGAAAGAGTACATCAGAACCGGCATGACCCAACCGTTGAAGGCACGTACCTTATTGCCGCCTGATAAAAGACTATTAAATACTTTTTTCAGGCGGCCAAAGAAGCGCTCCTTCAACGATTGCTTCATGTCAGCAACATTGATGCCCAGCGCTTCCGACATACCCAAATACTTATAGGTTTCGGTTGCTGAGAGGGATCTAAGATTTATGGAATCCGAGAGCTGGGTTCCCACAGATTCCACAATCTCCCCTCGCTTTACATGCATGACCGCACATTTGTCCACACCAAATTCCATCCTGATGGCGCTACTGAAAGTTTCAGTTACCTTCAGTAGCTCCATCAGTTGCAAATCGTTGGGGGCAAAGAGTTTCAGGTCATCCATGTAAAGGAGGTGAGATATAACTTGACCACCTCTCCTCAACTGATAGCCTAGACCTGAATCCTCCAGCAGCGTGCTAAGAGGATTCAAGGCTAAGCAGAACCAAAGTGGACTCAAACTATCGCCCTGAAATATACCTCGCTCTATCCTTATCGGCTCGCTATTCCTCTGGATTTGCCGACATCCTGGATAGCGAAGGACTGTCCTCCATTGCCCCATACATGACATCAGGAAGGTGCGCAGAGTTGCATCAACTTTATACAATTCTAGCACCCTCATGAGCCATGTATGTGGCACCGAGTCATAGGCCTTCTTATAGTCTATCCAACATGTCGACAGATCCCGTCGGGAACGGCGAACCTGTTGACTAATGGCCATATCAATGAGGAGTAGCTCCTTAGTACCGCGGGACCCGTTCCTACATCCATTTTGAGAAGCGGACATGATAGAATTGTCATCAATGTGTTTGTTAATTTTAGTTCTCAAAATGGACGTAAGAACTTTATAGACCGTCGGAAGACAGGTAATCGGTCTATAATTTTTGGGCTCCGCAGTACTACCCGATTTATGGAGCAGGTGGGTTATGCCTGTTGTCAGGAACTCTGGCAGCGACCCTGACTCTAAGGCTGACTGGAACAGGATCGCCAGGCGAGCGTGCGACCTAGTGAACCATTTAATCCAAAAGTTGTGCAGCCCATCCGGCCCTGGAGATTTCCAGTTAGGCAACGGACGGACTGCACGAACTACGTCTTGGGGGCTGATAGTGATTGCCCCCATTTCTGGCACTAGATCGCACGCTCGCTCAACCCTCCGAGTCCATTCACCCTCGGTATGGCTAACAGGCACCGACCAGATGCTGCGCCAGAACGAGCACATGGCATCATCATCCGGTATGCGCGTGTCAGCCACACCTTGGTCCGGTCGCTCCCAAGTCCTATATACCCACCTTTCATCTCTTTGGAAAGTGCGATTCTGAGTGTATCGGTCCACCCGCCGCTTATACCTACGAATACGGCTTGCCCATGCATACACTTTCTGCTTCAGGAAGTCGATGCGCTCTGTGATACGGGACATGTAGTCTCGAGGACTGATATCAGTCCCCGAGAATGCCCGCCTCACAAAACGCATCACTCTAGGGCGAGTATTGCCCTCCCTGAAGCAGATCAGTTTGCCGATGAGTGCTCTGGCCCCACCAATACGTCGTTCAATCCTGTATTGCCATGATCAAGTAACATAAGTCTTATGTTATTTGATCATTATTTTGTACAAAATTTCAATAACAACACAAACATACAAGACACACACTTGAAATAAACTTCATTAATATAAAAAAGGAAGATCAATAGAATCACAGATATAGATAGACCTAGATAACGCGAGAGCAACTACTTCGCGTGCCATATTATTATGTAGCTTACGTACAAAAATCGTAAGTGGCCAATTTCGAACTCAGTCTGCATCGGAGCATAGCGCTAGTCGGACGTCAGTGGGCGTCATGGCGGGGGGTAGAACGAGGGGGGCGCCGTTCGCGGCGGCGTCTTTGAATCGATTTGATTTTCCCATCACTAAACAGTGCTTGAGACGTCATAATAGGTAGTCAAAAAATGGCACGCTTGGTTTTCATACAGATCGTGATACTTGCGTTATCTAGGTCTATCTATATCTGTGAATAGAATATAGAATAGAAATAATTTATAATGTAGGTACATGAGTTGTTACAGTCATTATTTGTTCCTGGTGCATTCTACCATTTGTCATGCAAAAATTTATACTTATAAACAATTATACAACTTCAATTTAAAAACGTTCACAACAACTCAACAAATTATCTTCTAACAAAAAATCAAAATCAAAATAAACTAAAAAATAATAGTACAGCTATATTTTATCTGTTAGGAAATCTGATACAGAATAACACTAATACATTTTTGTATTAATAAAGATGAAAGCTGTTTTTTAAAAATTCTCTAAGGTCGACGCCAGTAGTTCGTATTAGTATTCGCATTTAAACACCCAAAAATATGTTAAAACCCGTTGTTATTAACTGTGCTGCCAAAACTAGTTTTACAGTTTTTTTTTTGTTGTGGAATTTTGGTAACACCCATTTTTTTGCGACGAAGTGTTTTTCTGCTGATTATCATAAGTCAAAACAGAGTTTCGAAATTCCAAATGAAATTATATAATAAGTTAATTGTTGGTTATTAATGTCCTAATTTATCTTAAACTAGCGACCCGCCCCAGCTTTGCAAGATGTTTTTTTTATGCTAAACTAGCGACCCGCCCCGGTTTCGCATGGGTGTAATATGTATATATAAACCTTCCTCTTGAATCACTCTATCTATTACTAAAAACCGCATCAAAATCCGTTGCGTAGTTTTAAAGATACATAGGGACAGACAGACAGCGGGAAGCTACTTTGTTTTATACTATGTAGTGATAGGCTTGCGTTTGGCCTCAACTCGCCTGATGTGAAGCGATGATGCGGCCTAGGGTGGAGCACGCTTGCTTAGAAGAAACCGATTCACCTGAATGAATCCAGATGAATATAAATGCAATATTGGTGTATGGCTGTTTGTGTATGTGAGTTTAAATGTTTGTAAACGCACCCACGATACAGGAGAAATTCCTAGTGTGGGGCAACGTTTTTAAAAAAAAAAAAGAAAAAAAAGGAATGTGTATGGGTGTCTGATAAATGAATCAGCCAGTTCTTCTTCTTCTTTATCGTGTGGTTAGTGCCTAACCTGGTGTCAGAGTTTTATGCCACCCATGAGCCTCTGACTTGACTTTACATGCCGTCGAGAAATATCTCTCAGGCATGCTGGTTTCATCACGATGTTTTCCTTCACCGAAGCAAGTGATGATTAGTATAGATATGTACATATGCAACATTACTTTTAGTATTTGCGAAACTTGAAACACGTGTATTTTATGTAAAGAATTTTATGTATCATGAAAAATCACAAAGTTATAAACTTATTCTGTTACCTGGTTGTCCGCACAAAAACATGGTCACCATGCGGCGCCGCCACGCGCGCGCCTCCAGCGTCATCTTGAGCTCATGGATAATAATAATTTGGCAGTAGGTACCTAAATGATTGCGATAGGTTCTTAGTGTCGCTCGGTGTCCAACTTGTAACCTTTTTTAAATATTTTTGGGACAAAATATTTTACATGTTTTAAAAATTATTTGAATCGATTCAGTTACTTATTCTGAACAAACTATATTCAGGTTTCTCATATACTAAATTGTTATATATGTATATGTTGTATATGTATAAAAATGTCCTGTCACTTATGTTTGTACACGGTAATCTTCGAAACCAAATAACCGATTTCAATGAAAGCTGATAAATGTGTATGGTTGGTTCCAGTTCGAATGGTTTTGGACCCGATTGATCGTAGATATATGTATACGATACAGGGTAAGTAATGTAGTAATGTACGTAGGGTGGATTTTTGTGATGGGGAACTAAGGGCATGTACGACAAACCACTGTAGTCCGATATATCGATCTGCATTCAGATTTTAGAAAAAATGTAATTCTGGATGGAAATGGGCCATTTTCACAAAATGCGTCTTTTGGTGCTTATTTATAATTCTTAAAAGAATCAAAAAACTCAATGCGGCCAACTGAGGTTTGAGTTCTACTGTGTCAGGAAGGGCAGAGTGAAATAATCTGGACCGATGACCTTAAATAGACGGACAGAAAACCAGATTTATTAGGGTAACTTGTGAGAGTCCTATATGCAACAGCATACTGCATTTGCCATTAGTGATTCACATTGACTACTTAGAACTTTAAAAGCTTTACTGTTAAAAACAGGTAAACCACATAATTTTAATTCTGATGAGGTAAGACCTTATTTACGTCTTTGGTTTGCATTTGCGAAGTCAATGCACTGTCCTAATTCATTTTCCTTATATTATTTGTCACTCTGACTATTCACAAGACCCTTAACGAAGCCGAAAGGTACTTCTTCTCCCCGTCATTGCGATCATTTTTTTGTTAAAGACCATACCTGGGAACCTTCTAGTTACAGAAATATTGGAGGTCAAAGTTTCAACTTTTTTTAAATACATGTTTTTAACGTAAGGTTTTTACTGTAAAAACCTCCATGGCATCCGTACTATTCAGTCCATCCATAAGCACAATGTTTTGAGTACATTACGATGAGTCCTACCGTGATTTTTCACCCAAAAAAACAAAAAACGTTTCCCAGTAATAATTTTTGCGTAAAGTTACTTAGTTTGATGTACAGGCTTGGTTGGCGGTTTCGTGAAGGGTCCGTTTACACCCTGTATATGAGACAAATGTCTGGCGGAAAGTTTCGAGTATGAATGTGGATGGCTATAAGAGTAAGGGATGATGAAAAAAATGATGGATAAAAATTGTGATGAATGATATAGCTAGAAAGGAGGTGACTGCTGAGATGACGAGTAGTAGAGAAGTATGGAAGAAGAAGACATGCTGCGCCGATCACAAATAGATTGGGAGAAGGGTAGGAGAATGATGATGATGATATTTAATATCTCCATCTGCCTAGCCGTGGGTGTGGTGGGGTTGCTACAGGCCTGGTTGTTAGACTTTCGGGTTTTTGACCAAGAAAGCACTGATATTGGCTCGCATTGTAGGCTTGGTGAATACTGTTTACAAGCAAATTCCGAACCGAGGCAATGAGGTTAAGATGATAATAAGTGTGCCCTGCAGGATAGAGTTCCAATAAAAGGATCTCGAACTTCTTTAAGACGATGGAGGCGATGCTTATTTGTAAAAAACGAACTTGTATTTACAGTTATAAACCACACAAACAAGTTATTAGATCAGTTTACATTAAAAAAAATATCATCAAATGACCCCACCCCGCTCTGGGCGGAGCGGAAGGGAGTGTCAGACTTGTACTGACTAAAACCCAGCCATGTTCCTTCTTTGCCCTTTGTGTTCCAGGGCCGCGGTATCTCTTTCGAACAGTCCCGCAGCCCTGGCAGGCATCGGCCCTTGCGGACCCCTACGTGGTTGCTGACATCTCTTTGAGGCGCGCGTGGAACACGAACGCGCCGTCAACACGGCCTGTCGTCATAAGACGGCTGGACGGCGAGCTAGCCCATAACTCGCCGTCCACAGGCCCGCGCCTACGGTGGCCGGGGGCCACCACGTGACCCCCGACGCCCAGGGCGTCTCCCGCGGCGGCTGGGACGTGAGGCTCTTTCAAAAAGGGGATAGCCCTAAGGCTAGTCCGGGGGTACCGCACGATCTCCGGTGAGACGGCGAGCCTCCTTGCCGGATTGCCGCCATGGGATCTGGAGGCGATAGTCCTCGCGCGCCTTCACGAATGGCGCGCGGAGGCACTACGTCGGGGGGAAACTCCGCTGCCGCGGCAAATCGCCGCTCAGCGGACAGACCTCCGGCGCGATCTCATGGTGACATGGAGAGAGCGACTGTCGCAACCCCGTGCAGGCCCTGGAACACAAAGGGCAAAGAAGGAACATGGATGGGTTTTAGTCAGTACAAGTCTGACACTCCCTTCCGCTCCGCCCAGAGCGGGGGGGGTCATTTGATGATTTCCCATCCTAAAAAAAAAAAAAAAATAAAAAAAAAAAAAGGGCAATCCCCTTTTGGGGCGCGTTCAAGTAGCGGGCGGCTTGCCGCCTCAGAGAACGCGCCCACACCGGGGCCCCGTAAAGGGCCATGGACCGCACGACCCCCGCGTAGAGCCTCCGGCAGGAGGCATTTGGACCCCCCAGGTTGGGCAGGAGCCGCTTGAAGGCAGCCCCGGTCCGTTCCAGTTTGGGGGCCAAACGTCGGAAATGCTCCACGAAGTTCCACCGGCTGTCAAGGACGAGTCTCAGGTACTTCAGCGTCGACCCGACGCCGATGGAAACCCCTCCCGCCGTCAGTAGGGATCCCGACGGTGGCGCATTCCGAGGCCCATGAAAACACATGGCCTCGGACTTGTGCAATGCCACCTCGAGACCCAATTGCCGGATGCTCTCCACGACTATCGCAACCCCGCGTGTCATGTTTTCGGCCGCCGCCTCGTGCGACCTCCCTTGTGCCAGTACCAGCGTGTCGTCAGCGTAGCAGATTACGCTGACGCCGCTAGGGAGGTCGGCGCGCAGCACCCAGTCGTAACCGATGTTCCACAAGGCCGGCCCTAGAACCGACCCCTGTGGAACACCGCACGACATCTCTCGCCGGTTCCATTCTCCGCTCCGACCGGGGTACGTGACGGCCCTATCCGTCAGATAGTCCCCGACCACACGACAAAGGTAGGTCGGCACCCGGTAATACCGGAGTGCTTCCCCAATGCAGCTCCAGGGCATGGAGTTGAAGGCGTTGGCGATGTCAAGAGACACCGCCAAGACGACCCCACCCCGGGAAACCGCGTCCCCCGTCGTGAGGGCTCTCACGCGCATGATGGCGTCCACCGTCGAGCGCCCCTTGCGGAAACCAAACTGGTGTTCCGCAAGATCCGGCCCCATTCCCGCGAGGTGCCCGGCGAGGCGGTTAGCAATAACTCTTTCAAAGAGCTTGCCCACCTCGTCGAGCAACACGATGGGCCGGTATGCGGACGGAGAGTCCGCAGGGCGCCCTGGCTTACGGATGAGGACCAGCTTCCCCGTCTTCCAACGAAGCGGGAACTGGCCTCTCTCCAAGCATGCGCTTAGGAGCCCTTCCAGTCGGGGCCCGAGAGCCTCAGAGGCCAGGACCCAGGCTTTGCCAGGCAAGCCATCGGGTCCCGGGGCGGTATTTCTCGCCTTTAGCCTGCGTACCGCCACTCTCAGGTCTACCCCAGTTACCTCCGGCACGTCGTCATCGGTGTGGAGCCATAGGCGGGGGAGGATGCCTCCCTCGCGAAGGGAACAGAGCGCTCACCACGTCCTCCACGAGCTGAGGCCGGAGACTCTGCGTCAGTGGGGGGGGCCGGGTGCGGAGTTTGTCCCGCACCATCTTGTAAGGGCGCCCCCACGGATCTCCGTTCAGGGACTCCAGCATCTCCTCGCGGGCCAGGTTCTTGGCCCGCCGGACATCCTCTTGGATAGCGGTCTTCGCCGCTCTGTACCCCTCGTAAAGCTCCGCCTCAATGGCTGCCGCATCCGGAGGGCGGATGCGGAGCCTGCGATGCCTGGCGTACCGGTGCCGCGCGGCAACGCACGCCTCACGTAGAGACGTCAGCCCCCGCGACCACCAGTACACCTGACGTCGGGCGCTTCCTGGCCGAACTCGGGGCATTGCCACGTCGCAAATCTCGGACATGGCCTCCTGGAACCAACCCGCCTCGTTGTTGATGTCGGCAGGCCTGGCCGGTGATGACACCCAGGCCTGCACGAGCGAGGCTTCCAGGAGGAGCTCCCGGTCCAGCTGCTTTAGCGCCCATCGCGGACCACTCGGGGCCTGTAGGACCGGCGCGCTTGAGGTCTGGGTGGAGACGTCGAACCGGATGTACCGGTGGTCGGAATAGGTCTCCACCCCCTCCATGACGCGCCAGTCAACGACACGCGGCGACAGAGCGGGGCTAGCGAACGATATGTCCACCACTGACTCGCCCCGCATCCGCACGCACGTGGGGACAGAACCCCGATTTAGGACGACCAGGCCTGTCTCCAGAGCCCAGTCCTCCACCATCCTACCCCGCACATCCATGTAACGAGAACCCCAAGCCAAGTTCTTGGCATTGAAGTCCCCGAGCACAAGCATGGGGAGAGAATGGCTCCCGATGACGACACTCAACTCCCTGATGGAGTTGTGGAACTCGGCGAGAGTTCGGTTCGGGGAGAAGTAGACTCCCACCACAACGATCTCCCCGAACCGTGCTGCTACGCACCCCTGACCCTTCCTGACACTCTCAAGGGTCGGGGTACCGGCGGCGGCCGACGCAATTATGGTCACTGAGCCGCTAAGGTCCTCCACCCAGTCATCCCTGGGCGGGACAAAGTACGGCTCAGAGACCACGGCGATGTTAATCGACCACTGCGCCATGCTCTGGATCAACAGATCCTGAGCGCAGGCGCAGTGCTTGATGTTCGCCTGGAGAAGGCGTAATGGGGCCGTTATTGGCATTCCATTTTAGCCCCCTCCCGGGCCCCCTGCGAGGGCCCCGCTGCAGAAGTTGCAGCAGTGGCGGCCGCGGCGGCGACAGTGGCGGTGGCTGCGGTGGTGGCGACGGCGGGGGTTTTGGTGGTGGTGGTGGAGGGCCTTCCGTTGCCCCTGGCCTTGGCCTTGGCGGATGTACCGCAGGCCTTGCTCCCTGCCCGGTGATCGGCCGGCTTGCCGGTTGCCGCACATGCAGCGCAGTGCGGCGCGGCGGAGCAAGCCGCGGCCATGTGACCGGGCTGGCCGCAACGGAAGCATAGGCCACTGCGGTCCACCTCCGAGGTGCACCGGACCGACTCGTGGTGCCCCACATGGCAGCGGAAGCACCTCAGAGGTCTGGGTTCCAGCAGCTTAACCTGCGCCGAAACCCAGCCCACCAAGAGCCTTCAGCCCTCCACAATGGCTTTCGCCGCCGTCACAGGGCAGCTTACCGTAACGGTTCGCATGCCCGACAGGTCCGGACGTAAGGTGCCTGTCTTGACCTGCTCAGCAGGGCACCCACCGGTCCTGGTGACGGCGGCCACCACCTCCTCCTCAGTCACCGAGTCGTCCAGACCCAGGATGCGCAGGTCTGCGCATTTGACGGGCCTGGACACTCGGACCTCGTCCGCATTTAGGGACGCTCTAAGCTTTTCAGCCAGAGCGTCAGCGGACGAGCCACGGGTTTCACCGGGGATCTCCAGCACTCGAGCCCCTGTCGCGGTGACCCTGAGGCGGAGGCCCCCGGTGATCCCGAGCTCCCCGAGATCCACCGTCGCCCTCGCCTTAGCGAGCACGTCGCGGTACCTCACGCCCCTCTTTTCCGCGTCCGGCTGTAGTGTAATCACTACAGCTGCGGTCTTCGGGGCGCTGAGCCTAGCCGCGACGCTCCGCTCCTTTTGTTGGCGCTTCCGCTCCCGCTTTCTGGCCTTTTTGGCTGCCTTCCGCTCCCTTGACCTTTCTCCAGCCACCTGCCACCCGGTCTCGGCCGCGGAAGGCTTAGGGGGCGGGGGGGGCGGCGGTGGCGGCTGCCTCGCGGCTGGCGCTGGCACAGTCGCCGCCTTGCCCTTCTTTTGGGCCGCCGCCTTGCCCTGCCTCAGGGCCGCCGCTTTCTTGGCCGGAGCCGGCCCTTCAGGTGACGACGCAACCCTGCCGGAGAGCCGGCCAGACGGCCCCGGTGTGGAGGCCGCAGCAGCCGCATATGTGGCCACCCTAGGGTCCGGGGACGCCCTGTTTGCCGCCAGGGGGGGGCGCAGGACAATGCCCTCCAGTACGGAGAACCGCGCCTGGAAGGCAGCCAGCTCCTGCCGAACCAGGTTCAGGACCTGGTTCTCAACCGGCACGGGCTGGCTTGGTCGCTGCTGGCCCCCATTTTGGGGCGCCTTGCGGGAGCCGGCCTCGCGCAGACCGGCCAAGTCTGCTCGGAGCTTCCTGTTCTCCTCTTGGAGAAGCTCCGTGGCAGCCGTCAGGCGAGCGACCTCCGCCCGCAGTTTGACCACTTCGTCTGACGGGGGCCCCCCATATCTGGCCTCCGCTGACGCCATGATGGAGGCGATCGCTGCAGGCATGGCCTTATGCCTGGTGGAGGGCTTCTGTTTATATGAGACAGCCCTCAGCGCCGCCTCCACCTCCTTCGCAAAACCGGCCTTACGCTCCGCCTCGGAGCCGCCGTCTGCACCCGCCTCGTCGCCAGAGGAGCCCGTACGGGCCACCCCGCGACCGGCCACCCCCAGGTGGCGCCCCTCCTCGGCAAGCCGCGCCGACCTCTCGGTGGCAGAGAGGCCTCTCCCCTTGCCGCGGATCCCTCCACGCTTGCTAGTGGGGATCTTACGAGCCGAGGCCAGCTCTCCCTCCGATGACGACCCTCCGTCGCCCTCCGGCCAGGACCACTTGCGGAAGAACTTCCCGTTCACCGCAGCAGCAGTCCCGGGCCTCCCGCGCCAGGAGCTCTCTGAGCCTCCCGCGCTCACATCGCTGGATGCGGCGCCGGACTCCGACCCCGCATCCCTCTCTTCGCCGTTACCGGCCGTCATTTGGGTAATTTGTGTGGTCTACAACTAAAAGGTCTGCTGGAAGAAATTTCTCATGAAATAAACAGTACCTATGTGCTCTTCTATCTTAATGTAATGTCCTGTTAAGTATTTTGTGTGTACATAAATAAATAAAAAACCCGACTACTGAAAAATCACGCTCTAATTAAAATTGGGGTTTACAAGGTAAAATCGACTCCTCCTATTGTTGAAGTCGGTTAAAATGTAGCCTATGTTACCCGGGCCATAATTACGAATCGAAATTCGGATGAATAGTTTAGGCGCTACGGAGAAACATACATACATACATACATAAACTGCTGCTTCTACTGCTTCGCTGTAGTCGCGTAAACTGGTTAAATTAAAGAAAAACTAGTTAAAAATATGCTGATCTCGTCTGTGCTCATAACCTCAACCTTTAAACGTCATTGCATAGCAGATTATAGTTATAAAGAAAAAAAATATTATAAAATAAGAAATAGAATCAAATTAGCAACCTCTTTGATTTTTTCTAGCTAGATTGACCTATGGAGCAGGATTAGCAGGTTCTCAACAGACTTATTCTATAAATATACAAACATTCTTGCATAAAAAGCGTATTTTTAATGAAACGCGCGGCAGGCTTCCTTCGTTGAAACATACGCGCGCTAGAATCGCTACAAAAGCGACGCTCACGCATGTTTGCATCGCATCAAAAGCGACGCAGCGGTGTGTACGTAGTTTTTAGGCAGGGTAGGCAGAAACTTTTAGTTTGTGTTCATTGCAAGTCCAGTGTACAACGATCATTCTAGATCACTTGTTTTTTGCCACTGAAATATGCGCTTTTTTTATTTTCTCTATACACACCACGTAAACCACTTTTTCAGTCAATATTATCGATTTTCAACACTATTATCAACGTTAAAATCTTAAATACTTAATAACATAGCTCACAACCAAAACAAAACAAACAAAAATGGCGTCTCGACTCAGTATAAAATATAATATGACAAAAAAGTAATGGTGCTTCATGTAGCGATAGTTAAATGAAACAATGCTACTTTTTAAAATGGTTGCATTGCCAACTTCGGCTCGGAAAACTTCGGTAAATGTCGTTCTTTGTCGTATTGTAAAAAAGACAATGTCTGTGCGGTTGTATGCGTAACGCACTCAGCGGCGCTAGCGTAGCGAAATTTTATGTTTTATTAAGCATTTATTTCAGATAACAAATTCATAAATTGTTAATAATGATTTAAAACTATGTTACTAAAGGCGAAATTGCGTCAAATTATACGAACGTGCGTCCATAAGCTGTATTGATGATACCCGACACTCGGTAGCTGATTTTTTATTGATACTATGGACCAACTCGTAGATCAAATAATATTAGATTATGTGTTTTTTTTCTCTATGAAACTCATACCGCTGCTGGTGCCTTAAAATGCGACTAGAAAGCGCGTTCACAAAACGTGCGACAGAATCGCAACAAAAAGTCACCGTGTGTATAAGTAGCGAAGGGCCTCAATTCGAACTATTGAATCTGCATGAATCATAGGTTTGCCCTGCCGCTGCCTAGCAGCAGATACATGTAGGTGTGATGGTTATTGGTATTTCCCTGAACAACCTGTTATGGTTACAAAATAAGACGTCATGGCCAGCTAGGCGATAAAGGAGTAATAACTGTGATTCACGTACAAAGACTTTTTGTATAATAAAGCCTACAAGTAACTTAACCAGTTTCATACCGCTTTGCGAGACGTGCAAGAGAGGACGTGTGGCTTGTGACAGAGCGCGCCGAACTGCACTACGCGCCGTTAATCATGGCCGACAACGATACCAGTATAACAGATATCAGTGAATTCGATACCAATTCGTATGTCACCAGTGCATATAACTTCAGTGCTTACGTCACTAATGCATTTGACAACAGTGTTAATGATATCAGTGCTAATGACACCAGTGCATACGGAAATAGTGCATACAAATACAACTCTAGTGCGTTCAACACCAGTGAATACAACACGCGTGCAAATGAGACCAGTGCTTTCGACAAAACGTGCGTCCCCAGTGCATATTATCTCATAGTTTTTGCCTGGATAATTATAGTCTTAAGCGTGGCTGGTTTTATATACGCAGTGACATCTTGGATTATCATCAAGAAATTTAGACATTTCAGAAATTATGTGCTCATCAACCTTATGTTATGTAATACTATACGATACTGTTTGTTTGTATACGTGGAATCAAATTGCTTCTTACAATATCTGAACCTTGTACACGTTCAGTTCGTTTTGTATCTATTTGAATTTTGGGCTTTAACTTTTAACTGTTGGTTACTCGTGTTATGCTACATTTTTTATGTTGATTTTGTAAAAGTATTCAACATTGAAATTCGTAGGAGGTACCTTAAGAGTAACATTTTTGCTTGGGGCGTGTCTTTTACAGCAGTGCTTTTATATTTTATTACTGGGAGGTTACTTCGTGAGTATTACTCTATGGAAATACTTACTACTCCTATAGGCATATCCCTGTTATTATTACCTGTTACCATAAGTTTTGTTGTTTACGTTATGGTCGTATATTCACTGTTCCGTGGTAGTGAAGCTGCTGTAATTAAATCTACTGATAAAAGACGTCGCTTCTACATATCTACATTAATATTTGTAATAAGCAATGTTATGGTGTTATACTGTTTACGAGATCTATTTGAAAAAGCTGACAAGTATGTTAATGTGTTAGGAGTATTTGGAGAGTTTATGAATATAATTGCATTAGATATGTATTTAATCGTAGGAAGGAGTAATCGGGAGTTATGGCAAGGATATTTGAGGAGGAGATCCATTCAAACATCTCAGCAAGTTTGATGATAATGTAACATGACTTTGAGGAAAATGAAACTTCTTAGACAACTTATAAATATAAATAGAGTACGTGCAATGTTTACCAGTTGACCTTACTTATAAGACATAAACTATTTAATAAATTCCATTAAAAACATGTGTGGTTTGTTTTACTTAACAGATATATGTTTGTGATTATGTTACTAGACTACAGTATTTGGTCAGTTGGTGGTCTTAGGGGCGGATTTAAATGTGGGTATACATATTATGTGTTTTTGTATCACAAATTACTGTTTTTTTTTTTAAACAAATTACTACGTAAAGCGGTTAAGCTCCTAATGATTGCCGTTATCCGTAGTTCAAGATTCAGATTTTTTTTTTACAAATTTGATTGGTCCGCTGTCAATGTGTCAACCTGCAGGTTTTCCAACCTCATTTAATTCCTAAAACTAGGTATAAATGAAAAATACGAGACCGGCAACCAAGCATTGTGTATGTCGGATATGTCAGGATTTACTCCGTTATGCATACATCTTGTGGGCAGACGTTAGATTTCGTACAATAAAAATACGCTGGATGCGATACACTGTTTCTATTAAACTAAAAAAATACTCGCTGCGGTGTGGGTAGACTTGTAAGTAGGTCGCGTGATGTCACCACCGGCGCACTTGCGGTTCATTTTATGTCCATACTAATGACCGGATCCGACATGTACATCAAACTAAGTAACTATAAGCTAAAATTATTTCTGGAAACGCCTTTGTTTGGGGTGAATACCCCAGGTACCCCAGGTTTTACTGTAGGACTCAATGTAACGCACTCAAAACATTGTGCTGATGGATGCATTCAATAGTACGGGGGTCGTGGAGGTATCTCAAGTAAAGTTATTTGAACCTTTGACCCCCAATATCTCCTTAACAAGAAAGTTAGGTCCAGGTTAGACCAGGTATGGTCTAGAACATAAAAATATCGCAATGACGAGGAGAACAAGTGCCTTTCGGCTTCGTTAAGGATATTTTATACCCTTTGTAAGTACATAATTATAACATTAACATAACATCACGCCTGTAATTCCCAAAGGGTTAGGCAGTGGTTTAGGTACCTAATAGTACACGTACATTTCACCAGCCATGTTAAAGTCCCATATAATAGGGGGCGACCCTATTGCCGTCAACCCAGTACAGATCCGGACTCCGACATAATTATATTATTTGGTATTTTATGGTTTACATATGACACTTA
The DNA here is from genome assembly GCA_905163415.1 of Noctua fimbriata. Taxonomy (NCBI): domain Eukaryota; kingdom Metazoa; phylum Arthropoda; class Insecta; order Lepidoptera; family Noctuidae; genus Noctua; species Noctua fimbriata. The sequence goes on from LR990946.1 coordinate 9,929,583, forward strand.
ATAAATTTCAAACTGATTAAAGGATTTTACGAAAGTGTGACAGATAGACATACAAAAAACACGGATTTCTAGTTTGATAACATGACATCGACAAAATTATATATTAACATACCTGCCTAGTAACGACCCAAATAAACAGTATCATAGTGCTGTGAGGCGCTAGTCAGTGCGGACGTGTGATCTGCTCAACCATGGAGAACGACGATACTTTTATTAACACCACTAGTGCATACTATACCAGTGCATACAACACTAGTACATACGACACCAGTGCATATGACACCAGTGCATACAACACCAGTGCATATTATACCAGTGCATACAATACCAGTGCGTACAACACCAGTGTATATTATACCAGTGCATACAATACCAGTGCATACAATGCCAGTGTATACAATACTAGTACATACGAGCCCAGTGCATATGAAGTTGAATATGAAGCAATGCGATATATTTTTCTAATTATTGCTGTAATTGTTACATTGCTGGCGCTGGCTGCTTTTATATACGGAGTGATATCTTGGTGTCTGATGAAGAAGTTTAGACATATTCGGAACTATGTGCTTATCAACGTGATGTTAGCGAATGTGCTACGAAACTTTTTATTTGTAGTTTTTGACACAATCAAAGATTTCTGTGTGGATCTGATACCTGAAATGGTTACCTTCAATGGCGTAGATTTTATTTATACAAAGCAGTGTGTAAACTTTATGCTATATCCTTTCTTGTACTTTATCCTTATTTTTGATTATTGGGTACTCGTGTTGTGTTATATATTTTATGTGGATTTTGTAAAAGTCTTCAGTGGCAACATTCGTAGGAGGTACCTTAAGAGTACCTTATTTGGTTGGGGTGGACCTTTTATAAAATTGCTCTTAATTTTCATTGCTTCGAGATTATATTACTTGTATGACGACAACACAGACATATTAAAAGTTCCTTTATTCATGTTGCTGCAGCTAGTACCTGTGACAATAAGTTTAATTATTTATATTATAGTTCTATATTCTTTGATCCGCGGTGGTGAAACTGGCGTGAGTATACCAACTAACAAATGGCGTCGGTTCTACATAGCTACGTTGATATTTATACTCAGCGATGTAATGGTGTTGTACGCTGTTCAGGAAGTATTTGAAATAAGGAATAATTTTATTGTACTGATAGGATCATGTGCAGAAGTTTTGAATTCAATAGCATTGATTGTGTATTTCGTTCTAGGGAAGAGTAATCGGGTATTATGGGGAGAATATTTAAAAAAGCGATTGATGCAAAAATCTCTAGAAATGACTTGAGATATCATCATCATCTGAGGGTATCGAAACTTATTAGTCCTTTAATGGGATCCGGCAAAAAAAATAAATTCATCATTTATAATATCTGTTATGTTATGCGCCGGCTAAGCAAAACGATATGGATGGCGTGTAATATCCACCTTAAATTGTTCTTGTACGTATGCAATCTTAGTACAAGTTTTTTACGACATATAATTTGAAGGCTTTCAAAATGAAAAATTAGAACTAACAATTGCAAGTTAGTTATTAGTTTGGTGCTCTTAAATGCCATAATCAATTTTTAAAACAATTTCTGGTATAATATTTTATTGTTTCCTATTATACTTGATTTATGTTACATACAATCACACATCCTCAAAAAAAAACTGTCGTAACAGTCGTAGCAGTTTTGATATAAACATATATTACGCGCGTTTTGGACTTGAAACCCGTTCGGTGCGCAGTCGCAGAATTGACCAGCCGCCGTCCGACCACCGCGCTTGCGCCCCGCCCACACGCCGCACCGCCAGTGTCTTCCCTCTCGCTCCCGAAACTATCGCGCGCCCGCTTCAACACGAATGCACGTAACTTTGTTCTTTCCACGGCTCTCGTTCGCACCCGCCAAAAATTTGTGAAAATAGATTTATAGTTCTACAAGTGGTTGTGTGTCAATAATAAACTGTTTTCGTGCTATAAAACTTTTGTATTTACTAGATAATTATTAACACCACATACACATTTAAGTTTTTTTGTGTGTTTAGCGATGTTTTCCGTACTGAACTGTCGCATATTTGTGTTATGACAGTTTTTAGAGGACATGCGATATATACAAAATGTATGTATGTATGATTGGGCTGCGGCCTTACAGTGTCTTGTAGGTCAATTAAACAATGTGTAGCAGTCTGTACTTTTATTTGTCTCCTGTAACTTGTCTAATAATCTATCAATACTATTATCAGGGTTACTTTGTTCAAAGGTCAAATTAAATGGACAAGGGAAACTCCACAGATTTCAAACTTTATGAGCAGTGGTTGGAGTGGTCGGATTGATTTAAGGCACTTGTGTCGTACTATCTAACGCGATGCAGCTAAATACCAGTATTGTAGCGACTGCCTATCTGACACATCTGATAATTCTCTATAGTCGTCCCGAATCATTGACCGTAAATCAATCTACCTACTCCCACCATTACTAATGACGATGAATATCTGTATAAAATAATAATTCTTAAAATTTCAGTGATTCCAAGATAGGTATAAAAAAACGGCCAAGGGCGAGTCGCACTCGCGCACAAAGGGTTCCGTAACACCAAACACGTAGCACAATCAAATCTTATTCAAAACAATTTTTGTTGAAAGTGCTTATTACGTTTTACAAACCCACATTTTATTAGAATTTTCCTCCTCTTATTTTAAAAATGAAGGGATTATCACATCAATCATTGCTATAAGCAAAAAAAAGTATTTTAGAAACCCCGATATTATTTTCACCGGCAGAGGTATAACTCCAAGAAGAGCATGACTCTTCTATACATATACATTGCCGGCGGTCATATAAGTAATAACTACGAAACCAGTTAATTGCCGTTGGAGATATAATGCGACCGAAACATGAGAAACAAGCTGTCGAAGTCGACAGTATGTCCTGGGTTCGGGGTATTCCTCAGAGCGCAACAATTTTTAAGCGTAACCAACTAAGCGTAACTAAATTATTCCTGGTAGCGCAACCTTGATGAAAAATAGAGAGGTATGATGGATTCATTAATGGACTCATTAATGAATTCATTAATGATATCTCTCTATTTGCTGATGGTAAATCGCCGTTGGGATGGCCACCGTGACCGAAAAACGGCTGAGTAGACTATTGTTTATTTTGTAAAAAAACAAATACGATGATTAAAAAAAATACTAAGCCGTGATTTCATCAAAAAATTGACCTTAGTGGTCAAAGTCTTGCTTAAATCACGATAGTAATTTGCATACTTGATACTGCATCTTTAAAAATACCAAACATAAACGTTACCCGTTTTATTGCGCTGAGCTACTTGGGATCGTGTGGACGCGTGTTTCTGCTTAACAGCGCAAGCGCATGTGACGCTCAACATGACCGACAACCACACCCGAATAAGAGACAACATTGACACCAGAAGTGCATACAACACCAGTGTATACAACGATAGTGCATACAAGACCAGTGATTATGATACCAGCACATACTACACCAGTGCGTACGAAACCAGTGAATACAGCACCGGTGCATACGACACCAGTGAATATGACACCAGTGCATACGACACCAGTGAATACAGCACCAGTGCATACAACGATAGTGCATACAACAACAGTGATTATGATACCAGCACATACTCCACCAGTGCGTACGAAACCAGTGAATACAAAACCGGTGCATACGACACCAGTGAATACGACACCAGTGAATACAGCACCAGTGCATACAACACCAGTGCGTACGACACCAGAACATCCAACATTAGTGCGCACGACTCACTACGGGATGAATATTATAATACGGTTACCATTGTTATAAATACGTTAAGCTGGGTTATACTTGTGTTGAGTCTGGCTGCGTTCATATACGGAGTGACGTCTTGGTACATCATCAAGAAGTTCCGCCATTTCCGAAATTATGTGATTTTCAACGTGATGCTAACGAACATCCTTCGTAACTTTCTACATTTATCTTTTGATTTGGTTTTACTCTTTTGCCGTCCTACCCCGGATCGTAGAATGTGTGTTTATAATTATTTCTACGTTTCTATGTACTGTAATATTTCGTTTGATTACTGGGTACTCGTATTGTGCTATATATTTTATGTTGATTTTGTTAAAGTTTTCAACAGTCACATTCGTAGGAGGTATCTTAAGAGTACCCTATTAGGCTGGGGTGTACCGTTTATAACAATGTTCATATTTTTAATTGTTTCTTTGTTATTTTATTTGTATGATTCGAGAGATATACTTACAGTTCCTGTCACCATGGTACTTGAGATAATACCTGCGATGTTTAGTTTATTTATTTACGTGATTGTTGTATATTCTCTGTTCCGCGTTAGGGCAGCTGAAGCGAGTACGTCTATTAAAAAATGGCGTCGCTTCTACATAGCCACGTTGATATTTCTAATCAGCGATATTTTAACACTATCATTTTTATTTCAACAACTTGAAACGAACTCTAAAATATTTCCAACAATAGGTATGCTAGGAGAGTTATTAAATACGATAGGATTAATTGTGTTTTTTATTATAGGTAAGAGTAATCGGGTATTGTGGGCAGAATATTTAAAAAGGAGGTCGATGCAAACACAAATATCGCTAGAAATGAGGTGATGTCATATACACAAAATTTTTGATGATAAGGAAACTTGTTAGACCACTAATAAATTCGCTAAGATAAATGAAAATGTCACTTATAGTCAAAACAAAAATCACGTTTTTAGGGATAAAAGATTACTAAATATTATTAATTGCCCTCCGTGTCCAGTACAACAACGCGTTCCGGGCGGTGTTGGGGCTGCCCCATTTCTGTAGCGCATCAGGGATGTTCGCGATGGCACGCACTGATTGTTCCCACGCTTCAATGCTATCCTGGCAATTATCGCAAACAGGCTGGAGTGCCCTTATGTATGGCAGTGCTGTGGCAGGCATGTTGCTAATCTAGTGCCGGTAAGAAAATTGAAATTATTGTGTTTATTTTATTTTTATGACCAATAATGAATAGACCATTATTTTTATGACCAATTATGAATAGACCATATATTTATGAATAAGTTTAATTTAATTGTTTTTCTTGTATGTTTGCGTTGTTATTGAAATATTGTGCAAAATAATGAGTCATAGGTTACTTGATTATGAATAAATAATAAAAAAAATAAAGGAATAGTACCAGCTAAGGTAGCTAACTGGGTGGGCACTTAATTGTGTATGTGAGTCTATGTCATGCCGTAGTTCTTCAGAGGCAGAATTATTTTCGCAGATTAGGTTGTAGATGTAATACGATTATAACATTCAAATCAAAAGTGGGTGTTTATAGAAGTACGCATGGACACTCTTTTAAATCAGAATACTTTTACAAAACCTTGGTTACATTGAAATGGTACATTATGTGAGAACGATGTAGCAAAATGTGTACGTTAAAAGTGTCCATAGTAAAAACAATTCAAAAACAAAATAATTAATTCAAATAAGCGGTGGCAACCAAGAGATGACCAGTCACAACTGACAGCGCCCGTTCACGAACATGACGCATGTATCAGCACCATTCTACTCAACCATTTTGAAGGGAACTAAATGATCCGACACACGCGCCACCATCAGCGAGACATTTGAGTGAGCATGACATACTCCTAACCGCCAGGTTTCCAGCGAATGACAGCTTTCTAGAACATAAATACTCACACAATATGGTCTATGCGGTTATATAATACTAAAAAGATTGAATTTATACAATGCAAAGATAGTTGTACAATCTTCAGCAGCTCCAACATACTATTTAATGCTATTCATTTATGCGCCCCTATCCTTGTGGAGCAGTACCGTCATTGAGCCAAGCATTTTTATCAGCGATATAATCGCCCAACTTGCAATATGCTTGCTTACATAATGTGCGTTTAATTCATGTTTTAAATTTCGTTTCATTCAGTTCAAGAATACTTAGTGGAATTTTATAATAGCATCTCAAACAGTACCCCATGAAAGATGAGTCCACTTTAGCGAGTCTGAAACCTGCCTGAACTAATTAGTCTCTATTTAATTTAATTGTGTCTGTCACCTCTTTTTATTAAAAAGATGTAGATTTTTTCTTACATATATAATGATTTCGTGGATGTGACAATGTGCCGTCATGGTGTTAATTTCCTTAAACAGTTCCCTTAGAGAATCACGCCTACGAAGATTATATACGCCCGACCCGGGAATCGATCCCCACGCTTAGTAGTCGCGCTTGAGGCTGTCTCACACATGCACACCAAAATTTCCACGCGAACGAAGTCGCGGTCAACAGCTAGTACATAATAAACGTTGTGATACTGGTTTCAATAGTAGAAAAAAACCCAAGAAATAAACGGAGCTATTTAGTATATGTTATATACTAATAAAAGACAAGTATGCAAAAGTCATAATTTGCACACTTGTCTTTAGCTCGAAAAAATACATAATATCGTTTCCAAAAGAAGATTTTTTTATTAGAAACGATAAGGTCAGATATTTTGGAAACGTTAACACACTAATTTGCATACTTGTCTTTAACAGTATCTGTCTATAACGAAACTGCTATCATAGCACCTAGTGGCCCAAACAGGTGTGGACGCATGTCGTTGCGCAGAACAGCGTAAGCGACATTCACCATGGCTGACAATCATAGCAGTATAAACTACGTTAGTGCATTCAATGCCAGTGCATACGACACCATTGCATATAACACCAGTGCATACGTCACCAGTGCATACGAAAGCAGTGCATACGTCATCAGTGCATACGAAAGCAGTGCATACGAAAGCAGTGCATACGAAAGCAGTGCATACGAAACTAGTGCCTCCAACGATAGTGCATATAACACAAGTGATTATGACCAAAGTGACTATGACACCAGTGTATACGACACTAGTGAATACAATAACAGTGCTATAATCGAATCGAGATCAATCGAAAATGGTTTATCGAATGAAATTCTTGAAACTGTCGCCTGGATGATGTTCATTCTGCCCTTATTTGCGTTCATATACGGACTGACATCGTTGTGCATCACCAAGAAATTTCGAAATTTTAGAAACTAAGTGATTTTTAACGTAATGGTTGCAAATGTGCGTTTGTACCTCTTTTCTGATGTTTTTCGTTTTGTGATTACTATCGACATCAGCTTTGTTTTGTATCTATATATATATCTAATAATGTACGGTGCACTTACTTTTATTTTTTGGTTACTCATTTTGTGCTATATTTTTTATGTCGATTGGACAGTACTCGTCTGTAGGCAATGTTAGAATGAAATTAATTTAAAAAAATATGTTTCACCTTGTGTGACAGCGTTGTTACAAATACTTAACTTACTTAATAGGCAACTTGATGTTGTCCTTAAATATAAGGACAACGTCAAATTGCCTCGTTGGTCTAGTGATTGCAAGCGCGGCTGATGAGCTTGAGGTCCTGGGTTCGATGGGGACCCCAGATAGGTTCGAGTCTAAGTAGGGCAAAGTGTTATTGGGTTATTTTCATCAGAATAGCAGCTACGGAGCATAGATTTGTGACCAATTAATGGTTATACTCTCGTCCTCTATAACATGGTGGCTTAAACATAACTGGTGAAATGTGGGTGTTCGATTAGAAGGTCCACCTCTGCCTAACCCTTCGAAGATTACAGGTGTGGTGGTACTTTACGACAAAAAATATAGGGGAATTATTAAAATCCTTAGGAAATTTAACTATTCACTCATAAGATTAATCTTTTGAACGCCATTGTCACAAACATGACAGTCAAGCGCGTGCCCTGTTCGCCAAACGACACGAATATGTGACGAAATGGTAGGTGAAATTGGGGCTTGGCGTGGAGGGCACGCGCGTGTGTTTATGCTCTAGCTTTCAAAAGGTTAATATTTATTAAACATAGTAATAATACTCATTTCAAGCAAACGGGTTTCTTGTTTTGATAAAAATGTTAGGCATATTATGTAATACGAAAACATGTTGAACGAAACGCCCTTCAAACTGAGACCGGTTCAAGACCCCGGACTGTACTAAAGCGGAGACGAGTCGAGAGGAACGGAGATGTGTTGTAAACCACCAATAGTATTTCGTTATTTACATTTCTTGTCTCCGCTTAGCTTTAAAGAAAACGGTTGAGAACAACATAGAGGAGAGATGTCTCATATTTATTTAGGCCAAGCAGACAACAGTGCACAGCGGAGACGAGACGAGACGTGAGCGGCGTGCAATGTGCGGCGGTCGCTAAACTGGGCGTGAGTATCCTGTACTCACATCTCTGCTCCGGTCCCCCATCTCCGTACAGCGTCTGTAGATACATATCAGCTCCTAAGCATCTCCTTTCCTCTCCGCTTCGCACATCTCTGCACGTTTCCGCTGTGGTGGAGTACAGGTCTGAACTTCATATAGCGGATGTTCCGTTGAGATGGGTCACTGTGGACAAAAGTAACATAATAAAAGGAGGAGAAAGTTCTTCAGACAATGATTTACTGAAACAAAAACTACTACAATTCATGGTAAAACCTTTTGGGCAATTATCAAAAAATTACGAGGCAATAGCACGCAGATGGGAGAGGGACAAAAAAACATGGCATTATAGGCCTAGTTTGGCACCTGAACCCTTACACATGTCGAGTCCTCGTATCACTGGTCAGGTTCCCTCACTCGTCAGTTAAAATTTGCCAGTTTCGTTGATTAGTCAGTTTCGCTTATTGGACAGTTTTATGACTAAAGAATGATTTCCACTAAACGGCTCGCATTGCATCGGATCGGAAAGGATACGAACAGACGCCGCGACAGCCGATCGTGTCCGGCAGGATTTCGTCGCATACGATCGACCGTACTGTTGCTTGCGGACGTATCCGTTTCTGCGCCTAGTCAAATAGTTTCCCTACTATGTTGACGTGTTCTAATTATCGAAAGGATCCGATCGGATAAGACGACAGGCGAACGGAGACGACCGCGCATCGCCGCATACTTTCGGCTACGATCGCGTGACGCGAAAGACGCCCGCGGTCAAGCTGCTGTGCGCGGCTTGGTAATAAAGAATTTAAATACTGTGTACAGGATTTAATGTCGTTTAAAGTTTGTAAAATCCGTTCCGACCCGATGCGATACGAGCCGTTTGTTGGAAATTATTCTTTAGACAGCTGCGTCTATTTGTCAGTTTTAAGTGTTTGCGAGTGTGTATCTATCAAAACAGCAAAACTGACTAATCAACGAAACTGGCGAATTAAATTAACTGACGAGTGCGGGAAACCGACCAGTGATCCTCGGACTCCACATGTCATCAGGGTCAAACAGGATAAGGCCTGCTATTGTTATTTACATACTTGCCTTATAACCAAACGATTAAATTGACCAGTGTGCGGAAGCGTGGCGGCACAACTCAGCGAAACGCTTCCAATTGCGCACGCGAAGCTCACCATGGCCGACGACGATACCAGTATTAGCGACACTAGTGCATACAGCACCAGTGCAAATGACACCAGTTTATACTACGCCAGTGCATATCACGCCAGTACATACGATACCAGTGCATTCGTAATTACACAATCAGAAGATCTTACATCGGTAGATATTTTTAAAAAATTTGCCTGGTTTATTATTGTGTCAAGTGTAACTGCTCTCATATACGGAGTGACATCGTGGTACTTCATCAAAAAGTTTCGGCACATCAGAAACTATGTGCTTCTCAACGTGATGCTCGCAAATGTGCTACGTAGCTTCGCATTTTTATTTTATAAATTGTTTTTAAAACGTTTTTGTCTCTATTTGCTTTGTGAAACGTTTATCTTCAATGGCGATGGTTACGAATATCGTTTTCAGTGTATTAATTTCTTTAAATATCTTTTTTTGTACTGCATACTAACGTTTGATTGTTGGTTACTCGTATTGAGCTACATTTTTTACGTTGACTTTGTAAGAATTTTCAACATCGACATTCGTAGGAGGTACCTTAAGAGTAGTTTTTTTGGCTGGGGTATGCCTTTTATAATAGTGTTTTTATATTATCTTGCTGGTTGGCTACTTGATTGGTTGGACACGAGAGAAACTCTCACCATTCCTATTGGTATGTCGCTGTTATTAATACCTGTGACGATAAGTTTAATTATTTACGTTGTAGTTGTATATTCTCTGTTCCGTGGTGGAGCTGGCGCGAGTACAAATAACAAATGGCGTCGCTTCTACATAGCAACATTGATATTTATACTCAGCGATATAATAGTATTGTACGCTGCTAAGGAAATATTTGACATAAAGCATAACTTAATCGAAATTGTGGGAGCATCTGGAGAATTACTGAATTCAATAGCATTGGTTGTGTATTTCATTTTATGTAGGAGTAATCGAGAGTTGTGGCGTGAATTTTTAAACAGAAGATTGTTCAAAAAGTCTCAAGAAATGATATGATATATAAATATTTTTGAGACATCTTTGAGGATAATGAAAACTGGTTAGAATTTTAATGAGTCCAGTTCAAAATATTCAAATTAAAAATATTTGTAACTCGTTTGTTCAAAATAAAATGTAGTGTTTCTTTTTGTTATGATGAAAACTTAGCAGAAAACTTGAAATATATTTAACAAAATACCTACTCTCTATGTGCCAAACAAGCTTTAAAAGTAGTTGCGTAAATATTGTTTATTGTTTTTATTTTTGTACCTCAGTGCCCCATTGTATAAGTACTGAGGAATTATGTATCAGTTGTACTTACAGTGTAAGATTATCATAGTAAATTAATTGTTGAATAGAATAGTAATAGAAGTTTTCTTTTTTTATTTCCTTGTTTTTCCTCATTCAACTCCTTTGTCGCAAGTTTCATCATCTTGCTGTACTTATCCTATGTTATTTTTGGTCGGCGCAATACGTTTTCTTCTCTCATTATCTCCTGTCTATCGTCACGTTATCATTTCCTCCTTTTTCCTTCATATCATTCCTCACACAATCCATCCATCTTTTATTTGGTCTTCTTCTCCCTCCCCATCCATCAACATTTATATTCATCACTCTTTTAGACACGTCATGCGATTCATCCCTCAGACAGTCGAATTCCTTTTAACTTTTCTGTAACTGGTCATCATCATCATCATCATCATTTCAGCCGAAAGACGTCCACTGCTGGACATAGGCCTCCCCAAGGGGGGTTTTGCCATAATCGCCACGCTTGGCAGGCGGGTTGGCGATCGCAGTATGTTTGTTATAAAAATCACAGAGAACGCTGCTGCCCATTCTCTGATAAGTCCCTTAGTCGCCTCTTACGACACCCACGGGAAGATATGGGATGGTGCTATTCTTTACGTCCGGACACCATACAGAACAACTGGTACAACTTTTAAACTCCAACTAATATATTCATTCCTTTCTTTATCCATTCTTGTCACACCACACATCTACCTCAACATTCTCATCTCCGCTACATGTAATCTTTTTTCTTTTGTCGCAAGTTTGCTGAAGAAAATTTTTGATGAAGTGTAAAGTGTGCTGTTGAACTGTATAACGGACTGGTGTTCGCAATTCCACGTCCAAAGCATGTATTTTCTTTACGGGTGGAAAAATTAATTATTCACCCAGGTCCCCAAAAAAGGCCAGAAACACCTTGGTGCTCTTTAGATTTTACCTATACTTAAGTACGTGGTATAAGATCATAAAAAATAGCAACTTTCTTTATAGACCCACTCAGTACTCGCGAAAGATAAAATCAGCTATCCCATACTAAATGTCAATACCTACTGGGCCCAAATGATGTGATAACTGCTGCGTGATGTACAGATACATTTATTAGACATTAAAGTCACTTCGTGTCTTTCTGTGTGACGATGTGTTTTCAAGTCACATTGTGTGAGACAAGGGCGGGTCGCTAGTCGTATCTTACCTACTAACTAAACAAATGCAAAAGTCTTTGAGGATGGATGGTGGATGTTTATTACTCTTTTAAGCAATAACTACTGTACGGATTTGAATGAAATTTGGCACAGAGGTAGTTTATAACTTGGGTTAACACACAGGATTTTTATCCCGGTAGCACTATTCCGTGAGAAAATTATCAAACAACACGCGGGTGAAGTCGCGAGCATAAGTTAGTTTAATACAAAAAATAATCAAAAACAAAAAATATTGTGTGACTTATAAAGCTATTTGTTCATCCTTGATTGAGTTACGAAAATCATTAAAATGTCTTGCATCAGTATCGATATAAACGACGTCAAAAGCGAAGATATCTGCGTATGATAAAAGATTTTGACGTCGACAAGTTAAGTATGATTCATAATACTTGTCAGACTTGTCTGAGCAAAAACTAAAGTAGTTTCAAAGAGTTGCGTGGCGTCTATAGTTGTGGACGCGTGTCACTACTCAACAGCGCGCGCTGACCTGCGCACGCGCCGCACACTAAATCACCATGGCCGACAACGACCAATACAAAGACAGTGTCACCCAACAAATCGACGAACTATTTTCCACTGAAAATGTCGTCATTATCGACTGGATTTTGTTCGTGCCGACGCTGCTAGCGTTCATATACGGAGTGATCTCGTGGTGCATCATCGCGAAGTTTCGCAACTTCAGGAACTATGTGTTTCTCAGTGCAATCCTAGCGAATGTGCTACGTCTGTTCGTGTTTGAGTTGTGCGTGGCTCTGGTCAATGAGGAGACGGTGATACGGTACCCAATCGTGCGCGTTATACCTGTGTCTCTTACGATGTATTGTTCACTTTGTTTTCATTGTTGGCTACTAGTGTTGTGCTTCTACTTTTATATAGATTTAGTAAACGTTTTTCGAGTTGAAATTCGTAGGAGGTACCTAAAGAGTGCCCTGTTTGCTTGGGGCTTACCTTTGATATCATCAGTCATATACTTCGTTGCTGCGTTATATTGTTATGTATTAAACTCAAGTGATATTGTTACTGACTATATGTTTCGGGCTCTAACTAAGACAATATTAATAATTCCTGTGATGATTAATTTAGTAATTTATATATCAGTTGCGTTTTCTCTGTTTCGTGGTTGTAAAGCTGCTGCTAGTCCATGTATTAGCAAATGGTGTCGCTTCTACATAGCGACATTGATATTTGTACTCAGCAATGTATTACAATTAACTGTTTTATTAGAAATATTGGATTGTGAGATATTGATAATTGTTGTTATAGGGGAATTAGGAATGTATTTGAATACGATAGCATTAGATGTGTTTGTAGTCATAGTGAAGAGCAATCGAGAGTTGTGGCTAGAATTTATAAATAGGAGATCGCAATTAAATTGGCAAGAAGTTTAATGTTTGACGTTAGCTATGAGGATAAACAAACTCGTCAGACCGCTGATGAATCAGGTTCGGTACGCAAAAGAGAAACGACCTGTTTCGTTAGATGATTTACCTCGACGAGGGTATCAGGTAAACATGATGTTTTTTTCTAAGAAATTATAAGGATGTGCCATGTTCTAAATCTATGGGCTTATTTATGAATAATGTCTAAAATTAAGTAGTGTTTAATGTCCGCTTCACATTAAAAAGCGTCGTTTTAACCTCGTTCAGTAATTAAAAAATCTCAAATGATAGTTTTTTAAATTAAACCTGATAGGGTTCCGCAACGAGAAATATTTTTAGGGTCCCGTACCCGAAAGGTAACCAACGGGACCTCTAAGCCTCTGCTGTCCATCCGTCTGTCTGTCAGCGGGCTGTATCTCATGATCCGTAATAGCTAGACAGTTGAAATTTTCACAGAATGTGTATTTCTGTTGCTGTTCTTCTGCTGCTGTAACAACAAATAATAAAAATAAATTAAAAATTAAAGGGAGCCCCCTTTGTCTATCACAGTCATAAGTTCCTTATCTGCGCATGCTTTAAAGTCCCCACCGAGTTTACTATGGTAACTATATTTTCGAGCCGTTTGGGGTTGAAACTCTAGGACCGTGGCGTCCGACTGCTCACAGCCTTTTCAAGGACATTTCTAAACGCTTAGTTGACACTTCCCGTGACCTTGGCCAAAGGCTTAGCCATTCAACGTGACAAGCCGCCAGTCTTTTGGGTACATTACCAGTTGATAGCGTTGAGGAGGAGTTTTTTGACGCCATTTTTTAAGTTAGTTAGGTACTTCAGGTTATTTTAATTTTTAAATGTTCATAATATTTAGCTAATAAATATATTGTTTTTTAAAACTATAATTGTCAGATAATTGGCAGTTTAAAATCGAGAAAAACACCATTATAAATAGAATATAATATTTAAAGAAGCGATGGACTAAGATTGCTGTCAATTATCTTAACATTTGATAGACCGCAGAGAAAAATCTTGTGTGTAACTTGTTACGTCTGCTGGGTAACCTGATCTCAAATTATTTGATAAACATTGGGTATTATTATGTATAAATAATGTATTATTTTGTTAAGAATATAGACTTAAAAATAAAATGATAATTTCAGCAAATCTTTGTTTTACTCTGTTAATGGGGTTATACAACATTTACCACAGAATTGACCAGACACAATCGTAGCAGTCATAACGTGTGTAATCGGAACATCATCCACCTAGCCTTTTCCCAACTATATTGGGTTCGGCTTCCAGTCTAACTGGATGCAGCTGAATACCAGTATTTTACATGGAGCGACTGCCTATCTGACCTCCACAACCCAGTTAGTACTGAGCAATACGATTCGTCTTGGTTGCCAGACTTTTTGAGCCACTGACTACCTGTAACGACTGCCAAACATCTACAAATGACAGCCGGGACCAACGGCTTAACATGCTTTCCGAGGCACGGAGAAAACTCGGTATGTAATGGGTGGTCACCCATCTACAGACCAACCTAGGAAATCACGGCTTAACCTTAAGATCGAACCACGCGGATGTTATTATTTAGCCATAACCTCCTCCTCCAGGAGCGCCTCATCGGTACATAACATGATGATCAGACTATCATGTTCAAACAGCTGTGAGACAGGCCTCCTCTCTGTGAGAGTCGCCTGTACCACGCGGACTCTGTATGATGGCTGATGATGAGATGTCCCATGTGCTCGAATTAACAGTTCCAGGATGTACCGTTTTTCTAGTCACAATTTTTTTTAGTTAGCCCGTTATGTATCACACCTGGGAAAAGGCCTCACCTTATTCCTTCCACTTCTGATGGTTGTGTGGTTCTTTATCGCCAATTCGCGAGGAATCCAGCCATCCCAGGCGTCCCGTAAGGTCACCTTACACAGTCTTATCCAACTTTTCCAATAAAGTAATTGATGCAAACTAAAAATAGAATTTGTTTTTAATTAACTCAACTGCATATCGGATTATTTTAGGGGTCCGTACTAAAACGGAACGCCAAAACTGCGAATTGAATCGCCTGTCGTTTTATAACAGGCCTTGATTTCCGAAACCAGTAATGCCATCAATTGACAATAAATGTAAAAAAAATCATAGCCGTATGTTTCTTCTGAAAGATTTGAAAAGTATTGTCATTTTCAAACCAATCATCATCATCATTTCAGCCGAAAAAGGTCCACTGTTGGACATAGGCCTCCCCCAAGTATCAAACCAATAGTGGGTTTAAATCATCAAACGGGGTTAGGAAATCAGTCAAGTCGATCTCTCATTAAACAGCTGTGTATAACCATTGTAATAATATTATTATTTAGACTAGAAACGGGATATTTACCATGTTTACTGTTTTTATTGACAACACAACAAGCACCATGATCACGGATAAACTGAAGTTATTGCGGGTGGGTGTTTATGAGCAGACAAATCGGTCTACCCTCTTTCTTGTTCGTTTTATATCCCGTTTCTAGTCTAAATAATAATGTTAGTGACCATGATACAAAAAACTTACATTGTAATAATTATAATTACTTATTTAAGTAGGTATGACAAAAAAATGCCCGTGACACCATTATCCTATACTTATTTCAGAAGTTTTCATATTTGGAATAAATCAAGTACCTAGATGGCAGTTTCTCATCATCTGCCTAGCCTTTTCCCAACTATACTGGGGTCGACTTCCAATTTTACATGGAACGATTGCCTATCTGACATCCACAGCCCAGTTAGTACTGGTTAATACGATACCCCTTGATAAGACTGGTGGTCAGATTTTCGGGCCAATGACTACCTGTAACGACTGTCAAAGATCTACAAATGACAGCCGGGACCAACGGCTTAACGTGCTTTCCGAGGCATGGAGTAAACTCGGTATGTAATGGGCGGTCAACCTTCCACGGATCAACCTAGGCAAGCGCGGGTTAACCTGAAGATCGACCCGAGCGAGCTGTTATTTTTTAGCCACGAGCTCCTCCTAGATAGCAGTTTCTATGCATGTCAGTTAGTATGCACTATTAATGCAGCACTAAATTTGAGGACGTCCAAAATCAAAATAAGATTGAGAGAAAGAATTGGAAAGAGAGCATGCATTTAACAGGTTAGATATATAAGTCTGATTAATTAATAAAACAACTTTGTAATAATGAATACCGATTTTTCTTAAGGATGATTTCCACCAAACTGCTCGCATCACATCGGGTGAGAATGGATTTTACAATCTTTCAACAATATTAAGTCGTGTACACAGTTTTAAAGTCTATATTATCAAGCCGCGCGCAGCAGCTTGACCGCGGGCGTCTTCCAAGACACGCGATCGTAGCCGGAAAAAATGAAACTATTTGACTAGGCGCAGAAACGGATACGTTCGCAAGCGACGGTACGGAGCCGATTGTATGTGTCGACATCCTGCCGGACGCGATCGACTGTCGCCGCATCCGTTCGTATCCTTTCCGATGCGATGCGAGTCGTTTGGTGGAAATCACACTCGCCCACCACACATTAGCCACACTCGGCTCTGTTGAGCGCAGAGCCAAGAAGCTCATTGGTGACGAAAAGCTGGTTGGTACCAGGCTTCATAGTCTGGCCCACCGGTGCAAAGTTGCATGTTTGTCGGTCTTTTACAGATTGTACTTCGGTGAGTGTGCTCAAGAGCTCCACGAACTCATTCCACCATCTCCTTTCTTCCATCGGGAGTCCAGACGTACTGCAGGTTATCACCCATACCTTGTCGATGTTCCGCACGAAGCGCTTTGCTACATCATTTATTATGCGCACAGCCAAGGAGTGGAATTCCCTGCCTGCGTCGGTGTTCCCAAGTTCATATGACCCCAATCTATTTAAGTCTCGAGTTAATAGGCTTCTTTTGGGTTAGCTCGTTCCATCGTCGACCTCATCTCTGTCCTCAGGACTAGATTGAGGTCAAGAGTAAGCCTATTTAGTATAAAAAAAAGAAAAAAAAAGACGTTGTAACTAAAATATTTTTTTTTCATATCCATTGTAGTATTGTTTTTTTCATCTTACATTTTTAAGATATAATGGATATAAGGTATCCATGTTGGTAAAAAGGAAAGGAAAAATTGCGCTGTTTTTTTTTAGTGTTAGCAAAGAAACTTAATTGTGCAATCGTCCAAATTGGTGCGCCTCGCGCTTGGACGGTTTAGTTTTATATCAATATTGTCGTATCGGCAATTAATTAAAATATTGATTATGTACTAACCTTTTGGTGTTAATAGTTAAAAATATTGCTCACTGCTCATCAGCGCGCGTCAGACCGCACTCGTAACGTTCAACATCACCAGTAAACGCGACAACAGCGGATAATACCACATTGCATTACAACAGTGCATCCGACACCAGAACATACGATATCGGAGCATACTGCTCTAGTGCGTACAACACCAATTTCAGGGCAGCAGACAGCTAGACGAAAACTGCATGCAACTGCAACTGTCTTGTGGATACTGTCTCTGACCACTTTCCACTACGGAGTGACATTGTAGTACTTGTTTCATCAACGTCAAATATCATTGCATACAACACTAGAGCATTCAATACTAGTGCATACGATACCAGTGCATACGATACCAGTGTATACGATACCAGTGCATACGATATCAGTGCATACGATACCAGTGCATACGATACCAGTGCATACACCACAAGTGTATACGACACTAGGCGACAGCAGTGCATACGACACGATGGGTGCACGCAACACCGATGTTAACGGCAGCGGTGACAATGACTCTTCAGACAATGGCTTTGACATTTATAATTTTGTCTTGTTTGTGTTGTGTATGGCATCGTTCATCTACGGAGTTATATCGTGGTGCGCCATCAGAAAATTTCGCCATTTCAGAAATTACACGTTTCTTAACGTGATCTTTGCAAATGCGATGCGTTTATTGTTTTTTGTAGTCGTAAATTTAACGACGGGGAACGTAAAAAGTTTATTTTCGATTTTATTATCTATATGTATGGTATCTTTCCAGTTTTGGTTACTCGTGTTGTGTTATGTTTTTTATATTGATTTTGTAAAGATTTTCAATATTGAAATTCGTAGGAAATACCTTAAAACTGGTCTATTTGCCTGGGGTTTACCTTTACTTCTTCTATATATAATACCAAATATTACTGAAAAGGTTTTAATTTATTATAATGTAAGTGTCGAAACGGACCTGGTCGGACTCATTTTTTTATTTATCATTTATTTTATCCCTCCAGCATTTAACTTGGCTATTTACATAATAGTTGTATATTCTCTGTTTCATGCTAGTGATACTGGAGCTAGTACATCTAATAACAAATTTCGTCGTTTCTTCATAGCCACTTTGATATTTATACTTAGCAATAGTTTATCGTTATTGTATTCATTTTTTGTAGTTGGTTTTGATAATCCACTGGTTTTGTGGATAACCGAATTAGGAAACCTATTGAACACAATAGCATTAGATGTGCATATAATTATAGTAAGAAGTAATCAGGAATTGTGGAGAGAATATTTAAAAAGACCATCAATACAAATATCGCTTGAAATGAGATAATATCTAACCATATCGAAATGTTCCCCGTAAAAAAAAAGTGTTTTTGTTGTTATGTGACTTAGTTGATGTTAAGATGTAAGATTACTTCGTTAACCTCGCTCCGATACCAACCAATTATTACATTTATATTCTACATAATTATGTAGAATATTCTATTGATTAGCTATTCTTTATCAGAGTGCGTTATAATGCTTACTTACATATATAAGTGGAAACTTGTAATTGGCCTTCTTCTACATACTTCTGACTACTTTTAAGTTTTCTTAAAATTATTAAAATAAAATACGTACGAAACGTTTACAATCACCGACAACGACACCAGTGCATACGACACCAGTGCATACGACACCAGTGCATACGATACCAGTGCAAGCAACACCAGTGACAATGATCCCATAATCATGAGAATAACTGACTCCTTAGATAGCAGGTGTTGAGTTCAGAGCCAGGCAATTCATGAACATTTTTGACTGTTAAAAGTTCTGTTGAGGTTAAGAGACATTATCTGATTAAGAAACATAATATGTACTTTAGTTTTATGTATGTTACGTGAACAATTCCACAAACCGGATTTATGACTGCAACTCAGAAGAACCTTGAAATTACTCATTCGAACGAGGAAAACCAAAGAGCGGACGTGCTTACATAATGAACTAAGAACAAACAAGAAAATATATTTTCTTTTTATTGGTTATTTAAGTAGTGTTTCTGGACTAGTGTACGGTGTTTTGCTTATTTCTCCTTTTAAAGCGAACTGCTTACCACGTTACTCGAAGTGAACTCGTGTCGAAATTTTTATCATCATGGCTGACAACGACACCAGTGCATATGCCATCAGTGCCTACGACACCAGTGTTAACGACAGCATTATAAGCAACTCAACAACCACGTTACGTACGTTTTTAGAAACAGATCAGATTACAGAAATAGTAGCATTTTTTCTGCCTGTGCTGTGTATTGTTGCGTTCATCTACGGAGTGACCTCGTGGTGCCTTATCAATAAATTTCGCCATTTCAGAAACTATGTCTTTCTTAACGTGATCTTTGCTAATGTGATGCGTTCATTATTATATGCGATCATTCATATAAATTTACCGGCTAGCGTTCTGACTTTATTTCTATTTCCATTTATAGTATGTGTGTTATCTTTCCAGTTTTGGTTAGTCGTGTTAGGTTATGTTTTTTATATTGATTTTGTAAAGATTTTCAATATTGTCATTCGAAGGAAGTACCTTAAAACTGCACTTTTTGCCTGGGGTGCACCTTTACTGGTACCGTTTATATTAACATTTGTTCTTGTGGTCTTATATTTTTGTAAGTTAGAAGGGGACATAGTCATTGACATTTTCGTAACTCTTGTTTATTTTATCCCTTCGGTAATTAACTTGGTTATAAATATACTAGTTGTGTCTTCTCTGTTTCGTGCTAGTGATACTGGGCAGAATACATCTAATAACAAATGGCGTCGCTTCTACATAGCTACTGTGATATTTGTACTAAGCAATATTTTATCCCATTTATTATTTTTTGCTGGCAATGTTCAATTTCTTACTTTGATAGGCTCATTGGGAGACATATTGAATACAATAGCATTAGATGTGTATATAATTACGGTGAAAAGTAATCGGGAACTGTGGGGAGAATATTTCAAAAGGCGATCAATGCAAACTTCGCTTGAAATGAGATAGTGCCTAACAATGTCCAGTCAACCACATTTTTTTTTTTACTGCGACAATCGCAGTAAAAAAAAAATTGTGGTTATGTGAATTTTATTAGTTGACGTTTAGATGTAAGATTACATCTTAGAATTTCATATTAAATAGAATTTACGATGGCAATGATAATGATTGTGAAGTACAGTTAAGTTCAACCGAAAATGAAATTCGATCTGTTTTGCATTTTCGGCCCAAAAAAGGATAACAAAAAAAAAATATTTTCATGGCTATAGGTTTGGTAAAATAAATACTGTGTCCGCATTTGAATCATTATTGTTACCGTTTATATCAAATAAGATGGGTATTTTACTTTCCGAAAATAATTAAAAATAATAATTAAATAATTATGATTAATGAAACAATCTGATCTAATCTGCGATGCAAAGCATTGTTGATCAACTTCACAGTTATTGTGTTTTTACTCGGTGTAACTGTCGATTTTGCCGAAATAAATGTATTAGAAGTAAGTGGTGGTTTCACTAACTTTTTTTTAGGTCACATATTGTTAAAAAATACCAGGCAAAGATAGATTTTGCCCTAGATTTTACACTAATGTTTCCTTCTGCTGTCCTTATCTTGATTATATTCCTATTAATCGTTCTGTCAATTATCAACATTATTATACCTATTATATGTTTAGGGAATTTAAACGAAAAAATAAATTAAAATATTTATAGAGAAACCCCGACACAAAAAAACCTTTAAAAAAAGAAAATAAATACTGTCCTTTTACGTATAATATAAGCAGAATATTTTAATCCAAGCAAGTTACGTCGCGGGATCACTAAGATTTATATTTTCTACTATTTTATTTTATGTATTTAGCGGTCCCCCAACGCAACGACGATACTTGGATTAAAACATTCTAATTTTTTAACCTTACATTACTGGTAGACACGCTACCATTCACTCTATCAAAGAAAGCTGTTTAAGGCCCGAATAACAGAGAAACGGCGTAAGGTGAAGGCACAACGCAGGCGTGGAATTTATAAGCAAACGAAAGAACGGAGTGCCTGCGCCGCACCGCTTGAGTGTAATTCACGAAACGTCGCCTACGTACATTTTGCATGAAAACGTTTTAAAGTGGCATCATGCCTGTTTAATAGTCCTGATGACCGAGAAACAGTACTTCAATAATGACAAGTGTTGAACTTCACAAACCAGACAAAATACCAGTATTTTACATGGAGCGTGCCTATCTGACCTCCACAACCCATTTAATATTGGGTAATACGATACCACTTGGTAAGACTGGTTGCCAGACTTTTTAAGCCACTGACTACCTGTAACGACTGCCAACAATCTACAATTGACAGCCGGGATCAACAACGTAACGTGCTTTTCGAGGCACGGAGGAAACTCGGTTTGTAATGGACGGTCACCCATCGACGGACCGTCCTTGGGAGAAGCTGAGAGTTAGCCATGATCTCCTTTCTAAAGGTAATTTAAGTAATTTTACTCTTCGCGGCAGTGATAAGTACCTACATTTATATTAACAAAGTGCGTCGCTTCTACATAGCCATGATATTTGTTCTCAGCGATGCAATCATAGTGCTTACTAGTTTATTACAAGCCACTCAAATAAAGGTTGTAAATAGACCCTTAACATATCTGAAAGGCACTTGTTCTTCCCGTATTTGCGATCATTTTTTTGTTCTAGATCATACCTGGGAACCTTCTAGTTACGGAGATATTGAGGGATTGAGGGTCAAAGTAACAACTTTTTCGCAAGTTTTTTTTTAAATACATTTTTTTAATGTAAATTTTTACTTTACACACATCCACGACCCCCATACTATTCAATCCATCCATCAGCACAATGCTTTGAGTGCTTTCCATCGAGTCCTACCGTAAAACGTGAATTTTCACCCCAAAAAAAAAATTGATTCCTAGCAATAATTTTTGCGTAAAGTTACTTAGTTTGATGTACAGAATGCTTGGTTGACGGCTATGTGAAGGGTCTTACACCCTGTATATTGACGGCACGGTTGGCTACTGCGCTGCGTGTCGCTGGTTCGATCCCCGCATAGCTCAAATATTTGTATGACCTACAGGTAGTTGTTCCAGGTCCGGTTGTTTGTATCTTTGAGATTAAACGTTTGTAAACGCACCCACGATAAAGGAAAAAATCGTAGTGAAGGGCAACGTTTTCTTTTTAAACTAATACCTTTCTTATTTGTTGACATTTTAGGAGATGTAGCTGAATATATATGTCGGGTATGTCAGGATTTACTCAGTTAGGCTCGTACATCATGTGGGCAGACCATGGGTTTCGTGCTATGAAAACACACTGGGTGCGATACACTGTTTTTAGAAAACTAACAAATTACTTGAGATTAGAACTCAACTCAACAACACGAGACACAATGAATCGGGCACAGTTGCAAGACGTCTCAAATCCGCCGCGATCCGACATTCAATGTCGTCCTCCCTCGAGTCCCTGGAAATCAGGGCTGTGTACAAGCACACCGTGTGGTGGGTAGTAAGTCGCGTGATGTCACCGCTGCACACTGGCGCGCTTTTCAATTCATTTTATGTCCGTACTAATGACCGGTTCCGACACATGAATATCATCATCATCATCATTTCAGCCGAAAGACATAGGCCTCTCCCAAGTGTCGCCACATTGACCGGTCCCGTGCGACTCGCATCCATATATAAATATGATAACATTAAATATTTACTGTCCTGCAGTGAAAAGTAATCGGGAATTGTGGCGTGAATTTGTGATAAGAGAACTAGACGAAAATCCCTGGAAATGGCCTCTTCCACAAGTTTTGTTTTTTGAAGAATATATGGTAGACTCGCCCGGAAAATGTGTTGTATGGATCACTAATAGAGGCTTGCTAGCACACAGAATGCCCAACACAGACGACCATAGATTTTTGCGGCAAAAAGAAAAACTGTGTGTGTTCAAGAGGCTTTAAGTTATCAGATAGTTTACCTAGGTAATAACTAATAATGATAATGTGTGGTGTGTGTGATGTGTGTGTCTCTATGATAATGTTAGTGACCATGATAGTTTAAAATGTTATAGTTAAAAACTGATTTTATTAATCCATGATAATCCGTTACCTACGGTGCTCAGACCTGGTCACTCACCGAGTCTCAGAAGTTCCGCCTTGGAGTTTGCCAGAGGGCAATGGAACGCAGTATTCTGGGTGTCAAAAGACAAGACAGGGTTCGAAACACCACGCTGCGTTTCAAAACGGGCATAATGGACGTTGGCAAAAAGGCTGCTTGGCTGAAATGGGATTGGGCGGGCCAAGTCAGCCGTATGCACGATGACCGCTGGGCGAAAGTCTCCACACGATGGTTGCCGGAAGACGGACGGAAAAAAATCCGTTACCTACAAAATGTTTGCTCACAATATGTAAAACCAGTTTAGCGTGTCCGTCTATACTTAATGATGCAAGAAAATTGTGTTGATAATGTTATATAATTTATTCTAATTATTATAGAAACAATTACCGCTAACTGGCAATAGCAAATTGCTTATGGGGAAAACAGTTATTATAAATACATAATTGCATTGATCCGAAACTATATTAATTGTTTAGATAATTTTACCTCATGCAGTCGAATGATTAAATGTGTTTGTTTCAAATAAATTATAGAACAAGTTATTTTCTGGTATTTTATTACACTACATTTAGAATTAGACCGTCCCGTTGGTCTAGTGGTCGCCATCGGGTCTGCTAAGCATGAGGTCCTGGGTTCGATTCCCGGGTCGGGCAAATTGACATTAAGTTTTTCCATTAGGAAGTTCTCAGTAGCAGCCACAGAGTCTGAAATTGTGCCCGGTTGATGCCAATAGGCTCGCCCCCTATTACATGGGACTTAAACATAACTGGCGAAATGTGGGTGTACTTCGGAGATTACAGGTGTGAAATTATATTATTCTAACAAACCCATGAATAATGAATATGTTTACCAAAACTGTATGATTTGTAAGCATAAGCATAATCAGCCTATAATGATCCCACTGCTGGGACACAGGCCTCCTCTGTATGAGAGGGAATGGGCTATAATCCACCACGCGGGCCCATTCCGGGTTGATTATATTATTGATTATTTTGATTTGTAAATAGATAAAAAAAATTAAAAAAGAAATATACAGCTATTAAAAACGTAATGATTTAATAACAGAAGATCTTCTACAGTTTGTGTTTAAAATCTGTATCTAATTTATTATGACAAAAAATAAAATAGCAATATCCTATACAAATATTTGCTATGCATTTATTTTCATTGTTAACAATACATTTCATGGCAATAGGCTTGTCCCAAATCAAATGGAACTTAACATTCCTAACTGTCGAAATCTGGGTGTACTGTACACATCTGCACACCCCCTCAGAGCATACAGGCGTGATGTTATGTTATGATGTTGTGTAAACAATAAACATCCAAGCGATTGCAGCAATCACGACAGACTTGCCGCCTATTATTGGAGAGTTTCGTTCCATATCTCCGAAGTCCATGATCAGATCATGACAATATTTCTATGGAACCAACTTGGGAGTATACTATTTCAAACAAAAAAAGAATTTTCCAAATCGGTTCAGGCATCTTCGAGTAATCGGTAACCATACATAAAAAAAGATCCCCACGAATTGAGAACCTCTCCTCCTTTTTGAAGATTTAATAATAAAGATTTTTGAGACTCGAGACTGGTTTCAAACATCAGTAAACTTCCAATACCATTATCCTTATTACTAAATAGTTTGATGTTGAAATATAAAAACACTTTGAACTTATGCTAGCCTAGTACTTTTTGGTACGGTATCGCCGGATGGGCAAAATTAGTTAATTAATTTTAAAGCACCGTTTTAGTTTTTAATGTTACTAACAAATATGGATTGTTTTCCGAAATAAATGTTTATTATTATTATTATTAATACCAGTAAAAATAGCATTTGCGCGGTTATTGCACTGAGAAACACATAGTTCCTGAAGCGGCGGAACTTCTTGACAATACACCACGATGTCACTCCGTATATGAAAGCAGCAATAGTCACAACTAATATGAAGAGGTAAATAAACGGTTTTTCACGGTATGCACTGGTACCATTTATACTATCGTAGTATGCACTGGTATCAAATATATCATCGTAATCATTTTCACTGTCGTAGTATGCACTGTATTCATTTTGACTGTCGTAGAATGCACTGGTATCATTTTCACTGTCGTAGTATGCACTGGTATCATTTCTACTGTTGTTGTATGTACTGGTATAATTTACACCGTCGTTGTATTCACTGGTATAATTTATTCCGTTTTTTATGTACTGGTATCATTGTTATTGTCGTGGTATACACTGGTGATTTATGCAATAGTTTCTGTCACACTGTTGTTACTTTCAGCCATTGTGAGCGTCGCGTGCGCTGGTCGGAGCGCGCTTTTGTGTAGTGACACGCGTCCACACCAATACGTGCCTCAGAGCGTTTTAAGAACACTTTCGTTTTGACTTTTAACTAGAACTGATGAAGGAAAATGTTTGCTAACAATGTGTAAAACCAGTTTAGCGTGTCCGTCTATACTTAATGATGCAAGAAAATTGTGTTGATTATTTGTTTTATAATTTATTCTAATTTTTATAGAAACATTTACCGCTAAATGGCAATAGCAAATTGCTTATGGGGAAAACAGTTGATCCGAAACTATATTAATTAGTTAGATAATTTTACCTCATGCAGTCGACTGTTTTATATGTGTTTGTTTCAAATAAATTATTGAACAAGTTTTTTTCTTTTATTTTATTACAACTAGATTTAGAATTAGACAGTCTTGTTGGTCTAGTGGTCGCGATCGTGTCTGCTGAGCATGAGGTCCTGGGTTCGATTCCCAGATCGGGCAAATTGACATTAAGTTTTTCCATTAGGAAGTTCTCAGTAGCAGCCACAGAGTTTGAATTTGTGCCCGGTTGATAGCAATAGGCTCGCCTATTACATGGGACTTAAATATAACTGGTGAAATGTGGGTGTACTATTGGGTACACCTCTACTTAACCCTTCGGTATTACAGGGGTGATGTTACGTTATGTAGACTTGGAATTATGGCCTGGACCACCACCTCATCTTCTTCTTGGATGTTCCCTCACTGCTGAGGATCAAGAACACAGATGACACGTCTCCAAACCATGCGGTCTCCTGCAGCGTCAACCGCTCGGTACAGGCTGCCTCCAATAGCCTTCTTGATCGCGTCTGACCATCTTTCCGGTGCTCTGCCTTGCTTCCCGGCCCAGTATCATTAGCCTTTTAAGGCAATGAACGATGTTGAACTCCTCGAGTATGGACTCATTAGTTCTCATGGCGGTCCATGGTATGGTACGTAGCAGTGTCCGCCAACACCACATCTTGTAAGCATCGAGGGGCTTACAGCCCCCACCACCTCTCATAGCTATTTATACCTTTTACTTCCCAGGACCTCTTGCTTAGCAGTCGCGCTTGCGCCCACTGGACCAACGAAGCGAAATATGGAGATAGACGTTCTATATAGTTCCATCCTGCTCACACTGAAGTGACATTAAAATAATATTTATGTATATATATATATTTATAGTTCTAAAGACAACCTCGTTGTCTCAGTGGGCGTAATCGCGACTGTTGAGCTGGTTATCCCGGTTTGGGCAAAGTGTTATTGGGGTTTTTCTATCACGGATTCCTCAATAGGAGCCTCGGAGCCGCCAATCTTAAGCATCATATTTGTATACTTAAGACTAGCTGGTTTTTTACTAAAATTCTAGAATTTTTCCATTTCTTTAGTGCTTGTTATCGCATAGACGATACCCACAGAAGAAAAATAAAAAACTTGTTTGTAAGTATATAACCAGTTTATTTAGTGTTTGTTTTGTTATTCAGAGCAAAATTACACAATTTACATACAGTACAGATTTAATGCTTACTTAAAAATAATAAATAATTAAGTAAGAGATTATTTGTTCTTAATTAAATACAGACATTTGCTGTCAGTCACAAATCTGGACTCTGTGTAGTGTGTTGCTACAAAGATATTGCTGATAATGATGCAACTTCGTTGGTCTAGCAAGCAAGCGCTACTGCAAGGGATTCTAGGTTCTATATCCAGTATGGTAAAGTGTTATTGGGTTTTTCCATTTGAAATTTTCCTTTAACAGCCCGGACTCAGGATTTGTGCCCAGTTAACAATAAGGTCGCTCTTTATTACATGAGTCTTCAACATAACCGGCAAAATGTTGGCGTAGGTACCCCGCTCACCCCCGGGACGACGCCCGCAAATCAAGCGGCCCGGCACTGTACCGGGGCAGCCGTAGTCGCATTAGATCCCACTGCCCACAAGTGTGCCAGGGAACACAGGTATGGTTTTAGTCAGTACGAATCTGACAGACCCCTCTGCTTTAGGGTAAAGGTACACCTCTACCTAACCCTTCGGGGATTACAGACGTGAAATTATATCATTCTAACAATACTATGAATAATTAATATGTTTACCAAAACCGGCTTTATGAATTGTTATTTAAAAAAGAAATATGCAGCTATTAAAAACGAAATGATTTAATAACAGAAGATCTTCTACAGTTTGTGTTTAAAATAAGTATCTAATATAATGTGTACATTATATACAGACTACAAGGAACTAAAGTAATATTAAAATATTTACATATATAATATGACAAAATATAGTAAAGATTTTTGGGACTCAACACTGGTTTTAAACATCAGTAGACATCTCGTTCCATTATCCTTATTACTAAATAGACTGTTGTTGGAATATAAAAATCCCCAACACCTTGAACTTATGCTAGCCTAGTACTTTTTTGTGGGTTATCAATGTATGATTAAAAATACGGTATCACCGGATGAAATAACTTTATTTGTGACTGTACTCTGTGACATACATGTCGAGGCGAAACAAAAGACAATATATAAAACCAAGCAAAATCATGAGTTGACATAAAGGAGATAGACATAGCGGAAGTGATTCGTTCGTCTACAAAGGGTACACCAGATCACTGCTTATCTTAAAACAAAAACAGTAAACATGGTAAATATCCCGTTTCTAGTCTAAATAATACTGCGTATCTTCTTGAGTTTTATTTTTCTTTCTTTTTTCTAAAAACTGTCGCCACAATACCCGATTACTTTTCACACTGACTAAATACACAGACAAAGCTATTTCATTCAAGTATTCTAATATTTCTACTGCTATACGCACAGGCACAATATCTATTTCCAATACTTCTAACAAATAGGCTATCACTATAACATTACTTAGTATAAAAATTAACGTAGCTGTGTAAAGACGACGCCATTTGTTATTAGATGAACGCGAGTCACCTTTTCTTCCGTAGAACAGAGAATATACAACAATTACATAAAAAACAAAACTAATCGTCGCAGGTATTAATATCAGAGTCTTGGTGATAGGAACCGTAAATAGCTGTATGGAGTGATATTGTATAAGTAAAATTCCAGTCAAAATGTACGAGAACACTGTTATAAAAGGTACACCCCATGCGAATAGATTACTCTCAAGATACCTCCTACGAATTTCAAAACGAAAAACTCTCACTAAATCGACATAAAAAATGTAACACAGCACTAGTAACCAACATTGGAACGAAACAGTGAAGTACAACATTAAAGGAAACGCCAAATATGGTCCTATGGAATATTTTGATATTAAATCAGATAACACAAATACCAATAAGAATAGCATTTGCGCTGTTAATGCACTGAGAATCACATAGTTCCTGAAGTGGCGGAACTTCTTGACGATACACCACGATGTCACTCCGTATATGAAAGCAGCCACAGTCACAATTAATATTAACAGGTAAATGATAAATAGCGTCTCGTGGGTAAACAGTTGCCCAGGGTATGCACTGGTATCATTTTCACTGTCGTAGTATACATTGGTATCATTTTCATTGTCGTAGTATACACTGCTAGCATTGCTACTGTTGTTGTATGTACTGGTATAATTTATTCCGTTGTTGTATGTACTGGTATCATTGTTACTGTCGTGGTATGCACTGGTAATATATGCAATAGTTTCGGTCACACTGTTGTTACTTTCAGCCATTGTGAGTGTCGCGTGCGCAGGTCGGAGCGCGCTCTTGTGTAGTGACACGCGACCGCACTAATACGTGCCGCAGAGCGTTTTGAGAACACTTTAGGTTGACTTTTGACTAAAACTGATGAATGAATCTTAGTCCTGACCCCCACCCGTAACGTCGACGTCAGACTCTTTGGTTATTCGCACGGCTTTGAACAGTACGGCCATGACGTCTCTTACATTGATGCTGATCTAAAAGAGCCTGCATTGTTATAGTGAATACACAGTCAACGAGACATTACGGCTATTCCGAGGCAGGGTCGCTAAATCGTCAACCAAGCATTCGGTTATTGTCGTCAACCAAGCATTGTGCAAATATTGGCCGGGAAACGACTTTTTTTCCGTCACCGTAAAATCACGGTTTATGGTAACTGTAAACAATCTAGACTAAAAATCAAAAATAGCTTTTATTTTTTTTAAATTACTTATTTTTACTTTTGTTGAGAGTGAAGAATCAAGTTTATCTCGTATCCTGAGGTCAATCACCCAACGTAACTCGTGCACATACGTGTGCACCACGAGCTACCACGAGTTACATTGGGATTTTTTTAGGAAATAACGAAAAAAACAAATGGCTTTAAGTGATCAGATAATTTACCTAATTAAAAACTGGTTCTAATAATCCATGGTAATCCGTTAGCTACAAGGAAAATGTTTGCTAAAAATGTGTAAAACCAGTTTAGCGTGTCCGTCTATACTTAATGATGCAAGAAAATTGTGTTGATATGTATTAACATTATCAACACATTTTTTTTTTCTTGCCAATAATGTATTTTATTCTAATTTTTAAAGAAACAATTACCACTAGCAAATGGGAAAAACAGTTATTATAAATACATAATTGCATTGATCTGAAACTATATTAATTGTTTTGATAATTTTACCTCATGCAGTCGACTGACTAAATGTGCTTGTTTCAAATAAATTATAGAACAAGTTATTTTCTGGTGTTTTATTACAACTAGATTTAAAATTAGACAGTCTCGTTGGTCTAATGGTCGCAATCGTGTTTGCAGAGCATGAGGTCCTAGGTTCATTAAGTTTTTCCATTAGGAAGTTCTCAGTAGCAGCCACAGAGTCTGAATTTGTGCCCGGTTGATGGCAATAGGCTCGCCCCCTATTACATGGGACTTAAATATAACTGGCAAAATGTGGGTGTACTATTAGGTACACCTCTGCCTCTACCTCTCTTTGTTAACCCTTCGGTATTACAGGGGTGATGTCACGTTATGTAGATTTAGAATTATGGCCTGGACCACCAACTCTTCTTCTTCTTGGACGTTCCCTCACTGCTGAGGATCACGAACACATATGAAACGTCTCCAAGCAATGCGGTCTCCTGCAACGTGAACCTAGGGCTGCCTCCAACAGACTTCTTGACGCGTCTGACCATCTTTCCGGTGCTCTGCCTTGCTTCCCGGCCCAGTATCATTAGCCTTTTAAGGCAATGAACGATGTTGAACTCCTCGAGTATGGACTCATTAGTTCTCATTGCGGTCCATGGTATGGTACGTAGCAGTGTCCGCCAACACCACATCTTGTAAGCATCGAGGGGCTTACAGCCCCCACCACCTCTCATAGCTATTTATACCTTTTACTTCCCAGGACCTCTTGCTTAGCAGTCCCGCTTGCGCCCACTGGACCAACGAAGCGAAATATGGAGATAGACGTTCTATATAGTTCCATCCTGCTCACACTGAAGTGACATTAAAGTAATATTTATGTATATATATACTATATTTATAGTTCTAAAGACAACCTCGTTGTCTTAGTGGGCGTAATCGCGACTGTTGAGCTGGTTATCCCGGTTTGGGCAAAGTGTTATTGGGGTTTTTCTATCACGGATTCCTCAATAGGAGCCTCGGAGCCGCCAATCTTAAGCATCGTATTTGTATACTTAAGACTAGCTGGTTTTTTACTAAAATTCTAGAATTTTTCCATTTCTTTAGTGCTTGTTATCGCATAGACGATACCCACAGAAGAAAAATAAAAAACTTGTTTGTAAGTATATAACCAGTTTATTTAGTGTTTGTTTTTTTTTATTCAGAGCAAAATTACACAATTTACATACAGTACAGATTTAATGCTTACTTAAAAATAATAAATCATTAAGTAAGAGATTATTTGTTCTTAATTAAATACAGACATTTGCTGTCAGTCACAAATCTGGACTCTGTGTAGTGTGTTGCTACAAAGATATTGCTGATAATGATGCTACTTCGTTGGTCTAGCAAGCAAGCGCTACTGCAAGGGATTCTGGGTTCTATATCCAGTATGGGAAAGTGTTATTGGGTTTTCCATCTGAAATGGTCCTTTAATAACCCGGACTCAGTATTTGTGCCCAGTTAACGACAATAAGGTCGCTCTTTATTACACGAGTCTTCAACATAACGGGCAAAATGTTGGCTTAGGTATAATAGGTACACACCCGCTCACCCCCGGGACGACGCCCGCAGATCAAGCGGCCGGTCTAGTCTAGTCCGGGGCAGCGAAAGTCGCATTAGATCCCGCTGTCCCTCGACGCAAGTGTGTGAGGGAATACCGGTGTGGGTTTAGGAGAAGAAGATCCATTGTGGATTTCCACATCGAAAGGTTACTAAAAAGCTACCTAATCCTTCGGGGATTACAGGGGTGAAATTATATCATTCTAACAATACTATGAATAATGAATATGTTTACCAAAACTGGCTGTATGATTTGTTATTTAAAAAAGAAATATGCAGCTATTAAAAACGCAATGATTTAATAACAGATGATCTTCTACAGTTTGTGTTTATAATCTGTATCTAATTTATTATGACAAATAATAAAGATTTTTGAGACTCAATACCGGTTTCAAACATCAGTAGACATCTCGTTCCATTATTCTTATTACTAAATAGACTGTTGTTCGAATATAAAAATACCCAACACCTTGAACTTATGCTAGCCTGGTACTTTTTTGTGGGTTGTCAATGTATTATTAAAAATACGGTGTCACCGGATAAAATAACTTTATTATTTTAAAGCACAGCCACGCGACTCATACATGTCGAGGCAAAACAAAAGACAATACATAAAAACTAAGAAAAATCATGAGTTGACATAAATGGAATCGACATAGCGGGAGTGATTCGTTCGTCTGCAAAGGGTACACCAGATCACAGCGTTTCTTGAGTTTTAAATTTCTTTTCTTTTTCTAAAAACTGTCGCCACAATACCCGATTACTTTTTACAATAACTAAATACACAGACAAAGCTATTTCATTCAAGTATTCTAATATTTCTACTGCTATACGCACAGGCACAATATCTATTTCCAATACTTCTAACAAATAGATTATCACTGAAAGATTACTTAGTATAAAAATTAACGTAGCTATGTAGAGACGACGCCATTTGTTATTAGATGAACTTGAGTCAACTTTTCTTCCGAAGAACAGAGAATATACAACAATTACATAAAAAACAAAACTAATCGTCGCAGGTATTAATATCAGAGTTCTAGTGATAGGAACCGTAAATAGCTGTATGGAGTGATAATGTACAAGTAAAGTTCCAATCAAAATATACGAGAACACTGTAATGAAAGGTACACCCCATGCGAATAGATTACTCTTAAGATACCTCCTACGAATGTCAAGACGAAAAACTCTCACAAAATCGACATAAAAAATGTAACACAACACTAGTAGCCAACATTGGAATGAAGCAGTGAAGTACAACATTAAAGGAAACGCCAAATATGGTCCTATGGTATATTTTGATAGGAAACCAGATAACACAAATACCAATAAAAATAGCATTTGCGCGGTTATTGCACTGAGAAACACATAGTTCCTGAAGTGGCGGAACTTCTTGACGATACACCACGATGTCACTCCGTATATGAAAGCAGCCACAGTCACAATTAATATTAACAGGTAAATGATAAATAGCGTCTCGTGGGTAAACGGTTCCTCAGGGTATCCACTGGTATCATTTTTACCATCGTAGTATGCACTGGTATCATTTATATCATCGTAGTATGCACTGGTATCATATTCACTGTCGTAGTATGCACTGGTATCATTTTCACTGTCGTAGTATTCACTGGTATGATTTATTCCGTTGTTGTATGTACTGGTATCATTGTTATTGTCGTGATATGCACTGGTGATATATGCAATAGTTTCGGTCACACTGTTGTTACTTTCAGCCATTGTGAGTGTCGCGTGCGCAGGTCGGAGCGCGCTCTTGTGTAGTGACACGCGTCCACACCAATACGTGCCGCAGAGCGTTTTGAGAACACTTTCGTTTTGAATTTTGACTAAGACTGATGATGAATCTTAGTCGTGACCCCCACCCGAAACGCCGACGTCAGACTCTTTGGTTATTCACACGGCTTTGACCAGTACGGCCATGACGTCTCTTACGTCGATGCTGATCTAAACGAGCCTGCATTGTTATAGTGAGTATACAGTCGACGAGACATTCCGACTATTCCGAGGCAGGGCGAGTATAAAGGGAGAGTCGATAAAACGTCAACCAAAGATTGTGCAAATATTGGCTGGGAAACGACTTTTTTTCTGTCACCGAAAAATCACGGTTTATGGTAACTGTAGCCCTAAAGTCGGAAATAAAAAAATAATCATAAAAAACTAGACAAACTCGACTAAAAATCAAAAATAGCTTTTAGTTTATTTTATTACTTTTTTTATTTTTGTTGAGAATGAAGAATCCAGTTTATCTCGTAGCCTAAACGTAACTCGTGCACACGTAGGCTTACCACGAGTTATACCGGGATTTTTTTAGGAAATAAGGAAAAAAGAAGGTAATAGTAAAAATGTCTGGCCTTTTCTTCAAATGTCCGGTTTTTTGTTAGGAATTTTTAAATTTCGAAATGGCAGCCCTATACGCACGTCATCACGAGTAGCATGCGTGTTTGCTTGGATTCTTAAGCAGACTAACTAGTTTTATTACCCGCTAAGTGTTTTCCAAGACGTTAATAAGTTATTTAGCTTGGCTGGCCTCATTGGTCTTGTGGTCGCAAGCGCCACTGCTGAGCATGGGGTCAATCAGTTCGATCCCCAGATCAGACAAAGTGTTAATGGAATTTTCTATCAGGAATTTCTCAGTACCAGCCTTGTGTGTCTGGTAGATGGCAATTAACTCGCCTCTTAATACATGGGACTGGCGAAATGCATGTGAACTGTTGGTACTGTAAGGTTAGGTTGGGTATACTTTACAACCAACCTTAAATTATGCAGGCTGTCTATTTTATAGGTCTGGCTGCGTTCGGGCTCCTAAAAGATTTTGAACTAAGACAATTTAGAAAAAACCGGCCAAGTGCGAGTCGGACTCGCGTATGAAGGGTCCCGTATCATCGTAGTAGGCGATTTAGGGGATTTTCCCCTTTAATTTTTCATTTTTGTTGTTATAGCGGCAACAGAAATACACATTCTGTGAAAATTTCAACTATTACCTATTACAGATCATGAGCTAAAGTCCGCTGACAGACAGACGGCCAGACGGACAGCGAAGGCTAAAGTTTTGAGTATGAATGATGGGTATAAGATTAGAAGAAGACCAACGAAGCGATGGATGGACTGTGTAAAGAATGATATGGCTAGAAAGGAGATGTCTGATCAGATGACGAGTAATAGTGAAGTATGGAAGAAGAAGACATGCTTCGCTGACCCCAAATTAATTGGGATAAGGGCAAGAGAATGATGGGGATCGAACCCGCGAGACGCAGCGCAGCAGCCAATTGGTTTAGCCACTATCCACTAGTTGCTAGTTCTACTAGCTTCTCGGTCTCGCTAACCACTAACTGGTGGGACCGGTGAATAAAGCTTTCACTGCGATCAAGACTCGTTGAGAATGTCATGTAGCAAAACAGGTTTTACTTCATTCGTTATTGTGCGAGTTTCTTGGTTATTTATAGAAAGTGACAGCTGGGTTTGGACTCATTTTTTTACCGACTTCAAAAAAGGAGGAGGTTTTATGTTACTGTATATTGTTTTTTGTATGTTCATCGATAATAATTAATAATAATTTTATTTTTTATTTTCATTTTCAGGCCCAAAAAGCCCGACAACCAGTCTTACCAAGGGGTATCGTATTACGCAGTACTAACTGGGTTGTGGAGGTCAGATAGGCAGTCGCTCCATGTAAAATACTGGTATTCAGCTGCATCCGGTTAGACTGGAAGCCGACCCCAATATATTTGGGAAAAGGCTAGGCTAGATGATGATGATGATGTATGTTCATCGATATTTCATCATTGCCGGTCCTAAGAAAGAATTTGTGAAACTGAAATACAAAAAAAGTATTATTTGCATAAAAGTCTCTCTTAGTGTCGGCTATTTTAATCATTTATTTTATTTTTGAATTGTCTTTTTGTTTTTACTATGGACACTTTTAGCATGCACATCTTGTTACATCGTTCTCACATAACCAGTACCATCTCAACGTCAATGATATAACCAAGGTTTTGTAACAATATTATGATTTAAGAGTGTCCATGGAGTTTCTTGCCTGTTCTTTTATAGAGATCTACGTTATGGAATGGGCAACTACAGTAATTTTACAGTTTTTATGCCTTGTGACTGGGACTGTAGCTACATTTCATTGTTGTCTTTGTTTTGACAGTTCATTTTTGATTTTGATTTTGAATAATTCCACGTGAACGAATGTCTCAGGCAACAGCTAGTGGTTCTTTATAAAATTCTACGTCAGAGAAACATACGTCTCATGACGTCTTGTCGTATTGACTGTATTGTTTCTGATGCAATCTAAACGTAGTTGCGTATGCATTTCTGCCAATGCAGGTACTTCATTTATATGTGTCTTGGTACAATGCTACTAGTATTCTGGGGAGTACTTACCTAAGGAAGACGTTCTGTTGTTTATTTAGTTTTAGTTATTTTATTTTATGTAAATTTATCCCTTTTTAGGAATCTTTTTTTAAATATTGTAAATATTTAGTTTTAATTATTCTATAAGTAGCCTTAATTTATTGATGTATTTATTTATTAACTACAATAAATGTTAATTAAAAATGTTTAAACATAGGCGATATGGATTTTGATAAAAAGTGCCCGCCATTGTGTGCTGTTGTATTTTTCTTGTGACATGATAAGTAAGTGGAAGCTTGTAAAAGGCTTGTTGTGGATAACCTCACTTATTACTTTTGTATTTTTAGCTGTAAGCCACCCAAACACAATAAAATAATAAAATAATTGGTTGAAACGGAACGCATTGGTACAATATGGTCTACGATACGGATTCGTAGCGAAGCGGGAGCTACGCCGTAGCGTGACGCGTAGCCATCGCGTAGCAAACCGCTACGCGGGACGACTATTTATGATAATTATTTTAAAGACGACGTGCTTGACGTATTAAATAGTTTTAATGTACATAAATTAATTTATATATAAATGAGTTGTGTAATGTGTTTGATTACGTATGTGTGATTGAGTAACTGAGTTGTAGAGGTCAGAGGTGCTAGCACGAGCGCGCGATGTAACGTGACGTAAACGTACGTCCATTTCTGTATCGAAAATATCCAATAGCATTTTTCTTGAATTGTTTGCAACAATCACAATCAGTAACATCCATAGATATGAATACATTCTTAAATTACAAAAAAAAATCTCTAAAGCAGGTGTTTTTATTTTAAAAATCGACTTATTTACTTTACGTTTATAAATCAGCCTACAACAGTCCGATGCTGGACATAGGCCTCCTCAATCGCACGCTACTCAACTCGATTCTCAGCAACTCTCATGCAGTTGCCACCTGAGACCTGAGGGCGTCCCACCTCACGCTTACCGATTCGCGGTCTTCACTCAAGAACATGTCTACCCCAACGGTCATCGGTTCTACTGCCTAATATGGCCGGCCCATTGCCACTGCAGCCGATGCGATCCCTCAGAGAGACTCCAAGCATAGCCTGCTCCATAGCTCGCCGAGTGACCTTGAATTTATGGACCAACCGTACTGTGAATATAACATTTTTAACTGTCATGGTCACTAACACTACAAACGAGATGCAACAGCACCGAAATATTGGGTACTCAAAGTAATCAGTAAACATGGTAAATATGCCGTTTGTATGTTAGTGATAATGTCCGTACTGTGAGTGTCCACGTTTCGGCCTCGTGAGTCATGGCAGTCACTCCATGTAAA
Source organism: Noctua fimbriata (assembly GCA_905163415.1). Lineage (NCBI taxonomy): Eukaryota > Metazoa > Arthropoda > Insecta > Lepidoptera > Noctuidae > Noctua > Noctua fimbriata. Next base: position 9,967,384 of record LR990946.1, read on the forward strand.
ATACTGGTATTCAGCTGCATCCGGTCAGACTGGAAAGACATCCTATAGTACCAGGGAACAAGCTAGACATGATGATGTGGGATAAAATAAAATACAATAAAAATTTTAAGTTTTATATTTTTCTTGTAAAAATCTTACTACTTACAAACTATAAGTAACACTTATACACATTTTTATTCATACAATAGTGGCTCTGAGGTTACACACTCAAACAATACCGATTGTCCCCAACGAGTCAGACTCTTCACTTGGCGTGTGATCCGTTGGGAATAAACACAAAAAATTGTCCTATCTAGTAACAGTGTGCCTGGATGGGATTTTTATACACAATTTTTCGCAACGAGTCACACTGTGATACGTTACAGTGTGACTCGTTGGTAACAAACGATAAAAAGTTGTCCTATCTAGTAACAGTGTGACTGATTGGGATTTTTATTCACAATTTTTCCCAACGAGTCACAATGTGCCATGTTACAGTGTGACTCGTTGGGAACAATCGAACAATACCAACTGCTTAACATACAGTGGGTACCCCAGGCGTATACAATATGGAGTTATTTCCAAAGTCAAAATTAAACTAATTACCTCATAAAAACTAAAGTCTGGGGCTCACTAAATACCTAATAACGTCTTTTAAATTATAAAAACTGTTCGAATAGAACTCGAGTCAAGAACCTCGAAGAATACAGTACACCAGCAATCAAAAAGCAACCTTATTGTAAGGAGAATAAAAATCACTGTGTTATTTACAGTGATTCAAAATCGGATATAAATTAAATATAAAAAGACTAATGTATAAGTTTGACTAGAGTGAATGAGTGTCCCCAAAACGTTTTGGAATCGCCTTGGTCAAATTATGTTTTATAAAAGGGTGTAAATACACCCTCAACGAAGCCGAGAGGCACTTGTTCTCCCCGTCATTGCGATCATTTTTTTGTTCTATTCCATACCTGGGAAACTTCTAGTTACGGAGATATTGGGGGTCATGGTTCCAACTTTTTCACAAGTTTTTTTTAAACACAACTTTTTAATGTTAAAGCTTTACTTTAAATACTTCCACGACCCCCGTACTATTCAAAGCATCCATCAGCACAATGTTTTGAGTGCGTCACATTGAGTCCTACCGTAAAACGTGATTTTTCACCCAAATAGAAAAGTCGTTTCTCAGCAACAATTTTTGCGTAGAGTTACTTGGTTTGATGTACAGAATGCTTGGTTGACAGCTTCGTGAAGGGTCCATTTACACCTTGTATATTATACGTGTGAAAATACTTGTTATAAATCAAATACTTAGCTATGTCTACCTATCTCTATTAAATAATTTATTTAATTATATTTCTACTGAACAGGTTTTTAGATTACACAAACATGTTGAACATAATAAAAAAAAAAAACTAGGAATTTAACATAAATAATAATCATTTTAAATTGTTCTATTTGCGTAGCATCATTTAAAATAAGTACAAATATTAAGAGATAGTAAACTAAAATATAAATGTTTCTTTTTTAAAGTGCGCACAAAAAATTAACTTTTTAACAGTTTAAAAAAAAATATCAGAACCAGTTTATTTAGTTACCGTTGTTTGCGGTGTTTTTGAGTCAATACAAAAAAAAAACTTCGCCCTCATTGAGTTAAACGTGAGCAAGCTTCAAAATAGTCGACGTTTTCTAACATTCAATCTTTAAACCCATTAGTTATTTTTTTGTGATATTCGTGATTATTATCTACAACAAAATAACAACTTAATAATATATTCAACGTTTTTATGCTAAAATCATGAATATCACAGGCCGCACCTATAAATGAATTCCACTTGAATAAAATTTATGTAAAACGGCCATTTTCTGGTTTTTCCTATGTTGTAGACCAGATATTTAGTCGCTCTATGTAAAATACTGGTAATCAACTCCATCCTGTTAGACTGGAAGTCGACTCCAGCATATAAAATTTTAAACTATCATGGTGCTATGGTGGTAAATATCCCATTTCTAGTGTTAATAATAACGATTCCAACATAGTTGGGAAAAAGGCTAAACAGATACTGATGTGGTCGTTGTAGCTGAAGAGTTGCTGTTATGTTTTTGAAGATTTAGACCTGATTTAATTCCCTGAGACTTCTGTCTCGTTCTTTTATTTAAATATTCTCCCCACAATGCCCGGTTACTCTTCAGAATAACCACATACAAATCCAATGCTAACGTATTCAAGTATTCTAGTATCTCACCTAATATATCAATTGCTAATAACCTAATATTAAACAGTTCAAAAATATAGAATAACACTATAATATTACTGAGTACAAAAATCATAGTCGATATGTAGAAACGTCGCAATTTGCTAGTAGATGTACTCGCACTAGCCTTATTACTACGGAACAGGGAAAATAACACTAACACGTAAATAATAAAATTCATAGTCACTGGTATTAATAACAGAGCCTTGGCTATAGGAATTGTAATTATTTCCCTAGAGTAATACAAGAAAAGTAACCACCCAGATAAATAATATAAAGACATTGATACAAGCGGTACACCCCACGCAAAGAGGCTGCTCTTCAAGTACCTCCTATGAATGTCGAGGCGGAAAACTTGCACGAAATCCACATAAAAGATATAACACAACACTAGTAACCAGCCATGATGCGCTAGCGCACCGTACAGCATAAGAGATGAAGGTATTAGACGCACTTTCGCATTCCGTATCACTATGTTGTGCGTTTTGAGAGTTATGAATATCGCAAACACAAACAAACGGATTGTATTTGCTAAGGTTGCACTGAGCATCACATAGTTCCTGAATTGGCGGAACTTTTTGATCAAACACCACGATGTAACTCCGTATATGAGCGTTAAGAAAGTCGGCACAAATAAACTCCAGGCAATATAGCTCAGAACGTTATAACCAACGAGACCGATAAATCCTTCTGTAACTTTAGCACTGGTGCCGTTGTTGGTCATGGTGAGCGTCGCTTGCGCAGGTCGGCGCACGCTTTATACCACTGACACACGTCCACACCGATACGCGTCGCTGAGCACTTTAATTCAGCTATAGTAACTAGTGATTCTTTTCATATATGTAACTATGTGTTAACTCCCCTCCAGTTTCGCCGTCGTTAGACACGTGTGTGCCTAGGCGCATTGACGATTTCATAGTCGGCTTTATGTGATATTGAACTGAAAATCTTCACGTGTAAAACATACCCTTTGCGGTGAAGTATTCAGAAATACAAGGTGTAAGCGAACCCTTCACAAAGCCGTCGAGCAAGCATTCCGTATCGTTTATGCGTAGAGTTATTTAGTTTGACACTAAATAACTGTACGGATTTTTTTTTTCCGGATACGACTTTTTTTTGGGTCTGAAAAATTACGTTTTAAGGTGAGACTCAATGCAACGCGCTCAAAACATTGTGCTGATGCATGCATTGAATATTAATTGGTGAAGGTATTTTAAGTAAAGTAAACTAAAGTAAAGTAAACACACACATACATACACACCAACACAACCTGTTCATCACCACCATCTGTACATTAAAAACTTGTATTTAAAAAACTTCTGAAAAAATTTGAACTTGACCCCCAATATCTCTGTAACCAGGAGGTTCCCAGGTATGGATCAAAACAAAAAACTGGTCGCAATGACGGGGAGAACAAGTGTGGTATTGTTACACCCATTATACTCGACACTTACTTCACCCGATCGCTTTGTTTAGCGAAATCACAGACCCAATACGTTACATAACCCATAGGTCAGCTTTTTAATGGATCGGTATATTAATCCGCACTTTACTGCAATTTTTGAGACTGATACGCCGAAGAAGAAGACTTGACAAGTCGTTGAAAGACCCGCAATGACTAAATAAAGTAAGATTTTCCATATTGAATTCATCAGCATATGTATGGAAAATATCACCATACCTAGGAATTATACACAGGCTGAGAGAGAGAGAGTACATAAATACTCAGTGTAAACAGACCCTTCACATAGCCGTCAACCAAGCATTCTGTACATCTAACTAAGTAACTTTACGCAAAAATTATTGCTGGGAATCGGCTTTTTTTTTGGGGTGAAAAATCACGTTTTAAGGTAGGACTCGATGGAAAGTACTCAAAACATTGTGCTGATGGATGGATTGAATAGTACGAGGGTCGTGGGGTGTGTAAAGTAAAAATCATACATTAAAACATGTATTTAAAAAAAAAACTTGTGAAATAGTTTGAACTTTGATCCCCAATATCTCCGTAAATAGAAGGTTCCCAGGTTTGGTCTAGAACAAAAAAAATATTGCAAAGACGGGAGAACAAGTGCCTTTCAGCTATGTTAAAGGTCTATTTACACCCTTTACAAATATACAGCATTATTTTTAGTATATGCGAAACCTGAATATAGTTTGTTCAGAATAAATAACTGAATCGATTCCAATAATTTTTAAACCATGTTATACTTTGCCCCGAAAATATTTAAAAAGGTTACAAGTTGGATTTTACTTTGAGTACCTATCGCAATCATTTAGGTACCTACTGCCAAATTATTATTATTAAAGAGCTCAAGACGACGCTGGAGGCGCGCGCGCGGCAGTGCCGCGCGGTGACCACGTTTTTATGCGGACAACCAGGTAACAGAACAAGCACTTTGTAATTTTTCATGATACAGTTTTGAAATTTTTTTCTTAGATTCTTCACATAAAAATACTAGACATGTGTTTCAGGTTTCGCATATACTAAAACTAATGTTGTATATGGGTTTTTTTCTAGTTGGATCCAAAAGTCAACCGTGTAGCGAAACAGGTTAGTTAACACACATCTTTAATTTATATTTTTGACTGACTTGACAAGCAGTGTAATTAGTTAATTAGTTTTTAAGCACGAGCCTTGTGCCTGGTGGGGTTTTTCCTATCGACATAGATTATGAAGCTTCATCCACTATTTCATTTTAGAAAATAAATTTTTATTTATTTATTTGTTTATGATCTCCAACATAGGATGAACACACGAACTCCTTCACTTACAGGAGACCACAGCATGCTTAATAAAATGTATAACTAAGCTAACAAAGATATAGTAGTATTTAAAAATTAAAATCAAAACATAATAATGGTAATAAAATTAAATTTCAAAAAAAAAAAATCTCATAAGTTAAAATAATATCAAAATATTTTTATCATAAATAATGGCACGATTGGCGCAGTGGCTGAACGCTTGACTACAGCGCTGAATGTCGCAGGTTCGATCCCTGCACGGAACAAATTTTTCTATTGCCTACAGATAGTTATCCCGGGACTGGCTGTTTATGTATGTGAGACAAAATGTTTGGACGTCCACGATACAGGAGAAATTGCAAGTGTGCGGCAAAGAAAAAAAACCTTCCTGAGTCAGCACTGTACACCCTGATCTTCATATTCCAATTGTACTGTCGTTGCCCATTCCAAAGTTCAGTTAAAGCGTCTGAAATCTCCTACAAAAAATTGGAAACGGAATGTTTGCATGTACCTACCATTATAATAATATAACATCACGCCTGTAATCCCCAAGGGTTAGGCAGAGGTGTGTACCTTATAGTAAGTACACCCACATTTTGCTGGTACACGTTTAAGTACCATGTAATAGGGGGCGAAGCTATTGTCATCGACCGGGCACAAATCCAGACTCCGTGGCTGCTACTAAGAAATTCCTAATGGAAAAACCCAATAACACTTTGCCCGACCTGGTAATCGAACCCAGGACCTCATACTCAGCAGTTGCGCTTGCGACCACTAGAACAACTAACTTATGTTGTTATTATTTTTTCCTTTATTAATTTTTCTATGATATTATTTACATTAAAAAAAAAAAACAAATGAACAAACAAAAAATATTTAAAAATATAGAAAATAGTAGCCTACCGGCATTGGAAACAGGGTCCGAGCAACCGGTGGTCAGGGCTCTTGACAGAGGAACCTCCTAACGATACGCGCCGTGTCCAGAAGTACTGCTTTCTGAATCAAGCCCTAGATCCAGTTGAGCCTCTCCAGATGTTGGTCGAGGCTATTGGCTATTAAGCCATTGCCCGACACGACTATCGGTACAATGACTGCTGTACTCACGTCCCACATGTCAACAACCTCGCGAGCCAGATCTAGATACTTATTATTATTGTTTTATACAAACAGGCTTGCGTTTGGCCGCAACTCGCCTGATGATGTAGCCTAGGTTGGAGCACCCTTGCCTAGAAGAAACCGATTCACTCTAACTTTGAATAGATCCAGATTATAATGATCAGGGAACAGAGAAGCCGGCAGTGCGCTATGTTAATCAATAATGTTTCGTGCAACTCGTTTTCTACTTCCATTCTCCCCTGTCAGATGTCACGGCATCATTTACTCCTTACTCCTTCATATCATTCCTCACACAATCCATCCATCTTTTCATTGGCCTTCCTCTCCATCAATCAACATGTCCATCACTCTTTTAGTCACATGCGTTTCATCCCTCCTCATTACATGTCCATACCAAGACAAACGACTTCACTTTAAATTTTTCTATGGCGCCACTTTCAAACTTCCTCTAATATACTCATATCTTACTTTACCATTCTTGTCACTCCACACATCCATCTCAATATTCTCACCCGTACAGTACGACAGGTCTAATCACGGACTTAACCCCCCCCCCCCTTAACCCCTTTAACTTGAGGCCATTCGTGGGTCGCAAGATGTGCCAGTAACCTATCGCCATTTCGTCCGTCCTCAGTGTTGGTCCCGGCCTACTTCGCCATCCCCTTGGACAAGTAACCCGAGGTATCGGAAGTCAGAGCAAATCGGTATGGGTGTTTCGGCAAGAGTTATAGGCACAGGACTGGAGAGACCACCGAAATCGCAAAACAAGTATTCTGGGTTGATTCTACTCAATTTCAGGCCAGTATTCTCCAGTGTTTGCTACCATACTTCCAATCTGCTCTGAACCTCTTGGCCAGTCTCGACAACCAGCACAGTGTCATCGGCAAACAGCATACACCAGGGTGCCTCTTCCTGGATGCCCGACGTGAGAGCGTCTATTATCACCAGGAAGAAGTAAGGGCTGAGAGCCGAACCTTGGTGCAAGCCGACAGCCATATTGAAGCTGCCGCCGGTAGTGCCCGCTGTAGGCCATACTTGGGTACTGCAGTGACTGCACAACGTGTACGTTGTGCAGTCAATGCAGTACCCAAGTATGCACATACTTCCCAGGCACACTTTTCTCCTTAAGAGCCCACCACTCACAGGGTCGTATGCGTTTTCGAGGTCGACGAACACCATGTGCAAGTTTTTATGTACTTCTCGCACAGCCGGGAGCTGGCAGGTCGCGATTAGCGAAAATGGCATCCGTCGTGCCCCGACGGGGCATAAAACCGAATTGGTTCTGTAAAATTTCGCTCTCTTCTCTCAGTCGCCTTTGAACAACTTTTTCCCAAACTTTCATACTATGTGACATTAGCCTTAATCCTGTATAATTGTTGTACTCCGGCACATCACTTTTGTGTTTAGAAATGGTCACCAGCGAACTGTTACACCATTCGTCAGGTATGCCTTCTTCCAGCAACAGTTTATTGAAGAATAAAGCTAACCTCGTCCATCCGTCCATCCGCAATGACTTCCACATTTCAACCGGTACTCCGTCCGGTCCCAATGCCTTACCATTCTTCATTACATTTACTGCAATCCTCACTTCATCCACACTTACCTTTCTCACTAGTGCCTCATTCACTGGTTTAATTTCAAGCACAGCACTCCAATCATACTCCTCATCTTTATCGCCGTAGATAATTTTATTTATTTTGTTATTTTCTCCTCAACAACTGATGCACACCTGAAGAGTAGACTGGTTAACTGGTCTGGTTTAAAAAATAGACTTCCAAATATAAAATAAGAAGTCGTCTGCATACGAGTTTGTCATATCTGCTAAACTGACTGATCCGGTATCATAGCGTTCTGTGGCGTGTAACTTTGTGGACGCGTGTTACTGTTCATCAGCGTGAGCCAATCTGCACACGCGACTCTCGCCATGGCCGACAACAACAGTAGTGATTACTATTACAGTATAAAAAAAAAAAAAATCATACCAGTGAATACGATAGCGGTGATCACAACAACAGTGATTATGACGACAGTGATTATGACGACGGTGATTATGACTACGGTGAATACGACATCAATGATAGCAACAACAACAGCTCACAAATCTTCACAGTACTTATTGGTGACACTGCATACGACACTTTAATGTACATTCGAATCATACTGGCACTAGCTGCGGCCATATACGTAGTGTTATCTTGGTGTATTATCAAGAAGTTACGCGTTTTCAGAAATTATGTGATTCTCAGTACAATTGTAGCGGAAATGCTGATTGATATATTTGCGTCCTATCTCTTATAATTGCATATATTTACTGAACTACCGATTAAGTATGTATTTCTGCGTGTTTTAATTGTGTCTTTACTATAATATTATGTACTAGTGTTTCATTACTGGGTACTAGTGTTGTGAGATGTTTTATGTTGATTTTGTAAAAGTTTTTCGCCTTGAAATTCATATTTGTAGTATAGGATGTACCTTTTATAACAAACTTAGTTATAGTTGTTCCTATGTTGTTTGTTGTCTATGATATTATACCATCGTATATGTTGACTCTTCTCTCCGTTGCAACGTTATTTATACCCGTGACTATTAGTTTTGTTATTTATTTTATAGTTTTACATCGTATAATCTGTGGCAGTGAAGTTGGTACTAGTAAATCTGTTGGCAAATGGCATCGCATCTATATAGCTACGTTTGTTGTTGTACTCAGTAATGTTGTACAGATAGCCTATTTCATTCACATATTACAAATTAATAGCTTGGCCATTAATATTTTAAGCGAATTAGGATACATCTTGAACCTATTAGTATTGACTGTGTATTTAATTGGATTAAAGAGTAATCGGTAAATATGGAGAGAATTTCTAAAAAACAGATCGAATTTAAAAATTAGCTAGAGCTGAAATTCAAATGTTAAATATTGACTTTAACATAACACAGTAAACATTAGCCGAAAGAAAAAAACAAGGATTAAAATTTAAGAATAAGTTTTCTTATAGAGAAGTTATAGCACTTACGACGTTGAGCAGACGTATTAAGAATGAAAATTCTAGACATGGCTGCACTATAGTCGATCTGTTCATCGATTACCAAAGGGTCAACAAAATTAGGCAAACGCCAAATGTCATGCATTTTTGAAAGTTAAATGTAGGTTATTTCATTTGTATGACATCATCGTCTCCTGTTCTCCTAACTTTAAGATTATTTTGCAATATTGCATTTTTGTTATGCTGACACTTTTTACTCTTAGTATGTTTTTCTTGTTTTATTGTTATTTTTATGTGTATTGTTAAGTATTCTAGTTTATTTTTTATTGTAAATACGATTTGTTTTATTCATTTAAATTTAACTGTGCAATAGCTTTGATTTTACCCGTAATATTGTGCATGTTTTGTCAAATAAAGAAATAAAATTTGTTGAATTTTCGATTGAGTTTATTAATTAATCATCCATACCTCCTCAAGTTTCTGCAAATAAACATGTCTAGCACACTAGCCCGCAAATGCACGAGGAAAAAAAAACTTTGTGCATTTGATTAATAGTTTCCAAATATATAAGGTGACTGGTAATTAGTGACCGATACTTAAACACGTGATTGTACTCATGATAACAAACAACTTTCCCAAAGAAACATTTTTTTCGAACACCGCATACGACTCGTGGCGGCCGTCCTGTTGCATGGTACGAAAGTAATGAGACAGAAAGACCCGCCGGCACGGCGTTACGCGGCTAACAGCTGATAGATACACAACAGGCGCGCGCGCGCGAATTTCATACGGCTGTTGTGTTTACGGTTTTCTTTTTTACGGTTTCTTTGGGAAATTTGACTGTTATCTTATAATTACAATTACTAGTCACCCTATGTAGAATCTTGCCGGGGAGCGGAGCTAATCCGCAAGACAATAAAAACATTTGAATAGGAAATACACTTCTGGGGACAAAGACCGGGGGGTCTTTTAAATTTTTTAAATTTTTTCGCCATTTGATACCTCCTAGTTAGATTTCGGGAGCGCAAATAAAACGGAGTTTGCGGGGAAGTAAGACTTTATTACGACCCGAGCTTTACAGAAGTTCATGTAAGACTAACTTAGTCTATCTTAATTCTAATAAACTTTCTCATAGGCCGGTGGTCGGCCCACCCGCGCTCGCGCCACACATCCTGTCACGTACGCCTAATCACAAAAGGTGCCAGGTCAGCGTCTAGACTCTATCACATACCACAGCGTTAGGCTGGGAACATAACTCCTCCCCCCTTAAATCAAAGTTATCGGAAAAACAGGGGTTTTCCGAGAACTTTGTATAATTACAAATTGGAAACTACAATTATCACTTATGAGAAAAAGAAATGAAATGATCAAACTATTCCTATAATAAAATCACAACTTGAAAATTGTAAAGTCAATCAAACTAATAGTATAGGTCTTTGATTAACTTGACCGCCCTCAGGTTGTGCGGGATTATCCTCAATAACTCTATCCCGCTCTTTACAGAATTTTCTTACAACATCTAAATACTTATGTGTAATTACAGCTACTGACAATAAAATGACTACCGCGTATAAGACATAAAGGGCGACACTAACACTTTCACTCGTGGTTTCACTTTTCACTATATTTTCACTATTCTTCAGAATATTATTCAGTTGGCGTATGTCATCCAAATTTACTCCTTTCAGATTTATAGGTTCGATCCTTGCTGCGTCACGAGTTAGATCTATCAAGTCAGGTAAGTTCAATAAGGGAACAGGCATATAATCCGTTTGTAGTGCGTAAGAGCGCCGTCCATGTATTTGAATATTATCTATAGAGACATCACATTGTCCTCGTACAGTTAGCAGGTATGTTCCTCGTATGCGTTCTTTTGTTTCATCATTATTACAAGTCTGTGATATGACTTGGTTGTGTTTTGAATACACTATCCAACTATTGGGACCAATTCTTTGAAGTTTCAGGGACTCAGATAGTATCTTACGTGGGAAACAGCGCGACAGATTGTCGTGGTATTTCATTAGTTGCTCAACGCAAGTTTCTTCCCCATATTGAATTTGTTTATCTTCAGAGCAGAGGTATTCTTTAGCGGTTATCTCTTGACACGGTTGATCAGTTGGACGATATCTTGACCCTTCTACTAGTAGGTAAGGAAATTCGGGAATAACAGTAAAGGTGAGATTTGAGGAATCATCTGGGATAGGAATGGAATACAGTTTATAGTAACTATAAGTTGCATTATAAATAAGTGGAACTTCGATTACAAAAGTTAATTCTTCATTCTTAATGTAAGCTTTTACAGATAAGGATTCTTCTATATTTATTAAATTTCGTTCATTTACAGGGTACATTAGATTATCATATTGGCTTATATATTTTAACACTTTCAACAGTTCGCTAGGATTCATTACGGCCTTATGTAATACTGATAATTTACTGAATGCAATGGCCGTTTCAAGTTCGCTGAGTTTTATATAAAGTGTTCTGAAGTTTACAATAAATTGGTTTAGTAATCCGAAGACATAGGTCATATAAATTGAGTGATTATCTTTCTTAGTGAGATCGGTTACAAGACCTTCAAGTAATTTAATGCGTGCGTCTATTATTTTTGTATTTTCATTGATTAATTCGGTAGAATTCAGAAAATGATCCAACATTTTAGACATCATCGTGAATTTGTTAGAAATTGCTTGTTCCTCGGTCTGAATATTACTGATTATATTGTCATATCTGACTGCATCTTCATGGTCAAGATTACCCGTTATAATTTTGATGATAGAGCCAAGAGGGTTTACAATACCACGTTTGAATCTTTTAGATGGAATTAATTGCTGTAATTTTTCTAGAGTCTCATTTTTAATATACTCCACCTGTATTTTAAGGCTCCTAAACTCATCCGCATATGATTTGCTTGGGTGTAACATTTGGCTAAATTCGGAATATTTTTTAATATTAAAGAAAAGATCTGTACCAATGTCTTGGAGGTTGATTATTTTAACAATAGACCATTTATCATATTGCATAAATGCTTGACCTAATTTTACCGGAAGAATCCCAGGGTTTTGGTTAATCTTTACCACTTAAAGGGCCTGGCTTGGAAGACTCCAACTGGTCGTTGTCCATATCACCAGGATCCAACACCACCTGTGGAGGACGTTTTACATTTTTAACCGGAACTTTAGTATCTCTATTTTTTACTTTTATTGGTACGATGTTACGTTCTATCTGACCTGTAACCATGGCCTTTTGAAATATAGGTTTATCTTTAGCTTGCCTTCTATTTACGGGTTTAATGAAAATCGGTTGGCCTATTTCTAAGGCTGGTCTGGATTCGCCTCCCCGCTTGGTTATAATTCTTTCCTTATGACTTTTTACCTTTTCAGAAAGATATTTATAAATTGCCCGTGTTCTTTTCTTATGATCCCTGATTAGTTGCTGATTGTATGCTTTATCGAATTCAGAGTTAGAAATAGTGTTTAATTCCGTATGACCAAACGCAACTTCGAACGGTGTTAAATCAGTGGTACTGTGGATAGTGTTATTGTAAGCCATAACGGCGTAAGTCATCACTGATGCTGCGTCTGTAAATTTCTTTTCATAGTTCGCTAATCGGTATATTTCTATAATTGTAGAGTGAAAACGTTCTATGAGCCCCATAGAATTGGGATTATTAGGTGTACCTATGTGTAGTTTAATTTTGTGCAAGTCCGTCAGTTCTTTTAATAATTCATTATTAAATTCGGTTCCCGGATCAGAACTTATTTTCTGTGGTATACCGTAAAAAGAAAAGTATTTCATTAATGCTCTAACCACTTCGGGTGTGGAGCGAGATGCAATTTCTATCGCTTGTCCTAATTTGCTAAAGGCATCGATTAAAGTTAAATAGTATTTTGATTCTATACTGAACAGATCTATAAATATTTCCTGAAAGGGGGCGTTCTGGGTTTGTGTGAGCTGCAGTACGGGTTTAATTGGTTTTCTGTCATACTTAGAGGTTTTACAACGATCACATGAGTTAATTATGGCGGAAACGGTTTCGGATAAATGTGGCCAATGATAATTACGACGGATTCTTTTAACAATTTCTGTAATGCCGCGATGACAGGTCTTGCCTTCATGTAACTTTATCACAATGGCTTTCTGTTCCTGTTCATCTTCGACGTAAATAACGCGCTCAGTGCATTCATAAAAATTAACCATATCTTTCTTAAATAATGAAACTATAATATTACTAAAGTGTTTTCTGTGTTCTGGATTCTCAAAATAAATGAAATACTTAATTTTGGGTTTTATATATTCTTTTAAAAATGTTTTGATATGATCTTGATTATGAAGAGGCAAAAATACTTCCAACACTTTTTGTTTGTCCCTAAACAAGTCTTTTACGCGGAGCTCATTACGAAACCAGCTAAAAACTAGTATTTGATTAGGTTTGGTGTCTATTGCTTCCTTCAATATCGGTATTCCATGGGATTCGAGATCTTCGGCTGAATGAACGGTTTGTATACTAGAAGGTTCAGAGGGTATAGGATAATTATTGGGTGATTGTTCCAAGTCTGTACGAGTATCGAAATCTAAATCTATGGTCATTGGGCTAGCTGTCGCGGTTCTTTCAGAGTCGGAAACAGAAATAGTTCTTGAGTCATCAGAATTTAGTGTGGCCACGTCTTCTAAATAATTTTGAAGTCTTCTTTCTTTTTCGTCTATATTAACAATCATTGAAATGTCGTCGGAAACGTTGGCTTCTCCTAGTGCCTTAAGTTGAATTCGAGATAGCGCATCTGCAGTTACATTCTGTTTACCATTTTTATATATGACATTAAAATCATATTCTTGTAACCGCAAGCGCCAACGCGTTAGCTTGTTATTAGGTTCCTTGAGTTGATACAGCCAGACTAACGGTCTATGGTCAGTGTAAATATCAAATTTATGTCCGTATAAATAAGGTCTGAAGTGTTTTGTGGCCCACATGATTGCCAATAATTCGCGTTCAATAGTACTGTACCTTTTTTCCGTATCTGTCAAGGTCCGACTGGCATATGCTATTGGTTTGTCACTACCTACAGGGCCCTGTGACAAAACCGCGCCAATTGCAACTTCAGAGGCGTCTGTCGTTAATAAAAATGGTTTATTCATGTCCGGGTATTGCAATATCGGTGCGTTTATCAGAAGTTCCTTACATTTTTCAAAAGCTTCGGTATAATTTTGGTCTATGACTACCTTTTTACCCTTTTTCAAACAGGCTGTCAATGGCTGTGTGATTTTGGAGAAATCTTTAATAAACCGTCTGTAATAACCCACAAAGCCTAAGAATCGCTTGATTTCAGTCTGTGTCCGTGGTAAGGGATATTTAAGAACTGCTTGTATTTTGTCGTTGTTTGGTCGTAGTCCGTTTTTAGTCAACGTGTGTCCTAAGTACTGCACTTCCTTACGTAAAAATTCGGACTTGTCTAACTGAACCTTCAAGTTAGTTTGACGAAGTCTATCGAAGACGGAACGTAATTTTTGAACATGCTCTACTATGCCATTTGAATATATTAGCATATCGTCTAAATAAACCAGGCAATGTATACCCTGTAGGCCTCTCAAGACATTATCGAGAGTCCTCTGAAAGGTTGCCGGAGCTGTTTTAAGACCAAATGGCATACGGAGGAATTCATAATGTCCATTCTGTGTGGAAAAGGCTGTTTTTTCACTGTCAGAAACTTCAATTTGGTGATATCCGGACGCTAAATCTAACGTGGTGAAGTAGTTGCTTTTGCCAAGTTTGTCAAATAAGTCGTATATATTAGGAAGTGGGTACTTGTCATCGATCGTTATGTCGTTGAGTCTGCGGTAATCTATTACCATTCTATATTTCACCTGACCGGAGGCATCTGCCTTTTTTGGTACCAAATGAACAGGTGCACTCCAGGGTGAATGTGATTCTCGGATTACATTATCCTTGAGAAGTTTTTCGACCTGTCGTTTGATTTCTTCAGCCTGTGCTGGAGCTTGCCTATAAGGTTTAATATAGATTGGATCCTCATTAATAGTCCGAATATGATGCTTAACTTGGTTTGTAAAAGTCAAAGGCAAGTCTTCACAGTAAAATATATCCTTATACTCGAAGCATAATTCACTAATCATTTCGTTTTCTTCTTGGTTGAGATGATGAAGTCTCAATTTCTGTAAGTTGGCTGTCAGTAACGAGTCAATGTCAATGTCAGTTAACCCAGTTGTGTTATTTACTATACATTCTTCAGAGAAGTTGGTAACTTTGAAAGGAGCGGTTATAGTTAGCCTTACTTCAAGGTCAGTAGCATTCTGAATTATAGTGGAGGCAAGGTAATTTTCACACTTTACAATTGCAGCTGGCATTCTAACACTTTCGTGAAACTGCGTGTAATCTAATATGGCATAACCATCTTTCTTATTTACGGGTAGCCTCACTTTATGTTCTGTACGAGGTTCAAGTTTAAGTTCATGGTCAGTGTTATAAATTATAGGAATATTAATATCGTTTATCTTTAAAATTCTATTCTTAAAACATATACTAGCATTAAGTTGAGACATAAGATCCATTCCAATCAATCCATCATATCTAATATCCACATCATAAATATAAAACTTATGATAACCATTTACTTTAAAAATTGAAAAAAGGGGAATATTAGCTACTTCATTATGTTCGCTCGTAGCATGTGTACTGGTAACTGTAAATGGTTCGTAGAATTTTGACTGTGGGAAATATTCATCAACTTTTCCAGGGCTTATGAAAGATCTAGTGCTTCCTGTATCCAACATAAATTTACCGTTTATGTCGGGAATGGTTATATAAGGATGTTTCAGATTAGCGTCAAACTTAAGTTCTATCATTTCGGGTGAACACGAATCAAATTTATGTGAAAATTTGGGACATCTTTAGAGTCTACTTTCTTTTCAGCTGAATGCGAATCATCAGCCTTTTCAATAGCTTTGGGAATTTCAGTATTTGGGTTCTGATCCACGCAATCGTTGTTAATGTACATATTTGTATAGTCATAGTCACAGTATCCTAGATAACATACACCATAATCATTGTAATTGGGGTCATAATAGTACTGTTCATTACAGGTATAAAGCTCGTTAACAGGAAAATTTTGTGGTTGCTTAACAGGTGCTGGAGCAGTTCTCATTGTTACGTCACGATCACCCAATAAATTGTTAGGGGGGCGGTGGCTCGAAGTTTGTGGGGCTCTATAGCCGAATTGTCCTACTTGAGGTCTATAACCGAATTGTACTGCTTGGGGTCCATAACCGAATTGTACCGTTTGGGGTCCATAACCGAACTGTACTGGTTGGGGTCCATAACCGTATTGTGCTGCTTGAAGTCTATTACCGAATTGTTGAGGTTGTTTATTCCCAAGCTGTGGTAATTGCGGTCGAAAGCCTATTTGTTGATTCGGCATATTCGGACGTACAAAAACTTGGTTAGGTATACCGAATTTAAATTGAGTTTGATTTGCAGACGGCCTGTGGTAATTATGTTGCAATTGAGGTGCTGTAAAGGTAGGTTTCGGATTGTTTGAACTTGAATTAACGCCTTTTTCAGATGATGGCAATAACTGATGACCTTGTGGCCGATGTTGTAACATTTTACTGCGTAAATTATATTGTTCCTGGAAATTAACCTCTTCAAGGACAAATTGTAAGGCTTCTTCCAATGTACTAGGATTTTTCAATCGAACAATCCGCACCATATGTTCCGGTAAATTGTACATAAAAACGTTAAGCGAAGTGTTATTATAAATTACATTCTTAGCTTCTCTTAACGTAGCGGAACCGTTCTGATTAACCTTAGATATTAAAATAGCACGAATATCTTGTATACGGCTGCAAAATTCTAAATATGACTCATTTGATTTAATTTTTAGGGTTTCGAGCTCAATTGCCACGCATTCCTCACTTCTGGGATCACCAAAATGTTGGATCATTAAAGATTTAAATTCAGAATAAGTTTCAAGGTCACCCCTTTCACTTAAAAGAGCCGCTGCTTTACCCTTTAATTTACTTGTAATATTCTGCATTAAAAATTCGTTTCGCTCTGAAGTCCCTTGATATTTTCCGATAACATATTCGCACTTTCGTAAAAATAAACTAAGTATATTAGTTTCACCATTAAATTCGGGAATTAATTTTAAAACATCTTGAGGTATCAAAGAATCTGGCAATTGCATCGGAAACGGAGTTTCAGAACGAATCGAAGGGGTCGCCCCTGCCGCCGCCGTCGCAGATAAAGGAATTTGACCTTGATTCATTTTAGACAAAATTAAAATGTAAAATTAAAAGATAAACCTCAATTTATATGTTAAATTACACCGTAGAATTAATAAAAATAGGCAGAAACATTAATGTTACTTTCCTCTTAAAAAAAAACTAAATTAAACTAATTCTAATTACGTCTATTACAATAATAGTGCAGGGAATGAGGAAGGATGTAGAAGGTTACTCACATGCCAACCGCTTGATATATTATCACCATCTCTGCTAACCCACGTAATTTGCGCGTTATCTAAACTTATTTATTTGGTTCGAAGATTGCCCAATATAGAACGCCTCACTGATTTTAAGCACGACGACTATACGTATATAATCAGCAACCACTCGCGAAACTCAGTCCACGCGTTCTCATGTATTTCACAGATTTTCGCACTTGACTTTTCGCGGAGGAAAACTGTTTGCGGCAATCCTACCGGCTGCGCCAGTTAGATTTCGGGAGCGCAAATAAAACGGAGTTTGCGGGGAAGTAAGACTTTATTACGACCCGAGCTTTACAGAAGTTCATGTAAGACTAACTTAGTCTATCTTAATTCTAATAAACTTTCTCATAGGCCGGTGGTCGGCCCACCCGCGCTCGCGCCACACATCCTGTCACGTACGCCTAATCACAAAAGGTGCCAGGTCAGCGTCTAGACTCTATCACATACCACAGCGTTAGGCTGGGAACATAACTTGTACATATTTTTATTATTATTTTTAACCTGTTTATAGTATATAAATAAATTATGTACGTGTACCAGTAGCGAAGGGTCAATTTTTGTAAGAGGTAAGCTGGAGTACATATGTTTAATGTGATTTTATTATTTGTCTATAGAATACTGACTGTGCCATGTTTCAAAGGGAAACCGGTAGGAATCGAGTTCTATGGAACCTTCGTCACTGACGTGTACATATTTCATAATCAGATACTATAATATAAATAAAGCACCCTGTGTTAGACCAAGGCCGAAACGTGGGGTGCGTTGTCAGAATTCCTCCTCGTGTGCCCGATGGCTGCCGGTCCCTTTCGATACGTCGGGAGGGAATAGCAGCTGCCGGGCCGGTGCACCCTGGGCGTGGGCAGTATCCTTCCCCGAGGAATGGGAAGAGATTCTTATTCCTTGGGGAATGTTACTGTCTATGGCTAATATTCTGACATGGGAGGGGTCCTTTTGTGGACCAAGGGGGCGTTGCTCCGCGTGACCCTCTGAAAAGCAGAGGGCACAGCGGAGGAGCAAGGGCGGGCTCGGTGTGCACTTACCATGCCGCCGAGCAGACAGTGAAGGACGCAGTCATTCACTGTCCCCGTCGATATCGTAATCCCACCGTTGAAGTGTCGTGGATCACGTCTCGCGGCTTCGATTGGGACCGAGGGTCTTGGCTTAACCGCCCGGACCGCGAGGTAGAAAACCTCTATAAAAAGTTACCCCGAATCTCAAGCGGCGGCGCACCGCGAGGAGATGTATGGCTGACGGGTTCCTATGGAAAATCAGTCACTAGTGCGAACCACTGCCGGGCCTGGCTATGGCTTATCTGGGTACAGGGGGCACTGCCCAGATGGACTTTTTATTTCCCCCATACTCGTGGGAACAGTATGGAAAAACCAACAACCCAATCTACGGCCGGTAACGGCGAAGGGAGGAAGGAGAAGGATGCGGGGTCGGAGTCCGGCGCCGCATCCAGCGATGTGAGCGCGGGAGGCTCAGAGAGCTCCCGGCGCGGCAGGCCCGGGACTGCTGCTGCGGTGAACGGGAAGTTCTTCCGCAAGCGGTCCTGGCCGGAGGGCGACCGAGGGTCGTCATCGGAAGGAGAGCTGGCCTCGGCTCGCAAGATCCCCACCAGTAAGCGAGGAGGGATCCGCGGCAAGGGGAGAGGCCTCTCTGCCACCGAGAGGTCGGCGCGGCTTGCCGAGGAGGGGCGTCACCCGGGGGTGGCCGGTCGCGGGTTGGCCCGTACGGGCTCCTCTGGCGACGAGGCGGGTGCAGACGGCGGCTCCGAGGCGGAGCGTAAGGCCGGTTTCGCGAAGGAGGTTGAGGCGGCGCTGAGGGCTGTCTCATATAAACAGAAGCCCTCCACCAGGCATAAGGCCATGCCTGCAGCGATCGCCTCCATCATGGCGTCAGCGGAGGCCAGATATGGGGGCCCGTCAGACGAAGTGGCCAAACTGCGGGCGGAGGTCGCTCGCCTGACGGCTGCCACGGAGCTTCTCCAAGAGGAGAACAGGAAGCTCCGAGCAGACTTGGCCGGTCTGCGCGAGGCCGGCTCCCGCAAGGCGCCCCAAAATGGGAGCCAGCAGCTACCAAGCCAGCCCGTGCCCGTGCCGGTTGAGAACCAGGTCCTGAACCTGGTTCGGCAGGAGCTGGCTGCCTTCCAGGCGCGGTTCTCCGTACTGGAGGGCATTGTCCTGCGCCCCCCCCTGGCGGCAAACAGGGCGTCCGCGGGCCCTAGGGTGGCCACATATGCGGCTGCTGCGGCCTCCACACCGGGGCCGTCTAGCCGGCTCTCCGGCAGGGTTGCGTCGTCCCCTGAAGGGCCGGCTCCGGCGATACCGGCTCCGGCCAAGAAAGCGGCGGCCCTGAGGCAGGGCAAGGCGGCGGCCCAAAAGAAGGGCAAGGCGGCGACTGTACCAGCGCCAGCCGCGAGGCAGCCGCCACCGCCGCCCCCCCCGCCCCCTAAGCCTTCCGCGGCCGAGACCGGGTGGCAGGTGGCTGGACAAAGGCAAAGGGAGCGGAAGGCAGCCAAAAAGGCCAGAAAGCGGGAGCGGAAGCGCCAACAAAAGGAGCGGAGCGTCGCGGCTAGGCTCAGCGCCCCGAAGACCGCAGCTGTAGTGATTACACTACAGCCGGACGCGGAAAAGAGGGGCGTGAGATACCGCGACGTGCTCGCTAAGGCGAGGGCGACGGTGGATCTCGGGGAGCTCGGGATCACCGGGGGCCTCCGCCTCAGGGTCACCGCGACAGGGGCTCGAGTGCTGGAGATCCCTGGCGAAACCCGTGGCTCGTCCGCTGACGCTCTTGCTGAAAAGCTTAGAGCGTCCCTAAATGCGGACGAGGCCCGAGTGTCCAGGCCCGTCAAATGCGCAGACCTGCGCATCCTGGGTCTGGACGACTCGGTGACCGAGGAGGAGGTGGTGGCCGCCGTCACCAGGACCGGTGGGTGCCCTGCTGAGCAGGTCAAGACAGGCACCTTACGTCCGGACCTGTCGGGCATGCGAACCGTTACGGTAAGCTGCCCTGTGACGGCGGCGAAAGCCATTATGGAGGGCCGAAGGCTCTTGGTTGGCTGGGTTTCGGCGCGGGTTAAGCTGCTGGAACCCAGACCTCTGAGGTGCTTCTGCTGCCATGTGGGGCACCACGTGTCGGTCCGGTGCACCTCGGAGGTGGACCGCAGTGGCCTATGCTTCCGTTGCGGCCAGCCCGGTCACATGGCCGCGGCTTGCTCCGCCGCGCCGCACTGCGCTGCATGTGCGGCAACCGGCAAGCCGGCCGATCACCGGGCAGGGAGCAAGGCCTGCGGTACACCTGCCAAGGCCAAGGCCAGGGGCAACGGAAGGCCCTCCACCACCACCACCAAAACCCCCACCGTCGCCACCACCGCAGCCGTTGCCGCCGCGGCCGCCACTGCTGCAACTTCTGCAGCGCGGCCCTCGCAGGGGGCCCGGGAGGGGGCTGAAATGGAGTGCCAATAACGGCCCCATTACGCCTTCTCCAGGCGAACATCAACCACTGCGCCTGCGCTCAAGATCTGCTGATCCAGAGCATGGCGCAGTGGTCGATTAACATCGCCGTGGTCTCTGAGCCGTACTTTGTCCCGCCCAGGGATGACTGGGTGGAGGACCTTAGCGGCTCAGTGACCATAATTGCGTCGGCCGCCGCCGGTACCCCGACCCTTGAGAGTGTCAGGAAGGGTCAGGGGTGCGTAGCAGCACGGTTCGGGGAGATCGTTGTGGTGGGAGTCTACTTCTCCCCGAACCGAACTCTCGCCGAGTTCCACAACTCCCTCAGGGAGTTGAGTGTCGTCATCGGGAGCCATTCTCTCCCCGTGCTGGTGCTCGGGGACTTCAATGCCAAGAACTTGGCTTGGGGTTCTCGTTACACGGATGTGCGGGGACAGGCCTGGTCGTCCTAAATCGGGGTTCTGTCCCCACGTGCGTGCGGATGCGGGGCGAGTCGGTGGTGGACATATCGTTCGCTAGCCCCGCTCTGTCGCCGCATGTCGTTGACTGGCGCGTCATGGAGGGGGTGGAGACCTATTCCGACCACCGGTACATCCGGTTCGACGTCTCCACCCAGACCTCAAGCGCGCCGGTCCTACAGGCCCCGAGTGGTCCGCGATGGGCGCTGAAGCAGCTGGACCGGGAGCTCCTCCTGGAAGCCTCGATCGTGCAGGCCTGGGTGTCATCACCGACCAGGCCTGCCGACATCAACAACGAGGCGGGTTGGTTCCAGGAGGCCATGTCCGAGATTTGCGACGTGGCAATGCCCCGAGTTCGGCCAGGAAGCGCCCGACGTCAGGTGTACTGGTGGTCGCGGGAGCTGACGTCTCTACGTGAGGCGTGCGTTGCCGCGCGGCACCGGTACGCCAGGCATCGCAGGCTCCGCATCCGCCCTCCGGATGCGGCAGCCATTGAGGCGGAGCTTTACGAGGGGTACAGAGCGGCGAAGACCGCCCTCCAAGAGGCTGTCCGGCGGGCCAAGAACCTGGCCCGCGAGGAGATGCTGGAGTCTCTGAACGGAGATCCGTGGGGGCGCCCTTATAAGATGGTGCGGGACAAACTCCGCACCCGGGCCCCCCCGCTGACGCAGAGTCTCCGGCCTGAGCTCGTGGAGGACGTGGTGAGCGCTCTGTTCCCTTCGCGAGGGAGGCATCCTCCCCCGCCTATGGCTCCGCCGCCGCTTGCGGTGCCGGAAGCGGACCACACCGATGACGACGTTCCGGAGGTGACTGGGGTAGACCTGAGAGTGGCGGTACGCAGGCTGAAGGCCAGAAATACCGCCCCGGGACCCGATGGCTTGCCTGGCAAAGCCTGGGTCCTGGCCTGTGAGGCTCTCGGGCCCCGACTGGAAGGGCTCCTAAGCGCATGCTTGGAGAGAGGCCAGTTCCCGCTTCGTTGGAAGACGGGGAAGCTGGTCCTCATCCGGAAGCCAGGGCGCCCTGCGGACTCTCCGTCCGCATACCGGCCCATCGTGTTGCTCGACGAGGTGGGCAAGCTCTTTGAAAGAGTTATTGCTAACCGCCTCGCCGGGCACCTCGCGGGAATGGGGCCGGATCTTGCGGAACACCAGTTTGGTTTCCGCAAGGGGCGCTCGACGGTGGACGCCATCATGCGCGTGAGAGCCCTCACGACGGGGGACGCGGTTTCCCGGGGCGGGGTCGTCTTGGCGGTGTCTCTTGACATCGCCAACGCCTTCAACTCCATGCCCTGGAGCTGCATTGGGGAAGCACTCCGGTATCACCGGGTGCCAACCTACCTTCGTCGTGTGGTCGGGGATTATCTGACGGATAGGGCCGTCACGTACCCCGGTCGGAGCGGAGAATGGAACCGGCGAGAGATGTCGTGCGGTGTTCCACAGGGATCGGTTCTGGGGCCGGCCTTGTGGAACATCGGTTACGACTGGGTGCTGCGCGCCGACCTCCCTAGCGGCGTCAGCGTGGTCTACTACGCTGACGACACGCTGGTACTGGCACAAGGGAGGTCACACGAGGCGGCGGCCGAAAACATGACACGCGGGGTTGCGATAGTCGTGGAGAGGATCCGGATTTTGGGTCTCGAGGTGGCATTGCACAAGTCCGAGGCCATGTGTTTTCATGGGCCTCGGAATGCGCCACCGTCGGGATCCCTACTGACGGCAGGAGGGGTTTCCATCGGCGTCGGGTCGACGCTGAAGTACCTGGGACTCGTCCTTGACAGCCGGTGGAACTTCGTGGAGCATTTCCGACGTTTGGCCCCCAAACTGGAACGGACCGGGGCTGCCTTCAAGCGGCTCCTGCCCAACCTGGGGGGTCCAAACGCCTCCTGCCGGAGGCTCTACGCGGGGGTCGTGCGGTCCATGGCCCTTTACGGGGCCCCAGTGTGGGCGCGTTCTCTGAGGCGGCAAGCCGCCCGCTACTTGAACGCGCCCCAAAAGGGGATAGCCCTAAGGCTAGTCCGGGGGTACCGCACGATCTCCGGTGAGGCGGCGAGCCTCCTTGCCGGATTGCCGCCATGGGATCTGGAGGCGATAGTCCTCGCGCGCCTTCACGAATGGCGCGCGGAGACACTACGTCGGGGGGAAACTCCGCTGCCGCGGCAAATCGCCGCTCAGCGGACAGACCTCCGGAGCGATCTCATGGTGACATGGAGAGAGCGACTGTCGCAACCCCGTGCAGGGCACGCCACCATAGTGGCGATAAGTCCCCTCTTTGAGGAGTGGCTAGAGAGGCGCCACGGCGCCCTCACCTTCCGCCTGACGCAGGTCCTCACCGGACACGGTTGTTTCGGGAGGTTCCTGCACCGAATCGGGCGGGTGGAAACGCCCGGGTGTTTCCATTGTGAGGATCGTCCGGAGGACACGGTGCAGCACACTGTGGAGGTCTGCCCTGCTTGGGCGGAGCAGCGCCGTGTCCTCGTAGTGGCGATCGGCGGCGGCGACCTCTCGCGCCCGGCCCTGGTTCAAGCCATGGTCCGGAGCGAGAGGGAATGGGAAGCCGTCACCTCCTTCTGCGAAGCAGTCATGCTGGTGAAGGAGGTGGCGGAACGTGAGAGGGAAAGAGCCTCACGTCCCAGCCGCCGCAGGAGACGCCCTGGGCGTCGGGGGTCACGTGGTGGCCCCCGGCCACCGTAGGCGCGGGCCTGTGGATGGCGAGTTATGGGCTAGCTCGCCGTCCAGCCGTCTTATGACGACAGGCCGTGTCGACGGCGCGTTCGTGTTCCACGCGCGCCTCAAAGAGATGTCAGCAACCACGTAGGGGTCCGCACGGGCCGATGCCTGCCAGGGCTGCGGGACTGTTCGAAAGAGATACCGCGGCCCTGGAACACAAAGGGCAAAGAAGGAACATGGATGGGTTTTAGTCAGTACAAGTCTGACACTCCCTCCCGCTCTGCCCAGAGCGGGGGGGGTCATTTGATGATTTCCCATCCCAAAAAAAAAAAAAAAAAAAAAGGCCGAAACGTGGACACTAACGGTACGGCTGGTCCATAAATTCAAGGTGGCTCAGCGAGCTATGGAAAGGGCTATGCTTGGAGTCTCTCTGAGGGATTGACTTCAGAACGAGGTGATCCGACAGAGAACCAGAGTTGTTGACATAGCTCACAGAATAAGTAAGCTGAAGTGGCAATGGGCCGGTCATATTAGGCAGTAGAACCAATGACCGTTGTAGACGTGTTCTTGAGTGGAGATCGCGAATCAGCAAACTTAAGGTGGGACGCCATCAGGCTCGGTGGAGCGACAGTCTTTGCAGGGTGGCTGGTGGCAACTGGATGAGAGTTGCTGAGAATCGAGTCGAGTGGTGTGCGATTAGTAGACCTATGTCCAGCAGTGGATTTCTGTAGTCTGATGATGAACCCTGTGTTTGAATCCCGCGTTTTTATACCTTTCGTGGCCTTTTCTAGCCCACTTGAATTATTATTCTACAGTGGGGTTACCATGACGTCTTATAACAGTATTGTTTTAATGTCATTCCAGTGTGCGAAAGAGACACAGCAATACAGGGCGTCCAGCGCCATCTCGTTTCCACACTGGAATAAGATTAAAATAAAACTGTTTTTGTTTTCATGGGCCTCATCAGAAGGCTTAAAGGCACCCAAAGGGCAATGGAGATGGCTATGCTCGGAGTTTCCTTGTGATCAAATCGGAAATGAGGACATCCGCAAGAGAATCAAGGTTATCGACGTAGCCCGAAGAATAGCCAAACTTAAGTGGGCAGGGCACATTGCTCGCAGAACGGATGGCCGGTGGGGCCGAAAAGTTCTGTAGTGGCGACCGCGAACCGGAAGACGTTGCGTTGGAAGGCCTCCAACAAGGTGGACCGATGACCTGGTGAAGGTTGCAAGGATCCACTGAAAGCGAGCCACACGGGACTGGTCAATGTGGCGACACTTGGGGGAGGCCTATGTCCAGTAGTGGACGTCTTTCAACTGAAATGATGATGATGATAAAAACTGCTTTAAGACGTCATGGTGCCACGCGCGCTGCAAAAAGTTGTCAGCAACCACGTAGGGGTCCGCATGGGCCGATGCCTGCCAGGGCTGCGGGACTGTTCGAAAGAGATACCGCGGCCCTGGAACACGAAGGGCAAAGAAGGAACATGGATGGGTTTTAGTCAGTATAGTCAGTACAAGTCTGACACTCCCTTCCGCTCCGCCCAGAGAAATTAAATAACCCCCCCCCCCCCCGGGGTCATTTATCGTAATATTTTTCAAAAACACTTTAAATCTTGTCTCCTCGGCCATCTGTATAATACATGATATTATGTCGAGCCTTTTCAGGAAGAAGATCGTAACCGCCATTTTGCATATTTTACAGGAGAAGTTTTTTTTTAAATATTTCTCAAAATATTTATAGCATAAATTTTAAATTTTTACTTGGTGTTATATGGGCACCTCCCTATTAATTCAAATGTTAAGATTTGACTCAGTACTCTATAATCACATACATTTGTCGCTTACGTTAAAACTGATGACCGTTATTAGGTAGAGCTGATATGAGTATGTCGATTACGATAATTCTTAAATATCATGAAATAGTAGAAATATTTTTTTGTGATTTTTTTTTAACTGTTTTTACGAGATACCATGCCAGACAGAGAAGGACAAAGAGTCAGAAATACGAAAAAGTAAAAAAAAAAACATTGTTTATGTACTTCTAAGCTTTATTATTAATACAATTTTTAGCGCTTACGATGTTCTTCCTGAAAAGGCTCGATATGCAAGTAGGGCTTGCAAATATTCGACAATTTTGCAATTCGAATATTCGATATTTTTTGGGCTATTTTCGAATAATTCGAAAATTGTTCGAATCTTGTAATTTAATTTCTAAATAGTCTTTATTCAATTCAAACAGTGTTAAAAAAACAATTAAAATAACATTTTTTTTTCTTTTAAAAGAACACAAAGGATTAAAATAGGTGTTAGCTATTCTAATCCTTCGTGTTGAACTGCAAATAATCAACTACTTTCTTCAATTAAAATAGCTAACACAATCAATAACAAAATCAACGTATATTTTTGGAAGAATAAATAATGGTCAACTTAATATTGTACTGATGATATCAAAACACCACAAAGCAAAAATTTGAAACAAATGCTTAAAATGTTTTAAAATAAACAAATTTTCTCAAAATAAACTAATCTTCTGGACATAAACAAAACGCAGTCTTATAAAATCAGTTAAGTATGAGTATTGTAATCCTATCCTACTAATATTATAAATGTGAAAGTTTGTGAGAATGTATGGATGTATGTTTGTTATTCTTTCACGCAAAAACGGCTGGGCCGATTTGGTTGAAATTTGGTAGGTATGTAGATAGGTAATACCCTGGATTAACACATAGGCTACCTTCTGCGGGCGAAGCCGCGGGCGGAAGCTAGTAATATAATAAAATCAAACAAAAAATAACAAGTAACGCAATTAAAGCTTCGATGCAAAATCGGTTTCTTTCTTAATGTTAAATTAGAAATTGTCATTAACAATGTGTGAATTTGGTAATTTAACGTTAAATCTTAGTTTTATAACAAAAATAATAAATCACGAGATCTGATCAGATCAGACCTAAGTAGCACGTAAGTAAAGGCACTGTAATTTTTTGTACATGTAGTGTAAAAAATTACAGTACCTTTTTAATCCTATCCGTATCATATACTTTTGGCGTGTTCTTCAACGTTTTCCCTGGAAGTAGGAACTAAGGAAACTTAGAGCATCCATGGATTCATCGTTTAAGGCACATCTTAGATGGTTGCAAATTGCAAATGTATTTGCTGGAAGAAAACACCCTTTCACACTCTACACTTATAGGTGGTATGCACGTAGCCTTGAAGGTATAGGCGTGAGAGGAGACCCGTTAGCATTACTAATAGATTATCTACGGAATCGTAGGCAAAAGGTTAAGGTAGGAGATTATATTAGTAAGGAGTCTTACGTGACCTACGGCGTTCCGCAGGGTAGCGTACTGGGCCCGACCCTATTCTTAATATATATAAACAATCTGTGCAAAATGTTGATAGATAATGGTCTCGTTTTCTCATATGCAGATGATACTGCTATTGTTTTCTCTGGTGATACATGGGAATCCGTATATCAATTTGCGGAAAAGGGTCTTTCCAAAATTGCTAACTGGTTGAACTCACATCTTCTTACACTAAATATTTCTAAGACAAAATATATTGCATTTACAATCTACAACAACACACAACCTGGACCTAACTTATTTCTCAAAATCCACACTTGTCATAACATATCTGACACAAATTGCTCCTGTAAAAATATTGAAAAAGTGAGTCATATGAAATACCTAGGTATAATGGTTGATCAGCGGTTATCTTGGTATACTCATGTAGATATGGTCATGGCCCGTGTCAGGAAACTTATCTGGATATTTAAGAACCTAAGACATGTTACAACTAAAAAAATGTTAACTGAAATCTATGTCGCTCTGGCTCAATCGATTCTTAACTACTGCATACCCGTGTGGGGCGGTGCGACAAAAACGAAATTTCTTGAGCTAGAGCGAGCTCAGAGATCGCTTATCAAGGTCATGTATACCAAACCGTACAGATTCCCAACCAATGAGCTATACTCCCTGAGCGGTATTCTCACAGTCAGAAAATTATACATACTGCATACTGTCTTAAAATTACACAAAATCCTGCCCTATAACCCTCACCATCAGGAAAGAAGACGGAAATACAGTGTTGCACCAGTAAAATTCGTTAAAACTGCATATGCCAAAAGGCAATTTAACACAAATTCTGCTGCCCTATATAATAAAATAAATAAAATAATTAACATCCATCCGATGAGTACCAAAGACTGCAAAAAGGCAATAGTTCAATGGTTAAAACTGAAGACCTATGATGACATTGAATTGTTGCTGCAAACATCGTCAATATGAAGTTAAGGGATGCACACACGCACACACCCACATACACACACTCACAAACACACATGCACACATACTCACGCTCACACACAGTATTTTAGGATATATCTTTGATTTTGTTTTACTTTAATTTTTTATTTGTTTATTTAGAATAGTTATGTTTGGTTTTAACTTTTGCTTTGTGATTTTTGTTTTTTATTTTTTATTTGAATACTATTTTCTATTTGTACACCACTTTTACCATCACAAAATTTGTCATTGAAGAGCGGGATCTCCTAGCACAGGTATATCTTTTACTTAAAAGGAGGTCTCTATGTAAGATTTACTGTAAAAGTTGTACAAGTTTCTGCAATAAACCTTTATTATTATTATTATTATGCACAGCAGAAAGTCGTATGCTTGGCTCAAATTTATTTGTCTAGGACCTCCTCTATCAAATAGCGCCATTTGCATTAGGATTGACGTTTCCAACTCTTCTCTGCATGTTAAATTTGCTGTGCATGAACGTTTAATTTTATGTGCACGTCTGATTGCTGTTTTGTTTTTGGTCGAATATTCGAATATCATAAATTTTCTATTCGAATATTTGAAACAGTTGATTATTCGAATATTCGAATGCAAGCCCTATATGCAAGGTAGACGCACCAATTACCTTAGTATTTTTACAAAGGTACCTACAGGGTGTAAACGGACCCTTAACGAAGCCGCCAACCAAGCTTTCTGCACCTCAAACCAAGTAACCCTACGCAAAAATATTGCTGGGAAATGGTTTTTTTTTTGGGTGAAACATGACGTTTTACGGAAAAAACTCAATGTAACGCACTCTAAACATTGTACTGATGGATCCATTGAATAGCGAAATTGGAGATGTTAAAAGTGAAGTTGTTACCATAAAAACAGTATTTGAAAAAAAAAAGTTGTGAAAAGTTGAAGCTTTGTCCTCCAATATCTCCATAACTAGAAGGTTCCCAGGTATGGTCCAGAACAAAAAAAGATCGCAATGACGAGGAGAATAAGTGCCTTTCGGCTTCGTTAAGAGTCTTTTTACACCCTTTATACACTCGATTGAATGTCATTTTTTTTTTCTGAATAATCAGAAAGTCCACAAACACTAGTGAAAAACCCTTTACCTTGCGGGTTTTGGAGCTAGGGTGCTTGAGTAAAAAAAAATCCAACTTTCCTTGGTAGTGTGGACCAGTAGTACCAACACTACCCCAAGTATAATTTATTCACAGCTAGATGTTTGCTTACACCGGTGAATATGAGATTACAAAAATATTTAATGCTAGGACCCTATATGAATCGCGGAGAATCTTAACACCGCGATTCAGAAATCGCTCACAATTGTACAACGCCATCTAGTGACGCGTAAGTTAACAAAATTCGACATTACCATTGCGATCGCGTTTGTTTACAATTTTAAATGTGATATTAATGCTACGCGGTTCAACATTCCGCCCACCAAGGACATTTTGTGAAACATTATGTCCTTCCAATGTTAATTTCCTAGTTTAATTACAAGGTGATCATTAATATTAAGTTCACTGATCGTACAATACTAATTATCTTTACCATTTGACTTTTACATCTAAACTTAAACAATTACTTACATAACTAAACAGTGCTTAAGCTATCAACAACATTCTTAGGCAATAGGCAAGACACACAGTTATGATGTTGGCCTTTTAAATATGGAACCATTACTGCGGAGTGTGACCACTCGTGTAAGACCGTCCAGCCCCGGATGCCTTTCAATCATCCTGCCAAGAAGCCACCGACAAGGAGGTAGGTTGTCCTCCTTGATTAAAACTATATCCCCCTCGGTTGGTTCTGGAGTTTTCTTGGACCATTTATAACGATGGAGCAGCGTGGTCAAGTATTCATCGGACCAGCGGTGCCAGAAATGTTGCGTCATCTGTTGGACTAAATGCCACCTTTTTAAGCTAGGAATATTTGCATCTTCGTAGTTATGATCAGGTGCGTTCACCATTGGTTCCCCCACAAGAAAATGCCCTGGCGTTAATGCGTTAAAGGTGTTAGAATCGGTGAGTCTACACAAGGGACGTGAATTTAAACATGCTTCTACTTAACTTAACATAGTAGACATCTCTTCAAAAGTTAAAGTAGAGCTTCCTATTACTCTGTTTAAGTGTTTCTTACATGACTTTATACCAGCCTCCCATAGTCCGCCAAAGTTCGGAGCATGTGGTGGTATGAAATGCCATGTGGTACCCTCAACGGCTAATGCCGCAGCAATTTCTTTCGCTATACCTGAATTTTGCGAGCGAAGCAAGGTCTCCAATTCCTTAGAGGCACCCAGGAAGTTCGTACCGTTGTCACTCCAAATATCGGTACAGTGACCGCGTCTTGCCACAAACCTTTTAAAAGCAGCGAGAAACCCCTTTGTAGTCTAGTCGCTTACGACCTCAATGTGAACAGCTTTAGTCGCCATACAGACGAATAAACAAATGTATCCCTTATACGCATGGTGACCCCGACCCTTGGATGCCCTCAAATTAATAGGACCAGCATAATCTACCCCACTGTTCCTAAACGGCCTATTTGGTGTAACCCGTGCAGGTGGTAATTGGCCCATTAATTGAGGTTTTGTAGAAGCTGCATAACGCAAACAAGTTACACATTTGCGCACGTATGCAGTTACCAAACGCTTAGCTCCCTGAATACAATATTTCGTGCTTAAATAGCTAAGCATTAGTTGAGGACCGCCATGCAGATTCCTATAATGTGCGTCGGCAATTAGAAGATTCGTAAAATGACTGTTACTTGGAATCAACATTGGATTTTTGCGATCCAGGTCGAGATCAGAACGTTCCAATCTACCGCCCACCCTCAGGATTTTAACGGAATCGAGGTAAAGATTTAAAGACTTAAACTCCTTTCGTTTAGGTCTTTCGTCTTGCAGATCCAGGATAACCGCTTCAAAGGTTTGATGTTGACATACCCTAATGCATATCTCCAACGCTAATCTCATTTCTTCTGCAGTTATAAATTTATAATTCTTTCTTTCAGGTTTCGGTTTCATCAACTCTAAAGGACGTCTTAAATATGCTACCATTCTAACTAATTGGGTAAGTGACGAGTATCTATCCCAAATAAATTTATCATCTGCTGCTACATGTACCTTTATTTCTTCTATATTAGTTGATACCGCCTTGAGTTTGCTAAATTGAATAATTTTGTCTTTCAGGAACCTAGGACCTTCTACCCACAACTTAAAGTTTACAAATTCTGACGCATAAAGACCGCGTGATGCACAATCGGCAGGATTAATTTCTGATTTAACATGATTCCATTGCTGTGGTTCGCTTATGCACAAAATTTCTGAAACGCGATTTGCCACGAATGTCTTGCACTTGTTGGGATGGCTATTTAACCACGCTAAAACGATCTCTGAATCGGTCCAATAGTACAAATTAGATTTGTGAATACCCATCACTTCTGAGACTTCCGATAAGAGTTTTGCTAGGAGAACTGCTCCGCACAATTCTAATCGAGGCACTGAGACTGTTTTTATAGGTGCAACATTGGTTTTCGCAGTGATCAAAGTTACCTGTATACTATCGTCAGCCCCAACTACCCGTGCATACACTACTGCAGCGAAAGCTGATTTTGATGCGTCACAAAATCCATGCAAGTCAACCTGCTTGTCCCCGTTCTTCATGTGCAACCATCGAGGTACCGAAAACTCCGTTAAGCCTTGCAACTCCTGCCGGTAAGTAAACCATTCTTTTTTTATATCATGTGGAATTTCTTCATCCCAGCCTATTCCAGAAATCCATAATTTTTGTATTAGTATTTTTGCTAATACGATTACTGGAGCGACCCATCCTAAAGGGTCAAATAGTCTTGCTATATCTGACAATAACTTTCTTTTCGTTACAGAATCCTGCAGCGGTGGCAACTGAACAGAGTACTGGAAGGTGTCGCAGCTTCGGTTCCAGGTAAGTCCCAACGTTTTAAATATTTCATCCTGTTTTATGTTGATTTCCCTTTCTACGCCATCCTGTCCCCTGTACGAGTGCCTTTCGCCAATGATTTTTGCTAGTAGTTCACTGCTGTTACTTGACCATTTCTGTAAAGTAAAGCCTGCCATTGCTAATAATTTATTCATTTGACTATATATCTGCATACCTTCTTCTATTGAGTCGCAACCAGTCATGAGATCATCCATGTAATAATCCTTAAGGACCTTTTCAGCTGCCAGAGGATAATTGACTCCTTCATCGTGCGCTATTTGTTGCATCGATCGAACTGCTAAGAAGGACGCTGAAGAGGTACCAAAAGTAACAGTAAGTAACTTATAATCCTTAATTTCAGATTGCTTGCTGTCTCTCCACACGATGCGTTGAAAATCAGTATGATGGTCGGCCACTCGCACCATTCGGTACATTTTGATAATGTCCGAAACTAGGCAAATACGATACGTTCTCCAACGAATCTATAAATGCCGCAGATCTGGTTGCAGCCCTGGACCAATCAATAGGTCGTCGTTGAGCGACATTCCATTTTTTCCTTTGCAGGAACCGTCAAAAACAACCCGAACCTTGGTTGTGTCTTTATCATCACGTATAACCGCATGATGGGGTAAGTACACTGCATGTTTATTTTGTTCTTTTTCTTTGGTTATTTGTCTCATGTGTCCAAGTTGCAAATATTCATTTATTACTTCCTCATATTTTGTTTTTAAATCTGGATTTCTACTCAATTTAGTTTCTAACGCATAAAATCTGTTAACTGCTACCTTTCTTGTATCGCCATATTTACAGCTTGGATCTTGACTTCTAAATGGTAAGTTTACTACGTAACGACCTTCATTATCTCTTATAGTTGTAGTCCTGAATATCTCTTCGCATCTTGATTCTTCTTCGGTAAGTATGTGTTTTTTATTTTGATTTGGTTCTTTTTCTAGCTCCCAGAATTTTTTTAGGATTTCATCATCACCGAGGTGAGCATGCATCACGGTAATATTTGACGTACTCTGAGCAGCGGAAGCTACCGTTCCTGATAAAATCCATCCCAATGAGGTACACTGAGCGACAGTGCTACCGATGCTGCTCCCAGGAGCTTTCTTCAACCCGGTTTGTAAAACCTGACTATAAACTTCTGCTCCTAACAACATATCTACTTTATCCGGTTTATGATACCTAGGATCCGCTAATTGAATATCGTTAGCCTGTGCCCAATCTAAATATACCGTTTCCCTTACAGGTAGTAATGACGTAAGTGACTTGAGAACGTATGCTTTGACTACAAGTTCAAACGATGGATCGACCCTGGACTGAATTTTAACCTCAACAATCGAATTTAAGGATACCTTGCTATTAGCATCTATACCCGTTATTAAACCTTTAGCTGATTTTTTCTGTAACCCTAAAGTCTGTACAGTGTGTTCAGTAACAAAAGACGCCTGAGAACCTTGGTCTAACAAAGCCCTGATTGTATATCTAACCCCGTTTTTCGATACAGCTCTCACCAGAGCCGTGGCTAATAGAACTTGGTTATTAGTTGTCTCCTTCGAAAAACAAGTGACTACTTCTTTTGCAGCTTCGACTCCAACCGTATTTTCTTTTGTCTGCAATGCTTTATCGCTAGACGAAACACCTTTCTCCCCTACTGACTCCTGTTCACCCTTTGGGTGCAACAAAGAGTGATGTTTACGCTTACATACTTGACAAGAGGCTGTACATCTACAAACCCTGGCAGAGTGATTGTGCCCCAAGCAATTAAAACATAAGTTGTGATCCTGCACAAACTTACGCCGAGTATCCACATCCTCGCTGACAAATTTCTTGCAATTTCTTAATTTGTGCTCGTTATTACAACACGGACAAACCATTGGGCCTAAATTGGCGGCTGTGTGAAAAACCTTTGCCTTATTAACATTAACAGTATTTTTAATTGGTTTTGTTTCCAAGAATTCAAAAGCCCTATATCTGCCTGTTAAGAACTCTTTGAACTGTTCAAAGGTAGGCAGCTTATCTGAATCAGTGGTACTTGTTACCTTTAATTCCCAATCCCTTCTACTATCTAGATCCAATTTTAAAGTTAGGATATGAATTATTAAAATATCCCAAGATGTTACATCAATATCTAAATTAGTAAGTGCGTTTAGACAGTCGGATGTTGTATCCATTAAATCCTTTAAAGCACTAGCTGACTCTTGGACTATGTTCTTTTGGCTAAGCAATCTTTTCAAAATACAGTGAGACAAATATTTTGTGTTGTTATACCTGGTCTCCAATTGAGCCCAGCATCTGTCATAGTTTGATGCCAAAATTGGTATATGACGTAGGAGCTGCTCGGCCTCCCCACTCAAATAACCTTTTAAGTAATGTAATTTTTGAACATTATCAATACTACTATTTTTGTGTATTGCCGATACAAACAAATCCCGGAAAGTCGGCCATTCGGTATATTTCCCCGAAAATGTGGGGATAGTTATTCTAGGCAACTTTATAGATACATTTTTACCTTCCGAAACCTTATTTGACGACCCCGCAACAGGAGAAACATCACTACTCTTAATTTTATTTAATGCAGTTTTTAACTCACATTTTAAATCTAAAAATAATTCTTCCGTGTTAAAATAAACTTCGTTTACAGTGTAGGGTGAAGATATCAAATCTTTAGGTTCAAAATCTTTAACAATTTGTGTGTGTGTTAAACTAAATTGCGCCCACAACTCTTCAACATTTTCTAACCTGGTCTCTAGATATTGTTTACTGATTCTATCCTTTGGCGATTTTCTAAAATTAGTTTTAGCTCTTGATAAGCGAGCGTGAATATCATCCTGAATCTTAACATGTGATTGCAAAGACATTTTGAAGTTAGCAATCTAAACAATTTAAAAAATAAATTCCAAATTCTGTATAGGTAAATGTTAGCTAATTAACCTGTCTTTAATTTCGAAGTTACTAGTTAATGAAAATTTATTAAAACAAAAGTTAATAGTTATGAAAAATTTTACAAGTCAATGTAAACAAAGAAAATTTTCTAAGTCTCAAATATTCCAAAAAAAAAACTACAAGTCCAAAAAAGTTCCGAAATTTTTACAAGTCAATGTAAACAATGAAATTTTTCTAAGTGTTTGACACATTAAATTCTACTCAAAATCGGGCATAGGTTCCCCGTCAGAACACAATTTTCTTAAAATCTAACTAAGTCTAAACATGCACACTTGAAATTATTCTAAGTCTATAATTACGAATTAAAAGTTAAAGTTAAAATCTTCTTGGCAATAAAGTTCACTTTTGCTTGGCATATAAGAAATTACAAAGTACTCACGATTTTAGGCACTATCACTCACTTCCTTACGACTATAGTCGTCTGCAGCTTGCTTGCTGCCGATTGATACTCCTTCCTCCGTACCTCCCTTGACTGGATCCGGTATTGCTATCTCCTTCTCTCACCATCCAAGATCACTCAGCAGGAACGTATGGGGTTGATGCTTCTCCGTCCAATTAGGAGAACACACCTGATATGCTATTGTAGCCCTTGCTACAATCCAGCTCGAAGGACCATGAAAAACCCTTTACCTTGCGGGTTTTGGAGCTAGGGTGCTTGAGTAAAAAAAAATCCAACTTTCCTTGGTAGTGTGGACCAGTAGTACCAACACTACCCCAAGTATAATTTATTCACAGCTAGATGTTTGCTTACACCGGTGAATATGAGGTTACAAAAATATTTAATGCTAGGACCCTATATGAATCGCGGAGAATCTTAACACCGCGATTCAGAAATCGCTCACAATTGTACAACGCCATCTAGTGACGCGTAAGTTAACAAAATTCGACATTACCATTGCGATCGCGTTTGTTTACAATTTTAAATGTGATATTAATGCTACGCGGTTCAACAACTAGGAATCTCTTGAAAATAGGTGCGTTTACCTATATTTTTTGCTGCTAAGATGAAGTGGAGACTAAAGGGTGTATAACATCCTTAACGAAGCCGAGAGATACTTATTCTTCCCGTCATCGAGATCATTTTTTTGGTCTAGTAGTGTAGGTTACACTACTAACAAAACTAAGTATCGTCCGGAAATTATCGTTGACAATTTTTATCAAGGTCTCAATAAAAAACTCATAATGCCTTGTTACTGTCATACTAGTCTGTTATTTTGACTCATCTAAGTAATTAAAAAGAGTTTTTTTTTTCCATCGCTTCACTCGTAGGTACTACTCGGTAGGTTTACTTGTAAAATAAATTCTAGAATAAGTACTAGCTAGATCTACGTGACTTTCAAACGTATGTAGTAGGATGTATCTATTTTTTTTTTAATTTTTATATGTGCTTTTATTTATTACTATGTAAACATCTAATGTAATTTATTACATTATTAATAAACTACACATCGATCTTAAATAATAAAGAAAACGTGTACAAGTATAAAAATGAGAAAAGTATTTATATAAGATTGGATGAGCTACGCTGTAAATTGACCTTTGTGTAGTTGGTACGTCATACTGTGTTCATTTCTCTAACCGCGTGTAATCGTGTAATTATAATTCAGCACCAATAAATCCATCAAGGGAATCATTCGTCTACTCCTTTACATAACATACCTTACAAGTCTACATAACAAGTATATAACATGTTCTCTGTTGGGCATCATACCCCATTAAAGATTGAGTAGTTAGATATTACCATACAGAACAATGTTCAATGTTCAATGTTCAATGTTCTGTATGGTGTCCGGACGTAAAGAATAGCACCATCCCATATCTCCCCGTGGGTGTCGTAAGAGGCGACTAAGGGACTTACCAGAGAATGGGCAGCAGCGTTCTCTGTGTTTTATAACAACCATACTGCGATCGCCAACCCGCCTGCCAAGCGTGGCGATTATGGCAAAACCCCCCTTCTTGGGGGAGGCCTATGTCCAGCAGTGGACGTCTTTCGGCTGAAATGATGAGTTAGATATTGAAAAAAAATATATATATGACGGAGGTTTCGTTATCAGTGGGTCGCGACATCGGAAATAAAACTCACAAAACCTTCGTTTACACTTTTAATAACTTGCTAACACGCACTCAATACAAAATAATCAAGGATGCCTGAGATATGGCTCGATTAAGTATTTAGGAACGCGGGAAGTTTAGCGCGGAGTAACGAACGTCTACCCAGACTGCCGGACCGATTCAAAGTGCCCTCTCTCAACTGTCACCGCACACGTGTACTACCCCCGTTACAGGTTAGCCAACCTACCTGTCAACGTCAGTACCTGTCAGTGTCGAATACCTGATTACACTTCCGGATCGACATTTGACTCGATTATTCGCTCAGTGTCGCCATTACTCCACGCTAACCATCCCCAAGTTATTACTTGACGTTCCCAAACATTAGTTGTCAAATCTAACTACATAGTTCCTCCAGTGAGAGATAGATGGCGCTGATCCAAACCGACTGATATGCGTCGACGCTTCGACATATACATATAAGGTCCATTAAAATATTTAGCGGTCCGTTGCTAACCAGTTGCCTAGCTAGACCATACCTAGAAAACATTCTAGTTACGGAGATATTGAAGGTCGAAATTCTTTATAACTTATTTAAAAAGACTACAAGTTTTAAACTTGAAATACCTCTATGAGTCCTGTACTATTCAATGCATCCATCAGCACAATGTTTTTCGTGCATTATTGAGCGCTATCGTAAAAACATTGTACCCCGGTTAAAAAAAAAAAATCGTCTTACTACAAACATTTTTACGCAGTGTTACTAAGTTTGATATAGTGTAAGAAAGAAAGAAAAAAATGTTAATTTGTGGCAGGGACATGAAGCCAAGCAGGTTACCACTCAGCATGATGCTGTGCTATGGGGGGCCCACAGCACAGCGCTGGTTTTCAGTGGTCACCCGTGAAAAAAACGTACGGATGCCAAGACAGCATAAATATTTTATATATCAATATGAAAATGCTTGGTTGACAGAATCGTGAAGGGTCCGTTTACACCCTGTATTTTTAATGCAGAAATTGTAATTTGAACAGGTTCGGCCACCCGTTTGTACTAGAGGCATCGCAGAAACCTTGATATCCCAGGGACAGATCTGGAACGACTTAATCATGTGCCTGAAATGACACCTCGACCCATATTCTTCAATACGGCGGGGTTGGCGCAGTCGCTGAGCGATTGTCTGGTCGCAGGTTCGACTCCCGCACGGAACAAATATTTGTATGGCCTGTAGGTAGTTTTTCCGGGTCTGTCTGTTTAAGTTTGTGTATGTGAGTTTAAGTGCAGCCACGACACAGGAGAAATTCCAACGTGCAACGTGGAAGGCAACGTTTAAAAAAAAAATCCTTCTGGCACAGAAAAAATATTGTTAAATTATGAGTATTCAAAATTAGCACTAAAAAAACTTAGTGCTTTTCCCTCACACGCTTCAATTATTTAACCTCCTCCGGCCTCTCACGGTCAGAATGTCCTTGACATTCGCAGCGACTCGCCCGCGCATTCCGAAAGCGAATTGTTTACTGGCGCCACTAACTGTCTCGGTCACTGTCACGTCTATTTGTTTATGCGGAAAAGAGATGGAATCATGGTTAATTAATTCCGATGACTCACTCATAGAGGCGAGGCGGTCATTGACATTAATGTGAAGTAATTATATTGTTGCTATACGCAGACTTATTATTATAGACCTGGATTATGAAGTGGGTATTAAAGAGGCCCCTCTTTTTTTATTTCATTTAATAATATGTTCAGGGGGGTAACTATGACGTCTTAAAACAGGAGTAAATCCAGTGTGGGAAAGTGATGGCGCTAGACGACCTGTATAGCTCTGTTTCTTTCCCACACTGGAACCCTCCTGGGGGTTACTATGACGTCTTAAGACAGGAGTAAGAGCCAAACCTCACGGCGTGGTGCGGCGCCGCACCGCAAGCCATTTCGCTGCACTGACAACCACACGGGAAGTGCGGCGCCGCAGCGTCGGCAGCGGTGATGATACAATTATTGGCTTGCCCTACGTACAACAGTCTGTAATAACAATGGATCGGGAAAAACGTGTGTTGCTGCTTTTATTACTTTGCCCATGCTTTGCTTTTTGTGACTTCTGCCCATGCCTTTGCTTTCAAGTTATTGTTTTTAAAATCCACATGAGACTTGTCCCACAATAGGTACTTCCCGTTCGTGGATTAAAGAAATGAAGTAGTCCATGTCAATACTTTCCTCACTGGTACTCATTTTAATAGGTATACGTGACGTGATCGTAGATACTGCATGTGTGCTACCCTGTGCCGCGCAAAAAAACAGCTGTGCGGTGCCACTCCTGCGCCGCACCGCGCGCGCGTCGGATTCGAGACGAGGCGGGGAGGGGTGTAAACAAAGCGGCGAAAGAGACAGAGCCATACAGGTTGTCTAGCGCCCTATGGCTACAACGCATTTTTGTATGTGGAAAACCGGAGCGGTAACCCTCAAGCGCCGCGCCGGAGCCGGACCGCGCCGTGTGTGGTTTGGCTCTAACTCCAGTGTGGGAAAGAGATGGCGCTAGACAACCTGTATGGCTCTGTCTCTTTCCCACACTGGAACATGGGGTTACATGACGTCGGAGTAATTACAGGTCGTCTAGCGCCGTCGCTATAAAACGTCATGGTAGGCCACCTGGTCAGGATTCGCTTGATATTTTGATGTTGGTCCAATAGTAAAAGTTGTTTTAATGCATGAACTGGTTTTGTATTCTGTAAAAGATTTTTTATGAGATGTGTTTCGATCTGAATTCGACGGTTCTTACCTACAGACGCAAGCACATCAAGCTACTACAGTCTGTCAAATTTCTTTAATAGATTTAGAACTTTATCGCTAAAGCATTAGGTTCAAGGTTGATTGCGAAAATATGACAGTTTCGGGTAGCTTGATGTGCTGGCGTATGTACACAGCGATATATCTAAACACATGGTTTACAGGAGAGCGTTAAAAAGAAGCAAACGATTCTAAAATGAATTTTATGAAATAACTAGCTTATGACTGCGGCTTCACCCGCGTGAAGAACTGACCCACGGGGTCATACTATCGAAAAAAAAAATATCCTTTAAGTTAATCTAGGTTATAAACTATTTGTGTACCAAATTTCATCCAAATCCGTCGAGTAGGTTTCGCGTGAAAGAGTAACAAACATCCATCCATCCTCATAAACTTTCGCATTTAAAATATTAGTAAGACAAGAAAAATTTTACATTTTTATAAATGTAATTTAGTTTCGAAATAGAGAAAGTTTTAATGGCGTACCGCTTTTTATTTAACATTCATATGTAAATTATAAATAAAAAGGTTTAAGCGCTTATAACGCTCTCCTCTTAACCATTGTGTTTCGACATGTCGCTATGTTATATTACTTGATAAATCAGGCAAATGAGTGAATGCTATAACAAGAAATTTATCAAATTAAAAAAAAAAATATTCACATGTACTCATTTAATTTCTTATTATTACAGATCACTAGCGAACGATACACAATTATTATCATCTATGGAAGAGCACTTGTACTATTATTACATCGTAATTATATTATTATTTG
The DNA here is from genome assembly GCA_905163415.1 of Noctua fimbriata. Taxonomy (NCBI): domain Eukaryota; kingdom Metazoa; phylum Arthropoda; class Insecta; order Lepidoptera; family Noctuidae; genus Noctua; species Noctua fimbriata. The sequence goes on from LR990946.1 coordinate 10,008,351, forward strand.
GTGGGCTCACGTTTATCTTGAAACATGAAGGTCATTCGTTAAACGAAACTCTTTACGCACATTATAAAATTTGACTGAATTTATAAAAAGTCTGACTAGTTTCTTCGATCTGCTAACATAACTCCTGACTCCGGTGCTAATCCTAACCTCGTCCTGAAATAGTCACGCCATAATTTCCAGTTACTTTTCAATACAACTATAAACACCATCAATGCTATTAACAGCAAATATTCTAATATCTCTCCAATAATTTCAATGGCCAAAACATTTTTCTCCATTAATTCTGGAACAGCAGTAAACAAAACAATATTGCTAAGTGCAAATATCAACGTAGCTATAGTGAATCTTTTACATTTTTTGTCCGTAGACGCATCAGAGAATAAACGATATACAACCGCTATATAAGTAATGAAACTTAACGCAACAGGTATCAATAACAGATACATAATAATAGGACTTACAAATATGTCTTTGGAATCGTCATCAGGCATATTAATCAGAACGGAACCGACAATCACATATAAGAGCACTATTATAAAAGGTACACCCCAAGCAAAGAGGTTAAACAAAAGATATTTTCTACGAATATTATAATGAAACACTTGAAGAAAGTCAACTGAAAAAACATAACACAACACAAGTAACCAACACTGATACACCATTTGGAGGAACACAAATAAAGCCAATGGTATCACACGAATCGCTGCATTACTTTCCACGGTGTCTTCGGAAATGAACCGTTCAGATATCTGGAGAACTAACGAGAGTAGCATATATGCTATGATCGCACTGAGAATCACATAGTTTCTGAATGTACAGAACTTGATGAGGGCGTACCAAGATATCACTCCGAATACCGACGCCATCACTGACGCCACGAAGAAAATCCAGGCGATTGCGCCGGTTACAGTTTCACCGATGAGTTTCAATAACATATGCGGTGTTTCACTATCACCATTATCCTCGTCCGCCATTTTGGGAGTCGCGTGCGGCGTACTGCGCGCGCGGGTGTGAAGTGTCGATGCCTCGATGCTTGCTAGCCACGCGTCTATGCCGCCGACACGCCCTACCACACCAGTTTTATTTTTACCGTCACAACACAACTACGTATATTATGACTGTCCTAAACTAAGCCATATTAAACGTACGTGAACCTGATAAATATAAAAAGCTTAATTGGCTTCGTTCCAATAAACAAGGAAATAGGTGCCGATAATGGTATTTTATTTTATTTCTTATCGATAAAAATCATTCATTCTTTTTTTTCAATTTTGTGCCAAAAATAGTTTTAACAGTAAGAATGCCAAAATATACCAACTAACATGAAAAGGAGAATGCCCGATATTGTATGGGAGTTCAGCTGTTCTTGCGTTTCGATTGAATCATCGGCAAAATATTGAAAACGTAGTCCAGCTTATGTAAATGAAAAATCGAAATATAAATCGAATATATTCGAAGGCAGTTTTTATAAATCGGATTTTTAATCTTCCAATTATTGTGATGTCGCGCTATGATCACCGGCGAAAAATTAGGTATGTTATAATCTAAAAAAGTCCCATATCTCAAAAACTAAATATCAAATCTTATTCAAACCAATTCTCGTTGAAAGTTTTTTTTTACGTTCTATAATCCTACAATTTTCAGAATATTCCTCTTATTCTAGAAATTAGAGGACGGACACACATTTTACTTTGGAAATGTCTATCTTTCAAACGATTGACTTTCAGAAAAAATGGTTTTAGAAACCTCAATTTCATTTTACAGACCTTTCTATACACACCCCGCACGGATGAAAAAAAAATAATCCCTCTTAATATTTTATTTACTTATTTTTTATAAAATCATACAGACGGACAGACAGACGAACATGACGAATCTTCAAGGGTTCTGATTTTTTCCATTCGGTTACGGAACCCTAAAAACAGTTGAACATACTAGTTCTGTTTATGATTAAATGTTGTCAGTTACTTATCATAAAACTATAGAAATTTATTTAATTTAGGTTGGCTAATAAAGGAAAATAAAAATAAAATAGCAAACAATTTTCCACACTTTCCTATATTATTATTATTGACCGGAAGGCGTTGAATACATTTTTCTACGCACTTGTGAGTACAAATCGCATTTTACTGAAATATTATTATTTTTGTGGCATACTTTCCCACACTAGTGCGAGAATGTAAAGCAAAAACACACGTGTTCAACATGCCGCATTGTGATCCATTGTGTGTTTAAAAAGTGTTACTTTTCGAGCCTTTCAGTTGAAAAATTATATTCGCTTAAGGTCGCTTTGCTGGGTTAACTTAGTAAAAAGATTATTCATATTGAATTATAATATAATTTTATTATCATAATGAGACCTAATTTAACACAATAACTTAACTTATTATTTCCTAAAAACCAATTTATGAATATGATTTTGTAGCTTTAAGGTAAAATGCGTCTAAAACGTGTCGCATATAAACTAGTTTCACTAGACACTTGACCTTATAGCTTATACATTTTTAATACGATATACAGGTTATAAAACAAGTTTCATTTTCCTCAAAGATTTCTTAGATACACAAATTTACATCAGCTCAAGCAAAATTTGTATCGCTTTTATTTTATTTAAAAATTGCCACCATAATTCCCTGTTATTGTTTGCTAAAATTATAAACAAATTCAATGCCGTAGCATTTACAAACAATCCTGGAATTACTAAAATGTACAAGTACCTACTTAATAAAGCGGTTAAAGGTAAAACAAAACTAAAAACAAATATTAATGTGCATATAAAGGCCCCACGCCATCTTTTAGTTGGCGCTGTCGTTCTTATTTTATTATCGCATAACAAACCATAAAGTACTTGTACATAAAGAACCAAATTTAACAGAATAAACATTACGATTAGTGCTAGGTTTAAATATATTCCTACGAACACAGGATTTAAAGGATCAATTACTAGACGATAAGCATAAAGTACAGATGGAATAATATAAAACAATATCAATATTATAAAAGGTACACCCCAGCAAAGGAGGGTACTTTTAAGACACCTCCTACGAATGTCAAAGTTGAACACTTTCCCAAAATCCACATAATAAATGTAGCACACCACTAGTAACCAACTGTAACACGAAAGTAAACAACACAAGAATGAAGACAAAATATCAACATCGAAATTTTGAAAGTTTTTTAAAATCCTTTCAGGATAAGCCATGAAAAACCACGCTATCAAATAAAGCATATTTGCTGTATTTGCACTGATGAGCACATAGTTCTTGAAGTGGCGAAACTTCTTGTGGATACACCACGACGTTACTCCGTATAAGACAGCTGTCAAAGGCAGCGTGAACAAAATCGAGTAAATAATGTCCCACATGCTTCCATTAGGGAATTTCGAGTCGTGGAAATCGAACATGATGAACGTCGCGTGCGCAGGTCGGTGTGCGCTAATGAGCAGTGATACGCGTCCACACAGATACGTTCCGCAGAGCGTTTTGAGACGAACTTGTAAGAAAAAGCTGCACGAAACGACATTCCAGATCACTCAGGGTTGTTCAAAATAAATAGAAAGTGGTTTCTGTGATTATATCGATTTTCATTTAGAACAAACTTACTTCTGCCCGCGGCTTCGTTCGCCTTAAATCATAAACCATATTTATTTCTGTAAATTCGTTTTAAAAAACACTTTTACACGTCACATCATGTTATGTATATTTTTTTTTTTTTTTTTTTAAACTAGGTGGGGCCGGTGTTTCGTGCCGGACTACTTTGAGAAGAAACAGCCGAAACAAACTCAGAGGTCACGGTCTCTTTTAAAGTCCAGACATTGGTCAAGTCATATAATGACCATGCTTAATGTCTGAGATGGTCTTTTGAAGATTGATTCACTGATTGGACCTGTCCACGTCCAATCAGTGAAAGTATTTGTCAGTGATCGTGTAGCTCGCCTCATTTGGGTTATGAGTTGAACCTTGCCGGCGAACCAGAGAGTGCCAAAAGACATGTTTATGTCTTTTGGCGCTCGCTGGTAGTTTATTGAAAGATTATTTGGAATTGGATGAACAGGTTTTGAGTTTACTCATTTTTAACACTAGTGTAGAAATAAGTATCGATAACATTTTAACGACGTTAACGGAGAAATACGATTCAATTCAATGGTGGCAAAGGCTTGACATAGCGACGATTGAAATTTAACGATTTTTACAAATTTTTGTTATTAAGGTTTGTTATGTTTTATTTCGATGGGACTGTTTAAAATGTTGCAAGCATGAAATGAACTACTTTGAAAAATGCATTATATTGGAGTTAGGGTTGCCAACTTTTTTCAGAAGAACTCCTAATCCTAACTTCCTAACAAATATTATAAATGCGAAAGTAATTTTGAATATTTGTTACCTTTTCACGCCTAAACCACTGAACTGATCATCCTGAAATTTTGCATATACGTTGTCAGGTGTACAGAAACGGACATAGGGTACCTTTCATCCCGAAAAAAGTACTGGCCCTGAGGAAAACAACAATAACGTTCTCATGATAATAGATGGCGCCACGCGTCTTTCGAATTATTATTCAATTATATTATAATAGAAAATTTAGTAGTGTGTGAAGAGTTTAATTGTCAAATTCTAAAATAACGTGAGCGGAGTTGCGGGAAAAAGCTATTAGAGTATAATATTCCCACTGCTGATACACAGGTCTCTTTTCTATAAGAAACAGTATTAATTACGTACTGTTAATTTTATACTCTATTTTTTGTAAGCAGTTTGTTTAACATAATTTTCGTTGTTTTAAAAAAAAACTGTACGCCTCTTGACGTTCTAACTCTAAGTTGAAATACATAGATGATGAGCTCATAATTTTTATCATTTTCAATGTCATCATGTTTATGACTACTCGCTACTTTGCATTCATGAATGAAATCAGGTCTGTCTTTAACTTATTGGAGAGACTGGGCACTTTATGATAATAGGGCTGAAGAAGGATGCAAGTGCGAGGGAAACCAGCTCGAATTGTTCTACACCCTGCCTGGGATAAGCATCAGACGGCTCTGACTGAAAAGACTTTCTGAATTGCATTCGATTTAATTCAAAGTACCTATTTAGGTTCGTATAGTTAGTAAATAACGAATATGTGTAATTAGAAAAAAACTAGAAAAATAAACCGTACTTTATTGCTATTATAGATTATAATAAATCTACAAAAGCAAGAATGTACGCTTACGCTAAACTGAGTTCAATATTCTTGCATTCTGCACACCAAACTAAGTAACACTGCGCAAGAAACATTCCTGGGAAACGCATTTTTTTGTTGTGTGGAAAATCACAGCTTACGGGTAGAACTCAATATTACGCACTCAAAACAATGTGCTGATGGATGCATTGGATAGTACAGGGGTTAACAGGACATTTAAAACTTGTATTTTTTTTTGATAAACTCAAACTCAAAGCATTTATTTCAATTAGACCATCACAGGCACTTTTTAATGTTAAAAAAAAAAACAAAAAAAGCGAAGCTACAGTCACAGCCACAAGGCATAATAACTTGAGAAAGTACTGTAGTTGCACATTCCAAAGCGTAGATCTCTATGGAGAAGAACGGGCAAGAAACTCCATGGACACTCATATAGACACTCCATGGACACTCTAGATATTAAAGGATAAAGTTGGAACTTTATCCTTTAATATCTAGAGCGTTCGCAGATACGGTCCTGTGCAAAAAAAAGCATCTCATTGATGGGAAGAAAAAGTACCTCTCGGCATCGTTAAGGGTATTTTTACACCGTTTATTAAAGTACAGTTGGCAACCCTAGAGAAAATACCTTAAAAAATATTCCGAGATATATGACGCAAGTCAAAACTTAAAACTGGTTTAAGAATCAATTTTATACTACCACTACCTACTTACTATGTGTGAAACAGGTTCGGAATTAGGTACAGACGGCACATCAAGCTGGCCAAAACTGTCAAATTTTCCAAATATATATTATATTTTTTTTTTTTTCTATCAACCTTGAATGCTTTAGCGATAAAGTTGAAAATCTATTAAAGAAATTTGACAAATTGTAGTAGCTTGATGTGCTGGGATAACAAAAGATTATGTTATATTTTTGTTGCAAAACAGTGTTTCACATTTTGTGTAGAACTCCAACGGTGCACGTAGGTCAACTGAGCTGCATATCCGTTTGTAGAAGCACCGACAAATCTGTGGCCAACTTATGAAAACATGCAGTGCAGCACATTATGTAAACGAACATGTTCACCTCGAGAGCAGTCTGCCTAGTCGTTAAACATAAACGAGCAGAAAAAAAATATGTAAAAGAATCAAATATTTTCAAATAATTAAAAAAAAATTGAGTAGTTAGCTAATAAAAAAATATTTAATTAAAAAAAAATGCAATTGATAATTATATGTTTTCAGTCCAGTGGTTTCGGAGTAAATTGGCTGTGACATGCGTACAGACAGACACGCGAGTGAACCTATAAGGGTTCCGTTTTTTCCTTTTGAGGAAAATGGAAGAAAAAATGGAGATATTTTGCACACGAGTCATGGTAGAATATGGTATAAGATATTTTTATAAAAATCTCATTGGCGCTGCAGCTTGTGTCATATTCTGCAGACTGATTAAAAAGAAACGAAGAGCAAAACCGCATTAATGGGTGAAGCTCTTCCTGCAATGACATGCTGGAGACAAAGAAAAATTTAAAAAAGATTCTTTTAGTGGAATACCATAGTATTGGCTTAGTTTCAGAAAAGTGGTCTCTTGGCCCCCGCATGTATATAATTGCATTGTCCCCCGAAGTATAGCTCCTCTTGAAGTAAAATGTCTTGCGGATTAGATCAGCTTCCCGCCAAGTTTCTATATTTTTGGTACCCACTTTAGATTTTTTTAACCCGCCAGTGTGCTTGTCATGTAATTTGCGAAGAATTACCGAGGTAACATAGGTGATTAAATAAAATAACGCCAAAAATTCAACAATTTATTTCAAGCAGCCCCGATAACAAGTATTTTTGAAATAATCTTAAAGTTAGGAGAATAGATAATAAAACATAACCTACATTTATCTTAAATGATAGTGATCATAATATTTTGCGTATCTCAGTCCTCTTTTTCTAATAAGCGATGAAAATATCGACTACAGTGCAGCCATGCCTAGAAGTTACCTACTTCAACGACGTAACGTCTTCACTCTGGACGCTCTTAATGTGAAACGTCTTTCTACATCGTTCTCACATGTATGTATAATGGATTATGTAACCTAGATCTTGTAAAATTTTATGATTTAAGAGATGTCTGTGGAGTTTCTTGCCCATTCTTCTCGATAGAGATCTTCGCTTTGGAATGGGCAACCACAGTTCTTTCACAAGTTTTATACCTTATGACTGTAGCTTCGTTTTATTTCTTTTGACCTTCAAAAGTGCCTGTAGTGGTCTTGTTCAGGGGAATCCAACATAATTTTATGAATGTCCAAGTTTAGTCTTTTTGTAACCGTAGCGGACCAAAACAAATGCAGTGACCTCTAAAAAATTAAATAAAACTAACTTCGCAGGGCTAGACTGCAATGAAGCGTTCTGCAGTCGCGGGAAGGTTAGGTAAGGCGCTGGAATAACTGACTTAGGGACATTTTTAAACAATGTTCGCGCAATATTTATTGATGTCCCATAAAGTTTTAAATAGCTGGCGTGCCGGTTGAAAGACCTACGCGGGCCGCTCGTGTAGTCGCGGGTGGCTCGAGGGACGTATAGTATGTTGGACAGACCTGGTCTAATTGAAATAAATGCTTTGAGTTTGAGTAAGTTGCGTATTATAACTTCTCTCCAAGAAAACTTGTTCTTGATTTTTTTTTCTTTTAGATAATGTTTACTGTGATATGTTAAGGTGAATCGTCGAAGCAATACTTGACATTCTCATTACATCTCCAGAAAACTTTTGATTCGAACCTTTATTTAAAAATCGTCTCCATATTTCCCAATTACTCTTTAATCTAATTAAATATATAATCAATGCGAAATGGTTCAAGCCGTATCCTACTGCGATTATAATATCAATGGCCAGGATATCGAGTTCCAATATGTCAAATAAAGCGCCTAACACTGTAATATTGCTGAATATAAAAATCAACGTAGCTATGTAGCAGCGACGCCATTTGCAAAGAGATATACTCGCAAATTCACTACCTCGGAATAAACGATATAAGACAGTTACATAAATAACAAAACTAATAGTTGCGGGGATTAATATCGTTGAAATTATGAGAGTTTTCAACATTTGAAATGTTATTATTTCTGTCAATGAAATAAAATAACAATATAGGAACACCAACAACTAAAATTAATACAAAAGGTAGACCCCAAGCACATAGGTTACACTTAAGGTATTTCCTATGAATGTTAAGGAAAAAAACTTTAACAATATAAACATAAAATACAGCACAACACTAATACCCTAATTAAGATTTGGCACAAATAATCAAGCACCTTGGCTATAAATACACTAAGAATAACGTAGTTTCTGAAAAGGCGGAACTTTTTGAAGATGCACCACGATGTCACTCCGTATATGGCCGCAGCGAATGTCAGTGCAAATATAATCCAGTTGTAAATGTTGTGTGCAGTATCACTAATGAGTTTTGCGAGGGGTTGTTGGTCGCTTTTACGGTTAAATAAATTAAACCAGGGAATGGTATAATGTAATAATAAATAATAAAATTTATTCAAAAATATAAGGTACAAAAATGTACAGTTTTTCTTAAATCTATGTCGAGTTCACCCATGATTTGTGCCTGAACTAGGTAATCCTGTGTTTCAGGCGATTGGAGGTAACATTAATTGATTAAATAATCATATTATCATATTAATCTTATTGGTACCTATGTAAAAAGGGTATATAAAATTATATTATCTTAACTTAGCTTACTAATTAAAAAATAACAATAATAGGAACAATATTTACTTTAGCACTAATAATAACTTCTCTGTATCTTCATAGGACATAGTTTGAAGAGCTTCCTTAAGGGTTTTCTTACAGTTACTGTGATTTAAAAAGTAGATGTTTATTATTTCATTTAGCCTGTTATATAGTAGCGGTCCGAGGTACATATAAAACTTCGCTGTGAAAGCATGTTTTGTACTTTTTTGAGGGCAAACTATATATTTCCGTCTTTTTTTTAGTAAATTCAGTGCAGTATAAATGTATACTGTTGTTGTAATAACTGTAGTCGTAATCACCGTTATCATAATCACTGATATAATTTGTACTGTTATTGTAATCACTGGTATAATTTATACTGTTGTTGTAATCACTGGTATAATTTATACTGTTGTTGTAATCACTGGTATAATTTGTACTGTTGTTGTTATAAATGTAGTAAGAATCACTTTTGTCATTGTCAACCATGATCAGAGTCACGAGTGCAGGTGGACAATGGTACGATGGGTCGTGATCCTATTTTTGTAGACGCCAATGTCTACAGTTTGTAAGTTCTGTTATAAAAATAATTTCTGCCTGAGATAGTTCTTTCAATATGTTTGTAGTAATTAAGTCATATCTGGGTGCTTTATGCCATATTAATTTTTATATATATTTATATAAAAATTTCAAGGTGGTACTCGCAACCGGCGTGCGTGTATGACCAGATGTATGAAAGTGGACGAGGCAAAAGGAGTATGTAAGGATCGTAGCAGGTTGCTTTCTGTAGTTTCTGCCTCTCTATGAGAAAAGGCGTGAATTTATTATTGTATGTATGTAAAAGTTTCAACACTTCAAAAACTATGTGTTTCTAACCAACTGTTCCGTACTTAGCTGACTGTTTAAAGGCAGCATTCGGATAATCTATAAAGATATTAGATACTGGTGAAATAAAACAAATAAATTTAGTAATACCTATAATTGTTCAAAGATTTATACCTCTAAAAAGGCATACGAATATAATAGGTCTGTATTTACAATTAATCTCGCATCATCAATTTCTTATCAGTCTAAAAAAGTATTTTGCTGGACTTAGGCCAAGCAAGCATCTAAGCGTCTCGTGCTTCTCGCGACCGTTACAAGGCCAACTCCGAGTAGGCCACTCATAATAACTATTATTTTATCGGCATTGTACTCCTTTTTTGTATTCATTTTATCCTTTGTACAACATTTTTTTCATCACTTTTCATAAACACGTACTCTACGATGTCATTCTCCAATGTATCTTTGTGCACATTGTATTTTCAACCTAGCGGACTTCTCCTGGGGCAAGTAAGCGACTTTTCCACGGACAATAGAGTCTACTTATCAGTTCCTGTGCAGAGGCACATGAACTCTTTAAGGCCCTGCTGTCTTTCTTTACGCTGTAATTCACTCTTCCTTTGGACCTTCCAATTTCTATGCGCCACTTTGCGCTACCTCTGCCAACGACTCATTGTTGTTTACATCATTTATAATGATACGGCTGTCCGAAGCATCGGCGCTAGTGGTGTCGAGCCTCTCGGTCGTTTGCTTTTCTACAACAAACCGGTTCGTTAGCGATGGTATAAAATTGCACAGTGTTCACATAATGTGAACCCTTAGCTCGCTGCTGCATGACGTCGTCGATGTCACCGGCGGCAACGGTTGTGTTATCGGCTGAGTACAGACTGCGTGTGAGTGATGTGGTGCTATGGCGACTTCTAGCCTTATTATTTTGCGAGACTTCGACTGCGAATATACCTTCTCCTTTATATTATTTGTATTCCAAGGTGTGATTTTCATATCGCCATAAGTATTTGAGAGATCCACGATACTGATCGATTGGACCACACCTTCTTTCAAATAAGTATCCAACGCGAATATTGTTCAAATACACTGCCCGTTCCATATCCACCAGCGACGCAAAGTCCATGTTGTTAGTATCCGCTTTTAAACTATTTATTTGGTATACAGTAATACTTGTCTGTTTTAAAAGTCAATGTGTGTTGTGTATGTGTGTGTGTCTTCTTGTTTTCAAACAAAACAAAACAAATTAATATTTTTTTATTTATTCTTTACTATCTCGGGATTTTTTTTTACACATGAACGATCCCGAGGTCGTGCGAAGACTGATCAATACTTAGCCTTGACATTCTCATTTCATCTCCAGCATATTTTTGATTCGATCTTCTATTTAAAAATTGTCTCCATATTTCCCGATTACTCTTTAATCTAATTAAATACACAATCAGTGCTATTTTGTTCAAACCGTATCCTACTGTGACTATAACATCAATGACCAGGATCTGGAGTTCTAATATTTCAAATAAAGCAGTTAATACTGTAAGATTGCTGAATATAAAAATCAGCGTAGCTATGTAGAAGCGACGCCATTTGCAAAGAGATATACTCGCAAATTCACTACCTCGGAATAAACGATATAAGACAGTTACATAAATAACAAAACTAATAGTTGCGGGGATTAATATCGTTGAAATTATAACAGCTTTCAATATTTGAAATGTTATTATTTCTGGGTCATTGAAATAATATAACAATGTAGGAATACCAACAACCAAAATTAATACAAATGGTAGACCCCAAGCAAATAGATTGCACTTAAGGTATTTCCTATGAATGTTAAGGCAAAAAACTTTAACAATATAAACATAAAAAACATAGCACAACACTAATACCCAGTAATGAAACGCTAGGGCACAATACCATATTATAGCCGTAATTAAAACACGCGCTACAAGATAGCGGTTAAACAGCTCAGTAAGTAGATATATTTTTAAGATTTGGCCCAAATAATCAAGCACCTTGGCTATAATTGCACTAAGAATAACGTAGTTTCTGATAAGGCGGAATTTCTTCAAAATGCACCACGATGTCACTCCGTATATGGCCGCAGCGAGTGCCAGTGCGAAGATAATCCAGTTGTAAATGTCGTGTGCAGTGCCACCAATGAGTTCTGCGAGGGGCTGTTGGTCGCTAGCACGGTTAAATAAATTAAACCAGGGAATAGTATAATTTATACTGTTGTTATAAACACTGGTATTTGTACTGTTGTTGTAATCACTGGTATAATTTATACTGTTGTTGTAATCACTTGTATAATTTATACTGTTGTTGTAATCACTTGTATAATTTATACTGTTGTTGTAATCACTTGTATAATTTATACTGTTGTTGTAATAACTGCTGACGTAATCACCGTTATCGTAATCACTGGTATCATTTGTACTGTTGTAGTAATGACTGTTGTTGTTGTCGGCCATGATGAGAGTCGCGTGTGCAGGTCGTCGAGCGGTGATGAGCAGTGACACGCGTCCACAATGTAACACGCCACAGAGCGCTATGATACCGGATCAGATATTTTGCCAGTATACGTCAAACAAGTATGCAGATAAATTGATATTTTCCGTTTGGATGTCTATTTTTTTAAACAACACCTTAATAGTGTGCATAACTTATATATCATATTGTTTAATTTTTTTTCATAATATTTATTAAATACATTAAAGTGTAATTATAACATGTAAGTTGTTTATATAATAAACGAGAAAATACTAAATGACAATTTCAGACGAAAATATTTTCATGTTTCATACTTTTTAGAGCGTGATTTTTCAGTAGACGGGTTTTAGTTTTTTTAACTTATTTTCTCGAGTAACTTGCTTTTTGCATGTTCTCACTTTTTTCCATCAGTTAATCAAGCTCTCAGAGTTGAAAGTTTTTTTTCAACGGTTACAACCATCGAGACCCAGGATAGATCATGAATTGCAATCATTTGCTTTCGTTCATACAGGGTGTAAACAGACCCTTCACATAGCCATCAACCAAGCATTCTGTACATCAAACTAAGCAACTTTAATCAAAAATTTTTGCTGGGAATCAACTTTTTTTTTGGTGTGAAAAATCATGTTTTAAGGTAGGACTCGATGGAAACCACTCAAAGCATTGTGCTGATGGATGGATTGAATAGTACGGGGGTCGTGGAGGTGTGTAAAGTAAAAATCTTACATTAAAAAAACTTGTGAAAAAGTTGGAACTTTGATCCTCAATATCTCCCTAACTAGAAGGTTCCCAGGTATGGTCTAGAACAAAAGAAATTTCGCAAAGACCGGGAGAACAAGTGCCTTTCGGCTATGTTAAGGGTCTATTTACACCCGTTATACTACTTCTTAGCGTGTCAATAGCAACCTTAACTGTGTCTCCCCTGAACTTGATTACGAGTTGCAATAATACAAATACCTAGACCAAAGATGCACTAACAAGTTTTAATTTAAATTAACAGTTAATTAGTAATTTTATAGAGGATATTAGTCATTTAATACGTCTGAACGTTCTAATGTTATGTTCCCTTATAAGTCCATAAGAATACAAGGTCACGCGAGTAAAGCCGGCAAAGCTAGTTTTTAATAATACCCAATAAGGCTTTCAAAGGCTACAACAAATATCCAGCAAGTTTAAAATCGTATAGCTAGACTCGTAAACATACATTATTCATTAAAATTTTAACAGGCACATTTACAAACTATCAAGCCAGTTTTATTTCCCTCAATATTCATTACATCATCTCATTTTAAACACGACGGCACGGTTGGCGCAGTGGCTGAGCGATTGACTGCTGCGCTTCGTGTCGCGGGTTCGATTCCCGCACGGAACAAATATTTGTAAGGCCTACAGGTAGTTGTTCCGGGTCTGGCCTTTTGTGTATGTGAGCTTAAATGTTTTTTAACGCACCCACGATACAGAAGAATTTCCTAGTGTGGGGCAAGGTTTTTTTTCAAAAAAAGCTTAATTATTATCATTGTTAGTCTTCCTATTCTATATTACTCATTATCTCCATAGTCACTCCCTTTCTAATCATAATTGCTTATGTCTTCTTTTAAGTAAAATATATTTGCGCATTTGTTTTAACTTATGGTGCACAGACTTACTCTTTGACTAACACCCAGAAATCCAAACTCAAGTTTTGCTAATGAGCAATGGAGCGCAGTTCGTGGTCGAAACACAATCTTGCGCTAAAAAACAAATATAGCTGACATGGCTCAAAAGGCTGCCCAACTCAAATGGGACTGGGCAGGACATGTGTCTGCAGCATGCCAAACAAACTGTGGGCCAAAATAGCAGGAAACTGGTGCCCTGACACAGTGAGGCGGGTTGCGGAACGAACTGGACATGTTCCGTCAGAACTGGAAGGAGGACGCGCGGGTTCGCGAGAAATGGAAAGAGTGAAGGGAGGCCTTTGTCTAGGAGTGGGACAGAGCATCTAGGGAAAAAAAAATAAGCAGTAATTCTTTATTAATCTTTCCTGGGTTTAAATGGCTGCACATGATAGCGTGTCAGTAATTTGCACATACAATTCATCAAGAACCGAGCGATGTTCCTTGTTATAACAAAAACTATCACAGCAATCACTCAACTCCTGCGGAAAATCTGTTGACCAATTACAAATATCATGACATTTATTTATTTGTGCCCCATTCGATTCCGTGAAAAGCACTTGCACAAGCTTGTGACATCCTGATCCGGATAGGTCAATTTTAGGCAGCCAACACAGCCTAGAGGAAGTGAGCAAAGAGGGCGATTGAAGCCGTACGTAATATCGATAGCATTTAGCATAGCATAATCAGCCGATTATGCTATGCTAAATGCTATATATAATATCCCACTGCTGGGACACGCGGCCTCATCTCTAGAGAGGGAATGGGCTATAATTCACCACACGGGCCCAGTGCGGGTTGGGAGATGTCACATGTCTTCGAATTTTTGGTTCTAGGACGAGGCGGTTTCTTTACGATGTTTTCCTTCACCGTTTTGAGAGCAGTAGTGATGAAATAAATTAGACAAAGTAATGCACCTGCCTGGGATCGAACCCACGACTTACTGTGCCACCACTGGGCCACCGCTGCTCTCATAGCATTACTTTCCTTCAATACCTGTAGCCAGAAATGATGGAATTTGAAAAGTAATCGGAAATTATGGCGGGAATTCGTCTAAAAGAGAAAACAAAGCAATAGATATGAAATGATGTTGTGTAACATTTATAGTAGACGTGTGACGTGTACTGTCGCTGCCAACTGTAGTTCGCTCGATGGTCGGCAGCGCAGAGTCCTGGACTCCTGAGATACAGTGATGTTGAAAGGAAGAGGAAGATGACGAGCTCCCGCCCATTCCGCAGCAGACGCACTGGGAGTCGGCAGAGGGCAGACAACGCGCTATTCCGTCCCCCCCCTCCCAAAATAGGTCTCAAGTCTCGGGACCTTAATAATGTCTTTAAAAAAAAAAGGAATATTGAAATTTCTGTTTCTATGGAAAATCTAAAATCAAGACTAATTTAGCTGTAACACAATTTTTCGAAAATGTTCTCTGATAACTTTTTAGACTTATGTATCCTGCTTATGCGTGTGAAGTTTCATTAAAATCGGTTCAGTCATTTAGAAAAAAAAGGGCTTGAAATTTGTATGAAATGCCGTAAGTCGTAAACGCTCTTAAGTGCGTGACAGCTAACGAGAATATTAGTATCACACGTGATAGCTTCTCGAAGTATACGACCGTGCGTTAGTTACACGAAGTGTTAGTAAAAGCTGCGCATGAGTCTCGTAATAACGCAGCAACATGTGTCGCTGTCACGCACAGGACCAAATACACGGCACAATTTTTCTACTTCATCCAATTTTTTTGAATTTTCCGGACATGTCCGGAAAATTCTGATTTCATTTTCTGAATTCTGGAATTCATCAGTGTCCGGAATGAGGGGAAAATTCGAAAAGATTCAGAATTTTACAACAATGAGAAAATAACAAACAGTTTATTCCAAAATAAAGCTAAATGAAATATAACTTTAAATAAATTCAGTTAAATTGTGTTGCACCATTTAAAAGCAAAAAGTCGGTAATTTTCTTCAAATGCTCGGAATTTTCTCTGGAAATAAAAATCATAGATCTGGTAACCCTATCCACAACCCAGTTAGTACTGGTTAATACGACAGATTCAGATGTGACAACACAGTCGGTATAATAAAAGCGTTAGCCCGAAACTCACAATAACATGGTCGGACACAAACTAATATGGTTAATGAAAGTAAGTATCACTTAGTTATCTAATCTGTTTACCTTGCCTTATCGGCACAGGTCGTATGAGTTCTAGTAGTTAATGTAAGCTTTTGATAACGGCCAGTATTCCATGAAAAATGTTGTTTCATCCGTTGATTTGTGTGAAAATATAGTTTGAGTGTAATCAGCCGCGCATTGTACTAGTTAATAATAATAAAGCTTTATTTGTTCTCACAGTATAAAACCTTAAGATTAGAAGTTACAATAATTAACAGTGATCGTGGTTTTATAGTCACAGTACGGATCGCAACTGGCATCTTAGCTAGATTACAGAGTAACCTGTGTTAAAGATACCAGTCCCTTTTCCCTATAAAATTTTAAGACAATTTCACACGAGATTCAAAGTTTTTTTATGCAATCTAGATTTTATTAACAATGCGAGAAAACAAAAAATAAAATAAAGTAGAAATTAAAAAATACTAGTTATGAGAGAGACCGCTTCGCTGCATAGAATTGACACAGTCTTCTGTCGACTACATAATACAGAATTAACAAAAATGACATCTATACAGGGTTAGGTACCACATACTCAGTAAAGAAATTTTTCATCAGTAATTTTTTTTTAAATCAGCTGTTCCCTACAAAAGTGTAATACCTACACGGTCAAAATGTATGGAACAGCAGATTTTTTTTACAATAACGACATTTAAAAAAAAATTAAATGACAATTGTTTTTGCTTCGGTGATTCCAGCCTGTATAATGTAGATTAAAAGCACGTGAGAGCTACATACATGCTGTAGAATAAAGTGACCGTTTCGTACTGCACTTTTAACGTAAGTGACAGCTCCGCAGTGAAGAATCAACGTACGAGACAGCTGCATCCATATTTTAGTAACTTGCGTGATGAAAATCATTTTTACGCAATATTTGATCAATATCAAAGGACCCCGACCCTTGATCGAGCCAGCCCGCGATGCTGAGCCTGTAGTTCTAAATCAGCCCCTAAATAATAACGTCATTCAGATCCAGCCAGCCTTTTTGCTGTCCTCCCCCAGCGACGCCCTAAGCCGAAGCTCGTAACCCACAGGGTGCCCTTAGCGTGTAGTGGCTTAGTTTGTATGTTTTTTTCCCCAATCTGGAGGCCTTACTCTCAAGGCACCCATAGGATAGCCCGGTTAAACAGACAACAACCTAGGTTGGCCGACGAGATGGCTTTCACAAAAAAAAAAAAACTATCAAAAGTCATCTACGGATGACGAAATCAAAATCAAAACATTTATTTCAAATAGGCCAGTTACAGGCACTTTTGAACTGTCGAAGCAAAGACAACAATGAAAAGTAGGTACAGTCCCAGTCACAAGGCATAAAAACTGTGAAAGTACTGTAGTTGTAGTACACCCTTGCAAAAGTAATCTCTATGGACCTCCTTCCTCTATGATACGAACTAAATAAAGTAAATTGATACCACGATCTGAGGCTTTCTTGTATTATTAATGTCGATTGCGCTGGTTTCAACGACTTTTCTTATTCGACGCACCGCTATATCTGATACCTACATCTGACAGACTATTTGACATCGAAAAAAAAAAATTTAATCCGTTAGACTGATCACCAAAAAATGATGGACAAGTATTTTTCTTTTGTCACATAATCAAAAAATGACGACGATACAACGCATCAAAATTCAAGAGAGGGGGTTTGTGACGTCACTGGCTAGTAAAAAGTAACAGAAATTGACTGAATTGACGTCACACGGGATTTCATAGAGCTGTATCGTGGTAATTTTTCGTTTACATGACTAAAGAAAAAATAGTTCAATATTTTTTGATAATCTAACTGACGGACTAAATAGATTTTTTGAGTTAAATACCCCTACTTTAGTTTACTTATACCAATTCAATTTAGTTCATTATTCCCTGCCCATACATAGTATGTATACATATTCATAGGACTCGTACTCACTGCTTTCAACATGGACCCGAAACAATAATTATGTTTCTCAGTAAAACCTGGCGTTATCATAGTCACAAGATAAACATAATCGATGACATGAAACATAGAAAAACTGGTTTAATCACATTAGTTTGTGTCTGACCATGTTACGGGAGGGACAAATCTGTATCTCACGTTTAAATTGTTTTGATATAAAAATGGATATTGTCAACAAAATCTAAGTGCAACGTACAGCGATATGGCTGATTTTGATATCGTCGTTGAAAACTTAACAGTAGAAGAAAGTGAGGTGAACTCATCATGCAAAGCTTACGTCATCGGACACTACGTCCATTTCGCTATTACAATGGTTACATTCACTTACGGAGTGACATCGTGGATTCTTATAAAGAAGTTTCGCAATTTCAACAACTACGTGTATTCTAGTGCAGTGTTTGTGAACATATTACGTTTAACACTAGTGACAGTTGCTGACGTTCCTTGCCATCGACACTTTCGTTCACAGATTAATTTCTTCATCTTTATATATTTAACGACGGTGTACAACTATTGGTCGTTGGTGATGTGTTACATGTTTTACGTTGACATTGTAAAAGTTTTTCATAAAGATGTTAAATGGAAGATTCTTAAAAGTTCTCTCTTTGCGTGGGGTGTGCCTTGTTTAGTGGTGATTGTGTGTCGATTGATATTACTTATCATTGAACGGGCAATCGAAAGTGATAAAGAGAAAAGAATACTTTTGACTATAACAATTTTCACATTCGTCTCGTGTAATATTATACCTTTTATTATAAACTTCATAATTTTCATGAAACTTGTGTATTCTTTGTTTTTATGTAAAAACAAAAAAGCTGCTGTGGTTTCAAAAAATGAAGGAGTGAAAGAAAAATTGAATCGTTTGTGTACAGCAACTGCCATGTTTATTTTAACTAACGTCAACGTATTGACGTTAGCTTTATGGGAGCTTCTTAAAGTTTCATTTCAATTGCGTGCTATAACACTGTATTTACAAATCCTAGCTTTGGCCTTGTTCGTCCCTCTGTTGAGGAGTAACCGGAGGATATGGGCCGAGTTTTATAAGAATCGTTTGAAATATCTGTGTCAGAATTATTGTAGTTCTATTTGATCGTAAAATCAAGAGGATGGACACTAGCGTTCCTGAGTCTGCTTTTAAAGATTAAAAAAAAAGAAAAAAAAATGTTTTAATGTTTGTTTGTTTTAATGTTTTTATTTTGTGTTAATGTGTTTTTTATTAAATGTAATCATAGTAATTAAGTCAGAACCATTCAGTTATCTGTTCATGAGTGTGTATGATGACATAATTTGCGTGTATTGCTGTACGAAATAAATAATGTAAGACCTAAAAGTTTCGTTTGTCAACATGTTTACCCTTGACTTAGATAGTAACGTGTGTAATGGATATATTGTAGAAAAAAATGTGGTTTCCGTATATGTGATTTAAGGCATAACTAAATTATTGTTCATCTCTGTTACATACCACACTCAACATTACTATACGTACTCGTAAGCTGTCACGCATGGTACTTCAACGCTTTGCTGCTGTCACGCACGTTACTTCTAGACTGTGCAACTGACACGCAAGTTACTACATACTCCTGACAAAATCATAAACTACTAGATTTCTGCCCACGGCTTTTTAATTATACCTTGTCTGTTATTCTTATGTATAAGCTATATCACTATAAAGTTTCATCAGAAACTATTTTTTTGTGTGAAAGAGAAACAAACATCTACCCGTCCATCCTCAAAAACTTTCGCATTTATAATAGTAGTAGTTTTTTATTATGCAATAAGTTTCATTTCTAGCAACAACAAATAAAGTTTTTGAATAAGTAACACTTCTAAATATGCCAATAGCCTCGACTAACATCTGAGGAGGTTCTCGCTTGGCAGCTGGATCAAGGGCTTGATTCAGAAAGCAGTACTTTTGTACACAGCGCGTATTGTTAGGAGGTTCCTTTCTCAAGAGCCTTGATCACCGGTAGCTCGGAACCTGTTCCCGATGCCTACTATTTTTTTTGTAATGTTTTTTGTATAATTTTTGTTAATGAAAATATTTGAAAATGTAAATAATATGTAAAGAAAATTAATAAATAAATAATAAAACTTAGATGGATGCGATCCCCTTCGTTATCACTGGCAACTAAAATGCCATTACAAACTGAACAAGATAAGAAGGAAAACTAAAATCGATTCTAGATAATACTGAACATCTGGTTAAATCACATTAGTATGGTTCTGACCCTGTTATCGTAACGTACGAAGTGCAGCTTTGAGGCAAAACGAAATCTGCAGTCCATATTTTTGTTTTAAAGTAAATAATGCAAAATGAGTGTTACATCTGAGTGTGAGCCCTGGTTCATCTTGGACGATGACACCAGTGAATCAAACTCGACAGGGAGTGACAGTGATAGCAAACACACATCATTGGTTCCTTTCATAATCTTTCATTATATTCAATTGGGCATGACTCTGGTGACGTTCATATACGGAGTGACATCCTGGTGCCTCATCAGGAAGTTTCGCAGTTTCAACAACTACGTGTATCTCAATACAGTCTTTGTGAACATATTTCGTTTAATTGTTGTGACAATAACTGATATCCTTATCGACGGAAAGTTTGATTCAGTCTTTGTTTTCTTAACCTTCATGTTTTTTTCAACGGTGTACAACTATTGGTTGTTAGTGATGTGTTACATGTTTTATGTGAATGTTGTAAAAGTTTTCAATGGAGACATTAAAAGGAAGTTTCTCAAAAGCTTTCTCCTGGCTTGGGGCGTGCCTGTAACAGGATTGATCATTACTTTAATCATGTTACTTATTATTGAACGGGCAGTAGAATGCGATAAAGACAAACTTATTCTTTTTGGTATCACCATCCTTGCTATATTATCTGGTGAATGTTTGCCTTTGATAGTAAACGCGGTCGTTTTTACGAAACTTGTTCGTTCTTTGTTTTTTTGCAAAGACAAGAAGCCGTGCGTGATTCCTAAAGAGGAACGAAGAAAAGAAAACTGGCGTCGTTTCTCTACAGCCGTGGCTATGTTTATGTTGACAAACATCAGCATTGTGATCTACTTATTATTTGGTTTCTTTATTAGTAATATTTTGTTACAGACAATTTTATTTAGCTGTCAAATTATTTTTCTTTCATTATTTGTTATTTTAGTCAAGAGTAATCGTACGTTATGGTACGAGTATTATGTGAATAGAAAGAATAGAACCATGTCGTGAGTACTATTATATCTATACTAATATTATGAAAAGGTTAAATTTATTTGTATGTAGGGTGTAATCTCCGAAACTAATGATCCAATTCTAAAAATTCTTTCACTGGCAGAAAGCTATATTATTAGTGAGTGCTATAGGCTATAAATTATATTTATATCATGCATATGAGCCGAGCTATCACAATTTTTGCAGACGAAGTCGGCCGGCGAAGTGCTAGTTGTGATATATCATATTAAGAATAATGTGTTATAGTGTAAGGCACTAGTTTAAGTATACCATGGCAACCAAGAGTGGTTAGCGGCCGCCCGTCAGAGGGCGCCAGCGCATCTCCACTAAGTTTGTAAGGTAATTGTAAGATAGTCAAGTAAACTACCCATTCTGTTTGGATTTTAATTTATGTAATTATATTGTGATTTCTAAACACCTGCGTTTCTATTAATTTAATTAAACGTAATATGTAACTGTTTATTTCAATCAAATAAACATTTTTCTTTTTTGTCTGCGTGTTTTCACTCATCAAACACACACTTTACATTTTTACATTGCATAGCTATCACATAAAGTTTTGAACGGCACAGCTGATCATGTTTTATTTATACAATCACTACGAGAAGCTCCCAATCATTTCGTCATTCTAGGCAACCGCGCGGAGCGGTATGCTACGGCGTAACTATAACCTCCCTACAGCGTAACTAACACCTCCCTAGGGCGTATGTAACCCCTCCCTACGGCGTAGCTAACATCTCCCTACGGCGTAACTAACACCTCCCTAGGGCGTATGTAACCCCTCCCTACGGCGTAGCTAACATCTCCCTACGGCGTAACTAACACCTCTCTACGGCGTAGCAAACAACTCCCTACGGCGTAGCTAACACCTCCCTACAGCGTAGCTAACACCTCCCTACGGCGGCGTAGCTAACACGTCCCTACGGCGTAGCTAAAAGCTCGTTACGTCGTAGCTTTTACCAAGTTACGGCGTAGCATGATATATTTTCTGTGATACCGTTCGTCTCTTTTTGCGACAAGCACAGTACGTAATTATCAACCGTATAATATGAATAACGTTTTAAAACTGAGTTTTGCTCCATCTTGGTGTACAGAATGCTTGATGATGTGATGAGTCCTTTCATATTCAAATTACCCCTACTTTCGGCCCGTACAATTTGGCAAACGATGCACCAAACACCCTCCACCACCACCAGATGTGCCCCGCGACCATCGTCCGCGTGAAATTTGCAGTGTTAAATATACTTTATGACCTATTCTCATACCTACCAAATATACAAAAAAAAAACATAATAATCGGTCGATCCGTTTCGGAGGAGTGCGACCACAAAAACGGTGACACAAGATTTTTATATATATATAAGATTTAAATCGAGATCATGAACATTTTCGAGTTATCTACACAAAAAACAAAACAAAACGTAAAACTCAATTATATGGTGGCTGTATAGTCTATAATCTCGCCAAGACACTTCAAGACAGCGAGTGCGAGAGTGTATACAACGTGCACCAGAAAGGTGTGGTCTTATTTCAGGGTGTGATTCAGACCATCGAACCGAACAAATTTCTCAATGAGACCACCACCGAAATCGCTCGTCTAGCCTCGGTGTTCCTCACTTGGCAGTACACTCTCGCACTCGCTGCATCTTGGAGTGTCTCGGCGAGATTATTGACTGTACAGCCACCATAAGAGTGAGTCGGCGAGAATGTACCTTAAAACAAATTGGAATCGGAAACGATGACTTTTAATCTTTGTGTTTGTCTAGCAGATTTTTTGTTTTCTGTTCCTGTATTTTTTATATGAGTTTTTAATATTTTGTGTCACTAAACAAGGTATAGTTTAAATCTATCCTAATATTATAAAGCTGAAGCGTGCTTGTTTGGTTGAACGCGTTAATCTCAGGAACTTCTGGTTCGATTTGAAAATTTCTTTTAGTGTTAGATAGCCCATTTATCGAGGAAGGTTATAAGCTATAAAATTTTACGCGGACGTAGGTCGCGGGCAACAGCTAGTCATTCATAACGTTAAAAGGGATATTTATCTGATTTTTATTTTCCGACCTATTCTGACGTGTTTATTTTTAAACTCAAAAGAAAGTAACAGCAACAACAATTTTAGTACTGGGTAATACGATACCCCTTGGTAAGACTGGTTGTCAGACTTTCATCTTCAGACTCTACTCGTAACGAATGTTAAAGATCTACAAATGACAGCGGGAACAACAGCTTAACGAGGCACGGAGGAAACTCGGTATGTAATGATGGTCACATGGACCAAGCTCCTCGTCTTACTTAGTATTAACTATTATCTCATTTCTAACTGTACCTTATTCAACTCAATCTATCAATGGACTCTTAGGTCTTCCACTACTCCAAGAGCCATCTACATCACATGCTATAGATAAATGACTTCCACACAACTTCGTTAAACCGACGAACCAACTTCCTCTTACAAACTGGTTTTCAAACAAATATAATAATTACAAGTCATCGCACCACGACCCACGACTTTTATTTTGAGTTAACGGTGAATAATAAACCTACGAAGATACCAATTTAACTAAGGTTATATTTTATAACGCTGTGAGGTGCGTATGGGTGTAGACGCGTGTCACTGCTCAAAACCACGCACCGATCTGCGCACGCGACGCTCACCATGGCCGGCAACGACAATATAAACGATACCAGTGAATATAACAGTGTTATGAACCCACCCAGTGATGAGGGTCCACAAAAATTCAATGAACTCGTCGGTGAAGATGCGATGGTCGTCATTGCCTGGATTATATTCGTACTGACTCTTGCTGCGGCCCTATACGGAGTGACATCGTGGTGGCTCATCAAGAAATTTCGGCTTTTCAGAAACTATGTGATTCTCAGTGCAATTATAGCGAAAATGCTTACGTGTTTGTGCTATCTCATAAACAGATATCTAATTACGGAGTTATTGATCCAGTATATACTAGTGCGTATTTTAACTTTGACTTTAATACTGTATTGCGCACTTGCGTTTCATTGTTGGTTGCTAGTGTTGTGTTACATTTTTTATGTTGATTTTGTTAAAGTTTTTCATCTTGATATTCATAGAAGGTACCTTAAAAGTAGCCTATTTGCTTGGGGTTTACCTTTAATATCAAGCATAGTACTTATTATTCCTACATTATTGTTTTCCGTTTATGACACAAAAGAAATAATAACAAGAGAAATTTTCACTGCTCTCATCACTTTAATGTTATTAATTCCCGTGATTATTAGTTTTGTTATTTATATAATAGTTTTATACCGTCTGTTCCGTGGTAGTGAAGTTGCTGCGAGTACATCTCTTAGCAAATGGCGTCGCTTCTACATAGCTTCGTTGGTATTTGTACTCAGCAACGTCATAGTATTAGCCGCTTTTATTGAAACATTGGAAATCAAGATCTTGACTATTGATATTATAGGCGAATTAGGAGACTACTTAAATACAATAGCTTTGACTGTGTATTTGATTGTATTAAAGAGTAATCGGGCAATATGGCGAGAATTTTTGAAAAACAGATCAAAATGTCACATCGAATCAAACGCCACATTCACAGTCGAAATGAAGTAAGGTATGTATGTACTACCGGATTTACT
Organism: Noctua fimbriata; assembly: GCA_905163415.1. Lineage (NCBI taxonomy): Eukaryota > Metazoa > Arthropoda > Insecta > Lepidoptera > Noctuidae > Noctua > Noctua fimbriata. The sequence continues at coordinate 10,033,156 of LR990946.1, forward strand.
GACGGTTCGCCACCTTCCACCCTTATGCCCTTAGTAATAAGGTTGAAAAGTGGTCGACCGTCAGTGAACTCGGTAGTGCAATACAGGGTGGCGACGACAATGCGACAATAAATTAGACTGCGTATACATCATGACGTTTCCAAGCTGCATACAAAAATTCAATCGAATATATCCAGTAGTTGTTGTTGTTATCGTGTGGTTAGTTCCTAACCTGGTGTCAGAGTTTTTATGCCGCCCATGGGCCTCTGACTTGGCTTTACATGCCGTCAAGAAATATCTCTCAGACATGCTGGTTTCCTCACGATGTTTTCCTTCACCGAAAAGCAAGTGATAATTATACTATACGCACATGAATCCGAAAAATCAGAGGTGCGAAGTTTAGTCATCGGGAATTATTTTACGCATTTTCTACAAGATGTAGATTAATAGGCTAGCACCGACAACGCGACCCACGGATCGGTCTTGACGCTAAATACATGTTGCTAACTCACTACTTCAAAAACATTAGCCAAATTCGCTACTTTTTTTATTTCCAGATGTGAATAAGTGCAATTTATACCTAAGATTAGTGGACCAATATACAACATTATTTTTAGTATATGCAAAACCTGAATATAGTTTGTTCAGAATAAGTAACTGAATCTATTCCAATCATTTTTAAACCATGTTATATTTTGTCCCCTAAAAATTAAAAAAAATTAAAAGTTGGATATCGAGCGACTTTGAGTACCTATCGCAATAATTTAGGTACCTACTGCCAAATTATTATTATCAATGAGCTCAAGACGATGCTGAAGGCGCGCGCTGCGTGGTGACCGCGTTTTTGTGCAGACAACTAGGTAACAGAACAAGCTTATAACTTTGTGATTTTACATGATACAGTTTTGAAATTTTGTACATAGATTCTTTACATAAAAATACTAGACACGTGTATCAGGTTTCGCATATACTAAAACGAATGTTGTATATAAATGGTGTTCTATTTCGTTAACAGTTTTATGCTATTTAGTTTGTTTGAAAAAAAAAACTTTTTAATTTCGATGTTAGGATTTATTTGTTAGTTTAAAAATATTCCAATAAACTAATAGTACCAGTGTTTTCATTTAATTTCGTTTTGTCGTCACCACCTTGTATGCTTGATTATCATCTTTGAGTATAACAAACAAGTTTAACTGCTTAAAAATGAATTTTGAATAATGTTTGTAACCAGTTTCGTTTTTCGATCGACCTTGGAACTCAAGGAAGACATGAATCTACTACAAACACGCCACAGCCACGTCAAAATTGTTCGCCATTGGAGGTATTTAGACTAACCATAGCACGACAATATCTGCTGTACCGACCCAGTACTGTAAATATATTAGTGGAACGTTCAAAAGTGACCCTAATGAGAAGCTATTTGAAAAAATCAAAGCATTTATTTCAAGTAGGCCCGTTACAGGCACTTTTGAATTGTCGAAACAAAGACAACAATGAAAAGTAGCTACAGTCCCAGTCACAAGGCATGAAAACTGTGAAAGTATTGTAATTGCCCATTCCCTAACGTAGATCTCTATGGAGAAGAAGGGCAAGAAACTCCATGGACACTCTTTTAAATCAGAATACTTTTGCAATAACTTGGTTACATCATTTATGTTGAGATGGTACAATATGTGAGCAAGATGTGTAGGTACGTAAAAGTGTCCATAGTAAAAACAATTTAAAAATAAAATAATTAATTCAAATAAGCCGTGGCAACCAAGAGATGACCAGTCACAACTGACAGCGCCCGTTCACGAATAGCTGTACTAGCAGAATTAGTTAAGAGAATGTCATGCTCACTCAAATATCTCGCTGATGGTGGCGCGTGTGTCGGATTATTTAGTTCCCTTCAAACTGGTTGGGACTGATAAATTCAAATTTTAGATTAAATTCTTTACATACACACGCCGGTTGCGAGTACTATGCACCCAAACTTATTGAAGATACCAACAATACTTATAGAACCAATGGTGGACAGGGTGAATTGCTCAACTGCCCAGTTGAGCAATCCACCCTGTATTGTGGGTGGTCAAATCCGAAACAATGGAAACAAAAAGGAGTCTCGAGCCCAATTTTGATGAAAACTAAAACTGCATCATTGGATTATTGAAAAATCAATATTTCTATCCAGGGACATTGACAGGGACACCATTCGATAGTACCCCTAATAAGAATGCCCATTTTTTACAAAATATTATTTTATTACCCGACTGCCAAGGTAGGATTATGTTTTTCGCGCGTATCTTGTATGTTTGTTTGTAAATTTCTTTATTACCTCGTATCTTCCAAACGGCTGGATGGATTCCGACAGTTAAGGTATCATTATATTTGTCTTAAAAAAGATAGATTGGTGTTTGAAAAAAAATATGGCGGATTTTTGGGGCAAAAGAGTAATACGTTAATAAAATTAAAATAACTAAACCTATCGAGTAGGGTATTTAAATAAAGGAAATTAAGGGGTGATTACAAAAATATCTATAAATTATATGTTTAAATTTAATTAGGAATAATATAACAATAATAATATTTGCAGTCGGTTTTTGATTTTTTAAATTATGTAACTTGTTTATCCTACGTTTCCTACCACACACAACAGATTTAATGTTCTAAATGATGGGCATTGTTTCACCACACCATCAAACTAAATAGCTTTCTCCTTGTGTCGATACAGATATACAAATATACAGCCATCGATATCGCAAAGAAATAATCAGCTGTCCCATTCAAAACTATAATCACCTATCATCATGACAAAAAATATTACCCTTACTATCTATATTTTCTGTAATAAAACAAATCCATAGACCCAATTGAATAATTGATGAATAATAATAAATACGCAAATAAAATAATCAGTTAACACGTTGTTTCATTACAACCTCCTTTCTTCCATTTTGAATACTGCAACGCTCTGTGGACCACTTCCAGTTTTGAAATTCGAACTTTAAGTCGAATGTCAAACAAAGGTTCATGCGGCCTGTAAAAATAAAAAAAACGAAACTAATGTTTCTATATTTGATTTTATATAAAAAAAACATTAGCTGAACTGTTTGCGTGTGATGTGACAATTTATCTCTAGTAATAACTCTAAGAAATCCTAGTAATAATTATAAGCTGGACAGGACAGGACGCAAGTAACTTGGAGGTAAGAATTTCCTTTCTCTTAGCGAGCGTCCTGATCGTTGCAGTCTAATCTTTACCCTAGACTGCCCCCAAATGTGTGGAGGCATTGTTCCTCGCACACAAGTTATACATCATGCATCACAAAGGTGTGGTCCCCGTCACTGCGAACACTTTTTTGTTCTAGACCATACCTGGGAACCTTCTAGTTACGGAGATATTGAGGGTCAAAGTTCCAACTTTTTTTTTTTTTTAATACGAATTTTTAATGTTATAACTTTACTTTAAATACTACTAATCCCGTACTATTCAATGCATCCATCAGCACAATGTTTTGAATGCGATTTTAGTCTCCAGATGTTCTAAGACATCTGGAGACTAAAATCGCAAAGCTGGAGGAGTGATGTGTATGCATCCCAACTTGGTGGAAGCGCGGCTACGCGTCGGCCCGCGCGCTTGCCCACGAGCGTGTGGGCAGTAATAAACGAATCTTATACCAGACGGTCGTTAGTTTTATTGCGCTCACATACATATCAGTTTTTTTTTTTACCATAAAACGTGATTTTTCACCCCAAAAATAAAAGTCGTTTCCCAGCAACAATTTTTGCGTAGGGTTACTTAGTTTGATGTACCGAATGCTTGATTCACGGCTTCGTGAAGGGTCTGTTTACACCTTGTATTTAAGGATGTGGTATAAACCATCCAACTGAAAACCTTTCTCCACGGGAAAAAAATTGGCTACACGCGAAAAAAAATATTCCTGTCCCATACATTAGTGTCTAGTAGTATTCAAAATTTTGTATAAAACAGTCGATTTTTTTTTTCATGATTACTTAATGAGGAGCTCGTGGCTAAATAATAACAGCCGCTCCGGTCGATCTTAAGGTTAAGCCGCGCTTGCCTAGTTTGGTCCGTGGATGCCTCGGTTGTCATTTGTAGATCTTTGACAGTCGTTACAGGTAGTCAGTGACCCGAAAGTCTGACAACCAGTCTTACCAAGGGGTATCGTATTACCCAGTACTAACTGGACTGTGGAGGTCAGATAGGCAGTCGCTCCATGTAAAATACTGGTATTCAGCCGCATCCGGTTAAACTGGAAGCCGACCCCAACATAGTTGGGAAAAGGCTAGGCAGATGATGATGACTCTAATGGTTCCAAAGAAAAAGTTGTTTAGTTTGATAGTTTCCAGAGTGAGTCGCTAGAAATGAATATTAAATTACCTTTTCATAGAACTGCCTCGTTGGTCTAGTGGTCGCAAGCGCAACTGCTGAGCATTAGGTCTTGGGTTCGATTCCCAGGTCGGGCAACGTATTATTGAGTTTTTCCGTCAGGAAATTCTCAGAAACAGCCTCCGTTACATGAGACTTGGACAGAACTGGGGAAATGTGGGTACTATTAGGTACACCTCTGCTTGACTCTTTGGTTATTACAGGCGTGGCGTTTATGGTATGATTTCCAAACTGGACTGATTCAAAATTCCATGTTGATCTGCTGGGTGCAAACATGTACGACGCCAGCACATCAAGCAACTACAACTTGTCAAATTTCTTTAACAGATTTTCAACTTTATCGCTAAAGCATTACGTTCAAGGTTAATTGGGAAAATTTAACAGTTGCAGGTAGCTTGATGTGCTAGTCTGTACGCAAATAAAACCAATTTTAAGTTCAGTTATAATTATTTATTTTATACAATTTAACTTTAAATACGAGTACGTAAATATACCTGCCACCAAATTACATAACTTTTGTGTCGACAAAATATCGGAGACAAAATATAGAAGATAATTGTCATCTACATTCGGCTGATGACGACACACAGAAAACCGCTATTGAACATTCTCTTGGTATAACCGACAGAAAACAACACAATTATTACAACATACTCCTTGACGATCGATTCTTATAAAACTCGTACCATAATGTCCGGTTACTCTTCAGCAGAGGAACAAAGAAAGCCAGGGCTATTATTTGTATACTCAATGTAATACCTCTTACAAAGATTGAAAGATCAAAAACATCCCAAAGAATAAATGTGAACATAAAAACGTTGCTTAAAATGAACATCGCCGTTGCTACAGACAGACGCCGCATTTTTTCTTGTTTAGAAACCGCACTCATATTTGTATATTCACAAAAAAATAGGGAATGCACAAGTTTTATGAAGATAGTCAAGTTTAAAATCGAGGGCACGATGTTACACGTTATGTAAGTGCATATGGTCACAAAAAGACGATATAGTGTTTCATCATGAGCCGGGTCCACTATTTCAATAATCACTAAAATAAACCCACAAATGATTAATACTAGCAGAGGCAACGCCCAGCCAAAAAGAGAGCTTTTAAGATATTTCTTTCGAATATTTTTATCAAACACTTTAACAATATCTACGTAAAACATATAACACATCACGATCAACCAATAGTTGTACACCGTTGTTAAATAAACAAAAGAAACTCTTCCGTAAAAATCAATGCAGAGCCTAAAATCAATAATATTATCTTCACAATGAATTACAGAGAGAGATAAAATCGTTAGACGTAATATATTCACTAACATTGCACTGAGATACACGTAGTTGTTGAAATTTCGGAACTGCCTGATGAGGTACCACGATGTCACGCCGTATATGAAGGTAGCCAGACACAACCCGAAGAGGCTATAGTGTCCAATCACGAAGACGAGAACATATGATGGGTCCAGGTTTTCACTCAGGATAATAGATCCAGGCTGGATTATGTCACTGTATGCCATGGTGACCACCAAAAGCTTTATGAAACTCAATTGTAAGCGACAGATACTTTCAAGTATGACTGTCAATATAGTCGATCGAACATTACAGTAACTGGGCCAGGAACAAACTAATGTGATGGAACCGTTTTGGACCACTTATCATATTAATCATGTTTACCTTGTCTTATCGATTTAGATCACAAATGACGATGGTAGTTAATAAAAGCCTGTGATAACAGGAAGTACTATATCTATTGTTTAACTTAATCATCATATTAAACCCACTCCTTTTTATACTAAATAGACTTGGGTTTGGCCGCAACTAAACTGATGTGAAGCGATGACGCGGCCTTCATATTCATATTCATATTCATTTATTTTGAGTACCATAATGTGCATAAAAGATGTTATAAAAAGCTTACAGCTAAGGTACAATTATGGACCCTGTTAGGGCACAGCAACATGGTATTAACCTAAAAATTAAAATGTATAAAATTAAAATTAAAAATAACACAATTCTTATAGAATTTTGTAAACTTATGTACCTATTAAAATGTATTGTTAGTAGTTACTTATAATTCTATTGAGATCATTTATTTGTATTAATATAAATAAAGATATTAAATTTAATAAAAAATAAAATAACAATTCTTATAAAAAGATGTGTGAGCTTATGTATTTATCTAAGTATTCAAATGTATAGTATAGTTCGAAATTATCATTATTATTAATATTGTTATTTAATTATGGTATATTATTTATGTATTAATATTATAATTATATATTTTAAATGTTTGGTGTTTAAGAGGGGGGATAATTTTATTTTGAAATTGATTTGTCATCTAAAAACTCTTTTACTGAATAATATACCTTGGATTCCAGAAGTTGTTTACATTTATTAATAAATATATGTGTTTTATTTAGTTCTCTAATGTTATTCGGTAATTTATTATAAATTTTTATGGACATAATTAAAGGGCTGGTTGAGTGCATTTTTAGTCTGGATTGAGGTTTGTTTATTTTGTTTTTGTTATGTCGCAAGGTGTATCTTGTTTGTGTTTCTTCGCAATTAGTGTAAAAATCTGGGTATTTTCTGACAAATTTACATATTTCCAAGATATATAAGCAAGGGAGTGTGAGTATTTTGTGTTTTAGGAAGTGTGGTTTGCAGCTGTCTGTGTGTTCTATGTTTGTTATAATTCGGATTAGCTTCTTTTGTAAAATAAATATGGTTTGTGAATCTGTACTATTACCCCACAGCATGACCCCATAGCTGAGCCATGCCTGAGCATATGCATAGTATGCGACTAGTGCTGTTTGCAGGTTGGTAGTTTTTTTAAGTTCGCGTAGGGCATATGAGAATGTTGACAGTTTAGCTCGTATTTTCTGTACATGGGATTTCCAGTTTATGTGGGTATCTATAGACACACCGAGAAGGGTAAATTCGTTTACTTGTTCAAGTTTATGATTATTAAACATGAAATTTAATTTTAATGGGGATTTTTGATGGGGATTAAAAGTAATTAATTTTGTTTTTGCGAAGTTGATTTCAAGATTATGGTTATCCATCCAATTTAAAGCTGTAGAAAGAAGGCAGTTTAACTTAGCATTTATGTTGTAATCGTTTTTGCATGAGGTGAGTAGGGAGATATCGTCCGCAAATAGAATACATGGTTCGTTTATAATTTTAGGAAGGTCGTTTATATAGATTAGGAACAAAAGGCAGCCTATAACACTGCCTTGGGGAATTGATGCATTAACTGCTTTACTGTCGGATCTCATTTTAATTATTTCATTTGTGTTCTTGTCAAAATATTCTATACAATACTCAACAGACATATTGCTAATATCACAAATTTCTTTGTACTCAAAATGGTTTTGTAGTAAGATACAGACGCCGCCGCCTCCTCGAGTACGGCGACAGTAAGATGATGCAATTTTATAGCCGCTAAACTGTAAGTTGTTCAATTTTTCTGGTGATAGCCAAGTTTCACATAGGCATATAGCATTATACATTGGTTTATCATGGATGAAGGCTTCTACTAGATGTTGTTTGTTATAGATGCTTTGTATATTTTGATATAAAATTTTAAAATGTTGTTCTGTGGTTTCGAAAAGTACTATTTGTACTATTTGCAATATGTTCGATTCTTTGAGGTTTGTAATGTTGTGTAGTGAGGGTTTTTTCGTCGTTGTATATTTGTTCGTTGGATTCGGCGCTCTTGCGGTATGTTGTCACTCTGGACGCCTCTTCTTTAGTTATAATCCGTTTCCCATCTATAAATAAGTTGTTATTTCGTATTACTGCATACTGACCATTTTTTCGTGCTCTTAGCATTTCCTCGCGCATTTGTTTTCTTTCTTTTCGTGCATTTTCATTTAGAAATTCGGACACACGTATGTTAGTTCCTTGGAAATAGTGGCTGTTCTCAATAATGTACCTAACCATTTTCTTGCTAAGGAGCTCAATAACTAAGCGTCTGTTTTTTGTCGCAAATCTTCCTATACGTTTTGTTTCTTCAATGTATTCAGTTAGGTCTACTTGTAGAATCTCATAAAACATTTCAATCAATCTGCTGTGTAGGTCATAGTCAGACTCATTGTAGTATTCGGAGAAGCCATAGATTACTATTTTCTTTGAGTTGTTTTCAGTATCTTTTGTTTCTGGAGTTACTGTTTGTGATAGATGTTTCACATTTTTTATTTCGTTTTTCAGGGCTTCGTTTTCTTTACTTAGGTTTTCAATTTTTTTATTAATTTCTTCTATTTCCTGAGTTGTTTTATCGTTTTGTTTATATAAGAAGTCGGTTTTTCCTTCAATATCCTCTTTGAGCTTTGAAATTGCTTTTTTTATTTCGACTTCAATTGCCTTGCGGGACGCTTGCCTAACCGATTAAGTCGAACTTTAATGAGATCTAGATTATAATGTTCGGGAAACAGAGAAGCCGACAGCGAGTTCCACAGACTGACGGTTCGCACAATAAATGTGGAAATATAACGTTTTGATCAGGTCCCTGGAACTTCAACCATATAACGGTGACGCTTCGCCGTATCTCTAGCTTATCCAATGATAGAATCGGAATGGATGAATTAGATTGTGTAATTCCAAAGCGCACTCTCCGAAATGTAACCGATTATAAACCGATCGGTGGGGGTCGGTGCCCATCAGCTTTTTATCGGTTACATTAGGCAGAAACGAAATAAAGCCACCTACTTCGATCCACACATACTTCTTTTGCTTCTGCCACGTCATATACATCACGCTTGACAGATACGCAGTGTAGTAGTACAGTGCGTGACAGCTACGCTGTGTAAATGTAAAGTACGTGTTTGCCGAGTATAAATACTGAGACAAACCAAAAACTAAATGATTTGTTTGATTCAAATAAACAGTTGCATATTACGATTTCAATATCAAAACACTATAGCCGGGGAACGGATGTAATAAAAACGCCGGTGTTTAGGGATCACAATATAATTACACAAATTACCAGTCATACAGAACGTTTAACACAATTCCTTGCTAGTGTGTACCTTACTTGACTAACTTACGATTGCCTTACACACGTAGTGAAGATGCGCGGGCGCCCTCTGACGGGCAGCCGGTAACCATTCAGGGTTGCCATGGTATGATTAAACTAGTGTCTAACGCTATAACAAATTATTATAAATATGATGATGACAATAATAAAATATATTTATCAGAATATATCACAATACAACAGTAGTCACGACATGGTTCTATTCTTTCGGTTTACATAATATTCGTACCATAACTTACGATTCCTCTTGACTAAAATAACAAATAATGAAAGAAAGATAATTTGACAGCTAAATACAATTGACTGTAATGAAAGATTATTAATAAAGGAACCAAGAATTAAGTAGATCACAATGCTGATGTTTGTCAACATAAACATAGCCACGGCTGTAGAGAAGCGACGCCAGTTTTCTTTTCTTCGTTCCTCTTTAGGAATCACGCACGGCTTCTTGTCTTTGCAAAAAAACAAAGAACGAACAAGTTTCGTAAAAAGGACCGCGTTTATTATCACAGGCAAAAATTCGCCAATTAGCATAGCGAGAACAGTGACACCAAAAAGAATAAGTTTGTCTTTATTGCATTCTACTGCTCGTTCAATAATAAGTAACATGATTAAAGAAATGATCAATCCTGTTACAGGCACGCCCCAAGCCAGGAGAAAGCTTTTGAGAAACTTCCTTTTAATATCTCCATTGAAAATTTTTACAACATCCACATAAAACATGTAACACATCACTAACAACCAATAGTTGTACACCGTTGAAAAAAACATGAAGGTTAAGAAAATAAAGTCTAGATTAAAGTTTCTGTCGATATGCATTCCAGTTATTGTCATAACAGTTAAACGAAATATGTTCACAAAGACTGTATTGAGATACACGTAGTTGTTGAAACTGCGAAACTTCCTGATGAGGCACCAGGATGTCACTCCGTAAATGAACGTCACCAGAGTCATGCCCAATTGAATATAATGAAAGATTATGAAAGGAACCAATGATGTGTGTTTGCTATCACTGTCACTACCTGTAGAGTTTGATTCACTGGTGTCATCGTCCATGATAAACCAGGGCTCACACTCAGATGTAACACTCATTTTGTGTTATGGTTTACTTTTTAACAAAAATTGGACGACAAATTTCAGTTTGACTCAAAGCTTCACATTACATTACGATAACAGGGTCAGAACCAAACTAATGTTATTAAACCAGATTGTGGGTATAATGTACAATCGATTTTTGTTTTCCATCTTATCTTGTTCAGTTTCTAATGGCACTATAGTTGCCAATGATAACGCAGGGGATTCATTTAAATAATTGTAGTAATAATAATAAATGCATGTAGTGCTTGACACTAACGACCGCAAGGAGGTATGGCAGAGCTTCACGGACGCTTTTTCCGGGCACTCCATGCACTCGATTTAGACCTATTAGCTTACGTAGCCTGGCTACGTTCCGGGTTCCTCTTCAGTGAAACCGTAGTGTGTAATTATGGCTGAAGTTATGATGACGAATAACTACCGGATATTTATTGTGAAGGACGGCATCGATGACATATGTCGGGCTTGCCACCGTCCAGGCGAATCAGTCCGTTACATTACCTTCGGGTATTCTCGTTTGGCTAACGGAGAGTACTAGCATAGACACAACCCTGTAGCCAGGATTATTCATCAACAACTTGCTCTAAAGTACAGCTTTGTGGAATCGGAAGTGCCGTACTATAGGTATGTGCCCGACCCAGTTCTCGAAAATGGCAATATCACACTGTACTGGGATCAATCCATCATCACTGACAGGACTATTGTAGCTAATAAGCCTGATATAGTGGTAGTGGATCGATCAGAGTGACCTGCAATGATTGTTCACATAACGGTCCCGCATGACGAGAACCTCGTGAAAGCCGAGAAAGATAAGCAAATCAAGTATCTTGACTTGGCTCGCGAGGTTGTCGACATGTGGGATGTGAGCTCAGCGGTCCGATATTCGTTTCAGCTATTGGCTTAATTGCCAAGAATCTCGACCAATAACTGAGGAGGCTTTCGTTAGGCAGCTGGATCAAGGGCTTGATTCAGAAAGCCTAGTAGTCCTGGACACGGCTCGTATTGTTAGAAGGTTCCTCTCTCTGGTGCCCTGATAGTTTGGACACTGTTCCCGATACCGGTGGCTACTTTTTATTTTTTTTTACTTTAGATTGAAATATTTAAAAATATAATGAATGTGTACAGGAATAAATGAAGGAAATCATAAATGCATGGTTAGGAGTGGAATTATTTAAAATGTTTATTATTATTTGTTTATTCCTTTTCTTTATTACTTTATTTTTCATTTTCTTTTTTATTACTTACTTTTTAAATGTTTATGTATTTTTGCTGAAAATGAAACTTATATTGTATTAAAAAAAACTACCATAGTAAATGCGAACGTTTTTGAGGATGGATGTTTTATTCTCTTCAGAAACAGATTTTGATTAAACTTTATAGTGATATAGCATAGACATCAGAATAACAGACAAGCTATAATTAAGAAGCCGTGGGCAGAAATCTAGTACTTTATGATTTTGTCAGGAGTATGCAGTAACGAGCGTGACAGTTGCGCAGTCTAGAAGTAACGTGCCTGACAGCAGCAAAGCGTTGAAGTATCGTGCGTGACAGCACCAAAGTGTTGAAGTATCATGCGTGACAGCTGAAGTATAGTAATCTTGAGTGTGGTACGTAACAGAGATGAGCAGTAATTAGTTAAGCCATAAATCACATAATACGGAAACCACATCTTTTTCCTACGACATAGCCATCACACACGTTACCATCTAAGTCAAGGGTAACATGTTGACAAACGAAACAACTTTTATGTCTTCAATTATTTATTTTGTACAACTATACTTGTACGTAAATTATGGTGTACTATCTTTACAGATAACTGAATGAATAAAACCTAATTACTATGATCATACTAACTTGATAATCTTAGATTATCGTTAAAAAGACTGCCTAACACTACTGTCAATCCTCAGAATTTTAAAGTCAAATAAAACTACAATTATTCCGACACAGTATTTAGGGTTCCAACGGGACCCTATTACTAAGCCTCCGCTGTCTGTCCATCCGCCCATCTGTCTGTCAGCGGGCTGTATTTCATGATCCGTATTAGATAGACAGTTGAAATTTTCACAGTATGTGTATTTCTGTTGCCGCTATAACAGCAACCATGAAAATAGATTAAAAAGTAAAGGGGGCTCCCCTACGATGGTAGCTAACCCTTCATACGCGAATCCGACTCGTGTTTGGCCGGTTTTTTCAAATGATTCTTGTAAAACTCGCCCCACATTGTCCGGTTACTCCTCAACAGAGGGACAAATACGGCCAAGGCTAAAATCTGTAAGTACAGTGTTATAGCACGCAACTGAAAAGAAGCTTTAAAAAGCTCCCATAAAGCTAACGTCAATACGTTGACGTTAGTTAGAATAAACATGGCAGTTGCTGTACACAAACGACTCAATTTTTCTTTTACTCTGTCATTTATTGAAACCACAGCAGCGTTTTTGTTTTTACAAAAAAACAAAGAATACACAAGTCTCATGAAAATTATGAAGTTTATAATAAAAGGGATTATATTACACGAGACGAGAGTGACAATGGTTATAGATAAAAGTATTTTCTCTTTATCAATTTCGATTGCCCGTTCAATGATGAGTAATACCAATCGACACACAATCACCACAACACAAGGCACACCCCACGCGAACAGAGAGCTTTTAAGAATCTTCCATTTAACATCTTTATGAAAAACTTTTACAATGTCAACGTAAAACATGTAACACATCACCAACGACCAATAGTTGTACACTGTCGTTAAATATACAAATGTAAAGAAATGAGTCCGTGAACGATAGTCTAAGTGACAAGGAAAGTCGGCAACTTGCACTAATGTTATACGTAATATATTCACAAACACTGTACTGGAATACACGTAGTTGTTGAAATTACGAAACTTCTTTATAAGAATCCACGATGTCACTCCGTAAGTAAATGAAACCATTGCAATGGCGAAATGGACGTAGTGTGCGATCACAAACGCTTTGCATGGTGAGCTCATCTCAGTTTCATCTACTGTTGAGTTTTGTACGACGATATCAAATTCAGCCCTCATCATCATTAGCTCAACAGTCCACTGCTGGACATAGGCCTCTTCAATCGCACGCCACTCAATTCGATTTTCAGTAACTCTCATCCAGTTGCTATCATCCACTCTGCGAAGATCGTCGCTCCACCGAGCCTGTGGGCGTCCCACCTCACGCTTGCCGATTCGCGGTCTCCACTCAAGAACACGTCTACCCCAACGGTCATCGGTTCTACGGCTAGTGTCACTGTGACGGCCATATTAGCCGTAAATCAGCCATATCACTCTACAAATGGTTGCACTTAGATTAAGTTAGCAATTTCCATTTTTATCTGACAACAATATACACGTGAGATTTGACTCCCTCCCGTAACGTGGTCAGACACAAACTAATGTGATTCAAACAGTATTTCTGCGTTTAATGACATCGCTTATGTTTATCTTGTGACTATGATAACGCCAGGTTTTACTGGGAAATATAATTATAAAATTGCATAATTATTATTTCGGATCCGTGTTATGAGTGAGTACGAGTCCTATGAGTATAAGAGTATATATAAATACTATGTATGGGCAGGTAATACTGAACTTAATTGGTTTGGTATAAGTAAACTGAATTGCGTAAGTCGTATAAGATATATGGGTAGCGGTGCGTCAAGTGAGTAAAGTCGTCTACACTTGAGCAATCGGCATTAATTATACAAGAAAACCTCATATGGTGGTATCAACGTAGCGGAATAGTCTATAGAGATTACTTTTGCTAGTGTCGTCACCCGTAGATGTCCTTTAATAGTGATCTAATATTACGTTCAAGCGATTTTTATCACGCAAGTTACTAAAATATGTATGCAGCTGTCACGTCCGTTGATTCTTCACTGCGTAGCTGTCATCTACGTTAAAACTACAGTATTTATACAACATTATTTATAGTATATGCGCAAGTTCAGAATTAGTAACTGAACCGATTCCAATATTTTTTAATCCATGTTATATTTTGTCCCAAAAACATTTTTAAAAAAGTTACAAGTTGGACACCGAGCGACATTAAGTACCCATCGCAATAATTTAGGTACCTACTGCCAAATTATTATTATCAATGAACTCAAGACGACCTTGGAGGCGCGCGCGCTAGCGCGCTGCGTGGTGACCACGTTTTTGTGCGGACAGCCAGGTAACAGAACAAGCTTATAACTTTGTGATTTTTCATAGATTTGATACAGTTATGAAATTTTGTACATAGGTTCTTTACATAAAAATACTAGACAAGTTTAGGTTTCACATGTACTTTGTTACACAGTTTTAACTGTGTTGTATATCTGTCATTTTTGTTAATTCTACACTGTGTAGTCGACACACGACACTCACTAACTAGTACAATACGTGGCTGATTAAACTCAAACTATATTTTCACACAAATCAACGGACGAGACATATTTATTTTTCATGGAATATCCGGCGTTATCAAAAGCTTACTAGAACTGAAGCGACGTGTGCCGATAAAGTGATACTAGATTAATACGCTAAGTGCACAAAATTCCATCATCCATATCTATTAGTCTGTCTCCGACCATGTTATTGTGAGGTTCTAGCTAACACTTTTATTGTACCGATGGTGTTGTCACATCTGAAACTGTAAAAAACAGTGATAGCCTAGTGGTGTGACCGTTGGACTGCCAAGTCATAGGTCTCGAGTTCGAACCCAAGACATGCACCTGTGATTTTTCGGATTCTCGTGCGTATTGTATAATTATCACTTACTTCGGTGAAGGGAAACATCGTGAAGAAGCCATCAAATGATCAAAGATATCATCAAATGACCCCCTCACTCTGGGTGGAGCGGAAGGGAGTGTCAGACTTGTACTGACTAAAACCCATCCATGTTCCTTCTTTGCCCTTTGTGTTCCAGGGCCACGGTATCTCTTTCGAACAGTCCCGCAGCCCTGGCAGGCATCGGTTCATGCGGACCCCTACTTGGTTGCTGACATCTCTTTGAGGCGCGCGTGGAACACGAACGCGCCGTCGACACGGCCTGTCGTCATAAGACGGCCGGAAAGCCAGTATGCCTGAGATATATTTCTCGACGGCATGTAAAGCCAAGTCAGAGGCCCATGGGTGGCATAAAAACTCTAACACCAGGTTAGGCACTAACCACACGATAAAGAAAAACTACTGAAACTATCACCTACATTTCTTGATTTCAAGAGTATCTACTAAAGTAAAGTGCAGTGTCCGATTTTAGGCGACTCCTTAGCTCTAGCAAATAGAATACGATTTTGCTCTCGTGATTGGGATCATGAGACAGGTAGAAAATCGCATAGACAGACGCTCCATGTAAAATACTGGTATTCAGCTGCATCTGGTTAGACTGGAAGCCGACCCCATCATAGTTGGGAAAAGGCTAGGCAGATGATGATGATTGGGATCACGATAGCAAAATCGTATTATCTCGATTCTAAGCATTATTTACTCCACTGCGGAGTTTCCACACTCGCTAGTACAGACGCCAGCACATCAAGCTACCCGAAACTGTCAATTTTTCCCAATCAACCTTGCACCTAATGCTTTAGCGATAAAGTTAAAAATCTGTTGAAGAAATTTGACAAATTGTAGTAGCTTGATGTGTTGGCGTCTGTACAAGACTGCGTGGCTTCACGCACACACACGGATAACTAAGCTGAGGTTTAAACAACATACATGCAGTGCACACAAGTAAATGATTTTAAAAAACTATTTCTTCAATTATTTATTTTTTAATTGATTGTACACAATATAATAAACTTAATAAACTATAATTTATTTCAAACGATTCTTATAATACTCGTGCCATAATGTCCGGTTGCTCTTCACTAAAGGAACAAATAACGAGAGAATGACTGTTTGGACGCTAAATGTAACAGTCCGTACTGGCAATGAATAATAAAAAAAATCCCATATGAAATAGATCAAAACGTTGACGTTGGTTAACATGAACATCACCGTCGCTGTACATAAACGACGCCACCTCACTTTCTTTATTTCTATTTCAGGAACTACACATTCGTTGTCAACTTTACAAGAAAACAGACAATGAAGAACCTTTATAAAAACTATCACGTTTATTATCAAAGGCAGGAAATCACACGTGAACAACACGCATACCGAGATGATCATAAGAATTATTTTCACTTTATCGCCTTCTACCGCTAGTTTAACAATGATTATCATCAAAATACCAATGATGAATCCTATCATAGGCGCACCCCATGCCAATAAAAAACTTCTAAAAAACTTCCTTTTAAAATCTCCATTGAAAACTTTTACAACGTCAACATAAAACATGTAACACATCACTAATAACCAATAGTTGAACACCGTCGAAAAAAACATGAAAATTAAAAAGTGTTTAAGCGTAGCAATCGTTTTGAAGCCATATATGTTAGTTATGAACACTAAAGTTAAACGAATAAAATTCACAAGGATTGCATTGAGATACACGTAGTTGTTGAAACTGCGAAACTTCCTGATGAGGTACCAGGATGTCACTCCGTATGTGAACGTCGTCAGAGTCATGGCAAACTGGATATAGTGTCCGATTATAAGGAGAAGACCGATGGTTGGGTTTTCAATATCACTCACTGTAGAGATGGATTCACTGGTATCACTATCAGCCATGATGATCATGAAACGTGGTGCTAACACTCAGCTGCAGGACACAATAACTGCTACTATTTACTTGGAAATAAAAATATAGACGACGTATATCGGTTAGACTCTCAACAGTCAATATAACAGAAATTTCGCATCAAATATTATCAGATACAGATATGAGGGTTAAAATCAAACTAGCGTGATCAAAGCTGATTCTGGATATTTCGAGTGGGTCCACTAATCGATTTTATTTGCATTTACTTAACTTGCAGAATTCATAATGCCATTATTATCTCAAACAATTACAAACGAATGCCTTCTATCAGTCGATGCACTAGAAAAGACATTCAACATAACATAACATAAGATCTTAGATCAGAGTCGTACCTAATAGTACACCCACATTTCGCAAGTAAATGGGGCGGACTTATTGGCATCAACCAAGCGCAAATCTACACTCCGTGGCTGCTACTGAGAAATTCCTGATGGAAATACCCAATGACACTGCCCGACCCGAGAACCAAACCCAGGACCTCATGCTCAGCAGTCGTGCTTGCGAACGCTAGAACAACGGATAGCTAAGTGCGTGACAGCTAGTGATAGTAGTAGTATCACGCGTGACAGCTTCGCAAAGTAGTACGATCAGCGTGACAGCTAAGCATTGTGAAAGTAAAGTGTGCGTAGTATTTTATAATGCTACAGCGGCATATATCGCAATTATAATAGAATAGAATAGAATAATTTATTTAAAAAAGTATTACAAAAAGTGTATATTTAGGCGCAGTAGTATTATTTCTCATACAATGGTATAATTAGTACTTATAAGTAAATTAACAATAACAAACAACAACAAACAACAATTAACAATTAATAACAACGAACAACAACAACAACAACAAACAACAACAATCATAACTATGCTTAATCAAATTGGTACAAAAGTATAACACTAAAACTAGCTTAAGTAATTATGTACAAATAGATACGAGGAGATAACATAATCAAACCACAACTTCTAGAAGTTTTTCTGTGTCTGTGTAATTAAGTATCGCTAAATAATCCGACATATTATGCATCCGAATTATGCGTTCGACACAGTCATCATCTTCCTGCACTTGTCCGATACTACTTGGGGTCGGCGCAACACGTTTTCTTCTTCCATTCTCCCCTGTCAGACGTCACGGCATCATTTACTCCTTTCTCTTTCATATCATTCCTCACACAATCCATCCATCTTGACTTTGGCCTCCCTCATCATGCGTTCGATACAGTGTGTATAAAAAAAGATTCAGACCGAACCTTACAATAACAGGGTCTGAGATAATCCAATAAATATGGATCATGAGATTTTGTGCACTTAGCGTACTAATCCAGTTGGTTTTTGTTACCTTATCGGTACAGCACAATTGGTTCTAGTAGTTAATAAAAGCTTTTGATATTGCCGAGCGTTGCATAAAAAATACTAGGTACTACCGTCGATATGTGTGAGCATACAAGCTTATTTTTTGTTTATCTTCAAGGTCTTAAAGATTAAATGTATTTAATAATTAAGACAACTTTGATTGTCTTTAAATCAGCAAGGCATTGCACTAGTTGTGTATTAGACAAACGAGCTATGTCATCATCTGCCTAGCCTTTTCCCAACTATGTTGGGGCCGGCTTCCAGTCTAACCGGATGCAGCTGAATACCAGTATTTTACATGGAGTGATTGTCTATCTGACCTCCACAAGTCCACAACCCAGTTAGTATTGGGTAGTACGATACCCCAGGGAAATGACAACAGCTTCTTATATTTTTATTGAGCCTCTAGGACTCACAACACTAGAAAGAGTATTACCTACCAGCCTTTACCAGCGGCTTCGCGGGTCTGTCACGTCCCCAATAAAACTGGCGTTATCATGTTCACAAGATAAACATAATCGATTACACTAACCATCGAAAATCTGGTTTAATCACATTAGTTTGGGACTAACCATGTGACGGGAGAGAGTCAAAACTGTATCTCTTGATTAAATAATTTTAGAGAGTATTAACATTTTTAACAAAAACCAAGGCAAGCAGTAAACATGATAAATATATCGTTTCTAGTGTTAATAATAAAATCTAAGGCTGCAACACGTTTATAAATCGACATGGCTGATATTGATTTCGGCGTGAAAAACTCAACAGTTGGTGACAGTGAGGTGAACTTACCATGCGAAACGTCTGTGATCGGACACTACGTCCATTTCGCCATTGCAATGGTTTCATTCACTTACGGAGTGACATCGTGGATTCTTATAAAGAAGTTTCGCAATTTCAACAACTATGTGTACTTTAGTGCAGTGTTTGTGAATATATTACGTTTAACACTAGTGTCATTTAATGACACGGCTTGCTACCACCAACGGTACCTCTCACGGACTCATTTCTTTATCTTTGTATATTTATGGACTGTGTACAACTACTGGTTGTTAGTGATATGTTACATGTTCTACGTTGATATTGTAAAAGTTTTTCATAAAGATGTAAATTATAAGTTTCTGAAAACGTCCCTCTTTGCCTGGGGTGTGCCTAGTATCGTGGTTATTGTATTGAGATTGATTTTCCTCGTAATTGAACAAAGTTTTGAAGGAGATAAAGAGGAAAGACTTCGCCTTGTTTTCGCCATTTTCACTTACACCTCGTGTAATGTTATACCTTTGATTTTAAACTTCAGTATTTTCATGAAACTTGTGTATTCTTTGTTTCTTTGTGATAACGAAAATGCTGCTGAAGTTCCCAAAAATGAAAGAACGAAAGAAAACTTGCGTCGTTTGTGCACAGCGACGGCCATGTTTGTTTTAACTAACTTTAATGTTTTGATATTGTCTTTAGAGCAGGTTTTTAAAGTTTCAATCCCAATACCAACTTTGACAATGTACGTACAAATCGTAGCCTTGGCTTTGTTTGTGCCTTTGTTAAAGAGTAACAGAGCACTATGGGACGAGTATTTTAAGAATTTATTGATAACTAGCTGTGCCCGTGGCCCGCGACCTACGTCCGCGTGAAATTATTATAAAAATATAACTTCCATTTTTGAATCGGATTTTGTTAATAATTTCGAGAGTCCTTTTGCACGGGACACTAATCCTTTTTCTAAAATAAAAGTAGCCTAAGTTACTCTTTATACCTAACATTAGCTATCTGTCGGTAAAAGTAAGATGCATTAAAAAAAATCTGATATTTTGAATTTACAAATGGACACTTCATTTTTATTTATTTGTATAAAAGGTCTATCGTTTTATACACGAAATAATTTAAGAGTAACTTCTATAAGTCTAAAAGTCGCCATGGCAACGAAAAAAAAAAATATCTGAGTGTTTTTTTTTTACGAAATTATTATAATTCTAAAATTTGTTGAGACTTTTACCTTTTACCTTAAAACCTTTACTCCCATATTCTAACAATGACAGTGGGTAAATACGAAGTAGTAAACTAGCGTAATGGATGTAGTATTTATTTTGTGGGTCAATTATAAATTCTTTATTTTTATGAAAATATACTCAGATAAAAAAAAAATCCCTTGAAATGGCTTCGTTATAGCCGTTAGATGATTCCCTGAAAATATTTCGTGTATTAATAGGTAGACCTTATAGATATATAGAAGACAATAATATTATATTATATTCATCATCACTATTGTTAGGCTTGTTTCAGCCACTGCTGAATATAGGCCTAATCAATCCACGTATTGACCTGAGAAAGCACAGCTGGTATTGTTAAACCCTCTTCATTATAATCGGCTTTTATTAATGGCTACTAACGTCATTAAAAACGTTACAAGATAAGTTAAGGCAAAGCTAAATCGATAATAGATAATATTAGATAATACCCAAAATCTGGTAGTTTGCTCCTGCCTCTGTTAACGTAATGTTCGGTGTGGAACTTTTGTTTTATCGACTATAGAGTCAAGTCGGTTTTCGTCGACTGTAACTTAATTTTCAAATAAACTATCATGGAAAATGACGTCTCAGCTGAGTGGTAGCACCACATTGGATGCTCATCGCGATATCAGTGCCAGTGAACCCAGCTCAACAGAGAGTGAAAGTGATAATGAAAATCCATCTTTTGTTCTTTTCTTTTTAATCGGACACTATCTTCAGTTTGCCATGACTCTGGCTACGTTCACATACGGAGTGATATCGTGGTCGATCATCAGGAAGTTCCGCATTTTCAACAACTATGTGTATCTCAACGCAATCCTCGTGAATATTATTCGTTTAAGTGTGGTTTTTATGTCTAATGTATATTCACTCGAAACGGTTGAGACGCTGAAGCAGTTTTTCTTTTTTATGTTTTTTTCGACTGTATTCAATTATTGGTTGTTAGTAATGAGTTACATGTTTTACGTTGATGTTGTAAAAGTATTCAATGGCGATATAAAAAGGAAGTTTCTTAAAAGTTTTCTCTTGGCTTGGGCCGTGCCTGTTATAGGACTGATCATTGGTATATTACTTTTAATCATTATAACACTAGTGGTAGAATGTGATAAAGACAAACCAATTCTTTTATTTGTCCTCATTGGCACGGTATTCATATGTGATGTTGTGCCTTTGATCATAAACGTAGTATTTTTAATAAAGCTCATTCGTTCTCTGCTTTCTTGTAAAAATGAAAACGCTTGTGTGATTCCTAAAAGAGACAGACGGAAGGAAAACTGTCGTCGTTTGAGTACAGCGACGGTTATGTTTATGTTGTCCAACGCTAATCTTTTGGTCTTTCTGTTTTGGGGTGTATTTTATGATTCATTGCCATTACGGGCTGTTATATTTAGCGTTCAAACGATCACTCTTTCGTTATTTGTTCCTTTAGTAAAGAGTAATCGTACATTGTGGTACGAGTATTATTTGAATAGAAAGAATAGCGCCATGTCATGATTCAGTTTTACGGCCGGACTCCACCGAAGCGGAGACAACATGAGAAGAGAGGAGAGTGTTGTAAACCACCAATAGGATTTCATTATTTACACTTCTCGTCTCCGCATAGCTTTAGTGGAAATGGTTGACCAGAGAGGAGAGGAGATGTCTCGTTATTATGTAGGCGAGCGGAGAGGAGCAGAAACGTGAGTGGTATGCTGTTGCACATCTCCACACTGCTATGGTGGATACCCTAACTCTTACGCATCTCTCCTCCTATCCACTACGCACATCTCCGCTCGGCTCCGCTTGGAGTCCGGGCCTTAGTGTTGTTGTTCGGTGATGTCTGCAGGGTTGTAACAGTTTACAACAGCTGTCATCGTCAGCCGAATGTAGTGATAGTAGTGGTGTCTAACTAACTGTGATTTGTTTTAAATAAATACTTTATGATCTAGAAATTGTTTTCTTTTGCCTGCGTACTGTCTTATTCTCTTTAATGTTTGGTTTTATGAATGGTAAAAACAAGCCAGCGTGTCGGCTGCAATACATTTATTTATTTAAACTTCATGCTCAATACTGTTCCATACATTTTGACGTGTAAGTATTGCACTTTTGTAGGAAACAGCAGATATTTTAAAATAGTGTACTGATATACGTGGTTACCGTTCGTGAGTCGGAATACCTTTCACCCTGTGTATATATACAGCAAATAAACCTCTGAGGCATAGCAGATCACAAGAACAATACTGAAATGTCTCAAGTGCATGACACCCGAAGATCAAATAATAATAATAATATAATAATAATAATATATTTATTTGCTTAAAACACGGTTTAAAAAGGTCTTACATAAAATGAGATCATACATGTTTAGCTTAAAAATAAAGCATGCAAAATTGTTAAGCACAATCAAGTGCAAGATGCAAGTGTTGCATGTTGCTAATATTAGTGTTCTAGGAAATCCTTAATACTTATAGAAAAATAAATTAACGTTTAATATGACAACGAACAGAATGCAGGATTTCATGATTTTTTGTTTGCTTTAAAGTCATGCTATATCGCATCCAAAGTATAAAATACCAGCTATATGGGTAGTATAGTGGTAACGTGTCTCCTAGCTATGCAGTGTCGTAGTGGCTTCCACGACAGCATTACAGTGTAACTTCGAACGGCAGTGGTAACTTGCGTGACTGCTACGCAATGTAATAGTAACATGCGTGATAGCTACGCAGTGTAGTAGTAACACATGTGACAGCTACGCAGTTTAGTAGTTACATTTGTGACAGCAACACAGTGTAATAGTAACATGCGTGTCAGGTACGCAGTGTGGTAGTAACACATGTGACAGCTACGCAGTTTAGTAGTAGTAACACATGTGACAGCTACGCAGTTTAGTAGTAGTAACACATGTGACAGCTACGCAGTTTAGTAGTTACATTTGTGACAGCAACACAGTGTAATAGTAACATGCGTGTCAGGTACGCAGTGTATTAGTAACATGTGTGACTAGTACGCAGTGTACTAGTAGTGTGCGTGACAGCGACGTAGTGTTATATTAACATGCGTGACAACTTTACAGTGTAGTAGTAACGTCTCACCCAACATATTAGCATTGTAATGTGTCTTTGCTGCACAAGACACCGATAAAATCAAAGAAATATGATGTTGCAGTGTGTGTTGCAGTGTTATAACGTCATATCAACTAACAAGCTTAATAATGGTGGTATTATAAAAGCTTTCATGAAGTGATGACGATGTAACTACGTTATCATAAGTTTTATTGCCCATTACGGCTGATAAGAATATTCAGAATAAATATAGTCAGTACGCTAAGTGCACAAAGCCTGATTTATCGCATTAGTGTGTTACGGTCCTTGTCAAAGTAATGATCGGAAACTTTTATTTTCTATTATGTTGTTAGTTTCACTTTTCAACTACATTTTCGTTTTCAATACAATAACAACGGAAAGTTACTAAAATGCCTGACTGTCAGTGCCAAGTTTGATGCCCACCATGGCTGATTATGACTCCATCTTGCCCGTGTGCTCCACTGTGGACGACTGCTACCTGGACCCATCAGCCGTTACCATCTTCATGATCGGACACTACAGTATCTTCGCGTTGTGTCTGGCTACGTTCACATACGGAGTGACATCGTGGTGCCTAATCAGGAAGTTTCGCAATTTCAACAACTACGTGTATCTCAGTGCTAACCTAGTGAATATATTACGTTTAACTATTGTGTCCATAACTGTACTTCATTGCGAAGCCACAACCGTTGACTTCAGAGGGTGCATTACTGTATATTGGTATATTACCTTTGCTTATTTAACGAATGTATACAATTGTTGGTTGTTAGTGATGTGTTATATGTTTTATGTCGATATTGTTAAAGTTTTTCATAAAGATATCGAAAGGAAGCATCTTAAAAGCTCCATCTTTGCTTGGGCCGTGCCTTCGATAATATGGATCATTTGTGGATTGTGTTTAGTTATTATTCAGGTAGCAAGCAAAGATGATAGAGACAGAATAGCGTTTTTGTTTCTCACCGTAAGCTCTATAATCACGTGCAATGTTATACCTTCGTTTACTAACTTGGTCATTTTTATAAAAGTTGTGAATTCTTTGTTTTTTTCTAAAAGCACAAACGCCAGTGCTGCTTCTAAAAAAGACAGAAGGAAGGATAAGTGCCGTCGTCTATTTACAGCTACGGCTATGTTTGTTTTGAGTAATATCGTTGTACTGACGTTTGTTATATTTGATATATTTAGACTTTCAATGGAAGTGCGTTCTGTTATGTTAAGCTTGCAAATAGCAGCCTTGGCCTTATTTGTGCCTTTATTGAAAAGTAATCGGACATTCTGGCACGAGTATTATGTGAACCAATTCAAAAGACTGTGTCGGGATTATTGGTGTGTTGGATGTCGGAAACGTCAGGGTGATGTGCAGCCGAGAGTTCATACATAACACTTACGCATATAACACTATCACCAAAAGCGGGATATTTACCAAGCGTTTTTAGGATGGGAAATCAGTAAATGACACCTCACGCTTTGGGCGGAGCGGAAGGGAGAGTCAGACTTGTACTGACTAAAACCTGTCCATGTTCCTTCTTTGCCCTTTGTGTTGTAAGGCCGCGGTATGTCTTTCGAACAGTCCCGCAGCCCCAGCATCGGCCCTTGCGGAACCCTTTCCTGGTTGCTGACATCTCTTTGAGGCACGCGTGGAACACGAACGCGTATCCGTGATCATCGTACTTGCTACAGCCCCGTAATATCGGGAACACAAAATAAATAGTAAACATGGTAAATATCCCGTTTTTTAGCTTTAATGATAGTGTTAGTGACCATGTTAGTTTAAAAACTTATTTTTATCTTGATTCTTAATTTATATGTTCTCTTGGTGATTGAATTTGATTTACTGGGAGAAAAAATAAGGTAGTGCTATTCGTTGTAATTTTGGCCCCACAACCAAAAGATCCTTTTAATTGAATAAAAAAAATATTTTTTAATTAAATAAATTCTAATAAAATAACAAAAAATATTATTTTCATTTTTTTTGTCTGCATGCAACATGAAAGTTTACAACAACTGTTTATGAGCAGAGCATCTGATGGTTCGCTAACCTTGAGGAGGTCGATGATCACCCTCCAAGTTAAGACGACCGGTAGCAAGGTCTTCTGTGCCAAACAATGTACCATTAAAATATCATTAGTCATTCGTCATTAAACTGGTGATTATTTTTATGTAAGACTTCGACCACTTATTTGAGTTGATGTGGAAATAAGAGTTGATGCTAGTATGTGCTTGCTCAGAACCTGTTTACTTTAGACCCGTATATTCTCTCAAAGAAACTGGTTGGACACCATTCATTTCCTGGATGTAAACGAGAGAGCTATATACATGTTCGAAGGGACACCGACGCTAGAACGGTAACCAAGTATTCAGTACATCATTTTGAACCCCCCCCCCCCTCCATATAGAAATTTTTCGTTGGTTATTAAAAAAAACAGCTGTTTCTTACAAAACTGCAACGCCTACACGGTCAAAATACAACATTAGTTTTAGTATATGCGAAACACGTGTCTAGTATTTTTATGAGAAGAATCTATGTACAAAATTTCAAAACTGTATCATGAAAAATCACAAAGTTATAATCTTGTTCTGTTACCTAGTAGTCCGCACAAAAATACGGTTACCACGCAGGGCGCGCCTCCAGCGTCGTCTTGAGCTCATTGATAATAATAATTTGGCAGTAGGTACTTAAATTATTGCGATAGGTACTCAAAGTCGCTCGGTATCCAACTTTTAACTTTTTTAAATATTTTTGGGAAAAAATAAAACATGGTTTAAAAATTATTGGAATCGATTCAGTTACTTATTCTGAACAAACTATATTCAGGTTTCGCATATACTAAAAATAATGTTGTATATGGAACAGCTGATTTTTTTTTTAAATTACCGATGAAAAATTTCTTTGTAACGTCGTCGTCGTCGTCGGTTTCCCTTCCACCTTGTATGTCCCGAAGCTCTAAACATGTGGCACTTTCAATGCATTGTCACACTTGTGCAACGACGTTCAACAGGATTGGACGGACGGTGAAGCGGATCTCAGCTCGAGCTGGCTCGTA
This sequence comes from Noctua fimbriata, assembly GCA_905163415.1. NCBI lineage: Eukaryota > Metazoa > Arthropoda > Insecta > Lepidoptera > Noctuidae > Noctua > Noctua fimbriata. The sequence goes on from LR990946.1 coordinate 10,059,816, forward strand.
GTATTATATTATCTGTGCTTGCATGAAATCCGTTGAAGACATCAACGAGCGGTGCCGTGTATAAATCGCCTTATTGTAAGAATTTAGATCCTAAGTGTAATTTCAAACTAGAACTGCAAGATAAAAACTAGTGTTATTTACGTAATCAGCCCTTCATTTTATCGAAAACGATTAACTACACTCTTTCAGTGTTGACAAATGCTATTTTTTTTCCAAGATTGTCCTCTTCATCCAAATCATCTTTGGTTATAACGGCAATCTCCTATAAAATACAATAGCCATAAATATATATCATTATGTACCTATCCACATATTTTAATATTGAGTAATGGTTTTTTCCACCTTATCGATGTAACGACTATCCTTTGGAAACAATACAATACTACATTACTGTTTTGTTTCCTGGTACTAATACTGACTCCATGTACCATTTCGAATGTACAAGATAAAGCAAGATAAACAGAATCGATCACTACTCCGAGTGCTGTGATTTGGTTTAGTTTAGTTTCCTTCTAACCCTCGCATAGTAATAGTTGTAGTGACTTTTACAATTTATCGTCTCTTTTGAGTCCCATCTTGCATCTCTTGTCTTTTTTTATTTTAAAGTGAACTTCAAAATCTGGGTGTCAGCAATAAGCTTGAAGCTCATCATGGCTGATATTGACATCAGCTGCTTTTCTACTCCGAGTGAAAATTACGAGTATCCAACTTGCAAAACATTTGTGATCAAACATTACATTCAGTTCTCTATAGTAATGGTTTCGTTCATATATGGAGTGATATCGTGGTGCCTCATCAGGAAGTTCCGTAATTTCAACAACTACGTGTATCTCAATGCGATCCTAGTGAATATATTACGTTTAACTGTCGTATCAGTGGCTGATGTTCCGTGTGACCAATTGTTTAGGTCTCGCATGCATTTCTTTATCTTCGTATATTTAACGAATGTGTTTAACTATTGGGTGTTGGTAATGTGTTATATGTTTTACGTTGATATCGTTAAAGTTTTTCATCAAGATATTGAAAGGAAGTTTCTTAAAAGTTCCATTTTTGCTTGGGGCTTGCCTCTGATTGTTTTGGGCATTTGTAGATTGGTTTTACTCATAATTGAAGTAACTTTAGAAGGTGAAGAAGAAAAACAAATTCTCTGTTTAATCCAACTTGCTGCTATAGGCGGGTGCACCTTTATACCATTGATAATAAACTTCATTTTTTTTATAAAACTTGTGTATTCTTTGTTTTTTTGTGAACACAAAAATAAGATTGCGGTGCCGAGAAAAGAAACAGTGAAAGACAATTCGCGACGTTTGTGCACAGCAACGGCCATGTTTATTTTAACTAACCTTAATGTTTTGACATTAGCTATATGGGAATTATTTGAGTTTTCGTTCCCATTACGAGCTTATACGTTGTCCATACAAATAATTGTGTTTGCTTTCTTTGTCCCTTTATTAAGGAGTAACCGGGCATTATGGTGCGAATATTATAATAATCGATTGAAGAAGACCTTGAAATGAATATTATAACAGCCAATTATTACATTAAATTATCACTATACTGGGTGGCCCAAGAGCCAATTTCCAAAAAAAAATATAACTTACATGAGGGTGTCTTGGAAAGCCCATGTAGACAGATTTCTTAAATTTACTTTTACGTTATTTTTTTGGGACACCTTGTCCTATACATAACGCTCGATTATCGCTAAAACTAAAATCACAATAAAGTATGATCTGTCTCTTGAATATTATGATGCACTGTCAGAATTTGAAATAGCAAATAAATTTTAAATACCTTCAATGAGCTAAGTCAAAAAAAAAAAATGAAATAAATTATTAAATATCTCAAAGTAGTGGTTTTATTAACCTGTATTTTCGCGACACTTATGTATGTGTGAGTATGACCAAATTTAGTATGTAATATTTCTAGCCAAGTCTACAATTGAACTTAATTTTTAGAGTTAAAAAAAAAGTTTTTATTTAGAAGAACTGCTTTTAAGGGAAAAAAAATCTTTTCAAATCTCTAACGTGAAAAGAAACACAAAAAGGTATAATGGTAAAGTTATGCCACGCACGTTATTACGCCACGACGTAACTGTCACGCACATTACTACTAGACTGAGTAGCTGTCATGCTCATTGCTACTGAACTGCGTAGCTGTCACGCACGATGCTACTACTCTTCGTGGCTGTCACGCACGATGCTACGACACGCGTAACTACGTAGTGTGTGCGTGCACCGTGCGGTATTAAAGTGTATGACAGCTGCACTTTAATACCGCACGGAAAGGAAGGGAAATGGCAGCTATACAGTGTAGTATGACAGCTGTCATACTACACTGTATAGCTGCCATTTCCCTTACCACAACATTGTGTGAGGTAGCGGGGTAGGTAGGAAAAATCGGAAATGATTTTAATACATCACAAAATAAAGGCTGAAATGAAGTGAATCCGAATAAAAATGCTGGTGTATTAATTTTTGGTGATAACTTGCGCACGGTTTGATGCGAGGTTGGAGACATTAAAAAGCAAGTCTGAGGTATGTTAGGCAGTGCCTTGCATCACTTGACTCCGCTTACAAAGAAGAAGATGTAATGTGGGTTCAGTACACTGACTTAGTGTGATGTCTGTATTTTGAGAAATTGCAGGATCGAATACCTCAAAATTGAGGTCGTTCAACTTCGCACAAAAACTTCTCCATAGCTCTGTATCTGTGTCTTGCTAATTAATAACTTTACTACCTAGTAAAAGAATATTATGCTTCATCAAAACTATGTGTATTCCAGGCTCAATGACCTCAATTGCCCACTAATGTTATAATAATGAATTAACGATCATAGCAATCTATCCATAGATTGCTACTCCTAAATAAATTAAGCTTCACATAGAATAACATCACGTCTTGTAATCCCTGAAGGGTTAGGCAGAGGAGTACCTAACAGTCAGGCACCCACATTTTGCCAGTTATGTTTAAGTCTCATGTATTGTCATCAACCGTTCACAAATCCAGACTACGTGGCTGCTACTGAGAAATTCTTGACGAAAAAACCCAATAACACTTTGCCCGACCCGGGAATCGAACCCAGGACTTCAAGCTCAGCAGTTGCGCTTGTGATCACTAGACCAAAGGGGAAGTCAAATTGAGCTTCAATTGTACAATAAAATTGCATCTAACAGTGCTCCGCGGTTTTACCTGCAAAGAGTTCATATATACACGGACGTAAAGATAAAGCATACAGTTTCACTCGTTAAACGTTTGCACTGAGGGAAAACTGCACAGCTTTCCCCCAGTTTCTACAATCAGTCAATTAAAGATACAACTTTGTAACTCTTACTGTTAGCCTACACCACTCTACAGCTGGACTGAGGCCACTCCCCATGACTTCCAGCTTTTTCGATCCAGGGCTAAAGTGGGCCACTGGTCGTTGGTTTTGTCCAGCTCGTCTAGCCATCTTCTACGAGCTCTGCCGCGTCGCCTTCTGGCTGTGTCAGGGTGAGTGGTTATTTTGGTCCACAGCTCACGATACTACTTTGAAGTTTTATCACTATCATCTACCAAGCCTTTTCCCAACTATGTATGATGCGGTTGGCTTCCAGTCTAACAGGATGCAGCTGAATACCAGTATTTTATAACTGCCTATGTGACCTTGACAACCCAGTTAGTACTGGATAAAAAGAAAGCAATTAAAAGAAAAGTTTTATAAATACTTTTAAGTTGTATAGAAGTAGTGAGCGCAGTTCTGCCAAAACATACCAACCCACATCAATATTTCTCCAATTTTCCGAAGTCATTGCAAAGATTTTTGATAATTAACGCAGATTCGTTTTAAATCTGTTATAAACACTTATTGTAGATGTTAAAAGGTCTCATTTAACTTAATTGTAATAAATCACATTTAGATAATCGGATTAGTGTAACATATAATTATAACTTATTACATAAGAGATTGTTTGTGGTTTGGCTCATTTTGGCAAAACTATCACTACGAACACAACAGAAAAGTGATTATGTAAGTTTGCAATGTTGGATATTTTGGCATATGAAATTGTTTCGACCTTTCAGTGTCCTTTAAACGCCTAAAAATACTTGTAGTACTGTAAAGTACAAAAATATGGATGCAGAGGTGCAGCGTAAATAAACACTTTTATAGTTCCAACGTATATTTACTTACACACTTCTATGTTTACACTATAACATTAGTATACGTAGTGTTTTAATATGTTATATTATATCTATTTTAAAACGTATTACTTCGCCACACATTAAGAGTACCTACAAATATTAGGGTAATCTTGGGTTTTTTACTTTGATGAATCAACGAAGATTTTTATTATTCTTCCAAGCTACTCACAAAAAACAAACACATGCGCCAAAAAGAACTTCCTTCTTTTGTTATTTGAATTTTGTTTTCTTGTCAAAAACTGACGAAAATAATTCCAATGATGCAACTGATTGAATGCATCTTAATCACGGAATGTTTGTAGCAATTTTCTGCGCGAAATATTGCTGCCACAATTCCCTATTACTTCTAACTAAAGGAAGAAATATGTCAATAGCTATTTGTTGCAACTTAGACATAACTGCTCTTAATGTAAATGTTACACTGATTGAGTCCCATATGAATGAAGACAACACAATAACATCACTCAAAATAAACAATAACGTAGCGATGTAGAAGCGACGCCAGTTGTTAGTAGATGTAGTCGCTTTCGGTTGGAAACAATTACACAAAGAATATAAAACCGCACCATAAAGACAACAATTAATCATCAGAGGCGAAACTATTATAAAAACTTCCACGGCATTAGCTACATAATCCGATGTAGAACCGGCTAAATATATGTGCACACTCTCATTGAAAAATAAGAAGATATAATAAAACAGAAATAACACAAAAGGTGTGCCCCAAGCAAACAGACAACACTTCAAGTACTTCCTTTTAACATGTCCTCTAAAAACTTTCACAATATCCACGTAGAATATGTAACATATCACCAACATCCAGTAGTTTTGCACTGCACTGAAGTACGTACAAATATAGCGGCAAATGTCCATGATTTCTTTATCATCAATCACGATGATTTGCATAACACCAGGTATGATTAGCGACACTGTTGTTAACCGCAGTAGACTGGATACCACGGCGTTGATATAAACAAAGTTTCTGAAGTGCCGGAATTTCTTGAGCAGGTACCAGGAAGTCACGCCGTATATGAAAGCGGCTAGAGTCAGTACGAGTACGAGGTACTCCACTATTATGGACACGAGTGGTGGACGGAAGGCTGTCGTGTTGGGAACGAGGATTTTACTGTAATGCACATCACTATCCGACATTTTGATTATATCGCCAAACGCTGTAGACGGAAACACGACCACGCCGTCTCTGCGATACAGTCGCAAATGGAGCCTTGTGACTAATCAAAACTTTATTATATATACGAGCCACAGGAAAAACCAGTCGAACTCGGTTAGCAGGGGGAATAACCAGTATGGGTTCCGCACATTATTGCGAATCTTCGCACGTCGAGATCTTGCGTTTGCTGAACCCTGACGGGTTCCACTTCAACATGATATGTAAGTAGTTATGTTTAATTATATGTATATTAGTTATATGTCTCTAGTCGGAGAGCAAGATATACATAAAACCCGTAGAAAAAAATACGAATGGGTTCCGCACATTATTGCGAATCTTCGCACGTCGAGATCTTGCGTTCGTTGAACCCTGACGGGTTCCACTTCAACATGATATCTTAGTACTTATGTTTAATTATATGTCTGTTAATTATATGTTTCTAGCCGCAGAGCAAGGTATAAATAAAACCTATAGACTAACTTGTTCAAATGTGAAATACTTGGTTTGAATTGTCGATTTAGGTCAATTAGGTAACCAGACTAGTGAGCGAATACTTACATGTCAGTTTACAATAATTTATCTTAAATTAGAGCCGCGTGGCTTAGCGAGAAAAAGTATGTAAGTCGAATGGATACGACGGTACGTTTTCTCTTATTGGCAGCTATCACGTTTCTAATGTATCAACTACTAATGCACCGTGTCACATCACTAGCGATGCCCTTCTCTGCCCGTTTCCTCCCAGGACATGCAGCCGAAGTGAACTCTACGCTGCCAACGACGACGCCATAGAAGAAGTAGGATACTGTCGTACCAGCGAAGAAGAAGAAGACTAGCGATTAATTAAGCCTCATCTAAAAAAAAATGCAAATTTAATTCAATTTTCTTACTCATATCCAGCCCACAAGCAAAGCATAGTTAAGGAAGGAAATGCAAATTAAAAAAAGTATGAGATAATAAAAAATGAATTACAAAATAAGTAGGTAAAAATTGCACAATTATCAGCAAAAGTTAAAAGTAAAAGAAAGTAGGTGCACTAGTAAGAATAATAAACCTGACTAAAGCAGTCCTTACAACTCAAATAAGATTGTGCAATAATTGACTGTAAAATATTATTACCATGCAAATTTTGATCTTCAAATTTGATATTCAGAAGAATTCTTGTCGCATCTGAGATTTATAAGTAGGCCGTAAATTCTCATGGCTGCGAACATGTGCCTTTGTAAGTACTTGGCAACTGAAGCCACATGAAGTAATACTCTTATAACAAACCATTGAACACTCAAGTACGATAAAAATGTTTAGTAAGTAACCATTCCATAGCAGTTTAAATAGAAAACAAGAGAGCTGGCAGGCCTTTGCCCTGCAGTGGGATAAGCTTTTAATAAAGGTTACCAAAAAGACCGGCAGCAAAATTTGGTAATTCCCGCTTACTAGCAACGAAGTACGCAATTAAGCGGTGAGCCTTATTCAAATACACGCGTAGAATATTATCATAACTGAAACTCACACCAATTCATCGAGATTTGCAAGAAACATGGGTGTACTTCAAGGACCTATACTGAGGCCACTATTGTTTTAAAAAAAAGATTAAATCATATATGTTTCTGGATAGGATGTTTCTTTTACTAGCGACCCGCCCCTGCTTCACGCGGTTTTACGACTTGACAACTAGTCGAAATTAGTTTACTAGATTTAAGTTTATATTAAACACATAAAGTTTGGGGAATAAATTCTCGTAAATGATGAAAACAATCATCAGCATTAAAATTCATTGAGTAGTTTGAAAGATCTAATTGTTCACACACGCAGACACGACAACTGACATTGTTTTAAGTATATGGTTTGAAATAATAGATGTAAGTAGTAATATTGTACATACGTATAATCCAATGTACTAAATTTAAGATTGAGAAAGTAACATGCTAAAGGAAAATGATTAATAAATATTTTGTTGTATTATAAAATACTGGTATTGAGCTACATCCTGCCGAACTGGTAACCAACCTCAAGATAGTTGAGAAAAAATTTATTATTCTTGCTAAGTAAATAATAAAACGCGCAAGTAACACGTATTTAGTTACACAATTACAATCATTAAAATCATCAATACAAACCTCTTAGTTCATTTGACCGCATTGAATGACTTTCATGAAATAGTTATTGAATGGAGTTACATGAACTTAGGATACGTGTTACTACCGCGACTCATTTTTCATCAACATACAACCTGACACTGACCTGCAAATTGCAGATTTTTGCGGGCTACCCTGGCGCTTCCACCTTTAAGTTTTCCACGACTTACGACGATATAAAAAAACCCGACTACAACTGTCGTGCAGTAGCCCAATTAACCCATTAGACACAACACGTGTCAGGTTGAAGGATCCTCCCTTTTCTATGCAGGATGAAGAACTTTACACCCTGTTCTCCATACTCCTATAAATCTATACCTATGCTCATCATCATCATCTTCCTAACCTTATCTCATTATTACCTAATTGGGGTCAGCGCCACTGTCATCCGTCACGTTTTCATTTACTCCTTTTCTTTCATAGCATTTCTCACACAATCCATTCATCTTTTCATCTGCCTATCCAGAGTCAACAACAACATCAACATGTATATTCATTTGTTTTGGTTTTTGGTCATATTGAGAGGATGAGTGAAAAGCGACAAACAAAACTGGTGACCTTCTGTATTTCTGCTTACCCCATGGATAAAAGGCATGAGTTTGTATATGTATTAAAGAACCTAATAATCCACAGTAACTTCCTCTGCGACCACGTCATTCCATATATTATGACGTGCATTACCAATGTATTATTATTTAAAGAGTAAAAAACTATACAGGTACTTTTATTTTGTTTCATCCAGTGGAAATAGACTGGAATCATACGTCATTTCGAACAATGAATAACGTGAATTCGTTGAGGAACTTGTTTACTTAGAAATTAATCATTTTATTAGGAAACTAGATCCAAAGGTTGGTTGACGTCCCTGTCACCGTAATATTAGTAATCAAGTTAGTTACTCAGTTCGATGTACAGAATGCTTGGTTGACGGTTTCGTGGAGGGTGCGTTTACACTCTGTATACATGATAAATCAGATCTCATGTGATGATAATAATTTAATGTCTTCTGCTGAAAAGCTTAAGAGCGTTAACGACTTTCAAGTGATTTTATGTTGATATTCTTAAAGTTTTTCATCGAGATATTGAAAGGCAATTTCTTAAAAGTTCCATTTTTGCTTGGAGTTTACCTTAGATTGTTTTGGGTATTTGTATATTGGTTTTACTTATAATTGAAGTAAATTTAGAAGGCGAAGAAGATAAACAAATTATCTTTTTAATCGAATCAAAATCGAAGTGAAAAGAAATACAAAAAGGTATAGCTGCCACGCACGTTATTACGCCACAACGTAACTGTCACGCACATTACTACTAGACTGAGTAGCTGTCACGCTCATTACTACTGAACTGCGTAGCTATCACGCATGATGCTACAACACTTCGTGGCTGTCACGCACGATGTTACGACACTGCGTAACTACGTAGTGTGTGCGTGCACCGTGCGGTATTAAAGTGCATGACAGCTGCACTTTAGTACCGCACGGAAAGGAAGGGAAATGTGAGCTACACTGTATACCTGCCATTTCCCTTACCACAACATTGTGTGAGGTAGCGGGGTAGGTAGCAAAAATCGCAAATGATTTTTAGACAACACAGAATAAAGGCTGAAATGAAATGAATCCGAATAAAAATGCTGGTGTATTAATTTTTGGTGATAACTTGCGCACGGTTTGATGCGAGGTTGGAGACATTAAAAAGCAAGTCTGAGGTATGTTAGGCAGTGCCTTGCATCACTTGACTCCGCCTACAAAGAATAAGATGGAATGTGGGTTTAGTACACTAACTTAGTGTGATGTCTGTAGTTTGAGATATTGCAAGATCGTAAAGCTCAAAATTGGGGTCATTCAACTGCGCACAAAAACTTCTCCATAGCTCTGTATCTGTGTCTTGCTAATTAATAACTTTGCTACCTAGTAAAAAAATATTACGCTTTATCAAAAGTATGTGTATTCCAGGATCAATGAACTCAATTGCGCACTAATGTACTCAATTCAATTTCAAATATCTTTATTTATCATAAACAATAACAAAATGCACTTACCCAAAGCTACATTAACACACTAAAATTAAGACACTTTATTAGGCTAGCAATTCGCCTTTCAAAGCTTTTAAAGGACGGAAGGAGTTTAAACTGGTAATAACATAATCTTAACACACAATATATGGGTACATAATGACTAAAATGTAAATTATTTAGTTAAATTATAATCTACTGCTTGCATGTAGGTAAGTCGAAAATATTTTAATAGTTAACTGATCACGCAGTCTACGAACTTTAAACACAAGCAAAGGCGCGACCAGTCAACCATCAGCGGACAGAGCTTCCCTGCCGCCCGCGCTCTAGCGTATTAGCGACCGAGGCCGGGTCGGTAGCGAGAGACTCGGGGGTCAAGCCGCTGGTCGCCCGCACGTCGGTTGGTGGAAACAAAAGGTAGTGATGTGGTAGGCGATAAGTGCCGTATCTATCGATATACGGTAATTTGTCTACAGTTGATGAACATATATTTGTAATCTAGGGGTTAATAGTATTAATTTTGTTTTTATTATAAAATTTAAATGAAACCTTAATTATATAATTAAATAGCAAAGGAAGTTTAATGGTTTTATGTAATCTCTGAAGATTTGTTTTGAACTTTGTTTTGTACGCTATTTTTACAGCTTTATTTTGTATTACTTGCAGTAAGTGATGGTTGGAAAGACATGTGCCACTCCAAACAGGACATGCATACGTTATACACGGACGGACAAGTGTAGTATAAATCCTCAATTTAGTACTGCTACTTAATTTGCTTTTACGGTTCATTACAGGGTTTAAAGCACCAAGGGCTTGGGCGCCCTTCAAACGTAAGTCGGCAATATGTTTGGACCAGTTTAGGCGGTTGTCCATTCTGACCCCAAGATAACGCACACTTGCTTTCCAAGGTACTTTATGGCCTGCTATTTTTAAAGTTCTTGTGGGGGGTTGCCTAGCACGAGTGAAAAATATTGCTTCAGTCTTACCCTCATTTATTTTTAGTTTCCATTTCTTGAAATAAGCCTGAAGTAAATCAATAGAATATTGTAGGCGACTTATAATCAAATCGGCATCGTAAGAAGAGGTATAAGACGCAGTATCGTCAGCGAAACAAGCCAATTTCGTCCGAGGTTGAATAGGGACATCGTTAACAAAAATGAGAAACAAATAGGGTCCTACGATCGAGCCCTGCGGAACGCCAGCTGGTATCGTGTGTGGTGATGAAATTGTATTCGATGTGTACCTGGAATATCCGATCCGCAAGGTACGACTGTATAAGCTTGATGAGGGGCATAGGCACGTCAAGAGTGAGCAACTTGTGTAGCAGGCCTTCGTGCCAGAAAGTGTCGAAAGCTTTTTCGATATCCAGCAGAAACATACCTGTGGACTGCTTGAGATTTAGGTGATGGGAAATATGTTCGCACACCCTAGCCAGCTGTTGGGTAGTTGAATGAGTAGCACGAAACCCAAACTGCTCTTGGATCAGTAACTGCCCAGTGGCACGTAGTAGTCTTGTATAAATTACAGACTCAAACATTTTACCAATAGAAGGTAGCAGACTTATAGGGCGGTAATTTGTAGGTGAAGTACTGTCTTTTCCAGGTTTATTAAGTGGTATTATTTTTGCTTTTTTCCAGATCTTAGGGAAATAGCCCAGGCCAAAGCAGCCATTAAAAATTTTTGTAATGTAAACTATCGCTTTCTGTGGCAGGTTTTTTAACAGTACATTATGGATCGCGTCATGACTAGCAGACTTACGGGATTTAAGCCTAGTCAGCGTTTTACGGATCTCAAATGGCCTAACCGGCTTTATTAAACCAGAAGCAAAATTATATTTATCAATAACCGACATGGATTTCGATACCTCAGCCTCGAGTTCAGAGTCACAAACCCAGTTAGTGGTAAGGGTCATATTGTCATAAAATGCTTCAGCCAACGCATTACATTGATCAGCCGTGGTAGTCGTCAAAGACCCATCGGAAAGTTTAAGAGGAGGTATGTTCGCAGATCTAGGTTTAAGGGATTTAGTCACACGTCAGATATCTTGACTGGGGTTATCAACTTTAGCCAGTTTAGCATTCCAGATGTGATCAAGGTGGTTTCGGATATTTGTGTTTATGTGAGCTTGTAGAGTGTTTATATTACTACGGTTAAGCCTTCTAAGGTAACCACTGGGCAGTTTCTGTTCAATACGACGCAAGTAGTTTTTGTAGCGAATTAATTTTTTAACAAACCGAGGTAGTTTGGTAGGGGTCTCGCTAAACACAGCAGTCGTGGACGGTATGGAGGAGTCTCTAGCATCAATGATAGTTTGTTGCAAATGACCTATGGCAGTGTCAATCTCTTCATAAGTGTTAAACGTCTTAGAACTAAGTGTTATGTTTTTGTTGAGGTGAGAACGATATTCACTCCAATTGGCACAGTGAAATTTAAAGAACCGGGTTTCTACCTTGCGACTCGGGAAGCCTCCAATGGTAAAGAATATGGGGTAATGGTTCGATGACAGTGCTATAATCGTTTCGATATCACTAATGCAGCCTACATTTAGAGACAACACCAGGTCTGGGCGCGTTGGTTTGCGATTGGGGCAATAGTTCACTTGTGTAGGTAGACTAGGACTGTGTATAACGTAGTCGGATTCAAGCATGTGTTTGAAAAGAGTTCTGCCTCGCGTGTTAGTGTAGCTACTGAGCCAGTGTGAGTGGTTAGCATTAAAGTCTCCCATAACAATAACATGGGAGCCCAAGCCGAACAATAACTCAAGGTCACTACGAAGCAATGGCAGATTGGGTGACTGGTAAATGGATAACACAATGTGATCAATTCCTGAGATTTCGACAGTAATACCAACAACTTCAATATTTTTAGTGTTTGGAAGAGTTAAGACCGAATGATTGAGATTATTTCTTACAAGAATAGCAACTCCTTGCCCACGGCCAGTAAGATGTTTATCTTGACGATAACAGGTAAAGCCAGGAGTAACTAATGTTGAATTTGGGGTTAGTCTAGTTTCACAAATACCAATTATATCAACAGACAAAACGCTTACCGCCAAATCGAGTAGCTCATGTATCTTTAACCGTACTCCATCGGAGTTCCAGGATAGTAGTCGGAGGGATAGGAGTCGCACTAATGTACTAATAATGAATCAACGATTCATAGATAGCTGCTTCAAATAAATTAAGCTTCACATAGCATAACATAACGCCTTGTAATCCCTGAAGGGTTAGGCAGAGGTTGTACCTAACAGGCAGGCACCTACATTTTGCCAGTTATGTTTAGGTAAGTCTCATGTAATAGAGGGCGAGCCTATTGCCATTACCCGTTCACAAATCCAGACTTCGTGGTTGCTACTGAGAAATTCCTGAGAAAAAACCCAATAACAGTATGCCCGACCCAGGAATAGAACCCAGGACCTCATTCTCAGCAGTCGCGTTTTACTAGACCAAAGAGGAAGTCAAATTGAGCTTCAATTTTACAATATTATTGCATCTAGCTGTGCTCCGCGGTTTTACCTGCAAAGAGTTCATGTAAACACGAACGATGATGGATCAGGAATCAAAGAAAAATTGGAAATGCGTAACTTGTATTAAAAATAAAAATATAGCTAGCTCTAATCCATCGAACATTACCCTGAGAAATAAAAATAAACCAGTTAAAACACCACCAACGGAACAGGCTAATGTAATAAAAAAACACCAACCCTTAGAAACGTCATTGATCCTGGATTCCCATATACTAACGGACTACAATACGTCCTCTGAATCGGATTGTACACCTACAAAAATGTCAAAAAGTTTGGATGGAACAATATCAGAACCGATTTCAGATTTAGTTTCTTTGTCAGAAATGAAAGATACTATATACCAATTAACTAGTAAACTGGACTCCACGCAATTTGAGCTTGATAAAACAATATTGGAAAACAATGATCTTCAAAGACAAGTCAATAAGTTAACTGCAGAAATTAACATGTTAAAATCGTTATGTCAATCTTCTTCATTTCCAGACACTATTTCTCGTAGCAGTATTAAAAAAAAGCGGCAATCCTTATCACACACATGCACCCCTTCTTCACCTAGATCTTCTTTAAACACTGACCGCCTTAATGAAGAAAAAACAATAACCCTAAAAAAAACCATTGAAGATCTACAACAGCAGTTGGACAGCGCTAACCTTGAAATTTCTATGCTAACAAAACAAATAGAGACACTGTCACAGTACTTAGAAAATAAAAGTGGGGTCCTGAACCTAACAATGACTCCTACCCTCAATACCTGCAACTATTCTATTCCACAACGAAAACCCGAACGCAAACCCGAAAGAAGAATATTTATATTCGGTACCCAACAATGTGTCGGCTTGGCTTCAGCCTTATTGCAGTCAAGAACTAACACCAAGTACGAGAAGTACGGAGTCTTTGCGGAAACGAAACCAAATGCGAAATGTTACGACATAATTCAAAGCTGTATAAAAACAACATTAAATCCTAATGATAAACTAGTGTTATGTATCGGAGAAAATGATCGTAACCTGAGACAAGTTTTGTCACAATTAGAGGGTTTCCTGGACACTTTTTACAACAATAGGATAATTGTACTAAATGTTGTTAATAGTTACTCCTTAAATGTCTCAAAATTAAATGATGGCATAAAAAATGTATGTAAAAAATTTAAAAAATGTCACTATCTTGATTGTGGATATCAAAATATAGGAGAGATTTGTAAGTCTATAAACTATGTAATAGATTGCATCGATTACGATGAAAACTATTTGTACCCCAGAAATATTCGGAATTTTGTAATGCGTAATCAACCAAGTAACAATAAAGCCATTAATAACAATATGCCTAAAAAAGGAACAATTCCTTTCTATTTTAATATCCAAAATAACGTCAAAGATAAAAAAGCAGTAAATCCAGCTGTATCTATAGAAAATACAAACAAAGGTACAATACCTTTTTACTTCCCCGTACTAAAAAAAAGCAAAGGTGATCTTTTTCGTGCCTAAAGCCCATATATTTAATGTTCTCCATCAAAATATTGCTAGTGTCTTACCAAAACGGGAACTATTGGAAATAACAATTCAGGAGTTACAAGTAGCACATAAAGAGCCTGACGTAATATGCTTGTCGGAAACTTTCGTAAAAAAAGGCCATGAGAGCTATATTAAAATTTATAACTATCAATTAGCGTCAAGTTTTTGTAGAGAAAAGCATAGAGGAGGAACCTGCATCTTAGTAAAAAAAGGCATTCCTTTCAATGATTTACCATATTTAAATAATTATGCTACCCAAAACACATTTGAAGCTTGTGGCATAGAAATCGAGTGTTATAAATTGTTAGTTATTTGCGTCTACAGAACGCCAAACTCTGATCCCACTCAGTTCTTGTGTAAATTAAATAATCTTTTGAACAACTTAACTAATAAATGTAAATCCAAATTGCGTATTGTAATAACGGGTGATTTTAATATAAACACCTTAAAAAAAGGCAATGTTACGAATCACTTACAAGACATATCCTACAACTATAACATGAAAATCCACATTGATGTGCCTACGCGCAAGTCTTCTTGCATAGACCATATTCTAAGCAATATTCCAGATGCTACCACGTCAGTTATGCCTCTTTATCTCTCTGACCATGACACAGCTCAAATGTTGAGTTTTCCTGTAAATGAACAGATGCAAAAACGTACATCTTACTATATATATAAAAGAGATTATAATTCGGATAACATTCGGAAGTTCAAGGAATGTTTAAATAATATGTCTTGGTCACACATATACATTAAAAATGATGCAAATGTTTTCAGTGAGTTTCATGACATTCTATGCTTATTCTACAATCTTTGCTTCCCTAAAGTTAAAGTAAAAATCAATAACAATAATAAAAATAAACAAAATTGGATAAGCAAAGGCTTAAAAAAAAGTTGTCAAAAAAAACGTGCACTAAGATATAAATACTATAAAAATAAAAATACAAGTAATAAAATTAAATATACGACATATTCTAATATTCTAAAAAAATGTATAATAAATTCAAAAAAATTTGCAAACATTAAATATATTAATAAAAACGGAAACAAATGTAGGGCTACGTGGGCAGTCATTAAAAGTGAAATGCACGATACAAATTGCGTAGGAAACATGGAAAAAATCATAGTTAACAACACAACTCTAACAGATCCTACTGAAATTGCCACTGCCTTTAATAATAATTATATTTACTCAACAGACACGAGTTCTCAGAAATACATAAAAAAATACCGTACTAGTGCACCCGTTAACTCGATGTTTCTAAAACCTATGGAGGAAAGCGAGGTTAGAAGAGAAATAATGTTATTAGCTAATTCCAATTCTGTAGGCTACGACGAAATCAACACCAAAATCATCAAAGAGTGTACCAATCAGTTAACTGCTATTCTGACACATTTAATTAATATATCATTTGCATCGGGAACCTTTCCTGATGCCCTGAAATACTCAATAGTTAAGCCTTTGTATAAAAAAGGAGAAAAATCTGACATTAATAACTATCGTCCTATAACATTAATACCTATATTGTCCAAAATATACGAAAAATGTATGTATAGAAGACTAATTGACTATTGCGATAAATTTCATATTATTAGCAAAGAGCAGTATGGCTTTCAGAAAAACAAGTCCACTACGTTGGCAGTGTTTTCTCTTGTAAAGGCTGTAGTTTCTAATATTAATAATAATAATTTGGCCACGGGGCTATTTTTTGATATTTCAAAAGCCTTCGATTTAGTTTCCCACAGTCTATTACTCGAGAAACTTGAATCAGTCGGTATCAGAGGTCCTGCACTTCAGTGGATAGCATCATATCTCAGTAACAGACAACAACGAGTCATTGTTGATAAAATAGACGGCAATCAGGATATGGTGCCTTTTTCTTCAGAATACAAGCACAATAAATGTGGTGTTCCACAAGGGAGTGTACTGGGCCCTATCCTATTCTTACTGTACATTAATGACATTATTAATATAACCAACCACCAATGTATATTATTTGCTGATGACATTACGATTATTATAGCGACAGAAAAAGGTAATAATTGTATAAATATTCATGAGAATGAAATTAATAACACTATAGATAAATTAATACAATGGCTTGACATAAATAACCTAAAAATAAATCTTAATAAATCCGTATATATAAATTTCAATAAATGTAATAATCCTAAATATAATATTAAACTAAACATAACACAAATTAAAGAAGTAGCACAAACAAAGTTTCTAGGCGTAACTATTGACGAGAACCTAAACTGGAAAGAGCATGTAGATAATGTGTCAAAGCGAATAAATAAATTTGTATATGCTCTTAAACAAATCAAAAATGTAACGAGCCTTAAAACAGCTATCATGACCTATCACGCATATGTAGAATCCCTACTACGTTACGGGCTTATAATATGGGGAAATAGCACAGATATAAACCGAGCATTTGTTGCGCAAAAAAAGTGCATTAGGGCATTGTACGGGATGCCTCCGGAGGAATCCTGTCAACCGATATTTAAAAAACTAGGGTTGTTACCGTTGCCGTGCCTTTATATTTATGAAATATGCATGTTGGTTAATAAATATAAGGCTTTGTTTAAATCAGCCAATGATGTTATTTCTCGGAGCCGGCGTGATCCACAGAGACTCGTTCTACATGATCTGCCCAAGCTTGCTAAATATAATAAAAGCTGCTTATATAATTGTGTTCATATATATAATAAGATACCGAGTAACATAAAAAACTTAAATTCTAGATTATTTAAAATCAAATTGTTTAATTGGTTGACTACAAATAATTTCTATAGTTTAAAGGAATTTCTGGAAAAGAAATTTGCATTTTAGTGTTAAGTGAAAGATTTGCATGCTAAGTATAATTCTGGCAAAACATGTAAGCACTTTATTATTCCAATTGTAACATCATGTATACCATGTTTTATGCAAATAAAGATATTATTATTATTATTATTATTAACGTAAATACAAAGATGAAACTTCACTCGGTAAACGATTCATCATCATCATCATCATTTCAGCCGAAAGACGTCCACTGCTGGACATAGGCCTCCCCCAAGTGTCGCCACACGGTCCCGTGCGACTCGCATCCAGCGGATCCCTGCAACCTTCACCAGGTCATCGGTCCACCTAGTGGGGGGCCTTCAGACGCGATCTTGCAGCGTCTTCCGGTTCGCGGTCGACACTCCAGAACTTTTCGGCCCCATCGGCCATCCGTTCTGCGAGCAATGTGCCCTACCCACTGCCACTTCAGTTTGGCTATTCTTCGGGCTACGTCGGTTACCTTGGTTGGTTATCTGGTAAAAGATTGCACTGAGGGAAAACTGCCCAGCTTTCTCCCAGTTTCTAAAATCTGACAATTAATGATACAACTTTGTCTTACTGTTAGCCCACATGATTCTACAGCTGGGCTGCGGCCACTCACCATGACTTCCAGCTTTTTCGATCCAGGGCTAATGTGGGCCACTGGTCGTTGGTTTTGTCCAGCTCGTCACGCCTTCTTCTACGAGCTCTGCCGCGTCGCCTTCTGGCTGCGTCAGGGTGAGTGGTTATTTTGGTCCACAGCTACTTTGAAGTTTAATCATCATCATTTACCTAGCCTTTTCCCAACTATGTATGTTGCGGTTGGCTTCCAATTTAACCGGATGCAGCTGAATACCAGTATTTTATAACTGCCTATGTGGCCTTGACTTGACCAGTTAGTACTGGGTAAAAAGAAACCACTTGGTAAGACTGGTTGTCAGACGAATTTTAAGTTTAACAAAGACTATTAAGTTGTATAGAAGTAATGGGAGCAGTTCTGCGAAAACATTCCAACCCACATCAATATTTATCCAATTTTCCGAAGTATTTGCAAAGATTTTTGATAATTTACGCAGATTCATTTTAAATTATAAGCACTTATTTTAGATGTTAAAAGGTCTCATTTAACTAAATAGTAATAAATCACATTTAGATAATCGAGTAAGTGTGACGTATAATTATAAATGATTACACCAGAGATTTAGAGAGGGTTGGCTCATTTTGGCAAAACTATCACTACGAACACAACAGAAACGTGATTCTGTAAGGTTGCATTGTTGGATCTTTTGGTGTATGAAATTGTTTCGGCCTTTCAGTGTCCTTTAAACACCCAAATAAATCTTTTTTGCAAAAAATAAAACCGACTTCAAAAACACAGAAAAGTGAAAAATAACTTGAGCTTCAGAAGTCGGTGACTTTTGTTTGTTTGATTTACTTTTTTTCTTTTTTGTTTGTTTCAGTTATTTTTCATTGGTTTTATTTTTTGCAAAAAGTGTGTGTTTTTGAAGTCGGTTTTATTTTTTACAATAAAGATTTTTTATTTTTCCATTTTTAGTTGTAATATCCCATGCAAATATTTGTTATCCATTTATTTTACATTGTCAACAATACATTTCATGGTAGTAGGCTTATCACCAATAAAATGGAAGTTAATATACATAACTGTCACAATCTGGGTATCCCTCAGAGCATACAACCGTTATGTTATGTTATGATATTGTGTAAAAAATGAACATCCAAGCGATTGCAGCAATCACGACAGATTTGCTGTTTACTATTGAAGAGTTCCATTGTATAACTCCGAAGATCAGCTTCACCAAATATAAACGGCACCATCGCGGAATAATATTCCTCCAAATTAAAAAAAATAATCGTCGAAATAGGTTTACAATTGTCGAAGATGTGGGATCATAGATTCTGACCTGTTGACCATAGGACCTCATGGAAAGTATACTGTTTCAAACAATGCCCATACAATTTGAGGGTTGCCCTTAATTTTACTGGGATTCCATCATCTGATCCTGACTTATACCTACCATCATCAGCTCAGCAACATGAAATGATGATTACTAAGCACAAATATCTGATTTGCATTATACATATACTCTCTGTATATGAAAAACATGGTATGTGCCTATAAAATTCAAGGATTGCCCTCGATTTCCCTGGGATTCCATCATCAGATTGTGATTTGGTGACAATGGGACTACCTCAGGAGTATAGAGCTTTCGAATAAAAAAAGAATTATGAAAATCGGTCTACAATTGGCGGAGAAATCGTTGAACATAGATAGGTACATGAAAAAAAATACAAACAGTCGAACATAGAAACTCCATTTTTTTATGTCGGTTAAAAATTGTCAAAGGAGTTTTGGTGAAGCATTAGTGAACCGTTAACAATACATGTCATGATAATAGGCTTATCCCCAATGAAATGAAATTTAACATACCTAACTGTTGAAATGTGGCTGTATATGTGTACACATGTCAGAGCATTCAGGCGTGATGTTATGTTATGATGTTATGTAAACAATCAACATCCAAGCGATTGCAGCCATCGCGACAGATTTGCTGTCTGTTATTGAAGAGTTCCATTAGAAATCTCCGAATATCAGCATCAGATCTTTACCAAATTTAAAAAAAATGGGACCACCGCGGAATAATATTCTTCCAAACAAAATAATCATCAAAATCGGTTCACAATTGGCGAAGATATCTCTGAACATAAACACAAAAAAAAATAAAAAAAATCTGTCGACTTGATAACCTCCTCTTTTTGGAAGTCGGTTAAAAATACTTGTAGCACTGTAAAGTACACAAAAATAGATGCAGCGGTGCGGCGTAAATAAACACTTTTATAGTTCCAACGTATATTTACTTACACACTTCTATGTTTACACTATAACATTAGTATACGTAGTGTTTTAATTTGTTATATTATATCTATTTTAAAACGTATTACTTCGCCACACATTTCGAGTACCTACAACATTATGGTAATCTTGGGTTTTTTACTTTGATGAATCAACGAAGATTTTCAGTATTCTTCCAAGCTACTCACAAAAAACAAACAAATGCGCCAAAAAGAACTTCCTTCTTTTGTTATTTGAATTTTGTTTTCTTGTCAAAAACTGACGAAATTAATTCCAATGATGCAACTGATTGAATGCATCTTAATCACGGAATGTTTGTAGCAATTTTTTGCGCGAAATATTGCTGCCACAATTCCCTATTACCTCTAACTAAAGGAAGAAATAAGTCAATAGCTATTTGTTGCAATTTCGACATAACTGCTCTTAAAGTAAATGTTACACTCATTGAGTCCCATATTAATGAAGACAACACAATAAAATCACTCAAAAGAAACAATAACGTAGCGATGTAGAAGCGACGCCAGTTGTTCGTAGATGTAGTCGCTTTCGGTTGGAAACAATTACACAAAGAATATAAAACCGCACCATAAAGACAACAATTAATCATCAGAGGCGAAACTATTATAAAAACTTCCACGGCATTAGCTACATAATCCGATGTAGAACCGGCTAAATATATGTGCACACTCTCATTGAAAAATAAGAAGATATAATAAAACAGAAATAACACAAAAGGTGTGCCCCAAGCAAACAGACAACACTTCAAGTACTTCCTTTTAACATGTCCTCTAAAAACTTTCACAATATCCACGTAGAATATGTAACATATCACCAACATCCAGTAGTTTTGCACTGCACTGAAGTACGTACAAATATAGCGGCAAATGTCCATGATTTCTTTATCATCAATCACGATGATTTGCATAACACCAGGTATGATTAGCGACACTGTTGTTAACCGCAGTAGACTGGATACCACGGCGTTGATATAAACAAAGTTTCTGAAGTGCCGGAATTTCTTGAGCAGGTACCAGGAAGTCACGCCGTATATGAAAGCGGCTAGAGTCAGTACGAGTACGAGGTACTCCACTATTATGGACACGAGTGGTGGACGGAAGGCTGTCGTGTTGGGAACGAGGATTTTACTATAATGCACATCACTATCCGACATTTTGATTATATCGCCAAACGCTGTAGACGGAAACACGACCACACCGTCTCTGCGATACAGTCGCAAATGGAGCCTTGTGACTAATCAAAACTTTATTATATATACGAGCCACAGGAAAAACCAGTCGAACTCGGTTAGCAGGGGGAATAACCAGTATGGGTTCCGCACATTATTGCGAATCTTCGCACGTCGAGATCTTGCGTTTGCTGAACCCTGACGGGTTCCACTTCAACATGATATGTAAGTAGTTATGTTTAATTATATGTATATTAGTTATATGTCTCTAGTCGGAGAGCAAGATATACATAAAAACCGTAGAAAAAAATACGAAGGCCGGCGGAAATCAAACCTGTATACTAACCTATTCAAATGTTAAATACTTAGTTGGAATTGTCGAATTAGGTCAATTAGGTAGCCAGACTAGTGAGCGAATACTTACTTACATGTCATTTTACAATAATTTATCTAAAACTAGAGCCACGTGGCTTAGCGAGAAAAAGTATGTTAGTAGAATGGACACGACGATACGTTTTCTCTTATTGGCAGCTGTCACGTTTCTTATGTATCAACTACTAATGCACCGCGTCACATCACTAGCGATCCCCTTCTCTGCCCTTTTCATCCCAGGACATGCAGCTAAAGTAAACTCTAAGCTGCCACCAACGACGCCATGGATGTGGTTAAGTCATGAGGCAATAGCACGTGAAGTACTCATACTGTCGTACCAGCCAAGAAGAAGAAGACTAGATTAAGTAAGCCTTATCTCAAAGTAATAATAATATAATAGGTAGGTAAAAATTGCACAGTTATTAGCAAAACGATGTAGAAACATAGGAATAATAAAACCTGACTAAGGCAGTCTTTACACCTAAAATAAGATTGTGCAATAATTGACTGTGCAATATTATAACCATTCAAACTTTGATCTTCAAATTTGATATTCCGAATAATTCTTGTTGTCACTGGCACCACAGTAGCTATTTTAAATTTTGACGGCCGAAAACTTCGACACTATGGGCAGCGTAGAGGTTCTGAATGCATATTATATGGCAGACGGCAGGGTGGAACATAATTTGCAACACACCTACACCCTAATGACTTTCTGTCGAGGTGGCCACAGTTGAGGAGGTTTCAGTTGTATCTCCCCACTTGGGTTCGAAGACGGCTTAGGGACTTCCAAATGGACCAGGAAAAGTTAGGCCCTGCAGGAATATGGTCGCTTGGTGGTAGACAGTGAGTGGGAAAGGGAGAAAACAACTGAACAATGCGTGTTGCTAGCTATTTAATTGACCGTCTAGAATCCGTCAACATTGATGAAGCTGCAGATGGGCGTTGCTAAAAGCGACATTGGCCCAATTAATCGGTATTCGTACCGGGCAGCACATCTGAGATTTATAAGTAGGCCGTATATTCTCATGGCTGCTAACATAAGTGCCTTTGTAAGTACTTGGCAATAAGCCAAACGAGCCAAATGAAGTAATACTCTTATAACAAACCATTGAACACTCAAGTACGATAATAATGTTTAGTAAGTAACAGTTCCATAGCAATTTAAATAGATAAAATGGAAAGAGAGTTGGCAGGCCTTTGCCCTGCAGTGGGATAGGCTTTTAATAAAGGTTACCAAAAACACCGGCAGAAAAACTTAGTAACTGCCACTTACTAACAACGAAGTACAAAATTAAAAGGTGAGCCTTATTCAATTAAACGCATAGAGTATTATCATATTTGAAACTCACACCAATTCATCGAGATTTGCAAGAAACATGGGTGTTGTTCAAGGACCTATACTGAGGCGGCTATTGTTTTAAAAAAAAGGTTACATCATTTATGTTCTGGATAGGATGTTTCTTTTACTAGCGACCCGCCCCTGTTCACGCGGATTTACGACTTGACAAGCAGTCGAAATTAGTTTACTGTATTCAATTTTATAATAAACACATAAAGTTTGGGGAATAAATTCTCGTAAATGAAAACAGCAGCACAAAAAAAAAACCATCAAAATTCATTGCGTAGTTGAAAGATCTAAGTGTTCACACACGCAGACACGACAAATGACTTTGTTTTAAGTATATTGTTTGCAAATTATAGATGTAAGTAGTAATACTGTACATACGTATAAACCAATGTACTAAATTTAAGATACAGAAAGTAACATGCTAAAGGAAAATGATTATTAAATATTTTTTTGCATTATACAATACTGGTATTGAGCTACATCCTGCCAAACTGGAAACCGACCCCAAGATAGTTGAGAAGTTTTATTATCCTTGTTGTAAGAGTGCAAATTGCGAGAAAAGATACATTATTGCATTTATATTTTCCTCCACATAGCTTTCAATGATGACTCATATAAAAAAGAAAAAAGTAACCTGCTTCATAATCTCCGGACGTGAAACCACTTCAATACAGGAATAAAATTTGTTGCACTTACTATGCTCTCTGCATTACCCTGAAGTAGACGTGCGTTATGCAGTTTTTACTTCTGCATAAAGTTTACTATAAAAATAAAATTGAAGTGTCGTGATTGTAATTTCAAAATAACAGCTTTTCACTAAATTCATATGAAGGTATATTATATCCGGTACATAATAAAAATTTTGTTTGTGTATTATCATATGTCTATCTATCTGTTTGTTCCGGCTAATCCCCGAAACGACTGCACCGATTTTGACAGGACTTTACTGGCAGATAGATGATTTTATAAGGAAAAACTTAGGCTACTTTTATAGAAAAAGGATTAGGGTTCCATGTAAAATAATAAAACCTTTGAAATTGTTAACAAAATCCAATAACAAATACGAAGGTCGCAGGCAACAGCTAGTAATAAATAAAATAAGTAAAACGAGACTTAGTAAGTGGTACAAAAGGTCATTACTCTTTGACCAAGCATTCTGGTCAAGTAAAGTATGTCAACGAACTCATTATGTAAATATCTCGAAAAAGGTGTGTCCAAGGTTTTCAAGAAACAAGTTTGTTGACCTCAATGATGAATTTACTAAGACAAAGAATTCCAGTTGCACTGCAAACGCAAATTGAAGCTTAGTTCTTTTATCGTACTAAATTTCTTACAAAATTTCAGTTTCGCAACAAGTTTAACGGCACTAAAAAGGGCTACAGTAACATAGTACAAAAAATACTACAGCGCCATCTATGACACAAATAAAGAACTAACATCAAAATTCTAAAGGTGTAAGCGTCAGGGTAGCCCGCGAATTTCAAATATTCTTATTTTTTTTGCAATTTGCAGGTCAGTGTCAGGTTGTATGTTGATGAAAAAATTGTCGCGCAAGTAACACGTATGTAGTTACACAATTACAATCATTAAAATCATCAATACAACCCTCTTAGTTCATTTAACCCCATTGAATTACTTTTTCATGAAATAGTTATTGAATGGGGTTACATTCGCGGGCTACTTTGGCGCTTCCACCTGAAAATTTCACGACTTACGACAATATAAAAAAACCACTGTTGGGCAGTAGCCCAATTAGCCCATCAGACACAACACGTGTCAGATTGAAGGATCCTCCCTTTTCTATGCAGGATGAAGAACTTTACACCCTGTCCTCCATACCATCCTTACTTATTTTCTTTCATAGTATTTCTCACACAATCCATTCATCTTTTCATCTGCCTACCCAGAGTATCCAGCCATCAACATGTACAACATTAGTTTTAGTATATGCGAAACCTGATACACGTGTCTAGTATTTTTATGTAAAGAATCTATGTACAAAATTTCAAAACTGTATCATGAAAAATCACAAAGTTATAAGCTTGTTCTGTTACCTAGTTGTCCGCACAAAAACGCGGTCACCACGCAGCGCGCGCCTCCAGCGTCGTCTTGAGCTCATTGTTAATAATAATTTAGCAAAAGGTACCTAAATTATTGCGATAGGTACTTAGGTTTTTAATATTTTTGGGAAAAAATATAACATGGTTTAAAAATTATTGGAATCAATACAGTTACTTATTCTGAAAAAACTATATTCAGGTTTCGCGTATACTAAAAATAATGTTGTATATACATTTGTTTTTGTTTTTCGTCATATTGAGAGGATGAAAAGTCATAGTGAAAGGCGACGAACAAAAGGTATTTACAAGGCGGATGTGAGTGGTAACCCTGGGATACACCCTTGAAGGACATACCTCAATGGTGATGTTCTACAGAAAGGTCAGGTTTGTAGTGCTCGCAATTAGCGTGCGTGTGTGACCAGATGTATGAACGTGGACGATCCGAAAGGTGTCCCTGGTGACCTTCTGTACTTCGGCTTACCTGATGGATAAAAGGTATGAGTTTGTATATCTATTAAAGAACCTAATAATCCACAGTAAGTTCCTCTGCGACCACGTCATTCCATATATTATGACGTGCATTGCCAATGTATTTTTATTTAAAGAGCAAAAAACTATACAGGCACTTTTATTTTGTTTTATCCAATGGAAATAGACTAGACTCAGACGTCATTTCGAACAATGAATAACGTGAATTCGTGGAACAACTTATTTACTTAGAAAACAAATAAATGATTTTATTAGGAAACCAGATCCAAAGGTTAGTTGAGGTTTGCTCCCCGTCACCGTATATTAGTAATCAAGTTAGTTACTCAGTTTGTTGTACAGTCACTAGCACCAATATGTAAACACTTAACAAATTTTTAAAGCGTTTCTCTCCTACTGTTCTGATTAAAATTTCATGTTGTTGCGAACATAGTATTCTAGACTAATACTGTCACTTACGGGATATCTTCCGTGATTGTTCATTATTTTGAGCTCTCGATATTAGTCAGCATTAGTACTAGTACAGCCGGCGCGGCGGCGGGCGGCGGTAGTAGTGTCTGTGCTCAGTATTAGTTTAGTTGTAAACTGTACCGAAATCTTAAAACAGTGTTTGATAGTATTCTAGAACTCACATTTTTTATGAAAAAGATCTTGTCTCCAAGTTACAATCGTTATTTCTCGCGAAAATTGCTTTTAAATTTAGTGTATACATATTGGTGCTCGTGACTGTACAGAATGCTTGGTTGACAGCTTCGTGAACGGTGCGTTTACACTCTGAGCTGATGTGGATGGAATATCTTCTGCTGAAAAGCTTTAAAATGATCCTGTTGAAGTCTCAGCATTACGTCATAAACTCTTGAAAAACGTAGCCAATCATCGAGGTCCTCAGGGTGCGGCGGAAGCTATCTCATCAGCTGCCTCGGCTTTTCTCAACTATTTTGGGGTCGGCTTCCAGCCTTACCGGATTTAGCTGAATACCAGTGTTTTACATGCAGCGACTGCCTATCTGACCTCCACAATTCAGTTAGTACTAGGGTAATACGATACCCCTTGGTAAGACTGGTTGTCTGACTACCAGTAACTACTGTCAAAGATCTATAAATACCAACGGGACCAACGGCTTACCGTACTTTCAGAGGCACAGAAGAAACTCGGTATGTAATGGGTGGTCACACATCCACGTACCAACTTAGGCAAGCGCGGCTTAGCCACGAACCGGCGGAAGGTATCATAATTTAAAACTCATTCAGGTATGTCTGGTTTTACCAGATCTTTGAAGTAAATGGGAAAATACAAAGAATCATCTACAGTCTTACCTACCCACGTCTCATCGACTTACCGCGCAGACCGCAAGTGATTGCGTCTATGAGAACCAGTCTTGTCACGAAGGTATGTAGTTTCATCTGTACTTACGTACGACGCACGTCATTAAAATTAACTACCTGTTCTAAAAATAGCTTGTTCTTTAATGGCCAAGCCTCTCATCTTGCTTGGATCATAAAACAGTTGCATGTTGAAGAGGTCATGGCGAAATAATCAATCAAATAAACAGCCGTATGTTACTTATTTCAATACATTTGTAATAAATATAATACTGCCTCGTTGGTCTAATGGACGCAAGCGCGACTGCTGGGCATGAGGTCCTGGGTTCGATTCCCGGGTTGGGCAAAGTGTTATTGGATTTTTCCATCAGAATTTTCTCAGTAGCAGCCACGGAGTCTGGATTTATGCTCGGTTGATGGCAGTACGCTTGCAGACTGCAAAAACGATATTCTACCACTACTAAAACACATTTTCAACGATATATCATACACCGAAAGAATTTCAACTCAATGGACTCCACGACTCCAGAAAGGGTGACAGGGGCAAAATGAACAACTATAGGCCAATAAGCCTAATGTTATTTAGGCTTATTGGCCTAAATAACAGTAATTCTATGGCGAATAACTAGAATTCTGGACGAAAATCAGTCCAAAGAACAGGCTGGATTCAGGGAAGGCTACTCAACACTAGACCACATACTCACTGTAAGACAAATTTTCGAGAAGAGCAAAGAATTTAAGGTGCTATTTTACTGCTGCTTTATCGAGTATAACAAGGCATTCGACTCAATAGAGCAAAACAGTATTTAGCACTGTCTAAAGAACCAAGGAGTCGAACACAAGTACATTAGAATCTTAAAAAACATATACGCCCAGAGTACAGCTATAATAAAATTTGAAAAAGAGGGGGAACTAATAGAAATAAATAGAGGTGTACGTCAGGGGGACCCGTTGTCACCTAAATTATTCACAGCTGTATTAGAAGAAATCTTCCGAAAATTAAAATGGGATGAGTATGGACTAAACATAAACGGCGAACAACTCTCACACCTACGATTCGGTGACGACTTAACAATAAGAATAAGAAGACTAAAGTGGAAATGGACCATATAATAAGAGATATTGAAAAATGGAACAAAAGCACAGTATTTTGGTACCCAAGAAACAGGAAAAGAAATCGAGGTAGACAGTTTCGAAAGTGGGAAGACGAAATAAAGATCACAGCAGGGAAAACATGAACTAGGAGAACGCAAAGTAGAACGGAGTGAAAAGAATTGGAGGCCTTTGCCAAAGTTGGGCAATCAGACCGAGTTGTCGGTGTCGCCGACTCGTCAGAGTAGATTAAGATTTAAAGTAAATGTAAAAATTCTGTGTTTGAATGAAGGCACAATCAGCCTATAATGTTCCCACTGCTGGGACACAGGCCTCCTCTTTATGAGAGGGACTGGGCTATAATCCACCACGCATGCCCAGTGCGGGTTGGTAGATGTCACATGTCTTCGAATTTTTGGTTCTAGGACATGCCGGTTTCCTCACAATGTTTTCCTTCACCGTTTTGAGAGCAGTGGTGATGAAATAAATTACACAAAGTAATGCGCCTGCCTGGGTTCGAACCCACGACTTACTACTCGTAAGTCGGGACCGCCACCACTGGGTCACCGCTGCTCTCAATGAAGGCTTATATTTCCTTTATTCATCTATAAACTTATTTTAAATATTTTTAAACATTTCTTTAAAAAAAACCATATAAAAAATAGTGGTCCGCCGGTAGCGGGAGCAGGGTGCAAGCTACCGGTGGTTAGGGCTCCAGAGACAGGAACCTCCTCACAATACGAGCCGTATCGAGGAGTACTGCCTTCTGAATCAGGCCCTTGATCCAACCGCCTAAGGAGAGCCTCGAAAGATGGTCGTCGAGGCTCTTGGCTATAAGGCCATTGGCCGTCACGACGATCGGCACAATGATAGCCGAGTTTACATTCCACATGTCGACAACCTCGTGTGCCAAGTCGAGATATTTTATTTGTTTCTCTTTCTCAGCTTTCACGAGGTTCTCGTCATGCGGGATGGTAACATCGACTATCATTACGCGGCGCGCTGATCGGTCTATCACTACTATGTCAGGCTTATTGGCGACAATAGTCCTGTCAGTAATGATAGACTGATCCCAGTACAGCGTGACATGGTCTTTCTCGAGAACTGGGTCGGGCACATACTTGTAGTACGGTACCTCAGATTCCACAAGTTTATATTTCAAGGCAAGTTGCTGGTGAATAATCCTGGCTACTTGGTTGTGCCTGTGCAAGTCTCGCCGTTAGCCAGACGAGAACAACCAGAAATAATATGTCTGATGGACTCACGCGGACGGTGGCATGCCCGACACACGTCAACCGTCCCGTCCTTCATAATATATTTCCGATAGTTGTTCGTCAACATAACTTCGTCCATAATCGCACAGACAAAACCTTCAGTTTCTCCAAAGAGGTCGCCGAAACGTAACCAGGACACGGACGCTAGAAAATCTACATCGGGCCCATGAAGAGCCCGGTAGAAGCGCCCGTGAAGCTCCTTGCTTTAAGGCTTATATTATTATTATGATGGCAGTAGGCCCGTCCGCTATTACATGGGACTTAACAGAACTTGTGAAATGTGGGTCTGCATAACTCATCCGGGATTACATGCGTGATGTTATGTTATGTTAAATATAATAAATGATCGTCAGGTCTGAGCTATCAACCACACTTCCACCTATAGACCGACCGCTTTAATAAGTCCTCGAGAAGGTATTAATTTAAATGGAATATTTTGAAGGTTGATCACGTATTTGTTCAATTAGTATCGTAATACCTATGTGGATTATGGTTATTTTAATGCAAATAACCTGTGGGACTTTGTGTCTTTGATGGGGCAAGGCGGAGGACTCATTAAAGCGGTCGGTCTATAGTACAAAGTATTTATACCTAGTCCGTTTCGAAACAGGATACCGTTTACGATTTACCTGTTTGATTTCCTTAACATAAGTGGTATCGGGATACCGTAAAAACTGATTGCTTACCAGTTTCAACATTCTTGGACTAAGACTTGATACTAGCACTATATTTAGTCGTCTGAAATAAATACTAACTTAACATCACGCCTGTAATCCTCGAAGTATTAGGCAGAGGTGTACCTAATACATAGAACGCCCACATTTCGCAGTTATGTTTAAGGCCCATGTAATAGGGGGCGAGCCTATTGCCAAAAACCGGACACAAATTCAATAACAATTTGCCCGACTAGGGAAGCGAATCCAGGACCTCGTGCTCAGCAGCCGCGGTTGCGAGCACTAGACCAACGAGGCCAATTAATAATTGGATTGGATTTTTTTTGGATTAAGCTAAATTAAATTAAATAGGATTGAATTGAGTTATATCTAAAAGTCGTACTAACAGTTCTTAAGCTCTCACTACTAACCCATATGGAGAGTCCATATGGGTTAGTAAATAAACGTTTTGATTGATTGATTGAACAATAATGAAATAACCTATATTAACTATTATTATTATTATTATAAGCCTATATTGTCCCACTGCAGGGCAAAGGCCTCCCTTCCCTCCTTCCACATTTCGTATTAACTAACTAACTTAAAAATAAACTTAAAAAATGGCGTCAAAAAACTCCTCCTCAACGTAGTCAACTGGTAATGTACCCAAAAGACTGGCGGCGTTGCCACTTTGTATGGCAACGCTAAGCCTTTGGCCAAGGTAAAAGCCAGCCCTTGGGTCACGGGAAGAGTAACAATAATAATGTAAAAGAATTAATTTGAAGTAAAATCGGATAAGTTCCAATTGCGCTTAAGCCGGTTTAAAACTGTGTGAGAAACTAGAAACATCACCACAACAAGCAAGAACATCTGTACCTACATTCACTTTGTTTACATGCATACGTCAGAGAATACTTGTTGAGTAAGGTCAGTCGCGCACGAGTCGTCGGCAGTTCATTGACCTACGTGTGTGACACGGAGAATTAATACTATTCCGGTTCTTCTGATAATCTTGCAATTAACGTGTTTCTCTTTCCTCGTGTATTCAATCTTGTAAAGTCAAGGTCATTCGGTCAAACTGGAGAGTAGTCATGTTTTTTTCCGGTCAGCAGGCAATTTTTTAAATCTTTCATTATATAATCTCGGAAAAGTGAAAAATAATGCATTTTTGCGTTTGCAGCTGGCATCCGTCCGGATTTATGCTCATTATCTCAAACACCACACAACCTCACTTTCACACTCACCCACACACTCACTCATGATACACATACCACACGAACATGCGCAATCTGGCCTTTTTCTACATTACGTTAATTTATCTGCAGAGCTGTTTGTATAATTGTCTACATTTCAATTGCCTATAAAAGTGGAAGTGTTGAGTCTCCTAATACAAGCAATCCCTTGCTTAGAAGGTGATCTCCAATAACATGTATCGAAATGCCTATTGTAATTGAAATAAACGTTTAAATTTTATTTTATTTTATTATTTATGAGATATTTGAGGAGCTTGTGGCTTAAGAATAACAGCCACTCGGATCGATCTTTAAGTCACGTTTGCCTAGGTTGGTCCGTGGATGGGTGACCACCCATAACATACCTAGTTTCATCTCTGCCTTGGAAAGCACGTTATGCCGTTGGTCCCGGCTTGTAGATTTTTGACAGTTTTACAGGCCCGAAAGTCTGATAACCAGTCTTATCAAGGGGTATTGTATTACCAAGTACTAACTGGGTTGTGGAGTTCAGATAGGCTCCATGTAAAATACTGATATACAGCCGCAACTGGTTAGACTAGAAGCCGACCCCAACATTGAGAAAAGGCTAGGCAGATGATAATTCATCCAGATGTAGGCCCTATATGTGGGGACAACTCAAAGTAACTTTCTGCGGCCTTG
The DNA here is from genome assembly GCA_905163415.1 of Noctua fimbriata. Lineage (NCBI taxonomy): Eukaryota > Metazoa > Arthropoda > Insecta > Lepidoptera > Noctuidae > Noctua > Noctua fimbriata. The sequence goes on from LR990946.1 coordinate 10,091,717, forward strand.
ACCTTTGTCCGGACTGTTCGATGAAAGGAGATTTCCCTGAGAAAATAAAAAGTTTAACGACAACCGAAACAAAAAGCTTTAAAAATAAAATATTCGGACATTTCTGCAAATGTCCAGCTTCTTGTCAGGCCTTCCCAGGTTTATCTTTGGTATTAAGCATGCAGGCTGCATGCTGCCCTATAGTACATAAGAGGAAGTCTGAAAGTGGCGCAGGTTATTGAAAAGTTGTGTGGTAATCGGTTATCGTGGTATGGACATGTGATGCAGAGGAATGAGTAAAATGTTGAGTATGAATGTAGATGGCTATAAAAGCAGAGGAAGACCAAAGAAACGATGGATGGACTGTGTGAAGGACGATATTTCTAGGAACGTGGCGGTGACTGCTGAGATGACGAGTAATAGAGAAGGGCAAGTATTTAACACGGCGACAAACTAATCTGATTTAGGGTTTTTAAAAATAATTAAAATGGGTAGCAAAAATAATCGATTGTAGATAAGGCGTAGTCGACGCAGCCCCGCTTCGTGGGGCTCCTACTTCTGTTTGCAGTTTATAAAGTAACCTAATCTAACCTAACCTAACCTTGCTCTTGCTTCCTATATTCTCCTTGCCGCAATGACTAGATAAATAGTTACTTACTTGGTACAATAGTCGCCCATTCAGTATATTGGTCGCCAATTAAATTTTTATTCGCCCGATTAATTATTTCTCATAGAGAAGTATGGAAGAAGAAGACGATGAAGAAGAAGAAGATGCTCCGACCCCAAATAAGTTGGGATAAGGGCAGGACAATGATGATGGATGCTCCCTTAAAGTCAGTTCCAAACGGCCCTCTCTCTTAAAGTAATTAAATTACATCATCAGCATGCTCATTTACATTATTAGGAAATCTATTTCCAGCATTAATAAATAAAACCTATATAATTAAACAAAAACAGTTTCCTCATAACTTACGTCATACTCATATGAATGAAAAATCTCGTAGGCAAGCTTTAACCTTTTTGCCATTAGTTCACTGACTGCCATTAATCGCACACGTCATATGTGCCCACACAGCTTCCAAAACTCACCATGTCTGATAACGACACCAGTGTCCTCAACTACACACGCACAAACAGTTCATCATCTCCTGATATCAAGAGCCCAACTCCTGCCCAATGCGTGACCATCGCTGTATTTGCGCTATCAACATTCACCTTCATCATCGGCGTGGCTTCGTGGATTCTAATCAAGAAATTCAGGCATTTCAAGAACTATTTGTTCCTGAATATCATTTTTAACAATGTCCTGAATTTAATGCTGGATTTCTTTTTCGAGGTAGTTAAGAAAAGTGATAGTGCTGTGCTAAAATTCGCATATGGATTGCCGTACTTGTATTTTAAAATGAGCGCTCACTGTTGGTTGCTGGTGTTGTGTTATGTCTTCTATATTGAACTAGTGAAAGTGTTCGGCGGTGAAGTCAAGATGAAGTACCTCAAGAGTACTTTATTCTCCTGGGGACTGCCTTTAATAATCATAGTGTTTGATGTATTCGTAATGCCTCACATAGACAGTTCTGCCGAACTGCCTGCGATAATTTACGTCTCCAAGCTTTTTTTTCCTTTAGTAATTAATTTGTTAATTTATATTAGAGTCTTGTTTGCTTTGTTTATGACTGATGTTCATAATATTAATGATAAATGTCGACGTTTTCAAGTAGCAACGACTATACTCTTAATCAGTGGCACTCTCTTCCTTTTGATGACCTTACGACTCCAGGTTACTTTTCCAGTATTTTTGTCAACGGTACTGGTTTGCTTGCAACCTGTTGTCATGGATCTGTACTTTTTTGCAGTTAGATTTAATCGCACTGTGTGGAAAAAATACTACGACAGAAAGATCAAAAGTGCTTTGATTCCTTTGAATAATAAATGTCAACCTAAATAGCATTCCAAAGTTAATTTTTAAGTGATAAACGTTGCAGAAAGCTATGTGACTTCATTTTACAGTTTTATGTTACTACAGATATCCCAACAAGTATAATATTTGTTTCGATAAATAGAAAATGTAACATAATACAACAATAAACGTGGCTTGTTTTATTTATTTTTCATCTTGAAGATATCTATGGTGACGAATTTAGCCCACTTGCTCTTGACTGGCCGACCTCCAAGTTCGATCTCCCAGGTGTCCCAAGTGAGTGTTCGAAAGAGATGCCGTTGCCCTGGAACACAAAGGGCAAAGTAGGAACATGGATGGGTTTTAATCAGTCTGACACTCCCTTCCGCTCCGTCCAGAGCGGAGGGGGGGGGGGGGGGGTCATACTAAATAGGTTTTGCGTTTGGTCGCAACTCGTTTGGTGACGCTTCGCTGTATGTCTGCTCAAGGTGTCCCAAGTGAACCTCTACGCACTGTAAACATTGTGCTGATGAATGCATAGAATAGTTAACAAAACATAACATTTATTTATTTCCAGACAACTTTAACCCATATATATATACCTTACAGACATCACACACATGATAAAATACAAATTGTGTTAGTAAATAGAACCTTAAAACCATGTTAGTAATACTTCACTTGTGCTATGTCACTGTGCGTCCATGTGGAACTTGCCCGTGGTAGCGACGGAACTCCACTCCCTGCAGCCTAAAGTCCTGTTCCAAGACGAGGTGTAGATAACACGTTGGTTTTCGCACCACGAACGCTTTAAACGTTGCGGCGCGCCTCAAGTCACGTACTTGATCTTCTGACGCACGTACTCCACGATGTCCTCCGCCGTAGTGGTGTACTGTCGGTAAACCCTATCCTATATGTCCTATCTTTGTAACCTATATTGATATATGTATAGGATAGGGTTTTATCCCAGTAGTACGCTCTCATGGGTCAATTACCGAACTCCAAGCGAGTCGAAGCAGCGGGCATAAGCTAGTATATACTAAATGGGTGCTCGTGACCGTACACGCGGCGATAACGCAATCAGCACTCGCAGTGGGCGTTACAGGATCATATTACCTGCCGAGCCACGTTCGAAACCAAAACTGTCTCCAGTACCGGCCAAACCATGGCCCTGTTCACTTACATCATACTACTAGCGGTCTTAAACATCACGCTAGCGGAAGACTGTCTCATCAACAATGTGCCTGAACATATGGCCTTCGAGAAACAGCTGAGGAAAGACCTGAAGTGCGACCATGTCATGTACGAGCCACCAAGCAACAGTTCAGCATTTACAGTTCGTGTAAAGTTCCTTTTAAAACGGTTCAACTTCCTCAGTGATATCGGAGTGCTGTCAATGCAAACCTGGATGTTCATATCCTGGAAAGATGACAGGCTGAAGTGGGACCCAGAAAAATACTACGGGATCAATGAAACGGACATGCTGTCTATATACATCTGGACTCCGGCGCTTAGGCTGTTCAACAGCGTGAGTTCTAACGACTTCGACAGATACTACTACGAGATGTGTCATTTAAAAAATACTGGGGAAGTCGTCCTTTTGTATAGAACTACTCATGAGGCGTTATGCGACGTCAAACTCACAAAGTGGCCTTACGACCAGCAAGAATGCAGTCTTATATTCGGTGCGTGGACAACAAAATCGACTCATTTCACGATGAATTTTAGTTCTAAGGCTATAAACATGTGGGGGGCTGAATATGGAGCCGAATGGTTTATTTCTGATTATAGACAAGTAGCGAATCACAGTTCTGATCGCCAGTTGACGATGACATTCGTTTTGGAGCGGGAATCTGGTGGTTTGGCAGCCATTGTTGTTTATCCAGCTACTATCCTGACAGTTCTCAGTGTGACAGCTCTGCTTATGGACGTAAGGCGTTTCTTACGCCTGGCAATAGCTTGCTTCAGTCTTCTGGGTCATTATTACTTCTTGCAACAGTTAGCCGCGAATATTCCGAAGCAGAGCGCTGATCCGCCAAACTTAGTATTGTACTATCGTGGCTCAGTGGTTTTAACAATACTGATTATCATGTTCTCGTTTTTACTGCGTATTTTATGTAAGTGGAAGTCTACTCCTCAAAATTATGTTATTTCTATGAACGATACTGTGTTTGGAAGTGTTGGGAAGCATTTTATATTTCCTCTGTGGAATGTTGAAGATGATACGATTGATATCAAACGGTTTAGTGAAGATTGGACAAAATTTGCGAACATAATAAATTGTGTATTATCCGTGATTATTATTGTTGCTTATGTTAGCATGTACTGTGCGTTGGTGCCTCAACCAATCCCTATTACTTATTAAATAAATATTTCTATAACAATTGTATTGCTTACGTTCTTGGTGTTTTCCTCTACGTAGTCCATTATTCCTCTTTTTTCCCTATGGATACCCTCCGTCTTGGGCCAGCGGAGGGTTTTGTCGGACTCCAACCAACTAAAAATCCATTGTTCCTACTACTACCATGTGTCGGAGGCTCAGGAGATACAAGTACAATCGCCGTCAGATATATAGTAGCGGGCGAGGTACTCAAATATTTCGGAGCAGCATTACTTTTCAATAAGAAATGGTCAATAACATCAGAACAAGCAATTTTTCATAAATATAAGAGCAGCGACTTTTCAATAAATTCGGAGCACATAACGAGACACATAACGAGGCACATAATTCATTAAAAGTCGCTGCTTTTATATTTATGACAAATTGCTTGTTCTGATGTTATTGACCGTATCTAGTGTAACGAATTTATTGAAAAGTAATGCTGCTCCGAAATATTTGAGTACCTCGCCCGCTACGATATATCTGATGGCGACTGTACACACGGCGCGCGGCGCTACATGAAGCTGTACATTTCCAGTATAACTTGGCCTCGCTTTGTATAGATTTTCTATACAATGAACGATCCGCATAAACTGGTTTTGTATAGCTTGATTGGCCGTCGTGCGTACCCCTGACTGGTAAGTTCATTATAGGTACCTATCTGTGGTGATTGGGAATTACAATCTGATATTTTTATTAGGTACTCAGAGGATACAATAGAGATAATAGATAGAGATAATACAATATATGACGTAAATATCAATAGGTAGTTAATAGGTTTGATTGAATAGTTTTCCTTCAAAACTCGCTAATATTGACAAATCTGTGAGTGACGTAAAATATAGGTTTTAGACGAAATGGTCCAAACATTATTTTTCAGAAGTAAATTCAAGAAAATATGCGAATAAATGTGGTGATTTCATTTAAAGAAATTGTTACTAGTTATTGGTTTATCCTGGAACATCAAACATATTATATTTGTAAGTCAAAATCCCAGTTCTAACATTACTGATAACAACACCATCATCATCGCGGGTCATGACGGAAAGGTCAGTGGGATATTTATCTCTAGTTCGATAAAAACAGTAATGTTATCAAGAAACGCCCACTAAAATTAACACTCACTGATAATATACACTATTTTACCCGACCATTTAGTGTTAGTAGTTACCACATTGACATACAACATTAGTTTTAGTATATGCGAAACCTGAGTCTATGTACAAAATTTCAAAACTGTATCATGAAAAATTACAAAGTTATAAGCTTGTTCTGTTACCTGGTTGTCCGCACAAAAACGTGGTCATCACGCGGAACCGCCGCGCGCGCTTCCAGCATCGTCTTGAGCTCATTGATAATAATAATTTGTCAGTAAGTACATAAATGACTGCGATATGTACTTAGTGTCGCTCGGTGTCCAACTTGTAGGCTTTTTTAAATATAACATGGACAAAATATAACATGGTTTAAAAATGATTGACGTCGATTCAGTTACTTATTCTGAACAAACGATATTCTGGTTTTGCATATACTAAAAATAATGTTATATACATACCTACTGTTATTAAATAATGGGTGTAAAAGTACCATTAACGAAGCCGAAAGGCACTTGTTCTCCCCGTCATTGCGATGACACTTTTTTTAAATAAATTTTTGAATTGTATATCCTTGCTTTAAATATCTTCACGACCTCCGTACTATTCAATGCACCCATCAGCACAACGTTTTAGTGCGTTACATTGAGTATTACCGTAAAATCTTGAACTTTTTGTCTCGCGCTATCTCGACGTCCAGGTAGTCTTAAATATGCATTCTATAGCCTGAAGACTTAGGTAACTCTTCAGGTACACTCGGCGACACATCGAGCTGTACATTTCCAGTATTTTTTTTTAGTGTGGGAAATCATCAAATGACCCCCCCCCCCCCGCTCTGAACGGAGCGGAAGGGAGAGTCAGACTTGTACTGTCTAAAACCCATCCATGTTCCTTCTTTGCCCTTTGTGTTCCAGGGCCGCGGTATCTCTTTCGAACAGTCCCGCAGCCCTGGCAGGCATCGGCCCATGCGGACCCCTACGTGGTTGCTGACATCTCTTTGAGGCGCGCGTGGAACACGAACGCGCCGTCGATACGGCCTGTTGTCATAAGACGGCCGAACGGCGAGCTAGCTCATAACTCGCCGTCCAGCGATACATTTCAGTATAACATGGCCTCGCTTTGTATAGATTTCCTGTACAGTGAGAGATCCGCATAAACTGGTTTTTTATAGCTTGATTGGTCGTCGTATGTACCAGGTACCTATATCTCCCATTAACCACAGGAATGAAGATACAATGGAAAAAACCAGAACAACAACGACAAACAGACGCATGCATATTCCTCATTAGTACATAAATGAGTAAATATATTATCAAATCATTGTTCTTTATTGAACACACGTCATATTATGTGGTCAAAACAATGAAAAATAGGAAAATAAGAAGATTTAAATAAATGATAATTGAATAGGTATTTGTGAAGTAGGTCAGGAAAACCGCATTAAAATCATACTAATGATGTATGTAGGTACACCTACTTGAAGGTAAATAGGTGTGCATTTACTTAACGCATTACCGTTATATATGTCGGATATGTCAGGATTTATTCCGTTAGGCTCGTACATCATGTGAACAGACAATGGGTTTCGTCACGGGCTATAAAAACACACTGGGTGCGATACACTTTTTCTAGAAAAACTAACGAATTACTTGAGATAACACGGGGCACAATGAATCGGGTACAGTTCAAGGACGTCTCAACTCCGCTGCGATCAGACATTGACTGTCCTCGCCTCGAGCTATAAACATCAGGGATTCAGGGCTCTTTAGAAGCACGCTGTGGCGCGCGATGTCAGCACTGCCGCGCTTGCGATTCATTTTATGTCCGTACTAATGACCGGATCAGACATAAAAGACCGGACAAGTGCGAGTTGAACTCGCACCGAGGGTTCCGCAAAAACTTGTAGGTATTTTGTTATTAAACGACATATGTAAGGTTTTCTGATTTTTTCCATTATATGTGCTATAAGACATTGCTTTTTGCTTCTGATTGATGATTCTAGGTCAACGGGGAGTACCCTATAGGTTTTGATTCCCTTGTGAAATCGACAAATATGCGACATAAACGGTCATATAATATATGTCATGTATTTATTAAGATTTAAGATTTTAAACTATCATGGTCACTAACATTATTACTTAGACAGGAAACGGAATATTTACCATGTTTACTGTTTTAAACAGTAAACATGGTAAATATCCCGTTTCCTGTCTAAGTAATAATATTATTAATATTTGTTTAAGGAATCTTAGATAATATTTTGGTATAAGTGATTGAGTCAGATGAGATTCATATCCATGTAATACTGGGCGAGCCAATTACCATCTACCAGGCACAAATCCTGACTCCATGGTTACTACTGAGAAATTCCTGATAGAGGAACCCAAGAACCCTTGACCTGGGATTCGAACCCAGGATCTCTTACTCAGCAGTCACGCTTGCGACCACTAGACCAACGAGGCAGTAAATAAATATATATCGAACTAATATGCAAACGTATTTTTCTCAATAATAAAAACAACGGTTGTTTACCAGATGATTCACACGCATTAGTAGAAATAGGATTGTCTACTTACCTAACGTGGCACGGGCATGTAGGTGGTAACATTATGAACTATTCCACGAACCGTATCATAAGTTATGTACTCATATTTTATGTAAGGTTGAAAACGTTTTGCTATTCAGGGTATAAGGGACAGCCCTCCACAAACTGATGGGGTGAATTCAGTATATTATCATACTGAGATTACCGGTACAAAAATTATTTCAGGAATGTTATGGGAATCCAATGAATTTGATTTGTTTTATTTCCTCATACGCAATGTATCGTTACCGTGGCAAAATGCACGTAGCGAACGGCAAGCGCGACGACGAGTACATCGAACTCGTCGTAGCGTGTCTGTAGCTAGGCTGAAAGTGAACAGCTGATTTCACGCAGAGTTCGTTAGATTGTTTCAACATCCATTGTTGAATTTTTGATTTTTGCCGTATTATTTAAATAAATGGAGTGCTGCATACAGGAATGTGAATGAGAATGTGGGAATGTGATTTTACATTGAAATAAAGGAATAGTTACTGAATAAAAAAATAAAAAAAATCCGGTGGAATATGATTCAAAATAAGGAGCTAAATGCACTCTGTCACTTTGTTGAGGGCTGTCCCTTACACCCTGTTAAAATACCGACTGAGTTATAAAGGACTCGTCGTCGACAGCCGGTGGAACTTCGTGGAGCATTTTCGACGTTTGGCCCCCAAACTGGAACGGACCGGGGCTGCCTTCAAGCGGCTCTTGCCCAACCTGAGGGGTCCAAACGCCTCCTGCCGGAGGCTGTATGCCGGGGTCAGGCGGCAAGCTGCCCACTACCTGAACGCGCCCCAAAAGGTGATAGCCCTAAGGCTAGTCCGGGGGACCCCACTATCTCCGGTGAGGCGGCGAGCCTCTTACCCGGATTGCCGTTATGGGATCTGGAGGCGATAGTCCTCGCGCGCCTGCACGAATGACGCGCGGAGGTACTGCGTCGGGGGGAAACTCCGCTATCGCGGCAAATCGCCGCTCAGCGGACGACGGATCTCTCGCGTCCAGCCCTGGTTCAAGCCCTGGTTCTAGAGCGAGAGGGAATGGGAAGCCGTCACCTCCTTCTGCGAAGCAGCCATGATAGTGAAGGAGGTGGCGGGACGTGAGAGGGAAAGAGCCTCGCGTCCCAGCCGCCGCGGGAGACGCATTGGGCGTCGGGGGTCACGTGGTGGCACCCGGCCACCGTAGGCGCGGGCCTGTGGACGGCGAGTTATGGGCTAGCTCGCCGTGCGTTCAGTCATGTCAGCAACCACGTAGGGATCCGCACGGGCCGATGCCTGCCAGGGCCTGTTCGAAAGAGATACCGCGGCCCTGGAACACAAAGGGCAAAGAAGGAACATGGGTTTTAATCAGTACAAGTCGGACACTCCCTTCGGCTCCGCCCAGAGCGGGGGGTCATTTGATGAATTACTATCCAAAAAAAAAAAATAGACCTACCTAACTGTACCGATTGTCCCAGGTAGACAAAATCGTCTACAACTTCGAGTGTAGAGTCTCCGATATTGATAGGAGTGGGTATTACACGGGCATTCAACATGACTTTGGTTTTGTCATAGGTCATCGAGCATTGTACTGAGGTCTATGGTCTCGCTATTCACGTTGATGCTTGCCCTCTCCAGTCCAGAACCTTGAAGACACCCTCCAGTGCAGCGGTGAACAGTTTCGGAGATATCTCTATCTCTCTTTCTCACACCTCGCTGCAGAAGGATAGGTTCCGAGGTCTGGTCCTGAAGTCGAAATGACATGGTGGCGTTTTTGTACAAACACTTCAACACCTCGATGTACCGATAGTCGATTTGGCACCGTTGGAGACACTGCAGTACAGCCCAAGTCTCGATCGAATCGAAGGCTTTCTCGTAGTCCACAAACGCTAAGCAGAGAGGCAGGTTATACTCTGCAGTCTTCTGTATAACCTGCCGCAGCGTAGGTATGTGGTCTACGGTGCTAAAGCCTTTTCGGAATTCGGCTTGTTCGGGAGGCTGAAAATTGTCAAACGCGAGACGATTCGTGATGACTCTTGAAAACAACTTGTAGACATGGCTTAGAAGTGAGATGGGCCTATAGTTCTAAAAAGTATGAAAAATAAAAATATTCTCGTCTGAAATTGTTATGTACGTAAATTCTTTTAGTTCATGACTTTATGTTCTCTGGACTGCGCCATATCCAATTTAATGTGACGTCACATAGCCTATATAACCAGCGGACGATCAAGGCGCTTCCAACGATACCTCATAAAGGGGTTTGAATTTAATCGTTTAAACGTTTCCGAGATATGAACACAAATTTGATAGCTTATATCTCGAAAACGTGACACTTTAGTACATTTTGTCTCTTTCTAAACTTGATTGTTTTGACACCAGCTATCGATTAATATAATGTTTTATGCGTAGCCGAACTTTGAAAAAAAAAAAAAAATTCGTAAGTTAGGTCGGCCAGACTTCAAACAAAAATCTTCTTAGCCCCTTGTCAAATTATGATTTAAAGTAGTTCATAAGTTCTGAGGGAACAGATTAACATAGTTACATACATACACACGAGTAAAAATCATAACCCTCCTTTTTGCTACGCCGTAGTCGTGTAAAGAAAGCTCTATTGACTATTCAATAAGGTTTTTTTTAGCGCCTAGCGTTCCTTACGCATGACGTCAAGGTAAACCGCAAAAATAAAAAATAAACACTGTGCTAATTTTCCCTTCGTCATAATAAAAAAATACAATTTCAACATAAATAATCATGTTTTTTTAACATTTAGCGTGTTACTATAAAAATGGACAACAATTTTCCGAAATTAGTTGAGTCAGAGATGGTAGAATTGTTTCTATCATTCTACAAATGAGTAGGGTTGCTTGGTCGACTTAGTTGGTTGGATTTTTTAAGTATTTTTTTTTCGTCATTTATTTTTCATTTTGTATCTTTTTTATTCTGTGTGTTTGATGAACTGACGTCAAATAAACTTTATTCTTTCTTTATGTAATGCTATATTTTTGGAGTTTTTTAATTAAATAATTAAATTACTGATGTATCGAAATAATGGTTGAGGGTCGCAAGCGCAACAGTTTAGCAAGAGGCCGTGAGTCCAAACTCCAGAGAATTTACTACAAAAATGCTTTCAAGGCGTTTCTACAGCAACTTTTAACAAGATCGACGTAAACTTTTCGGTAGCTAACGTCAATCCAATACATTTTTGTCATTTTTATCGTCGTTATCGCAGGTATAACCAAGGAGATGGCCAAGGTGGTAGTTCTGTTCAAACTTTATGTCGGAAGTTGGCAGCGAGTGAAGGCTTACGCATTATACAGTCAAAACGAAGCGTCCTCTGCGCCCCGCTGTTACCTAAAATTGTGTTCTGCGCAGCTTTACGTTAGATGTACCATTATACCTGTGCAGACCGTCACTCGCAGCTAACTTCCGAGCCGCCTTAAAGTCTGAACAGAACTATACAATGTCATTTTGCATAGGCCCTCAGATCGGGCAGTATTATTAAGACATTCAGTAACAACCAGAGTCTAGAGCCATGTCGTTTGGGGCAACATAATATGTCCTCACTCACATTCCACTTAACATCACGCCTGTATCCCCGTAGGGTTAGGCAGAGGTGTACAAAAATAGTACACCCACATTTCACCAGTTATGTTTAAGTCCCATGTAATAGGGGGCAAGCCTATTGCCACAAACCGGGCACAAATCCAGACTCCGTGGCCGTTACGGAGAAATTCGTACAGAGAACACACAATAACACATTGCCCGACCTAGGAATCGAAACCAGGACCTTATGCTCAGCAGTCGCGCTAGCGACCGCTAGACCAACGAGGCAAAAAAAATAGTAATAAGTAATAATTTTAAATAAATAGACCCTTAACATAACCGAAAGGCACTTATACTCCCCGTCTTTGTGATCATTTTTTTGTTCTATAAATCTAGACCATACCTGGGAACCTTCTAGTTACGGAGATATTGGGGGGTCAAAGTTCCAACTTTTTCACAAGTTTTTTTTTTAAATACATGTTTTTAATATAAGGGAATTTACACACCTCCACGACCCCCGTACTATTCAATCCATCCATCAGCACAATGCTTTGAGTGCTTTCCATCGAGTCCTACCGTAAAACTTGATTTTTCACTCCAAACAAAGTCGTTTCCCAGCAATAATTTTTGCGTAAAGTTACTTAGTTTGATGTAGAGAATGCTTGGTTGACGGCTATGTAAAGGGTCTGTTTACACCCTGTGTAACAAGTGACGTAGTGGATGTGCTATGAGCTACCGCTACGGGAACAACAGGGCGGGATATCATATTAATATCCGACCATATTTTACCTTGTGGCACCCCTACGCAAGACCTGTCAGCGATCCCAGTGGCAGACTGATAAACGACCAGAACAAGGAAAAAAAATACATTTGTTACACCGTCGTCGTTTGGCTTGACACTCCTTGAAACTCACCTGTGGACTCCCGGGGGGGTTTTGATGATAATACAGGAATTTCTTTGTGGATCTAATAATGTTATTGTTATTAATCCAAGTAGAATATTTATGTAGGTAGGTAGCTAGTTGAGAAACATTTTTAACAATAAAAAAGTCATGTATTAAATTCAATTCTAATCAATCTGGAAATGCTTGTGCATAATACAAAAACTCAAAGCGTTATCATCTCTATTTTTACATGGTATAAAACAAAATCATTCCCGCAGTTTGTACCCTTATATCTTTTAAACTACGCAGTGGATTTTAAATGGATAGAGTGATTCAAGAGGAAAGTTTAAAATTTTTAATTTATACTGTTATGCAGCTACAGATACCTCTCTTCTTTCATGTTCCGCTTCACACCTGTTGTTCTGCTTAGCTCACCATTAGTTCTAAAATATGTATTATAGTACATAGTTTGACCCAGGGTAGCCCGCGAAATTTAAATTTGTTCGTTTTGTTTCGTTTTTTGCAATTTACAGGTCAGTGTCAGGTTGTATGTTGAAAAAAAACCAGTCTTACCAAGGGGTATCGTATTACCCAATACTAACTGGGTTGTGGAGGTCAGATAGGCAGTCGCTCCATTTAAAATACTGGTATTCAGCTGCATCCGGTTAGACTGGAAGCCGACCCCAACATAGTTGGGAAAAGGCTAGGCAGATGATGATGATGATGTCAGGTTGTATGTTGATTAAGATATGATTCGCGACCGTAACAAATATAGCTTTACAGAGTTATAGTCATTAAACTCCTTAATACTGAAAACCAGCGTTGTGTTGTGGGCCCCCCATAGCACAGCATTATGCTGAGTGGTAACCTGCTTGTCGCAGTCACGACGTACAAGCTGTTATTTTTTTTCTTTTTTTGGTTCCTTCCTGTTGAATTTGTAGTTTATTGTTTTATTTGTGTTTTGTTTTTTTTGTTTTGTAATTTTGTGTTATGCACGTCATGTCCCTGCGGCAAATAAATATATTTTCTTTCTTTCTTTCTTTCAATACAATCCTCTAAGTTCATACAATCCCATTGATTGACTTTTTCATGAAATAGTCATTGAATGGGATTAAATGAACTTAGAAGGTTGTATTGATGATTTTAACGATTATAATTCTGTAACTACATACGAGGTATATTTTGTTTCACATACTATAGTCTGTAACTGTCCTGCCAATTGCAAAAAACGTAAGAAAATATGAATTTCGCGGGCTGCCCTGGCGCTGCCACCTTAAACAGTCTTTAGTTTGTATATTATATATATTTCCAAATCCACCAACACAAAACGTACCGACAGTTTATGTACCAAGTAAATCTCCATTTTATTTCAGTTGGTCAAAACGGTCCGGTCAGATCCTGAAAACGGACGTAGGTATAACGGAATAATTGAAAAGCGTCGCCGGCTTCCGGACACAGGAAATGCAAGGGGAAATTGACGCAACTTCCGGCCATAAAATTTTGAAAGGGCCCTCGATAGTCTGCTCCACGGGTTTATGGTTTTGATTACTTATTTTTTAGTAGGTTCTAGTTTTGAAGGGTGCTTACATAAAGAAGTAGATTTCCGGTACAGACAAATCTGTGCGGGTCGGCACCGATCGGTGCAGGGTTAACTTGCTTAAAGAAACAGGTAAATTTGTCCGTATTGACCAAGACTTGAACCCGTATGACTCGTTCCAGGTAGTCAGCGCCGACAAGTTTAAACCTGTTTCTTTATAAGTGAGCGCATAAGATAACATCAAAATTAATACCTGCACCGATCGGTACCGACCAGCCCGTACCCGTAAAATGTTTGTTTATGTAAAGCATCCGAACACGGCATTTTAGTCGAACTTCTACATGTCATGTACAGACCAAAAACAACCACTCATCAAAATAGTAGAGAAAACACAGCAAAGCATGACCTAAAACCATAAATAATCGCTCCTGCCCCGAATCGGAACCGAATGTATCGCAACAGCGACAGCTATCGACTAATTTCTCGCTCACGAAACATACAAAAGACTAGCACTTCGCCCGCGAAATTTCCGCAAAATGTGTGATAGCGCGGCTAATATAGCCTAGCTAATATAGCACCCACAAATAATGTAACTTTCTATCAATAAAAAAAATTGAATTGAATCATTAGTTTGACGGCACTGTTGGCGCAGTGGCTAAGCGATCGGCTGCTGCGCTGCGTGTCGCGGGTTCGATCCCCGCACGAAACAAATACAGGGTGTAAACAGACCTTTCACATATCCGTCAACCAAGCATTCTGTACATCAAACTAAGTAACTTTACGCAAAAATTATTGCAGGGAATCGACTTTTTTTTTGGGGTAAAAAATCACGTTTTACGGTAGGACTCGATGGAAAGCGCTTAATGCTTGTGATGTTGGATGGATTGAATAGAACGGGGGTCGTGGAGGTGTGTAAAGTAAAAATGTTACATTAAAAAAAAAAAAAAAATAGAATTGGTGTGAAAAAGTTGGAACTTTGACCCCCAATAACTCCGTAACTAAAAGGTTCCCAGGTATGGTCTAGAACAAAAAAATGATCACAAAGACGGGGAAAACTAGTGCCTTTCGGTTATGTTAAGGGTCTATTTACACCCTTTATTTGTATGATGTACAGGTAGTTGTTCCGGGTCTAGCTGTTTGGTACGTGAGTTTAAATGTTTGTAAACCCACCCACGATACAGGAGAAATTCCTAGTGTGGGGCAACGAACCACTTAAAAAAAAAAAATTGTTCCTAAGATTACATCATTAACCGTTTAAAAGAGGTGTATATGTTACGGCTAAGTGCGGCTACACCTAGTTTTAGCCAGGTACAACTAGGTGCAGCCGGTTAAACTTAGATGTATCCTACTTATCTTCGGTTAGAACATGCAACCAATTTGGATGTAGCGTTTGGCCACAGTTCTAACCTAACCCATTTGGTTGGTGTGTCCTAGCAATAAAAAGGATACACAACTATTACCGGCCGAACCTAGGTTTAGCCGGCTAGAACTAGGTGTAACCGTACTTCGGCTTTTAGCCGTAACATATACAAACAGTTGCTCGCTAACTGTACACACCTCCGAATACCTACTGTCGTCAGTCGCAGCGATAAGAGCTACCAAAGAGAGAAATTATTGCTCAGCGACACTCGCTTGGCGAGCAGAGACACTCGCTGAGAGACAGTCTTGGATGCCAGCTAGTAACGTCGCACACTCCCTTTGACCCAGCCACAAAACTATCTGAAATACACGCAGTCATTGCTCGCCAACTCGTTTCTAGTTCCAAGCTCTACTCGCTCGCTTATCGTCGGCGGTGGAACATGTACCTACTGGCCTCTCTGTGGCCCAAAAGTAGGAAATCTGAATACGCAAATGAGTGGTAATAATTTGACATTTACATTCACCTTTATATCGTTGCGGCTAAGGGTGATTTTAGTAAGCACTACTGATACCACTGACGAGAAATCGAAAAACGGGTAGCTGTAGACCTACTTGGATAAAAATTACTCTGATTGATTCAATTCATCTACCACTATCTTCGGGAAAGGTTCAACTAGGAGCTACAAGGATCTTTGTGCGCTAGAATGACGTTCACATTGACATGAAATTGTATTGAAAAAACAAAATGGCGGCAAACGTTCTGATTTGGGCTTCGCGCCAAAGATCTCTTTACAACTGTAATTAAATACTTACAGCCTTTAATTATAAAAATCTGACGTACATCCTACATAGAAACCCATCTATATCTATACATACAATAAAATAGTAAAAAACCAAATCGATGTTCCGACATGGCGCCTCATCATAGATTCTGTTCTAATTTTGCAAAAATATTCCTTATATGTCTTCAAATGTTAGGCTATATATTATTACGCTACTTACCCAACGGAATGAGCAATATTGCATTATGTCAGTATTCTTCAATTGTTTGACGTTTCAGTCATGACAAACACCAGAACGGCTATGCAGAGCTTGTGTCAATTATTATTTTTGTTTTTAATTCTATTAACCGTTGGGAGCCAGGAAAGATCATGAATTGCATCTATATTTTTCGTTAACTTTGACAACGACAAAATAATACGCGGGCACGAGAGCGAAGCCGCGGATACAGCTAGTTTAAAATTATATCACAAGCAAAAATTATAGGTCCTTTCAGAATACAAAAGTTTATGTACCGCAAACAAACCTATAAAAAGCTTCCCAAAATTATTACAGAAAGAAAAAGCTGGAAATATTAGCTTACTCTTAAATTAAACTGGCCACCCATAAAAGTAAGGAACGGCCCATTAAAGTTAGTTAGGACTTAGATCTCTTGGTTTACTACTTACAAACTTGAGAGTAATGGCTGCGAAAAATGTGGCGTATTACTAAGGCAATAGGAGATTTCAAACATCTTTCTGCCCTGGTCCCGTAAACCGTAACCGTAAATATTTTTTTCTTCCATTATTCCCTGTTAGCCGTCATCAATAAGGTTAATCTAAACTAATTTAACTACATACTAGATATACAACATTAGTTTTAGTATATGCGAAACCTGATACACGTGTCTAGTATTTTTATGTAAAGAATCTATGTACAAAATTTCATAACTGTATCATGAAAAATCACAAAGTTATAAGCTTATTCTGTTATTCTAGTTTTCCGTACAAAAACGTGATCACGACGCAGCACGCTCCTCCAGCGTCGTCTTGAGCTCATTGATAATAATAATTTGGCAGTAGGTACCTAAATTATTGCGATAGGTACTCAAAGTCACTCGGTGTCCAACTTTTAACTTTTTTAAATATTTTTGGGAAAAAATATAACAAGGTTTAAAAATTATTGGAATCGATTCAGTTAATTATTCTGAACAAACTATATTCAGGTTTCGCATATACTAAGAATAATGTTGTAGTACGTGGCTCAATAATAACAGCCGCTCGGGTCGATCTTTAGGTGAAGCCGTGCTTACCTAGGTTGGTCCGCGGGTGGGGGACCACCCATTACATACCGAGTTTCCTCCGTGCGTCGGAAAGCACGTTAAGCTGTTGGTCCCGGCTGTCATTTGTAGATTTTTGACAGCCGTTACAGGTAGTCAATGTCCCGAAAGTCTGACAACCAGTCTTACCAAGGGGTGTCGTATTACCCTGTACCCAGTACTAACTGGGTTTTGGAGGTCAGATAAGCAGTCGCTCCATGTAAAATACCGGTACTAAGCTGCATACGGTTGGACTGGAAGCCGACCCCAACATAGTTGGGAACAAGTTGGACAGATGATGACTATAGTACCAAACCACCAGTACAAGCTGTGGTCGTAGACCTCATAAAAATATTTTTTTATGCTCGTGTTACCCATGACCCATCATGTCTGCGGAGTTTCTCTAGCTAATTTAATATAACCCTGTACCGACATGGAACCATGGTGAAGGGCCACATATGACAATGTGAGGTATCACTGCGGGCCGCGCATCAGAGAGAGCAGTGGTGGCCCAGTGGTGGCAGCCCCGACTTACGAGCAGTAAGTCAGGGATTCGAACCCAGGCAGCGCATTACTTTCATCACCACTGCTCTCAAAACGGTGAAGGAAAACATCATGAGGAAACCGGCATGTCTTAGGGACACATTTTTATCAGCTGTCAAAACGAAATTGCGGTATGGATATGTGAAATCTTTATTTGTCAACTCAATGACCTAAAAAAACAATTATCGGACACAAAGAACACCCAGACGCACGGAGCAAAGCAAAGAGGATCCCACTTCACAAAGATGTGTCGAAGAAAATATTGTCAAAATTAATTGTGCGCAGTCTCGTAAACTTTTATAGTGATTAGGCACATTTTTCCAAAATTCAATGTGTTCCTGCTTTTCACGAAGTTCAATGAAATGAGCTTTGAGTTCTGTGTCGTACTTTAGTTTAATGCGTTCATTCAGTAACTGATTTTTTAAAATCCTAACTAACTAAATAAAAGTATGTAATTGTCTTCAAAATGACAAGGGTTTTCTACAAGAATAAAACAGTTTTTGATATTTCTCAAATCATTGAATCTTTTTCGAATTTCGGACAAATATTCCTTCAAGTAGGAAACCATATCTTGATAATACCTCAATAACTAGGGAAATAGGTACCTCTGATTGCATGGCTACTATATTCATTTGCGAATATGAGTATAAGAGAAAAAGGTCTTAAACAAAATGGCTGCAATGTTTCGAAAGTCAGAAAAGTCTACAGTTTGGACTAAATTATATTTTGATATTATCTACTAAAATTATTTGTTTTGTCGTGAGCCGCAAAAATATCGTCCGCGGGCCGCAGTTTGACGACCACTGACTATATGGACGACAATCACGTGCGATTTTGCACAAACTGCTAAATTTACCAGGAGTTGACTGTACAAAGCAGAAAGCGACCAAAACTACAACAAAACATACATCTCAATTTTTAATAACGATTCGCAACTGATCCTCTTAATAACATTAGCTATAAAAACGTGTTATGTTTGATGATTCATTCATAAAGCCCGCTATTTACCTACTCAAACAACATAACAATTGGTATGTACTTTATTTTAATTCAAGGTTAGTATGTCAGTGTGTATTTACTTCCACGAAACTATTCACAATTAACAGTGTGGTTTGTAACAGTCGGTACTCAACTCGTTGCTGCTTCTAGTCAACAGTCAACACAAACGACAACACGGCAAAATAATCGTGTCCTATAACGCAACGTCAAAATGTACGCCTTAATTTTGCCGTTCCCATCGTTGCGTTGTTTTGTTTCACTGGAGCGTGCCTGCGATACATCGTTCCTTCTCGCTCGCACCTTTCCGCCATCTTGTTATCTACTCACTATTCAGTACAAGTTTATTTTTAGACGAATACACACGTTTGACGACAAACACAAAATGACAGTTCCGGGTGTTTATAATAAAACGTTATTGATTGAACTAGTGAAAGCGAGACCAGCTGTGTGGAATAGAACTACGGATGACTATAGTGACAAGCATTTGAAGAAGGAATGTTGGATAGAAATTTGCAGAGCTATGAAGAAAAATTACGATGATTTGAGTAAATCGGACCAAGAGATATATTGTAAGTACATATTTTTCTCTATTTCAACCCTAAATAAGGAATTATAAATCTAACAATGTAATAACGTCGAAGTACAGTGTTAACAATAATAATAACATGTGGCAAAATGTTGTTGTGAATGAACATGAAGTGGAGCACCGGCGCGGGCGAGCGCGAGTGAGACACCCGTTACAACGACAACCGAGAAAGAGATATAAACATTATTCTTTGTTACGTAATTGTTCAACAGAAACGTGTCTTTGTTTTGTAGCAGTAAGGTAGGTTTTCGTAGCTCACTGGCCAAATGATGCTTGATGCACCGGTTTCGTTGAGTTACGGAACGTGAGATTTATGTTGTGTGTCGTGTCGCGACGCGATAATAATTTGAAACGCGAGACAGAAGTGATGCAACCGGGCGGATGTTTCTCACAACATCGGAGGCATTTAGAGTGGAGAATGGGGGATGTCGAGCGTTGGCAACGTGACAGCATCGCGATACGAGCAATACAGAATTATGGTTACGGGACAGAACCGCGGCTGTTTTGCGATAGCAGCGCTATTGCATCGCTGCAAAAGATGTTGAAGTGGGCGTAGGCCCTTAGGTACCACGGGCACTTCGCGTCCACGTCCACGACTTGGCCGCAGAAGCTCCAACCAGGAAGCAAGTTTGGTCGCACAAGTGGTCGTCCGACCAGTCTTGTTCAAGATAACGGCCGGCCACGCGACAAGTTGTGGTCGTGGCCGCGTAGTGTGCGAAGGCCCTTACTCTCCACGTAGCGTTTGTTTTTAGGGATTTCGTAGCCCTAACAACGGGTATAAAAATACCCTTAGCGAAGCCGAATGGCATTTGTTTTCCCCGTCATTGCGATTTTTTTTTTCTTTCGTTCTGGCTCCACCATACCTGGGAACCTTCTATTTACAGAGATATTAGAGGTTATAGTTAAACTTTTTCACTTCACAACTTTTTTTTAATACAAGATTTTAATGTTATAACTTTAAATACCTCCATGACCCCTGTACTACTCA
The DNA here is from genome assembly GCA_905163415.1 of Noctua fimbriata. Classification (NCBI taxonomy): domain Eukaryota; kingdom Metazoa; phylum Arthropoda; class Insecta; order Lepidoptera; family Noctuidae; genus Noctua; species Noctua fimbriata. Next base: position 10,112,139 of record LR990946.1, read on the forward strand.
ATGCAACAGCACTATGTTTTGAGTGCGTTACATTGAGTCCTACCTAAACGCCAAAAAGAAGAGTCCGTTCCTCAGCAATAGTGTTTGCGTAGAGTTACTTAATTTGATATACAGAATGCTTGGTTGACGGCTTCGTGAAGGGTCCCGTAACACCTTGTACAGAACCATTATGATTTCGTATTGTTTATTCGTCCATCCATGTTTTAAACAGTCATTTTACTCGGAGATTATTTACCCACGAGCTCCTATGGCTATTAGTACAAAAACTCTTTCTATATAGGAAGATATAAAAACGTAACGTTAATGATTGATTAGTACTAGGATTGAGCTTTTGGTCTGCTGAGCTTAGTCTGTAGTACGGTCTACCTAGTGAAAGAGGGTATCTACAGACCTATAGCTACAGGGTCTTTAATTAACCGAAGAAACTCCGCAGCCGTGACGAGTTCCAATTAGCCAAACTAATATTTTCATTCATGTTCACAGATCGCTGCATGATTAAATTATGGACACATACCAGGGACTCCTGGGCGAGAACTTTAAAAACTAATAGAAAGGCTAAAAAGACCGGATCAGTTCCGAGACTGTATAGATATCATAAACAACTGTTGTTTTTGTCAAAATCAAAGAATAGTCGCTTTATCGTAGATTCAGATGAGAGCGAGGAAGAAGAGGAACAAGAAGAAGAAGTAACAACTGCAGGTTGTGAATCTGACGCTGTTGCAGTTTCTGATAATGAATCGAATCTGGACTTTAAGGGGGACATTGATCTCTTAGCAATAAACAACGAGCAAACAATACAAATAGATGATACAATGAATAGACAGAACATGAGCTTACCGGACGATGAAATGATCGCGAAAATGGAAGCCTTCTTGAATGCACACGCTGAACTGATGAAGCATCAAACTGTTAATCAAGAAGATCGCCATATTAAGAATCAAAGTTATGCGCAAGAGGAACGCTATGTGAAAAATGAAAGTGTTATACAAGACGATCGCCATTTTGCCTTTTTTAAAAGCATACATCCTTCATTAACTTCGCTTAACGATGATCAGACTTTAGAATTCCACTCGGGTGTCCTAAATCTCTTACGGAGTATCAAAAGTGCGGGAAGACTTAATAATTTTGCAAGTAACCAACCTAATTCAAGTAGAGGTTACTTTAGTCAACCAGAAGCACCGGTTGTAAAGCAGCAGCCAGAGGATGCTCCTGAAGCGGCACAAATATCGTCTAGTTCTGTTGGCTCTAGTCGAGCTCAACCTAGAATTCCTAGAATAGTTTTAGATCCATTGACCATTGATTAAGATAATAAATACTTAGTGCTTAAGGCTGTGTATTTAGAAAGCTGGCAACGTCACTATTGCTTTCAAATATTTCACTGTTTTGATGAATCAATTAATAATAGGTACAAAAAACAATGAAATACACTAAAATATTATTTTTGAATTGGATTAATAACACTTGATTAGGTGCTGTAACAGTTTTAGAGGCAAAAACGCATTTCAAGTGCCATTTTTTCGCCTAAAACTAAATAAATAATGAATAATCACTGTCACGATACAAGTAGGTAATTAAACACGTGTTTTAAGCTTTCACGGTTTAAAACTAAACTTATACTTACGGGATATCTTCCGTGATTATTCATAATTTAGAGCTACCGATATTAAAAAATAACCACAGAAAATAATCACGGAAGATATCCAGTAAGTGACAGGATAAGTCAAGTATTTGTAATTCATAATCAATACTTTCGTTCCACACAAATCGATAATTTGTAATTTACTTAGTTAGTATAAGATTTTAAACTATCATGGTCACTAACATTATCATTAACACTAGAAACAGGATATTTACCATGTTTACTGATTTCTTTGAGTTCCCGATATTTCGGCGCTGTTGCAAGCACCATGATCACGGATAAACTAAAGTTATTGCGGGTTTATGAGCAGACAAATCGGTCTACCCTCTTTCTTATTCGTTTTTTGCACTCGGGAACTCAAAGAAGTCAGTAAACATGGTAAATATGCCGTTTCTAGTGTTAATGATACTTAGTAGCTGGTAATATTAATAAATGGATCAAAAAAGTACTATCAAGCACTCCATTGAGGTGATAAAAACTTGGTTACCTACTCAGGATAATAAAACTTTATCTAAGTATGACTTGTGTTTTAATTTGCTACCCATTTTCTATATCCCATTTTTTATTTATTTATTTAAACTTCATGTACAATAGTGGTACATAGGCGGACTTAATGCCACAAAGTATTCTCCACCAGTCAACCTTTGGGTTAAATAAGAAAACATTGTGATAGGGTACAAAATAAATATATAAAAATAACTTCCTGCTTTCAAAAATTTATATAAGCACTTATAATGATACTAATACACATACAAATAAAATAAACTAATACAAATTTTAAGAAATACCAAAATTTTTATTAAGCACCTACTCCTACAGGTACAAAGTCAGCAGATATTTTTAACTAGATACGACACTGAACTGCCTATTCTACCTGAGCAACGCCTTTGGGGGGGAAACATTATACAGGGTGTAAACGGACCCTTCACGAAGCCGTCAACCAAGCATTCTATACATCAAACTAAGTAACCCCACGCAAAAATTAATGCTGGGAAACTACTTTTTCCTTTTTGGGGTGAAAAATCACGTTTTACGGTAAAAGTCAACGTAACGCCTTCAAAACATTGCGCTGATGAATGTACTAATAGTAAACAAGTCATGAAGGTATTTAAAGTAAAGATATTACCTTAAAAAGTAGTATAAAAAAAAGAAAAAAAGTTGGAACCTTGACCTCCAATATCTCAGTAACTTGAAGGCCAGGAACAAAATAATGATCGCAATGACGGGGAGAACAAGTGGCTTTCGGCTTCATTAAGGGTCTTTTTACACCCTTTATGTACATGGGTACATAACAACACATTAATTATGCTTATAGGTTTACCATAATAGTTAAAGAAAGAAGAAAAGAAAATGTATTTATTTGTCTCGCACAGTACAAAACAAAATGAATAAATCTTCACATATTATAAAACAAAGTCGCTTCCGCAGTTTGTACGCTTAGATCTTTTAAACTATGCAACGGATTTTAATGCAGTTTTCAGCAATAGTGATTCAAGAGGAAGGTTTATATGTATTATATGTGTATCTGCATTGCACCCGTGCGGAGCCGGGGCGGGTCGCTAGTTAACAATAAAACAAAATTGTAAAAAAGTAAGCATAAAAAAAACCTTATTCAGTCCCGTACGAGATAAGGCCTAAAGTGATGCCACAGTCAGATACTAAAAATCGGTAATAAAAAGTATAGTACACACGGCGGCACATGAAGCTGTACATTTCCAGTATAACTTGGCCTCGCTTTGTATAGATTTCCAATACAATGAGAGATCCGCATAAATTGGTTTTGTATACCTCGATTGGCCGTCGTGCGTACACCCACATTTTGCCAGTTTTGTATAAGTCCCATGTAATAGGACGCGAGTCTTGCCATCAATCAGGCGCAAATCCAAACTCCGTGGCTGCTACTGAGAAATTCCTGAACGAAAAACCCAATTACACTTTACTTGATCTGGGAAACGAACTCAAGACTTCATGCTCAGCAGTCACGCTTTCCTATAGTTGTTTCGGAATTAAAAAAAAATATTGATTACCACGGGGTTAACGAGATAACAACCACATGGGGCTCCCACAAAACCCCAAAACAATGCACGGTTTAAAAGCAGATAAAGGTTTTAGAATTCTTTAGCAAAACATAAAAAAGTTGAACCCAGATTGAAAGCTCAAGTTCTTTTTTTCGTTTCCCGGTTTTATTAAAAACTGAAGTCTGCGAGCAGTTGTAGGCTTTTAGGGGTCCGCCGTCAGTGGTGTGATTTTTAACCAACTTTTAAAAAAGGAGGACACAAATCATTTTACTTTCGGAAGTCGGAGACAAAATAGTCAATGAAACTCAGTCACCAAAAAAAAAAAACCGAAAATAAAGTTATTTTAGACTTTTTTAATGTTATAAAGTTTTCGACTATCATGGTCACTAACATTATCATTAATACTAGAAACCGCAACTCAAAGAAATCAGTAAACATGGTAAATATCCCGTTTCTAGTGTTTTTTTGGCAGGCGTTTTTTATGCAAAAAGTTTTTTATGAAATCACTACAGTAATTTTAAGTGGTTGTGACTAAGTAGGTATATCATTTAAGCACAAGAAATTTAAACAACGGTGATATTTTATCTTATAATTGTTGTGTTAAGAAAAATAAGAGAAAGAATATCAAAAACGATATCATTACGAAGATTATTAGTATTAAAACATAATATAATATTGTTTTAAATGGTAGTTAAGTTCAAAGTTGTTTACCTAAATACCTAAGTATCAGTAAGTCTTAATTAAAATGAGTATGAGGTGCTCTCCAAAGAATTCAGTAAAATTTTTTTACATACATAACTTTCAAAATATCGGTCCCAACCCTTCACGTAATCCAGATGTGATTAACTTTAGCTGTCCGGAACCCTTACCACTAATACCAATCCACGCTTGACCGTTTCGTTGTCCCAGTATCCGATATGTCCGGATATTTTCAGTCGGTACGTGTATGAAATATGTCAGTTTGTTCGGACGGGCCGCCATTTTGAAAAACAACTTTTTTGGTGAAACGTTTAGAAAATACAACTAGCCGTGTGTTTGTATTTTGTGTCAACTGTAGGTGACCTAAATTCATGAAGGCTTGTAGAATGTAAAGGACAATATTTTTTTTACATAACTTGACAACATCACGCCAGTAATCCCCGAAAGGTTAGATAGAATTGTACCTAATAAGTACACCCACATTTCGCCAGCTATAAAATAGAATTGAACAATATTTATTTGGTTAACTCTCTTATGTTTAAGTCCCATGTAATAGGGGCAAGCCTATTGCCATCAACTAGGCACAAATGCAGGCTCCGTGGCTGCTACGGAGAAATTCCTGATGGAAAAACCCAATAAGACTTTGCCCGACACGAAAATCGAACACGGGACCTCATGCTCAGCAGTCGCTCTTGGGATCACTAGACCATCGAGGATCTTTTTTTTTAAATCTAAAACATATAGCAGCAATGATTACGAATTGTTGTCGACTCTTTCGACATTTGCATGTCTCGGCAATTTTCTCGAACTCGGCATTTTTTTTGTAATTACACAAAGAAACTACTTTTACTTCAAAAAGTCTGACAACCAGTCTTACCAAGGGGTATCGTATTACCTAGTACTAACTGGGTTGTGGAGGTCAGATAGGCAGTCGCTCCATGTAAAATACTAGTATTCAGCTGCATCCGGTTAGACTGGAAGCCGACCCCAACATAGTTGGGAAAAGGCAAGGCAGATGATGATGACACAAATAAAAAACTGTTTGTGTATTTATTTCAACACACAACAGAAAAACACTATGTGTCGTAGAACCAACAATTTGAAGATAATGCAGCTGCTTCCATTCCGCACTGGGTCCGCTTGGTGGATTCCGACCGATCTCACACAGATGAGGTCTGTGTCTCACGCATGGGAAAGCTAAATATAATATACAAATTCTACGTACTCCGTTCTAAAAACGAGACTCATGTTTCAGCTCAAAATAACCTTTCTAAAAAACCTCCTTTTACAAGCAGCATTTTTTACGTTAATTATAAGAACAATAATTCTTGTAGGACTTGACGAGAAACCCAGAATGCTAGTCTTGGTGCTATTAAATAAATTCGGAGTTCACAAGCTTGGAAAATTTAATTTGCCAGAGTAACTGCCGACTTGACTTGCTTGCTTGAGTCTTTTATTACTTACTGTAAGTACTTATATTTCAAATTCCCCTTGATAACTTGCTCCGGATTTTTTATTGTTATTTGTTTTGCTTTTATTTTAACGTAGGTAACTTACTTAAGGAGGTATGAGCTAAAGTTACCACACAATGTGTCCCAAACAGCAGCCAATGGCAACGCGGCAGGCCCAGAAGGAGATGGTGGGACGAACTCGACTCTTTACATAAGTATTGGCTTATAACAGCATTGAATACGGACAAGTGGAAGGAGGGAAGGAAGGCCTTTGTCCTGCAGTAGGACACAAATGCTGATAAAAATAATAATAACTTACTCAATCTCATGCCTGCAAGTTTCTTAGATACATCAACTGTAACTTATATTCAACGAAATTTATATTCTTCATAAAAATTAATCTGCATAATAAAAAATTGGCCATTTAGGGAATAAATTGCGCTCGATTTAGTTACTTTCACCTTAATCTTTCGAAGATAGAAACTTTATGTTTTGTGTAATGAAAAAACATTGCCATGAATTTATCAGGCAGGTGATTATAAATGTTCTGTCAAATATTTAGTTGAACATAACATCACGCCTGTAATCGTCGAAAGTTTAGGCAGAGGTGTGCCAAATAGTACACCCGCATTTCGCACGTTATGATTAAGTCCCTTGTAATAGAGAGCGTGCTATCAACCGGGCACAATGCCGGACGTTGGCCTACTACCACCGAGAGAAACTTAATAACACTTTCCCTGATCTGTGTATGTGATCCATAATTTACTCCCCAGCAGGTCAGCTGTTGAGTTCATGGGGAGTAAATTATAGGCTATGTATGGAGAGGGAGAGGAAGACTAAGGAAACAATGGATGGATTGTGTGAGGAATGATATGAAAGAAATAGGAGTAAATGATAGCGTGACTGTAGAGACAGGAGGATGGACAAAAAAAGTGTTGCGCCAACCCCAAGTAACATAGGACAACCGTAAGATGATGAGGACATCAGCAGTTTGTAACCACTAGATCGTATCATTAGATACAAAAAACGAAGTCAATTGCCGCGCAATCCTTTGCAGATCGAAGCAAGACAGATTTAAACATAAAAGAAACAGATAAAAGCAAAGATTTGCCAGTGCAAAGATATCCTAGTGCAAACAGTGAGAACGTTGTGCAGTGAGTCAGTGAGTGACTCGCGAACAGATAAATCGCATTTGTGCCTCCCTGACCGCTTCCACAACTACACTCAATTAGGTTAGTTGGGAGGTCCAAGTTGTAGGCGGCAGCGGGGATGAATTATTATTTGTTGATGTACTTCTGTTACTGCACCGATTTAGCGATTTCGTAGGTACACCCGAATTGTTTCCTGGGTGCAATTTCGAAACCGGTGACGCCCAAAAAGATTTAAAAGAGCTATAGAGCGGACATTGACGTGAGGAAAGTTTTGAGTATGAATGTGGGAGTAGAGGAAGATCAAAGAAACGATGGATGGACTGTGTGAAGGATGATGGAAGAAGAAGACATGCTTTGCCGACCTTTGGGTCTGTATGAACTGGAATAAGGTCAATAGAATGATAATATAGAGCGGGCCATTGGGATTTGTCGAACAAAAATTTTGATCTCGAGCGTCAGTAGCGACATTTTAAATTTAGATACACGAATGCCTATTCTCACTAGAGTGACCGTCTTGTTACAAAGTAGTTACATGTCGAATACGATTTTCTTCGTCTTGCCTTGAATATCGCTCGTAAAAATTTGAATGTCTTTGATGCAGCCACAGTACTCCCTGCGATGCTTACATAACTCAATAAAGCCAACTCTAGTAGAGTAAGAGCGAATTCGATGCCTCTGATATAGCAGATGCTCATGGGCAACGGTGGCTGGCAATCAGAAACCAGTTGTTTTGGCTCGAAGGTTAAAATTACGCTTGTGAAAACACTAAGCGCTATACAATATACATTACCAAGGGGTTAATTAATAATACAGTCAACAGCACAATGGGACACAAATTGACCCTAAATTATCCCCGTCACAATAAGGGCCAGTCTAGTATTCTCATGGTGAAATCACGCGTACGGGCCAGTCTTAGCATCATGCAATGGTTATCGTAATCATGCAATTTCAAATAAAGAAATACTGCTGATTAACATAAAATCACGCCTGTAATTCCCGAAGGATTATGCAGAGGGTTACCTAAGTCTAATGTAATGGGGGTTGAGCCTATTGCCATTCATAGGGAACACATCCAGACGCCGTGGCTGCTACTGAGAAATTCATAATGGAAAAACACAATAACGTTTTGGGAATCGAATGACCATGGGGTCAAGCGTGACTGCTTAGCATGACCTCACGACCATCAGACCAACGAGGCGGTCTGCTGCGGATTATTTATTTAAAAAAATCATCGACAATTGAAAAGTAAAATCGCTGCAGCTTATAAATTAAGCCACATGCCCTGCTCAAACGAACGCGGCAAAATAGTTCTCCATCCATTGCGGGCGAATAGAGAAAACTGCTATAAATGAATTAAGATTTTAACTCCTCCCGCGACCAGCTGAATTAGCCTTATTCCGTGCACACCACAGCTCACAAAATAGTTTATTTTCAGTTTCGTTAATGTTATAAAATGGTGTTTTTTATTAGGTAGTGAAGTTATGTGGAATTTTGTTCTGTTGTTGTTGTTATGTTGGATAATCTAGCTTTATTTTTACTTTTGTAACAATAATAATATACATTTATAAATTAAAATAACCTAAACTAACTTAACAATAAACTTAAGAAATGGAGTCTCAAAATACTCCTCCTCTACCTAGCTTGGATGTTCTTATCCTTATAATAATAATAATCCAAGGACAGGGTCCGATAGCTCGGACCTTGTTCCTGATGCCGGTGGGCTACTATTTTTTTATATTTTTTAATGTTTTTGTAATTATTATTGTGTATAGGAGTATTTAAAAATGTAAATCTTATGTATAGAGAAATGAATAAAGGATAAGCCGTTTTATTTCCAAGACAAAAGAAAATTAAATAGAATTGACACAATTTTTATTTTTAAAACGTTGTCATGGCCCCTTACAGGTATAGGCCCCCTCCAATTGCCTCCCTTTTTTTCTGGTGATCGCCGCTTCCAACCAGTTTTCCTGCTATTTTTAATATCTCGTCGATCCAGCGACCTTGTGGTCAGCCTTTTGCTCGTTTACTTCCAGGGTCTATCTAATCGTGGAGAGGATCCGGCAATTGGGTCTCGAGGTGGCATTGCACAAGTCCGAGGCCATGTGTTTTCATGGGCCTCGGAATGCGCCACCGTCGGGATCCCTACTGACGGCGGGAGGGGTTTCCATCGGCGTCGGGTCGACGCTGAAGTACCTGGGACTCGTCCTCGATAGCCGGTGGAACTTCGTGGAGCATTTCCGACGTTTGGCCCCCAAACTGGAACGGACCGGGGCTGCCTTCAAGCGGCTCCTGCCCAACCTGGGGGGTCCAAACGCCTCCTGCCGGAGGCTCTACGCGGGGGTCGTGCGGTCCATGGCCCTTTACGGGGCCCCGGTGTGGGCGCGTTCTCTGAGGCGGCAAGCCGCCCGCTACCTGAACGCGCCCCAAAAGGGGATAGCCCTAAGGCTAGTCCGGGGGTACCGCACGATCTCCGGTGAGGCGGCGAGCCTCCTTGCCGGATTGCCGCCATGGGATCTGGAGGCGATAGTCCTCGCGCGCCTTCACGAATGGCGCGCAGAGGCACTACGTCGGGGGGAAACTCCGCTGCCGCGGCAAATCGCCGCTCAGCGGACAGACCTCCGGCGCGATCTCATGGGGACATGGAGAGAGCGACTGTCGCAACCCCGTGCAGGGCACGCCACCATCGTGGCGATAAGTCCCCTCTTTGAGGAGTGGCTAGAGAGGCGCCACGGCGCCCTCACCTTCCGCCTGACGCAGGTCCTCACCGGACACGGTTGTTTCGGGAGGTTCCTGCACCGAATCGGGCGGGAGGAAACGCCCGGGTGTTTCCATTGTGAGGATCGTCCGGAGGACACGGTGCAGCACACTGTGGAGGCCTGCCCTGCTTGGGCGGAGCAGCGCCGTGTCCTCGTAGAGGCGATTGGCGGCGGCGACCTCTCGCGCCCGGCCCTGGTTCAAGCCATGGTCCGAAGCGAGAGGGAATGGGAAGCCGTCACCTCCTTCTGCGAAGCAGTCATGCTAGTGAAGGAGGTGGCGGAACGTGAGAGGGAAAGAGCCTCACGTCCCAGCCGCCGCGGGAGACGCCCTGGGCGTCGGGGGTCACGTGGTGGCCCCCGGCCACCGTAGGCGCGGGCCTGTGGACGGCGAGTTATGGGCTAGCTCGCCGTCCGGCCGTCTTATGACGACAGGCCGTGTCGACGGCGCGTTCGTGTTCCACGCGCGCCTCAAAGAGATGTCAGCAACCACGTAGGGGTCCGCACGGGCCGATGCCTGCCAGGGCTGCGGGACTGTTCGAAAGAGATACCGCGGCCCTGGAACACAAAGGGCAAAGAAGGAACATGGATGGGTTTTAGTCAGTACAAGTCTGACACTCCCTTCCGCTCCGCCCAGAGCGGGGGGGGTCATTTGATGATTTCCCATCCTAAAAAAAAAAAAAAAAAAAAAAAAAAAAAAAAAAAAGGGTCTATCTAAATTATTACTCGTTTAGACTATCTTTCTTGTGGACAGCGGGATCTTATCAATATCAATATGTTATGATGTTAAACATGTTTTGATATGACACATTCCGTGAACGGAATAAGACCAAGCGATATAGTTTGCTCGGATCAACCACAATGATGTGAATAATGTGTGTGGGTGTGAATTATGTGTGTGTGTGGGTGTGAGTGATGTTTGTGTTGTAATTCAATCCTGGATTGTTTATCGGTACAAGCTCGGATTTTTTTATAAAATAGTTTATTGTTAGTTTTAGTCTTACTGTTGATTTTATACGGCGACATTATCGCTCAGCGAAAAAGCCCTCAAGCAAAAAAAAAACAATCTGTTAGATGAGGCACCACTGACGCGTGCACTCCACACTCTCAACCTCATTGATTTATTCCATTGTTCTCTGAATTCACAAAAAATATATTGTTTGTATCATTAGTTACAAATCTAATAATTATTGCTATTGTGTACACTATCGCATTACGTAACCCTTTAATGATAGTAGTAAGATGGAGAAAAAAAAACCGGCCAAGTGCGAGTTGGACTCGCGCACCGAAGGTTCCGTGTAAAGTTAGTATATTTTGTTATTAAACTACATATTTACGGTTTTCAGATTTTTTCCTTTACATGTGCTGTAAGACATTGCTTCTTGCCAAATTTCATGATTCTAGGTCAACGGGAAGTACCCTATAGGTTTTGATATTCTTGTGAAATCGCAAAATATGCGACATAAACGGTCATACTTCGTATCTTTTGATCGCGTTCACTGCTCCAAGGGGTAGCAGACTTGAGTATTGGGCCTGTGGACGGCGAGTTATGGGCTAACTCGCCGTCCAGCCGTCTTATGACGACAGGCCGTGTCGACGGCGCGTTCGTGTTCCACGCGCGCCTCAAAGAGATGTCAGCGACCACGTAGGGGTCCGCACGGGCCGATGCCTGCCAGGGCTGCGGGACTGTTCGAAAGAGATACCGCGGCCCTGGAACACAAAGGGCAAAGAAGGAACATGGATGGGTTTTAGTCAGTACAAGTCTGACACTCCCTTCCGCTCCGCCCAGAGCGGGGGGGTCATTTGATGATTTCACATCCCAAAAAAAAAAAAAAAGAAGACTTGAGTATTGTATATTAATTTCAGCTTAAGACCTCCAAGCGTTCCTGAGTAAAAGCGTATTGACAGACGGACAACAAAGTGATCCTATAAGAGTTCCGTTTTTTGCCGACTGCGGTAAAGAACCCTAATATATGGTCGTGTTTTGAAAACGCTAGAAAAACTATTTTCCGAATTGCCTGTAGATCGAAGAGACTTGCGAATCATACTGACGCCATACTGCAACCAGAAGTCAATGGATATTGAAAGGATTCATTACATAGTGGGATTAAATCAAATAAAGGGTGTAAAAAGACCCTAACGAAGCCGAAAGGCACTTGTTCTCCCCGTCATTGCGATATTTTTTTTGTTCTAGACCATACCTGGGTACCTTCTAGTTACGGAGATATTGGGGTTCAAAGTTGCAAGTATTTCACAAGTTTTTTTTTAAATACATGTTTTTAATGTAAGATTTTTACTTTATACATCTCCACGACCCCCATACTATTCAATCCATTCATCAGCAATATGTTTTTAGTGCGTTTGCATTGAATCCTACCGTAAAACGTGTTTTCGACCCCAAAAAAAAAAATCGTTTCCCAGCAATAATTTTTGCGTAAAGTTACTTAGATTGATGTACTTATTGCTTGGTTGATAGCTTCGTGAAGGGTCTGTATATTCCTTTTCTCCTCTCCTTGTTTAGTGAAAAAAAGACTGCTAAATGAAAATGACTCATTTATTTAAAAAATCATAATTCGACATAAGTCGCCATGTTTGTTACTCCACATCTGTTGAGACCTCTCCTGATTCTGAAAAATAAAATACAATGATATTTAATCAGTATAACATGGTATTGAAATTTTCTGACTCGAAGGGTGAGCAGAGAGAGGTGTTTAAAACCCACACATTTTGAGACCACGTAATAGGGGGAGACAATAAGGGCTATCGTTTTTAACTCACCAGATGGCGCCACTGCCGAGTAACATCCAGTCAGTAAGTCTATTTTATACTTTAAAGTACCAATAAATTCATAAAAAGTTTATTTCATAACGTATAAAAACTTAGTGTAAACTTCAGATACATATTTACAATGTTGTCCCTAAAATTAGCAAGTATGAATTATTAAAAAATCATTCTTGCTCAAATTAGATCACAACTTGCTACTTAAAATCTTTAAGTCATTACTAATCATGAATGGCATAATTTTGACCACAAAAATCAGTTTGGGCGGTTAGAAGTTCTAATGGAATAAAAAACACACAAGCATACATACATGAACCCTGAAAACGTAACACTCCTTTTTTGGGCAGTCGTGTAAAAAAGCGCGCAACGCGCGAACACTATGACATTTCTGAAGACCTTACTCTACACGAACGCCTCTAGCGGCTAATTCATGCGTGAAATAAAAAGGCTGGTATTGGCTCTAATCGGGTACAAATACAGACTTTCTTGTTGGTCTGGTTGCTAGCGCTAATTTACTGCTGACCATGAGTTTCTGGGTTCAATTCACAGGTCAGGAAACGAAATTCCGTAGCAGCCCGAAGTCTGGATTTGTGACTCATCCCGCATAACATGGGAGTTAGTACTGGGCAAATCCAAATGGTAGTGGTACTATACAAGGTGTAAAAAGACCTTTAACGAAGCCGAAAGGCACTTGTTTTCCCCATCATTGTTTTCTGGACCATTCCTGGGAACATTTAAGTAACGGAGACATTAGGGATCAAAGTCCCAACTTTCTCACAAGTTTTTAAACCGTAACTTTACTTTAAATACACCCATGATCCCCATATTATTCAAAGCACCCATCAGCACAAGGTTTTGAGTCATTGAGTCCTACCGTAAAACGTGATTATTCACTCCAAAAAAAGAGTCGTCTCCCAGCAAACATTTTTGCGTATGTACCTATGAATACCTACTTAGTTTGATGTACAGAATGCGTGGTTGACGGCTTCGGGGAATCCAGGTGCGATATTATATTTTCAGAAAGCAATAGAAAGAGACTTATCTCACTAACCTGATATATCCATCTTCTCCCCAATTCTTGCCCCACCAGTTGAGCAGTATCCAATATTCTGGAGTGTATCCCACAAGTAACATTGCGTGGTTGAGTGTCCATGATGTGCAGAAAAAGTCGTCGTAGATACCGCTCCTGATTGTGAACAGAACAAAATTACTGATACTGTTAGTCTGCGCCATCCCACTGCTGGGCAAAGGCCCCATGACTTCCAGTTGTTTCGATCCAGGGTCAATGTGGACCACTGGTCGCTGATCTAGTCCAGCTCGTCCCGCCATCTTTTACGAGGTCTGCTGCGACGCTTTCTGGCGGTGTCAGGGCTCCAGAAAATGGATATTTTGGCCCACAGCTCAGAACGAAATTACAAAAGTCTTTCTCTTGTGTTTCTCCGGTTTTGAAAATCCGTTTTTAATTGGCAAGGCTCTTTTATCTATTAGGCAAACAGAAAGCTAGCACGTTGTTTTTTTTTGTCCTTATTTGAGTAGTCATTTGGCTCGAAAAACAGACGTTACCTGGAAAGTTTTCCAGGGAAAGATTTTTGGAAAATGGATAATTTTATAGATTTCGGTGTACTGTGTCCAAATTTCATGTTTGCCGCTCGCGCCGCCATAATGGAAAAATGGCGCCTAAAAGCAGTTTTTTGACAATATTTCCTTTCCAACTCATTTTACGATAATCGGTACGAGGTGGCAAAGTTGAAATTACCCATTTTAAAACTACCGGAAAACTTTCCAGGTAAAACTATCAAATGACTGTACTAAATGTAACGTTTAGGTTTTTCGAATTCGATCTCGTCATTAACAAAGAACATGGGATGTTGTATCCTTCCAAGTTATATGGTGTTCGGGATTTTTAGGACAGGGAGTTGACCTCATACATACTCGTATGTCATCATCATCTGCCTGCCCTTGTCCCAATTTATTTGGGGTCGATGCAGCATGTCTTCTTCCTTCATACTTCTCTATTACTCGTCATCTCATCAGATACCTCCTTACTTGCCATATCATCCTTCACACAGTTCAACCATTGTCTCTTCATTGTCTCTCATTCACCTATTTGGCGCAGCCGTGAGGCACACAGTGTTACATTTCTTGTTGTTTATATTCTTTTTTTATTGTGTGTACTTGTGGCACATGCTTAATAAATAGGTACATTTTCTTACTTTCTACTCTTATACCCATCCTCATTCATACTCAAAACCCACGACATTTTTGTTCCCACTCGTATATATATATCTCCTAAATAAGATGATTCGATCATTATCGAGCTACTGTACGTCAATCAGCAATCCTACTTACCTGTACAACTGAAAGGTGAATGGCGCAGCGTTGACCGCCACAGCTAGAGGCCCGATGGTCGCCAGGCTCTTTTCAATGGCCGCCTCGTCTCCAACTGGTAAGGTGGCCCATCTTCGAGCTCGGACCCTTACGAGATTGCTGTTGTATTTGCAGCTACCATCCTGGAGAATTAATTGGATTAATTTGTACGGTTCCTCGTTTCGAACTGATATTAATAGGCGTCGGTATCCGTTTTTCATCAGGTGGTCTGTCGGCCTATACTACATTTGCAGGTTGTATGCAACTGTATTTACATAATATTGTCTTTATCTACTGGACTATGACTAGCTCATTAGAACTTATTCAGAGCTGGTGGTCTGGAGATAGCCACGCTACAACTGATTTATACAACATTATTTTTAATATATGCGAAACCTGAATATAGTTTGTTCAGAATAAGTAACTGAATCGATTCCAATAATTTTTAGACCATGTTATATTTTGTCCCAAAAATATTTAAAAAGGCTACAAGTTTGACATCGAGCGAAGCCTAAGTACCTATCGCAATCATTTAGGTACCTACTGGCAAATTATTATTATCAATGAGCTCAAGACGCGCAGGGCATGTGCGAGCGCGCCGCGTTGTAACTACGTTTTTGTGCGGACAGCCAGGTAACAGAACAAGCTTATAACTTTGTGATTTTTAATGACACAGTTTAGAAATTTTGTACATAGATTCTTTACATAAAAATACTAGACACGTGTTTCAGGTTTCACATATGCTAAAACTAATGTTGTATACCTACTGCATTCATAGTTTTAAGCTGGGTAATTCTTTGGTTGATTGATAACAAGTGTACATGCACAAGTCTACACACCTTCCCAACGTACGGGTACTGCGACTCGGTGATCAGCCCGTCTCTAGCGGCATACCGGAGTGCACCTCGCAGGGATCCGCCGTCGCAGCCCGCGTTCCCGTCCTTGAAACTGCAGTCCACTATCTGCTGGGGGCTGGAAGAAAGAGGAATATGCTTGAGTTGTCAACAGAAGCCGGAATAATATGAAGTGGAAGCGTCATCGTGTGTGAGAGAGAGGTTATACAGAATGAGAAGCACCATCTCTTTTTTACATTGAGAAATGAGCTGGATGATCTTCGCGCCAAAGTAAGTATACAGGGTTCGTAGGCCATAATCACCGATCGAAAAAGAAGATCACACAACCTGGCGGTAGTCGAAATGCAAACAAGGCTTCTTATTTACAAACACTTTGATTCGATTTCGATTCGTGAAGTCGTATGGCTGTCTTGCTTGCTTTCGTTATGCCAAAAAATGATAGACATACGAATCGAAGCGTTTGTGAGATGCCAGTTTGCCAGATGACTACCACCATTCTCCTCTCTTTTTGGGATATCTGCAGTATGTTTACTTACTTTTTTCATACATCTCTAGATGAGCCGCAATATATACAGGGTTTTTTTGTAAAACACAGACATAAAAAATTCAACTCTCCATACATATGTCCGAACAGCTGATTGAGTTTTGTATGAAAAGTCTATTTTTTTTGTCTGTTTTCGAAAAAGCCGTAGAACAAATGTTGTTGTTTATGATTTTAGTAATCTACTCTTGCGAGGTTGTTGGTGTTTTACGAATAACCCTGTATATTCATGTAACGCCGATTCCAAATAGACATAAGAATCGTTAGCATCACAATAATAATAACAAGATAAGCGCAATTCTAGCGTATTCATTAATATTACCATCAAAATCATCTAATGAAGAATATCACGCCATGTGCATACCTACTCTTTCGGTGTGGAAACAGGTCTTATCACACTACCTTAAACCCTAGAACATTTCAAGAAAGATACTTTACCTCAATTCCCCCCAAAAGCCATGTTTCCTATACAGCTGCGCTTGCAACGCATGAGTGACGGCGAATGCGTAGCACGCTCCACAGGAGTGCTGCTCCTCTAGTTTAGGCTTAAAGCCTGTAGTGCGCCAGTCGACCTGAGGAATATCTTGAGTTGGATAAATAGAGAGAATAAATAAAGATAGTATATATAAAAAAACTAACTACCACTAACTAACTACTACTTAGCTATGTAAAAAGCGAAAAAGTGCGGAAAAAAGTTCGCGAGCGGACACAGTGAGTTTCGTATGTCGGGAACAGAATCGAGTTGCGAGTGACAGTGGTAGCGGTACTGAGTGCAAAAAACGAACAAGAAAGAGGGTAGACCGATTTGTCTGCTCATAAACACCCACCCGCAATAACTTCAGTTTATCCGTGATCATGGTGCTTGCAACAGCGCCGAAATATCGGGAACTCGTCAAAAATAGTAAACATGGTAAATATCCCGTTTCCTCTCTAAGTAATAATGTTAGTGACCATGATAGTTTAAAATCTTATAAAGGGTTAAAGTATGAAATTTCCGATTTGTATGGACGATTTCGTGAAAAGTGATAATTCCATGCTAACATTTTTTTTATTTTGAAAACGTCTGAAACGATTATGTATGATGCAATTGCTATAGTTAAAGTGAAAAAAGCTGCGCTGCACTGCGCAGGCAATCGTTAGGGAGGCCAGGACCAGTGTTGGAAGCCTGTCGGTTTAAATGATGACACGGTGCTGACGACCTAACTGATTGTACTATTTTATTCGTAATACGTTTTCAGAATCCCGAGTAGGGCCATCTTTCCCATTGGGCACTGTGGGCACAGGGCCCAACAATCCAAGGGTGCCCCAAGTTCCTATAAGTGTCAAAGCTAGTGGCTGTCAAATGAAACTACTTATTCCAGGCGGAATACTAAAATTGTCGAGCTCGCTTCGCTCGCTTTTTCAACACTCGCATTAAAATTTCTAAAATAAAATTGAAAAACAAAGGAACAGTGCTCTCTGAGGTTTATGGTATACCACTTTAAGTTGGCGTCTGGATGGAGAGTCCAAGTTACACACTCATATTTAGCGTAATAAAGGCCCATCATTCATGGATCTTTGCTTCAAGTTCCACATTTTTTACTAATTTCCGTGTAGTCTCAATTTATTTTGCAAGGATTTAATAAACGGGCCCTCAGTGAAGATGCATATATGATTATACTTACTACTTATATTTCCGTAAGAACTTGTCACAAGAAATCCTAAATTATCAGCGAAAGGGTGCAAAAAAAATGAGCTCGCTTCGCTCGCTCTTGCACCCTACAAGGGGCCCCATTATTGTAAAGTGCCCAGGGCCTCCAATTGGTTAAAGACGGCCCTGATCCCGAGTTTTATTTTTATTTATTTCGTTTGTGCTTGTGCTGCACGTAGTAGGTACCTAAGTTGTTTTATTTCTATGTCTTAATAATAAATCGAATTCCTTACCATTTCAGGAACACTGCGATGCAAATTCTTTCTGTATGTAGTTTTATGAGGATCCTCTGCCGGGTCAAACAGTGGAAACGTATGGAACAGCTTCAGAATCTTGTCGAAATATTCTTTTACATCCTAAAAGAAACAGTAAAGCTTAAACAAACTGTTGTACTTCAACTATGAAAACCACCCTTGTTGCTACGAAATAAAGTTGTCAATGGTAAATTATTACGTGGTTTGAAGCAAATTCGGTCGCGTACATAGAATGACTCGTGGCTAAATAATAGCAACCGCTCGGGTCGATCTTCAGGTTAAGCCGTTCTTGCCTTGGTTAGTCCGTGGATGGGTGACCACCCGTTACATTGATGAGTTTCCTCCGTGCCTCGGAAAGCACGTTAAGCCGTTGGTCCCGGCTGTCATTTGTACATCTTTGACAGTCGTTACCAGGTCCGAAAGTCTGACAACCAGTCTTACCAAGGGGTATCGTATTACCCAGTACTAACTGGGTTGTGGAGGTCAGATAGGCAGTCGCTCCGTGTAAATTCAAATTCAAATTCAAATTCAAAATATTTTATTGTGGATCATAGGTAGGTACAGTTCTTAACAGTTGAAAATTTTGATCCGCTATGTCCCGCCCGTAGGGCATACAATAATCACACAGAAATTGACTGTTCGATAAAATTAACATTATTACTAATTATTATTATTTTCCCTCTAGCACAATAAATAAAAAATTAAAAAAAACCAAAAGGGCACAAATTAAGAGAAATGTCAAATTCAAATTATATAGAAAATAAAATTACATTTAATACTCAAAAGATAAAAATATAAAGTCAAACATAACAAATTAAGATAGGAACATGTCAAATTATACACATAAAATTCAAAAAAAAAAAATTATTCATAACAAATTAAAATGTCAAATTGTAAAAATCATACATAAAATTAAAAAAAAATAGATTATACTGAAGAGAACAAAATTAATTAAAGTCTGTAGGTCATCGAACACATCATGACTGGGTGGGACTATATTTAGGCAAAGACTTGTCGGACAGAAATTCTTTTACAGAGTAGTAACTTTTGTCTACTAACAGATCATGGAGAGTCCTTTTAAAATTTTCCTTTTCCATAATTGTTCTAATAGGCCCCGGTATATTATTAAAAATGCGAGAAGCTAAACAAAAGATGCTCTCATGCATTAGATGAGTTTTACTGGCTACTGTACGTAATTTGTCCTTACGCCGTATACGCGTGTAATAGCTAAACATGTGGATATTGTTTTTAACAAATACTGCAGCCTCCAGTATATAGATACATGGCAGTGTTAATAATTTATTGTTTTTAAAAAATGGCTTGCAGGAGTCAGTTCCGCATAAATTAAATATAGTTCTGATGCAGCGTTTTTGAGCAATGAAAGCGCGCTCTTTTTCCGTACTGTTGCCCCAAAATATTACACCGTATCTGAGAATAGAGCCAACGTAACCATGGTAAGCTGTTAGCAAAGTACTCTGATTCGCTATTTTCCTTAATCTATATAGTGCATATGAAAATTGTCCCAGCTTTTTGCAAACATGCTCAATATGAAATTTCCAATTAAGTTTGTGGTCAATATGTAGCCCTAGAAATTTCGTTACTTCCGTTTCCTCAATGTCACTATCTAGGTAATTAATTTTTAAAGCACCTGTACGTCGAGTTCTTATTTTAAAATTCATTATTTTAGTTTTATCAATATTAATCATTAAATTATTCATTTTAAGCCAATCTATAATCAATAGTATTGTTTGGTTAATGTCAGATTCGAAATTAATTGAATTATCATTAGCAAATAAAACGGTGCTATCATCAGCAAACAGTGTAACGTCATGAATAGTTACCGAAGGCATGTCATTTATATAGATCAGAAAGAATAGAGGGCCGATAATACTCCCTTGAGGAACGCCGAATCTAACTGTTCTATATTCAGATACATATAGTTCTTCTGTTTTAGTACTAAAATTTATCCTCCTTACTTCTGTGAATTGTTGCCTGTTTTTAAGGTACGATTCTATGAGTTTGTACACATTTCCTCTTACACCATATGCATCCAACTTTCTTAAGAGGATTTTGTGATCGACACGATCGAAAGCTTTCGACATGTCCATGTATAATGCGACAGCTGACAACCCTTTATCCAAGTTAATCATTACCTTATGTAAGAAGTTATAAAATGCTACGTTTATGGATTTGTTTTTTCTGAAACCATATTGATTGGGCGTTAAAATACTGGTATTCAGCTGCATCCGGTTAGACTGGAAGCCGACCCCAACATAGTTGGGATAAGGCTAGGCAGATGATGACATAGAATGAACAAGCACTGATTGGCGTGTGCTCAGTGTGTTAGAGATTTCACACCATGAGGGGTTTCCTTTATCATCATCATCATCATTTCAGCCGAAAGACGTCCACTGCTGGACATAGGCCTCCCCCAAGTGTCGCCACATTGACCGGTCCCGTGCGAGTCGCATACAGCGGATCCCTGCATGCTTCACCAGGTCATCGGTCCACCTAGTGGGAGGCCTTCCAACGCAGCGTCTCCCGGTTCGCGGTCGCCACTCCAGAACTTTTCGGCCCCATCGGCCATCCGTTCTGCAAGCAATGTGCCCTGCCCACTGCCACTTAAGTTTGGCTATTCTTAGGGCTACATCGGTTACCTTGGTTCTCTAGCGGATGTCGTCATTTCTGATTTGATCACGCAAGGAAACTTCGAGCATAGCCCTCTCCATTGCCCTTTGGGTGACTTTAAGCCTTTTGATAAGGCCCATTGTGAGCGACCACGTTTCGGTCCCGTATTTAATCACTATAATAATAATAAAGTTTATTTGGAACAACTTAAGTTATACAGGTTACACAGGAAAAACGAAGATAGCTACTAAAGTAAAATACTGTGGCGCAGCTATCAACGCCCAATTCATAGTACATAGAATAGACATTGTTCCAGATTAACCTAAAAAAAAAAGTTAAATTATAAATTAACAAAACAAAGAGAATGAAAACAAACCGAAAAAATAAAATAAAAATATGATATTTTACACTGTGTGTGATTACTGTGTTGTGTATATGTAGAGTAGAGGTGGGTATGAGGTGTGTTATGGTGTGTGTGTGTGTACCGCGTTTATGACACCGTAAGTTGCTCAGTCTCATCATAGGACAGGCACCTAAGCCAGTTGGTTAATTTTATCTTCAGTACATTCCTAGTCATAGGGTATATTTTAATACTTTTATTTAGGGTATTATAGAGTTTAGAGCTGGTGTGAGTGAAGTGGCGGCTGACCAACGCTAACCTACAGCGTTCAGTCTGACAGACTCTGCCGGCACGACGGTTCTTTGTAAGGGACTGAGGGTCATAAGGGAGAAGTAGGTGTTTCCTAAGAACTGTTTGCAGCACGAACAACTGTCTTACTGAGAGGACCTCGCAAATTGAGTATAGCTCAGAAGTGGGAAATCTAATCGGTTTTTTAGCGAGTACTTTTAGAACTGCTCTCTGTGCCCTCTCTAGGCGCAGCATGGTTGTCTTGTGGGTCCCCCCCCACGTGGTTATGCAGTAACTGAGGACTGATTGAGCAAGGGCAAAGTAGACCATTCTAAGGCACCGGAAATCAGCAGCCGCTCGAAGTTTTTTGAATATGTAAATCAATCTTCTGACTAATCACTGGCAACACACACAGTCTGGTCATAGACTTTTGTCTTGAGACACTGCGGTAAGTTGGACGATAAGATACCACGCAACCTCCCGAACGCTGCCCAGCCGAGTCGGATTCGACGATTGACCTCTTTCTCGAAGTTAGACCTACCAAAAAAAATAAACACAGAGAACGCTGCTGCCCATACTCTGGTAAGCCCCTTAGTCGCCTCTTACGACACCCACGGGAAGATATGGGAACATCCTTCACTGTAAGTAATATAAGATGATTTATTCTTTACCAAAGAAAAGCAGAAAGACCGCTTGTTCAGGAAACTACTGACATTGTGAACCCTGAGTCTAGCGAGAGACCTAGATGTGAACCTGTCTAAACCTAACACATCACGGCTGTAACCACTGAAGGGTTAGGCCGAAGTGTATTATAGTATCTACATCTACATTTCGCCAATTAGGTATGTTTGAATACCATGCAATAGTGTGGCAACCTTATTCCCATCAACAAGGTATGAATCGAGACTTCCGGCTGCTACTGAGAATTTAATAATACTTTTCTAGACATAGGAATCGAACCCATGACATCAACTTCAACTTGACTAACGTGAAAACTATTAGCTACCTATGAATCATCATCATCTTCCCAAATTAAGCCCAGCCTTTTCCCAAACTAAGTTGGCTTCGGCTTCCAGTCTAACCGGATGCAGCTGTACACCAGTATTTTACACGGAGTGACTCCCTATCTGACCTCCACAACCCAGTTACTGGGTGATACCCTTCTGTAAGACTGGTTGTCACACTTCGGCCTTCCGACTACTCGTAACGACAGTCAAAGATCTACAAATGACAGCCGGGACCCACGGCTTAACGTGCTCTCCGAGGCACGGGGAGAGCTCTGTATGTAATTATAGTCACCCATCCACGGTCCGACCTAGGCAAGCACTGCTTAACCCGTGCGGCTGTTATTACTTAACCACGAGCTTAATATTAATAGCAGAACAGGAAACCTTGTCTAAACAGTTGATTACTAACATGTTGATTACTAACATGTTGATTACTAACATGTTGATTACTAACATGTTGATTACTAACATGTTGATTACTAACATGTTGATTACTAACATGTTGATTACTAACATGTTGATTACTAACATGTTGATTACTAACATGTTGATTAACAGAGATACCTACAACTGCTCCACAATTCATGGAACCAGCGTTCGAACGTAGTAATTAAGCTTGCTTATAATGTGGACTATATTGGCTTCTTTAATATAGAGTACCTACGTTAAAGTAGATAGCTGTGTGTTTGTGTTATGTATGACGTAGGTAGCAAGATAAGTAGGTGAATATAAGTGTGCCTATTTACCAAAGACATTCAAATATTTGAAATCTCTTTGCTTTTTACCAACAATTTACGTAAAACAAAAAGAACGCTACCCCTGATAATTCTGCGAAATCGGCTGTACGAGTCGGTAGTGAATGTACATGCAATTCAGCAATCTTTTTTTTTTAAATGAACGGGAACACTAGGACATTTCTCCTGTATCGTGGGTGCATTTAACATTTAAACTCACATACACAAACAGCCAGACCCGGAACATGTAAGTCATGTAGTAATTTGTTCCGTGCGGGGATCGAACCCGCGGCACGCAGCGCAGAAGCCAATCGCTTCGCCACTGCGCCAACCGTGCCGTCGATGTTAATAGCTGTTAAGGGGAAGCGCCAGGCTAGCACGTGAAATTCAAACTTTGCTTACATTTTTCGCAATTTGCAGGTCAGTGTCGGAGTCGGAATCTATATGAGTGATTTGCGACAGTAACAAATATGTCTGCCCTGCCCTTGCCCTTGCCCGGGCTACCCTGGCGCTTTCACCTTGAAATTGTCATAATTTCAAGCAGCAGTATTGAAATAATCAAAACAGCGAATTTTTTGACGACTATTTGCGACGTTGCCAACTTTCATAACGTACAAACTAAGTTGATCTCGTTTCGGACTAAACGCTCCGATAAAAAGTAAACTTGATGTTACCAGGTCTCCAAAAAGGTTCAAATGTAGTGAATACGACTGTTTCCCCATCAGAAAGTCGCGGTTGTGCTGCGCGACTATCTCAAGATTTCTGCGCCACTTGGATATTGCCTCTAATTCCTGTTGAGGTGTGGCATAAGCCTTCTTGTGGACTGACTGAAATAGAGAGCAATGAGAACCTCTTATTGTTATTATCATTCCACTGCTCTTTTCCTGTTATACGAGGTCGAAGGGACACCGATGTGAAAACTGCTACCACGTATGCAGTACATCATTCAGCCCCCATAAACAACATTTTTCATCGGTTATTAAAAAAAAAACAGCTGTTGCATACTTTTTGACCGTGTAGGTGTTGTACACTTTTGTAGGAAACAGCTGTATTTTTAATAACGGTAGAAAAATTTCTATTTAGGGGGCTCAGAATGATTTTATTTATTTTTATTTAAAATAGGTACCTACGCCAACAGTACATACATTATTATTTAGACTGGAAACGGGATATTTACCATGGTAAATATATGATAGTTTAAAATCTTATAGTACATACATTTTACATTTAACAATAAAAGAATACTGGTTGTACTGTACTCGTGGTAACCGTTTTTGCGTCGGTGTCGCTTCCATCCTGTATAAATAAGAATTTGATCGCCGGAGCACCCCCCTTTTAGCCACATCATCATTTC
Source organism: Noctua fimbriata (assembly GCA_905163415.1). Taxonomy (NCBI): domain Eukaryota; kingdom Metazoa; phylum Arthropoda; class Insecta; order Lepidoptera; family Noctuidae; genus Noctua; species Noctua fimbriata. The sequence continues at coordinate 10,136,688 of LR990946.1, forward strand.
TTTGATTTACATAACATAACACCTATAATCCCCGAAGGGTTAGGCAGATATGTACCTTATAGTACACACGGCGGCAAATCAAGCTGTACATTTCCAGTATAACATGGCCTCGCTTTGTATACATTTCCAGTACGAGAGATCCGCATAAACTAGTTTTGTATAGCTTGATTGGCCGTCGTGCGTACACCCACATTTCGCCAGTTACGTTTTAAGTCCCATGTAACAGGGGGGCGAGCCTATTGTCCTCAGGCACCAATCCAGGCTCCGTGACTGTTACTGAGAAATTTATGATAGAAAAACCGAATGACACTTTGCCCGATCCGGGAATCGAACCCAGGACCTAATGCTCAGCAGTCGCGCTTGCGGCCACTCGACCAAAGAGGCAGTCGCTATAAAGAACATTATTACATAAAACTTACCTTATATTCATGCCAATGCCAGTCAGGTAAATCAGGATGAACAATCAGCCCCTCAAGTATGTGCTTTTTCACATAATCAGTGCCTTTATCCAGGGAACACTGACTTACATTGAACCCCTTAAGGAACTCTCCCAGACCTGCATTCTTTTCTACCAACTTGACCGTTTCGGCTACAAAACTTTCGGTCTTGTCCAAGTCGCTACACCTAGTGTGTCTTTTATTTTTATACTTTTTAAGAATTGATTTTATACTGTTCGTCGTTTCTGTTATGTTCATTCCGGTGATTATAGTGAATTGGAGTATGAGAATTATTTTGATTATATTCATTTTAAATATTCTCTAGATTCTTCGAAAGTTTGAATGATATTCACCAAATTACACGTTGTTTTTGGTATTTTAATAACACTATATTAAGGTTTTTTTTTAAAGAAATCACTCGGTTACAGTTTATCTTCACTTATTAACACAATTTAGGTCATTTTCTGTAAAGCAACTAATGGCAATAAAATGTATGTAGACTAATCAAAGAATTTCAGATGAGTTTGCAATATTATTGAGTCATAATTACTTTTATTTTATACTAGTTGTGCTCCGCGGTTTCACCAGCCGCTTCTGGCTTGTTTTCTTTTTGCTCCTATTGGTCGTAGCGTGATGTTATACAACATTAGTTTTAGTATATGCGAAACCTGATACACATGTCTATTATTTTTATGTAAAGAATCTATGTACAAAATTTCAAAACTGTATCATGAAAAATCACAAAATTATAAGCTTGTTCTGTTACCTAGTTGTCCGCACAAAAACGCGGTCATGCAGCGCGCGCCTCCAGCGTCGTCTTGATAATAATAATTTGGCAGTTGGTACCTAAATTATTTTGATAGGTACTCAAAGTCGCTCGGTATCAAACTTTTAACGTTTTTTTAATATTTTTGGGAAAAAATATAACATGGTTTAAAAATTATTGGAATCGATTCAGTTACTTATTCTGAACAAACTATATTCAGGTTTCGCATATACTAAAAATAATGTTGTATAGCCTATAGCCTACCTCGATAATTGGACTATCAAACAATAAATATTTTTTTTCAATTCGAACCAGTAGTTCCTGAGATTAGCGAGTTCTACAAAACAAACAAAGTCTTCAGCTTTATATTAGTATGGATTCATCGTAACTCTACTTAAATGTCAGATCAACACTTTTTAATGTTTTGTTCTAGATTTAGGTCTTACGTCAATGATTAGGTAATTATTCAATAACTCCCATTTATACAGGGTGTTTTGCGTTTATAAACCAGGGATATACATACCTCAAGGTTGGTTTTAGTACTCATGATCATTTTTTGTATGGAAACTCTGAAATATGATATTAACAATATAACCAGTTTTTCCCAACAATTTGTCAAGCTATGCGAATATAAAGATGGAAATGTTGATTTCACTCCGAATTTCAGAGTTGGCCCGCAGTAAAACGACTACACACACACACACTCCCTGGCCTAAAGAAGCCCGCGAAATTTAAATTTTCTTAAGTATTTTGCAGTTTTCTTAGTTCATTATTTTAATCCCGCTGGATGACTGTCATGAAAAACTCATTGAGTGGGGTTAAATGAACTTGGGGAGGGTTATATTGATGATTTTAATGATTATAAGTCTGTAAAGCCATATTTGTTACGGACTCGAATCATAGTTTAATCAACATACAACCTGATACTGACCTGAAAAATTGCAAAAAAAAACTTAAGAAAAATTAAATTTCGCGGGTTTGTTTGAACAAATATAGTATTTAAAACTACTTTAAAGAAGAACTTTTAAACTAAGTAATTTTTAGGGTCCCGTACCTGAAGAAGAACTAACGAGAACCTATTACTAAGCCTCCGCTGTCCGTCCGTCTGTCTGTCAGCGGGCTGTAACTCATGATCCGTAATAGGTAGACAGTTAAAATTTTCACAGAATGTGTATTTCTGTTGCCGCTATAACAACAAATTATAAATTAAAGGGGGCTCCCCTACTACGATGGCACCCTTTATGTGCGGGTCCGACTCACAATCGGCCGGTTTTTTTTTTATTCTGAAAGTGATATGATAAGGTGGTATAAATAAAACGAATAAATAAATGTTTTTTGTCTAGAGAACTGTTTCCTCTGTCACAACAATATACATTCACTGTTATTCATAATTTACAATATATCTTTTACACTATATGTATATATCGATCGCTCATACATGTCGATAACTTAAGTTTTCTATTAAATAAACATTATTATGATGTCCACTTTTGGAACTAAACACGAAATTCATTTACTAATATTGTTGAACATTGATTTGTGTTCTATAAATAAAAGTTTTTTTACCTAAATATGGGGTTGTCCAATAAAAGGAGCAAATCCTGTCAGCCTTAAACAGGTGAATAATGCCCGATTTCACTAACATTAAGTGACAACTAAACAAAGGTCTAAATATTATTGCACTTTCAGCACTGACTCGTGCGTTGAAAGTGCCAGGGTACCCCGCGAAATTCAATTCGCAAGTTTCTAAGATTTTTTGAAATATATTCACATTTTAATACGACACGCGAGAGTAAAAAATAAGACTTTACAGATTTATAATCTTTAAAATCATCAAAACCTTTTTTTTTTTTTTTGTATGGGAAATCATCAAATGACCCCTCCCGCTCTGAGCGGAGTGGAAGGGAGTGTCAGACTTGTACTGACTAAAACCCATCTATGTTTCTTCTTTGCCCTTTGTGTTCCAGGGCCGCGGTATCTGTCCTGCAGCCATCAAAACAATCCTCTTAAGGTCATTGCCCATTGAATGAATTTTTCATAAAATAGTAACTGGATGAGAACTTAAAGGGCTGTATTGATGATTTTAATGATTATAATTCTGTAAGTGCATACGTGCTACGGTTGCGAATAGTATTTTGTTTAATATAAAGCTTGACATCGAGTTGCAAACTGCAAAAAAAATAAGAAAATTTGAATTTCGCGGGCAACACTGGCGCTTCCCTCTTAAGGCATTCATGTAGGTATCGCTTAATCGCAATGAAAACGGGCGATATACTTTTAAATATACAAATTTAGCTAAATTCGAATAATAATAGAAAACCTAAGTGGCCGAAACACATCACCAATATACAATAAAACGCTAAGTTAAACCGTGAAGGCGCTTCCATTTATATCTAAAGTGCTCCTACAAGAAAAACATCTTAATAAGTTAATTAACATCAAAGGCTTAGAAATTAATGTGGCAATGGCGGCTCGTTCACTACAAAAAATACTTTATATGTATTATCAACTAGCTGTTGCCCGCAACCTTCATCCGCGTGAAATTTTATAGCCTATAACCTTCCTCGATAAATGGGCTATCCAACACTAAAAGATTTTTTCAAATCGAACCAGTAGTTCCTGAGATTAGCGCGTTCAAACAAACAAACAAACTCTCCAGCTTTATAATATTAAGTATAGATTTCCAGATAATTTTCGAATAACTTATGAGTCAAATATAATCTACCTGACTGTATTGTGGAGGTCAGATAGGCAGTTGCTTCATGTAAATTACTGGTATTTAGCTCCATTTTAGACTGGAAGCCGACTCCAACTTAGTTGGGAAAAGGCTAGGCAGATAATGATGAAGAAATCTAATTTTATTCAATATCTTCTGAAGAAGCTGCGCCTGAGTCGAATGTGATGTATGAATGAATAACTCAAACTTAACTTCTGAAAAAGATTTTGAATCCATTTAAAATGAAAGTAAGAAATTAAAAAGTAAATCCAGACGACTAATAGAACGGTACAGGGCTAGCGATAAATGAAAATAATGAATGATGAAAAAAATAAGTAGATCGGTGAATGATAAATTGAATGAAACTAGCCCGAACCGATCTGTTTACGTTCTTTTCGTACTTTTTAAAAGCAAAATATTGTTATTAAGTTCTGCGTTATTGATTGTTACAGCTTAACCTAAATTTTATCTAGATACAGGATGTATCTTTCATTTAGCCAGATTTCAAATGCGATATAGTAACTAAATAATTATAATGTAACTTTTTATAGTGAACGAGACGTCTTCTATCATGACTGAATAGTGCATTATACGTAAAAACTTGTAGAAATTACATGTATGTCAACCCTTTAAAATATCACTGACTTATTTGGAATCTATAATAATTACTCTCAGTGGCCACAAAATCAATCATTACGTTTTAAAAAAAGACCATTTATTTGTGGTTATTAATTTTAAAGGGTAAATCCATATTTATATAGGTATTCTGACACAATAACCGGGCGATGTCGACATTTTACAATCATAGCCTTAAAATGCCCGGTAATTGTTGATACGTAGAAAGTAATTTAGTAACATATAATAAAATAATACAGTATGTCAATCAAACTGATTTTTCTTTTCCGTAGAAAAATATTTATGTTTTCATGTCAATTGTAATCCATGTCGGGTAATAAATATATAGTTTATAATAATTATTTTCTATTATATGTTACAAAATGACGTAATCATTGAAAAACTATGGACGTTTCACACGAACGCGGCACATCTATGATATACAAAATATTATTTGAAAAACACACCCTGTTTTTTTTTTTGCAAATGAGAACAAGCCGTTTAATACAGACGCAAAACTATTTGTGTGCAATAAAATTACATGAAAGAGAGAACACTAAAATTTTCTTGTATTACATGAATTTTGTAGAAATATATGTTGCATGAACATACAAAGCTTGTTTTCAGCAAGTTTGCGGGCTTTTTATTATTTTATACGTTTGCTTTTTAATAATTTAACACATTAAACTTAAGTATTTTTTTTCATGACTTATGTTAAAAGGTAGAGTAAGATTCAAGCATATTTCATAGACATTTGATAGAGTTCCATATAATTCTATTGCACTGCTATTCATAAAAATATATGTTCATTCTGCATCCGTAATATTCTGATACAACAAAATAACATTGAAAACACGACCTTATGTCCTACTATCACTAAAAACATAACAAATAAAAATGTCCATAAGTAGCTAAAGCAATATTTTTTTTCTTTTTGTTGATTTTTTTTTACGTTTATTTTTCAATTCATTTTTTATTTACATTTAATATTCGGTGGTTGGTTTTACGTTTTCTTTTTTAATGAAAAATAATGTCTTTTTATATACTTTTTTTTTATAATTCGATAATTTTTCAAGTCGTTTTTAAACAGAATCAAAAATGTCGAGTATTAATAATGTAGAAAACGGATTTCATTTAGAAACAATTACGTCATGTCTCTAAAACGCTTAAATATCAAAAAGACACATAATAGCTTAATCAAATAGTAATTGATAGACAAATACACAAACAAGTGAGAAATCAGATCTTACTCAAAACAAATAGTTTGTGGAAAGTCTCTTCAATTTCTAAAAAAAAAAAAACGACGATGTCTAAGCGAGTATTTGTAAAAAGGAACAAAGTTTCTATCATTGAAATCTACACCTTCTAGCAATATGCATAAAATCGCATTCAATGAAGCTTACGGCATTCCAAATTTCAAAAGTCGCGCCTACAGTATACGAAACAAAATAGAAAAAGGCGGGACAACATATGTGAAATAAATGCAGATAAACCATAGACACAAAACATACCTAAGTATTCGAGAATTTTAAATTCAATTCTTGCCAGAGACTTTCCACTAAACCAAAAAAACATTTTTACATCAATCGCAAGGCTACTTGAGAAATACGCTTTAACACTATTGTTATTAAATATAAAATCACATTTTAAACCTGTGTGCACATTATCTGAAGCCGCGTAACCACTGAGAAAATGATATCGTCAGGGATAGTGCAAATCCAAGGAACTAGCATTGGATAATTCCGCGCAATTACGGATTGTCGTAGCGACTAAATTAATGACTTTAATAGATGTCTACTGTTAAAAATACATAGAACACATGAATTGTTACTATTCATGTAAAAGTGAGGTCAAAAATCGTTGAAATGAAAAAAAATATAAACTTTAAGCGTCCCCTGTAAACCTACACGTAGTGCAGATACGTGCACTTTACGTATGGTAGATTCATTTGCACTATCCCCGACGATATTTAGCATAAGGTGACAAATAATCAGCCTACATGTTCCCACAGCCGGGACACATGCTTCCTCTCTGAAAGAGAGAGTGGGCCACACCCCACGTGGACCTAGTGTAGGTTGGTGTCAGAGAAAATGTATCAAAATTAAACCTACCTTTTGAACGCCTTTGTCACATATGCGTGACAAGCAACCGCGTGCCCTGTACGCCAAACGACACAAATATGTGACAAAATGGTAGGTGAAATTGTGGCTTGGTATCGAGGGCATTCGCGGACTATTGCGTCAATCATTTCGTTCTGACAAAGTACACAGCAACACACCAAGCTATACTTTCCAATATAACATGATCTCGCTTTGTATACATTTTCCGCACAATGAGAGATCCGCAGAAACTGGTTTTGTATAGCTGGCTTGGTTGCCGTGCGTACAAATGCCCGCTGTACATGAAAAATTGTGCATGAAAATTCTTCAGCTTTGTGTACGTCCTGCGTACCCTGATCAGTAAATCATAACTTTGTTGATTGGCCAAAATTTTAATACAGCCATACCTTGGGATGAACTAGCATCATAAATGGTGTCAAGAGCGCTTGTACAGAAAGTGAGCAACGTCGCAAATAGCTGTCAAATATTTCGCTGTTTTGATTAATTTGGCAATATTACTGTATGGAAATAAGAAATATGGCTAACTAGTGAACTAAAGTATTGATTATGAAATGCAATAATTAATATCGTAACACCGAATATTTAGTTTTAGATGTAGAAAAAGTATTTGTAAACTTTCCAAATGCCTTTTTTACACCTAAAACGGTTACAACATCAAATTCAGTGTTTTCATTGCAATTCATTATTAATATTCTAGTTCACTAGTTAGCCATAATTTTTATTTCCATACAGTAATATTGCCAAATTAATTAAAACAGGTAAATATTTGACAGCTATTTGCGACGTTGCCAACTTTTTGGACGAACGCTCTTAAGGAAATCGACGCGCAAACTGTCACAAACTACTAGACATCACGATTCAGTACATGATTCTAAAAATCAGCTGCACCATACATTTTGACCGAGTCGGTTGTACTTTTGTATGGAACAGCATTTTTTTTTCGTAATCACCGACGAGTATTATTTGCGCTAAGGGTTCTAGAATGCTGTATTGAATTAATGGTAACAGTTTGCGCGTTAATACCCCGCAAATATACCCAGCATAGTTTGCGCTTTGTCGATTCAATAGTTGTTCTTTATTCAACGTCAGTATTTTGGCACTATTTGTCAGTGTTTACGCGGCTTTCGTGCAGTTAAGACGTCGTTACTGGGTTATGATGAGTCAAGCTTGTATGTTCGTTAAATATCAGGTGGAAATCATGAATTTTTTTAAACACTCGTTTAAGCTTTCACGGTTTACAACCTCCGTGATTGTTCATTATTTTGAGCTCCCAATATTATAACAATCACGGAGCATATTCCGTAAGTGACAGTATAAGTTTTTTTTTTTTTAGTTTGACAATTCCTTATTAGAATTTGTTATGACGGTTATCAAAAATGTTCCGTGAGCTCTAAATGTAATTATTAAGCATCTGCTTAATAATTACCGACTTGGTGTTGTAACCTGAATTATATGTATCCAGTACCCAGTTATGCTTATTCTTATGCCTTAAATCTTGCCTTAAGAGTACATAAGACGGCGGCTCGAACTAGTTGGTGGGCGGGGTTAAAATGCATGCTATCTCATCCGACATCACGTGCGAAAGGGATAGACGCTGTGATGAGCAGTATGAAGCTAGAACGCGTACACATACACACTCCTGAGCAACGCACACTTGATGATTTACAACGAAAACGAGCGCGCAATTTTTTATACAGACCTTTGGGAATATGAATATCATGAAAAATCTATTGAATATATCTGTTCAAAATAAAATGATTTGCATTTTTGAACAACTAATCTATCCCTGTGTGGTAACTATTTTGCAAGTTTCCTTGTTGTGGTATTTATTTCCGCCCAAAGAAGCGTCAAAAATTAGTGTTGAAATATGGAATTTTCGACGCTCATAACTTTCAAATTTATGTTTTTTTTTACTTTTTTGTTTCCATACAGGGCTAGATAATGATGTGACGAATTGATATCATTTTTTATTTTGAACGTATACCATCAAAAACTGAAGTAATCGCCAAACTACGTTTGTGTGGAAGTATGACCGGCTAGTGTACCCTTAATACATCATAGATTAGAGTCAAAAAGTTGCCTACTGTGTAACGGGAAGTGCTTAGGGGATCTACTTAAGTTTGATACAACCTCTTACCTAGATTTGCTTGATGTTAGTGAAAAAGGGCGTTAATGGGATAAAAATAAGCTATTATTTAGTAACAAACAAATGTGAGTAGTACGAGTGAATTGTACGAGATTTTAGAAACAAAAAAAAATACAATCAACAATTTTCTTCAGCACTCACAGTGTTGATATTAATCTTGCATTGAAATTAAAACAAATAATTAACTAAATTACCACTAACCTTATGTATCAAAATATATTATTTCCTAGGCAAACAGTTCCATTAAAGACACTGAACTGAACTGCACAGTACTACCCAATAAAAAAACAAACAGGGTCCACATCTGCATAACCCATCAAGTATTACAGGCGTGATAATATATGTATTAGACTGTATAAAAAAACTTAATTAGATTGATAGATTAAATTTCAAATTAATTTCCACCTGATAAAAAACTGCAGTGATCAAAAAAATATTGCATCATTTGTAATTGGTATCGTATCGTATTATCGTATTAATTTATATGACAAAAGCTTCATGTACACTAAGCAGCATTAAATGAATGATTTAAAAGCAGGGTAAACACAATATACTATGCAATGAAATGTGAAACGGCATTCAATGCTCGTCACAGCGCCGAGAGTTGAAGATACAGCGTGCGACGTACGACTTACGGCATTGCATTCAAACTTTCAAGTCCCTTTATTCCGAAATGACTGAACTGATTTTAATGAAACTTCATACACATAAGCAGGATACATAACTCTAAAAAGTTATCAGAGAATATTTTCGAAATGTCTTTTAATAAAAGATAATTGGACATTTAGTTGCAATGGAAAATCTAAAATCGGTCTTATTTAGCTCTAACACTATTTTTCAAAAATGTTCTATGACAACTTTTTAGACCTATGTATCCTGCTTATGCGTATGAAGTTTCATTAAAATCGGTTCAGTCGTTTCGAAAAAAAGGACTTTAAAGTTTGTATGAAATGCTGTAAGTCGTAAACGTTCGTAGCCCGCCAAATTCTAATTTCTTACATTTTCGCAATTTGCAGGTCAGTGTCAGGCATTATGTTGGACAAAATATAATTCGCGACTGTAACACCTATGTATTTACGCAATTATAATCATTAAAATCATCAATACAACCCTATAAGTTGACCCTCTAAGTTGGGATGACCTTGAAAGTGCAAAAACTTAAGAAGATTTGAATTATGCAGGCTACCTTGGCGCTTCCACTTTAAATCACTGTTAGGTTAGAACAGTCGGAGTCTGAGCCGACTCGTAGCCAAGAAACAAAATGAATACGGCGAATTCGGGTGCCGAATCATGCCGACTCCACCACGTGTAACATCCCTGATTGAAGCGAAACTTGAACTCCAAACATGTAGCAGGGTTCAATTAGCCGAAAAATACTCAACAGGTGAATCGAAATTCATAATGGTTAGATTTTCATGAGATATTTTTTTAATTGAGTCCCTAGGGGTGTGGGGTGTTAACTTTCTTCTCCACACCCCATAAAAAAAGTCCCATGAAAACCCGACCACTATTCATTTCGTTCCACCTTTTTATCTAATTGCACTCCACTAGTGCGAAAAATGGCTACTGTTTTAGCGTCTCCAAAAGCCAAAATTACAAGTGAGGCAATATTTTCTCCAAAGTACATCGCTTAAAAAGATCCACAAAGTGAACTAGTGATCAATCGACCACGCCACGTATTGGTCCGTGCTTATATACAATACATATATAAAATATACATCTACATACGTCCGTCTTACACGCACGATCTAGTAAACTAATTAATTATAATTAATATATCATTTTGTGTATCTTAAGGATTTTACCGAGACGCTGCTTTGCTGTCTTCATACCTTTCTTCAGTCTTCCATCTGGAATTTTGTCTGGATATTAGAAAAAAAAATATATCTTATTATAAAATATAATGGAATAAAATGTTGTTATACAATATGTTAAAAAACCTGTCCGATCCGAAGGGGGGATATAGGTATATCAATGACATTACCAAATAAAATACGAAACATAATATTCATGAAAGTAAACATATTAATGAATTTTAAAATGCTCATGCAGATTTTGTGCTCAAATTATCCCTAAAATCTAACAAACTTTTAAAACGTGACAACACCACACCATCTTCGGCATTGGTACGTCAATTTTTTGTTTAGCCGTCACTACCCGAGAAGCTACCGGTGTCGCCGCCCGCGCCACTGTGTTGCCATGTAAGTTTCCTCATTTTAGTACATTTAATTTATTTTTTACCAGGGTATATTTTTTACTCGTTAGCCAAAAAGGATTACATATAAATAGAATCTAATGTCGATTCCAAATAATAACAACACGGATCAGACAAGGTTTTGTCAACATATTGTTATAATTTTGCATAAAAACATCAGGTGAAATAGAAGGTATAAAGGGAGATTGAGCTGGATTAAAGTGTTAAATGAAGTTTATAACTTAAGGGGATGGCATTTCTTCAAGTTGTATCGATCATATTCTCAAGTTCGATTGTTGTTTGTTTCGCATATGTTTTAACTGACTGCCTTGGAAACAGACGTAAATTTTAAATTATTAATAGTAGTAATAATACTTACTCTTATTATTTGGCGTATTGTGTACAGGCGGTGGTGGCCGTCTGCTTTTTGTGGCTAACACTGCTCGCTTCGCGTTGGGCTGGAAACAAGTTATACAAGATGTTGATTATGAGTAAGTTTATTCTGTAAGTTATTACGGAATAAAAAAATATTGTCTTTTAAAAATTAGGACGTCGTTCATCATCATCTTCCCGCCCCTGTGTCATTTACTTGGGGTCGGCGCAACACATTTTCTTCTTCCATTCTCTCCTGTCAGAAGTTACGGCATCATTTACGCCTTTCTTTTTCTCACACAAGCCATCCATCTTTTCATTGACCTTCCTCTCCCTGTGCATCCATCAACATTCATATCAAACACTCTTTAGTCACATGCGTTTCATGGGGCCTCATCACATGTCCAAACCAAGACAAATGACTCTCTTTAAATGTTTCTGTTACAGCCCTTTCAAAAGTTAGACATAATTATCATTGTTTAAAGACAACAAGTTTCGGAAATATAGTCAGTTGGATTCACCTTCTCAGTGGTGAGTGGATGTGGCGCGGCCGTGTCGCTCCGCTTGTGTGGCGCGTGCGGCGCATGCGGTGCGTGCGGAGCGTGCGGCGCGGGCGCTCGCGTGGACGCGGCGTGCAGCGCGGCGCGCACGCACTCGCGCCGCACGCCCGCGCGCGCCGCCGTGCGCAGGCGCGGCAGCAAGCGGCCCAGGCGCGCGCGCGGGGACCACGCCTCGTCCCTGGGGGGAAGGGGCAACACTCTTACTACTACTCTTAACAACAACAAATCACGCCAGTATTGCCCGAAAACTTACACACAGGTGTTGTTGGTTGAACTTCATCTGCACGGAATCGCATTTTTCCATGCTCTTATCCTTTTCTGTCGCTCAGACCCGTCATTTAGAGCATAAACAAAAATGCTGCATGCTATACTAATAGGCTTTCGCATTAAAATTTTAATGCTTAATCATATGCTCAAACATTTTAACACCAACAGAATGTTACACTATCAACAGTATGTATGAGTCCAATGATTAATAACTTTTAATGCTGCTTTAAGATTTATTCAACTACTAGGAATTTGACAATCAATTCGGGTTGTACTCTGCTTGGAATTATATAATTCAATCAAGATTCGAAGGACACGTGGCGCTATCTATAATCATAAGAACGTTATTGTTGTTTTCTTCGGGAACATTCTTTTTTTTCGGGATGAAAGGTTCCCTATGTTTCTGTGCATCTGACAACGTGTATGCAAAATTTCAAGATGATCGGTGCAGTGGTTTAGACATGAAAAACTAACAAACAAATTTACTTTCGAATTTATAATATTATTAATAAGTAAATTAGTACAAGTAAGGATTAGTAAGGATTTAGATTTAAAAAATCAGCGGAAAAATGTTTTGCTATAACGCAAGAATCAACCCCTTATAACTAAAATCTACCCTGTATAATAAACTATAACTTACTTCTCCGCCTTAGACCGCGAGTCTACCCTGTTACGTGAATTTTGTCGTCGCTTCGACGCCGTCCATTCTTCATCTTCATCCGAACTCATTTCTAACGATGGATACACTAAAACAAAAAAACGTAAAATGTTTTACTTGCGCAAATAAGTAAGAAATACGATAGTTTAACTAACAATATTCCAGTGTGCTGTGAATCTGCAAACTTAATATTTCTAGCGAGAAAACTAAACCAAAAATGGCATTTTTGGCTATCAATATGTTGAAAGGAAGTCGTTTGTCTTGGTATGGACATGTTATGAGGAGAGATGAAACGCATGTGACTAAAAGAATGATGGACATGAATGTTGATGGATGGAGAGGGAGAGGAATGCCAAAGAAAAGATAGATGGATAGTGTGAAGACTGATATGAAAGAGAAAGGAGTAAATGATGCCGTGACGTCTGACAGGGGAGAATGGAAGAAGAAAACGTGTTGCGCCGACCCCAAGTAGAATGGGACAAGGGCAGGAAGATGATGAATTTGTGCTGCCTCGCGCTAGATGCCTTAAAACTTCCAGCAACAAAGCAACGACCGTTTCAGTTAACCACACCCTGGATCCACTCACCGTACTCGTCATCTCGATGCACCTCCTTGATCACATCCTCCTCTTCAGCCAAGTCCTGCGGCGGCGGCGGCTTCCTCGCCCTCTTGCCGTCGTGTCGCGATGTGGCGGGCTGGGGTGAGTCGCTGGCTAGCCCAAAGGTTCGTGGTGGGGCTGTGAAGCGCTCGCTAATGGAGAGCATGCCGGCTACTGCGGCGTCTTCTGGTTCTCTGTGAAAGGATGAGCTTTTTACGTTAGAAATCATCTGCAATGCAATAAATGTGAAGAATTGCTCGAAGGTACTAAAGAGATACTTTCTAGATTGTATTGGTATATAGAAAGTGTCTTTTAAGTGCCGACCTATACTTTTTCTATATATTTCCTATTTATTATGTAATTCCTAAGTTATGTAATGATTAATAAAGTAGTGGCACCGAGTTGCCGTGTCTGGCATACCACTGTTAAACCCACGATGGTTTGTATGGTATGTTTGTATTTGTGTAATAGTGTTTATTTGATAATAAATACTAATATTATAAAGCTGAAGAGTTTGTTTGTTTGTTTGCTTGAACGCGCTAATCTCAGGAACTACTGGTTCGATTTGAAAAATTCTTTTAGTGTTGGATAGCCCATTTATCGAGGAAGGTTATAGGCTATAAAATTTTACGCGGACGAAGGTCGCGGGCAACAGCTAGTTTGATAATAAAAACTAAAAAAAAAGTAGTACAATCGGTCCATGCGAGTGTTTTCGGAAGACTTTAGTGGAAGCTGGGTGAAGGAGCAAACGATTCCTGAAGGGTTACCATGACGTCTAGCACAAATATTATGTCACTTTGTTTGGAGTTTCTTCCGTGCCTCGGATACCACGTTAAGCCGTTGGTCTCGATTGTCATTTGTAGATCTTTGACAGTCGTTACAGGTAGTCAATGGCCCAAAAAAGTCTGACAACCAGTCTTACCAAGGGGTACCATATTAGCTAGTACTAACTGGGTTGTGGAGGTCAGATAGGCAGTCGCTCCATATAAAATACTTGTAGTCAGGCGGTTACACTGGAAGCCGACCCTAACATAGTTGGGAAAAGGCTAGGCAAATGTGAATTATTATTTTCATAGTTTTACAATACTCACGTCTCAACACTCTCAACGACGGGCTGTTCTTCCTCGGCCAGCACAGAAGCTTGTATGAGTGACTCGATACCGTTTACGGGTGCCGGCCTAGCTGCTACCTGCTTGTAGCTGCTACTCGTTGTTACGTTTGTGGATACTGTAACATATTGAACGTTTTTAGATATGGAATCAATGAGACGGTTTTTTTAATAATATTTATGTTTTTTTTTAGTTTTGCTTACTTGAATAGCTGACTGCAGAATCTGTTTGAAGGTCCAGATAAGCAGTTAAAATAGAAAAGAAACTATTAGTAAGTATAGTAGTAGTTAGGGGTCGTCAATTAATCACGTGAGACTCAAAAGGGGGGGGGACGTGGATCGGAAAAAATCACGAAATTTCACTAGGGGGGAGAGAGGGGTGTAGTGAAATATCGCGTGTATCTATTTTTTCTTTGAAAGCGCGATTTTAAAGCGAAAAGCGGTGCGTGACCTAGACATTTTTATCACGGTGCTTTATTTTCCAGAATTAAGTTTGATTATACCTGTATTTAAAGATAATATTCCGAATTTATTAAAGATACTCCGTACCAAAAAATACACGTGGTTTTGGGTATGGAGGGAGAGGTAGTCTAAAACCTCACCACGTATCACAATGGTGGAGGGGGGAGGGGTTAAAAAGTTGCTAAAAACATCACGTTATTAATGGTGGACCTCTTAGAGGTAGTAGTAGTTTCATATTTTCATTGTACAATTCATTTTGTTTTTTTATTTAACTCATTGTATCTGACCGTGGCAGCACTTGAGCCCTATCAGAATATCAGCGCTGTGGCATTTATAGATTTTACAGCACCATGCTGAGGTAGGCGTCTTTTGGCCTCGTAAAGGACCAATTTAGTTTAATTTATTGTTTTATTGTTTTGTCCTGTGAGAGTCTTATAAATACTTTTTCTTTCTTTCTTTAAGTTTCTTTCGTTGTTTCTGCGCAGAAACTCGCAAAGTACTTCAGGCCGGTCCTGGGTGTCGTTCGTAGATATTTGACAGTCATTACACGTAGTCAGAAGCCCGAAAGCATGCCAACCAGGTGGCCTACTATGACGTCTTAAAGCTGGAGTAATTCCATTGTGGGAAAGAGATGACGCTAGACGATCTGTATAGCTCTGCCTCTTTCCCACACTGGAATTACTCTTGCTTTAAGACGTCATGGTAGGCCACCTGATATCGTGTTACCCAGTAGGAACTCCCAATTGTACCACTACCCGTCATTTAAACTGCTGATACTCAGCGCAATGCGTACGTCCTACCGAACTCACTGACGGTCGACCACTTTCAACTTTATTACTTAGGTCATAAGGTTGCATAGTGGCAGACCGTAGTGATCTCGGAAGAACGTCTGATTAACAGACTTGGCAGATGATGACTCACCGTTACTGCTACTCTCATTCCGCCTATAAGAGCTGTGTTTGTTGTGCTTAGTCTTCCTGGGCCGCGGTGCGGGTGTGTCGTCGATGTACAAGTCGGAGTCTTCGTAGTCGTATGTGTTGGAGACGCGGCGTCGTACGGGGCGCTCGGAGCGACGGACTGGGGTGGGAGGGGTCGTGGACGCGCTGGGCTTTGATTCTTCTACCACCTGGAAATATTTGACATGGTATAAAATCCTATATACAACATTATTTTTAGTATATGCGAAACCTGAATACAGTCTGTTCAGAATAAGTAACTGCATCGATTCCAATAATTTTTAAACCATGTTATTTTTCCCAAAAATATTTAAAAAAGTTAAAAACTGGACACCGAGCGACTTTAAGTACCTATCGCAATAATTTAGGTACCTACTGCCAAATTATTATTATCAATGAGCTCAAGACGACGCTGGAGGCGCGCGCTGCGTGGTGACCACGCTTTTGTGCGGACAACTAGGTAACATGTGTACATACATTCTTTACATAAAAAACCTAGACACGTGTATCAGGTTTCGCATATACTAAAACTAATGTGTAACTGGCGTAATGTGGGAGTACTATGGGGGACACTTCTGGACGAGTTAGGCCCTTCGGGATTACAGATTTACCGGTGTGATGTTTTGTTTTTTCAACAATTCCTCAGTATTAGCCTGGAGTGTAGATTTAGGCCATGTTGATGGCAATAGACAACAGGCGAAATGTGGGAGTAGTATGGCACTCCTCTGCCTACCCTTTCGGGGAAATACAGGCGTGATATTATGTTATGTTACACCATCTCTGTGTATTTTCCCAAGGGTTAGATAAAGACATTTACTCAGACTCCATCTGCCTACTCCGAATTGCCTAATAGAAAACTTCAACAAGACTTTCCACAACCTGAGGTTCGGACTCAGGACCCCAGCTCTGCAGGAGCACTGTTAATGACTAGACTAATTAATTGGAAAATAGTCCATTATAATTAGTCATTTTCAATTTTCCAACCTTGACAAACTTTTCAATTTGATATCAAAATTGATTGATTGATTTTTTTGGTTGTCCGACAACCAGTCTTACCAAGGGGTATCGTATTACCTAGTACTAACTGGGTTGTGGAGGTCAGATAGGCAGTCGCTCCATTTAAAATACTGGTATTCAGCTGCATCCGGTTAGACTGGAAGCCGTCCCTAACATAGTTGGGAAAAGGCTAGGCAGATGATGATCAAAATTGATTCATTGAAATAACTACAAAACTGGTTGTTTGAGCATATGGTTAATTTGTTACTCACATAGTTAGTAGTTGCTGTGTACTGGTGTGCGATCGCCGCATCATACGACGGCAACTGGTTCTGATGGTATTCGCCGTTGACTGTTTCTTGTACTGCCACGTTGCTGTAACTGGCAGTTTGCTGGGAACAATAGATTTATGTATATATAGTACACTAGGTTACAGTAGCGAAGGGTTAATTTTTTTAAGAGGTAAGCCTGAGTACATGTCTTTAATATGATTTTATTATTTGTCTATGAAATACTGATTGCGCCCGTTTTCAAAGGGAAGCCGGTAGGAACCGAGTTGTATGAAACCTTCGCCACTGCTAGCTTATGCCCGCTGCTTCGCTCACGTCATGGTCCCACGGGATAGTTTTACATAATTCTGTGACACTAGAGGATAATGTAGCGTCTTTTCTAATTTGTAACTGAATTTCCGGAATCTGATGTGTGGTTCCGGAAATTACCCCTTACATGCAACAAACTGTTTCTTTGCATAATATGAATAATACAGATTTTTAAAAGCATTGAAAGGTTGTTTCGATATAAGAGTGTATCCATTTGACGGTGCAACATTTAATTTCAGTAAGTTGACAACGGCGCATATCAGTAGCGAAGGGCCATTTTTTTTAACAGGTAAGCCGGAGTACATCTTTAATGTGATTATATTATTCGTCTATAGAATGCCATTTTTCAAAGGGAAGTCGGTAGGAATCGAGTTGTATGGAACCTTCGCCACTGGCGCATATAGCTTTCAAATATTTGTTTCAAAGTTTTGATAAATAAATCAATGTTACTGAATGTAAGTATGAAACGTCTCTCTGTGTTGCACTAAAATATTGATTATGAATTGCAATAAATAAATATTGAAGCACTGGATGGTTTTAGGAGCAATAATAACACTTGGGGAACTTTAAATACTCTGATGCTTGAAACAGTTTTAAGTGTACTACTTCTACGCATAATACCGTATCAATCCAGTCTTATTATTGCAATTCATAATCAATATTTTAGTGTAACACGGAGAGAAATTTTACAATTTCTTTAATAATAATGATTTATTTATCAAAACAGTGAAATATTTAAAAGCTGTGTGCGACATTGACGAATTTAAGAATGCACCAACTTAATAAAATGATTAGTTAGTATAATGCGTGTATATAGTTTACCTGATGTACAGAAGGTACTTCCTCATATCTCTGGTAATTGTCCACAGCAGTGTACGCTATATGCTGCGGCTGTTGGTAACTGTACACAGCTGGCTGGTACGAGCCCGGCTTCGCTGACTCCGAGTACTGGTAGTCTTGTTGCACGTCTTCTGCTGAGTACATACCTGTATTAAGAAATATTTATTGTTAAGTAAGAAGATATTTGGATATAGGATGTTATACATTGTCAATAAACTCTAAGCAAGTCCATTGTGCTGTGACATTTTTTTTTTATCAAAATCATAAGTCATAACAACACACAGAAAAAATAATCATCTTTATGAAAAGAAGGGTTCGAAGTGATCTTGTTAATAACAAAAATCATAAATATTTAATAATTTAACTTAACGTGGATCTGAACGCGATTTTCGGCTCCCACGCGTATTGAAAAGTATTAAGTGTCAACAAAAAAAGACGGTCACAAACATTGTGTTTATTTAATTAAAAAAATAGTTTTTTTAGCATATTTTCATTAAAACTAAAGAATAAAACATTTAGTTATTACTTGTGTCAATGTCTAAAATGTATTTTTTTACAACATATTTTAATAATCAAATTATCATAAGTCAAAAAAAAAATACTCAGAGATTAAGTTATTCATACTTATGAATCATCGTGAATTATTATTATTTGATAATTATCCGATAATTATATTTATTTAAACTTCATGAAAAAGAGTGGTACAAAGGCGGACTTATTGCCACAAGGCATTCTCTCCCAGTCCACTGATCAGTCCATCAGTGATTATGGTGTACTTAGACTGGGCTGACTTAAACACAAATGATGATGCTTACACTCACCAGGTCCATAATTCATCTCCTGCCCATCAATTCTCACATTAGCCTGCAATGTGTTCTCATTGGTGAACAGTATCTGTTCCTCATGATAGTCTCCGATGTCCTTCTTGGAGATAGTCCATTGATGTATAGGCTTCAGGACGGGAGGTCGTTCTGAGCGAATGAGGTGGGACTTGAGGATTGAATGCTCAGGGAGAGAGTACGGAGGGGGAGCGTCTTCACGGGATGAGGAGGGGGAGTTGCTGTAACAAGAGATTTTAGATTAGTTGGTTAAAGAAAATTGGTATCTCAAATTACGGAGATTGTTTAAAGTTTAGCACTGAATATTTAAAAAAAAACTAGGTATAATTTTGTGACTTTGCCTGAGAAAAAATGGTGACTTTTGCAATTGTAGATGGCATGAAGCTTGGCAACAGCTTGTTCTCAACTATAGGCCAACCTCTTTAATGAGTGCTCGCGAAGGTATAAATTTAAATGGAATATTCTGAAGGTTGATCATGTATAGGTTCAATTAGTACTTACGTGGATTATAGTTATATTTAAATTGACTTTGTGGATAATGTGCCTTTGATGGAGCAAGGCGGAGGACTCATTAAAGCGGTCGGTCTTTAGTTTACTAAATTTAGACAATTTTTTTATCCCTAAATACTATCCACACTGTTTAGCCCTTATAAGAATGATGCTAAAACAGTACCAGCGTGTTTTGTATCACACCTGCCATGCCAAAACCATCCTCTCTTACAGTTTATGCATGGTGTACCAGGTACACCTGCCCAACCCTTCGGGAAGAGCAGGCGTCATGTTTTTGTGTTTTCTCAATAGAACCTCTGCTTACTTCATCTGGGTATCGAACCCAGGGCTAATACTAGTGCTTGCGACCACTAGACCAACGAGGCAGTTTCTTATAGTAAAACCTCCACTTACTTCATCTTGATCTTCAAGGTCGTCTTCTTATCAGATCTTTCAACGTACGTGCCATTTTCGGGATAGGCGACCTCCTCGTATGTCTGATAGGCGTATCCCTTGTCCGGCACGACCATCTCCTTGCCTTCGACCACGTACTTTGTGTCCGGTATGCCGTTAGCGTATTTGTCGTCTTGTGTTGTTACGTATCTTTCTTGGTAGACTACCTCCTGTGGAAGAAAGAAAACATATAAAGGAAAGTAAGTTAAAGTGGAAGCGCTAGGGTACCCGCGACCAGGGACGGTTACCGTTACCACAAAAATACCGGTAAAATTACCAAAACCTTAACGTTATGCTACGTTAACTATTATCGTTAAATCATAGGATTTACCGGTATTTAAATAGCGTTACCAGTAACGTTACTTCGCTAAAAACTAACAATATCTGGCGCGACGTTGCCAAACCGAACGCGCGCCGCGTTCGGCTCTTCAAATCGGAGCGGCAACTATGACACATAGCATTTTACGACGATCGGACAGATACCTACGAAAACGCGATGACTCGCACGTTTTTCATTTTATAGGACAAGATACAACTATTTGTTTTGTTGTTCTAATTATTATTTTTTTTTTGTAAAAAATATAATTATGGGTCGAAAGAAGTGCAACAAAGTATATAATGTTTAAAATACTGATATATTATATCAGTATTTTAAACATTTTAAAATTTGTTTGTTTTTTTTTGTTTAAAATACTGATAATTATATCAGTATTTTAAACATTTTAAAGAAAAATTAATGTGGATAATACGAAACGGGGCACTATGAAAATAAGAGCCTTCGGGACCCGGTGGGATGTGGGTGTAGTAGGGTGGGGGAAACACCATGGGACACCTCTTGGGCATTGACCTTGAGGTCAAAATCAAAATTCCGAAAGTCAAGACCCACGGTTCTCAGGAACTCAACTATAACTACGCTACATTCAATATAGAGAATCGTCGGAAAGGAACTAAGCATCGAAGCATCGGCCAATCACAGTGCGGTAGCGTTTAATGCTTTGCACTTAGACACACAGTTGCACTTTTTTGCATCGTGTCGTGTCGTCCGTCAACCATTTCAAGTCAACACTTCCCAAATATCGCGCGACTGAAATTCAGTGTGCGTCAGAATGGCTGGTTGTTGAGACCAAAAAATGCTATCTATTTGCTACTTTTTACTACTTATCAGTAGCGAAGGGCCAATTTTTGTAGAACGTAAGCCGGAGTACATATCTTGACTGTATAGAATATGATTGGCTGGAGAATACTGAATGTGCCTTTTTTCAAAGGGCTTCCCTTCTCCCGGCAGGAATCGGGTTGTATGGAACCTTCGCCACTGCTACCTATAGTCAATTAATTGCTATCTAACTTGGAAACAAAATGAAGGGACTTCAAAATGACGAATAAAAAGAAACATTGTTGTAATCGTTTTAAATTGCTTTATTCAATAACCTTAATCCATTCCCTGTAAAAATTTCAAATGTTCATAACTTTTTACTTGTTAAAGCTACAAGGTGGGCATTGAAGGATGTGAGGGTAGCAATCACTCAAGTAAAAATAATAACACGAATTTAAATAGTCTACACAAACGGAGAGTTGTCCAGCCATCCTAATATCAGAATGGCTGGTCATTTTGAAGTCCCTTTATTTTCCAAGTTATGTAGCAATTAATTGATGTAGTTACTAAAAAATAGCAAATAGTAGCAATTTTTGGTCACCAGCCAGACGTGAACTGATACAGACAGCCAGTCAGTAGCCAGTCAGTTTCATTCTGACGCACACGGGATTCACGGTCATTACGAATAATCACGTCGATTGTTGTGACGAAAAGGACAATTAGGAATTCTCCTGGATGATGCGTGCGTTTACTAACTTAAATCTTACATATACAAGCAGCCAGACCCGGAACATTATATCATATATTATTCCACATTTCGCGGTCTAGTGCGATTGTAGAACAAGACCCGGAGTTGATCAAATATTTGTTCCTACAGGAACGAACCCGCGACACATAGCGCAGCAACCTATCGCTTAGCCACTGCGCCATAACCTTGCCGTCTTTTCATCCAGTTAATAGGTAGCTATCCAGTTTATAGGTAGCTCTAGCTATCTATTTCGTCTAAGCTGCTTGGCACCAATCAATGTGCCTCACGAAATTGTAAAACTGAAATGCCTTTTGCTATTTTGTCAAAAAGCATACCTAATAGTAATATGATTAAATTTCATAGTAGACACTTATATGCCAGTGCGAATGGAAAAAAAAACATTTATGGTTTAATTTTTTTTTTCATAATTACCTAGCTTCAACTTTTTATTTTATTTTATGAATAAAATCTAAGACATAAATACTTTTATACTCTTAAACAAACATTTTCTTCAATAGTTATCGTTGTTAAAAAAGGTAATAAAATAATAACTTTTAATAATAGACCTATTAGTGCACAGGTGTAGCGCAAATAGCAAAAATAATCTACCCATAACAATCATTATGCGACAAACTTAACTCGCTTACAAAATAATATTTTTGAAATGCCTACATGATATCTACGTATAGGTACGGTTAGAATGCGGCGCGGTGCTTCCATACCATACGGTCTGCGCGTGAGAGAGACGAAATAAAAACAACATATCGGACCCTCTCGCACGATTTGCAGCGTTCAACTTCTAATAGTTCAAGGTCCAAACAGTCGACCTTGATGAGCGGCCGTGTGTACTAACATCGTAAGACGCTAGACTCCCCACCGACATCGTTAGAAAGAGATAGGCGAATAAATTACCGGTATAAGTATTGTTACTTTTACCGATACTAATATTAGTTATTAGATAACGTTAACGGACTTACGGGTAACGTTATAAATATCGTTACTTTTTTAACGTTAACATAACGGTAATCGGTAACGTTAAGAAAAAAGTAACGGTAATTCGGTCCCTGCCCGCGACATTCATTTTTCTCACGTTTTTGAAAATTTGCTGGTCAATGTCATGTTGTATGTTGATGAAAAATGAGTCTCGCAAGTAACACTTATGTAATTAGTTACAAAATTATAATCATTAAAATCATGAATACAACCCTCTAAGCTCATTTAACTCCATTCCATAACTATTTCATGAAAAAGTCATTCAAAGGGGTTAAATGACCTTCGATGCTTGTTATTCATGACATGCCATTTCACAATTTGACGGTTTCACTTCCATAGATCATAATCTACCGAAAAGTATTGCCTTAAATTGTAAGCAGTATGTTACGGTCCACAATCTTTCGACAGATTATAATCTCGCGAGATCGATTATAATCTAACGGTTTTTACAATTTTACGGTGACATATTATATAATGTTCCCACAGCTGAGTTACAGGCCTTTCAATATGAAGGAAGAAAGAGTGGGCCATAATCCACTACTTGGGCTTAGTTCTAGGACATACTGGTTTGGGGGTATGACGGACAGAGTGTAAAGTTCTTCATCCCCCATAGAAAAGGGAGGCTCCTCCCACCAGACGTGTGTTTTCTGGTGGGCTACTGCCCGACAGTTGTTGTCGGGTTCTTCTACATAGTCTTAAGTCGCGGATAACTTTACTTGAGCGATGTAGGATTTAGATGTATTTCGATGTTTAGTTCATCATCTGTGTCATAGATGGCGCTGTAATACACTTTGTTCTACGTTGCTGTAGTACTCTTAGTAGTGCAGTTACACTAGTTTCGTCTCTTACCTTGTTATCTATATAGAATTTATCAGCATACACCTTTTCTTCCACAAACTCGCCGTTCTGCCCCATGTGCATGATAGGCTTGGGTAGAGTCAGCTTGAGGGACTTCTTAGAGTTGCTCGCTGCTTTCTTTGTGTGTGTCTTACTTGGGGAGGAGTGATTCTTTACTTTGAAATCCTGGAAAGAAGGAATATTGTTAACTTAACTTTTGTGCCCATAGGGACTTAGAGAGAGATCAGTGATCACTCGCTAAGTCCCTAGATCACTGATCACACATATCGAACTTGGATCAGCTGGAGCCGAACAGAAAAAGCTTTATGTACTTGCTAAAGTTTGCTTGACGGCACGGTTGCCGTAGTGGCTGATAAGGTTACCCAGTAAGAATGAAAGCAGTCCTAAACATTGTAAGAAAGCATCTGCTGTACCTACCTTATCTTTACTGGTAGTGGTAGTGGACCGTTTCTCCAAGGTCCTCAGTTCCTTGCACAGCTCCCGCACCAGTTGGCCAGAGTTCAGGCATTTGGGCACGTTGTCACGCTTCGCTGTGTCGGTCTGCAATATTATAGAACTCCGATTAGAATAAAGTCTGACAACAACCACAACCGACAACATCACTGGGGTATTTATTCCGACCGTGACGTCAATCCTCAGTCATTTTCTTTTACACTTTCCATTTTATTTTTCCTTTATTTATTTTCATTACATATAATTTACATTTTTAAATATTTCTACAACATTATTTTTAGTATATGGGAAACCTGAATATAGTTTGTTCAGAATAAGTAACTGAATCTATTCCAATAATTTTTAAACCATGTTATATTTTGTCCTAAAAATATTTAAAAAAGGTTACAAGTTGGACACCGAGCGACATTAAGTACCTATCGCAATAATTTAGGTACCTACTGCAAAATTATGTTTATCAATGAGCTCAAGACGACGCTGGGGCTGTGCGCTGCGTCGTGACCACGCTTTTGTGCGGACAACCAGGTAACAGAATAAGCTTATAACTTTGTGATTTTTCATGATAGTTTTGAAATTTTGTACATAGATTCTTTACATAAAAATACTCTACACGTGATTCAGGTTTCGCATATACTAAAACTAATTTTGTATACAAAGTTATATAATAAAACATTTAAAAATATAAAAAATTGTAGCCCACCGGCATCGGGAACAGGGTCCGAGCTACCGGTGGTCAGAGCTCTTGAGAGAGGAACCTCCTAACGGTACGCGTCGTATCCAGAAGTACTGCTTTCTGAATCAAGCCCTTGATCCAGCTGCCAAGCGAGAGCCTCCTCAGATTAACATTTTACCTAATCTCCATTTTATTTTATTATTATGAGCCTGATGTGTTCCACTGCAGGGCAAAGGTCTCCCTTCCCTTTTTCCATTTTTTTGGTTTCCAACACCAGAACCCAGCGACGCGGTAGGCCCACAAGGAGATGGCGTGACGAGCTGGACTCTCACCAAAAGGATTGGGCCCGAATAGCCAAAGACAGTGTCCCTCCATCCTGGCTTGTCACTGCGATTTGGATTTGCAGTCGCCTACGTAAGTGTACCTCTAACGTGATTTCGAACCGCGACCTGGGGGTTCACCTGAGCATGCACTATGCATTGGGAGCACTGTATAGCAGTGGCGAATGTTCCATACAACTTGATTCCTACTGGCTTCCCTTTGAAAAATGGCACAGTCAGTATTCTAGAGACAAATAATATAATTACACCACACACACACCTACCACTGTTATATTACTCCACCATATATACACCTACCACTGCTTGTCTCTGCATCACCCAAAGGTTGACTGGTAGAAAATGCCTATGGCATAAAGTCCGCCTCGGTACCTTTGTGCTTAAAGTGTTAAATAAATAAATCACATTAAAGATATGTACTCCGGCTTACCTCTTACAAAAATTGATCCTTCGCTACTGCTGTCTAGTACATACAGGGTGGCGCCGACAATACGACAATAAATAAAATTGCGTATACCTCATGACGTTCACAGTCAACATACAAAAATTCATTCGAATATATCCAGTAGTTGAGTCACAGGACAGTATTTTTTTATTTTCAGCATTGTCTACAAGATGTAGATTAATAGGCTAGTCGGCATCGGTGTAAACACTAAACACATGTTGCCAACGCGCTACTTCAAAAACCTTTTCCCAAATTCGTTCCTTAATTTTGATTTCCAAAGAGATGACTGCATGTATGTGTAGTTAGAGAAGTGTTCTGTGTTTGTGTGTGTGTGGGGGGGGGGGGGGTTATGTGTGAAGGTGGGTTGTGTGTGTAGGGGGGTTGTGTGTGTGACTGCGAGTATTTTATTTTGTTTGGATCGTAGCATATTTGCATAATAATGATGTTTATGTTAAAACTTTTAATAAATTTTCAGTGTCATCGTAATTGAGTTCTTGGAGCAAAAGGGCAAATTATACTAAGGTTGGTAAACAAATATTTATAAATGGTGTTGTATTTCGTTAACAGTTTCATACTATTTAGTTTGTTTGAATTTGTTTTTTAATTTCGATGTTAAGATTTATTAGATAGTTTTGAAATATTCCTATGAACTAGTATTACCAGTCTCTTCATGTATTGTCGTATTGTCGGCGCCACCCTGTATAATACTTACACTTTTGAGCGCATGCCACTCTTTAAGCGCGTTGGCGAGTATCTTGATGCCGCGCAGCAACAGTGGCGGTAGCGCCGCGGGAGTCAAGCGGGCGCTACTCTCGCTTAGTGTGAACTCTTCGTCCTGTACAACACAATGAGAACTAAGTAAACGTTTATAATCAGTCTTATCACAACCGACACCCGGCAATGCAATCACGTTACTCCGTAACAGAGTTGTGGATAGATGAACAAAACAGATAGGCTTGCAAAATACAGAGAGGGCGATTCTCGTATTTTATGTAGTACAATCGCATTATAATCATAGCACAATCTCAGTTTCAATCTGGTTCCTCGAGATTCTACAGGGTGTAAGGGGCAGCCCCCCACAAAGTGATGGGGTGAATTCAGTATATCATACTAAGATGACCGGAATTATTTCAGGAATGTTTTAAGAATCCAATAAATTTGATTTGTTTTATTTCCTCATAAGCAATGTAGCGTTACCGTTGCAAAACGCACGTAGCGACCGGCAAGCGCGACGACGAGTTCGATCAACTCTGTAGCTAGGCAGGAAGTGAACAGCTGAGTGCACGCGTCGTTTGTTAGACTATTTCAACATCCATTGTCGGATTTTTTATTTTAGCCGCATTATTTACATAAATGGATGCAAGAAACAGTAAATGAAAAAAAAAGCCGGACTAAAAATTCGGTGGAATATGATTCAAAATAAGGAGCTGAATGCACCCTGTCAGTTTGTAGCTGTCCCTTACACGCAGTATTTTTTTTCTGTTATTCAGCTGTATTCAGTTACACTGGTAGCCGACCACCTCTACATAGTTAGGATTGCAAATTGCCGGTCGTTGTGAACAGACGTATCGAACAATAATTGCAATAAACAAATAATCACTTGCGAAATTGTGACCTAGTTCCAATACCTAGTAGTACCGCATACTCGTACAGTACATTTGTGTAAGGTGTATTTTTAGTAGAAATGACCGGTGTTTAACAAAAACAATATAACCTACTTCGCGATGGAGGATAATAGTCCATTCAACCGAAGTAGTAAATGTGTTCGCTCCCCGCCTTCTACTCCTGTGCCTGTGGCCGTACCCGCCTCTACACCTGTGCCCGTGGCCGTACCCGCCTCTACCCCTAAAGCGCCTATCCAAAGGAACGATGCCCCTGAAGTTGTCTCGACGACAGAACTTCAGAACTGGATGGCGATTATCGAACAGAGCCTGAAGGAGGTGTGCGCTATTGCAGCGGAGGGAAAGCTGAATGTGGAGCAAAAAACGCGCATCACTAACCTATGCCGGAAGGTTAGTCACGGGACCTCGCAGATGGCCGTCATGTACCAGTCCGTCAAAGCTAAAGCCCTCCAATCGCACTACGCCGTCAGAAATCTTGAAAACCAACTCGATCTTTCGCAGCAGCTACAGAACCTCAAACTGAGTATCGAAGATTCGACGAAACCTGCCCAGGGATCTTCCTTTGCTGACATGGTAAAGAAAGGTGCCAACAATTTTATCCAGCCAAGTTATGTCAGTTCCGTGGCCATCTATCCGAGTGACAAGTTGAAGACCAGCGATGAGACTAAAACTCTTGTCCAAAAAATAATCAGCCCCGAACAAATGAAGCTCCACGTGAGAGGCCTGCGCAAGACGAAGAACGGCGGTGTTATCATCAGCACCGAGACGAAGGACGATATCGAGAAGCTGAGAAAATCGGTGCAGTTAACCAAATCAGGTCTAACAGTCGACGAGCCCCATAAAAGGAAACCTAGGGTTGTAATTATAGGAGTGCCGACATCCATGCAGGAAACTGAGGTTTTTACCTGTGTGTACAACCAAAATATAGCCGAAAAACTTCAGGACTGCAGCCTTGAGACGTTTTTGAGCTTAATTAAATTAAGTCATAAGTCAGGTAAGAAAGACACGGAGACATGTAATTACATTGTTGAAGTACCTGCAGTCATACGCAAAGCCCTGATTTCAAAAGACCGAGTTTTTGTAAATTGGTCATCATGCCCTGTGAGAGATTTTACTTTGGTCACACGATGCTATAAGTGTCAGCAGTATGGACATGCGGCCAAGTCATGTCGACAGACATCGTATACTTGCGGCCACTGTGGTGATCATGGTCACTCAGTAAAAGAATGTCCAAAGAAGGCTGACGAACCAAAATGCGCTACTTGCTTGCATTTCAAAAAGCCAGACAAGCATAACACAGGTGCTGCTGACTGCCCGGCGAAAATAATGGCTGAAAAAAGGTACATCAATTCTGTAGATTATGGAGGCGCCTAAGAGCGCCGTTAATTAGTTATTTTTCAGACCTTTTTTATTTTGTATTTGTATTTTTAAATACCATTATGATAAATAGTTTAATTAATGATTTAGATAACTTCTCTGTATCCGAGTCCAAAGTTTGTGAAGCTGAAAACTGCAAACAATATCTATCTGGCTACAAATCTCCGCTAACCATTTTAACACAAAATATTCGCAGTGTTTTTAAGAACTTTGATAGCTTTAGTACATTTCAGCAAAGGCTAAACATAAATTGTGACATTATTGTTTTAACCGAATGCTGGCTTGCCAAACACTATAACATACCACTAATTCCGGGATATAATATGTATAGAAGTACCATAAATTACAACCAAAATGATGGTGTGATAGTTTATGCAAGAAATCATCTGAACGTCTCTGTTGAGGAACCTGATATGCACGACTGTAACAGATTGCTAGTTAAAATTGGATCAGAATTTGCGATATTAGCATTATATCGACCCCCGTCTTTTAAAAATACTAGCAATTTTACTGACTCTCTGAATGAGACCTTGCAGAAACTGTCATCCATTAAAAACACAATTGTAATTGGAGATATTAATATCAATATTCTTCCAGGAAGTGCTGATGCTTCTGCTCAGGACTACCTCAACCTATGCGCTTTTCATGGCCTGCTCCCAGCACACAGCTTTCCTACACATCACAGTGGCTCCTGTTTGGATCATATTATGCTGAAATCGAATTTCCCTTCACTTGCACTTGTTGTTAACTCAACAATAACCGATCACAATGCTGCCCTACTAACCCTAAATTGTAAATTACCAAAACAAGACACTCGCAAAATTACAAAACTGAATATAAATAGACTTGAAGAAGATTTACGCGTCATCGATTTTGATCCAGTCTATAATTCTGCTGACCCGCAGTTTTGCATGTTGTTTGTAATTGAAAACTTACGAAATGCAATTCAGAAAAACACGGTCGTGTCGCAGTTGAGCAACAAATATCACAACATAAAACCATGGATCACAACAGGTCTTATTCGCTGTATGAAACATAGGGATAAACTGCATATGAAAGCTAAATCTAATCCAGAAAATGCAGTATTGCAACTTTCGTATAAAAGATATCGAAATTTCTGTAATGATCTCCTTAAAAAAATTAAAAACAACTACGACAAAATGGCATTGGAAAAGGCTGGAACAAACAGTAAAAAGATCTGGAAATATATTAAAGACGCAACTTATACCGCAAAACAATATGAGTCATCTTCAAGTTTATTACAAGCACACTCGTCACCGGTGGAATCCGCTAACATAGCAAATAATTTCTTTGTTAATGTGGGTAAGTATCAGGCAGAAAAAAATCTGGGACAATCCCAAAACCTAACAAGCACTCCTTTAACATCTAACTCCTCTTTAACATCCTTCGCGCTGCTAGATACTGACGAGACTGAAGTAGAAAGTATAATAATGACCTTGAAAGAAGACTGTGCAGTTGGCTGGGACAACATATCGAATAAAATTATTAAAAAATTTAAGGACATTTTGGTACCACCACTGACTTATATTTTCCGCATTTGTTTATCTTTGGGTCATTTTCCAGAGTGTCTTAAAAAAGCTGTAATTGTCCCTGTCTATAAATCAGGCAGCAAAGAGCAAGTGACAAATTATAGACCTATTTCTTTACTACCTTCTATGTCAAAAATATTGGAGAAAATAATAAACAAAAGGTTGTTGAAATATTTAGAAGATAAATCGATTCTGTCCGAACGGCAGTTTGGATTTAGACCTAAAGTTTCAACTGCCGATGCGGTACATCATCTGACTGACTATCTAGCTCAAGAACTTGACAAGGGTAACCACACAGTAGGAATTTTCCTGGACCTTGCCAAAGCTTTTGACACAGTTTCCATTCCAATTCTGTTGCGCAAGCTTGAGATCATGGGTGTAAGAGGCACCCAGCTGAAACTATTCCAAAGTTATTTAGAAGATTGTTCCCAGTGCGTAAAGATTGGCGATGTTCTCAGCTCTGTTCAAAAAAACACATTTTTTGGTGTTCCCCAAGGAAGTATTCTAGGGCCCACTCTGTTCTTGATCTACATAAATGACCTTTGCAATCTAAAGCTAGAGCATGGCACTATTATAACTTACGCTGACGACACTGCTTTACTTTTTTCGGCTGACTCAGAAAATGAAGTCTACAATCTTGCGCAACACGGATTTAATATTGTAAATAAATGGCTTCAAAATAACTCACTAACACTAAATGCAGAGAAGACAAATTATATTAAGTTTTCGATGCGCAAGCATGTATCGAATATCCCTTCAGCGTTGCATGCTCATTGTTGTCAAATTCCCGCAGAAAGCCAGTGTAAGTGTCCCAATATTAAGAAGACTGATAAAATAAAATACCTGGGTATTATAATAGATGAAACCCTTTCCTTCAAACAACATATGGAAGCTCTAAATAGTAGAATTCGTAAGCTGATATTCGTATTCAAAAAACTACGATTTATTACAGATCCAAAAATTCTTAGACAAGTATATTTTGCTCTTTGTCAGTCAATTCTGACTTACTGTATTACATCATGGGGTGGGACGAGTAAAACTCTGTTATTGTCCATTGAAAGAGCTCAAAGAGCTATTCTCAAAGTGGCTACTTGCCGCCCTTTCCTTTTCCCCACTAACCTCCTGTATAAATCTTGTGAAGTACTAACAGTTCGACAGTTATTTATTATGAGCAGTGTACTAAAACAACACGCAGCACTTCCATACAGCACTGAATTTACTAAAAAAAGACGGAAAGATATAGTTTGCCCTCAAAAAAGTACAAAACATGCTTTCACAGCGAAGTTTTATATGTACCTCGGACCGCTACTATACAACAGGATAAATGAAAAAAATAAACATCTACTCTTTAAATCACAGTAACTGCAAGAAAACCCTTAAGGAAGCCCTTCAAACTATGTCCTATGAAGATACAGAGAAGTTATTACTAGTGCTAAAGTAAATATTGTTCCTATTATTGTTATTTTTTTTTTAAATTAAGCTAAAGTAAATATTGTTAATATTATTGTTATTTTGTAAGCTATGTTAATATAATATAATTTTATATACGTTTTTTGCATAGGTACCAATAAGATTAATATGATAATATGATTATTTAATCATTTAATGTTACCTCCAATCGCCTGAAATACAGGATTACCTAGTTCAGGCACAAATCACGGGTTAACTCGACATAGATTTAAGAAAAACTGTAAATGTTGCACCTTATATTTTTGAATAAATTTTATTATTTTATTATTATAGTCGGAAAAAGGCTAAGCACAGAATAGACACCTTTATTATGCTGTGTGCATTATAAATAACTTACCTGTGTCTCTTCATTATGTCGGCGCAACATTGTGAGAAGATGCGCGCCGGCGTACCAGTGCATCGCTTCGAACAGCGGGTACCGGAACATTGTGGGCGTTTCCACTCGACGCTCTATCTCGTAGATCCTGAAAAATAAAATCATATGTTATAATAGTATTCTCAATTATATGAAGATGTCATCAAAATAAATCAAGAAAAAGCAAATAACATTGTTGGGATCTGACACTGAGTCTTTTTAGGGCACCCGTCTAAACAAGCAGGTTTCGGCAGTCACTCCGATGTGTGATGGTAAATTGGAGCCCCCGCACCAGGCGATCTGCGGCAGCCATTAGAACGCGCATGAGGATGACCAGAACAAGACAAAGTGATTAGTGGCTGTCTTCGGTTCCCAGGCACTAGCCATAGCAGCCAGACCTGTGTTGTATTCCAAAACCTATTTGATGTGGCCTTCAACTGGTTGCTTAATCTGGTTGCTCTGCAGCAACAGGCTGGCTGTAGCAGCTAGGCTTAATAAAGAGCGGGTGCCCTTAGAGGGTATGGTATTACCTAGTGATCGGGTTGTGGAGGTTGGTTAGACAGCCATATCCGGTTAGAGTGGAAGCCGAAGAAAAGGCTTCACACACGATGACGACTTACTGTAGCTGCATCTCGATGGCATAGGAGTGCAAGAAGTTCCCACCGAACACCAGCGAGTCGCAGGGAGTGAGCACGGCGTGTATCCAGCCGCTCGGGATGAACAGAGTCTGCGCGGCGCTGATCTCTGCCGTGCCGTACCACTCCACCATGTCGCCGAAGAAGCGCTCGTTTTGGTTGTTGGCGGCCGACCATTGTTGGTACAGAGCGAGGTTGGTCGCCGTGGGCGGGATTAGGTAGAATATCTGGAAAGAATATTGTAACATCACGTTAGTATTCTTGGAAGAAGTAGGTAGAGACGTTACAAAATATTGCCAATGACCGGCTAAAGTTTAATGCAGCGACCCAGTTGAGCCTAAGAAGTGCTTCTGAGAATTTCATAATGATCCAGCAAATTAACTCTTTATCGGATCCGAATATCGAACCAAGGATCCCAAAACCGTTTAGCAGTTTCATGCAACCATTTGTGTGCAGTCTAGAATAGTCTTTTCAAAAAAAGCCATGCTGATTATAGTGAACCAGTTTCCACTTTTAAAACATTTATTCATCCCTATCCTATAAAGCCAACAATCTGCTTACCTTCCGTCCATGCAGCACGTGGTACCACACCGTGGTGCCCCCGAAATCGACGTGGAAGTCTGTGTAGGCGCCCTGTGGCGACATGAGGCAGTACTTGCGCACTTGCGGCGCCGGCGGCCTCTCGCGCGCCGCCGCCCACACACGCTCCGCCCAGTCCAGCGAGCGCGCCACGGATGGCGGCTCCACGGCGCGGGACATGCTGGGGAACAGACATTATTATCGTCATAGACATAGAATAGCAATGGACATGTCACTAAATAATGATCATCATCTGCCTAGCTTTTTCCGAACTATGTTGGGGTCGGCTTCCAGTCTAACCGAATGCAGCTGAATACCAGTATTCTACAACGAGCGACTGCCTATCTGACCTCGACAACCCAATTACTACTCGGTAATACGATACCCCTTAGGCACTTAGTAACAATGGTTATCAGACTTTCGGGCCACTGACTACTTCTAACAACTGTCAAAGATCTACAAATGACATCCGGGACCAACGGCCGGGACCAACACGTTAAAACGTGCTTTCCGAGGCAAAGAGGAAACTCGGTATGTAATGGGTGGCGACCAACATAGGCAAGCCATTATTGAGCCACAAGCTTCTTACTAAATAATGATCAATGGGACATAATATGTTCATGGGACGGACCACTGCTGGACATATGCCTCTCCCATGGGTCTCTGAAACACCCTGTCATGCTTCTTCTGTATCCAGTTTGCCCCAGCCACCTTTTTAAGGATGTCGATCCGTCTTGCTGAGGAGCGTCCCACAACAAACTTGCTAATATGAGGTCTCCATTCCAGAACTCGTTTGCTCCATGGTCCATCAGTCTTTCGACAAACGAAGCCGACACACTGCCACTTTAGCTTGCTTACTCTACAAGCTATGTCGGTAAGTTCAGTTCTTTTTTGGATAATTTAATATCGACTCTTATCCTTCAAAGAAACACTGATCAAACAGCCAAAACATGGAAAAAATTTATTCAGAAAGGTACCCAATCGATAATTCATTACTTACTTGGTCTCACTGAACTCCAAGCTGAGCACATTAAGCACCTTCTCATCGCGATGCTCGGGCGGCGTCTCAAAGTAATCCACGAAGTCCCCCAGCGGCATGCGTAGTGTTGACTGCTTGCGGACGTCTATAACTTCAACCTAGGGAGATTCAACATTCAAAATTAGTTAGTTTTTAGTATTTTAGTATGTTAGCTTTATTGGGACAATGTTTTGATTACTGCCCATACCAATTTATTTTTGGGATGTTAACTCTACTCTTGACATAAAAAGAATCACGAAGTCTTGACTCATACATAAAATCATGTCTTTATGCCATGAGGGTAGGTAGAAACTACAAAATGTGGCCTGCTAATGCTGCTAAGATCCTTACATCATCCACATTTATACATCAGCCCCCGTAGCATGACCACCGTAGACAAGTATTTCTTTGACGGAAGAATCGAGAAAATGACAGATAGTGCAAAGAAATCTGTCATTGTGTCGACACGATCTGTCATTTTGTCGATTATTCCGTCAAAGAAATCCATGTCTACGGGGGCTGGTCAAGTAAACTCGAATCTATCAAACTCAAAATTAACCAACCATAAATTGAGCAGCAGCTGTCATCTTCCCCTCTATTTAGCAATTTACTAAAACAGGTTTTATATTATTATTCTAGAATAATTCTAGTTACCTCCATCTGCGCGCCACAGAACCTGAGTACAGATCTGACTGTGAATGTGCCAGGGTTAGGAGTCTTCATGTCTAAACCCTCTGAAGTTGTGAATGTAACTGGCCGCGTGAATCCTGTACAGAAAGAATATTTCATTCATTAAGGTTATAGGCGAATCTGGTAGCATAATTTTCAAGAGGATGAAATGAAATTGAAGGGAAGCCTAGAATTAAGTCTTGTATGATTTGTGTAATTTTCATAAAAAATTAAAACTGCAAATCAGGTACAGTATTTGTTTTGTCATACAGGAGAGAGATTTTGCAGATTTTCTGTTGGAGTGTTTTATTTTCCTAGACAAGTACATCAGGTAGGTAAGGGCAGCTGCTATGGGTTCTTCTTCCTCGTAACGTTGATAATCCTCGTATTTCAAGTTAAACAAGCTATCACCACAACAGTGTGCCTTCAGACAGTTCCTTCAAGGTGCAGGTAGAGCTGCACAAGGAACAAAACAGAAGGTGGGTCAGCATTTGTGATGTGGCTTCGCAGTCACACAGCTTTACAATCAATACAATCGCGACAGATGAGCATCAGGTCCTGGGTTCGATTCTCAGGTCGGCCAAATTCTTATTGGGGTTTTCCAAAAGGAATTTCTTAGTAGCAGCCACAGAGCCTGGA
Organism: Noctua fimbriata; assembly: GCA_905163415.1. Lineage (NCBI taxonomy): Eukaryota > Metazoa > Arthropoda > Insecta > Lepidoptera > Noctuidae > Noctua > Noctua fimbriata. The sequence continues at coordinate 10,172,394 of LR990946.1, forward strand.
TTTGTGTCTGTTTGATGGCAATAGGCTCGCCAACTATTACATGGTACTTAAATGTAACTGGCGAAATGTGTGTGTGTGTTGAGGTACACCTCTGTCAAACCCTTTGGGAATTACATGTGTGATGTTATGTAATTGACAACATATTATCACTCACCATTATCTCTAATGAGCTCTTCAGTGAACAGGTGGGGGCTCATGCGCTGTAGTGCCGCCGGGGCGGGCCGCAGGGGCCGCGCAGCCAGGGCTCGCACCCACGCCGGAGTGCCCACCTGTGAGGGACGAGTCTCCGCACCCAACTCGTAGCGGTCCGCACGGTGGTTGTTTGTTGGAATTTTTACTAGAATATTAGGAAGAACATTGTTGTTAGTGTTTTAAAATTACAGATAGTTTTAGAAGAAAAAAATTAATAATATTGTTGTGTGGGGGAATAGTATTAAGCAGTTACTGTTTTTACAGAAGTCCAACTTCTCCATATAAAATACAGGTCTATCTTATGTGTTTGGCAAAATTCAGCTATGCAAACTCCGTTCATTGATGCTGTCAATAGATCATCAAGAGTACAGGGCATGCAGTGCAAGATGGGACATTGTCTATGACAAGACGCCGCATACGCACTTCAGATCTGAGCAGTCCATGAACATCCATCTGTAGAAATTATCTTTGCTCTGGTCGATTTGGGTTCTTAGACTCTTTTGAGATTTCCAAATAGGCCACGGCAACACATGTGGAAGGTGGAAGGCTCTCTGATGGTTCAGAGAAGTTATCAGGAGTTTAAACAGCTCCCGCTAGAAATTGCATCTTGTTGTGGAGGTTTTTTTTTATTTAATATGATTCAAATAAGAAACACTGGCCTGATTCAAAAATTAGGATAAAAAAAGAAATGATGCACTGACATAATCTAATTATATTTGTGTATTTATAACTTAAGCCTATAATTATAATTACCTAAAAATTAGTTTCACAATACAAACCTCATTTTCTATGGTATCTAAGTATGGTTTGTAATTATAAGAGAATCGGTACTTACATACTGAAGGTCCGTAAGTCTGCGCACATTTTGGACAGTGGTACTTGTCTATGTCATCTGAATGATATATTTTGACATCAACACAGCTGAAACAAATATATAGAAACTGAATACCACAAGGTCTACAAAAAATATATACATACAGGGTGGAAGGGGCACTGACTCACAAACGTTACCACCATAGGACATGCAACTGGATCTCAAATACCTTGAAAGAACCGTGGAGAATCAGGTATACCCTGTTCTTTCAAAGTATTTGTCAAACAGAGTGGATACCCCTAATTCTGGGCACATAGCCGACTGTGGAAAATCTAACAGTGCACTATTATTTAGGCATTATAATTAGTCAAGTTGTTGCTTAGTATTTCTCACTGAGCTAAGCGTTTAATATCCAGCAGTTCAATTTAATTCAGCAATTATGTTTAGTTGTCGCCTCAAGGCACACAATGGGAGTATTGGCTTGTAACAGTTCAGATTTGAGCATTACACCAGTGAGTGAGGAGAATCAAGCATTACAGTGCATAACCTGTAACAATTCAATTTGTAAAAATAAATTGTTTCTGTACTAAATCATATGGATTGTTACATTACAGGCGAATGCGCGATCACCGAAATGCTCAAAATCAAATCTTGGAACATTACAGGTGAATGCTCTGGTTTTGGTGTGCCTTTATGTTAGTACTATTGGGCATTGTACGCACAACAACCAATCAAGCTATGCAATACCAAATTAAGCTGATCTCTCATTGTATGGGAAGCTCATACAAAGCGAGGTCAGGTTATACTGGATATGTATAGCTTGATATGTCGCCCTGTGTACTAATGGGAATAGAAATCTCCCGCCCCTAAGATGACCCACTGACCAAATAATTGACCAATGTTATTTTGGTCAACCAATCAGAACAACTAAGATTCTGCTATTAAGTCATCATTAATTTTATCACTGCAATTGAAATGAAAAAAGTCCTACTGCATTCATAGACATTGTTTGGTATTTTATATGCTAAGAATTAATTATTCAAAGTCACAATTTGCATTATTCATATTTGTATAGATTTATTCTGAATGTCCTATTTTTTATAGACAAGTTGAACTTTTATTTTATTTATTACCGCCAATGAAAATCTATAGGCTAAATGGAATAGCATTTTTTTTTTTAAAGTGTACATTTAGGTGCACTAGTATTATTTCTCATACAATGGTATAATTAGTGCCTTCTGGAGCCAATTAGACATAATTTTAAAGCCATTTTGATCATGTTCATGAACCTCAGCTTTTGATTTATTTGCAAACAACAGAGCCATATCATCTGCATAAGTCATTATGATACCATTTCGGAGTGGCAGGCTGCACAGGACATTAATATATAGAATAAAATAATGTAAGACCTACAATACTGCCTTGACGATTTCCAAAAGATCAGAACTAGTATACGGACCAATTTTAACACATTGCTGTCAATCTCTAAGATTAATGGGAATTCAATCAGAAATTGGAATTATCATCAATCAATATTTACAACAAAAATAATAATGTTTCCTGTTTTAATTGCCATCTATGGCTCAAGTATGTGCTAATTAAGTTTTTATGTACATGTTACATAGTAATTTAACACCACAGAGTACATAATTATCACAAACATTCATAAAAAAAAACATTAAACTGACCACAGTGCACACTTCGTTCAAATTGACCACAGTGCACTTGAGGTAACAATTCAGATGCGGCCAAAGTACTCAAGGCGTAGCAGTTTTTTTGACCCCTGCCTTCTCTGGCATATAATTAAATAGGGTCTAAGGGATTTCACAACAATTATTATGGGCTACTTCGTGCAAAACACCAAAAACACGGGCGATATTTAAAAAAATATTCATTCTGTATGATTTTGCCAGTAACAACACGCTATGCATAAAATAATATAAATAAACACAAAGAATGCACGGCAGAATAGCGCATTCTGATAAACCCATGGCGACCAAAGATGTAAACAAACAAGAACTCTTGTAAGACGTCGTAGAAATTCCCAATAATTAAATATTAACTGTATCGTGCCTAATAATTGCTGAAAATCACGACAGAGGACGGAAAAATAAGAAATATTGACTAAAACATTGACATACAAGTGATGGCCGAACGCGCATACACTGTCATTCTTTAATGTATTTTTTTTAACACACAACGAAACTTTCACTGCGAAATTTATATATTTTCCACATTACCTGCCATGAAACCACTCACGACAGCAATCACATTCTATCATAAATTGTCCAATATTATAAGGTTGACCACACAAACAATAGGTTTCCTTAGATGACGCCATTTTAATGGCGAATAGACAATTTGCTAGTTTTTTCTCTCCACGTCGATTTAGAGTTACCATATCAAAAAATCATTTCCTTCGAAGTCATAGTTTTAATCGAAATAAGAATTATTCATCATGAAAAATAACATCGTTTTTTTGTAAAATAACACAAGATTGATTTTGGTAGAATATCAATATGAAAATCAATAATTTTGATCAACCATAGATTCGGACGATAATAAAATGCCACCGAGTAACAAATGAAATGACGTCACGCCTGAGATTATAATAATAGCAACAAGTGGAAGATTGTATACCTGGCAAAGTGGCGGCGCGGCGGTGCCGATTAATATTCAGATTTTATTTATTTACAATGGGCACGCAGAGCTCTCGGTTCTCACAGTAGCGTCATAGACACAAATAGATGATAGTAATAGCAATAGCAATAGATAGTAACGGGTGTATCTTGAAAACATAATTTCATTCAGAAATTATGTTTTTGTTGACAGTAATATATCATTGAGTATTATTTCGAGACTTGGAAGGCCTGGGTTCTTGGCTTCGAACGCCACCTCTTCCTTTAGTTCTCATTCGCCACCTCCTATCCTGCCATCCCTACCTCAAAACATAACATAAAATAACATCACGCCTGTATGTCGCTGAAGGGTTGGGCAGATGAAAATCATAGAACTCCCAAACTGAGTCCGGCGAGTTTAAATCCCATATATTAGGGCGCGAGCCTATTGCAATCAATCTGGCACAAACCCAATATTCGGGCTACTACTGAGGAATTCCAAATGAAAAAACCCAATAACAGTTTGCTTATCCGGGTGTCGAACCTAGGACCTCATGCTCAGCTTTAGTGCTTGCGACCTGAGCCGGCACTAACTTGGGCCATTAAAATTCCAAAATAACAGTATTTTGGAATTTTAATGGCCGTGTCAGCGACTCGAAGAAAAATAAGTTGGTTATTAATAGTAGGTATACAAGGTGTAAACGAACCCTTCAAGAAGCCGTCAACCAAGCATTCTGTAAATAAAACTAAGTAAGTCTACGCGTGGTCTACGCAAAAAATATTGCTGAGAAACGACATTTTTTTTTGGGGGTGGAAAATCACGTTTTACGGTAGGCCAATCATCATCGGTAGGCTCAATGTACCGCACTAAAACATCGTGCTGACGGACTAAAATCTTACTGATACTGCTAGCCTGCGTCATCCCACTGCTGGGCAAAGGCCTCTCTCCATGACTTCAACATTTTTCGATACAGGGCCAATGTGGACCACTGGTCGTTAGTTTTGTCCAGGTCGTCCCGCCATCTCCTGCGAGGTCTACCGCGTCGCCGTCTGGCTGTGTCAGGGCTCCACATCGTGGTTATTTTGGCCCACAGCTCGTCAGGCATGCGGCAGACATGGCCAGCCCAGTCCCACTTTAGCTTAGCGGCTTTTTGAGCAACGTCAGTAATTTGTGTTTTAGAGCGCAGTGTGGTGTTGCGTACATGGTCGGTAAGTTTGACGCCTAGGATACTGCGCTCCATTGCACGTTGGCAAACCTTGAGCTTGGACTTTTGAATGTTTGTCAAAGACCAAGTCTGGGATCCATATGTCAGAATGGGAAGAATGCACATGTCCATGATTTTTCGCTTGAGTGACAAGAAAGATTTCCTTTCATAAGCTCTTTCATGGACCAGTAGCTCCTCCAGGCGTTTTCGGTCCGTCTAATAACTTCCTTGTTTTGTCTATACTGGAAAGAGACTAACTGGCCCAAGTAGATGTATTCATGGACATATTGCAATTCTTCACCATTCACTCGGATCTTGTATTTGGTGGTGTTTGACATCAGTTTGGTCTTCGACATGTTCATCGCGAGTCCAACCTCAAGACTTGCGTCACTGAGCTGGTTTAACATAAGCTCCAGTTCTGCCGACGTGGAAGAGAATACGACAATATCGTCAGCGAAGCGAAGGTTTGTTAACCGCACCCCTCCAATTTCAATGCCGCTTCTCTCCCAACTGGCCGTAAGCTTTTCAAACACTTCTTCAAGCGCGCTATTAAAAAGCTTGGGTGAAAGCGGGTCTCCTTGCTTTACACCTTTTTCTATGGAGAATGATGGTCCAACTGTCTGTAATCTAATTGAAGCAGTGCTGTTTAAGTACACGATACGAAGCAGGTTGATGTAAGTGGGATCGATCTCTTGGTTGTTCAGAGCGTCAAATATTGCATTGTGTGTCAAACTATCAAAAGCTTTTGAATAGTCTATGAAGGCAAGATATACTCTTGGTATTTTTCAATTATTTGGTTTATTGCATGCAGATGGTCAGTAGTTGAGAGGCCTGATCGGAAGCCAGCTTGTTGAGGAGGTTGATGTTTGTCCAACTGAGGTGAGATACGCTGGTCTATGACTTTGATGAAGGCCATAGACAGATGGGATATAAGACTTATCGGTCGATAGTTGTTAAGGTCCGACTTATCTCCTTTTTTATGTAACAGTATTATATTGGAGTGGCAGAAACCATCCGGTAATATACCTGTTTTTAAAATAGAATTGAAAAGATTTGTTATTACAGGGAGAAGACTAAAATCTTATATTTAAAAAAAGTCATGTGAAAATGTTGGAACTTTGACCCCCAATATCTTCGTAACTAGAAGGTATGGTCCTGAAAACAAAAAAAATATCGCTAAGTCGAGGAGAACAAATGCCTTTCGGCAGCGTTAAGGGTATATATGTATATATTTTTACGCCCATTATTATCAACACGATCAATATTATAAATAAATAAATTCCATTTATTTCAGGTCCGAGACCCATATAAAAAACAAAAATACCAAATTAAAAACACAAATTATAGCTAAAACCTAAATATCAGAACACACATTACATTAAATTAGAAATATTATTGAATTAAATTAAAACGTCAAAAATAAAATACATAACTAATACAGAATAACTATTATCCTAATAATACACCTGCCTCTGAGTCATTTGCTCATTATATCGATTAACATTCAATGAAATAAAACAAATAATATGCAGTATTGTTATTGCATTTAAATTAAACTAATAGACACCTAGGTAATACACGACAATTTAGATACGGATATAAATGTCGTGTAATAAGTATCTATCTATTAATATTGGTTTACGTACTACGTTAGATTTATTGCCAATAATAAGATGTTACTTGACACTGATTACAAGTTTAATAAATGCATATAAAGATGTTATCACTGATTTATTTAACAGGTGTTTCTTATTACTAGCAATGACAACGCTAAGATAAATAAATGTAATTAATAAATATTAGAATCTTAACTAATAAATATGTATGTATTTTTGCATTAAAAGCTAATTATTTTAATTCTTGGTTCCTTGCTTACCGCCAACACACCCGTTGGCCATGAATAAGGTAGGCGTAAGCAAGCCTGGACTGCCTCATCGGTGCGGTGGTCCGGCGGCCGACGGGTATCGAACCCAGGACCCGAAGAATGGGTAGAGAATAGTTATGGGTGATCCATAACTATTCAAAAACAATAAAATCGAAACCGAATAGATTATGACTCTTGTTCGACAATCTGGCTTTTTCATCGAAAACGGCCAAAACGCTATTCACAGATCCGATCGCCATGGTTGAAAATTTAAAGTGGCAATTAAATACATTTATTGAGTATTACTTTAAGTTTTACTGTAAATCTGTCGAATAACTATAAATATATTTAAAAAAAACAATGATTTTAATGATAAATGGACCCACAACGACGATTGTTTATGGTTTAGTGCAAGATGGCATCTTTAGTTCCGACAATGATCACGCACTACAAGATCAACAGAGTAGTAATGATGAAAAGGTAATTTTATTGTCTCCTGCTTCTGTTCATCTGCGGCACGCTGACGGTCCTCCGATATACCTAAATAATTTAAATCAAAGTCCAATTCTAATTTAAGGGTTATGTACGACGTAACGACCAAAAATTGCATACCTACCTAAAATTTACATATTTATGTTGCGACACTTGGAGGAGGCATATGTCCAGCAGTGGGCTGAAATGATGGTGAAAGATGGAAGCAGCGGTAAAAATAATAATAAAACTTTTCATAAAATACGTAGGTATACTTACTTCAGACAATGCTTGTTAAGAAAAATTAGGACATTGAAGTTACCTGTGATCAACTCTGGGCTTGCAGTCATACTGGCCTAGCTGGTTGACGCATTCTTGATCTGGCCGACAAATACCGTCCTCGCATTCGTCTATGTCTGCAATTGGCAAAATAAAACAAAATACAATATTTTTATATTGCGCTACGCCTGCGCTGCGCCTTCAGCTTACGCCGTTTCTGTATAATTCGCGCCTAACACACGAACACTCCACGAACGCGCGGACTTGCGTTGTTGTTTGAGAATCGCCTATGCATCTAAAACTGTACAAAGTCCTTTTGGCCCTCCGCAAGTTTTCATAGAACATTTACACGATTTTATATCTGTACGTGTACATATCGACGATAATAATTTCAAATATCGTAAGAGTAATTTTTAAAAAAACAATGGATGGAATGTGTGAAGGATGATATGGCTGGAAAGAAGGTGACTGCGGAGATGACAAGGTAACAGAGACGAGTACGGAAGAAGAAGACATATAAATTGGAATAAGGGCAGAAGAATCGACTCAAACCGCTTTGATGGCTAAACTAGCGACTGACATCGGGGAAATTAAATCCCAGAACACCCAGATTCAAGCGGCTAACACGAAAATACAAAAATCTAACGAGGAGATGGTTAGATCCATGTCTTTCATAAACCAACGGTTTGAGGAGTTGAAGAAAGAAGTTGAAGACCTAAGAAGGGAACGCCGAGAACAGAGAGAGTATATAGAAAGTTTAGAGAAAAAAATACAAGATCTGAATCACAAATCAAGGTCGTCGGGTATCGAAATCCGAAATATACCGCAAAGTAATACTGAAACCAATGCCACACTTGCAAAAACAATATGCAGCATTGGTGAAGCTGTCGGTGTCTCCATTCAGGGCTCTGAAATGAGGGATATTTATCGCCTGCCGGGGAAGTCATCGAACCCATCGACCATATCACGACCGATTATAGCAGAATTTTCTTCTGTTATGATAAAGGACACATTCATATCTGCGGTTCGAACTTTCAACAAAATCAGGGAAAAGCAAAATAAACTGAATACTAGTCTCATTGGCATTTCCGGAACTTGTCATCCAGTTTACGTCACGGAACAGCTTTCAGGTAACATAAAAAAACTGTATTATCAATCAAGAGAGTTCGCGAAAAACCACAATTTTAAGTTCTGTTGGGTCTCAAACGGTAACATATTTTTACGCAAGCAAGAAGGTGACAAACAATTGTTAATCAGTTCTGAAAAATGTCTACAAGATATAGGTTTCACTGGCAAGTGACTAGTAATCCATATTGTCAAAAACTTTATTATATTAGCATCCGTCTGTATAGTATTATTAATTTTAGAAATTGTACTTGCTTCTAAATTTAAAAACATAAACAAAATATGTAACATTGACTTAACCACACAAATAAAATCTCAAAATGGCATACATATCCTATACAAGAATACACTCACAACTCACTCATACAAAGACACTCCCTATAACATTCAACCTTACACAAAACAAATAACAAACGACATACTGCTTATTAGGCAAGTCCTAACTATACTAGACTTCGCTTTGTATCACCTCTTGCTCTCTCTACACTCTCCCAGTGGATAGCATAATCAATATAAGCAGCGAGCTTGACTCGCTAACAGTAGGTGACTCATTTAACTGTGCCCCAGAAGATTGTATGGACTATGTTAATAACACTAACAGCAACATAAAAATACTACACTTAAACATTCGTAGCTTAAATAAAAACTTTGACCAAGCCCAGCTATTACTACACTCACTGAAACTTGATTTAGACGTGATAGTTCTCACAGAATGTTGGCTTAGTAAGGTCAGTAATATGCCTGTTTTAGCTGGATATGATTCCTATTGTACCACTATAAACAATAATCAAAATGATGGGATTGTTATCTTTAAAAAACAAACTCTCCTGACCTCAGAATGGGAACCAGAATTTGTAAGTGGGAATTGCTTGGTATGCAAATTGGCTAACCAAAATATCGCTATCGTGGCAGTGTACCGATCCCCGTCATACAGTTCCAAAGAGAGTACCGAAAAATTTCTGGATAGTTTAAACAATGTCTACTCTAGCCTATCTTCCTTTAAAAATATAGTTCTCGTAGGCGATATTAATATAGATCTTAAACTCAATAGTACAGATAACCGCTGTCTCGAATATCTCATGCTAAATGCCTCCCACGGTCTACTTCCAACCCACCGATTCAACACCCGACTGGATAGCTGTCTGGATCATGTACTTGTTAAAAGTACCCTGCCTGTTACTACCCTTGTACTAGATTCACACATCACAGATCACAAACCAGTGTTATTTAATATTGCTAACACAAACCCTGACACTATACCACTTCACATAGCTACCCGCATAGATTACGAAGCAGTCAAGTTAGAATTAGAAAACTCAGATTTTTCCCCCTTGTACAAAATTACTGACCCCAATTTATCCATGAATGCCTTCATAAAAATCATCTCCTCAGTCATTGACCAGCACACAAAACATATTAAAATCCCTAGAAAAAAAAGAATAATAAAACCATGGATAACCACAGGCATTTTAAAGTGTATACAAAACCGTGACCGATTGCATAATAGATTAAGGAAAGATCCCAGTAATCTTATCCTGAAAACTACCTATTCTCGGTACCGGAATTTTTGTAATGACTTGCTCCGAAAACTAAAAATTGCCTATGAGAAAAGCGAACTTGAAAAATCTCGGAATAACCCTAAAGCACTTTGGAAAACGATTAAACAAATCACAAACACCACCAAAAAGAAAACTAGCCCGGTCGAACTGTTGGATATCTGTGACAACGCTATATCATCCGCAAACGAAGTGTGTAGATTTTTCAGCAATATAGGAACGAACTTGGCAGAAAAAATCTTGTCCCAGTCTCATCAACCCACAAACCTACCTAGGAGTTTAAGTCACAATACATCACCCAACCCCGCCAACTCTCTTGTAATACTTGAGGTTGATGAATCGGAAGTGGAGTCACTTATTCTGCAACTGCGAAATAATTGCGCAATAGGTTGGGATGGCATATCTCCCCTAGTGTTAAAGAGTTGCCGCCAGATCTTGACTCCACCATTGACATATATTTTTAACTGCTGCCTTCAAAAAGGCATCTTTCCTGATGCGCTTAAAAAAGCTGTTATTCATCCAATTCACAAGGGAGGAAACAGAAACTGTGTCAACAATTATAGACCCATATCAGTCCTATCAGCGCTCTCTAAGATATTGGAAAGGATCTTGAATAATGCTCTAAAAAAATTCCTCAACAAACATCGGCTCATAGCAGATAATCAGTATGGTTTTCGCTCAGGAATTTCAACTGAGGATGCAGTTCTGGATCTAACACAGTTGGTTGCGAGGAACCTTGACAGTGGCGTTAAAAGTCTAGGGATATTTTTGGACCTCTCTAAAGCTTTTGACACAGTATCTGTTCCTAAACTTATATCTAAATTGGAACTCCTAGGGGTACGAGGAAACTCCCTCGAAATTTTCAAAGATTATCTCAGCAACCGGACCCAACGTGTAAAAATAGGAGAACATGTAAGTGATGAAATAATAATAAACACTTACGGTGTGCCTCAGGGAAGCATTCTAGGCCCCACCCTCTTCCAAATATACGTCAATGAGTTGTGTAATCTGACCATCCCCAACTCTAAAATCATTGCGTATGCAGACGACACCGCAGTCATAGTTAATGGACCAAGTTGGGATAGCGTTAAATGCCACGCTGAAGTGGCAATAACAACTGTCATGACATGGCTTAACCTAAACTTGCTTACCCTGAATTGTGATAAAACCTCGTACATTCCATTCTCTATTCGACGAAACAACTTACCTGAAAAGTCATTCTCTATAACAGCTCACACCTGCTCCACACGATCCCCACACTGTTTATGTCCGAAACTCACAAGAACAGATAGTGTGAAATATCTGGGTGTCCAAATAGACGGAGGACTACGATGGGACAAACAGGTTGACGCTATTACTGCTAGGTCTGTGAAACTGTTGCATACTTTTAAATCCCTCAGAGACTCGGCAGCGCCTGAAACCCTGAAGATGGTGTATTATGCATTATGTCAATCTGTCATTGGATATTGCATCACAGCATGGGGTGGTGCAAACAAAACCTGTTTCCTGAAGATTGAAAGAGCGCAGAGAGCCGTGCTGAAGGTAATGTTTCGCAAACCTTATCGATATCCGACTGCGAAACTATACGCTGACTCACAAGTGCTTTCTGTTCGCCAGCTCTTTCTATTGCGGTCTATTTTAAGAAAACACGGTAGTGTTCCCCCTACTGACCCTAAAAAAAGGAAGAAATTACCCATTAGCACCCCCCACAAAACCGCCTTCGCTCAACACCAATACTACACATTAAGTACATACATCTACAAACAAATTCACAAACAATTAAACATAGTCGATCTAAATAAACATGAAATAAAATCGAAATTAACAGAATGGCTACTGAAACAGGACTACCTGAAAACAGAGTCTTTACTCAAGTATGTCGTTTAACTACCTATGTACATATTTCTAATTACATACCCCCACACACACACACACCCGCGCACACACAAACATACACACACCCGCGCTCACACACATACATACACGCTCACACACAAACATACATATCAAGTGAATGTAAATATATTTTCCTACATGATAATTATTTCCTTAGAACGCTCGGGTAGATCGACACAGTCTACAATAAATATTATAGCTTCAATTTTAAGCTGAATCACTGTCTCTCAAGATACAGGTTACCTAGTTTGAGAGGCAGGGTTTCCCTTATTGTGTACAGATTTTAGTTTCTAGATTGTGGTGTATTGTGTTACTACCAAAGCTCTTTTAAATTGTTTTAAACTGTCTTATTTTACTTTGTGAAATCTGTATTTTTTGTGAAATAAAGATTATTTATTTATTATTATTTATTAGAATGATGATGATGATGCCACAACATTTTGAAATTTTGACCATGGATATTGTAAAATTAAGTCGCTTTTCTTGTCTCTCTACTTGACCGCTTAAATCTTCTAAACTACACAATAAATTAATAATATTTCTAAACAGTAAAACTTTACTTAGAAATCTGGACAGTAATGTCAGATCGTGATTTTCATGGAAATCGTATCAAACACATTCAGAAAACAGAAAATATCTTCTAAAACGGTATTCCCTTAATCTTTATTTTTTTGTATTAAAATCGTAAAGCGGTTCACAGACTACATCTACCTACCAAGTTTCAACTGTGTAGTCCTAATAGTTTCGGAATAAAGTGGCTGTGACATACGGACCGACAGACAGACAGACATGACGAATCTATAAGGATTCCGTTTTTTGCCATCGTCTACGGAACCCAAAAAACGAAAAGACGGGTAAGTAGGTAAAGTTTACATTTAAGCTCGCTAGACGGCAGCACTTGTTGTTACGTCAAAGCTCGATAGATGGCAGCACAGGAAAAATTAGATCGCGCTATGGTTTCGTTACCGCGTCGAGTATATAGTGAGCCCGACATAAATTCTGCAGTACACCCGTGAGCACTTGTTCACTATCCCAAACTTTAAATATTTCGAGTAAAGGAGTTGATCGGGCATAGCTTCGGTCAACTTCTCATTGTACCCTTGGCTATCATTAACAACTGATTTAGAATCTATTTCAGTGTTTCAGATTATGAAAAACTTGCGTGTGTCTTAACCGTTGAAGCAACAGGGTGTAAAAGCTCCCAACACAACACGTCAACTAAGCATTTTATGTAACACTGAAAACGAAATTGTTTTTTGCTGTGAAAAAACACGGTTTACAAAACATTGTGGTGTTTGATGCATTGAATAGATTAAGGGCCATGAAGGTAATTAAAGTAAAGTTAGAACATTAAAAACTTGGATTTGTACATACAAAATTGTGTGAAAGTTTCAAGATAGTTTCAATTTTGACCTTTAATATCTCCATAATAGAAGGTTTCTAGGTATGGTTCAGTACAACAAAATGATCACAATGACGAGAAGAACACTTGCCACTCGGCTTCGTTAAGAATGTTTTTAATACCGTTACAAAAACGTTCTTCGAAACAGCACGCTGCTTTGTTCCAAAACGGACATAATGGACGCTGATAAGGAGACTTCGAGACTACAATGCGATTGGATGGGTTATTAAGACTGCTCGGCAAAAGTCTTAGGAGGCAAGAGGCTTTTGCCCAGCAGTGGGACAGTACAGGTTAACAAAAAATCGGCCCAGGTATGGTCTAGAACAAAAAATTATCGCAATGACGGGGAGAACAAGTGCCTTTCAGCTTCGTTATGGGTCTTGTTACACCCTGTTACCAGGCTCTAGCCTGGAGTGCCAGGATTAAAGAGTTAGAGTTAGAGTTTGTTGTTAGGCTTTGGTCACCTATGACCTTATCGATGAGGTAATTCATTTGTAATGTAGATAGATTCGTAAATAAAATTTATAACGATTTGTTTTGATCCTTATAGTAGGTATTTACGTTTTATTTCTACTGCGGCAAGGAAATAATCTTTGTTGCTATAAAATTATTTAATCGTTGACCCACTAATCGATATCTTGTTTTTGATTGATCATAATAAAATGTTATCCTAATAGCATCAAAACAACTTGTCTATGAATAGACGCGACTGCATTACTGTTATAGACAATTATTTCTATGATTTGATTGACCCGTTCTTAACAAAAAGCAATTATTGTTATATAAAAATACTGACCGCGACCTTGAACGAGGTATATTACTTGAATCACTTCCTTAAAACTAAATCGTTTTTATTTCAGAGATTTCTATAAAGCAGAATCGTTTTTTTTTATTTAACAATGAAAATAAATTGATTCTTCTGTGACGCATTACGATGTGAAGTAATTTAAAGTTCGCACTAATTTTAGTGTTCCGCGCCAAAAAAGTTGTGGTCATTGGCGCTATGCTACTCATGAGTGAAGTAAAAAGATGAGAAGGACTTTCAATTTAAACTGTCAAACCAATTTTCAAAGACATTAAGAAATTCATATCGGGGTCCGTTTTTGATGACATACAATGCCTGATTTTCCTGTTTTTTTATTTATTAAGCACGTCATGCCACGTTTGACCTAGTGGCGGTTGCTAACAGTCTGGTACACTCAGGACCTAAGTGCCAGTCTCATCATCATTCTCCTGGCCCTCTTCCCAATTTGTTTGGGGCCGGTATTGAATTGTTTCTTCTTCCATAGTAGTCTCTGCACTTACTCACGCTGTCATCCACCTTCATACAGTACATCCATCGTTTCCACATTCATATAATACAACGTGTAAACGGACCTTTCACGAAGCTGTCAACCAAGCATTCTGTACATCAAACTAAGTAACCCTACGCATTCTTATTGCTGTGAAACGACTATTTTTTTTTTTGGGTGAATTCAAGTTTTACGGTAAAACTCAATGTAACGCACTCAAAACATTGTGCTGACTACATTTAATAGTTAACGGGTCATGGAGGAAGGCCTTTAAAGTTAAGTTTTAACCTCAAAACTTAGTATTAAAAAAAAAACATGAAAAAGCTGGAACTTTGACCTCCAATATCTCCCTAACTAGAAGGTCTGGACCATACCTGGGAAAGGTATGGTCCAGACCAAAACAATAATCGCGATGACGAGGAAAACAAGTGCTTTTCGGCTTCGTTAAGGGTCTATTTACACCCTTTATATGTCATAATTATAGTACATTCTTCACAACATTTTTCTCATTTCTTCCGCATTAAATACCCACGCCATACTATGACGATTTCGACACCACCTTCGACGTGGCTGTCTGCGCCTAGAAAAAGGTCAAGTAAATTGGCTTAAAAAAAACTACGGTCTATGGTACGGAACCCAACATGAAGTTCCGAATCGTTACATTTCGAGATTTTATCGATCCCAGGTTGAGTAAAACGTTCAATAGTTAAGTAGAGTCATTTTGTTATTGTACCTAAAGATCTCGAAAGAGGTTGAATCATGCAAGAAATTGTTTAAAAACGCCTCTGTACTGTATTATCCTTTTATTCGTTTTTAAGAACTCAAAACCGTAGCCAACCAATTATTGATAGGTAATTTTTCTCTCCCGCACGTATTTTATACTGCCATGTAAATATTGTATGGAAATTATGACACTGACAGCACTTGAACGCGGTTTAGATGTGTTGATTGCATTCAGTTCCATTGGTGAATTCCGCCCTAATCGTATATTTCAATAATATACGTAAAATAGCTAAGTTATCTGCGATATTAGCTAGCATAATATATATCACTGTATATTATATATATGCAACCACCCGACAACAACCGTCGGGCAATATTCACAGACACAACACTCATCAGGGGGCCTACCATGACGTCTTAAAGCAGCAGTAATTCCAGTGTGGGAAAGAGTTGGCGCTAGACGACCAGTATAGCTCTGTCTCTTTCCCACACTGGAATTACGTGATAGTAACCCCCCAGGTCGGAGGATCCTCCTTTTTTCTACGGAGTATGAGTAGGTATCTTTACACCCTGCTCCTGCTCATACCTTGAAATATCCTATCCTACTAATATTTTAAATTCGAAAGTTTGTGAGGATGTATGGATGTCTGGATGTTTGTTACTCTTTCACGCAAAAACTTCTGACCGGATTGGGATGAAATTTGGCACACAGATGGTTCATAACCTGGATTAACACATAGGATACTTTTATCGCGGTAGTGTGATCCCGTGGGATAAGTGGCATAAGCTAGTTATAAATATGCGTCTACTTAATAACGGTATGACTGTCAAGTGACATTTATATTACAAATACCTACTTACTTAGCTTCAATAACGTTTGACGCATGTGTAATGCGAAATAGTAAGTTTAATAAGTACCTAGAACTTGAAATAATCAAGTTTTCCTTTTAGTTCACAACAAAAATAAAATAAAAAGAACCCAACCGTGTCGAGTTGCTTCCCTGTTTTTAACTCTGTTCCAGTTTGTGCGTATTCGTGCGTAAACGATGTTTTTTTTACCATTTTTTCTTGGAGTTCTTTCAGAGTTCTCGGTAAAAATAATTCAATACGTGTTCGTCATTATCAGGCAACAACAATATGATTTTGTCTTCATTTAATACGTCTGATACCCTTTTCGTGGATTCCACCAAGGTTCGACTTCGACCACAGGCCGGGCAGTCTCATTGGGTTCCTTTATGATAAGGCATTCCTTCGTACGCAGAAGAGATTTCTTCGAAGAGACGCTGGTTTTATGCCTGACTGAAGGCAATAGGCTGAGGAGCTCATGGCTAAATAATAACAGCCACTCGGGTCGATCTTCAGGTTAAGCCGCGTTTGCCTAGGTTGACCCGTGGATGGGTGACCACCCATTACATACCGAGGAAAGCACGTTAAGCCGTTGGCCCGGCTGTCATTTGTAGATCTTTGACAGTCGTTACAGGTAAGTCAGTGGCCCGAAAGTCTGACAACCAGTTTTAGCAAAGGAAATCGTATCACCCAGTGCTAAAAGGGTTGTGGAGGTCAGACAGACAATCGCTCCTTGTAAAATACTGGTATTCAGCTGCATCCGGTTAGACGGGAAGCCGACCCCAACATAGTTGGGAAAAGGCTAGGCAGATGAGTGAAGTGGTTTTGTCGTACTGTATTGGTTGTAATTTAAATTGTTACGAACATAGCGCGACTGCTGAGCATGAGATCCTGTTTTCTATTCTCAGGCATGATAATGATTAAGGCAATAGGCTGCCCCCCTTTTACATGACGAACATAAATGGAGAAGTGTTGCTAAGGGTACTCTGCACAAGGTAAGGGAGGCTACTGCCGCCAACCTCCTGGAAATAGACACATGTCAATTATGACAGTAGTGACAGGATTCTTCAAGGTAGACATAGTGAAGGTACCTAGTAATTCCCCGGACGAAATCTTGCATATTATTCGCAGAAAAATTCTGACGGAACCCAATTAAAACCTCATAAAATACATAATGTAATAAATCGTTAACATATGTAAATCGGATCAGAGCAGCTCACTCCAATACTTGACTTAAATAGTGCTTAACCGACTTTTGTAATTTTATTTTTAACTAGCTGATGCCCGTGAACTTCGTCTGTGTGAAATTTGCTGTGTGAAATGTACTTTACGACCTATTCTCATACCTACCAAATATACATAAACAAATTCATAAAAATCGGTCGAGCCGTTTCGGAGGAGTGCGGCCACAAAACACCATGACACGAGATTTTTACATATAAGATTACTTCCCTATTTGAATCGGGTTTTAATTTTTTTGCACGGAACTCTAATCCTTTTTCTTACTCCTTATAACATCAACTATCTGCCAGTAAAAGCCCCGTCAAAATCAGTCTAACCGTTTTGGCGATTAGCCGGAACAAACGGGCAGATAGAATGTTTTTTTGTTTTAAGTACCGCACATACGTTCAAAAGATGCATTCAGTAAAAAGCAGTTATTTTGAAATTACAAACAGACACTTAGATTTTATTTATTTGTATAAAGGATGTAACAAGGACCCTTAACGAAGCCGAAATGCACTTGTTCTCCCCGTCAATGCGATATTTTTTTTGTTCTTGACCATACCTGGGAACCTTCTAGTTACGGAGATATTGGGGGTCAAAGATCCAACTTTTACAAAAGTTTTTTTTTAAAATACTATCATGTTTTTAATGTAAGATTTTTACTTTAAACACCTCGACGCTACTGCACCCCCGTACTTTTCAATCCATCCATCAGCACAATGTCCAGAGTGCGGTACATTGAGTCCTACCCTAAAATGTGATTTTTCACCTAAAAAAAAAAGACGTTTCCCAGCAAAAAAAATGCATAAAGTTACTTAGTTTGATGTACAGAATGCTTGGTTGACGGCTTCATGAAGGGTCCGTTTACACCCTGTAGATAAATCATTATTGTAACGAGTCTTCGGGGCTTCGCTCATAGTATCCCTACCCCTACCTATACTTATAGAGTTTTTACGGAGTTACCAAAGACAACTAGCGCAGCAACTAGTCACCTAGTTAAATTTTTAAAGCCTGTTTTAGTGGTTATGTTTTAAGGCGTTGCTCCACAGAAGTTACGGCTAAGCTACGCATGTGTAGGTAAGATAAGCTGTACGTCACATCACGCCTGTAATCCCAGAAGGGTTAGGCATTTCGCCAGTTATGTTTAAGTCCCATCATCCTATGTAATAGGGGGTGAGCCTGCCATCAACCGCATACCAACCCGACCTGCACGCGTAGCATGACCACCGTAGAAACGGGTTTTATCGACGGAAGAATCGTTAAAATTATAGATCAATAAGAAATGTCATTTTATCGACTCTTCCATCGACAAAACCCGTTTCTACGGTGGTCATGCTACGCGTGCTGGGGTACTATTTATTCTGTGCCTAGCGGGTTACTATGACGTCTTGAAGCAGGAGTTATTCCAGTGTGGGAAAGAGACAGAGCTATACAGGTAGTCGAGCGCCATCTCTGTCCCACACTGGAATTACTCCTGCTTTAACACGTTATGGTAGTCCACCTGGGTAGGTATTGCTCTCAAATCCTCGAACACTTGCGACCACTAGACCAAGTAAAGTAAACAGCACGTCAGTCCTAACAAACCCAGTATAAGCTGGCTTCGTTTTCTACTGAAACTTCATACTAAACCATGTCAGTTCAAGGTCAAAGTTTCCACTCAAATGTGGCATACTTAGCTTCGCTTTGTATGAAATTGTAGGCGAGATGATCGTCCCCTGCGACACACGGCCTCGCTACGCACGGTTGGATTCCCTGTGTGCACGAGGAGTCATCTTCCTGCTCTTATCCCATTCTTCTTGGGGTCGGCGCAACACGTTTTCTTCTTCCATTCTCCCCTGTCTGACGTCACGGCATCATTTACTCCTTTCTCTTTCATATCATTCCTCACTAAACCCATCCATCTTTTTCTTTTGCCTTCATAACCCTCTCCACCTATCAACATTCATATCCATCGCTCTTTTAGTCACATGCGTTTCATTCCTCCTCATTACATGTCCAATTGTCCATACCAAGACAAACGAGAACATCTTCCTTTCAATTTTTCTGTAACTGTACACGAGGAATCCAAACGAATAATAGGTATACATTTACAACATTAGTTTTAGTATACGCGAAACCTGAAACACTTGTCTAGTATTTTATGTAAAGAATCTATGTACATAATTTCAAAACTGTATCATGAAAAATCACAAAGTTATAGGCTTGTTCCGTTACCTGGTTGTCCGCATAAAAACGTGGTAACCACGCGGCGCGCCCGTGTGGTTACCACGTTGTCTTGAGCTCATTGATAATAATAATTTGGCAGTAGGTACATATTTAAATTATTGCGATAGGTACTTAATGTCGCTCGGTGTCCAACTTGTAGCCTTTTTAAATATTTTTGGGACAAAATATAACATGGTTTAATAATTATTGGAATCGATTCAGTTACTTATTCTGAACAAACTATAGCCAGGTTTCGCATATACTAAAAATAATGTTGTATAGATACGTCATACAGTAGCAGTGGATATTCGGCTTTAGGCCTCAGGTTGTCTGGCTGTTTACCACAACTAGGTTAAGCCAACTGTAAAACAAAACAAAGACCAAAATCATTTATTTGCTTTACATTTCGGATTTACTGAATACTTGTCAAAATTTCTCCGTGTCAATATTGCAATGGATGGCAAACAAAAGCCGTGCCTCCACTTTCTCATTTGGATGCGAGCAGCGTACCCTTGTACATGTACAGTCAGGCTCGTTAATTTGTTTTCTGTGTAAATATAAATTTAAAGGTGGAACAATTGTGTTACAGCCTACAACTGCAAACATTGTAACCTATGAACCTATACTTATGTATGGTTGTCAGAGAAGCCACATTTATTATTTAGGAACTAGCTTTTGCATGCGGCGTCGCCCGCGTCGAGATCGTAAATTATCCCACGGAACGTCATACCAGGACAAAAAGTCATTATCCTATGTCTAGATCTACCCCATGGCATAGTCTGACTTGTGTATCAATTTTATTAAAATCCGTTTATATTTTAAAGCGTGAAAGAGACAGACATTACGTTTTTTATGAATTTCGGAGTGAGAAAGGCCAAATATGTGGACACAGAAAAAGTTTGAAGAGACGGAAAGGACTAACCCGGAATGCACTGCGTCTGGTAAAACATCCAACATAAAAATTTACCAAGTTAGTACAGACCTACGAAACAATACAATTTCGACGTCGGAATCGAATCTGCAGCCATCATCATACTACAGATTTGTCGGAAGTTTTTCCAGCTGACTGTATCCACTTACAAGTTTTATAAGTCGTTATTCATAGTTATGTCACCTAACCTCTCTCGTTGTGCAAAATTATGAGGCCTGCGTTTTGCACAATGTGTTTTACGTGACGAGGGGACAAACAAACCAACCATCCTAACTATTTAGCTGACGCTAGTGATGGGTATTTAATCAGTTGAGTCTATCGACTATCGATTCTGTGCTTTAATAATTCTTCTACAAGGAAAGTCATAATCGTTAATTATTGAATAAGACATGTTACTTAATTTGATCAAGTAGGACAGTTATGTAAAAGTACTTACACTCAAATTACTTACTCATAATCCAGGCCAAACAGGCCCTAAAACATTATTAAAATATGTAATTATTCATTAGTACAACGTGTAAGAGAAAAAATGATGCGTCAATGATGAAATAACAATAATAATACGTAAGTTAGCATCACTAGATGAAAGACGGGGTTTCGTAACAACGCGACGAAGTCAGTCGATGTTAAGGCTACGGAGAAATCGACGCGTCCGCTTTCCCCGCACTAGGCACCGCGAGTTTAAAAAAAAAACGTTTAAAAATTTAAATATGAATCGAATAAACTCTTCCGTATTTTAAAGATTTTTACATGTATAAAATGTGTTCATGTTATTAACTAATTGATTATTGACGTGATAAAATGGACTGTAGTGACAAATGATTAAAATATGTGGAAGGAATTTTTGATTGATGTAAGTTTTTTTTTAAATAATTTATTGATGATCTATGGTTTAATTGAGACAAGTAACGTGTTTATTATGTCTCATCATTTATTTTATGACTTATTTTGACTGTAAATAATACTTAAATTCATGTCAAGGTGTAGTTATATGATTTTTGATCTCTATAATTAAGTCTTACATAAAAGTGTAACTGTTACACAATTATTATTCTCTTCTAAAGAAAGTTATCAAAAAGAAACTTTCAATATAGATAAACTTTTAAAAATGCTCTTTTTTTTCATTGAAGAATTTAACCTACGCCACTCAATGGAATGAAGCCAATTAATCACAGGCACTTGCGTTTGGAAAGCGAGCCTAACCTGATTGCCATAACATAGGATAGGAACCTATAAATATTTCTAATGGCCTGTAGTGTGTAGGTGCCTAGTCTATGGTGCCAGCCAGTAAAAAGGTCGACCGCGGTTGAAAAGGAAAAAAAGAAATTGCTTCCACAGCAATTATGGTCTTGCCAAGTTTAAGGGCCATTTTTTTGCCAGCGGCTTCATCCGCGTGGTGTGTTCAATACTGTCCTACGGGGTCGTAGTACTGGGATAAAAAGTATCTTATATTTTAATTCAGGTTATAAACTATCTGAGTGCTAAATTTCATCCAAATCTTTTTAGTAGTTTTTGCGTGAAAGAGTAACAAACATGCATCCATCAATCCTCACATCCTTCGCATTTATAATATTATTAGGATAGGACAGGATAATTTTATTATTATATTTAAAACCCTGTATCTAGTACGTTGATTTGCCTATAAAATTTGTTTAGGAACAGAAAGCATTTGCACATTTTGGAACCAAGGTCGTTTCGCTGACCTAGTGGCCACCATGTCAAGCAACCTTGGTTTTGCAAGGTTCCAAATTCCAAACATGTAATTAGCAGGTGAATCCTATGGCGAAGAACCGCTGTGAATACTGTGTGTGAAGTCCATGATTACACTTTACTGCTTTGATCTTTTTATTTTTTGAGTTTTATTTAATACTGTTTTATTTAAATGGCGTGCCATTGAGGAGGCCTATGTCCAGCAGTGGACTGCTATAGGCTGATGATGATTTAATACTGTAGGTATATCATTACAATTTTTATTCTAAGTAGGTAAGTATTAACTGCTACCCGCAACTTTGCCTGTGTGTTTTATGTGTTTCATGAAAAATTTTTGGCATGAAAAGTAACCAATGTCTTTAGTCGTTCAATCATGAGTTTTATTACAACCATTCCAAATTAATAATGTATACCGGGTGTAAACAGACCCTTCACGAAGCCGTCAACCAAGCATTCTGTACATCAAACTAAGTAACTTTACGCAAAAATTATTGCTGGGAAACGACTTTTTTTTTTGGGGTGAAAAATCACGTTTTACGGTAGGACTCGATGGAAAGCACTCAAAGCATTGTGCTGATGGATGGATTGTATAGTACGGGGGTCGTGGAGGTGTTTAAAGAAAAAATCTTACATTAAAAACATGTATTTAAAAAAAAAAACAAACAGTGCAAAAGTTGGAACTTTGACCCCCAATATCTCCGTAACTAGAAGGTTCCCAGATGTGGTCTAACCAAAAAAAATCGCAATGATAGTGAGCACAAGTGACTTTCGGTTATGTTAAGGGTATATTTTCACCCTTTATAGTTAATTTACTCTACTTAATAACTATTCTTATTAACAATTAAAAAATCCATGTATTAAACCAGATTATAAACTATCTGTGTGCCAAATTTCATCCAAATCCGTTAAGTAATTTTTGCGTGAAAGAGTAATAAATATACTCACAAACTTGGCATATATGAAGTGTGATTTCCGTAGTGTAACATACCTAATTTATCATGGATTTATAATACATTATGATGATATGTATTTCGACACGATTATATCATATTGGAATCGATTATGTAAAAAAATTGTCATTTTTTATTTTTTAAGTTTTATTAAAATATGTTGCACAATGCACCGGTTTCAGAGATCCAAAGTTGGCGACATAGCTCACAGAAAAAGCTAGATGTAGTGGCAATGCAATGGGCTGGCTATATTGCCCGTAGGACTAATGATCGTTGGGGTAGACGTGTTTCACCCAAAAAAAAGTCGTTTCTCAGCAATATTTTTTGCGTAGAGCTACTTAGTTTGATGTACAGAATACTTGATTGACGGCTTCGTGAAGGGTCCGTTTACACCCTGTATGAAATAAACTAACAACTAAATATAAGCTGACTAAATAAACAATAGAACTCTTGGCGTCAAAGTATTCCTTCACATCACTGTCATCCGGAAATGTGCCCAGAAAACTGACAGCATTGCCACGTTAAATGGCAATGCTAATTCTTTGGCCAAAGAAAGAGCCAGCCCTCTGGTCGCTTGAAGTTCGAACAGTTGGCGAGCAATTACCTTAAAAAGGAGCGTTACGTCACCAAACGGTTCAAAACTGTATCTACCAATTTTAGTAGGTATGAAAAATGGTAATGATCTATCGAAAGTATATTCAAATATCAATATACTTTCATTCAGTTCAGATGACACATTTCCAATAATGATTCAAAATCAAATGTCATATTAAAATCAAAAGCTGCTCTTTTTGAATGTCAAAATTACATTAATTCGCCATTTCTCAGTATTTTAATATTTCTAAGAAGAAGTGGCGGAACAGACTCCATAGTCTTTGAAAGTGATAGCCACTTGATTGATGATGATACCAAAACCAACGAATGATTAAAATACGATCAGTGGACGAAAGCTTCTTGGCAAGTCGTATTTTTCTAAGGACACGTTATTAACCCTTCAGTTAAAATTAAAAGCGACCGAAACTAAGGACTAAGGAGCTCGTGGCTAAATAATAAAAGCCGCTCGAGTCGATCTTCAGGTTAAGCCGCGCTTGCTTAGGTCGGTCCGTGGATAGGTGACCAGTGATCACCCATTACATACCTACTGAATTTCCCCCGTGCCTCGGAAAGCACGTTAAGCCATTGGTCGCGGCTGTCATTTGTAGATCTTTGACAGTCGTCACAGGTAGTGACCCGAAAGTCTGACAACCAGTCTTACCAAGGGGTATCGTATTACCCAGTACTAACTGAGTTGTGGAGGCCAGATAGGCAGTCGCTTCATGTAAAATACTGGTATTCAGCTGCATCCAGTAGGACTGAAAGCCGACCTCAAAATAGTTGGGAAAACGCTAGGCAGGCGATAATAGAGAGGAGGCCTCTGTCCCAGCAGTAGGACAATAATATGACAATATTTTTTTTATTTTTTATTATGGGAAATCATCAAATGATCCCCCTCCCCCCCTGCCGCTCTGGGCAGAGCGGAAGGGAGTGTTAGTCTTGTACTGACTAAAACCCATCCATGTTCCTTCTTTGCCCTTTATGTTCCAGGGCCGCGGTATCTCTTTCGAACAGTCCCGCAGCCCATAATTATAGGCTGATTATACTATGCATAACCTGTAACAAATGTTGACATTGACAATCATAACAAGACATGTCATCACACAATAAAATTTTACTGCGTTCTCAGTTTAAATTATTATAAAATGCTCCTGTAATAATGTTTTACTACTAATAATGATTAGTTACGGTTTGTTTACATCTATTGCTCGGAAATAGATAAATCAGTAAACATTACGTTTACATTCGATGGGTGGTAATATTATAAATTACTAGCGACCCGCCTCTGCTTCTGGGTCCAAAACTATTTATTTATTTAACAACTTATCATCATCATCATCATTATTTCAGCCGAAAGACGTCCACTGCTGGACATAGGCCTCCCCCAAGTGTCGCCACATTGACCGGTCCCGTGGGTCTCGCATTATTAACAATTTATGTACACACTAAATACAGAAAAGAAGAAAGGAACAGAAAATAGTACAAAAAAATTTCTTCCAGCATACCTGCGAAAGGAGATACTAAAAAAAGAGATGTAGACATAGTGTGTAAAAGAAGAAGAAAAAATGGAATAAATAAAACATAAAGCAGAACTATTTATACAGGGTGTAAGACCCTTCACATAGCCGTCAACCAAGCATTCTGCACAACAAACTAAGTAACTTTACGCAAAAATTATTGCTGGGAATCGACTTTTTTTTTGGGGTGAAAAATCACGTTTTACGGTAGGACTCGATGGAAAGCACTCATAGCATTGTGCTGATGGATGGATTGAATAGTACGGGGGTGGTGGAAGTATTTAAAGTAAAGCTGTTAAAAACTAGTATTAAAAAAAAAGTTGGAGCTTTGACCTCCTATATTACCCGTACTAGAAGGTTCCCAGGTCTAGAACAAAAAAATTATCGCGATCACGGGGAGAAGAAGTGCCTTTCGGAATCTCTGTCTTGTTACCTTTTTTTACATCTTAACGGCTAATCCGATTTAGATGTTTGACACAGAGGTAGACTAGACCATCGACTGCCTAATTCTTTACCCTGTTAGTAGGTATGTTTCTGGGAGATAATTCCAGGAAGGCGATGCGTCTATGGGATCCACAAACAGAGCAGATAACAGTGTCGAGTTTAATTATGATAACAAGCTAATTACTGTCTGTTTCTAATGACTATTGGGTTTAAAGATGACCTTTCCACCAGGCCCAATTGTTTGTCTCATTATCCTAATGTTCGCTACTGCCAAATGGAATAGGGGCATACCAGTGGCGAAGGTGCCATACAACTCGATTCCTTCTGGCTTCCCTTTGAAAAATGGCTCAGTCAGTAATATAATCACATTAAAGATATGTTCTTCGGCTTACCTTTTACAAAAATTGACCCTTCACTACTGGGGCATAGTTTAGCAATATCAGGCAGAGCCTGACTTTAATGCTATAGCCAACTATTGCCCTATACAAGAACGTCACCAGTACATGGTATGTACCTACGGAGAATTTTAACAGCAGACCAAGTGGCCAATCTTAGGTTTCGCGTATGGGATTATGGAAAACTTAATTGGGGCCATAAGCCTTTTAAAAAAAAAATACTTTTTTACTCAAGTCGTGTATGCGAATGGATAAAGTAAGAAATGAGTACATCAGATTCAGAGGTAGTGTGAAAGTGGCGCCGGTGACTGAAAAGATAAGTGGTAATCGGTTAGCTTAGTATAATGCGGAGACATGAGGAAAATGTCGTGAGGAAAGTTTTGAGTATGAATGTGGATGGGTATAAGAGTAGAGGAAGACTAAAGAAACGATGGATGGACTGTGTGAAGGATGAGGCAAGAAAGGAGGTGTCTGGTGAGATGACGAGTAATAAAGAAGTATGGAAGAAGAAGACATGCTGCGCCGACCCCAAATAAATTGGGATAAGGGTAGGAAAATGATGGCTGAAGTTGTGTACCTATTGCCTGAGATCAGAAGAGATACCAATGACAGTTATGTAGGTCTTGGTCCAGTCAAAGCTAGGTGTGTCCATGGAGTTTCTCGGCCCTTCTTCTCCATAGAGATCTATGTTTTGGAACTGGCAACAAACTTCAACTTTCTGACTACCTGACCAATTGCTTGAAAGAGCCTGTAAATATGTTACTTGAAATTAATGCGTTGAGTTTATGCATCATTTGGTAACATTATTGACCCAATGCTTAGTGCAGTTTTTCCGAAAGTAATTTCTCTCTATGTGTCTGGATTTGTGACTGACTGGTGATAAAAGGCTGGACCCCTATTACTTGGGACTTAAACATAACTGGCGAAATGTGGGTGTACCTAATAGTACACCCACATTTTGCAAGTAATGCCTAATCCTTCGGGGATTACAGGTGTAATGTTGTGTTATGCTTAGTGCAGTTCTTCTCTCAAGTGGAATTTTGCTATAGTTACTACACTGGCAGCCTCTTTGTAATCACAGTAAGATGTACTCCAGTGGCTTCTCCTCATCCCCTGACAGAATTGACTAGTGCAAAAACAGTTCCTTCACCTCTTAATTCTGTTTCCATTATGCATTTGCCTCCATCTCAACTAGGCCCAATTTTACAAGTGCGCAATTTTTTATATCACTCCGCCATTTAAATTATATCAAATACGTGCGTAAATATTTCCCTGTCAATTAACATTCACTAAAAAAAAGGTCTTTGTAACGATAAATGAGTTCCTAACTTCCTAGATATATTATTTTTAAAGAGACGTGGACGTGTAAGCATGCGAATTAGGTCTACATAGATTGGACTTGGATTTCTAGCAGTTTTGACGCTGTCGGAGGCCTCCTTGTATTAGAATTTTCGATTGTTATTCCCAGTTTACTTGTCGTTTTTTACTATGACTAAAGAGTATGCCTAGTGCTTAGTTTCTGATGGGCTGCGCATTTAAATATCTGCTGAATATACAAATTTGACTCAACAACATTCTTCCTGCCAGTCTTCTGGGTTCATTTTTCAAGTCACTGCATTCTCTTCGCTTTTCGCCTCTCGGCCATGTGAACGTAACCAGGCCGGTCCATCCAATGATTTTTTTCAGGACTCTATTCAGTCAAAGTTATATGCTCAGATCCTTCTAGATCATTCCTATCACATCTATTTTTGGGATTACCATGGTGATCCTAAATTATAGTCTTTTGTTCGGTTATTTTGGCACCAATCCTTAATAGAGCGCGAGTCTATTAGTATTTATTATTGTTTATTGAACGAATCTTACTAATAGATTCGTTCAATAAACTATTATAAATGCGAAAGTTTGTGAGGATGCATGAATGGTTGTTACTCTTTCACGCGAAAACTACTAAACGGATTTGGATGAAATTTGGCACATAGATAGTTTATAACCTGGATTAACTTATAGGATACTTTTTACCTCGGTAGTATGATCCCGTGGGACAGTTACCCAACTTCACGCGGGCGAAGTAAATTATAAAAATGGGCGAAGATTTTACTCGCGAATCAACGCTTTTTAGCTTGAACTCACACTCCTGGGCAAAAGCCTCCTTCCACTTTCCTTGATGTTATGCTTCTCCAATTCATATGGAAGCCCTCCAAGGCGGTCCGCCATTTTTTCCGGAGTTCTCTTTGGTCTGCTGTCACCCTGTCTAGTCTCATCATTATTATCATCGACCACCTAGTAACCCTATTTCCAGCAGCGGATATCAACAGTTTTATATCCTACTAGATTTTATAAAGCAAAAATGGATAGTTACGCAGTCATTCACCCAGTCTGCATAGACCCACCACGTCATATTGTTTCCGTACATTTCAAGGTCTAAATAAAATAGTAATTTTCCAATGTCAGGGTCAGCGTTTATGAAAAAAGCTTGCGTTTAAAAGCGCCGGCGCATGTCAGTATTGGTTTAGTCGATCACTATTGGTTCTGTGGATGAGTCTTTGATTTTAAAAATAGAATACAGTGTTGTGATATCTAGTCTAGGTAAGATGTTTTTGTATTTTTTTTTTTAATTTTAGCAATATTTGACGAAGGTGTTTTTTTGTGTGTGAATTAACAAGGAATTTCATTGTGGAAGCCTAATTAAAATTATAAGTCTAAGAAAATATTTAAAACAATTTATTTTAACAAAATTTCCCAGAAAAACGCTGTTTATTTTTACAATTAAATAATACATAAATTACCAGAATTCAGGAGCAAACTCAAAATTAATAAATAAACAAGGTAGTTATATAAGTGTGCAAACACAAAACAAACAAAACATTTATTGTTTGTCCACAATTCATTATGTAGCTGCAGATTACGTTAACGACGACCAATCATGGATATCTAATTAAAATTATATAACAATTAGCACGTCGCCCGCGACTTCGTCCGCAAAAATTTTGATAGTTCGGTTAATTTGCATGAAATAAATATAATTTATAGCCTATAGCACCACTAATAATTTAGCTTTCTGCCAGTGACATAATTTTTAGAATTGCATCATTAGTTCCGGAGATTACCCCCAATCAATAAAAGTCTTCAATACTTAATTAAATTGCTAAGTACTTAAACAAACAATTCACAATTTGAACTTATTAAATACGCAATCATAAAATAGGTTTATTTGATTCAGCTACTTTCAAAGCTGCAATGTCATCGTGATTTTTGTAAAAAAAAAAAAACAAACTCGATAATGCTGAATTTGCGATTTCCCGGGTTAATGAAACTGATTCAGTCATCCAACTTTTAAAAAATAACGAAGTTTCTACAGGCGGGAAAAGTGTTAAGTACCTTCATAATTTTTTATACAATACTATCCAAAGATAATCAAATATCTACGAGCGATAGACGGTACAAGACGAAGAAAATCGTAAAACAATACTTGTTCCTACTTAGCAACAGATCGGTCTGTCAAGTGTCATACGCCCGCTTGTCAGGTAGCATTCATGTGTCAAATTCAAACATGTTCGGAATCATTTTTGTATGAAAATGTTCCTAATGTCCGCTCTATCGGTCTGTCCAATCTCTTTGGGAGTATCTAATGTGTCAATTTAGTAATTATTGAAGGGTGTTTATTTATTGACCCGCAACTGCGTCTACGTGAATTTTGTATTCCAATATTAATTTTGTTAAGTAGTATAAAATATCTGGGATGAAAAGTAGCTTTAGTCCTTTTCCAGCTGTGCTAGGACCCAGAAAAGGAAACTACTTAACCGTTATACAGTGTGTACACAGACCCTTCAGATAACCGTCAACCAAGCATTCTGTACATCAAACTAAGTAACTTTACGCAAAAATTATTTCTGGGAATTGACTTTTTTTTTGGGATAAAAAATCACGTTTTACGGTAGGACTCGATGGAAAGCACTCAAAGCATTGTGTACGGGGGTCGTGGAGGTGTTTAAAGTAAAAATGTTACATTAAAAACATGTATTTAAAAAAAATGTGTTCTGTATGGTGTCCGGACGTAAAGAATAGCACCATCCCATATCTTCCCGTGGGTGTCGTAAGAGGCGACTAAGGGACTTACCAGAGAATGGGCAGCAGCGTTCTCTGTGTTTTATAACAACCATACTGCGATCGCCAACCCGCCTGCCAAGCGTGGCGATTATGGCAAAACCCCCCTTCTTGGGGGAGGCCTATGTCCAGCAGTGGACGTCTTTCGGCTGAAATGATGATGATGATGATGATGATGATTTAAAAAAAAAGCTTGTGATAAAGTCGGAACTTTGACCCCCAATATCTCCGTAACTAGAAGGTTCCCAGGTATGGTGTAGAACTAAAAAAATGATAGCAAAGACGGGGAGAACAAGTGCCTTTCGGTTATGTTAAGGATATTCACAATATTAACACCAGAAATAAGGACAAATTACGAGCTCCATTTCACCGGCTTCATAAGGTACATAACTCATTTGTTGGGCTTGGTATAACTTTTTATAACATGCTGCCCTCTTCTTTGCTAGATTTGCCTTTTAATGCGTTTAAAACTAAAGTAAAATCCACCCTTTGTTCAAAGGCATACTATTGTATCAATGACTACTTAAACGATAAGAATAGTTGGTCGCTGTGATTAACTCAAGACAATGTTTGTGTTCTTTCTCCAGAATTAGCTTTCCTACTGACAGGTTAGGTACAGTTTTAATTGTTATTAGTAATTGTTTACTTATTTTACTTCGATGGGGCTAGTTTATCATTTCTCACTTCGAGCTACAGCAATTGCCTTATGTAGGCGGGCACGCCCTTTATGCCTGGAGGCTTTTATTTAGGTATTAAGTTCTATTTACGTCTTTTTTTTTATGTTGAAATTTTTATCTGCTTGAGTACAGTTTGTTCATTGTTTTGTTGGTATACTGGCGCGTGCTAGCTAACGTATGGTAAGTGTGTAATGTAATCCAATGTTTTGTGTTTCGTAATGTTAATTACTTTGCATACGTACGTATGCAAAGTAATTACGAATTTAAATAATTAAATTACGAATACGAATTTAATTAAATAATTAATTATTTGTATAGAATCAAGTTTATATAACTAAACAGACAGACGTGCTGCTGGGGAGTTTGTTCCACCACTTCTTCTTCCCAGCTAAAGCACTAGGAAGTGGTGACGGGCGGGCATTTTTGGGGGACTGTCTTATGTAACTTTGACGTTCGAAAAGTGCTGATTTTCAGCCTAGTTTGAATAAATGACTTTTTTGATTTTGATCTATTTACATCCTTTACAGTAACTTTTGCATTTATATCTAACCCACATTAATGGGCCACGGGAACGTACTACCATTACTGCTACACCAAAATATCCGATGTAACCTAGCCTAACCCATAGAAATATAAAAAATAAACATTAATCTCCTTCTTACTTATATCTATGAACCCAAAAGTCTACCCGGGTGTCTCCCGAAATCCTTTCTGCCGCGTCGTAAAAGGTAGCGGACAGGATACCATGTCTGTCTACTCCCTTTTAGAGCTAATTTTGTATTTATTTCGATAAATACGAAAGTAGCTTAAAAAGTAAAAGAAAAGCACACATACGTGTGTGCTTTTAGTAATTAGGCGAAATATCGATGACTTCCGCATCGGGTACAGTACAGTCAATTGAAAAAAAACCGTTTTTTTTTTAAATGAGATAATACCACAAACACGTCAACAATAAAAACACAAAACATTCTGACTAATTCTTGTCAAGTTGTCATTGAACATCGTAAACGTCAAAATGACTAGGCTTATTTTACAATTACAGTGACATTATCTGTCTTAAAAAATAATAATGCCATACTTATGAGGAAACCCTGTGGTCGTTATAAAACACGTCACGTGAGAGAACGGTCTGCGCGGGCGCACCGGCCGCGGCGGCGGCGCATGGGCAATTCATGGCATGTAATGGCGATGCTGTTGCGTATGCATCGAAAGGTGTGGAAATGACACCCGAATAAGATTGCTGTGGTGCATTCGTGAGCGTTTAGTTTTGAGCGATACTCTGATTTCTGATCCTCGTGTGTATTGCCTGATTATCGGTTGTCATGCACAAGAAATAAAATTTCTTCTATTTAGTGGTCATGCTGATGCTTTTCTCATTTGCTCATGACATCCACATTTCTATACCACAGGACATATGATGTGGAGAACTAAGAAGCTAGAAGTCAAAATAAGACTGAGGATAGCTTCTTCTTTCGTTTTCGTGTGGTTAGTGAGGATAGCTGTTAATGAGAGTAAACGCTGATAGGTGCTAGGAAGAAAGTGAACTCTGATGATGAAATGAAATGACAGTTATCTAGGTATGTACCTACATCTTAGTTACTGGGATAGGCAAGGGCAGGCAAGGATGATGGGTATCAAGTTTAAGTTTTCTTACGTTTGTCAGATCTTAGCAATCGGCAAGGGACAAACTTAAATATTTACAAGACTAGGGTGTTACTGGAAGAATAATTTAACATTTAGAAAAGTGGAAGGAATGGGGGAGGCCTTTGCCCAGGAATGGGACAGATCTTTTTTTGTTAGCCGCCTGTTTGTGTGCCCGAGCAAAGGCTTGCCTTTTCTCCTTCCAAGCGTCTCTGTCTGTGCGATATCTGGCCATGTGGAACAGATCAGGCAAACAATAAAAAAACTGATTGCGAAAAAAATCTTGAACCCTTGATAAAATCTCACCCAGAGGAAAACTGAAGAGTAGTTTATTGATCTAGGAAAGTGTGTCACTGTCATTCTCATTATTTTGTGCTAATACAGATGGTATCTTTTGTTCATTAATTAGTTTCCCTTTTACAACAATAAATCCGGTCAATAATTATAGTCGAACAATCGATTACTTAATTTACTTCATTACTTAATTGGCTGTAAAAATGTAATGGTAAGATTTTTTCTATTGTTTTTGAAAAATAAGTCTTAGTCACGTACTACTAAGTGGTATTTATTTATTTGTGAATCATCAACTAACATAAACAGATCGGTATTGTTTAAATGTTGACAGTTAGGTACCTTCCTAGTTTTGCTGTACAATACAAGGATCTTTTAACTGTGGCTAAACTGAACTAATGCCGCCATTTTGATTTTTCATTAATCCGTTTTTTCAAAAATGTGTGACCTGTCAACGTCATTGAAGCGCCAAAATAATCTAGCAACATAGTACCTAGGTACACATGAAATAGCCTTGAAAAGGCAATCTTACACTAGTAGAAGCTATACACTGGTGTAGGAACTCTGGTGTTACCTGTATAAGAACTTCTCTATTCAGACCGAACTTCAACAATGAAAAATGAACCCGATCAGCAAATCTAAACCCCGTTCAAGAGTGTCAGTGCCTTCAACCAACTTATCTGTGCAGGCGGGAAAACACAGAACTAAAATAAATGTACCAAGTTTGACATATCGATGCAAATTTTCTTGACAAGCAACGCCACCTTGAACTGCACACTAAAAGTGGTCACACTATAGCAATTATGCCGCTGACAGCACCTGATCGCGTTTAGTTTCATTAGCGAAATTCGAACATAAACAGCAAGGAATGAATTTACTTGAAATATGACCCTGAACTTTGAGATAAACATCAGCTCTGTTCATCACAAGTTCACAACGCAGTAACATGATGACTTCTGATAAATCTTTCTGTTATTCCGAGTAAGAATATCATTATAGGTAATACAACAATGTTGTTGTCTTGGAATAATGAAAACATTCTTGGGAATCACGGGCATGGCCGCAAGTAGTACAGCCGCCAACACAGTCATCAAGCTACTTCATCTGTCAAATTACTTGAATAGATTTTCAAGTTTATCACTAAAGCATTAGGTTCATGGTTGATTGGGAAAATTTGACAGTTTCGAGTAGCTTGATGCGCTTGCATCTGTACAAAGTGCATCACATAAAAAAATCTGATAAAGTCAGATTTATCGAACTTCATAACTTTATAAGATTTTAAACTATCATGGTCACTAACATTATTACTTAAACAGGAAACGGGATATTTACCATGTTTACTATTTTTGACGAGTTCCCGATATTTCGGCTCTGTTGCAAGCACCATGATCACGGATAAACTGAAGTTATTGCGGGTGGGTGTTTATGAGCAGACAAATCGGTCTACCCTCTTTCTTGTTCGTTTTTTGCACTCAGTGCCGCTACCACTGTCACTCGCAACTCGATTCTGTTCCCGACATACGAAACTCACTGTGTCCGCTCGCGAACTTTTTTCCGCACTTTTTCGCTTTTTACATAGCTGGACCACTGGATTCCAAGCTCTCGACAGTTGAAACCCATCTTCCCGGTTGAAGTTCCAATATTTGGTAATCTCAATGGCTTCTCTAACCAGTCTAGGAATATAGTGGCGTTCTGTCGAGATGACCTGAGGGTTATGTAACTCAATCCAGTGGTTCGATCCAGTGGTTGGAGGATTCCAGGAGATGTTGAGCAATGGCCGATTTTTGGGTGTCGTTGTTCTTCACCACCCTGATATGTTCCGATATTCGACAAGCTACCGTACGTTTCGTCTGACCGATATAAAACTTGCCACAACTGCAGTCTACTTTATAAACACCGGGCTTTTCCAGCGGAAATTTGTCTTTCGGCGAACGCAGCATCTGAGACACTTTTTTGAAAGGAGTGAAGATAGTCTTTACGGCGTATTTCCTAAGAATGTTGGCAACCTTATCTGTCACTCCCCTCACGTACGGCAAAAATGCTGGCTGCCTCTCAACCTCGCACTTCCGGTGCTTACAACCAGGTTCTGGTTTAGGCTGCGCGGGTTTCACTGTATATCCATTTCTCTGTAGGACTCTCTGCACATGTGTTAGCTCAGCACGCAAATGTTCCTCGTCGCATAGATCATATGCGCGGTTGGTGAGTGAAAAAACGAACAAGAAAGAGGGTAGACCGATTTGTCTGCTCATAAACACCCACCCGCAATAACTTCAGTTTATCCGTGATCATGGTGCTTGCAACAGCGCCGAAATATCGGGAACTCGTCAAAAATAGTAAACATGGTAAATATCCCGTTTCCTGTTTAAGTAATAATGTTCATAACTTTAGTAATTCTAATTTACTGATATTACTTAGAAAATGGTTGCAATCGAATCCGATAGTTGTTTTTTTTTAATTGAGAAATGCGAAGCTGATGATTTTAGCCGCGAAAACTGTTGAATAGTTTGACAGACGTCAAATCTGTCCTACGGTCGTGCAGAATTGTAGGCTTTGTTTTACCAAGGACAAACAAAAAATATCGACTCTAATTACAATAAAATCGTAGATAAAGTCTCATCAGTCTTCAAAACAAAAAAATTAGCCTGACATGACATGATGACACTGACACACTAATTCGATCGTCCAATTAGCACAAGAATCGATGTAAAGCAACGATATTTTTTAACAATTAACGTTTTACATTCATTAAAATTATGCAAAATGGCAATTATTCAAATAGATTCATTGTAAATTATGATAATTTGCAAGTTTTAATTGGTACGGTAGGCAACACATCAGTGGAAAGAAAACCAGTATAAGCTGGCCTTTTACTCTATTGGAACTTCGAGCTATGCCAGGCCAGCTTAAGGTCAAAGTTACCACTGAAATGCGGCCTAATATAGGTAGGTATACAACATTAGTTTTAGTACATGCGAAACCTGGAACACGTGTCTAGTATTTTTATGTAAAGAATCGTGCAGGAGGCGTGTGGCCCAGCAGTCGCGAGGAGGCAGATTCCTTCAAACAACGGTTAGGCACACTTCAGACATTTATTCCTCTACAGATTTTGCTATGTACAACATTTCAAAACTGTATCATGAAAGATGACAAAGTTATTAGCTTGTTCTGTTACCTGGTTGTCCGCACAAAAACGTGGTCACCAAGCGTCGTCTAATAATATGGCAGTAGCTACCTAAATGATTGCGATAGGTACTTGGTGTCGCTAGGTGTCCAAATTGTAACCTTTTTTTAAATATTTTTGGGACAAAATATAACATGGTTTAAAAATAATTGGAATCGATTCAGTTACATATTCTGAACAAACTATATTCAGGTTTCGCATATACTAAAAATAATGTTCTACAACATTATTTTCGTGATTTGATGACTAACTAGTCATTCAACCTCCTAGTTTTCCAAATTGGTTAGTTTTTTTCTTATTTGTGTACATTTTCTAGTTTTAATGAATTTCCCGGTTCAGTCAATTTTAATTTGATGGAATTCGTTTTTTTTTTGGTATTTTGACGTCCATTCATTTTGATTGAACAGTAGTTACCGCATTTTAATTTGCCTGACGTGTTGATGGGTACGGCTAGGAAATAATAACTTGATGTTTAAATTAATCTAAGAATAATATCTATTACTAGGCACGTATATGTAGATAGACTACCTCGTTGGTCTAGTGGTCGCAAGAGCGACTGCTGACCATGATGGTCCTAGGTTCGATTCTCAGGTCGGGCAAAGTGTTATTGGGTTTTTCCATTGAAAATTTCTCAGTAGCAGCCACCGGAATCTGGATGTGTACCCGGTTGATGGCAATAGGCTCGCCCCCTATTACATGGGACTTAACATAACTGGCGAAATGTGGGTGTACTATTAGGTACACCTATGCCTAACCCTTCGGGGATTACAGGCGTGATGTTATGATTATGTACACGTAGATATGGAAAATGAATGAGAAAGTTTTAATGTCGCCTGTACCTTCTACTTGAATGAAAACTTTAAAATCTTAAATTGTTTTCTTGCGCTTCTAATCGTGCCGTAAATCAATAACTTATTAAATAAGGATACCTTTTCCGTTTTATTTAAAACCTCATTTCGTCATTTGATGATATCCCATCCGAAAAAAAACCCGCGTCTTCGTCCGCAAAAATTGTGATAGCTCGACTAATATGCATGATATAATTATAATTTATAGCTTATAGCATCCACGAATAATGTAGCTTTCTGCCAGTGAAAGAATTTTTAGAATCGGATCAGTAATTACAAACAAATTTTACCTCTATACCTACCGACCCCCCGACTGACCTGTTTTACCTTTATACTAATGACTAACTTAATATGTTTTAAATCAGTTTTAATCCTTCCAAAAGATTTCAACGCGTTCCTATGAGGATGAAGAAAATTTGAAAAAGATTTCTTTATCTTTGTAACAGATTTTTTTTTTTACGGGCTTATTCTATTGTATCACAAACTTTCAATACAAAATAATGTAAGTAAAACTAAAGTACTGTCAAATTATTGATTAATTGACTTTTTTAACAAGCTCATGCGTCTATCGCGATTAATTGCAATCGGCATCTTCTGTGTTCGTTGGCCGCGTCCACATCAGTCTTGTCAAGGTAGGGTTGCACTATCATCGAAGCCAAATAACTTGGCTATGGTTTAAGGTAGAAGCGCCAAAGTAGCCCGCGAAATTTAAATTTTCTTACGTTTGACTTTTTAAATAGTCAATAAATAAAAAAAAAAAGTTTTTTATTTGCACCTTCAAGTAAAAATATGGTTCACAATAAAAATAGGCCTTAAGGTAATAAAGTTGTATGTTAAGAATTCCATCCAAAGGATTAAATGAACTTAGAAGGTTGTATTGATGATTTTAATGATTATAATTCTGTGAACCTCGTGAAAGCCGAGAAAGATAAGAAAATCAAGTATCTTGACTTGGCTCGCGAGGTTGTCGGATGTGAGATGTGGACTCAGCGATCATTGTTCCGATAGTCGTATCGTCCCATGGCTTAATTGCCAAGAGCCTCGACCAATACCTGATGAGGCTCTCGTTAGGCAGCTGGATCAAGGGCATTCAGAAAGCCGTACTCCTAGACACGGCTCGTATTGTTAGGAGGTTCCTCTCTCCGGAGCCCTGACCGCCGGTAGCTTGGACCCTGTTCCCGATACCGATGGGCTACATTTTTTTATATTTTTAAATGTTTTTCATATATTTTTTTTATGGAATATTTAAAAACGTAAATAATTTGTAAAAATATAAATAAAAGAAATAATAATTCTGTAACTACATACATACGTGTTACGGCTGCGAATCATATTTTGTTTCACATATAGCCTGAAACTGACCTGCAAATTAAAAAAAAAAACCTAAGAAAATTTGAATTTCGCGGTTTACCCTGGCACTTCCACCTTAAACAGTCTCGTGCCGTGAATGCACATGTTAGTGGCACAGATTATTGATCTTAGCCAACCCATCACTACGCTAGATATATTCCAGCAGTCAGCGATTGCAGCTCCATGATGTTTTACGAATGTAAAACAAACCTTGACTAATTGCATTCTTACAAGGTGAATGTCAAGGCTGCCTTCAAGACAACTTAAAAAAAGAATTTCACGCGAGTTCATTGACACCGTACCGTAAAAAATAAGATAAAACCGAATCTTCATAAGTTTGGCTCGTGTATGTAATCTTTGTTGGCAAATATCTGTGTCACTGAAAGTCGGTCTATGGTTGACCTTGTTTTTAATAGTTTTTTCGAGAAATTCTTGCAATACGAACTTACTTTTGCGGCTGAAAAATTCAATAGGTAGGTACTTTGCTTGAGTAAATAATAAAATCAGAGACCTTTTGTAGGAGCTTTAACGATTTTATAATTAAAGTACTTGTTTCACAAATAATATTTTCATAGTTTTGATGATACTGATTACGTTAGCTGCAAACAATTTAACTAACATGTTGTGTTTACGTTACGAAAAACGTCAAAATTCGTACTAAGGCCTCAGACGTTTTGTAGTATTCAGCGTTTTTATTACACGTGGTGCAATCACAGAGCTATAAGTTCAAATTGTTGATATCATGTTGTCTTTTTTTTTGCAATAATAACGTGCAGCCTAAGTACCTAGGTACCTACTCAAGTTACTTGATGACTCAGTCTTAATGTTAACCACGACTTGCATTTAATTTATGCGTTTGTTAATTAAATGAGTACTTTGTCATTGTACCAGCTGCATATCTACGTAGGTAGGTATTTTTAATTCTGCTAGGTTCCGTGAATATTCTTGTAAGTCAAGTGCAGGTTCTTTTGCTTTTTTAAAAAACGAAAAAAAGGAGGTTCTCAATTCGACGCGCGTATTTTTTTTAAATGTTTTTGAATGATTCTTTTTTTAAGTGTCACAATCAGAATAAAATGTAAAATTACTGTGGGAATTAACCTTACTTGTATTTCATTTATTGTTTTCATTGTATTTGCAGGTGGGCCAGTCATTCTGATTGGTCTTGGGTTTTGTTTATAATCAAGGAATTTATTCTAAAACAACACAAATCCTTTTTTTAATACTTAGCCCTACTCGACTGTATCGTGGGCGTGTTTACAAACATTTAGAACTCACATACCTACCATACACAAACAGGCAGATCCGGAACAACTACCTGTAGGTCATATAAATATTTGTTCCGTGCGGGGATCGAACAGCGACACGCAGTGCAGCAGCCAATCGCTCAGACACTGCATCAACCGTGTCGTCACGTCACGTCACACATCCATTGAGTTAGCATTTTCCAGCAAATGGGTTACTTTTTAGCTATTGAAGACTTGCTTCCCCACGTTTTCTTCACCTAACCCTAAAAAGCTGACCCGTCGTAAAATATTGCGATAAACGTGATCGTGGCGATTTCGTAATACTTAAGTACCCAGTCCTATTGTTTTCTTTGCATCACAAAGAGTAAAACAACAAGTTGTATTTATATCAGTTTCATCATTCATCAGCTTATGAGCAACTTCAACTAGATATTATGAGATACCAAGGTCAGAAGAAGGTCCACTCAATTGTTTAACTGTTAGCCCTCTAGCCCACAAACGTGAACTTAATTATATCTACAACATTATTTTTAGTATATGCGAAACCTGAATATAGTTTGTTCAGAATAAGTAACTGAATCGATACCAATAATTTTTAAACAATATTATATTTTTTCCCAAAAATATTTAAAAAAGTTAAAAGTTGGACACCGAGTGACTTTGAGTACCTATCGCAATAATTTAGGTACCTACTGCCAAATTATTATTATCACTGAGCTCTAGACGACGATGGGGGCACGCGCGACGCACTGCGTGGTAACCGCGTTTTTATGCGGACAACCAGGTAACTGAACAAGCTTACAACTTTGTGATTTTTCAAGATACAGTTTTGAAATTTTGTACATAGATTCTTTACATAAAAATACTAGACACGTGTATCAGGTTTCGCATATACTAAAACTAATGTTGTACCTATATCTACGGTTGATTTGCCTAGACAATCTACTACGGTTGGGCTTCTTACTTCTTCAGTATGAATACTTGTTGACACACGGTGCGGTAGTACTAGGTTAGGTACGGCAACGTACGAAGACACGGCGCGCGGCGCGGTGTCGCATGTCGTAGTGTTGGCTGCCGTCGTGGGTAGAAGAACCAAATTGAACTGACAACCTCTCGCTAGATTTTCCAAGTTTCATCCCGTAGCACTATTACCGCTTATTTCAATAAACCGCGATTCGCCTATCTTATACAGGGTGGAAGGGACGCCGACGCTTAAAAAAACTGCAGTACCTATAAGGTTAAAATCCTGTATCCTGTATGGAAAAGCTGTTTTTTTTTATTATCGATGGATAATTCCTATGTAGGGTGGGGGGAGGGTTGAGAATGATGTACTGTATAACTGATAACCGTTTTATCCTGTATACTTATCTATCCTAAAGAGTCAATTTCTAATTTATTAACCACTGTCTGTGTAGTTACAGCACTGATAACAATATTTGTGTCACTTGTTTAATTTAGTACTTTACAATTGTTTTTTTTACCTTTGTATAGATTCTTTTTTATCAACTGTTTGTAAATGTGTGAACATTGTAGGCTTTGTAAATTCCCAGCTGCTTGTTAACTTTTTATTTTGTTCTATATTTTTTGTGTAGTAAGCAACGACTTATTGTCGGGCCTACGCTGTCCCCCCATACTTAAGTACAAATGCTGTATCCATGATATTAATGTAACACCAAATGATTTGAAAAGAGTAACCATGGAGTTTCTTGCCGGTTCTTCTCCGTAGGAAACGACCAACCCGAACCGTGCACCTTTTTTTTCGACGTTTTATAAGTGCCCATCTAGGCCTATGTAAAATAAAATATTTTGATTTTGTCTTATCCACCACAGCGTTAAATGTCATTGCACTCACTAATTAGCCAATTGCGATAATAAACAATCAAATGCATAATTAAAAACGTCAGCACTTCCAAGCAAAAACGATTGACTCGTAATAACATCACGCTTCGTCCCCAAGGCGCGGCGGCAGAACTGCGTTAGTAAACTCGACGGAGATTCTGTTACTTGGTCACGATCTTCGTTTAGATTGGCGCGGTGCATGCATAAGTAATTAGTAGTTAACTAACGAGTAAGGTAATTGTTGTCTTTGTTCGTTTTTAGAATCTTTGTAAAGATACCTGAGAGCTAAAGTTTTATGTTAGTACTATTATGTTATCTTAGTGATATTTAAACAAATGCCCTCAATGAGACTCTTGCACCCGTATCTACAACATTATTTTTAGTACATGCGAAACCTGAATATACTTTGTTCAGAATGAGTAACTGAATCGATTCCAATAATTTTTAAACCATGTTATATTTTGTCCCAAAAATATTTAAATAAGGCTACAAATTGGATACCGAGCGACACTAAGTATCTATCGCAATCATTTAGGTACCTCCTGCCAAATTATTATTATCAATGAGCTCAAGACGTAACTGGAGTCACGCGCGCGGGTACACCGCGTGGTAACCACGTTTTTGTGCGGACAGCCAGGTAACAGAACAAGCTTATAACTTTGTGATTTTTCATGATACAGTTTTGAAATTTTGTACATAGATTCTTAACATAAAAATACTAGACACGTGTTTCAGGATACTAAAACTAATGTTGTATAAACAAGTCAAAGTCATTACTTGAGTAAAAGTATTTTTTTATTCTTAGTAATTAGAACCGTCAAAAGTTAGAATTCTTAGGTTGGTTTGTTTGCTTTCTTTGACCGTTCTTACTTCGTTTAAATTCTTGTCTATTGCATTAAAATGGTATAAGTAGGTATACAATGTAATTACCTCTGTATATATACATAAGTAATTACAATTATTTTAAAGTACCCTTAACGAAGTCGAAAGGCACTTGTTGTCCCCGTCATTGCAATATTTTTTTACCCGACTACGGTGAAGCCAAAAGGAATGGTTATGATTTTAGCAGTCTTAAGTATGTATGTTTGTATTTACTTATGTTCCTCCGATTTTGATAAATAAGGTGTTAAACGATTCGTTATTATAGCCCGGGTAACAAAGGCTACATTTTGACCGACTTCACCAATAAGACTCGATTTCACCTTGTACACCCCGAATTTAATTAGAGCGTGATTTTTCAGTAGTTGAGTTTTTTAGTTGTAGTATACCACCAAAAAATTGTTTGTTTTTGAGTTTATGCTTGGTTGACGGCTTTGTGAAGGGTCCGTTTACACCCTGCACACATGTAGGTACACCCACTTAGCTACCTACCCGCCGGTGAGGTGGGCAGACGACATTGTTGCCATTGCGGGTAAAACTTAAGTAAGCCAAATCATTAAAAAAAAAAATCCTGGATGAGGCTGGCACAAAACCGTGGATCTTGGCATAAACAAAGAGAGGCCCACAACCAGTTGTGGGTGAAGTCGGGCAGTAGATGATGATGAACACCCGCCAGGAGATGCGTGTAAAAAGCTACTTTATAAAAATACACACAGCTTCCTAATTTTTTCTCTCAATGTAATTGCTATATGGCTACATTATCGACGATACGATCTGATTGTTTATTCCTTTGTAAAAATCATCGTGTCTAATTGATTTTATAGCTTTTTTTTCTATTTCATGACGACATGCTTCCTGAAGAAGTACTTTAACACTTAACTATTTTAAATGGATGTTATAAAATATTGATCTGTGAAGGACGTTTTTTTTATTACTAAGTCCTGACAAAGGATTTGATATCGTACTGTTTCCTTCTGGTAGCTTTGAAATGGACAATGAGTGAAAAGATGAAAAGCATTTGCCCCATTTTATCTGATTTGCGTATCGAATCAAATTTCATAAAGTAATTTGTATACTAAACGTAGAACGCAATCACGACGCTCAGCAAACAGAAGACTGAAGTCACGTTGTTACCTTTGCACACGATTCTTGCGTTTGTATCGAAAGCCGCCATGGCGCCATTTGGAACCACAGTATTAAGATGACGTACAAAAAATAGCACAAACGCAAATGTAACTCGCGTTTGTATCGATACAAACGTGTATTTGCTAAAACGTGTTGATAACGCGCAGAGGACGCGCTGATCAAAAACGCGCGTCGTTAGCTCATAAAAAAGACGTGGTGTGCAAAGGCTCTTAGAGCAGTTTACGCGTTTATTTTTAATTTGGCGTCTGCTGGACTGTTCCCGTTTTCAGAGAGTTACATAGGGAACTGCCTCATTGCTCGACTGCTAAGCATGAAGTCCTGAGTTATATTACCGGGTCGGGCAAAGTCTTATTGGTTTATTCCATCAGGAATTTCTCAGTAGCAGCCACGGAGCCTGGATTAGTGTCCGGTTGATGGCAATAGGCTCGCCTCCTATTACATGGGACTTAAACATAACTGGCGAAATGTGGGTATACTAGAAGGTACACCTCTGCCTAACCCTTTGGGGATTACAATCGTGATGTTATGATGTTTACATACCTAGTTGATTTATCTTTGGTTACATAGAAAACAGGCGTGGAAGGGCAATCGGCGCTAAAACGGTTTCCACGTATTCAGTATATCATTCTGAGCCCCCCACATAGAAAAATTTCATAGGTTATTAAAAAAAAACATCTGTTTCCTACAAAAGTGCAATACCTATACAGTTAAAATGTATGGAACAGCAGATTTATTTTTAAATAATGAATTAAAATTTCTGTTAAAAATCATACCACATGGAAATTATTAATCGGTTATTTTAAAAAAAAATCAGCTGTTCCATACATTACCGTGTAGGTATTGGTACTGAATACGTGGTAACCGTTTTCGCGTCGGTATCCCTTCCACCCCGTATGTATATCGTAGCGCCGCGAAAGCGTTTGAAAAAACCACCGCGTGTTACCATACCACGCAGAAGGCTTAAAAGCCAGAAAAAAAAACGAATGATTGCAAGAAAAAATCTTTTAGTGTTAAAACTAAAAGCAAACACTTTAAACAAAAATTAAATCATAAAGGAACATGAATAAATGGCATGCCGATATTAATTCTCAGAATGAATAGGTACGGAAATGCACTGGGAAATTCCAAGGTTACTTTGTTATTGTAAAAAAGTATATTACCTAGTAAGTACGATGTGGTCACCTATTGTTATTTTGGATAGTAATCTATTTAGGTGTATACTTCCATGTTAAGATATTTGGGAACAAATAATATCGTTTTTATCGGAACCAGCCGGTCATGGTTGATCGATACGGTCCGTTTTTGCGCACAATGTTTCTTGTTCATTTTTCACTTTAGACTATTGAAATAAGAAGTTGACTTGT
Organism: Noctua fimbriata; assembly: GCA_905163415.1. Taxonomy (NCBI): domain Eukaryota; kingdom Metazoa; phylum Arthropoda; class Insecta; order Lepidoptera; family Noctuidae; genus Noctua; species Noctua fimbriata. The sequence goes on from LR990946.1 coordinate 10,217,211, forward strand.
AGCTGTGGCATAAACAACCATAGTTTTTGTTTACCATAAACCTTTTAAGGGGCAATTAATTGTACTCATCATAACGTTGAGAGGAAAGTTTTGAGTATGAATGTGGATGGGTATATGAGTAGAGGAAGACCAAAGAAACGATGGATGGACTGTGTAAATAATGATATAGCAAGAAAGGAGGTGTCTGATGAGATGACTAGTAATAGAGAAGTATGGAAGAAGAAGACATGCTGTGCCGACCCCAAATGAATTGGGATAAGAGCAAGAGAATGATGATGTTCATTCAAAGTTATTCGTGGTACAAACCCTGAAATCAAAAATAAGAACCATCTGGGCCCTACATTTTTACGATTAACATGTATGTACACATTATATGAGATGTGTAATGTACATATTTTAGTTGAATTTCCTCATTAAAGTTACTAGAAAACTCTATATTAAAAAAAAAACTATTTGCAACGTCCGTTCGTTTTTGCAACTTGGGCCTTTTACGGATTTGAACGCACATATTGTCTTTTGGGGGGTAATCACTTAATGGAGCTGTGTGTACCTACCCAACTAACTTATTTAATTGGATAATATTAAAATTATCAAACAAAGGCATTTATTTTATTTTAAGAGTTTTTTTTTAATAACGGCCGTTGTAGGAGGTCGTAGTCCCATAATGGAACTACTGGGTAACGGCGTACTTTGTTATCAAACCACAAAGTGACTATTCATGTTATCTAAAGAAGCTTGGCCTTTCCGCACTATCTACTTCCCAGTCCAGAGGAAAACCAGTATTTTATTCACACCTCCACCCTAAAATCGTTTACCTATAGCTTTGAACAGCAGTTGCACCTGTCCTTGCAAACCCATTTCAAAAATCCACCCTGTACAGGCACTAAAATAAACCACGGTTACGACCCTGGGCTGCTAGCCCTAAAGCTCCATTTGCTCAAATATTTTCAAAGGTATTACGCATCTCGAAAAGATATTGACGAAAGGTGAAGAGTAAAATGTGAATCAGTGCCTGTCTCTTTTTTGTACGGGTGGAAATCCTCGTGGATGTCCTCCGCCCTGATGTGGCCGAAAGGATCTGTAAGATTCCTACTGACTAAAATCACACGGTGTTCTTCGGCTATCTGTGACCGGTGCTGGAGTACTTGCGTAGTTCGTCACGACCAGGTATTGGTCCACATAAAAAAACAAGCGGGCCCGGTCACGCTCTGCGGTTATACATGGCCGCAAGTCCTCTTGAGAGGCACGTGCAAAACACGACACGCCGTCCCGTCCTGAAACTGCCTGTCAAGTAGTGTAGACTCCCCAAATCTGTCACCCGCAGGCTATACCGTATGGCAGACGTAGATCGTTGTGCGCCTTCCGGCGTCCGGTGCAGATACTGAGCTTGAGTCCTCCCGCTCCTAACACCTGTCTGTCTGTTCTCAGCCTTACTTACTTTATACAACATTAGTTTTAGTATATGCGAAACCTGATACACGTGTCTAGTATTTTTATGTAAAGAATCTATGTATCAAATTTCAAAACTGTATCATGAAAAATCTCACAAGTTATAAGCTTGTTCTGTTACCTAGTTGTCCGCACAAAAACATTGTCACCACGCAGCGCGCGCCGCCGCCGTCGTCTTGAGCTCATTGATAATAATAATTTGGCAGTAGGTACCTAAATTATTGTGATAGGTACTCAAAATCGCTCGGTGTGCAACATTTAACTTTTTTAAATATTTTTGGGAAAAAATATAACATGGTTTAAAAATTATTGGAATCGATTCAGTTAGGTACTTATTCTGAACAAACTATATTCAGGTTTCGCATATACTAAAAATAATGTTGTATATAGTATATATAAAGCAAACTTGTTAAACCACTGCGGCAATAAGTTTATTTTAACTGACACACACAGAGGAACCCGCAGTTACTGCGTGTCTTAACAATGCTAATTTTTAATTGCTTTTATAGTTACAGATTCAATCTCCTGCATGAAGCCGCAGTGCAATGAAGCCTTTTATAAAGCAGGTAAATATTGTTTACAAATTATTTTATTTTTTATGGTTGAAAATAGGAATTCTAAGACGCTGTATCAAAGATATTCACATATTTACGAGCGATAGACGGGACAATACGAACAAAATCGTAATGCAGTACTTGACTTACTTAATAACAAGTCGTCCTGTCTAGTGTCATACGCCCTACATCATTACATAAGCCCTCTTGTCTGGTAGTATTCATGTGTCAAAATCTAATTATTCGGGATCAAATTTTTTGTATGAAAATAATAGTTCCAATTTCCGCTCTATCTCTTTGCGCCTTATCAACTATCTAACAGATTCACACGACATGCATGTTGCGACATCAATGAACAAAATCAATGAATGTAATTGCGTAGAGCCATGAGTATACTATGCAAGTATGCGACCTGCGACGCAACGGTACTACAGTACCTGGATCGCGTGTGAATAAATAAAAGGCGTATTAGAGAAGTAATTGAGATTATAATTTAGTTTTTAAATCATTGTTTATACATGTCTCCCTTTGACGGACACTTAGGCTCTGTCTAAACTTGTCTTATTGTAAATCGTTTCCAGTCATTCATAAATACCCGTAGAAGTTTCCATCTCTACAGAAGGCACTCACAAGACACTCAGTGACAAGTGTGTCGCGCTTCTATCGCTGTTGTTGTAGCCTTGACGCGTGGTTGCGTCACAGATGCATCGCCTGAATTTGCGTGAAGTCGGGAAAGGGGTGGTAGAGGTGCAAATTTTTAACATTCCTTTGCCTATTGTGGTGTCGTACGTCATAATAAAAAATTGCGCGAAGGAATCCCGCTCTTATTAGGACAACAGATTATTTTTTCCAAAGATGTGCCTACAGCTTTTAAAAATACAAGGTTAGCAACATTGCAATACATCCGTAGAATCGTCACGCTGTGTTGGACAGTGAGGTTGTTTACCGGACTTAAATAAAAAGGGTAGTTACGTTTCCAATCATTGATTTCAATGACTCATCTTCGTCGTAAAGAAAGGCCATCGCACTTCATTGCAGAAGAAGTTTCTAGGTTCTCACAGACAATTAATTATATTATAGTCGTTCACAGCTAACTGCGCAAGAAAATAAACAATCCAGTCAATGATATAACTTTAATAGAATCTTCCGCCTTTTTTCAAAAGAATGATCGACGAATTAGTTACGTTGGGTTTTATAATTTGGAGGGCCTTTCTAGCCATACATCTTTCACACAGTCCATCCATCGTTTCTTAGGTCTGCCTCTACTCTTATACCCATCCACATTCATACTCAAAACTCGCATCACGAGCTCATCGGGGATCACTCAACGGATCAAAACTCCTCGGACCTCTACTAATATAACCAATACATTGCGTTCCAGGCATTCGTGGTGAGCGGCGCGGCTCTCAACATAGCAGGACATGGATGCGCACACGGCTACCCGGCCGTGCTGTTTGCGCAGCTCATCAGAGATGGAGGGCCTGTCACGCTGACAGATCATGACACTTCTTGGATAGGTAATAAGCTTTGGATTTCTCTTTCGCTTAATACTAGACACTGCTCTTAAAAAATTAAGAAATAGAAGGGGTTTGTGACAGGCGCACGCACAGGTCAATCTTCAGCGTTTAGCTACGCTTACCTAGGTGCCGCACGTTGATGAGGCCATTAGGTTCATTCCGAATTCCCTCCGTGCCTCGGACAGCACGGTAAGGTGGAAGCGTCAGGGTAGCCCGCGAAATTCAAATTTTCTTACATTTTTTGCAATTTGGCGGTCAGTATCAGGCTGTTCGTTGACTATTTCATGAAAAATTCATTCAATTGGATTAAATGAACTTAGCGGGTTGTATTGATGATGTTAATTATTATACCTCTATAAAGCCATATTTGTTACGGTCGCGCATCATATTTGAATCAGCATACAACCTCTCACTAACCCGCGAAGTGCAAAAAACGTAGGAAAATTTGAATTTTGCTGGATCTCGCTGTCACTAATAGATCTTTAACAGGCGTAATGGGTAGTAAGAAGCCCCAAAGTCTGACAGTCAGTCAGTCTTACCAAGGGGTATCGGGTTACTGGATAGTGGAGGTCAGATAGACAGTCACTGCATGTCAAATTCTGGTATTCAGCTGCACTTGGTATAACTGGAAGCTGAACCAAACATGTTTGGGAAAAGACTAAGCAGATGATAATGAACTTAATTGGTGACAACATGATATATATTTGACCGATCCGACGGAAAAGCTATACGAGAATCTAAATACCTATAAATACGTAAATGAATACCTTCCCGACTGCCTACAATTTCTAGATTTAAGTAAAGCGTTCGACTATGTTGACCATTCTATTCTAATCAACAAACTAGAAAAAAGTGGCATACGAGGAACGGCCCTAAAATGGTTTGAATCATATTTAAGCAATAGAAGACAGATCACAAGAATAACTAAATACAACGATAATACGAACAGCATAGAGGTCTTCGATTCTGAACCCAGAAATAATGATCTTGGTGTACCACAAGGCAGTATTTTAGGGCCGCTCCTATTCCTCATTTATGTAAATGATCTGCCACAAGCAGTACGCAAACATGTTTGTGTTTTATTTGCAGATGATACTACTGTTATAATAGGATGTAAAGATAAAAGCCTTCAAAATGTTGAAATAAATAACACACTAAAAGAAATTATGTCATGGTTAAACAAAAATTCATTAAAGATTAATTTAGAGAAAACAAAAGTAATAAATTTCAAAACATTTAAAAGTGCAGACAAACATTTAGACATTACTTTTAATAATCAACCAATAGAACAAATCCGTAATACCAAATTTTTAGGCATAATAATTGACGAACATCTCACGTGGAAAGAACACATTGATAGCATTTGTAAAAAGATCAACAAATTCGTATTCGCTTTAAAGAAGGTCAAAGAAACGACTTCCAAACAAACCGCACTATTGGTGTATCATGCGTATGTGTGTTCCATAATTCGCTATGGTATAGTTGTATGGGGATACACAGCAGAACTGTCACGAGTTTTAGTAGCACAAAAAAAATGTTTGCGTGCAATCTTTAATATGCAGTGGTCTGAATCCTGTCGACCCATATTTAAATCTGAAAACCTATTGACCGCCCCCAGCATATACATCTATGAAATAGCTAAATTTGTTAAAACTAACATGAATCTTTTCCAAAATAAAAATAACTTAAACAAACGTAAAATCACTCACTCAAATTTAGAATTACCGGTTCCCAGAATAGAAATGTTTAGACACAGCTGCGTGTATATATATGGCACCATTAGTTTATAACTCGCTACCTAAAAAAATTGTAGACCTGCCCTATCGCAAATTTTGTTTTCACTTACGGAAATGGTTAATAAAAGAAAATTTTTATACTATCAACGAGTTCCTCAAAAAATACTCTTCGCATTCTTATCACTTTAAAAATGCATTGTAGGTTTTTATTTTGTTATTTTATGTTAGAATTTTACTAACTGTTTATTTAAAACCTTCATTTTATATTATTACCTATTTGTTAAGGATTTTTTTTTATTTTACGTTAATTTGTTTAGTTGCTTTTTTTTTATTTCTTTTGAGGTTTATTTATATGTAATGTACAGTGTCTTTTTATTGTGTGTTGGTGTATGTCTTTAATATTCTTTATTATTTTGTTAAATAATTATGGTTTCAGAGAATATTTAGATGTGTTTATGATGTAGGTGTTTCAGTATTATTGTTTTGTTTAGTGATGGTTAGCTTAGTATCTTTAAATTATTCTTAGATTATATTAGTGGAGATTTATGTAAAGATATATTCTAAGTAACATAGGTACGTACCTATGTTGTTCATTTTAATGTACCTATCTTATGTAAAAGATGATTTTGCATGCTATTATTATGGCGGAATGTGTCCTGCTCTATAACATTTTTATAACACCTGTATATACCACATTTTAAGCAAATAAATATACTTACTTACTATACTTACTTACAATGAATTGCAAAAAAAATGTTGAACTGAATACAGCCGCCACAAAACCACTTCACGGTTTTAAAAAATAAATGGTTCTTTACCAAGAATTAAAGAATCCCTTTTTGATTGGAACCAGAGTAACTAGTAAAATAAATAAGTACATAAAGTACGGTCAACAACTACCCGTGAACTCTTCAAGGTCTCCGATTGTCAAGGTTTTCATTTAAAACGAGTTTGTGTAAACGAGATTACTATTTGCAAGTATTTCTTATTTGCACTAAAAGTAGGTGACATGATTATTTGCTGACTATAAACCCTTTTCCTGTCACGTAGGTGATGGAATCTCATGTTTTTGTAACCCAAAAATTGCTACAAAAACAGAGTAGATTCTGGTGGACAACACCACCTTTTGCAAAAATGTTAATATCCACTTCCGTACGGAACATCTTTCAGAGATATTAAGTAACTCGACTTCATCTGCCTAGCTTTCCCACAACTACCGTCGTTGGGGTCGGCTTCCAGTCTAACCGGATGCATCTTACAAAAAACTAACTTAGTACAGCTAACTCTTATGAAGACTAGGCAGGTATTACAATCCCTCCTACTGACACACCGCTCTTTATTGACTTTTTAATTGATCGTCATTGTTGACCCTATAGCTTACTAACAAGCGTTGATAATGTTTGGAAACGCTGTCGATATAAAGCCAAATGCACCAAATATCAAATTACTTACTGACCCTTATTCTTTTCTTCCAGCGTCCGTAGTCGGCGTGATGGGCATCGTTGGCAACTTCTTATCACCAGTTCTGATGACCAGGTTCGGGCGCCAGAGAGCCCACCTCATCTCTACACTACCTGCCCTTCTAGGATGGATAGTCTTCATCTTCGGCAACTCTGTCCCTCTCTTCATACTAGCAAGACTCCTGCACGGACTTGCATTAGGACTTAGGACTCCTTTAGCAGCCATTCTAGTCGCAGAATACACTGATCCGAAGTACCGAGGAGCGTTTTTAGGGACTTTTGCGATATCTCTCGGAATGGGGATATTTTTGTCGCATTTATGGGGAGCGCATTTGACTTGGAAAATGACTGCGGCTGTTTGCTCTCTGTTTCCACTCATAGCCATGGCTATTATAAGTCTGTCTCCCGAATCACCAAGTTGGTTAGTCTCTAAAGGCAAGTTTGCTGAAGCCAGAAAGGCTTTCAAATGGGTCAGAGGCGAAGGAACGGAACAAAAGGAGGAACTAGAAGCCATGATCAATGCCCAGAAAATGGCAAAGGCCGAGAAAAGGCCAGAATATGTTGAAACTCATGCCTGCAACAACATTTTCAAGAAAATAGTTGAAGCTATTGGTGAAGTTGTAAAAATATTTAAAAAGAAAGAGTTCTATAAACCAGCTATCATTGCTATCAGCATGTTGGTTGTTTTTGAATTCGGTGGAGCGCATATGGTGGCTGCGTATGGAAATATAATACTCCAAGTGGTTTTGGACAAGAAAGACGCCAAAGACGTTGCTTGGCAGTTCACAGTGATTGATCTATTGAGGACAGTGTGTGCATTCTTAGCTATATTCCTACTAAAATACTTTAAAAGAAGGACTATTTTGTTCTCAAGTGGTGTTATGACTATTCTGTCTATGACAGCGATTTCCGTTTTCGTTTATTTGAGAAGAGCGGATGTTTTAACCGAACCGTGGATGTTGGAGATCCTTCCCATGGCTTTAATGGTTCTGTACACTTTATCTTTCTGTCTAGGCTTAGCACCTCTTAATTGGGTAATATGTGGCGAAGTATTTCCTTTAGCTTATAGAAGTTTAGGGTCAACACTTTCCACGTCATTTTTAACTCCTTCTTTCGTGATTTCTATGAAATCTGCACCATATTTGTATTCTTCAGTAGGAGTCGAAGGTGCTTACTTAGTTTATTCAGCGATTTTGACTGTGTTCCTAATTATAATGTATACGTTACTGCCTGAAACTAAAGATAGGACTTTACAAGATATAGAAGATAGTTTTAAAGGTAAGAAAAGCAATGATCCGGAGGCACAAATGAAACTTATTATAAAAGAAGATGGTGTAGTAGTTAATTAAACTAATATTGTTGACTAGGTACCTACTCAAGCCATTAATGGCGTTTTGTATTATGCTTTTAAAGTACCAAAAATACGTACGAATTTTTTTAGTTTCAAATTACAGGGTATTTTTGTATTCAAGCAGACATAATAACGAACACGTAAATAATAATGACTAGGAAGAAGAATAGGAATGAAAGGGAAAAAGTCCTTTAAAACATTTAATTGAATCTCTAGAAAATTAAGGAACAAAATATGATCAAGTAGAGCTTCATTTATAGATTTATTTATAGAACTTTCACTACCTATAAGTAATATTATGTAGTATTATATTATCTGTGGTAATATGAAAAAACTAAGGCCCGCTTGCACTAAAAATCACCAATTAGGTATGTTTATAACGCTAAACGTATTTCGAAAATCGTTGTGTGGGTCAATTGTTTAAAGACTAAAGAGACCGAATGTTTTAAATAGGACCTACATTTAACGCTAAACTAATTTAATGGTTTTTGGACTTTGTGTTGTGAACGAGCCTTAGTGGATAATATTTACAATTTTACAAGATCTAAGACGGAATAGTTTTGTTCCAACTTTAAGCGCAGGCCACACCGCCAGCTAGCGAGCGAGCGAGCGACTCGGGCGAGCAGCGTTTCACCTCTTTTCATATAGCTGGTGTGGCCTGCGCTTTATGGCGGCTCAGAACATCTAACGTATATGTCACGCAATATAGAAATTTAAGCAGCATTCTATGTTGGACAGGAGAAGTTATTATAAACCTGTTCAGAACACAATGTAAGGTATCAGCGGCGCAGAGGACGCATCGTTTTGACTGTATAATGCGCAGACCGTCACTCGCAGCTAACTTCCGAGGGGTCATAAAGTTTGAACAGAACTATACCTACTGTGACATCATACTAAGGTTAAAAAAAGCCAAGAAACAAAAGAACTTAGTAAAGATAATTATTAAAAACAAGCCGTATTTAGAAAAATGTTGCTATAGATACTTCCTGTGATTACTTGATTAGTGATTCAATATTCTTTTTAGTGAGATTAAAAATAGATTTAGTCCTATTAACATTAACCCAAATAGAACTTTTTACGAAAAAACTACTTTTTAAAGACTATTTTTTAAGATGACAATACTGTACAAATAGACTAACGATTTTGTTATATATTTTTTGGTTTTATTTTAAATACCCTGATCATCATCGTCCTGTCCTTGTAGTGGCCAGTACACCAAGTTACCACAAACTGTCAAATTTCTCCAAATGATTCATCATCATCATCTGCCTAGCCTTTTCCCAACTATGTTAGGGTCGGTTTCCAGTCTTACCGGATGCAGATAAAACATATCCAAATGCTTTTAAACCATAAATGTTGTGGTTAAGTTTATAAAATGGAATGAGAACATTTGACTGTTTGTGGTAACTTCTTGCGCCGGCGACTGTGCCATGTTACTTGGGAGTCGGCGCAAAAAGTTTTCTTCTTCCATTCTCCCCTGTGAACCGTCACGATATCATTCACTCCTTTGCTTTCATACCCTTCAAAATTGGGAATAAAATAAAATTTACTGACATTTTATATATATCCAGTAAATATACCTACATCACGCCTGTAATCTTGGAAGGGTTAGGTAGGCAGAGGTGGAAATACCTAATATTACATGAATTGCACCTCCAGTCATCAACTGAGCATAAATTCAGACACCGCGACTGCTACTGACAAAGTTCCAGATGCAAAACCCAGTAACAGTGCCCGACATGCCTGGGAATTAAACACACCACTTGCTCAGTAAGTAGTCAACCCTGCTAAAAACACCTGCAATATTACAGGCATCGTGGATGCGTTGTCAAACCAAGAAAGAAAGAGCTGACATGTCTCATAAGAAGTCTGTAAACTGAGTGTGAACAGACCCTTCACATATAGCCGTCAACCAAGCATTCTGTACATCAAACTAAGTAATTTTATGCAAAAATTATTGCTGGGAATCGACTTTTTTTTGAGGTGTAAAATCACGTTTTACGGTAGGACTCGACACTCAAAGATTTGGATGGATTGATAGTACGGGGGTCGTGGAGGTGTGTAAAGTAAAAAACTTTCATTAAAAACATATATTTAAAAACTTGTGAAAAAGTTGGAACTTTGACCCCCAATATCTCCGTAACTAGGTTCCCAGGTATAGTCTAGAACAAAAAAAAATGATCGAAAAGACGGGGAAAACAAGTGCCTTTCGGCTATGTTAAGGGTCTATTTACACCCTTCATATGAATAACTTTACAAATAAAATAAATTGTTGTTTGAATAAATTATTTTTATTGTTTTCAAGGCACATAATTACATATTTCATACATAAAATCTATCCACAATAAATATACCTTTGAATATAATACATAACATTTAAATACAAATTAATACTTATTATGTTTAAAACAACGAGCGACCCACACCCAAGCTTCACACAATTTTTACGACTGTAAAACATGGTAAAACATCTAGATTTCTCTACTAAATAACAGTGAATAATATCATAAACATTCCGGAATAAATTCTCCAATAGCAACAAAATCCGTTGCTAAGTTCAAGAGACCAACACATGTGACATGAGAAGCAACTTATACCTACTTCTACATATTATACACCTGCCTCGCCTTTCCCAACTATGTTGGGGTCAGCTTTCAGTCTAACCGGATGTAACTGAATACCAGTATTTTACATTGAGCGACTGCCTATCTGACCTCCACACGATACCCCTTCCCCGTCAGACTTTCGGGCCACTGACTACCTGTAACGACTGTCAAAGATCTACAAATGACAGCCGGGACCAACGGCTTAACGTATGTAATGGGCGGTCACCCATCCACGGACCAACCTAGGCAAGCGCGGCTTAACATTAAGATCGACCCGAATGGCTGTTACTATTTAGCCACGAACCCCTCCACATATTATAGATGTATAAGTTAATGTAAAATCCCAAACTGCAGTAAATCCTAAGATGTAAAAGCCCGAACAATGCCCAGTAAAAAAACCTAAGATTTAACAACTCTTAATGTACAAGCCTGAAAAACGTCTCTTCATTATAAAATCCGTACATTTACAAACTAATGTTTGCAAATCCTAAGATTAACGAATATATGGCTTTACTGTAATACATATAAAAATAAAATTCACAATTTAAAATCGATTTTGATTCAACTTTCTCAACTATCTTTGATTTTAACATGTGGTCCATTTATATCACATCATATCCAGAGATTTCTAACAAAAATCAAGCATTAAGCAAGCACAGCCAAGTTACAATAGACAATCACATAACAACAATTAAATAAGACCCTTTATCAGCTAAAATTAAGACACATATTTCCATAACAGTATTTGTGATGTGGGCCTAAGATCTTTGGTGATTTTAATATAATTTAGAAACTTACAGTACTCTTTAACAACTAGTTACTCACAATAAACATCTATAATATAGGATAGTTTTACCATAATCAAGCCAGATTATGGTAAAACTTGCAAATCAATACTGAACATATATTTAATAGCAAGATCTCAAGCTAGCAAGTCTTCCAACATCCTGTATATTAAAAATTAACACTGGTGTAATAATATAAGGTAATTTTTTTGGATCAATCACTATGGCAAAAAACAAAACACAACTTATTCTATGCTTTGGTTAATTATTCTATTCATAAAAGGAGTAAAAATATAATTAAAACAACAAAATTTAAGTCCCTGTTAGTTCCATTACCATTGCTTTTCTCAGAGCCATGGAAGTGGAGCTAACTGGAACACAAAACAATTAATAAGTCAAAAATATTTTGAAATTTTTAGGGCAATAAGGCATTCCATTGGTAATTTCTATAATCTATAAGCACCTACAAAAAGAATAGTTCTAAAAATGCAAGCTACTACATAAACATTAGACTTATGCTGGAATTGATGTCCAAATCTCCATGATTTTCCCTGAACTCAGATCAGGAGGTCCAAGAACAAACGGTCCAACATGTTTCGGTCCAAACATCTTCAATTGTTTCACACTGGCAGAGCTCAATATTAAACTGGACAGCGGTGTGCGAGCTACTCCAATCTTCTCTGCTATCACTCCGGTTATGTGGACGTCATCGATCCAGAAGTAAGGAGTAGACTGAGCTATTTTTAGTAGACGTGGTATTACATCTAGAGAGTAGAGGATTGCCCAACCTGGAAATGGTCATGGATTTGTGTAAGTTTACGATTTTGAGGAGACGGCTAAGCTTTATTAATTCTTTTGTGTTTGTAAGGATCCCAGAGGGTTTTTCAAGAAGTGTAAGAAACCTAGCAACTGGATCATACCTTACCCGGTGTGATGAGAAAACACCAACAATATTTGAAACCTCTTTTTCAAATTTCATAAAACATTAAAAAAATTATAATCCATTCTTTAATAACATATTTGCAAAATATTACAATATACAACATTATTTTTAGTATATGCGAAACCTGAATATAGTTTGTTCAGAATATGTAACTGAATCGATTCTAATCATTTTTAAACCATGATATATTTTGTCCCAAAAATATTTAAAAAAAGTTATATTACAAGTTGGACACCAAGCGACATTAAGTACCTATCGCAATAATTTAGGTACCTACTGCCAAATTATGTTTATCAATGAGCTCAAGACGACGCTGAAGGCCCGGCGCGGGCGCGTTGCGTGGTGACCACGCTTTTGTGCGGACAACCAGGTAACAGAATAAGCTTATAACTTTGCGATTATTCATGATACAGTTTTAAAATTTTGTACATAGATTCTTTATAAAAAAATACTTGACAGGTGTTTCAGGTTTCGCATATACTAAAACTAATGTTGTATATACCTTCTATTGCTTTCTAGTTTTGTTCTTAACAAAACTAGATACTGATACTGTTAGCCTGTGTCATCCTACTGCTGGGCAAAGGCAAAAAAACAAAAACAAATAAAACTAGTTTCCTTCGATTGGAATGAGTTTTTACTTCAAGGAAATATAAAGTAGCTTATAGATAATAGCTCCCTCTAATTAAACACATTTATTATTTTAACTTAAAAATCATTGCAGGTGTTTTAGGGAGGTATTATCCACATGTTAAAAAAAAACAAACAATTGCACAAACCTGCACAATAAGTTGGATAGTGAGATGCCCCATACTCTTCTGTAGTCACCCTCCATTTAGACGTCTTAGATCTCTGAGCCTTAGCATTCTCCAGAACCTGGCATGTGATCAGATCCTTAGCGCCCCACGGAGACAATTCCCTTGCCAGAAAGTGTGTCATCTCAAGAGAATTCACCACAACATCATCATCAGTCTTCAAAACATACTTAGCTGTTGGGCAGTGGTGTGCTACCCATTTTAAACCCATTACATGCTTGTAAGTCATATTCCTGTACACATCCACGAAATTACCTTGGACTATATCTCCATACTGAATACTTTCATTCTTCATTTGGTTTGCTACAGTAATGTTTTCGGGTTCACCGATCAAAAACACCACTTTAGTTGAATCATGGTTTCGACCCCAAGTATTGCGAATAACCATTCGATTTTCACGGTTATTTGGGTTCGAGGATATAATTATCATTAACAGCAAGCCTGCAGGATATCCCTTACACGGTTGTGGGTTAATTTTGAAGGTAAAATTGTTGATATCAATCAATTGTGTGTAGTTATCCTCAACCGTTATGTGGGTCGTGTTAAAAGGTCCTAAAAGACTGAATTTTGGATCCTTTATCCGAACTATATTAGGGGCTGTGCCAAAATAGAACTTATAAATGAAGGAGAGAGCACAAACAGCAAATAAGATCTTATGAATCATTTCAACTTTATCGCAGCGTTGTCCTTCAGCCATAGCCAATATTTACCAACAGGATAAAAACTAATTTTCACTAATCCGTCGACAAAGCGTATTCCAAAATCAACATATAATATCCGACGGCATTTATCACAAAACTACTTCAGCGATAAATAATAAGAACCAACACTATTGAATAGAAACGACTGAAACTAATGTCATTATTTCATACTGAATATGCCGCGTTGACACTTGATAGTGACACGATCCGAGTATGCTCGGACCGAGTGGAGTCGTACAAGTAGACTCCATCCGAGTACACTCGGATGGAGTCTGTTGTTGATATTGTCATAGTTCACTCGGATCATTTTCTTCATTCTACAATCTTTTTCACAGTCAACAATGTCGGATTTAGATACCTACATGAATTTCTTCCGCACCCGATCCAGTGCGCATAGAATTTTAATTGTTGCTTTCTCCGAATGTAGTTGATTTTGTTGTTTACATCGTCGACAGTGATATCAAAATCAAACCTTATCAGATTCCTGGCGTCTTTATTTTTGTATTCCTTTAAGGTGGAAGCCCCGGGTAGCCTGAGAAATTTAAAATTTCTTACGTTTTTTGCAATGTACAGGTCAGTGTCAGCCTAGGTTGTATGTTGATTAAGATATGATTCGCGACTATAACAAATTTATGTCTTTATTAGACTTACAATAACTAAAATCATCAATATAACTACATATATAATTGGTAACTACACGCGTGACACGGTCGTGAATCATATTTTGTTTAACACAACCAATCACTGACCTGGAAATTGAAAAAAAAACCTAAGAAAATTTGAATTTCGCGGGCTACCCTTAACCTTACGTTCCAGAGAACCTCTTCTGCTTCGTTCTACAAATCTAGCTGTTTCACGCTCTGACCACTTTATTTTTTTGATAACGAGGCGCTTGTTTGTTTTTATTATCCGCCATTTTTTTCTCCTACTCGGAGTATACTCGTATCCGAGCTAGCTCGAAAAATTGGACGCAATCAGAGTCTACTCGAATCGGACGTCGTCATCCGAGCCAAGTGCGCTCGGATTATGGGTTGCCACCATTCGAGTTGCGTCCGAGTAGATTTTTTTCTTAGCGGCTTTATTCTTAGTTAATTACTTTTTTTTTCTTTCACAATGGAGCCGATATCGACTATTCTGTCAGCTGCAGCGTCGTATAGTGACGGCTGCCGAGCGAGTAACTAGTTGAGCTGTTTAACTTAGCACTTTAGCATGACCTCAGGCGTATAGCCCCCTGTCCCAACGTCGAAGACGGATTTCGGTGTTACGCATTCGGTCTAGTAGGGTTATGCCGCCCTTTGTACAACTCGTATTCGGTGAACAGTATCCTTTGTGGGCATCCATGTCTTGGCACCATTTTATATTATAATTCTAGTTTATCATTATCATCATCATCGTTTCAACCGAAAGACGTCCACTGCTGGACATTGACCGGTCCCATGCGACTCGCATCCAGCGGATCCCTGCAACCTTCACTAGGTCATCGGTCCACCTAGTGGGAGGCCTTCCAACGCAGTAGTATTCTAGTTTATGAACGCAGCGAAATGCCCACTTGTCAAAATATGACAGGTCACCTGTCCAATTGTTACGTTTCGTTATTACTAATCAGGAAACAAATACATAACTCTTAAAAATATTTTCACACTAAGAAGTTGTACTTGTACCTACTTATAAGAAATTGTACTGGAATTTATAAATATACATGTTTTTTTCTTTATCATTAGGGTTTTGTTAATTCATTGAATGTTTACGGTCGGTAGAATACCGAGAAACCAGGCAAAAATCCATGTCCTTTAGGAATTTGATCTCAACCAGCATCGTTGGAACCTTCGGTTTTAAGCAACATTAAGTCGCCTACCTTGTAGTCGGGTGCAGGACGACGACGTTTGTCTACGTACTTGTTCTGATTCTTTTGCGCGTGGCGACGACCTCCAGCACGTTTCGGCACGAGTGGCATGATGCAGGTGTAGCAAGGTCACACCAAGTCATACTCCAGAAGAAAAAACCATCAATCATCAACCAACGGCGACAAAACGGCTCCCGTTGCCAGTGATTTTCTTGGCCGCTACTCTGGCACCAACCAGTGTAACGGAAATACTAATAGGAATGAATATGAACACAGCATATTGCGACGTTTAAACACTTTTATTATGGGTTACAAGAAAATCACATCAAAATTAACTAGTAAAAACTCTCTTAATGACATTCTGTGTCAAACTTATGACTTGTTTCGCCACTGTTTAATGCCATACAGGCCACGCACGATCCACCAAGGAGTCGTTAAGCGATGCGTCGCGTTACACAAAATCATATTTTTTTACTTATCAGTATCACTCACATTCACAGATATCAACCACATTGAACAACTCAACAAAATTCCTAGCAAATTCAAACAATTTCTAGGAATTTTTTGAGGTCAAGGGTAGGTAGAAACTTCAGAACGCCAACAGCTACGATCCTTAGTCCTTACACGTATTATTTGGGGGTTGTAAGCTTATTTACCTACGTGTTACAAATAAAGATGGGTGTGTGAATAAAGTTAAGATTAGCCGGCTAAACTTGGTTGGAGTATACGTAACGGGGTGCTGAGGAAAAAAGACAGAAAAGTTTTTGCAAAAAAAGTAACGAGGCATTGGGGAACGCCCCCCTCCCCCTTGGGGCACCCCGACGTTAGGTTAGGTATCCACTGACCCTAAACTTGTAATAGAAGGTGAGGCTATTGCCATCAGTCAGGCACAAGTCCACATTTCGGCTGCTACTGCGAAGGTCCTGCTGTTGTGTCGGGAATAGAATCGAGTTGCGAGTGACAGTGGTAGCGGTACTAAATGCAAAAAACGAACAAGAAAGAGGGTAGACCGATTTGTCTGCTCATAAACACCCACCTGCAAAAACTTCAGTTTATCCGTGATCATGGTGCTTGCAACAGCGCCGAAATATCTGGAACTCAATGAAAACAGATAAACATGGTAAATATCCCGTTTCTAGTGTTAATAATAATGTTATGTTGAAACGGAGAGTACTTGCATAGACACAACTTGTAGCCAGGATTATCCATCAGCAACTTGCTCTAAAATACAACCTTGTGGAATCGGAAGTGCCGTACTATAAGTATGTGCCCGACCCAGTTCTCGAAAATGACAGTATCACATTGTACTGGGACCAATCTATCATCACTGACAGGACTATTGTAGCTAATAAGCCTGATATAGTGGTGGTGGATCGATCAGAGCGGCGCACAATGATTGTTGACATAACGGTCCCGCATGATGAGAACCTCGTGAAAGCCGAGAAAGATAAGAAAATCAAGTATCTTGACTTGGCTCGCGAGGTTGTCGACATGTGGGATGTGGACTCAGCGATCATTGTGCCGATAGTCGTATCAGCCCATGGCTTAATTGCTAAGAGCCTCGACCATTACATGAGGAGGCTCTCGTTATGCAGCTGGATCAAAGGCTTGATTCAGAAAGCGGTACTCCTAGATACGGCTCGTATTGTTAGGAGGTTCCTCTCCGCCGGTAGCTTGGATCCTGTTCCCGATACCGGTGGGCTACAATTTTTTATATTTTTAATGTTTTTTATATTGTTAAAAAAACAATATAAAAAAGGAATATTTAAATATTTAAGGAATATTTAAAAATGTAAATAATTTGTAAAAATATAAATAAAGGAAATAATAATGTTAGTGACCATGATAGTTTAAAATCCTATATCAAGAATACATGCCCCGTGCTTGTGTCACAGAGCGCATCGACTTCCTGAAGCAGAAAGTTATGCAAGGGCGAACCATATTCGGCGGTATAATCGGTACTCGTAGAATCGCATACCTACACACACCAGAGCGATGTATCCTACAGAGCGTGGGAGCGACCCGAGCAAAATCTTACAGATGTGTTCCGCCCAGATGATGCCGCCATTTCATTCTGGAGCAGCAACTGATCGGTGACCGTCTGTCATACTGTAGCTAACTCACAGCGTCATTTATAATACTGGGGCTGACTGGATCAACTGGCTGTATGTGAACTGTTGAACCATTTTGAGTTGGGCAGCCTTTTGAGCACATAGTTTACTTACATACTTTCGGACGGAGTTGTCTCCGACATTTCTTCTATAATTTTATTGGGGTTTGTTTATTCAACAGTAACTAGCAATGTCTTGAATTGAATATTAGTTTTTCCTGGAAACTTTTCAGATATGTCTTCCGAATTTTCTAAAGGTGTTGTGTTATTATCATAAAAAAAAACTCGTAGTCAGAATAAAAGTTTTATTATTCGTGAATCATCATCATATTATAATCTAGATTAATTAATCAACTATAATATTATAACTTAACTATTCCTATTGTATAGAAAAACAAAAAAAAAAAACATCCTTAAAGTGGGTATTACACTACACTGAATCAGGACCGTGAATTAAGGGTGGGCGTGGCCCCAAATTAGAGACGTCCGTTATTACACTACACTGATGTTACGCCTTTAGTCAGAGAGCGAATCTTGGAGAGGCTGGACGTCATGCCACCTATATTATCAAAACAAAAAAAAGTCGCTATTGCTATGTCTGTCCTTGCGACAACCATGAATATTAAAGAAAAGAGGTGAAGAAAAATATGGGTGAAAGAATATTTAAAACTTAAGTATCGAACCGGAAGACGCTGCGTTGGAAGGCCTCCCACTAGGTGGACCGATGACGTGGTGAAGGTTGCAGGGATCCGCTGGATGCGAGTCGCACGGGACCGGTCAATGTGGCGACACTTGGGGGAGGCCTATGTCCAGCAGAGGACGTCTTTCGGCTGAAATGATGATGATGATGATGTGCGGATTATGTCCTTATTCATATAGTCCTTGTGTTCCTTCTTCCACAAATAAGGCATATTTTTGTACAAGTCTATTACAGACAACAACACTTCTTTTTCTTTGTTAGAAAAGGACATAGTTGCGCGCGAAGACAAAATAACGAAAACAAAACAAACGACCGCTCTCCGCGCTCCTCGCGCTCTAATACAGGCTGTAACAGAAAGGGTATAGTCATATGAAGGGATAAGCTGCAGCACATCAAACTGAACAACATTCTCCTTGGTTCCAATATTGTAAATGTGATAAAAATATCAGCTGTCCCATACAAAATTTCATTTCAATACCCACTCGACCCAAATGTATGGGACAGCTGATATTTTTTTCACATTTTGCAGCTTATCCTTTCATATGATCATACCCTTTCTGTTACACCCTGTATAAGTGCCGTAACTGACCTGAGTATTATTACTCTGCACGGTGGTAAGCGCACTAAGGCAGTAAGGTGGACAGGGTCCACTCTGACACCCTAATTAGGGACCCTTACTGCCTTCCACAAACTACACCTCTCTTATTAAAGGTTTAGGGACCCTGATTCAGTGTAATGTAATAAGACTTTTATTTAAACTCACGCCTTCTCCCTCGTAGGGGTAGGTAGAAACTGCACAACGCAACCTGCTACGTTCTTTAGGCCTTACTTATATTATTTGGGGAAAAGGTGTGAGCTTATGTATGTGTTACGAATAAAGATGGGTGTGTGGATAAACTTAAGATTAGCCGGTTAAAATCAAGTTCCGAAGAATCTTCACGACGCCTTGAACAACGATTTGATGCAACTAACTTGAATGTCGCGCTCGCCGGCCGCTCCCGCGGCACCGCTTGCTCAGCTCGCGCGCGTTTTGTCACACTTCTAATTCAACCTAACCCAATTCAATCAAATTCGAACAATAAATCAGATTGAGCCGGCCAATTTTATCTTAAGTTCATCTTCACACTCGTCCTTAGCAGTAACATATAAGTACATCGATTTTTTATAACATACATTTAAGGCTCCCCGGTGTTTTCAGACGAGGTGCCAGGGTGATATCTGAAAGGAATAATAATTATAAGCATGGTTTCCATATGCTACACATCAGTAGCGAAGGGTCAATTTTTGTAAGAGGTATATCTTTAATGTGACTATATTATTTGTCTATAGAATACTGACTGTGTCATTTTAAAAGGGAAGCCAATAGGAATCGAGTAGTATGGAACCTTCACCACTGGTGGCCATTGTACTCATCATAACGAATATGGTATAAACCAACCCTGAAATCGCAAAATAAGAATCAGCTGTGCCCTACATTTTGACGATTTACATGTTCACAAATGTATGAGTTATTTATGAGATATGTAGAGTTGTATGGAACCTTCGCCACTGCTACGCATGCTGACCATGGGACTCTGTCTACCCCTTGTAATATGGGTGTGTTATGTGGGTACATTAATGATAAATAAATAAGTAGGGTAGACTAAGCAACTTACTTTTAACTTAACGACTGCTGCGTCAGTTCAATATAATTATGAGGTTTGTACAGATCGGCTTCCATTCTAACCTAATGCATCTGTATACCAGTATATTAAATGGAGTGCCTGCTTATCTGACCTCCACAACCCAGTTAGTACTGGGTAATAACCCCTTGGTAAGACTAGTTGTCAGACTTTCGGGCCACTGACTACTTGTAACAACTGTCAAAGATCTACAATTGACAGCCGGGACCAACGGCTTTACGTGCTTTCCGAGGCACGGAGCAAACTCGGTATGTAAAGGACGGTCACCCACCCACGGACCGACTTTGGCAACCGGTAGTCGTGAAGATCGACCCGAGCACCTGTTATTAAGTAGCCATGAGCACAGAGAACAGTGTTGTAGCGCCACTACAAAAACCACAGATAATAAAAGTGACAGCAACATAGTATTATAGTGCCATCTATGCCTCAAATGAAGAACTAACATCGAAATCCTAAATGGCGTTATTAAAGTTCTCCGCGACATAAGACCATACAGAAAAATTCGACAGCAACTGTCGGGCAGTAGCCCACCAGACACAACAACCGTCTGGTCGGAGGATCCTCCCTTTTCCATGAGTGATGAAGAACTTTACACCCTGTTCTTCGTATCTCTAGTGTGTTATATATACAATACCTTTTAAGATGTCTGAGCAGGGTGCTTCGCTGCGAGTACTGCTTGCCGCAACGACCGCAAGCGTGAGACTTGTCTCCGGAATGGATGGTCATGTGCAGTTGCACGTTGTACTTCTTCGCAAATTTCTTCTTGCATATACTGTGAATTTGATAGCAGGATCAGTATTACATGATGGAGGATTTAGATCTGTATGTAGAATTGAAGGCCAAAGGTTTTAGGGCCTCGCCTGTCCTCTTATACACTAGGTTGTGGGTTCACTTCCAGGCAAGTACCAATGTGACTTTATCTATTCATAATGAATTAGTTATTTCTTAGTTTGTCGTGAACTTCACTCATATCAGTGAAGAACTGAGGAAGAAACCTGGACTTATCTTCCATACAAATAAATAAAATTGAAATCTCTATTTGTAATTTCAAAATAACTGCTTTGAACTGAATGCATATGAAAGTATTCAGGGCAGTTACAATTTTTTTTTAAATTTTTGTCTGTCTGTCTGTTTGTTCCGGCTATTCTCCGAAACGACAGGACTTTTACTGGCAGATAGCTGTTGTTTTAACACGTTAAACGCCGTGGGAACTTAGGCTACCTTTATTTTAGAAAAAAGACAAGGGATCCGTGCAAAAAAAAACCCATGAAATTGTTAACAAAATCCGACTCAAATAGGGAAGTAACATCTTTATAATAATTTCACGCGAACGAAGCTCGTGGGGCCGCTCTAGTAATACATAAAAATCACTATGTTCGTACACGCCAACCACTCAACGGGTTTCAATGAAATTTTGTGAATGTGAATGGTTGGTTCCAGATAAAAAGATAGGTTAGTTCTGAACCCGATAGATGGCGCCGGCCTAGAAGCGGGTCGCTAGTAATTAATAACACCGTGACTTTTTAGCCGTCTTACAACGGCAGCCCACTTCATGTATCCATTAAAATAAAAAAAATGTAAAAATAAAAATATTTTTATGAGATTTCAATAATTTAACAATAAAAATATTATACATTAATATGACGCATGACGTAGTTGAAACACCCTGTTGCAAGCGATGATCTGACGACTAAAAAGTCACGGTGTATAAGTCTGAAAGCCCCATCATCATCATCATCATCATCTCGTAATGAGCAAGCGTGGTGATCAATGCTCGTGCCCTCTCTGTATCAGAAGAGGCCTTTGCCCAGCAGTGGGACAGTGATAGGCTGGTATTATTATGTGATATAATAGTTAGGTACGTACTTGCAAGAGTATGGCTTCACTCCCAAATGCATCCTATGATGATACTGCAGCTGATAAGCTGTCGCGAGAATCTTCCCGCAAAAGTCGCAAAGAAAATCTTTTTCTTGCTTTATACCATGGTCCTGGAATCAAGGATATTCAAGCTTTTAGTATTGGTAAAAGCGGCAATGGTGAAATGGTAACCAGTTTACTTCTGAAGACGCAGCAATCGCAACCGTCATCACATTGGACTTGAGTCACTGCTGGACATAACGCCCAAGCACTGCAGCTGCTAGTAAGATACTTTCATTACATGACTTGTAATCCTCACAGCCCCCGTAGCATGACCACCGTAGACGAGGATTTCTTTAACGGAAGAATCGACAAAATGACAGATTGTGTCGATACCATGACAGATTTCTTTGCACAATCTGTCATTTTGTCGATTCTTTCGTCAAAGAAATCCTTGTCTACGGTGGTCATGCTACGGGGGCTGGTTAGGCAGAGGTGTATCATCATCTTTTGCCTAGCCTGGCTAATACGATACCCCTTTGTAAGACTGGCTATCAGACTTTCGGGCCTGTAACGCCTGTCAAAGATTTACAAATGACAGCCGGAACCAACGGCTTTTTTTTCGGATGGGAAATCATCAAATCCCGCTCTGGGCGGAGTGGAAGGGAGTGTCAGACTTGTACTGACTAAAACCCATCCATGTTCCTTCTTTGCTCTTTGTGTTCCAGGGCCGCGGTATAGGAAGAAACTCAGTATACAACATTATTTTTAGTATATGCGAAACCTGAATATAGTTTGTTCAGAATAAGTAACTGCATCGATTCCAATAATTTTTAAACCATGTTAAAAAAGTTAAAAGTTGGATACCGAGCGACTTAGAGTACCAATGGCAATAATTTAGGTACCTACTGCCAAATTATTATTATCAATGAGCTCAAGACGACACTGGAGGCGCGTGCTGCGTGGTGACCGCGTTTTTGTGCGGACAAATAGGTAACAGAACAAGCTTATAACTTTGTGATTTTTCATGATAGTTTTGAAATTTTGTACATAGATTCTTTACATAAAAATACTAGACACGTGTATCAGGTTTCGCATATACTAAAATTAACAAAACAAGCACTCCTTGGAGATCGACCCGTGCGGCTGTTACTATTTAACAACGAGCTCCATGACCAATGAGTTCGTTATTCTTCTCTGCTCCGCTCAATCATCATCTGCCTAGTCTTTACCGAAAACCTGTGGGGGTTGGCTTCCAGTCTAACCGGATGCAGCTAAAATACAAGTATTTTACATGGAGCAACAGCCTATCTGACTTGCTCAGTAAGTACATAGATAAAGGTTTATAATGTACCTGCATATGTATAGCAAGACTGTTGGCACTGTCACACTGTTCGCCACAATGGACACATCTGTACCGTTTCAGGTTGGACGACTGCGGGTGGTTTGCAGCTCTGTGAGTTTGGAGATACCTGGAAATATAATAATGTAAGACGAACATCGAATTTATTGATTTAAACTTCATGTACAATAGTGGTACATAGGCGGACTTAATGCCACAAGGCATTCTCTACCAGTCAACCTTTGGGTTAAATAAGAAAACATTGTGATAAAAATAAATATATAAAAATAACTTCCTGCTTTCAAAAATTTATATAGGCACTTATAATGATATTATTACACATTTATAAATAAAATAAACTAATACATATTTGTCGCTGGCGTGACGATCTGGACTCATTCTTAACGGATTGGTCAGAGAGGGCAAATTGTAAGCAGGATTGGAAAGCCATGGGGAAACCCTTTGCCCAGCAGTGGGACAGGACAGGCTGATATAAAAAAAAAAACATATATAACAAATACCAAAAAAAAAAACGAGACGCCTAACAATAATTACCATGACTCGACTTCTAATAGAGAGAGCTATTTATTCTGACTTATATAGTGGTTACGCAATTTTCTTTTAAAATTGAATTTGCTTTCAGCTTTTTTAAAGCCAAAAGGTAGCGCGTTCCAGAGCTTTATAGTAGAGATAGCGTAAGAATTTGACATAAAACTGGTGCAGTATGAAGGAATTTGGAGAAGTAGATTTTTGGAAGCTCGAAGGTTACGACTGTGAGAACTGCCCAACACTATCATATCATATCTCGGAAACGTGATGCTTTAGAAATCGTCTAAAACAATACTTGTTTGTGCTGATGCTAGCTATTGTTTATAATAAACTAGCGACCCGCCCCGGCTTCGCACAGGTGCAATATATACATATAAACCTTCCTCTTGAATCACTCTATCTATTAAAAAAAACCGCATCAAAATCCGTTGCGTAGTTTCAAAGATTTAAGCATACAAAGGGACATAGGGACAGAGAAAGCGACTTTGTTTTATACTATGTAGTGACAAGTAATAAGCGTGGCTAAAATTATTTAAAAAAAAAAGGGCGTACTCGTAGTAGGCGGACTAAAATCTTCAAATCCATAATTAATAGAACTGCTTATAATAACAAGGTCCGAAAAAATCTATTGCAATGGAGTTTCAAACTTTCTTGTACAAAAAGAACTTTGTGTACTCTAAACTTTATCTATGGTACTAAACATAACATAACATCTCGCCTGTAATCCCCGAAGGGTTAGGCAGAGGTGTGCCTAATATAGTACACCCACATTTCGCCAGTTATGGACTAAATCTATACAAAGCTGAAGAGTTTGTATGGTTTAACGCGCTAATCTCAAGAAACTACTTGTTCAAATTGAAAAATTCTTTTAGTTTTGGATAGCCAATTTATCGAGGAAGGCTATAGGCTATTTAACATCACGCTACGACCTAGAGGAGCCGAGTATTAATGAAAAATGTTGCAAAAACGGGGAAAATTGTATTTTTAAATATCACGCGGCCGTAGCGAAGGTCGCGGGCAACAGCTAGTTCAAATATAAATGCGCTGCACGCAGAACTAACCTTGACATTGGGAAGGCGAGGCCACAAATATCGCAGACAAACGGCCTTGCTCCCGTGTGGATGTTCTGATGCTGCTCAAACCACGTCTTTGTGTTGAAACCCTTCCCACATTTGTCACAGGTGTACTGCAAAAGTAGAAATTAAAAGGTTAATTTCAATATAGACGGCGCCGCCTAGAAAGAGGTAGCGAGATGATCTAGACGCGCATGACAAAGCCTGATTCGAGGTGGCGTAGAAGAAGAGTACCTAGAAGGATATGGGGGAAGCCTTTGCAGTGGGCCATACGTGGGCTATAAAAAAAAAATGTGGCATCCTTGATCTCGACATCGGTTACTTGGGTACAGTTACAGCCGCCATCACTGGACACGGATCTTTTAACAAACACCTCTTTGTCATAGGAGTCACAGACAGCCCCTGTGCCGAGCCTGCATGGAGGAAGACGAGACGGCCCACGTGCTTCTGCACTGCCCCGAGGTTGCATCCACTCTCCGCGAGATTGTCAGCAACATCAAGGCGCTGCTAGCCTTTCTCGGGGAGCTGGGGTGGATCGAATAAATTTCCCACCTGCTCGCAAAATACGCGCTTTGGACGTGGAGTTGTGTACCAGCCCGTTATACAATACATTTACAATACAATGTCGCTACATATTCAGTAAGTACTGAGAATGTTCACGAACCTTGTACTCATCCAGGTGTTTACTCGTATGCTCCTTCATAGCCCCTTGGTAAGCGGTGGAGAACCCGCAATTGTATGGGCACTGCAGCTTGATACCGTTGTGAGCTCTAGCATGCCGGACTATGTCTGGCACAGTCCTGTATGTTCTTGCTGTAATTATTTTTGAGGCGAATAACAACTTATTAGGCGACTAACTACTTGGTTACAAAAAAAATAACTTGGTAGCCATTAAATATTGTTAGCACAATTATATTATATAAGCTGCAAAAGGCAAGGATCTATAAAAACTAAAAAATGGCTGCTACTATAAGATAGCAAATATTAAACAGGAGACCAATGGAAAAATAGGTGAGGTATTAAAAATAATGACTTGGCGGCTAATATTAACAGTGGGATAGTAGTAGTAGGTAGAATATAGGAAGCAAGAGAGAGCGAAGGCTGAGAGAGACTTGTGGCACCCCGACTCGGACAGGTTAGTTTCGAAGGGGATGGCGGGGTCTAGTGAGCGAGCGATGTTAGCGAACTAAGACCCCGGAATCCCCTTCGTGTTAGGTTACTTTAAACCCTGCAAACAGAAATAGGAGTCCCACGTAGCGCGGCTACGTCGACTACGCCTTATCTACAATCTATTGGTTAATAACTTTGTTTTAGTTTTTTTCATTCTTTGAATTATCACACTGATTGTATTGAACAACTAGTAAATCAAATTTGTATTTACAAGTCGCTGCCAATTTAAATTTAAACAAAGCTTTCAACTCAATATAAATCTGCTACTTTATACTTAAAATCCTACTTCACTATAGCTGCCAACCTATTATTTATGGTACCAATTTTAAAACCCTAAATTTGATTAGTTTGTCACCCATTAAATATATCATCATCATCATCATCATTTCAGCCGAAAGACGTCCACTGCTGGACATAGGCCTCCCCAAGGGGGGTTTTGCCATAATCGCCACGCTTGGCAGGCGGGTTGGCGATCGCAGTATGTTTGTTATAAAAATCACAGAGAACGTTAAATATATGCCTTTTTATTTTTATATGATCCCCACTGTAGAACTTTGAACTCGAAACTCTGACAACCAGTCTTACTAAGGGGTATCATATTTCCCAGTGCTAACTGGGTTGTTGAGGTTAAATAGGCAGTTTGTCCATGTAAAATACTGGTATTCAGCTGCATTTGGTTAGACTGGAAGCCAAACCCAGATGATTATAATCATGGTTGAGTGTGGAGCAGACTCCTGATACAAAATCAAGAGGAACAGGGGATAGACAAATTGGGGGGTGGTCAGATGAGCTGAGGAAAACTGCTGGCTTATGTAACATCACACCTGTTATCATGGTAGTGAACTCACATTTTGTTAGTAATGTTTTGCCTATTGTCATTGAACAGGCGCATATCCTGACTTTGTGATTGCTACTGAGAATTTCCTGATGGAAAACCCAATAAGAGCCCACAAGAGTTCAAATCTTTGTGAACCAAACAAATAACAGTCTTTCCGACCTCCACAACCTAGTCACAAGAGAAAAGAAAAATAAGAATATCTTACCACAAATTTTACAAGTCAACGGTCTTTCGTCAGAGTGGGTTGTGACATGTTTCACAATATCCTTCTTTAAATCACATGTTTGTTCACAAATATCGCAAGCATACATAGTCTTATCATCGGATTTGTGTTCTGTATATTTTTTGCGTACTGTTTGATTGCTGTAATGTTCAGCATAGTAATGTTTAGCAAGATCCGATTGATTTTCACATTGTTTTAAACACGTTAGACAAGTAAATTGTTTAACAAATTCAAAGACATGGGGTTCAGCTTTTCTTTTTCTTTTAAAATTTTCTAGACCAGGTATAGGTTTGAATTTTGTAATTATTTTGGGCTCTTCAGCAGTAGTAGTTTTAACAGAAAATAGTGTTGTGTCATCCTCGGAACTGTTAAGGGTTTCGTTTAGATCATCAGACGATTCTTCGTTTTTTAAATGATCATAATCTTCAAAGTCTGTGTCTATTTCTTCTTCTTTTTTTATTTCATATGTTTCTATTTTAAATTCAATTTCTGCATTTTCTTTCTTTCCATCATTTGTAATTTTTGCATAGTAATCTAGTAATAAGTCATTTTTTGCATACTTTTGTAATTCAGCTTCATTATCTTGGAGTGTTAAACAGAATTTAATTAGTTGGGATACTCTTTTAAAGCATTCCTTGCATAAATTGTTGGGAAAAGAATCGTCAGTGGGGATCTGAAAAAAAAAAAACAAATAAAGAAAATAGGCTCTAGCAGAATAGAAGAGGGTCGTTTTCGTTAAACGACGTCCGACCGCTGTAACGGAGGGCAGAGGTTAGGAGAAATACGAATCATGTTTATAAAACAACTAAGATAGTTAATCAGCTGTATGTATTACAATAATTTTTAAA
This sequence comes from Noctua fimbriata, assembly GCA_905163415.1. Lineage (NCBI taxonomy): Eukaryota > Metazoa > Arthropoda > Insecta > Lepidoptera > Noctuidae > Noctua > Noctua fimbriata. The sequence goes on from LR990946.1 coordinate 10,245,360, forward strand.
CGAGATATAATAAAAACACAACTTTGCTATGCATAGCTTCTTTCATTTCAACTTACATTTATCTTTAGAAATCTTTGAATGTTAAAGAGTATATCGCATTCTTGTAAGCTGCACATGTTTTTGATAGATACTTTTAAACAAAATCTGCATATTTTATCCATGTTTCATTAAGTTATTTTTTGCTAATTTGAATATAATAGTTTGATTTCTTTGCAAAAAAACAAAAAAAAACTCCTTGCATGCCCGCCATGTAAATTTTTGTTGTCAAACGAACGTTCCAGCCCCACAGGAGCTCAAATATCAGCATGGCATACTGTTCTCTCTTTCTAATTTTTAATTTGAAAAGTGAAATAGAACTAGTGGTCGCTGGAACGTAGTTTGTCAATTATTTTGACAACAGTTTGTAAATGTTGCCATACATGAAGTGAAGATTACCCCTGAACGGAAACAAGCTTTTTCCTGTGACTTCGTTCAGATGTAATGGTTTTTATTTATATGACAAGTCCGCCAGTATTTCCAACCTCAGCCACTCTTGAAAACCAAGATTCAACAGTGGCGACCACCAGAAAAACGCTGAAGCAATGAAATCAGTTAAATTTTTAACCGACTTGTTTAGCGGAGCAGTAATAACAACATAATTTCTAGCTCCCACAATATCAAGCAGGACAAAAAACAGAGCTAGCTCAATAGATATAAAGGAGCGTTTTCAACTGGAATAATCCCAGTGATGATCAGCTTTAAAAACAATCCACCTAAACTCGGTGGTCACACATGTGATGCAACTTCGCTGTTGCAGGTTGTTGTTTTCGCAGTAGGTCCCTAATAATAAAGCAGTATCTAAGCATAATATAAGCTATTTGCATAGGTATAGAACCCGCGGAGTATTGATTCCCGTTCTCATTTGTATTTTTTGGTAAAAATTATGATACGCAACGAATTCGTATCATATTTTTTTGTTAACATTAAACAAGTGCGATTCTGTTGTAGGTAAAACTACTGTATCTAGTATGCTACAATTACTAGTAACTAGTTTAGATTCGATTACAAAATTAATAAGATCGGAAATGCCGTCAAGTTCGTACAAAATCGTGCCTATAGAAGGTCTTTGATCTTCTTCACTCGTGTCGGATATTGGCATGAGCTATTCGAGGAGAGCTCGTGCTGTAATGAAAAATTTTCTTGGTAGTAAGAATGGTTGTTGGCTGGGATGGCTTCAGTTGGCATGTACAGAGCGTTTACTCGACTTATTTGAATAGGTACCTACCCACTACAAGCCTGATGTTCCTTTGACCTTATAGTAACCTAAATTATTCAGATTTCGGAACTGATAATTTGTAATATTCGTCATAATTATCCTGACTTCCTGGCATACTCATGATTTTAATAGGAATTTAAAAAAAACCCAATGTGATTCACAGACTCACTGCGCAATGGTTTAAGGGTATTATTTTACGATAAGATAAGAAATTAGCCACTGTACTAATCTCTTTTTACAAAATACCATGGGTGGTTGATAGTATTCATTGGAATATCGGTGGAAAGTCTAAAGGAAGCGTTCTCTGATAAATGTACATCCCGTCCAGCGCAAAGATTATAAAAATGAACAGAACTGACACTTTTTTTAAACGAATTTGCACTACGTGTATCAATCAATATTCAATTGGAAGATAAGAACTAGATCCTTTCTTTCGATTTAATTTAAATTAATAAACGAATAACATGGATTCTTTTATTAGTAGTGTTTCAAAATACGACCATTAATACAAAAATCAAGCAACTTTTTGTACATAGCGCGAGTTTGTTTAACTCATCACACTGAAATTAAGGTTTATTATTCAATGTCAAATAAATCCTATGCCCTACGTTCCTCTTTAGTTTGTGTCGAGCTTTTTAGGCATTATATAAGTCCGATAAACCTCTGCATCCGAACTTACTCTTTGTCGAGTTTGATGAGAACAACATACAACAATATAAATGAAACAACATTTAAAATGTGCACGTAACGACATCCAGTCTAGTCCTAAAATATGAAGTAACATTAACATTATTTATTTTAAATATTTTAAAATAACAGAAATACTGTGTTAAATCGGAATAGTATTAATAGTGCAAAATGTTTATAAAGTGTTTATTATTGTTATTTGTACTCAGTTTTGTGGAAGCAGGTAATTAAAAAAATATATAATTAAGTTATAAGTGCTTTACTTAAAATGTTTGTTTACAATAAAATTATTTTATTCTAGATTTAAAATAGAATGTGTTGGTACAGTTTCTATTTCTATTAATTGTAGGTAGGCATTTTATAAATATTTCTTGAGCTAAATGGTTGTATTTAGTCTTGTTATTTTGTATTCGGACCTTCGGTTTTTTTTGACATATACAGACTAACTAATTTATTGCACTAAGTTTTAAATAACAGTGTGAAGATAAAATAATTACATACCCAGCAAATAAAGACTAAAGGAAGAGCAGACTTTACTGTTCAGATAGCTATAAAAGTAGGTGTAGATTCGATTTTAATAAAATAAATTCAAATTAACACGCAATTAGACAAACTGAAAAAAAATTTACATCGTGATTAAACTCGCCCCAATTAATATTTTTCTACAATATTTTATTCATTTTCGCATCTTTTTTTAGATTAATTCAAGATTGAATTTGTTTTTTTTTATTTTCGAATGTTTTTTTTGAGATTCCGTAATTGGCTGTAAGATTAGTTTATATATTTCAAGATAACATTTCAAAGAGCTGTGGTTGGTGAGAGGATTTGAGGAAATAGTTATAACTGGGATGTTTCATTATCATCATCATCTGCACCCCGACTTTAGGTGGAGTCTGGGCATAGGCATTCTCTTAGCGTGTGCTAATTTCTATGACACAATACAGACGACTTATTATACATATAAATAAAAACTGTACTTAGAATAGTTTAAATAAAGTCACCTTAAACAAGTAGTTATTTATATGAAGCTGTTTTCAGCACTTGATATCTCCACATAGCTAGTGATTTTTGGTTTCTGTTCACATCCGTTGCTATCTCGGTTATGTCCATCCGCCTGTGGCTGCGTGGGAGTATTTCTCGTGGCAGACTAAAGAAAACAACTACATAGTAAAAAATATTGAGGTGGAAGCTGGAAGCGCCAGAGTAGTCCGCGAATTTCAAATTTTTCTTGTACCTAATCGTTTCGTTCACGTAATCACATGAATGAAATATATCTATATAAATAATATAATGATTACATAATCTGACGAGAGATGAGAGAGTTGTATTGATGATTTTAATGAAATTATATTATTATAATTCAGTAAAGCCATTTGTTACGTCATGAATCATATTATAATCAACATCCAACCTGACACTGACTAGCAAATGGCAAAAAAAAAAAAATCCGCGGGCTACCTTAGCCCATCCTCCTTAAGGTATAAAAGTAAATTAAATTTCGAACTATGATACGCCTGGTTTGAACCCACGGCCTACAACTAGTAAATTGAGACTGTTATTACCACTGCACGCTCGGTCACCACAAACTAATTAAATTTGACCTTGTGTAGTTTAATATATTTGAAATTAATATAGTAGAAATACGAAGTATCACATAGTTAGCAAACACCAACTGTTTATATAGTTAATAGTTAACTTCTTGATAACATTATTGTACTAATTATTTTAATGGTTAAAGCTTATGTACATTATTATGGATCGTGTTTTAATGTTATGGTTTTTCCTTAAATTCACGTTTTTTACACTTACATTATGGAACTAATATAGACCAGTGCCTTCTTGTTTGAGGAAAATAATCCAAAAATCAATCCTGTATTCCCCGAAAGGATAGACAGAGGAGAATAGTGTAGTTAGTTATGTTTAATTTCTAGGCCATATGGGGCATTCTTAGTCTACACATCGAATAATCTAAATCGTTTTAACTGTGATAATGAAACGAAGGAATTAAATAACATTTGACCAAAATACGCTTACAAAATCGTAAATAAACGTAAATTAAACGTAGATCCTTTCTTAATTCACCCATCTGAAAAGGACTGAATCTACTACGAATCGCTGTAAAAATCATTTGGCGAATCATCGATTCATTCGGTAGACCGTGCAATCTATGTTTTATCTTGTATATAAAAAAAAAATAGTTTCCACATGTATTACGGAGCATCACTTGAAGACGGCTGGACCAATTTGGCAATATTTTTCTTGTGTTCGTAATTGTCAAGACTTGCTAACAGGACTTCTCATTTTATTCATTACAAAATTGCTCCAGTATAAAGCCGGGGCGGATCGTAAGCTGTATAGAAATGTTACCATTTATAACCTGTTTATTTGGTATAGTGGTCGATTCCCAGGTCATGCAAAGTATTATTTTGTTTTTTCTTGAGGGATTTCAGTTGATGGCAATAGGCTCGCTATTACATGAGACTTTAAATTACCTGGCAAAATGAGTTTGTACTACATTTTAGCTACACCATAGCCTTACTCTTCGGGGGTTACAGGCGTGATGTTTTGTTATATGTTATGTTTTAAACATATCCAAGCATGCTGTCATGGTTATGTTTATACCTAGTTATAATTGTACTGTACCAATTTTCCTACTGTGATTTATTCTATTTTCGTAACACATCATTAGTTGTAGTGTATGACCAATTTAAAAGCTCTAGGAAATATTTAAATTATCCTCTTGTGTTGTGCTTGACATCGTTGCCACAATGTCAAATGGGATTTAACATGATTGAGTAACTATATATCTACTGGAAATAACATTGTTTATTTGCACTCTCAAGTAAAAAATTTGGTTAATAGTAAAAAAAAGACCTTATAGTAGCTAAGATAACTTAATATCATGTAAAGACAACTTGATATAATACTATATAGGTATAAAACAAGTTTCAGCCAGCAGATCTGCAAAAGGAGAAATTAATGTAGACAATTGTGTGTAAGAAAAGTAAGAGAACAGAAAGAATATTTTGATTTGTCTTTCATGTGTCATAAAAACTTTCATTTATTGAGGAAAAGTAACTGAGTCCTTATTTAAATTAACATAGAATTAGGAGTAAGGATTCATTCTATGACCCAGGAAACAAATCTTAAGCATTTAACATTATTAATAAACAATAATATAAAGTTATCTGAATGTTAAAAACATGGTTTATACATTTTATCAGCCGGATGCACGCTCTTGACGGTATGCGTGACATCAAACTTCCGTCCTCATGGAAATAAATTAACAGCGTAGGTGGCTTTACAGTCCAAGTTGAAAAAATAACATGTTTTTAGCTGATCTCATGTGTACAGAATCATCTAACTTCGAAATTTTAAAAGGGGAAATACTCATCTGGTTGGCTATAAAACCGCTAAACAGCATGGAAACATCCCAAATGGCTAACACTCGCAATAACAATCCGAAGGATGTGGAAACAACTTCGTAGTCCATTGCATCAGAAGTTGTTTAAAAAAAATCCGCCAGTACGACAACGTAAATCGTTTAATGAATATTGTTGAGTTGACATAATAAATAGCATTGAGATAGCGAGTGTGTTACGCAATAACATAACCAGCTCTCTATAAATATGACTGAAAAGTTCATGCTACCTTATCATAATAGGTACTCAAATCGTTACTATTTGTTACAGAATTTTCCTATTATCGTTCCGCAGCGTCATCATGCCCGGTTCCTCGAATTAAGAACGGCCGAGCTCGACCGAGGCAAAGAGGGACGTTTCTCAAGTTTTCTTGCAACATTCGATATACCCTGGTGGGCAACAAATATGCCACATGTAGACTCGGACAATGGGACGTGCCGATACCTGTATGTGTTAGTAAGTATCACGCATAGCCTAGCCCACCTAGCCTTATAATTAGGTAGATATATTGATTGTTACTAGTTCGGATCTAATGAGGAATGACACAACTGTTGTTAAATACGTAATCTTCTGCGTTTTGGTTAATATTTTAATTTTCTGTCTTTTAATTACTAGCGTATTTAATATATTGAGTTTTCATAATTGTAACGGAGTTACTCTGTGTTAACAAATAGTGTTTTCTACCCTTTTCAAAGAAACGGGCTGCCAACAGTTGGAAGAAGTTAAGAATGCGGTGAATATGACATCTCATAATGACGCGTGGGTCGTCTTCTTCTGTTTGCCCGGACATCAACTCGCGGGTTCACCGGTTATTTACTGCGACGGATCACAATGGAATTCAACAGCACCTGTGTGTTATGGTAATACATATAATAGATTTAAAATACCTACGCAAAATATTAATACACCTAGAGACAAACACATTACCTATTTATGTTACGTGTGCTAATGTTTTACAAATTACCCATCATTGGGGTAAACTTTTAGTATACTGGTAACATTATTATTTAATGTTTTTAATAATACCTAATTTTAAAAGTTTACTGCCGTACCTGCCTGTATTAACATGAACAAAAAAGGATTATTTACGCTTTGGATTACCAAAACAAAAACGTTTAACAAATTCTCACTGGAAAAAAGTGTGCAGCATGGTTCTTTTGGCACTTGAATGACAGGAGAGCGCTGATGGATTAGAAATAGTCTGTGGATATGGTATTGGGTATTGATAAAACAAAAAAGCCGACGTAAGAGCCGTCTATGGCCACGCACCAAAAGAACCAAGCTGTACTGTACATTTGCAAAATTAAATGACTGCTTTTGTGTAGGAATGATTCTTGATAAAGTAGCGGATTACCGTGGGCTACTTATCTGGAATAATGAGTCAGGTTCACGGGCCGGATGAAACCGCCCCACACGCGCATACCGCGTGTCCGTTTCCGGTACCTACCTTGCTGCTTGCCTCTGTCCATTCATACTTTGTTAATATAGCCATCAGTAGGAACTATATATTCAGTCTGTGCTATGTCGACATCCAAATACAAATCATCATCATCACTTTCCTGTCCTTATCCCTATTTATTTAGTATCGACGGAGCATGTCTTCTTCTTTCATACTTCCCTATTACTCGTCATCTCAGCAGTCCTCCTCCTTTCTAGCCAAATCATCCTTTATACAGTTCATTCATCGTTTCTTTGGCCTTCACATACCTACTCTTATAGACGTCCATATTCATTTTCAAAACTTTATTTTTAATGTGCTCCGCATCACATGCCCAAGGCAACCGATAACCACACAACTTTGCAGTCACCGGCGCACATTCAGACTTCCACTTACGTACTCATTTCTTATTTTAACCATTCATGTTACACCACACATCCCCCTTTGCATTCTCTTCTCAGACAAATGCATGTCTTTCATTCATCTCTTTTGTGGCTCAACATTTATCATCATTCAGCCGTACAAGACAGCAGGTCTATCCACTGTTTTTGAGTTTTATAAGCTTTTATTTGACTTGATTTGTTAATTAGATAGTTTCTTTCTCTCTTAGTTGCTGTATTTGACCAATACCTACGTATTGGTCAAATCCAGCAACTGAATTTTGCACACACTATTGGTTCTGGTGCCAAATGACAAATTGACATTTTTATGACTTGAACCTGCAGCCAGGATCGCTTCGTCACAAGAGAACTCCTCAACGATTAATAGCACGGACAGGAAACTTTGTATACGCGTTAAATGTTGTTGAATAGTTAAACCTAATTTTCTAATAAAAGCATGTTTTTTTTAAGTTTAATTTATTGTTCTTATGTTGAATGGGGCAAATAAAAGAGCAATTAATTAATTAATTCTCTATGTGTTTAACAGATAGTTCAGCGAAGAATGCTGAAACGGAATGTGACTTCGAACAGCCCGACATTTGCGGATGGAAGCCCGATGAGTACCACGACTTTGACTGGAGGAGATTGAATAAGAAGACTCCAAGCTCTTTCCTACAGACTGGGCCTTCGTACGACCATACTTATGGGAAGAATGGATCAGGTAAGAAATGGTACAACATTGTAATCACATGCCTCGTTGACTACCTCGTTGGTACAGTTGTCGCAAGCACTATTTGCTGAGCATGAGGTCCTGGGTTCGATTCCCGGGTCGGGCAAAGTGTTATTGGGTTTTTCCATCAGGAATTTCTCAGTAGCAGTCACGGAGGCTGGATTTGTGCCTGGTTGATGGCAATAGGCCCGCCCCCTATATATGGGACTTTAACGTAACTGGCGAAATGTGGGTGTACTATTGGGTACACCTCTGTGCAACCCGTCGGGGATTACAGGCGTGATGTTATTTTAATGTTATAATAACACGCTTGTAATCCTCGATGGGTGGCACAGGCTGTGGGCAGAGGTTGCTCCCACATTTCACAGATTTCGCAGCTTCAACGTTTTCAGTTAACTTTTAAGTGCCATCTAACAGAAGGTGACCATATCGCCCTCTTCTGGGCACACATTTACCTATACTCAGGTCTGACAGATAAACCAAAACTCATTTTTTGGCCCTACCGGAGAATCTAACCGAATATGATCGACATTTTTATATTATTTAGGCCCCCAGTTCCTCTTCCTCTTCGAGATTAAAACCACAATCTAATTTAATTGTTTCTTGCCGGTTCTTCTCCATAGGAAACGACCAACCCGAACCGTGCACCTTTTTTTCGACGTTTTATAAGTGCCCATCTAGGCCTATGTGTAATAAAATATTTTGATTTTGCATTTGAAAAATTTCAGGATACTACATGTACGTAGAAAGTACAGGTCGGGTTGCGAATGAGACCGCTCGACTGATGTCCCCCGTGTATGAAGCGGAGCTGGCCAAGAATGGGTGCTTCGTCTTTTGGTACCACATGTATGGAAGGTAAGCATGGAGAGACCGATTAATCGGGTTAAAAGGTTCACCGGGTGGACTTACAACCTAAAAGGTGTAAACGAAACGAAGCTGAAAGGCACTTGTTCTCCCCGTCATTGCGATATTTTTTTTGTTCTAGACCATACCTGAGAACCTTTGGGGTCAAAGTTCCAAATTTTTAACAAGTTTTTTTTAATGTAAGATTTTTACTTTAAACACTTCTACAACCTCCGTACTATTCAATCCATCCATCAGCACAATGCTTTGATTGCGTAACATTGAGTTCAACCGTAAAACGTGATTTCTAACGCTAAAAAAATGTTGTTACCCAACAATAAATTTTTCGTAAAGTTACTTAGTTTGACGTACATGACGCTTCGTGGTTGACTGCTTCGTGAAGGGTCCGTTTACACCCTGTAGGTACTGAATACGTGGTAATCGTACGTGCGTTGATCTCCCTTCCACCCTGATACCTAGTAACGTAGGAAACTTAAGACCAGCAGAAGCAAGTTAACCAAATGAATAATAAGATGTCTCGGAACGTCGGATAATTTCTGAAAAAATTAGCATTTTCGTTTTGCACGCAATTCGGTAATTTCTCATTTATAACAGTATTTGTTAAGTAATTTGTCTATTTCACTTCCTCACACTAATTTTGTATTTGTTTCCTATCTAATAACTAGCGATCCGCCCCGGCTTCGCACGGGTGCAATTTTCTAATGAAGAAAATGCAAAGTTGAAATTTTCTTTCATACAAATCTTGCCTGAAATTATAACGATCACAACAAAAAATCTGCCATACCGGTGGAGCCGTCCATGAAGATGCTTAGTCCTACATGTACCAATTGATGTTTATTAATATAGATATATTATTAACTAGCTGTTTACCTCCGGCCGCATGAAATTTTTATAACAGTATTAATTCGCACGGAACCTTAATCCATTTTCTAAAATAAAAGTAACTGAAGTTGCTCCTGATGACATCAGCTATCTGCAAAAGTCTCGTAAAAATCAGTCCACCCGTTTCGATTAGTCGTAACAAACAGACAGGGAGACAGACAGACAAAAGTAAAAAAAAAGGTTTTCGTTATAAGTAAAGTATATGCATTCAAACGATGGATGGACTGTATAAAGAATGATATGGCAAGAAAGGAGGTGTCTAATGAGATGACGAGTAATAGAGAAGTATGGAAGAAAAAGACATGCTGCGCCGACCCCAAATGAATTGGGATAAGGGCAAGAGAATGATGATGATATGCATTCAGTAAAAAGCTGTTATTTTGCACAAACAGACATTCCAATTTTATTTATTTATCTATGTATGTATGTATAAATAGATGTACCAATGTACTAATATTCCATGTCCACCAGCCATGAAGGCAGATGAGCGAAATACTTAACCTCTTGGTTGTCAGACTTCTGAGCTTCTGAATACCCGTAACGACATTCAAGATCTACAATCCACACGAGATCATCAGCTTACCGTGCTTACAGGGTGATAATAAATGAACCTTTATTGCAGGAGCATGGGTGGTCTCACAGTCTACCAGAAGCCTGACAAAGTGTCCATGTACCAGCTGTTGCTACCAACTCGAGCTCAGAACTACACCCTGTTCCATCAATGGGGAGACCAGGGCAACGAGTGGTACAGCGGAGTTAGCATGCTGTCTGAAGTTGGTGATAACTTCCAGGTTAGTCATCCTCCTCCGTCCTTCATTCCTCAATTGCGTTGGGATCGGTTTCCAGTCTAACTATACATATAGATGCAGTTGAATACCAATCGTATGCAACGACTGCCTATCTGACCCCTAGAACCCAGTTACTAGATAAAAAGATCCTAGGTACCTTTGGTAAGACTGGTTGCCATCCAGAATCATCAAGAACCCTACTATCTATAGGTTACGTTTTAACGAGTAGATACCTCAAACCAAAAATGAGGAAATCTGCAAGAGAATCAAGGTTACCGACGTAACCCGAAGAATTGCCAAACTTAAGTGGCAGTGGGGCGGGCACATTGCTCGCAGAACGGATAGCCGATGGGGCCGAAAAGTTCTGGAGTGGCGACCGCGAACCGGAAGACGTTGCGTTGGAATGTGGACACTTGGGCTCCCCCAAGTGTCACCACATTGACCGGTCCCGTGCTGCACACAGGCCTCCGCCTATGTCCAGCAGTGAACATCTTTTGGCTGAAATGATGATGATGATGATGATGACCTCAAATCATCTTCCTGCCCTTGTTCCATATTAATTGTGGTTGGCGTAATAAGTTTTTTCTTCCATTCTCCCCTTGTCAGTCTATCCATTTGTTTGGTCTTCCTCATCCATTATCCGTTTTGTAAGTACCACAATTGATGTTATGTCTTCATTCAACAGATTGTGATTGAGGGCATCAGGGGAGAAAGCTTTATGAGTGACGTAGCCATCGACGATGTATCCATTCAGCATGGTGAGAATTGCTCCAAAGCCTTGATGCAGGCCACCACACCACCTTCTGTGTTACGTAAGTATTATAGAACTTGAACATTATCTAAACTGCCAATGGTCATTTGAACTGCATAAAACATACTGGGGATAATCTCTAGTTGCTATACAATTAAAGAATGGTTGTCTTTTCCAGAGGAGTCTTGCGTCGGTCGCTGCGACCTCTACGCCGAGGCTACCGGCTACCGAGGCTGCAGCTGTAGCATCGTTTGCGTCGTCACCCAAAACTGTTGCCCTGACTTTTTGGACGTTTGTGATTTTGAAGCCCGTGAGTATACCTTATAGAATACAGCGTGCCCCTGAAAGGTGTGGTCATGTTTCAGAGTATGTTCAAACTGAACTACTTTCTCTAGGCTAGGACCACAACCGAAATCACGAAAATAATAAGCTGTCCCATATATTTTTTTGCAATTTCGGGGGGGAAGCCTTTTTTCACCAGTGGTATGGTGTAGGCTGATAGTAATCAGTTTACTCCTATTATCATTCTATATCTATTAAATTTGCTCTCATTTACCCCTTAAATCCACATTAAACAAACAAATGTACACAAGCTACATATTTATTTTGTTAAAGAATCCGCTAAATACTATATTTAAAAAATAAATAAATATACAAACTATATATTTACAAAAAAGGACTAAATTAAGACTAAAACAAAGTACTTCTTCTTCTTCTTTACGTGTCGATGAACTCAAATTGTGTTAGACCTGTATGTAGACATCTGCGAACCAAGTGTTCTAAAATCATTTATAAAATTCACTTTTAGTTCTATTCATAGCGATAGGCTTGCTCTCTATATCGAAATATGGGTATGCAATGGGTACGTCTTTGCCTTAGGACACCCATGATATGTTTTTATAAATCATAGGTCTATTATAATAGGGGTTTTCACGTAATGCTATAGCCTACACAATTATTAATATGTTTGTTCCTTAATAAAACTTCTTCTTTTATAGGAACGACATCAGAGGACTACTCAAACTCGAGCTCAGTAGCACCACCACAGACGCAGAAACTTATTGCCACAACCACTGAAACAGTACCTCCTACCACCACCTCGACCACTACGACTAGTACAACTTACATTACCACTACAACTACTAAACGACCTCCTCCTGTTGTTAGGACAACTACTACGACGACTACTACGAAACGGCCTACTACTAGAACTATAACCACTAAACCTACGACTACGACTACAACTACAACTACAACGACAACGACAACTCCTAAGCCTCCAGTTCCTAAAACTACTGCTAGAACTTCTACCCCTGCGGTTATACCAATCTTCACACGTAAATCAACTACGTTGACAATTGAAGTGTCACCGATGTCTTCTTCAACCATTTTCTTTGTGCGAACTACTATGCATGATGATGGTTTTAAACCTAAAGATGAGAAGACTGCAGAGAAAGGGATGCCCGATAAAGTTGTCGGGAAGAAAACTGGAGGTATGATTTCTCTAATCAGTCATGGATGTAGATCTTTTCATATTGATTTCTTACTTATCGATCAAGACATATATCTCTGTCTGTTCTAGAAATATTTGTGTTGATAAATCGTCAATATTAAAATATTAAATCTTTGGAGACATTGACCAATAAAATAATATTGAATGGGGCTCAGGCGACAATATTTAATTAACACGCTTGTCTTAATACGCTTGTCTTCATGTAACATTTTATTTCTTGCAGGTATGAGTGGAGCAACAGTAGCAATAACAGTGTTGCTAGTGGGCGTGGTATGTGTTGGCGGACTGTGGGTTGCCTACGTCATGACGCGGTCCACGCGTGGCGTGGCGGCGCTTGCACGTATCCGTGGTCGTACAACAAGTGACCCCGAAGTACATTACCTTAAGTCCGATGTCGATGATGAATAAATTATTTTTTTATTGTATCGTGTTATTTTATTTACGCCAGTGAACCAAAGAACATAATGAAAATGAGAAAGAGATATTAAGTGATATTAAGTGTAGTTGGAACAGGAATGGACCAAAGATAGAACCTTGAGAAACACCTTCTCACATCTGATATAGATAGACAGTCAATTCGGTTAAACTGTAACTTACTAAACAAGAAAACAAGGAACTCTTATAAGTATGTTATAAGAGGAAAACCAAATACTTAGTCAACGTATACATTAAGAGTATCGAAGCCTTGTGTTACATTTAACTGTCACTTTTAAAATTGTTTAAGAAACAAACATAAACACGGATGTAACATGTAGATAAAATAGTGCACTCATTGAATACATAAATTACTGACTTTTAGCTTAGTGAAGCATCTAATTCACAAATAAACCAGATACCTAAATAAGTAACATCCCTTTCATCCACCATCCAATAAATAAAACTTAAAACTGGTCACTGAGTTCAGAAAAATATTTTCCATTTTTAAATGGCAACAAATATGCTGGTATCACCGTACCGCGGAAGCGCGGGCTAATATGAAACGGTGACCTCGTTTTTATGTTACCCCGTTAGCACAATGTCACCCGGCAATGGTGGCGCAGCCTTCGGAACCTTATCGCGCGCTATCGACCCGCCTCGTGGCCGCCATCTTGCGCCGCGCATGCGTAACACATATGCGACACCACTGACGTTTCAACAAACCCCAGTAGCATTCCGAAAATTACGGATAACTGTAAATAAAATTGTAAATAGAATTTAGTCAAAAAACGTGATATTTTTTATTCATCAACGTAACTTTAAAGTAATGTCAGTGAGTGAATAGACTTTTAATAAAAAGTTCGCGCTGAGAAGAAGTGTTTGAGGGTAAGTTAATTTTGCTATTCTAAACTATTTTTAAATCGGATTATTGTTCGACAAATTGGATTTTGTATTTCTTATAGCGCAGTTTTGTTATAAACACGATCAGGTAGTTCGTCTGTGTCTTCTTTTTTATGTAACAGGGTAAGTTATGAGCTAGTATACATAGTTATGTATATAGGAAGTGATGTAGTAGGTAACTTTGTATGAATTTTGATAAAAAATTAAACAATTTTACGTCGAGTGATGTTGGATATTATTTATTTAAAAATTTAAGGCCATAGGAGCAGTTTAAACAAGGGTTATGTTTAGTATGTGGAAGAACTGAATGATTTACCGATTTTTTAGGCCAAGATTGTCGGTTTTCTTTCAACAAACTATAAGGAAATAACTTTGTACCTTACTTATCTTAAGAACTTTCTGTCTGTAGACATTCACTATCGTATATTCTGTCTATTTTTAGTTTTGAGCTAGCTGGTGGAGTAAGTACGTAAGTACTATGTTTTTCGCCAACCCCAATTCCGCTTTTATATATTTAGTAAGCATACTGCGTACGGTTTCCTTACCACGGAGGCTCCAAACCGCAACAAAAGATCGTGACACATTTTTTTATTTGGAATTTCGTTGAATGGCTCTTTTATTTTGTTGAGAAAGATAAAAATACTTGAAAAGCCGACCTTTCTTGGCGTGGGTGCATTTTCTTTTTATTTAGGTCTGTATGTGTGAAAAAGATCAAGGAGGTTTTATTTCTGTATTTCGTTTGTTTTTTTTCTTTTGTATTTGGCTTCGTTAAAATCAAGAGGCATAGGCGTCATTGCGGCATCGCTGAAAGCCCAAGGCCATTTGCCGTAGGGGACTCGGGAAGTTGTCCTTGAAACAGCAAAAATCGCGCATAGCATAGTCATATCTATGCTATGTTAGGTTCCAAGTTCCGTCATGAATGATTCATATAATCCGGCTTATTACTGACACAGATAATATAAGTTTCAAAGTCAGACTGTCCGCTTTACTCGTTTATTCCGACCTTATCGGACTTCCTTTCGGTATAATTATGTACTTAATGCATTATTTGTTTCTTTTTTGTGTAGGTTATCTATCAGTAATGGCCGTTATCTATGGCATTAAACGGCAGCTAAATAAATGTTTAAATGAAAGCGCTCTGTTAGCTTCTCAACACTAGGACTGGCATTGACATTGCAATAATACAAGGTGTACCCTTCACATAGCCGTCAACCAAGCATTCTGTACATCAAACTAAGTAACTATATGCAAAAATTATTGAAAAATCACTTTTTACAGTAGGACTTAGACAGAATGTAACGCACTCAAATCATTGTGCTAATGGTTGAAAAGTACGGAGGTCGTGGAGGTATTTAAAGTAAAGTAATAACATTAAAAACTTGTATTTAAAAAAAGGTGTGAAAATGTTGGATTTTTGTTAGAACTATCTCCGTAACTAGAAGGTTCCCAGGCTTGGTCCATTATAAATAAAAAAAAATGATCGCAATGAAGGGAAGAACTTTTACACCCATTATATGTTTTTAGGTTTCGTCTAGCGTTAGCGAAAACAGGAATTAAATTAGTATTTACAACAGTAACAAAGTCTACTTAATTATTTTCTTTAGCAAGCGCCGTAGCACACGCGTAGCAAAAGACGACTTTCGTGATTTCTGATCTAAGATTTTCGTAGAGATTCGTAGCACCGAGCTACGCGTGCTACGAGAGTCTACGAGAATCTTGACTTTGTTTTATCTTGAAGTCAATTTATTACAGTCAAGTACTTCTGTATTCAAGTAATATATTTTATTTAATAACAACTTTGTTAACTAAGAGATAGAGTCCTTTTTCCTCGGATTTGCCAATATCAAAGTATTAATATTAAATAAGCCAACATATTCAATCTCTACTCGATATTTCTAAGGGCTTCCTTGTTCTATTGAAGAGGTAATATTATTGGATTTCCGTTCGTTCAAGGAACTGATTTTAATATTAAAGGGAATTAAGTCTCGAGGATTTTTGTTTGTTTTAGACATTTCTTGTAAACTATTGAACTGGTACTGTAGTACCCGTATAAATTACCACTAATCAAGGCATGAATGTGAACTCGGAGGAGTTCGTGGCTAAATAATAACAGCCGCTCGGGTCGATATTTAGGTTAAGCCGTGCTTGCCTAGGTTGGTCCGTGGATGGCTGACCACCCATCACATGTAGAGTTTGGCCCGTGCCTCGGAAAGCACGTTAATTCGTTGGTCCCGACTGTCATTTGTAGATCTTTGACAGTCGTTATAGGTAGTCAGTGGCCCAAAAGTCTGACAACAAGTCTTACCAAGGCGTATCGTATTACCCAGTAATAACTAGGTGGTCAGATAGGCAGTCGCTCCATGTAAAATACAGTATTCAGCTGTATACGGTTACATCGAAAGCCATTCCCAACGTAGTTGGGAAAAGGCTAGGCTGATGATGAGGCATGAATGTTTTTGCATTGTTTCAATTACGGCTGTTTGCCGAGTCGACCGTTGAAAAGAAGTGTTTGAGGGTAAGTTAATTTAGCTATTATAAATTATATTTAATAAATAGAATTAATTTAAATAATTTCAAAATTACAGCTTATTACTCAATGCATATGAATGCATATTTTTAAATTTTTGTCTTTCTGTCGGTCTGTCTGTTTGTTCAACAAAATTAGTTTTCTCTTTTTTCACCCGAAAAGAGCTCGGTCACCCAGGTACTATATGTACTTTACATGAACAAAGGTCCTAATCCGCTCAGCCAATACAGTAAGATTCCCTAAAAAAAACGATTCAAAAAGAAACATTTAAACTCCTACAGCCGTGAGCAAATCTTATTTCAAACAAAGGCGCTCAATTCTCTTTCATAATACGAAAAAAAAACTCTGAAGAAAATCCTCTGCAGAATGTTTAAAAAGAAACTTAAACTGTGTAGTGCTCTCTTAGCCTTCAAGTGCTTGGCATCGAGCCCAGTTGAGTTAAGGGCATTAAAATACGATTCTCCGTAAGTTTACTGAGCACCCAGAGAAAACTGCAGCGTATTCTGCCGTATTTTTAGATCATCATCTGTCTAGCCTTTTCCCAACTATGTTGGCGTCGGCTTGCAGTCTAACCGGATGCTTCTGAATACTAGTATTTTACATGGAGCGACTGCCTTTCTGACCTCCACAACCCAGTTAGCACTGGGTAATACGATACCCGTGGTAAGACTGGTTGTCAGACTTTCGGGCCACTGATTCCTGTAACGACTGTCAGAGATCTACAAATGACAGCTAGGACCAGGAGGCAAAGAGGAAACTCGGTATGTAATGGGTGGTCACTCATCCACGGACCAACCTAAGCAAGCGCGGCTTAACCAGAAGATCGACCTAAGCGGCTGTTATTATGTAGCCACACGAGCTCCTCTCTGCCGTATTTTTAGATAAAACGACAAAAGGCCAGTCTGGAGCACTACGACATTTGGCTGGAATACGCCTCGATTGTTCTGTCGTATTTAATTTGTTTGTCTACGCTTTTGTGATGTTATTTGTGTTTATGCTGTTCGGTAAATGAAGCAATTTCGTTCTGCGAGGGTGTAGTTTCACGCGTGTTATTTTAAAATGAGAGTTTTTGTACGGCGTTTATTTCGTTAGTTTAGCTCACGTATTTACATAAATATGTTCGTAGAAACGTGTTACAATTTTATGTGAATAAACCTGCTATTTTGTTCAAATATTTTGTAAAATAGAAGACTACGACTAAAATAGAAGATACGAGTATATTATGGGGAAAATTATCTGCGCATTATGTAGTGCAGATGTGCTTTTCTTGAAGTAATCGTGCATTAAAACTAAGGTTGGCAATGTACTTAATATTAAATAATAGTGTACTCATAGTGTATACGTTTAATGTACATATCTACTCATTGTTGAAGAGCCCTATAAATAAATAAATGATTACTAACAAGCCCATTTCATAATAAGAAATGCCAGTCTCTTGGGCACATCACTCGCTGACAGCGTTGAGGAGGAGTTTTTTTGATGCCCTTTTATAGTTTGTTGTTAGTTTATTTATTTTAGGTTATTTTAGTTTAATTAATAAGAAATTGCACAAAACAGAGAGGGTTGGAGCGAGAAAGAGGTCGAGGCCTACGCCGAACATAGAACAAAACCGCTTATTGACGAAAACCTATATTTAAAACTTGACAAGAGTAACCATGCAGTAACCAATTTCACCACTTTCCGAAACCATAGCATGTTTTTTAATTAATACGCTTACCCCAATACTTTCAAATGAGTTTATAACACACAAAACTTTCCATAAATTCTTACCCATGAAATTGTAATAAAATTTAACAATCTACAACTTATTTTCAATATGGCAACTAAGCTCTAGTTATTTCCACGGTGTTTTAGATGGTAATCTTTCACGCAACTTTATACAACATTATTTTTAGTATATGCGAAATCTGAATATAGTTTGTTCAGAATAAGTAACTATTTTTTCCCAAAAATATTTAAAAAAGTTAAAAGTTGGATACCGAGCGACTTTAAGTACCTATCGTAATAATTTAGGTACCTACTGCCAAATTATTATTATCAATGAGCTCAAGACGCCGCTGGAGGTGCGCGCTGCGTGGTGACCGCGCGGATTTTTGTGCGGACAACTAGGTAACAGAACAAGCTTATAACTTTGTGATTTTTCATGATACAGTTTTGAAATTTTGTACATAGATTCTTTACATAAAAATACTAGACACGTGTATAAGGTTTCGCATATACTAAAATTAATGTTGTGGATTCAGTGGGGAAAGAAAGGCACTTAGAAAAGAAAGAAAAAACACTGTTTAATCTGTTTATTCTGCACAGCAACATACGGTAGCTCGCGAATTAATTTTTTTTTTCCGTTTTTGGCAATTTTTGAGGCAATATCAGGATGTATGTTGATCAAAATATGATTGTCACCGCCGTATTAAAAATGTGGTCGACCGTCCTACCGCGGTAGTACCTACGCGTCTACCCTATCGGAGATTACAGACGTGATGTTATGTTACGTGATCAAAAAACTTGGATTTCGTTGGCTACCTTAGCTCAGGGGGACCTAAAGCTTCGGGATCAAATATGGCATTACTTATTCAGTTTACATTTCACGTTATTCCTTCATGCTGTACCTTCAAAGAGGTCAAGAGGAATATAATAATACGGAGTTTCAGCAGATTATTTTAGTAAATTGAAACGATTGCTTTGATGTTTAAAATGCCAAAGGAAATTATATTGTCCTTGTTTTTTTGTGTAGGAATCTGAACATGTACCTAGTCATCATCTGCCTAGCCTTTTCCCAACTATGTTGCGGTTGGCTACTACTCTAACCGGATACAGCTGAATACCAGTATTTTTCATGGAGCCACTGCCTATCAGACCTCCACAACCCAATTAGTAAGGGGTAATACGATACCCCTTGGTCAGACTTTCGGGCCACTGCCTAACCGACGACTGTCAAAGATCTTCAAATGACAGCCGGGACCAACTGCTTAACGTGCTTTCCGAGGCACGGACTGAACATGTAACTGAATAATATTTGATTGATGTTTATAACTTACTTGCGTCTTACGGATTTTATGAAATGCACTCGTATATCAGTCTTTAATGTTGCCATTGATCGTCATAACAGGTTCCCTCTCTTTGTGAGGGAATTAAAACTTATAGGATACTTCTCGTTGAAAATCATGAAATTTGGCAAGAAGCAATATCTTACAGCATAGTGTAAAGGAAAAATTCTGAAAACCGTAAACATGTAGTTTAAAAACAAAACACTTTCAAGTTTAAATACTGAACCCTCGGTGCGCGAGTCCAACTTGTACTTGGCCGGGTTTTAGACTAAGAACGCGAAAGTTGGCCATTTAACACAAAAATCACAGATTTCCGTTACAATTATGAACATCGAAGCACTCACCTTAAAAACAAAAGACTTGATGTAAACAAAACACTACCCACTTTACAAATTATCGTTATTATGCTTCGTGTAATTGACAGGTTGAAACAAAGGAGCTGTTTGTAACTTGGAGGGTAGTTGGTTGTTTACGTTTGAAGTTTACTTTCCTGAATAAGGTAGTCTGTAATAAAGGTAATATAACAATAGTTCGATAGAATATAGAAAGCTCAGATAGCTATGTATAATGGGTGTAATAGTACCCTTAACGAAGTCGAAAGGAATTTGTTCTCCCAGTCATGGTGACATCACGCGACCTACTTACAAGTCTACCCAAACCACAGCGTTCTTCTAAAGAGCCCTGATGTTCAGTGAATTTTTTGAGTCCGTTACATTGAGAAAAAGTCGTTTCCCAGCAATTACTAGTTGATTACGTCAGTTTACACCTTGCATGTGTTCACTCTATCGGCACCCTTTCATAAACAGTGATGAGCGATAATTAAAGGTTCGACCCCATACACAAACTTTATGTGAGTAACACTTTATTTCATCACTATTGCTCTCAAAACGGTGAAGAGAAACATCGTAAGGAAACCAGCAAGTCCTATGACACAAAAATTTTAAGATGTGCCATCCATCACCCCCACTGGGCCGTGTTGGATTACCGCTCACTTATTGCTTGGACTACTTCGTTGGTCGAGTGGCCGCAAGCGCGACTGCTGAGCATGAGGTCCTGGGCTCGATTTCCGGGTCGGGCAAAGTGTTATTGGGTTTTTCTATCAGGAGTTGCTCAGCAGCAGCCACGGAGTCTGGATTTGTGGGACTAAAACATAACTGGCGAAATGTGGGTGTACTATATTAGGTAGCCTAACCCTTTGGACATAACAGGCTACTTAAAGCTCTTTCTAACAGCTCACGCCGATTCCTTGTCAATAAATGCGGTGACACTCTAAATCATACTTCTTCTTTTAACAGGGGAAGTACTTGACTATCGACTTTTGATTAATTAGACTCGTCTATTATGTAAGAACTTTGAAACAACAAGAGCACTTTAACCGCTTCAGGCCAGCGTGAACCGGAGACGGCACGGCAAGGCATTTTACCTTTACCAACGTAAATTCATACGTAGCTAGTGGTAACAAGATACAAATTTCAATGTTAAAGGCATCAAAGGCGATTTCCCTTCGCGGCATTGTACATTGAAATCTGTATCTTATTACGACTAGCTACGTATGAACTTACGTTGGGTAAAGATAAAATGCCTTGACTTGCCGCCACGGTGTGCGCTAGTCTCTATGTTACCGCGTCGATACTTTTGTCCATGGATATTTTAAGAAATTTAAAAACTTTATAAAAGTTTTTTAGTTTCCTTAATGTTGAACCAATTTGTGATGAGCCTTTGGGTCCGAACATGTGTAACAAGTATGCTTGTGTAGCGACACTACAAAAAGTACTACAGCAACATAGAACAAAATATATTACAGCGCCATCTATGACACAGACGATGAACTAAACATCGAAGTGTACATCTAAAAAGAGTATCATGAAAAATCACAATTTTATAAGCTTGTTCTGTTATCTAGTTGTCCTCACAAAATCGTGGTCACCACGCAGCGCGCGCCTCCAGCGTCGTCTTGAACTCATTGATAGTAATAATTTGGCAGTAGGTACCTAAATTATTGCGATAGGTTCTTAAAGTCGCTCGTTGTCCAACTTTTAACTTTTGTAAATATTTTTGGGAAAAAAGATATCATGGCTTAAAAAATATTGGAATCGATTCAGTTACTTATTCTGAACAAACTATATTCAGGTTTCGCATATACTAAAAATAATGTCTTGGTCATAGTTCTTTCAGTTGTTAAGATTTCTCAGTTGCTAAAGCACGTTTCATGCTAATATTTAAGAAATAACGTCACATTAATCTTTTCGTAAAACAATTAAAGTACCTATTCATGAAAGTAATAAAATTCTATTCACGCTGAGACATTTTTAGGCCAAGCTAACTAAAACGTAACTCTAATACGGGAGGTATTAGTGTTACGTTTAAGCCCTCCCAACATGAGAAAATAAGATTATTACTACCCCCACTAAAAGCCTGTATCAACATGATTTCCCATGAGAATATCATCACTTTATCCTTGAAAGTAATAGCACTTAATAGCACACAATTAAGGCCTAAATTGACGTAGCTCGTATCTTGTGGAGAGAGCTAATCAGGGCTTTTAAATCTAATAATTGTTGGGGCTAGGACGGAAGAAATGGCGGTTGATCTTCGTATTAAAGTTATTGGAAAAGAGCTAACTATTAAGGTCTGGTGACCCAGTTATTAAAGAACAAAGACATTAGTGGCTTTTATGACCTGAAATAGTTGCTTGGTTTCAGCAAGCGTGATCAATGCTCGTTTTGGCTGTACGAAAGGAGTTAAGCTTGCAATAGAAAAAGATTGGAACCTATTTCAATTGGACGTCATTTTCATTTTTTCACTAGAAGGTTCCCACCTTTCAGTTACGGAGAACATATTGGAGGTCAAAGTTCCAACTTTTTCACAAGTTTTTAATGTTATGACTTTACTTTAAATACCTCCATAACCTCTGCACTATTCAATGCATCCATCAGAAATTCAGAACAATGTATTGTGTAAAAAATAATGCTGGGAAACGACTTTTTTTTGGGGCACCCCAAAACAAAAGTCGTTTCCCAGCATAATTTCTTACGTAATTACTTATTTTCATGTACATAATGTTTCGTTGACGGCTACGTGAAGGGTCTGTTTACACATTGCAGACAAGAAGTATTTAAACATTCAGTACCTAGTTAGTATTTACTGCCTTTAGTTATCTATAACTCTTCAAGCAGTATTGCGGCAGAAGCAAGAAACTGTTGGACTAAAATTCGTTGAGTTTTGAGTTGTAATCTTCTGTGAGACTCATAATCTTTCTGCATTTAACCTAATAATTTATTAAATTAACATAATCAGCTTTGAGCCTACTTAGAGTATAATGTTCTACAGCAGGGACAAGAAGGCAGTACAACCAGAATAATAGACTTCATCACCCGCATTCGTATTTCCGAAGATAGACGAAGATTGCCGAAGCGCATACATTTCCTAGGAGATCTGTATTTAATACGCAGCTTGTCTATTTTCAAACATCTCTAGCAGCTGTCTTCTCAGTATTCACCCACATTTTAACCTTCGCATCTTTCATGAAATCCACCCAATTATCCATGACATTGTTATTCAATTAAGCCAGTTCTGTTATTGAAACTCCAGTGACGTCACGTATGATGTTATCTGTCTACTGTTGATGCGTAGGACGTATTTCATGTAGATACCTACCGACTGTAGTACTAAACATCGTTCTTATCTCTCTTGTTAACTTGTGATAAGCTAATGGCGTGAGTCTAATAGATTTATGGTGGGTTATAGATACTCCGTCCATAGGTATACGTTTCAGTTAAGTTATTTGGCAGATTAAATATGAATTTTGCTTAATTTTTTATCAATATGAGGTGGCGCTGAGTTGAGGAGCTCATGGCTATATAATAACAGTCGCTCGGGGCTATTTTAAACTTAAGCCGCGATTGCCTAGGTTGGTCCGTCGATGGGTGACCACCCATTACATATCGAGTTTCCTCCATGTCTCGGAAAGCACTTTAAGCCGTTGGTCCCGGCTGTCATTTGTGGATCTTTGCCAGTCGTTACAGGTAGTCAGTGGCCCGAAAGTCTGACAACCAGGCTTACGAAGGGGTATCGTATTACTCAGTACGTACTGGGTTGTGGAGGTCAGATAGGCAGTCGCTCCAGGTAAAATACTGGTATACTGGTTAGACTGGAAGCCGACCCCAACATAGTTTGGAAAAGGCTAGGCAGATGGTGATCTGAGGTAGGGCCTATCTACCAACCCGCACTGAGCACACGTGGTGGGTAGCAGCCGACTCCCTTCCTCAAAGAGGAGGTCTACCTCTCAGCAGTCGAAACATTATAGGGTGATTTTTCTAGAAAGTGTCTATTCAGACTCAATAAAATCGTCCCTAGGTAAGTTTGCTTTGCAGAGCGGTGACCAAGATAAAATCCACGAATATTTTTTTTGCCGCTGTGCTTCGTAAATAGGGATCGGGATTTACTTTACGTAAATTCTTAAAGTACGTTTCTTCTCGGCAAAGGGTACAAAAGTATGGAAGCGGCTTTCTTGCATAGATACCAATTTATCCCGGGATCGCAGAATTTTATCATTCTTCCTTGTGTATAAAATATTTTAAAATATATTTAAAAGCAGGCACGTTCACAATAACAAGTAAAAAAATACTACATCAATTTGAATTCAAATATTGCTGAATTACCTATTAAGCCAAAATGATAAATATGACTGGGCATATGTTAAACAATTAAATTAAAAATAACTATTTATTTAAATATACCGGGACTACTCCCGAACTGACGTGCTCTCCATACTAGTTAACACTCAAACTTTAGGTAAATATACATCCAAATATCCGATCTTTATTCATAAGTATGTTTTTCTCACATAGTCATGACATGATGTCTAAATTCTACGATATATCGAGAGAGAGGTGTACCTATCGTACACCCACACTTCACCAATTGTAGTTTTTCAATCTTCCTAGATAATGATACACCCACGATTCCGCAGTGCCAACCTTCCAGTTGCCATAAAAAACTTGCCAGATGAAAAAAATAAAACGTGTTTGGTTGAAATATTCATAGAATCACCTACGCACGCTTAGTAGAAAACACTTTCTACCTACAGCCAATCTAACCTTTTCAAGAAAACCAACATCATTTATTTTGACATTTCCTCTGCCCGTAGCCTCGGGCGAAGGCGAGGGTGCGAGGGTCTCAGTTTGCGAAGCGATCCCGCCTTAACCAAAGATATTTATTCTATTTTGAGGGTTCCGTACCCGGAGGGTAACCAGCGGGACCTCCTTCCGGGATATTACTAAGCCTCCGCTGTCCGTCCATCCGTCTGTCTGTCAGCGGGCTGTATCTCTTGATCCGTAATAGGTAGACAGTTGAAATTTTCACAGAATGTGTATTTCTGTTGCCGCTATAACAACAATTTGTAAATTAAGGGGGGCTCCCATTCTACGATGGTACGGAACCCGTCATGCGCGAGTCCGGCGGCTCACTTGGTCGGATTTTTAATTTTTTTTTTCTTTTTTCGTTTGCAATCGGTCGTCAGACCATAAACGAATTTGTTCTAGCTTACATGGCATTTTGGTGGAGCAGCCAGTGCTGCGCCTCCCACTTATAGAAGGTGGTTCCTCTTCAGCCTTTTTACCACCGCTGTCAGGTTTAACTATTGGGTTTAGGTGCATCGTTAGGCGTGCCTTGTGTTTAAAGTACCGCTCGATTTCAAAGTTCACGGACGGCATTTGTCGTAAGATCAGGTAGGTAGTCGTGAATTTCGTTGTTCCTAGCCAACCAAGGTGCATTTATTATTGCTCTTTTTATACTTTACACATTGTTACACATTCCGTCTATCGTTTCTTTCTTACCTTACTCCACAGATATCACTAGATAACGCAATAATCACAATCCGTATGAAAACAAAGCGAGTCATTTAAGCACTATTTAAGTTACTATTCAAAATAGACTACGTTTTTGTTTTTTAAATATCTAGAATTAATTTCTTGCTGCGACAGTAGCCACGTTAAGCATAAAACACTTAAGCCGGGCACCAAAGTGATGCTCTTGCGTTATCTGGGTATATCTATTACTAGCTGACCCGGCGAACTTCGTACCGCCTTTTTTTTTTTTTTTTTTAGGATGGGAAATCATCAAATGACCCCCCCCGCTCTGGGCGGAGCGGAAGGGAGTGTCAGACTTGTACTGACTAAAACCCATCCATGTTCCTTCTTTGCCCTTTATGTTCCAGGGCCGCGGTATCTCTTTCGAACAGTCCCGCAGCCCTGGCAGGCATCGGCCCGTGCGGACCCCTACGTGGTTGCTGACATCTCTTTGAGGCGCGCGTGGAACACGAACGCGCCGTCGACACGGCCTGTCGTCATAAGACGGCCGGACGGTGAGCTAGCCCATAACTCGCCGTCCACAGGCCCGCGCCTACGGTGGCCGGGGGCCACCACGTGACCCCCGACGCCCAGGGCGTCTCCCGCGGCGGCTGGGACGTGAGGCTCTTTCCCTCTCACGTTCCGCCACCTCCTTCACTAGCATGACTGCTTCGCAGAAGGAGGTGACGGCTTCCCATTCCCTCTCGCTCCGGACCATGGCTTGAACCAGGGCCAGGCGCGAGAGATCGCCGCCGCCAATCGCCTCTACGAGGACACGGCGCTGCTCCGCCCAAGCGGGGCAGACCTCCACAGTGTGCTGCACCGTGTCCTCCGGACGATCCTCACAATGGAAACACCCGGGCGTTTCCGCCCGCCCGATTCGGTGCAGGAACCTCCCGAAACAACCGTGTCCGGTGAGGACCTGCGTCAGGCGGAAGGTGAGGGCGCCGTGGCGCCTCCCTAGCCACTCCTCAAAGAGGGGACTTATCGCCACTATGGTGGCGTGCCCTAACTTCGTACCGCCTAACTGTCAATGATTGTACAAAGACCGTACCTACCCAGAATTACTAAAATGCACACCACCTTGAGCTCAAGCCAGCCTGATACTTTTTTGGGAACATGTGTCATATTATATGCCTCACTGACAACAAACGGGAACTTTTTCCCCTAGCTACACTACCTTACCTACCTACCCAACCTACCCTACCCTAACTACCTACCCTACCCTACCTATCTACCCTGGCTATCCTACCCTACCTTTTTTTTTTCGGGGGGAACCTACTACCCTACTACATACGTACCCTAATCTACCTTTCCATACCCTACCTACCTACCCTACCTACCCACCCTACCTACCCACCTACCTACCCTACATACCTACCCACCTACCTACCTACCTACCTACCTACCTACCCACCTACCTACCTACCCTACCTACCCACCTACCTACCCTACCTACCCACCTACCTACTTTTTCTGAACAAACTATATTCAGGTTTCGCATATACTAAAAATAATTAAAGATTTTAAACTATCATGGTCACTAACATTATTATTTCATCATTATTTTTTCTGTTTCTATTGAGTTCGGGAACTCAACATGGTAAATATCCCGTTTCTAGTCTAAATAATAATACTAAAAATAATGTTGTATATAGATGTGCCCTACTCCTAAAACCATCCACAAAAAAACTTTTTCACGACGTTTTCCTCATTCCTACGCATCCCCAATTCCACGGTAAGGGTACATCTTATTGTGTCAAGAAATATTTCAGTTGTCGAGGACTTTTTGGGTCAGTCATTGAACAGTCCCAAGTTCGATTTGTCTTGACTTCCGTAATAAGACGTGAGACAAGTCTTCTTTTGAACTAATCTTTTGTTTCTTTTTGCCCGCGGCAGTCATTTTGTCTCTGCTTATGTCACTTATTTATGCTCATTTTCAAACACTAACCGACATAAGTATGAAGCGTATTATGTATTAAGACATTTAATAAGGTTTCCCCTCGAGGAGCTCGTGGCTATATAATAACAGCCGCACGGGTTGATCTGCAATGTTAAGCCGCGCTTGTCAAGGTCTGTCTGTGGATGGGTGACCATCCATTACATACTGAATTTCTGTCATTTGTAGATTTTTGTCAGTCGTTACAGGAACAGTAAGATTTAAGTATTCCCAGTAAGGTTTTATCACCTAGCCTATTAGTAGTCCATTGCAGCACTTTTATCTCTCTAATTTAACCAACGTGACGTGCCAATTAATCCTCAATCATTTTGATTCAAGTGGTGAGCTTCGTAAACTGGCTTACCAGCCAGCTGAATGAGAGCAGCACGGCATCAAGCTAAAGAGACTCCCTGGATTCGTTTCTTCAAGCTCTTACATTTTTATATTTTTTAGAACTTTCAACTTTTTCTACCTAAGGTCTGTTCCTCCCCGTACACGACCTCATGCAATGCAATATCCGACGTGACTTGCGTCAGCGAGACGTGCGTGCCTCTCTTGTTTCCATTGTGTGAATAGGTACCGTCGCATCACGATGACTCACGACATGCTTTTACTTCTAGCTTGTTTTGTCACAATACTCGTGTAGTTTATGGCCATGCGGTTAGGCCTGTAGATATTACATCATCATCTGCCTAGGTTTTTCCTAACTATGTTCCGATCGGCTTCCAGTCTAACCAGATGCAGCTGAATACCACTATTTTCATGGAGCGACTATATGACCTCAATCCAGTTAGTATTGGGTAATACGATACCCTTTGCCAAGACTGGTTGTCAGACTTTCGGGCCACTGACTACCTGTAACGACTGTCAAGGATCTACAAATGACAGCCGAGACCAACGGTTATACGTGCTTTCCAAGGCACGGAGGAAACATCCACGGATCAACCTAGGCAAGCGCGGCTTAACCCGACCCGAGTGTCTGTTATTATTTAGCCACGAGCTCCTCGATTTTGCATAAGACCATTAAAACCATGTAGGCACTTATGTGGAATTATGTCTGCGTACTCAGTGAAACTGGCATAGTTTCAGGAATTTAATACATTGTTATTTTATGCAGAAAACTTGAACGTATGCAAATTAGTTGAACAACACTATTTGTGTTCGTAACTAGGCAACGACTGGAACGTGTGTGCTTATAAATAGATGTAACATAAGTTGAGCTTTGAGAGGCACTTATCGAACAAACTGTCTGTTTTGTCAATAATTCACTGATAAGCGTCAATAGGCGGAGATGAGAATGTTGAGGTGGATGTGTGGTGTGAAAAGAATGGATATAAATAGGAAGGAATGAGTATATTTGAGAAAGGTTTAAACTGGTGCGCCAGTTGCAGAAAAGTTGAAAGAGAATCGACTGTGTGCTATAAACATGTGATGAGAAGGGACGAATTGTATGTGACTAAAAGAGTGATGAATATAAATGTTGATGGATGGAGAGGGAGAGGAAGACCAAAGAAAAGATGGATGGATTGCGTGAGGAATGATTTGAAGGAAAAAGGAGTAAATGATAGCGTGACGATTGACTGCGGGGAATGGAAGAAAAAACTAGGCGCCGACCCCAAGTAACATGGGACAAGGACAGGCAGATGATGATGACGTAAATATGCGTCTATTTTCTATTAATAACAACTAAGCTTTGCAAAATTGCACCGGGAGACAGCTTTTATTAATAACTAGCTTAAGCCCACGGCTTCACCTGCGTGGAGTTCGGTAGTTTAAACTATCTGTGTGCCAAATCCAGTCAGTAGTTTTTGAGTGAAAGAGTACCAAACACCCATCCATCCATCCAACCTCGCAAACTTTCCAAAAACATCCCTAAAAGCACATTGTTGCAAGTTTTATAAAGGGTATTTCGCGTCGATAGCCCTGACATCGATACAGGCAAGTTCTGTTGGTAAATTTTATTATTTACAGTTCGTCTACAATGTTGGGACAAGACATGATTGAAATAGTTTTTATGATCTTCAATCTACCACACAAGGCGGGCTAATTATGGGAATTCCCATAGGAAATAATGTCCGATAGGCCGATTTCTACACATAAAAGATATATATTGAATTAGTTATTATTTGAATTTTATTGATTGATGTGATAATAACGTAGTTTTAAGACCTTTGTTACTAACAATAATTATGGACAATTATTTGGTCTGAAATAAATGTATTTTTTATACAAATATATAAATTGACAGTGTCTGTTAATAATTTCAAAATAACAGCTTTTTACGGAATGCATATGTATGAAAATATATACGGTACTTTTAACCCTCTTATTTTAAATTTTTGTATGTATGTCGGTCTGTTTGTTCCGGCTAATCTCAGAAATGACTGGACCTATTTTGATGGGACTATTACTGGCAGATAGTTGTTTTAAGGAGTAACTTAGGTTACTTTTATTTCAGAAAAAGGATCAGAGTTCCGTGCAAAAAAAATAAAACCCTTGAAATTGTTAACAAAATCCGATTCAAATAGGGAAGTAATATTTATACATTAACTAGCCCGCGAACTTCAACCACATGAAATTAGCGGTGTGAAATATACTTTACGACCTATTCTCATACCTACCAAATATACATAAAAAAATTCATAAAAATCGGTCGAGCCGTTTCGGAGGAGTGCGGCCACAAAACACCGTGACACGAGATTTTTATATACAACATTAGTTTTAGTAAATGCGAAACCTGATACACGTGTCTAGTATTTTTATTTAAAGAATCTATGTACAAAATTTCAAAACTGTATCATGAAAAATCACAAAGTTATAATCTTGTTCTGTTACCTAGTTGTCCGCACAAAAACGCGATCACCACGCAGCGCGCGTCTACAGCGTCGTCTTGAGCTCATTGATAATAATAATTTGGCAGTAGGTACCTAAATGATTGCGATAGGTACTTAATGTCGCTCGGTGTCCAACTTTTAACTATTTTAAATATTTTTGGAAAAAAATGTAACATGGTTTAAAAATGATTGGAATCGATACAGTTACTTATTCTGAACAAACTATATTCAGGTTTCGCATATACAAAAAATAATGTTGCATAAGATTTCACGCGGACGACGGTTGCGGAGCACAGCTAGTCTTCAATACAACGTAGTATATATAGAGTCTTCAGTCAAATCAAAGAAATTAGAATATATCTCCCCTTATGCCTCTGTTTGAAGTTCAAACTCACTTAGATGCACTCAAACTTATTTTCAAACCCCTCAAGCGTATTGAGGTCAGTGGTTCAAAAAGCACTCCGCAGCACGGAAAGCCGATCAAGTGCCCATCAAGTAAATTGGTTTTGTTTGTTTCAATTAAAATTGCAAGCAAATTGTGGAAAAACTGTTTCAAACAATAATTGAAGTGGGTCTTTGTGTACAGTCACGAGTACTAACTTTTATTACATAACAAAACATCACGCTTGTAATCCCCGAAGGATTAGGCGGAGGTGTACCTAATAGTACACCTGAATTTCGCCAGTTTTGTTTTTGTAAATCCCATGTAATAGTGGTGAGACTATTGCCATCGAACGGGCCCAGATTCAGACTCCGTGGCTGCTGCTGAGAAATTCTTGATGGAAAAACCCAATAACACTTTGCCCAACTCGGGAATCGAACCCAGGACCTTATGCTCAGCAGTTCGCGTTTGTGACCACTCGACCAACGAGGCAGTCAATAACCTGTATTATGATGTCACGGCTATAAAACATATATAAAAATAAAATAAACTTAGTTTAGCCGGCATTGTAAGTTTATGTTCACACTCATCTTTAGCGTAACACGATTTTATCGTGGAACAATGATTACACCTTTAAGACCTTTTTCAGTATAGTAAATAAAATAAACTTAAGTTTAGCCAGCTACTCTAAAGTTTAATTTCACACTCATCTTTAGCGTAACACGATTTTATCGTGGAACAAGGATTGCACCTTTAAGACCTTTTTCAGAATAGTAAATAAAATAATCGTCCGTATGGTGTCCGGACGTAAAGAATAGCACCATCCCATGTCTTCCCGTGGGTGTCGTAAGAGGCGACTAAGGGACTTACCAGAGAATGGGCAGCAGCGTTCTCTGATTTTACAACAACCATACTGCGATCGCCAACCCGCCTGCCAAGCGTGGCGATTATGGCAAAACCCCCCTAAATGACGAGCACAATAAAAAAATGGCCCCTAGTACCCGGCAGCCCGTCTACCCTCGACTATGGTAGCGGTCGAGGTTACGGCGTGGCAAGGGGTGCTAAGAATCTCCGGACGGGATCAGGCTGCCAATACCGACGACTTGACCTGGCAACATATAACACGCGTACACTCCGGACCGACGAGAAGATAACGGAACTCGAAGAGGAATTGAGCAGGCTGCGATGGAGTATTGTGGGATTGTCTGAAGTCCGAAGAGAGGGTGAGGACACGATAATCCTGAAATCCGGCAACCTGCTCTATTTCCGAGAGGGTGACCGGCAGTCCCAGGGTGGTGTTGGGTTTATCGTCCACAAGCCCCTTGTGAATAACGTGGTGAAGATCGAGAGTGTGTCGACCAGGGTGGCGTACCTTGTACTCAAAATATCCTCAAGATATTTGCTGAAGGTCATACAGGTCTACGCCCCGACCTCGGCACACCCCGACGACGAAGTGGAGACCATGTATGAGGATATTTCCAAAGCCCTGTATGGTTTCAAGACTCACTTCACCGTTGTCATGGGGGACTTCAATGCGAAACTGGGCAAACGAGATGGAGATGAGCTGCAGGTGGGGCAATTTGGGTTTGGAAGTCGGAACCACCGGGGTCACCAACTGGCTAGTTTTATGGAGAAGGAGGGCCTCTATATGATGAACTCCTTCTTCAAAAAGCGCGAGCACAGGAAGTGGACCTGGCAGAGTCCCGATGGTGCAACTAAAAATGAGATTGACTTCATCATGTCAACCAAGAATCAGATGTTCAATGATGTCTCTGTGATCAATTCGGTGAAAACCGGGAGCGATCACCGCATGGTAAGAGGTACATTGAACATCAATATAAAGCTTGAAAGGTCTCGACTGATGAAGTCTACGCTCCGTCCAGCACAGATCCAGATCAAAAACCCCGAGAGCTTTCAGCTTGAACTCCAGAATCGTTTCGAGTGCCTAGGAAGCTCAGTGGACGAATACAACGATGGGTTCGTGGAAACTGTCCACACGACTGGGTCTAAGTTTTTCAAGACACGTCGTGCAAACAACAAAAAACTCTCTGATCATACTCTCGAGCTCATGAAGGAGCGGCGTGAGATGATCCTGCAGTCTTCAGATGAGGTGTGGAAATACCGGCAGCTCAATAGACGGATCTCTAAATCCTGGAAGAGCGACCTCCGCCGCTTTAATACCGAGCGTATTAAAGACGCTATTGAGCGGAATAAAGGCTCCAAGGTATTTTCAAGAGATCTGGCTATTGGGCAGAGCCAGCTAACAAAACTGAAGACCGACGATGGCAGGATCGTATCCGCCAAACCGGAGCTGCTGAGGGAGATCGAGAGTTTTTATGGGCAGTTGTACACTTCAACTAGAAATCCTGTTGCAACTCTAGCTAACGACCCAAGAGCTAGACTGACCCGACACTATACCGAAGACATTCCGGATGTCAGCCTGTACGAGATTAGGATGGCTCTTAAACAGCTTAAGAACAACAAGGCACCGGGTGATGACGGAATTACGGCCGAACTCCTGAAGGCGGGTGGAAAACCGGTACTTAAGGCCCTTCAGAAGCTGTTTGATTCCGTCATACTCGAGGGGAAAACGCCGCAGGCATGGTGCAGGGTGTGGTGGTACTCTTCTTCAAAAAGGGCGACAATGCCCGGCTGAAGAACTATAGGCCCATCTCACTTCTAAGCCATGTCTACAAGTTGTTCTCAAGAGTCATCACGAATCGTCTCGCGCGCAGGTTTGACGATTTTCAGCCTCCCGAACAAGCCGGATTCCGAAAAGGCTTTAGCACCGTAGACCACATACATACGCTGTGGCAGGTTATACAGAAGACCGAAGAGTATAACCTGCCTCTCTGCTTGGCGTTTGTGGACTATGAGAAAGCCTTCGATTCGATCGAGACTTGGGCTGTACTGCAGTCTCTCCAACGGTGCCAAATCGACTATCGGTACATCGAGGTGTTGAAGTGTTTGTACAAAAACGCCACCATGTCAGTCCGACTTCAGGACCAGACCTCAGAACCTATCCTTCTGCAGCGAGGTGTAAGACAGGGAGACGTCATATCTCCGAAACTGTTCACCGCTGCACTGGAGGATATCTTCAAGGTTCTGGACTGGAGAGGGCTAGGCATCAACGTCAATGGCGAGTACATCTCTCACCTTCGGTTTGCCGACGATATAGTGGTCATGGCTGAGACCATGGAGGACCTCAGTACAATGCTCGATGACCTTAGTAGAGCTTCCGAAAAAGTGGGTCTTAAAATGAACATGGGCAAAACCAAAATCATGTTGAATACCCATGTAACACCCACTCCTATCAAGATCGGAGACTCTACACTCGAAGTTGTAGACGATTATGTCTACCTTGGACAAACGATCCAGTTAGGTAAAGAGAAAGAGAAAGAGAAAGAGGAAAAAACGAGAAAGAGGTCAATCGTCGAATCCGACTCGGCTGGGCAGCGTTCGGGAAGTTGCGTGGTATCTTCTCGTCCAACTTACCGCAGTGTCTCAAGACGAAAGTCTATGACCAGTGTGTGTTGCCAGTGATTACTTACGGGACCGAAACATGGTCGCTCACAATGGGCCTTATCAGGCTTAAAGTCACCCAAAGGGCAATGGAGAGGGCTATGCTCGGAGTTTCCTTGCGTGATCGAATCAGAAATGAGGACATCCGCAAGAGAACCAAGGTAACCGACGTAGCCCGAAGAATAGCCAAACTGAAGTGGCAGTGGGCAGGGCACATTGCTCGCAGAACGGATGGCCGATGGGGCCGAAAAGTTCTGGAGTGGCGACCGCGAACCGGAAGACGCTGCGTTGGAAGGCCTCCCACTAGGTGGACCGATGACCTGGTGAAGGTTGCAGGGATCCGCTGGATGCGAGTCGCACGGGACCGGTCAATGTGGCGACACTTGGGGGAGGCCTATGTCCAGCAGTGGACGTCTTTCGGCTGAAATGATGATGATGATGATGAAATAAAATAAACTTAAGTTTAGCCAGCTACTCTAAAGTTTATGTTCGCACTCATCTTTAGTGTAACACGATTTTATCGTGGAACAAGGATTGCACCTTTAAGACCTTTTTCAGAATAGTAAATAAAATAAACTTAAGTTTAGCCAGCTACTCTAAAGTTTAATTTCACACTCATCTTTAGCGTAACACGATTTTATCGTGGAACAAGGATTGCACCTTTAAGACCTTTTTCAGAATAGTAAATAAAATAAACTTAAGTTTAGCCAGCTACTCTAAAGTTTAATTTCACACTCATCTTTAGCGTAACACGATTTTATCGCAGAATAATTGTTGCATCTTTGAGACTGTTTTCAGAATAGTAACTACGGATTTCCGAATACTATGTTCCTTACAATATAAACTTACAACCAGTAGGACACATTCGCTTTTAAATATTGCGAACATAACATAACATCACACATGAAGTGGAACTGGGCTGGTCACGTCTGCCGCATGTCGGAGGAGCAATGGTCTAAAATTACCACTCAGTGGATACCAAATAGCAGGAAACGACAACGTGGCAGGCCCAGAAGGAGATGGCGAAATGAGCTGGACTCTTTCGCAAAGGATTGGCCTACAATCGC
Source organism: Noctua fimbriata (assembly GCA_905163415.1). Classification (NCBI taxonomy): domain Eukaryota; kingdom Metazoa; phylum Arthropoda; class Insecta; order Lepidoptera; family Noctuidae; genus Noctua; species Noctua fimbriata. Next base: position 10,280,554 of record LR990946.1, read on the forward strand.
ACTAGACCGCGAAATGTGGAAGGAGGGAAGGGAGGCCTTTGCCCTACAGTAGGACAACATAGGCTTATAATAAAAAAACATAACATCACGCCTGTAATCCCAATACGGGGTAGGTGTACCTCAGTAGCGTCCCATGTAATAGGGGGTGAGCTTAATGTCATCAACCGCGCACGACTCCTGACTCCGGGGATACTGAAAATTTTCCGACAGTAAAACCGAATGACACTGCCAATATATAACATAACAACCAATACAGTACGACAAAACCACTTCACTCATGTGCCTAGCCTTTGCCCAACTATGTTAGGGTCGGCTTCCCGTCTACCCGGATGCAGCTGAATACCAGTATTTAACATAGAGCGACTGCCTATCTGACCTCCACAACCCAGTTATTACTAGGTAATACGATACCCCTTGGTAAGACTGGTTGTCATACTTTTAGGCCCAAAAAAATAACAATTTAAAATTTCCAAGTGTTCACATATTAATGACTGTACTACAGTTCTGCAGTCACACGGAAGGCGGTGCATAAATAATGATTTTTCACAATAACTCCTATTGTAGAACTGTTAAAATCAATCGTTAACAGGTCAATGGCCGTTATTACGCTATTGCAGTATGGATACTTGAATTATTAATTAACTAGCTAGTTATTGAACCTATTTTTAGGAAAGAGCAAGTGTATGAACAAAATGGATATGCCATAAAATGGGAGTGTTATTGTAGAAACAAACCTTTTGCCAGAAGGAGTTTACCCATCTACAAAAAACAAACTCCCACGCAAACTTATTTATGCAGTGTCCTTTGTCAATGATTTTTCATTTGATTTGTTAATGTAGATTCACTTTGTTAAACGAAGTAAAAAAAGTGCTTTATTTGTGATTTAAATCGCCTTCTGTTATGGGTCTAACTCTGAAATATCAAAGTACAAAACAAACTGCTGTTTAAAAACTGAAATTTGCGGTTTCACGCATCGTATGTGCGTTTTAAACAAAAATCCTATTAACATATAGGAAATGTAGATTTTTAGTTGTTTGAGTAGCAAAACATCAAGAGTAAAAATAGACCCTTAACGACGCCGAAAGACACTTGTTCTCGCCGTCTTTGCGATAATTTTTTTGTTCTAGACCATACCTGGGAACCTTCTAACTGGAGATATTGGGGGTCAAAGTTCCAACTTTTTCCCATGTTTTTTTTAATACATGATTTTAATGTAAGAGTTTTACTTTACACACCGCCACGAGCCCCGTACTATTCAATCCATCCATTAGCACAATGCTTTGAGTGCTTTCCATCGAGTCCTACCGTACAAAAAAAAAAGTCGTTTCCTAGCAATAATTTTTGCGTAAAGTTACTTAGTTTGATGTACAGAATGCTTGATTGACGGCTTCGTGAAGTGTCCGTTTACACCCTGTATATGTCATATAAATAGAAATAGATAAACTCCGCTTTCAGTTTCGCCGTAGTTATTTAAATACTACAAAACTAGTAATTCTGTACCGCAACACGGATATCCGGCAATTACGAGGCAAATAACCAATATATTTCACTTCAAAAACAGCTAGTTATAGTAATAATTATTAATACTATGCTTTATTTAATAACACGTTTGGACAAAAGTGTTATAGTTTATACAGTATTTTCATAATGGGTCTATATCGTGAGTCATGGGGTTTATGGCACTACACGAAGGGGAGAATTAATTTCCTAGTGACACGTCACCATAGAGTAAAGAGTTTTTTTCACTATGGTTTTAAAAACAAGCTAAATAACGTTATGGAGTACTTTACGGCAATTTTTCCATTGTTATAGTTGATTGAGTGATTAGTTTCTATGTGATAACAATGATTGGGTATTATAGATAAGAAAATAGTTTACATATGTAACTACCAGTGGCGAAGGTTGCATACAACTCGATTCCTACCGGATTCCCTTTGAAAGATGGCACAGTCAATATTCCATAGACAAATAATATAATCAAACTTATACTGTCACTTACGGGATATCGTCCGTGATTGTTCATTATTATTTTATTTTTTGTTGTTCGTTTTTGTTTGTTGTTATTTTTTTTTTGTTTTTGCTTGTGATGTAAACCGAGAAAGCTTAAAACAGTGAATAATATAATTATGTACTCCGGTTTACCTCTAACAAAAATTGGCCCTTTGCTACTGGCCCCTACATCACTACATAGTATAAAACAAAGTCGCTTTCTCTGTCCCTATGTCCCTTTGTATGCTTAAATCTTTGAAACTACGCAACGGATGTTGATGCGGTTTTTTTAATAGATAGAGTGATTCAAGAGGAAGGTTTATATGTATATATTGCACCTGTGCGAAGCCGGGGCGGGTCGCTAGTAATTATATAAACGCCGGCTTTTTCCGAAGGGGTAGGCTGAAGTAACAGAAAACGCCACTTGCATGATGATCCTTACATTCTCCTTTTACCTTATTAGGCTGGATTTTGTTGCCTTAGAAGATTTCATGAGATATTCATTCGGATATTTTAAGTACAAAAAATATAGCATCTTTGAAGGTAAACTCTATCATCATCATCAGCCTAGCCTTTTCCCAACTACGTTGGGGTCGGCTTCAGTCTGCCTATCCTCCACAACCCAGTTAGTACTGGTAATACGATACGCCTTGGTAAGACTGGTTGTCAGACTTTCGGGTCACTGACTACCTGAAACGACTGTCAAAGATCCAAAAATTACACCCTGGACCTGGACCTGGCTTTACGTGCTATCCGAGGCACGGAGGAAACTCGGTATGTAATGGGCGGTCATCCATCCACGGACCAACCTAGGTAAACTCGACTTAACCTTAAGATCGTGTGGCTGTTGTTATTAGCCACAAGCTCCTCCATAGGGTCTTCGACCAAAGTAGCACATTAATAATAGATCAAAATATGTAGACGTCACTTACCCCCCAAAGGTTCATTGGAAGACCAGCGTCAGACAGCATCACCTGTCTGGCATGAATGCTGAAATGGACCTTTTTGGCGCAGCCGTGAGGCACGCAGCACATATATTTTCTCTTTTTTTTCATTTGTTATTTATTTTTTATTTTGTTTCTTTTTTTTTATTCTGTGTGCTTGATGAACTGACGTCAAATAAACTTTATTCTTTTTTTCTTACTTTCTTAGACGTATAATGTATTTCAAGCATGAAAACGTTTTATCGTAAAGACTACTGGAATTTGAATCGCCCACATTCAGGTATATTTATCTCGTAAAATTTTTCCTTTTATATCAATGAAAATATCAAAAACATAAATAACTTTATCAAATCAAAAACAGGAATGACTGTCTCTTTGATCTAGTTTTTGCAATTATTTCTGCTGATCATGAGGTCCTAGGTTCGATTCTCAAGTCGTGCAAAGTTTTACCATCAAGAATTTCTTATTAGCAGCAAGTGGCAATAGGCTCGACTCCCATTACGTGGGACTTAAAAATGACTGGTAATTGTACGTGTAGGTACTATTAGGTACACCTCTGCCTTACCCTTCGAGGATTGCAGGCTTGATGTTATGTTCCTTTTTGTCCGAGATATCTCCTAGCCATCTCCTAACCAACCTACGCTATCTCATTTCCACTCGTTCGGTTCAATCTTCTCGATTATAGCCTCTTTTCTCATTACCAAGGATCTCATCGGTAATGGGGTCCTGGTTTTCTCATCTTCTTGGGATTCCAAGATGGTTTCAAGATAAACGGAACTGTTTTTAGACGCTTTCTTGAATAGAACTTCGTTGTTAAGTAGGAATTTAGATTGTATCTGTTGAGTTTAATCATTTTTATTGACGGGGAAATGGTGAGGTGTTCTGTTTTCTTTGCATTAGGTAAGTTAGCTTTGTATTTTTTGTTAAGGTAATTACTAGGTACCAGACACAGAAAGCACAGCAGCTCAACTCAAAGAAAAACAACTCAACTCAAAGCAAAGCAACTCACCTCAAAGCAAAGCAACACAACTCAAAGCAAAGCAACTCAACTCAAAGAAAAGCATTTATTTCAATTAGACCATAGGCACAGATAAAAGGTACTTTTTAATGTCAGAGAAACTAAGAAGGCGAAGCTACAGTCACAGACACAAGGCATAATAACTTGTGAAAGTACTGTAGTTGCCAATTCCAAAGCGTAGGTAGAACTAAATGGAGAAAATATCATAGCGCCATTAGTTTCACCGTCGCCATCCCCACTAAACACCCCTACATACCTACCTACACGATTTCGTCGTGAAATAAAAAACCAAGAAAATTAATAGCAAACCAGTTACCCTTGAACGCTGCCAACTTTCCAAATATTTACAGTAACTAACTCATTGTTTTAATCAGAAAATTAATGCAAATAGCCCATAGACGGCGTTGCCAAGTTTTTTTCTTTTAATTCAATTGTGTAATGCCAAGTGGGTATCTGGGTTGACAATAAAACTGATATCTTTAGGAGCCTCCCGGGGAAAATGATGGGGGTCCCAAGGACGCCTAATTTGCCTTTAAACTTGGACTAAAATTGTTCCTACAGTGGTTCAGGAAATTAAAAGTGAAATTAACGGCACTTTTGTTCTTGGGATGCTTAGGAGAAGACAGGGACAATCGTTAAGTGTCTTCGTTGAGATTTTCTGCCTAAAACTTTTTGTGCCAAACAAGATTGTAGAGATTAGAAGGCATTATAATTGATTTAAGAACTAGTAATTTATTGAGGAGCTCGTAGCTAAACAATGACAGCCGCTCGGGTCGATCTTTAGGTTAAACCGCGCTTGCCTAGGTTGGTCTGTGGATGCGTGACAACCAATTACATACCGAGTGTTCTTTGTGTCTCAGAAAGCCGTTGGTCCCGGGTGTCATATGTAAATCTTTGACAGTATCGTTACAGGTAGTTAGTGGCCCGAAAGTCTTATATAAAACTCAGTTACCAGGTTTTCATAGTACCACTTTATAGAATTCTGTTTTAAACACAGATTGATATTTTCAATCCTATCCGATTAGACGGTACCTACTAAGAGTGAACGAATTGATGAAACAGTCAATGAAACTGATAAAAAAATTGGGGTATTCCTCAAAGCGCAACTATTTTTAAGCGCAACTAAATTATTCCTCGAAGCGCAAAACGTGATTGAAAAGAAAATAATGAATTCATCATACCCCTCTCTATTTTAGTTGCGTTTAGTTCGCTGCGCTTAAAATTAATTGCGCTTTGAGGAGTACCCTAAAAAATTGGTAAAAGATAGTCCTTCATTCATATAAAAACTATTTTCCTAACAAGTTTTGTATGTCCTTAAAAAACTGTGTGATTAAAAAGCTACAAAAACAAAGCAGCCCCATGCAAATTAACATTTTCCACCACCATGACTCATAGGAAAACTACACGTTTAAACATGAATAGAGTTTAACGTCCTTCCACTCATAACTAAGGAGTAAGTAACTGTTATCGACCGGTTAGCCATTGTTTAAAATATTTATACTGCCTTGTAGCAAAGAATAGAACAGAAGGTTGGTACTGAACGATTAGCGAAAATGCACGCACACATAGACACCATTCGTCAAAAATAACATTTGCTGTTATTTCGACATTTGATATTGATGTGGTGGCTACAATGTCTGAGAACCCAGTCTTACCTGGGTTGTGGAGGTCAGATAGGCAGTCGCCCCATGTAAATTACTGGTAATCAGCTGCATCCAGCTAGAATTTAAGCCGACCTCAAAAAAGTTGGAAAAGGCTAGGCAGATGATGATGGATGCAAGCGTACTTGTTACTGACATTTGTGAGTGAGTGCTGTTTATATGTGTGTGCATTTTGGATCGTTTTACAGTCCCATTTTGTTTTAGATCGTCGAACGTAGTCACGGCGACCAATCAAGCTATACAAAACTAGTTTATGCGGGTCTCTTATTGTAAGGAAAAACAAGGGCGAGGCCATGTTATACTGGAACGGTATAGCTTGATGTGTCGCCGTGTGAGCTAGATATATGGTGCCAACATTAAATGCCTGGCTTTTTCAACCATATTGGGGACGCCTTTTAGTATTTACATGGAGCGACTGTCTAGATCTGCACTTCACCAAACAGTAACTAAGACATTAACTACGTTTAGACAATACAACAATTTTCATCGCGATTATTTTATACGGCGAGCAGACGAAGTTATCAAACAAATGAATCAATATTACAGATTTCTTCGAAATGATTCGGAATGTACTAGAAAATTGTGTTACATAATTAGGGTGGCTAGCCTTCTGTGCTATTTTCAGCTTCTACGGAGAAACTTGTTAAAGCGTTGAATTAGGAATGAAAAACTGTGTTCCAGTTACCCGCCTACGGTCGTATGTGTTGCTTGAAATAAATTTATTGCAACCGCGGCTAAGCTGTCGTTATGTGGAATTATTTTTACTTCATTCTTTATTTATTAGGTGGATCGTAGAGGTTTTATTGCTTGAAACGAGGATATTACCTTCTGTGTACATGTATGAAAATAATTTTATTTTTTTCTATGGTGACACAGAAGATTTTTGTTTCAGGACGCTGTTGTGTACTTTGTACTTTGATTCCTTTTCTAGGACTCGATTTTCGTCGACATCATCATTATTATCGTTTTACCCATGTCGCGTGTTTCTTGGTTCAGTTATGTAGTATTATATAAGGTCTATCTTTTCATACACGAAATATTTTAAGAGTACCTTCTATAAGTCGTAAAGTTGCCAACGAAAAAAAAAAATATCCGAGTGTTTTTTTTTTACTAAATTATTATAATTCTAATTTTTTTTCAGACTTTTTGTATAAAACCTTTACTCCCATATTTTAACAATGACAGTAGGTAAATACGACGTAGTAAACTAGCGTAATGGATGTCCAAAAATAAGGAGCTAGTATTTATTTTGTGGGTCAAGTAATTTTGAATTATTTATTTTTTATAAAAATATACTTAGATAAAAAAAAATCCCTTGAAATGGCTTCGTTATAGCCGTTAGATGATTCCCTGAAAATATTTCGTGTATGAATAGTTAGACCTTTATAATCTGTTCGAACAAAGCGCTATATAACACTTCCACATGTATTGTGCGAACCGCCAGTCTGTGCAATTAACTGCAGGCTTCTCTGTTTCCCGATTATTATAATCTGGATCTATTCAAAGTTCGAGTGAATCGGTTTCTTCTAGGCACGCATGCTCCACCCTAGGACGCGTCATCGCTTCACATTAGGTGAGTTGCGGCCAAACGCTACCCTAATTAGTATGAAAAAACTTTGGATCGGTTCAAAATATTTTGTCTTCCATTCTCCCCTGTCCATCGTCATGTCTGTTTTCTTTCCGATCTACGAGATGTAAGTAGTTTTTCTTTTTTTTACACTCTTCACGTAATAGGCTTTATTAATGGCTACCAAAGCATATAATACATACATTACTTACAATTTTGTTTGCCAATTGAAGTAGCGAACTGGAATTCTGAATTGGAGTGCTACAAGGGAATGACTTATGCATTATTAAGGTTATTTTGTACGATATTGAATACGATAAAAAAATAATTTACTTTGTAGGTATAATTATTGAGTTTGGTTTCCAACATAATCTAGGCCACACGTAGATATTCTGTCAAAAGCCAACTTACCATTTCCCTATCATAATTTTCCAAGTTACTACCTCTTCAAGAATTAACATCATATTTCCGCAATTAATTACGTTCCACCACAATATCCCCGGAACTATAACTCTATCCCTCCCAGGAGGGACAACACGACACGTACCTTCCCTCCCCCCTCCAAGGGTTCCCGCTGGAAAGCATACAAGTGCTGAAAGTTTGACGTTTCCCTCTGGGACGTCTGAAACAAGACGCTTGTGTAATTTTCACTAAGGATTTTGTTTTATAAAGATTAAAATAACTTTGGTTATAGTAGAAAGTCAAGATTAGTACTGAAAGTGTAGATTTTGAAGCGTTTCGTGACATTTCTGCCAACAGTCTTCTAAAGGGTGTAAAAAGACCTTTAACAAAGCCGAAAGGCACTTGTTCTCAACGTCATTGCGATATTTTTTTTGTTCGGGATCAGACCTGGGAACCTTCTAGTTACGGAGATATTGGGGGTCAAAGTTCCAATTTATTCACAACTTTTTTTTTTAAATACTTGTTCTTTAAATACCTCCATGACCCGTTTACTTCAATGCATCCATTAACACAATGTTTTGAGTTCGTTACATTGAGTTTTCACCCAAAAAAATGTCGCTTCCGATCAAAAAATTTTGGTAGTTACTTAGTTTGATGTACAGAATGCTTGGTTGACGGCTTCGTGAAGGGTCCGATTATACCTCGTTTAAAAATATAAAATAGGAGCTTCTGTCCGGGACTTCATTCACGTCGAAGAAACGTGACAGAACATCACATCACACAGCACTGAGCACTCCGTATTAGTGCGGCTATCCATCAGTTTTGGAGATTACCTTCTACATCCAGACTTACACATTTTACCCCTTTATAATATTAGTATTTTTCATAATCAGCCTATAATGTTCCCACTGCTGGGACACAGGCCTCCTCTCTATGAGAGGGAATGGGCTATAATCCACCACGCGGGCCCAGTGCGGGTTGGTAGATGTCACATGTCTTCGAATTTTTGGTTCTAGGACATGCCGGTTTCCTCACGATGTTTTCCTTCACCGTTTTGAGAGCAGTGGTGATGAAATAAATTACACAAAGTAATGCGCCTGCCGGGGTTCGAACCCACGACTTACTGCTCGTAAGTCGGGACCGCCACCACTGGGCCACCGCTGCTCTGTAATATTAGTATAGGCGAAATAAATTTTGTATGTTCAGAGTGTATTTTCTTTTGTCCCTTTTGAAGTTGCCTGAAACAACGTTATTAGTCTTTTCCTTGTACATATATATTACAGGTTTTTATTTAACTTGCAATGTTCGTATGTTTGGTTAGGGCAAATCTTGCAACTGGATTTTAAAACAGTTATCCCCAAACGATTGAGCTGACATTTTACATTCACGTTTAGTTTGTATGACAATGCATGGTTAGCTAGGTGACGTTATTCTAAATCAAAGATGGCAGGCTAGTTATTTTTTATGTACTCCCATGATATGGGGATCAATTAAACGGGTTTGCGTAGATGAAAACATAATTTAAAAGTTTTTTTTTATTAGAACGTTGCCCCACACTAGGAATTTCTCCTGTATCGTGGGTGCGTTTACAAACATTTAAACTCACATACACAAACAGCCAGACCCGGAACAACTACCTGTAGGCCATACAAATATTTGTTCCGTGTGGGAATCGAACCCGCGACACGAAGCGCAGCAGTCAATCGCTCAGCCAATGTGCCAACCGTGCCGTCGGAGATCTTTAACTATAAGCTTGTTTGCATGTACTTTCTCTGCAACTCCTATGCTGGTTTATTTTATAAAACTAGAAAGAAGTAATGATACCATGTAAACGTTCTTCATAAAAAACTCTAAAAACCAAGTACTTACACTAAGGAAGGGACATCAGCGTTTGACCATTCATACAAAACGAAAGCACCTACCTTCCTATTCTATTCAGATCTCACAGGGGACAGCGGAACCGTAAAAAGCAAGATTTATATTACGTAATTACATTTGCGCCTTTGTCTCTGAACAGGAGGAAACCTATAAAATGTCTAGTCTATCTAAATATGGCAGTGATAATGAAACTATTTTAAATGTAGACAATATTCTAAATAATAAAACTACTGAATTGAATAAAAGTGTGAAAGGACAATGCCTAATGAAACCCACAAAACAAACTGTCAGCTTAATGCCTCATTTTATCTTAGAGCCCAGACCCAAATCTGAACATCGAGTTATCTTTTTAAAATTGATTAAAATATATTTAACTTTTCTGTGCTAGCAAATACCCTTTTTTTCGGATGGTAAATCATCAAATGATCCCCCCCTTCTTCTGACTAAAACCCATCCATGTTCCTTCTTTGCCCTTTGTGTTCCAGGGCTGCGGTATCTCTTTCGAACAGTCCCGCAGCCCTGACAGGCATCGGCCCTTGCGGACCCCTTTCTGTGTGCTGACATCTTCTTGAAGCGCGCGTGGAACACAAACGCGCCGTCGACACGGCCTGTCGTCATAAATACAAATACCCAAATACCGTCAATACCTCAAAAGGTGTTGGTTCTTCTACCAAATGCCTTGTATATTTAGACATAATATTTGCCATTTCCCTTCACAAGCAGAAACAACCCTTAAAATACCAAGTTATAGAGACCCGCACTTATGTGGTTAAGCCGAGCTATAATCGTGATTTATTGGCCTCTGACAGTGGCTGTCCTTGAAGACAAAACGGTAGCTCAGTTCAGTCAAACTTTATGCGCAGTATTATGTAAGGGGTGCGATTAGAAAAGGTTTTATCTTTAAAGGGAGAATTTAGCCCTTAAATGAATGATATTTTATTGCACGACAAATCTTGTGTTAGGATTTCCCAGCGGCAAATATAAATTAAACAGTTTTAAGGGATGAATTAAAAAATAAAATCTTTTGGCTTATTACAAAAGGTACTCTACCAACAAAGATCGATAATAACAGCCGCTCGGGTCGATCTTAAGGTTAAGCCGTGCTTGCCTAGGTTGGTCCGTGTATGGGTGACCGCCCTCTACATACCGAGTTTCCTCCGTGCCTCGAAAAGCACGTTAAGCCGTTGGTCCCGGCTGTCATTTGTAGATCTTTGACACTCGTTACAGGTAGTGGCCCGAAAGTCGGACAACCAGTCTTACCAAGGGGTATCGTATTACCCAGTACTAACTGGGTTGTGGAGGTCAGATAGGCAGTCGCTTCATATAAAATACTGGTATTCCGCTGCATCCGGTTAGACTGGAAGCCGACCTTAACATAGTTGGGAAAAGGCTAGGCAGATGATGACAAAAGGTACTCTTGGCCAAAACATGCTTCAAAGCCCAGCCGTTAAAACTATACATGGTATACCACTGCATTCATTTAAGATAGATATATAAACAATACATTGTGCTCCAATTCAATGTGTTCGGATGACTGATGTGCTGAATACGTGGTAGCCGTTTGTGAGTCAATGTCCCGTCCATACTGTGTTATCATTTTTGTATTGTATGGTATTGACTATTGTATATAGGGCTGGTGTGGGCAACTCCACTTTCAAAGGATGGAAGAATTAATTATTAAATCCTCATTATCTCACTCAGCTCTCTCGACTGCCTCGTTGATCTAGTGGTCGCAAGCGCGACTGCTAAGCATGAGGTCCTGGGTTCGATTCCCAAGTCGGGCTAAGTGTTATTGGGTTTTTCCATCAGTAATTTCTCAGTAGCAGCCACGGAGTCTGGATTTGTGTCGGTTGATGGCAATAGGCTTGCTCACTACTACATGAGACTTAAACATAACTGGCGAAATTTGGGTGTACTAATGTGTACCTTTGCCTAACCCTTCGGGGATTACAGGCATGATGTGTATCACACCCAGTGCTGGACATAGGCCAACTCCAAGCATCGTCACATCGACTGCTCTTGTATAAGGTTTATTCCCGTCTACCCCCCCGGTCTGTCCCCACTGGTGGTAGTTGAAACTATTTGTCGCATCTACCACCACTGGTGGTGATTAGGATAGTTAGGACTAGCAACTGCAGAATACTTATTATAAGGGTAATTTCTTATAAATATAATAAATGTTGATGGATGGAGAGGGAGAGGAAGACTAAAGAAAAGATGGATGGATTGTGTGAGGAATGATATGAAAGGAAAAGGAGTAAATGATAGCGTGACGGTTGACAGGGGAGAATGCAAGAAAAAAAAACACGGTTTTTTTTCTGAACGCTGCGCAACGAGCGCTGAACCCAAATAACATTTGGCAAGGGCAGGAAGATGAAGTTTGTTTTCATAGATAAAGTGTCCTCAAATCACCAATTATACTATCGAATTAGTTTACAACTACTACTGGTGGTGGTTGCGTCTGTTTAGTCGCATCTGCTCCTACCTCTGTCCCCACTGGTGGCAGATGACACTTAGTGGAATCCTCCACCAGTGGTGGCAGACTATAAATATAACATATTTTTTAATTTCCTGTTTTAATTAAGCAGATAAAGGAAAAGCCTTTGTACCATTGAATGGCTCGAGCACAAAGGTGGCGTTATCATTGTGAATATGAATGTTTCATTTCGCAATTATTTTGGCTCGAAATCGTCGACGTGTGCCTATAAAAGCAATTGAACGTAGCAACAAAAGCCTTTTGCATGGAGGAAAGATATCCTTTAATAACTTTATACTATAATCATGCCCCGCGACAAGGCAACGAGGCTTTTGTTCTGTTTCACACAGATAATACCTATACGAGAATTGTACAGATACTACGCTTGCTTTACTTGCTTATTGTACACTAGCTTTTGCCGCGTTTATTTAGAATTTAACAATCAATTCGGGTTGTACTCTGTTTGTTATAATATAATTCAATCATGATTCCAAAGACACGTGGCGCCATCTATTATCATAAGAACGTTATTGTTGTTTTTCTCGGGAACAGTACATTTTTTCGAGATGAAAGGTACGCTATGTCCGTTTCTGTATACCTGACAACGTATTTGCAAAATTTCAGGATGATCGGTTCAGTGGTTAAGGCGTGAAAAGGTAACAAACAAACTCACTTTCGCATTTATAATATTAGTTAGGATTAGGACTAGGATAGTTAGGACTAGCAACTGCAGAATACTTATTATAAGGGCAATTTCTTATAAATATAATAAAGGTTGATGGATTGAAAGGGAGAGGAAGACCAAAGAATAGCCGGATGGATTGTGTGAAGAATGATATTAAGGAAAAAGGAGTAAATGATACCGTGACGATTGACAGGGGGGATTGGAAGAAAAAAAAAACGTGTTACCCCGACCCCAAGTAGAATGGGATAAGGGCAGGAAGATTTGATGTTTGTTTTCATTGATAATGTGTCCTCAAATCACCAATTATACTATCGACTGAATTCAATTACTTTAGTAGATTCGAGAATTCAACCAGTATCTTAGTTTTCCTACATACTTGTTCATGTCGCCATGGTTAGGCATAGCCGGGCAGCAATCGAAGATTTGAAACTAAGTTCGGGAAACTGCTCTAATTATGCTCAGCTGACCCAAACATGACCAAGCTAGTGTGAATGCCGAAAAGTACAATTTGACAATCGGCACAAGCCGAACGGATATATGTAATAATTGCTTTGGGTCGGTGTGCGAGGAATAACGCCTCCACACATTTGGGGGGCAGCCTAGAATAATCGATGAGGCTGCAACGAACAGAACGCTTGCTAGGAGAAAAGAATTTCTTACCTCCAAGTTACTTGCGTCCTGTCCGGTCCAGCTTGTCCAATTGGCATAAATTGTCACAACACACTCAAAAGCACGCTAGTAAACAGTTCCTGGATTTTATACAACATTAGTTTTAGTATAAGCGAAACCTCAAACACGTGTCTAGTATTTTTATGTAAAGAATCTAAGTATAAAATTTCAAAACTGTATCATGAAAAATCGTAAAGTTATATGCTTGTTCTGTTACCCAGTTGTCCGCACAAAATCGTGGTCACCGCGCAGCGCGCGCCTCCAGCGTCGTCTTGAGCTCATTGATAATAATAATTTGGCAGTAGGTACCTAAATTATTGCGATAGGTACTTAAAGTCGCTCGGTGTCCGACTTTTAACTTTTTTAAATATTTTTGGGAAAAAATATAACATGGTTTAAAAATTATTGGAATCGATTCAGTTACTTATTCTGAACAAACTATATTTAGGTTTCGCATATACTTAAAATAATGTTGTATAGAAACATGAACTTCGGTTCGGATTTTGTCTGCAGTCTTGCAGTCATTCGAAACGGAAGAAACGAGATTGTTATGAAACAGTCGGTTTCTTTGTTATTTAATAAACATAAACACAATAGTGTAGTACAGAGATACTACCAGTAAGTCTGTAACCCAGTAACGGAATAACCGGTCGATACCAATATTCTAAAGTTAGCAAAAGACAAACAGCCAGACTGTATCTAGGTACGGATTGCGAGCGGAACTCAGACTGTCCCGGAAGAGAATCAATAGCTGAATGTATGTCTGTATAGTTTAGTGTAAGACAGAGGAGTAGAGTAGGTCCAGTCGCCAGCACACCAAGCTACTACAATTTGTCAAATTTCAATAATAGTTTATCAACTTTATCGCTAAAGCATTAGGTTCAAGGTTGATACCGGGGCTGCCTTCAAGCGGCTCCTGCCCAACCTGGGGGGTCCAAACGCCTCCTGCCGGAGGCTCTACGCGGGGGTCGTGCGGTCCATGGCCCTTTACGGGGCCCCGGTGTGGGCGCGTTCTCTGAGGCGGCAAGCCGCCCGCTACCTGAACGCGCCCCAAAAGGGGATAGCCCTAAGGCTAGTCCGGGGGTACCGCACGATCTCCGGTGAGGCGGCGAGCCTCCTTGCCGGATTGCCGCCATGGGATCTGGAGGCGATAGTCCTCGCACGCCTTCACGAATGGCGCGCGGAGGCACTACGTCGGGGGGAAACTCCGCTGCCGCGGCAAATCACCGCTCGGCGGACAGACCTCCGGCGCGATCTCATGGTGACATGGAGAGAGCGACTGTCGCAACCCCGTGCTGGGCACGCCACCATAGTGGCGATAAGTCCCCTCTTTGAGGAGTGGCTAGAGAGGCGCCACGGCGCCCTCACCTTCCGCCTGACGCAGGTCCTCACCGGACACGGTTGTTTCGGGAGGTTCCTGCACCGAATCGGGCGGGAGGAAACGCCCGGGTGTTTCCACTGTGAGGATCGTCCGGAGGACACGGTGCAGCACACTGTGGAGGCCTGCCCTGCTTGGGCGGAGCAGCGCGCGCCGTGTCCTCGTAGAGGCGATTGGCGGCGGCGACCTCTCGCGCCCGGCCCTGGTTCAAGCCATGGTCCGGAGCGAGAGGGAATGGGAAGCCGTCACCTCCTTCTGCGAAGCAGTCATGCTAGTGAAGGAGGTGGCTGAACGTGAGAGGGAAAGAGCCTCACGTCCCAGCCGCCGCGGGAGACGTCCTGGGCGTCGGGGGTCACGTGGTGGCCCCCGGCCACCGTAGGCGCGGGCCTGTGGACGGCGAGTTATGGGCTAGCTCGCCGACCGGCCGTCTTATGACGACAGGCCGTGTCGACGGCGCGTTCGTGTTCCACGCGCGCCTCAAAGAGATGTCAGCAACCACGTAGGGGTCCGCACGGGCCGATGCCTGCCAGGGCTGCGGGACTGTTCGAAAGAGATACCGCGGCCCTGGAACACAAAGGGCAAAGAAGGAACATGGATGGGTTTTAGTCAGTACAAGTCTGACACTCCCTTCCGCTCCGCCCAGAGCGGGGGGGGTCATTTGATGATTTCCCATCCTAAAAAAAAAAAAAAAAAGGTTCAAGGTTGATTGGGAAAGTTACTGTCAAGTTTCGGGCAGCTTGATGTGCTGGCGTCTGTACCTACACCTACATTTTGACGGTACCTAGTGCCGCAGACTCTTCCTATGTCATCTTCATCATTCTCCTGCCCTTATCCCTATTTACTTGTGGTCGGCGCAGCATGTCTTCTTCTTCCATGCTTCTCTATTACTCGTCGTCTCATCAGACACCTCCTCGCTTACCATATCATCCCTCACACGACCATCCAAATCTTCCTATGTATTATGATTTAAATCCAATGTAATTGGCGGAAATCCTTTTGCTATTGATCATACAAGAATCCGGTTTGGTGCTAACTTAGAAATCTAGACGAGTACTTACATCATAATTATAAATTAAAGTAGCTCCTCATGCCGCGACGTTTTTCTAAATTAGGTGACTAATTTAGATGATAATTTCACCATTATTTGTGTATTCCGTTATGTTTTATATGTGTACAAAACATGTACATATTAAACTCTCATGAATTATTTTTTTAATGTTTTTCTTTTTAATTCACAAAATTCTTTCGAACCAGGAACGGGTAGTAGGTTCTAATAGAAAGCACAAATGCCCTAACCCTAATATCTCTAATCAAGTTAAAGTAACTGCTTGAATTTAAGTAATTACTTAAGCAACCATTTTTATGCAATAGACAAGAATTTGGACGAAGTAAGACCGGCAAAGGAAGCAAAGCTAAGAATTGGAACTTTTGACAGTTCTAACTTCAAGCAATTACTAAACTACAGAATAAAAATCGTCTCATAAGTTATTACTTTTACTCAAGTAATCACTGTGACTTGTTACATATTTTAAGGGGTGGGGCAGAAGTAAATAAACTAAGTAGTAGGAAATTAAAAATGCTTTTTATTTACTGACTGATACGTTTTATTGACTGCACTACCCCTTATTTCAATAACAACCTGCGACGGTTCTGGCTAAATCTAGCTAAAATTTCGTTTTCAAATGTATGTTGCGCTTCCTGAACCCTCTTTCTATGCACACTCATCATACAGAGGCCGACAAGACGGTTTTCTGTCATTATTGACCTTAACCAAGTTTTTATCTTAATGTACAAAATATTAAAGTACCCAAATTAATATTTAATTTTGTCATGATATGAATTTCGCCTAAAAATTCTTAGCTTCGGGTCAGAGAGCAGGGTGGGGCAAGTGTCCCACCTTGCCCCACCGTGGGTACCCACCCATGTACGGGTGTAAGAATTCTAACCTTTGACAGTTCTAACTTCAAGCAATTACTACTGTGAACTACAGAATAAAAATCGTATCATAAGTTATTACTTTTACTCAAGTAATCACTGTGACTTGTTTACAGATACGGTTGTAAGTCACTACTTCATTTAGCAGTTATACTTGCGTCTCTTACGAACGAGACTGTTATAAAACCACAACACCCTGTGTTGTGGCTACAAAATGTAGGCAACTTAACTTTTAATCCTACAAAAACATAAAAACTAAACTCATATGTAATTAAGGCCCCTTTTCCAACGCTAGAGCGAAACTAAAGCTGTTACACTACTAGGTTTACAAACAACTAATTTCTTCAGCTGCGACACTAGCGCAATGTAATTTTGCGGTTGGTTATACGACGTTTCTGATTAGACCATTTCTGTGCGCATCTGGGGTACAATTTGTAAGGCCGACTATGTAGGGATATGTCCGGTTCCCTGGTTATGTATTTCTTGAGTCAGTGTCATGTGATGACAATCCTTATATTATAGGAAGCCCTTCTGAGGGCTTTATTGAGCAATCGATGCAAAGATGTAACGGCTCTGACTGACGTGGGTTCGAACCCGATCCGGAACTTTAGTTTGTATAATTTGGGAGGTGCAGGTCGATCTCCAAGGTTAAGCAGTGCTGGCCTAGGTCGGTCTTTGGATGGGTGACCATCATTAGATACCCGAGTTTCTGTGCCACGGACAGTACGTTAAGCCGTTGGTCCCGGCTGTCATTTGTAGATCTGTGACAGTCGTTATGAGTAGTTAGAAGCCAGAAAGTCTGACAGCCAACTAACGCTTGTGGGAAGAAGCATCGTAAGAAAATTAAAAAAAACAAATTCTAGAACCAAAAATTCAAAAGACACGTGTGCCTCGGCGTCCTGGGTTTGATTCTCGGGTCGGGCAAACGTATGCAAATCTGTGCCCGGTTGATGGCAATAGGTTCGCCCCCTATTACAAGGGACTTAAACATTACTGGCGAAATGTGGGTATACCATAATTGGGTACACCTCTGCCTAACCCTTGGGGGATTATAGGCGTGATGATATGTAAGGAACTTGTAATTAAATGCCAACCGTATGGGAAAATCCATTTGTGAAATCAACCAATTTGCACTGGTTCAGCCTGGTGGAATACGCCCTCCCTCCTCTTACAGAGTCCCAGCAGAAGTTATAGGCTGATTTTCCTTCTCGAAGTCTCGAACTAATTGTACTAATAAAACTAACTGAAGAAGGTCAAACAGTAATGACTATATTTCGTCTTGAAATTGAAACAGTCCCAAAAATAATTGGGAAATTCTGCAAGGGCTTGCAAATCCCAGTTGAGATAGGTCCTACTATTATTTCTGAACTGTTTTTGTCTATCTCGTTCGTTCAGTGGTCGCAAGCGCTACTGATGAGTATGAGGTCCTGAGTTCGATTTCCAGACAAAGCAAGGAGTCAAGTTCTGTGCCCCGTGGATAGCAATCTGCTCGCCCCCTATTCACATGGGACTTAAACATAACTGGCGAAATGCGGGTGTACTAAAAACACCTCAGCCTAAAATTTCGGTGGAAACAGGCGTGATGTCATATTATGTACTGGCTTTAAGTCCCAGCGAGACAGTATATAAGAACATGTCGTATATAATTAGATTGTTACAGTAATGTACATAAGTTAGGAAACTTACTGGCTTCTTGTTACCGACCCAACTTATACACTTGTATACACGCGAGTACACACGTTCTTGCTTCTGTCATTTTCTTTTCCGATTATTTTGTCAAGGGCTCAATGAGAATGGAATTATTTTTGTGGGGCGTATTGACCTTTTTTACGAGGTATATTTGGCTTTTCCTGAAGGCCTAGAAAAAGTGACACATACCAGCCATAATGATGACTAAAAAGTGAAAAATGACTGACTTGATCAATGAGATAGTTTATTTTATGTCATAGCATAATCAGCCTAAAATGTCCCACTGCTGGGACACAGGCCTCCTCTCTATGAAAGGGAAAGGGCTATATACCTCGCGGGCCCAGTGCAGGTTGGTAGATGTCACATGTCTTCGAATTTTTGTTTTTTTTTGGTTCTAGGACATGCCGGTTTCCTCACGATGTTTTCCTTCACCGTTTTGAGAGCAGTGGTGATGAAATAAATTACACAAAGTAATGCGCCTGCCTGGGTTCTAACTCACGACGGGGGCGCCACCACTTGGCCACTACTGCTCTACTGGGCCACCGGTGCTCTACTGGGAAGCCACTGCTCTACTAGGCAATCTGGTTGAAAGACGTAAAAAAATGAAACGCTGTGTAAACGATTGACTTGTCCAAGTTGTCGCAGTTGCCGTAGGGTCACTAGTTTATCTACATTGACTTCATTATGGATGATGACGATGACCATCGTCAGCCTACAGCAATCTATTGCTGGACTAAAGCCTGTCCAATTGTACGCCATTCTACTAGATTCTCGGCAAGTGGCATCCAACTGCTATCAGCCAGTAATTGACTTACTTGACGTAATATCTTATGTAGATGTGATTTCTCCTAGAGCAGTGGCATCAGGCATCCACAATAGCGAACAGCTAGTTTCGAATTCGTCATGCTAGTTGTGTTTCAAAATTATTTCTAGGTTTAGAAACAGCTCAGAAATAATTAAGTAAGGCCATAAAATTATTGATAGCTAGCTTTTGATCGCGTGTAGGTCGGAAAATATCCCAAGGGAACGTACCACTGCACGCGTAGCATGATCTCCGTAGAAACGGGTTTTGTCGATGGAAGAATAGATAAAATGACAGATCAACAAAAGAAATCTGTCATTTTGTTGATTCTTCCGTCGACAAAACCTGTTTCTACGGTGGTCATGCTATGTGTGCAGGGGTAAGAAGTTTCTATGTCATATTTTAGGTCATGGTCAACTCGATACCCACCCGTTAAGATGTGATAACAAACAGACAGATAGACACAACTTTCGTATGTAACAATAGCACTGGTGTAATATGAAGAAGCCCCACATAACAAAGAGATCTGATATGAAAATAGAATAAAGTCTTATTCTATTACTGCTAGTGAAGTTGTAGACCTTCAGAATGGAAGATATTATGGGGAAAAGAATATAAATAACGACATTAAACTGGAAATGAAAAATGAACGTTTATGTATTTATAGTGTTTTCAAAGAATGCTTTGTAATAAATACAAGCCGTTTCCGTTGCTCCAGTTACTGGAATAAAAGTATTCAGGTGCAGTACGCTGTCCTCTCTCATACATTCTTAAGAGGAAATGCGGTCGGAGAAACTTTTGAAAATGAGGTATTTGAAGATATTATCGCTGTCGCACAGCGAGCGTGTTTTCGACATTGGTGCGATAAGGACAACTGCAGATTCGACTGAATAACCTAAGTAAAAAGTCATAATTCGAGGTTTGGCTCTCGACTGTTTCCTCCTCCAATATTAGACCAATTTAAAATATATTTCATAAACTGAATAAGAAGGGTATATCCTGTGTCCCTATGTTTTTCTTTTTTCATTAACAGTTGTCAAATTTGTACACTAGGCCTCTGTTGACAGCGGTCTAAATAGGCAATTTTGAGCATTTTGTAAAGGTTCTAGTGCTTATGAAGATTATGTATCATCAAAAAGGAATTCATAGGGACATAGAAGAAGTTGATATTTATTTTACTGTAAAAAGTCATTGCTTTATAGTCATAAACCAGAAAGAAAACAGGCGAGAGCGTTTGTATGGAGAAAAGACGACCCGCATTTCCTCTTAAGTATTAACACTAGGTATAACATATTAACTTTATTAAAAGCTAGTATTTTTTAAAACTAACTAGTTAACGTATGAAACAACCTACCCGAAAGCGCATATGTTCTGACATTTCGTAGGTGCTCATATAGTTTTATTTGAAAAAAAATATTGTGTTTTTTTTTATTTTGAGAAGAGTTCTAATTGTTGGTAACACTTTGACTGACAGAAAGTATAGTATCACAGTTGACAGAGGAAAATGAAAGAAAAAAACATGTTGCGCCGACCCCAAGTAACATGGGACATGGCCAGGAAGATGATGATATAAAATGTAGCTTTTCTTGACAAGGGCGTAGCTATACCAAAGGAAACAATGGAAATATAATATAAATGATATGCCTATAAATGGAGTTAATACTAAAATGTTAGCAAATAGAGATGACAAAAAGCAAGACGATGATGAATGCCGAGACGTGTATTGACTGTATGAAACATGATATGGCTAGAAACGGGGTGAATACTAAGATGGCGACAAATATAGATGGCAAATATTGGGATAAAGATAATGGCAGAAGGGGGCTTATTCATCTTCTTCTTCTTTTTCGTGAGGTTAGTGCCTAACTTGGAGTCAGAGATTTTATACCACCCATGGGCCGTTGACTTGGCTTTACATGCCATCAAAAAATATCTCTCAGGCATGCTGGTTTTGTTTCGTCCCGATGTTTTCATTCACCGAAGCAAGTGATATAAGACAACAATTCATGTGCGTAGTGTACAATACGCACATGAATCCGTACGGTGCGTGTCTTGGGTTCGAACTCGAGAGCTACGACTTGGCAGTCCGACGGTCACACTATCGCTCGCCTGATGTGAAGCGATGATGCGACCTAGGGAGCCCGTTTGCTTAAAAGAAACCGATTCATTCGAACTTTTAAGAGAACCTTTGTACCTTTAGCTTTGCGTCGCATTAGTTCGTATAGCACTGTTTCTCCAAAGTTTAATTACTAGGGCTAGGACTTTCCCTTAATTAATGTTAAAATATGTTTCAGCTCGACGAGGGTAACCCTTAAATAAACTGGTCTGAATTTTGTAATTTTCTGCGGCATTTTGTCAGGTCGACATCCTAAACAAAGTAATGTCCTTTACTGGCATTGTCCTCTAAAACTGTTTATTATACAAGAGAAACTCCGTTTAGCCTCGGTGGAGACCTTTTGGCTTTTCCAGGATTTTAAACTGTAACGTTTGAAGCTATTATAATTCAGTACACAATATTATATAAACAGCAAGGAAATAGACTTTCAGATTACCCTGAAAGCCAATTTGATTTGCATTTCTCACAAACTGCAACATTACCTGAAAACATATTTCAGCAGGTACATGAGATAGGCTAGCTAAATAGTAGAAAGGAATTAATTTAGATTCCCATCGATACACTCAGAAGAAGAAGAAGAAAAGAAAGTAGTCTATTTTGTTAAAGTCACTACAAAATCAAAATACACGAATGGATAAAATAAGAAATGAGAACGTAAGAGGAAGTTTGAAAGTGGCGCCGGTGACTGAAAAGTTGTGTGGTAATCGGTTGGTTTGGTAAGGGCACCTGATACGGAGAAATGAGGAAAATGTCGTGAGACATGTTTTGAGCATGAATGTGAAAGGATCTAAGAGTAGAAAAAGACCAAAGAAACTATGGATGGACTGTGTGAAGGATGATATGGCAAGATAGGAGGTGTCTGATGAGATGAGAAGTATGGACGAAGAAGACATGACGATGATGATCAATCAATCGATGATGACATGATGATGATCTCTAATAATTAATTAATTAAAATTAGGCTGGGAACTACCACATTTTGAACTCTTGAAATACATAAGACATTCCCGCAAAACACATTTACAACTTCCTAGTAATTGAACTGGGGAGAAGACGAGGCACAACAAACGCCCCAGCAACACACCTGTCTGTCCGACCAACTGTACACGTACCTAGTCTGTAATAACAGCTAAATAATAGGCTATTTACAAAAAAAGCGTAGGCAATATTCAACCTCCTAAAAAAGAAAAAGAAAACTAAGTACATGACATAACAACGCAAACAGCCCAAAGATACGAAAACAACAACGCCATTAACAAGGCAACCGGTCCATTGTAAATATTTCTATTCGTTGATTATTTTCCTCGAGTTACGAACAAACAAATAGCGAATGAGGACGAACGGAAGTAATTGAAAGAAAATAAAGATATCTCAGAACTCGACATCAAATAGAATGCCGTAGAAAAACACTCGCTTTAAAACCTTTGCTGTGTATGGCTTCATTGGACGTTTCTTGAGTTTACGACAGTTGAGACTACTCGTAAAACACTTGTCTTTTTCTGGATTGAGGATCTTCTGATATAATTGAACCTCAAGTATCTATAGATTTTCGAATCTGGTCTACCAACTTCTTTTCGAAAAATTATTTCTCAATTAAGATACGTGATCTTTTCAATCAGAGGAGCTCGTGGCTAAATAAAAACAGCCACTCGGGTCAATTTTGTGGTTGAGCCGCGCTCGCCCAGGTTGGTCTGTGGATGAGTAACCACGCATTATATATCGGATTTCCTCCGTGCCTTGGAAAGCACGTTAGGCCGTTGGTCACGGCTATCATTCGTAGATTTTTGACAGTCATTACAGGTAGTCAGTGGCCCTAAAGTTTGACAATCAGTCTTACCAAGGGGTATCGTATTACCCAGTACTACCTTGGTTGTGGAGGTCAGATATGCAGTCGCTTTATATAAAATACTGATATTCAGTTGAATTCGGTTAGACTAGAAGCTGACCCCAACATATTTGGGAAAAGGCTAGGCAGATGATGTGACCTTTCAATTTGTACCCATGGCCAACTGCTTCCAGTCCTTAATTATCTTTTTCAATCCATTGGACATCTTACACTACATTTGCCAGTTCATAACTCCCAGTAATGACATTAAAAGGGATTACAATAAGTAGAGACGTTTAGTTTTCAATTAAGTCCTTTTTCAATTAGCCTTTCAACCTTTACACAAATGACTTGTATAACTTGTAAAACTTCAGCAGCGTTGAATTCCCAGTCTGAACAAGGAAACAAACGTTCTGAATAATTAATTACTTGAAGGAGTTAACAAGGAAACAGAATTGTGTATCCACAACCTTCCCGGAGGTCAGTGTGACCGCTCAAACGAGAAGCTTTGTGTAACTTCTCATATGCACAGCTCACTGAATACGGTATCTGCAGAGTATACGAAAATGAAATTGTTAACTACATTTAAAGCTGGGAAACTGTGCTTCCACTCTATGCATATTTTATTGTACTTATTAATAAAACTTCCATGAATCATGTTTATTTCAAAAGAAATGAAAATAACGCCGGTAACTACTTAATATTCGTAGCCTACTCTCATATTAATTACTGTAAAAATAATAAGCGTTTCTCGAAAGAGTGTTAGAAAAATAAAAATAATACATAATTTCATAATTAAAATCAATTCAGTATCGCAGCAGTATTTTTAAATTGAATGCGGTCCCGTCTGAGGCTTAAAGCCTGCATTTCTTTTTATTTGCATCCATTCAATTCAATGCAATAGAATAGATATAGCTTCAATTGTACAGACTGGGGTCTATTTATTGAATCCCGCCGATATTGGATCCACATTTTATGGAAATGGACAAAGCATTATTAAGGGAACGAGGAACTACGACATGAGGGGTCGAAAAGCAATCTTCCATTTTACAAACAATTGGCGCCATAATATTGGCAATAAATGGCTCCCTCTCTTCAGGCCTGTGATTTCACTAAGTATCTCATTCTGAAGCGAAATATTATTTTCGGAGATCATAATTTAGAAGCAGACGGTGCTTTGTTTTATAAATCTAATATGAAAAACGCGAAAGGAAAAGTCGTTGTTCTGCCTTAAGCTTGGCTCTATAGCGTTCTGTAAAATTCCTTTAGAAATTCTCAGAACAAATCCATTGTAAAATTTGTCAAAACAAAATTGAACAAATGTTTAACTTACAAAGCCTTGGAAATTGATTCGATATCTTTGTGTGTCATCAAAGAGAATCGCTCGAAAATATCCAACATCGAAATAGACACACTTAACAATCGGATAGGGAAAAAATCAATCATACTAAGTACCTTTCTAAATATAAAAAAATGTGAAACCTATCAATTTGGGATAATAGGTATGGAAAGTGATATTGAATATGAAATAGGGGTAGATTTATTGTACATACATTATGTAAGAGATACGGTAGGAGAGGAGAGTGGGGATTAACGGAGTGTCATCACTATGAATAATTTAGTGTTCGATACATCTTTTGGTCGCTTTGATGGAATATACGATGAAACTATTTCGTCTCGAGTCAATAATGATACTCAAATCAGGATTAAAGATGATTTAGTCTATGATTTTGAGCCTAAAACGATTAAATCTTTTAATTTCCATGAGTTTTATTCCACACTAGTTTTTGCTCACGGCTTCACTTGCGTTCTGTGTGAAAATTATCCCAAGGGAAAGGTTTTAAATTTAGCCTATGACACTCGGGGATAATGTAGCTTCACAATCGTGAAAGAATTTTCGGAATCGAATCAGTAGTTCTGAAGATTACCCCTTCATCAAAACTTACAAAATTGACCTCTTTATTATGTTAGAGATATCAATCTGATTTTAATGGGTTTCACCTAGCAACACTGGAAAAGCATTTTGAAAGTTCTAAATATACCATTCCCCGTTATTGCCAGCATATTCGACGAGCTTTTCGATTCAGTTGCGAAAGTTAAATAAAGTTTTTATTGATTTACTCGCCCTCCTATTTTTTGTTTCGCAATAGCACTCGACGTTTTGGAAAGTTTTTCTATTGCTAGCTATGTTTTTCACAATTTTGTGAGGGACGGCGCGCAAACTAATACAAAAAAATACGTTGGGTGGTATATAATCATGTGCTCAATTAATGTACCATATCAAACTAATGTATACGGTTCCAAAATAGTTATTTCATATGTCGAAACACAAACAGCAAACTCTATAGTAATTCTTCATGCAGAAATCGTGCCAGTCACGATTACAAATTGCCTGAGACGAACCATCTGCTGTAGAATCTAAAATATGATTCTTAAAAATACATCGGAATAGATTTCAGACTAGCTGAATTTCCATAACCCATTGGGTTTTCAACACTCATACAAATATACTTAATAATTCTATATATTAAGTATATTTGTATTTATATAGACTCATACAAATATATAATAATTCAAGCATAGCCAGACATAACGGTTGTGCAGGCCTTCTAAATTATTCATGTCGGTTCGTAACCCCGACATATACTTATAGCAGAGTATTCTGCCCGACATTTTATGTTTCATACACTTTATGTATTATAAATTGATGTATTTGGTATTCAATCCTGTTTTATAGGCTATATCTTCGAGTTTTAAATCTTTAAGATGGCTTGGAAAAACAGTAGCGTTTTTATGGGTTTTCATGCCCTGAAGGAACCCAATTTGTTCGTTTAAATCCTGGTATTTTGCTGAGTTTGCTAAGATAACAAAGCAGAAACGTTTATTACCCACAAAACTACAAACACTACAACCAAACTAAACTAAAGTTCGACTACACTACCACTACACTACTACTAAACTTCGATTCTTCAGCACTGTATGACGCAACATTTAAAACTATAGTCGATACTGTAGCAATTAAAAAAAGCTAAAACTAGAAATATACCTTTCACAACCTTACCAATGTCTGCTTTGTCTCGTGTTTTTTTAATGAAATGTTTAGGGCTTTATCATTAACACTGAAAACGGGATATTTATCATGTTTACTATTAGTCGAACACGATATTTCGGCGCTATTAACAACAATGAAGCAAACAAAAACACATGATACGACACAATAAACAACAACGACGATGACGACAACGCGACGACAGACGACTATTATAGGAAACATATAAGATTTTAAACTATCATGGTCACTAACATTATTATTTAGACTAGAAACGGGTACAAACAAAAACAGTAAACATGGTAAATATCCCGTTTCTAATCTAAATAATAATGTATAGGAAACATGGTAAATATCCCGATTTCAGAGTTAATGATCATTATCATTTACACTGACGTCCATGACATTAGTGACCATGTCAGTTTAAAAACTTGTTGGAACTTTATTTTTTCTGGGGACCTGTTTTATACCTGTTGTCGCTACAAGTCTTCATCTTCCATTCTACCCTCCCTCTTATTTCTTATGTTTCCATACAGTTTATCCGTCTTTACTGAATATTATAATGGTATAATATTGAGTAAAGATGGATCAACTATCAGTACTACTAATCTTGTCGCGATAGACGAAACTGCTTGCTTTAATAGTAACACAAGCAGTTTCGTCTATCGCGACAAGATTGGTTTATATCTTCATGAGGAAGATAACCGCTGTAATAGGTTTATAGATTGTAGATACCAATCATAAACTGCGCCCCTTGAACATATAGTCATTATTAATATGGGTTTATTTATTGGTTATTAACCCTTAAGGGTTTGGGATCGCATGGTTTACGGCAGTTCAAAGATGTTTGTTTAGTATCTGGCTTGGGGGTACGTTTTAAATTACCAACGGATATACGAAAATAAATTAAACCGATATAAGAAAGTTAAGTGCCATAGAAAATTTCTGTGTAGGTACCCTACTCTCGATACAGATTGTTGTTTTATAATACAGTAAGCACTGTCTAAGCTTCCACATTCAGATCTATGTAATCGGAAACTTCAACCCCTGTCATACAGGCTGTCCTAGTTCAGGAGTTGATAGCACATTGATGTAATGTTTATTGAAGTTATAGAAAATAAATTTATTAATACGTTTGGTTAAAATGGGGTGGAAGGGACACCGGACAACATATCTATGTGGGGGCTCAGAATGATGTACTGAATACGTGGTAACCGTTTTCGCGTCGGTGTCCATTCCTTAGATTTATAATTTACAAAAAGTTGCATTCATTTATGGATACACGTTGTAAGCCCTCCCACTAGGTGGAGCCGTGCGAGCCGCACGGGACCGGTCCATGTAGCGACACTTGGGGGAGGCCATTGTCCAGCAGTGGACGTCTTTCGGCTGAAATGATGATGGTGATGATAGCACACAGAGCAAAGAGTTTAATTAATAACTCTTCCTATCTTGTGTGCTTAAAAATAACAGGACCTTTACATTTATAGGATTTTCTTTCAAAAACGCAAAAACTTATAGAAGTTCTGTTTGCTTGTCTAACAGAAGCAGCAAAATGATCGACCCAAGCTCATCTGAAGAAGATAGCGAAGATGAACATAAGAAACAGCCTTCAAATAAATTACCAGGTGAGTACACATTTCTATAAATTAAAGCTTTGTAATAGCTAAGAGAGGTGGCTCAGGAAGAACGGCTTCGACTAAGAAGTTGTCAGTTATTATAATTTGTTTTGGCACCACTGCTGTATTAATGATAATATTTATCCGAGGACTGGGCTTATCCCAGTTGTAAACATCCCTTTGTGTATATTGGCCTTGTTTCATTCTGTCTCCTGCTGATATGGAGGGAAGTGGAAATTATGGTTTTCCTACCCCTCCGCTATGCTTTCTTGATTAATTTCGTTGCGGGATCCAAGACAGTTAAATTGTTTGTCTGGGACTTCGTCGAGCTTCATTGTCTCGGCGATTTGCTGGTGGTCGCTACTGTTGATTCTGGCTTTGAGGAGTTACAGTGGTTTGGGAATAGTGTGGCGGGCTTGTCCCAATTAAAAAAAAGCACCACTGCTCTCAACACGTTGTACCAACAATTCGAAGGCACGTAACATTCACCGCGTGGTGGATCACAGTCTACCTACTCACTCTCATCAAGAAGGCTTGTATTCCAGCCGTTGAAACATTTATAGCCTATTAAGCTATGTGAAAAGTTGGTTCACAAAGAAAGGATATAAAGCTGGATTCTTATAACTTCGATGCAGATAAATCTGGTTGAGCATTTAGTGGATATTCTGTATTGTAAACCATATAAGCAAATACAAATATAAGACTACCTCCTGTTGCGACATTGAGATCATTCGATTTGTATTTTATGAGGCAATCGTAAAAATGGTCCTATACTTTTTTATTGTTACAATATTACCATTACTTGCCTGTAATCCCCGAAGGGTTAGGTAGAGACGTACCTAATAGTACGCCCACATTTTGCAAGTTATGTTTAAGTCCCATGTGATGGAGGGTGAGCCTATTGCCATGAACCGGACGTAAATCCAGACTTCGCGGCTGCTACTGAGAAATTCCTGATGGAAAAACCCAATAACACTCTGCCTGACCTGGAAATCGAACCAAGGACTTCATTCTCAGCAGTCGCGCTTGCGACCACTAGACCAACTAGATTAGAATATTGAAAGCATATTTTTAAAATGTATCTTTGTTACAACAGTTATGCCACCCGGTTCCCTGGCGGGTGGAAGACCATCAGTGCGAGGGAAACCAGAACTGCCTCGAGGGTCTACAGCCGGCCTGCCCGGTAAAGGTGAAGTCGCTTTTGAATCTATATTAACTTTATTTATTAAAAACTTTATGCACCAACAAAAATAACTGTACCAAGGTCGACTTAATGCTTCGGGCATATTCTACCAGTCTACCTTAGGGCGATGCAGAGACAATTTTAGTAATAATAACACCAGATTAAAATACGAATGCAGAAGGAGTTTTGAAAGCGGACAATAGTAACAAAAGCATCCATTGTGAATTCTGATTCAATTGAACTTAATAACTGAACTATGAAAGTCTTCATTCATTCACATAGTTCAGTCGTAAGACGACTATTGTTGGCAGAAGGCCTAGAAGTAAAACTAGACTCCGCAGTTCCTATTCAGTTAACTTCGGGAACTGTTCAAGGTTCTTAGTGTTATTATAGTAAACATTTACTACTGAACGAAAGTTGATCAACTTTAGAGGGCGCATTCTCTGAAACTTGGCAACGACGAAACTAGCTGTCAAATGTTATGATGTTTTTTTGTAATATTACTAAACGAAAATGAAATACCATACTGTGTTGTACTAAAATATTGATTATGAATTGCAATAACTTGCATTGATTATAATCAGTGCAGTGTTCAATGGTTCAAGTGCTTTCAAATTTTCGTGCTTTTCTTATTTGCTTTTAAGGTCAAAGCAGACTTACAACGCTGCACGGGATACGGCATCGTTTTACCTCATTATTACTTACTGAACCCCTTACAGTCTATTGTACTACGGAGTTTCAAAGACAAAATCCCGAACGGCTGAGTTGAGGCCATGCTGATCCTGTGCGTGCGTGGATCTGTAATAGAATGTCAAATCTTTCTGTAAAGGTCCTAGTCCACTTACAACGGCACCATTAGCAGCACCCTTACATCCTGCGACAAGGCAGAGAGAAGCTGCTGCCTTAGCTCCTCCTCCTCATGCGTAAGTATCTAAGCTATCATAAAAATATCTTGTAACTCACGTCCATTTCCATTCACTACACATTCTAGAAACAGTCTAGATGCTACTTTAGAAGTAGATGTTTGACCTTGACCTTCCTTTTACCTGAAACCTTTAGAATATGCCCTAGTTTTAGAAGTTAATTAGAAATCAGTATGAGAAACTAAATTTGAAGTGGTCGATTTAATAGATTTATTGGTAGAAAGTTTTATAATTACAGCTAGTGCTATTAGATCTGGCTTCGGGGTTTCATCAAATGAAACTAACGCTAAATAGTTAGTAGCGTCAAGCATTACCATAAGTCTATATACACTGACTAACCAGAATATATTCTACCCTCATATGTCTTTAGAAAACCATAGGAATATCGGAAGAAGGAAGTATATTAACCCATGTCGGTGTGTAAAGACTAGTTTCATTTACATTGATGACTTAATGCTATAGATCGAGTAGATCATTCTTGCGCAGGACGTCGACCGGGAGTGCAAGCTCTGGGGAAGCACCAGCACCTTCACCAAGTCCATCAGCAGCCAGCCATTCTGATAAAGATCAAGACCCTCAGGTATGTTAGAATATTAAATGTGAGTACTTTTACTAAGAACAAGTAAATATAGAACTTCGGTATGAAGATCAACAGCGTTATTAATCTTGAACTCAAATACGTGTGTTAATATTTAATTCCAGAAATTAATTTCATCAAGATTTATTATTGACTAAGCATTATTAACTTTTCGCTTATTTGAAGTAGTTTTAGTATCTAAATTACTTGCCTTTTTCTTCTTAGGAAAAGATCGAAAAACTAGAGGAAGATAAAAAGAAGCGTATACAACTTTACGTTTTTGTATCTCGATGTATCGCTCACCCTTTTAACGCGAAACAGCCTACCGATATGACTAGAAGACATACGAAGCTTACTCCTCATCAGTTGGAGACTATTCAGGCTCGGTTTCAGGTAAGAATTGACTCTGTTTATCAATGTTTTAATTTAAGATATATCTGTCATAGTTATGTGATTTTCAGAAGTGGGATATTTTAAATGCGTATTAGTTAATCAGTAATGAGTTTTTGTAACGTTCTTTGCGAAATAAAACTATAATTCTAAACTTAAAAGATTATTGATATTATTGAAATTGTTGTCTTGTTTTTAAATTAAGAACACAATACCTCATTAAAGAACAGGTTTAATTCTTATTCTTACTTGAATTAGTATTCTTTTATAAAAGCTGTGCCATAAAAAGTGGCCTCCTTTTGTACGTCTTCAAACTATAGTTGTATTATATCTTTAGTAGAAGTCTAGGATCCCTTTTCTTCTTATTCATTTATCGGTTTTCCTAAAACAAAAACATAATGTAAAATATACAATACAATACCAAAACCCCGAAAGCTACGAGCAATATTCGCAGTATCTCCCGAAAGATTTACGATTTATACGTTTCCGATATTATATCCTAGGGTAGCGAATTTCGTACCGTACCTATCTATTCGCTCATGAATTCACTGACTTTATGTCTTATTCTAACCATTTTATGTGAACTATACGTAAAGCATATTTGTTCTGAGAAAAACAGTTCGATATTTATCATTTGATTCATCTTTTACAAGCTCTATACTATACCAAAGTTCCGTTCTGTCATCGTCATTATTATCTGCCAAAAGACTTCCATTGTATGTCGACCTCTCCAAAGCATCGTCAGTAAACTAATCATAATTTTTATTATTTGTTTTTACATTTAGTATAGCGTAAGTCCTTTATATTAAATTAAGTTAAGTAATCCTTTTACTCGGTCTTCTCACAGAACCATAACATTCTAACATATCGTCTTCCATTCATCAGTAATGTTTATGTCCGATCAGGCCTTCCTCAAGGGTGAGACACAGATCTTGGCAGACGAAGCGTTCCAGAATGCAGTGCAATCTTATCACGACGTGTTCCTAAAATCTGAAAGAGTGGAGCAGATGGTGAAGTCAGGAGCTTGTTCTCACCACGACTTCCGCGAGGTCTTCAGAAATAACATAGAGAAGAGAGTCAGGTTTGGAATGTTAAGATGGATCTCTGATAGGCATGGTATGCCGGTGGACTTTTTGGTATTTTCACTTGTTAATGCTATCATTGTTTCACCGACTGCCTCGTTAGACTCGTGTTCGCCAGCGGGACTGCTGACCGTGTGGTCCTGAGTTCGATTCCCAGATCTGACAAAGTGTTTTTGGGTTCTGTTAAGACGTCAGTTGATCGTAAGAATGTATTTGAATAAAATTGAATTATTTACGGAATAATATGTGCACTGACTGGACATGACCACTAAAATCAGTGTGACTCCTTCCTCAAAAGATCATCTCAGATGCTAATCTGCATGGTCCTCTCGTGATCTTTGAGTGTTTGGACTTCTTTTTCTCTTAAACTCCAGACAGATTTACACTCAGAAGTTTATTTCGGGGTTCCTTCTCTTAAGGCTGCTCAGATAGGAAACACTAACCTGAAATATGTAGTTAAAAAAGAGGTGTTTGTAGAAACCCACGTTCAGAAATAAAAATCATTTATCATTGATATTTGTGGGTCATCTATTTGATTCTTCTAAGTATTCTCGTCGTTAAAAGGATTTATTTTTAAAGATCTCAATTGTCACTTTTTCTATCTTTCTCTTCTTACATTGTATAGGGCAGTTCCTAAAGTTAATATTTTACAGGTCTCTCCCAGAAATAGATGGATTAAGTAAAGAGACTGTACTGTCATCATGGTTGGCAAAGTTTGACTGTATCATGAAGGGAACAGGTAAGTCTCATGATCTATTAGAACATATAAGAGTGGAAATAGTTGAGAAGAGCGAACCTAATACCCGTCCGAATCAAATGCATGATAATTGTATAAATACACCTCTTTATTTCCCCATAAAGATTACAATTTAGACTGTCTAAAAACAAAAAGCCAAAAACATGGAACCAAGAAAACATTTACTTCTGAAAAGATCAAGTAATTAGATAAAATGATATCTACAAGTTCCAACGATGGAAGTTCGCTTTTCTCAAAGGTTTTACCTTGCTAAAGTTGACGATAACGACAAAGAATTTCTTCAAACCGACCATTTTACTTTTCTCTACTTAACTTCTATCTTAACATCAGATGAAAAACTGAATCAAATACTTTGAAATTTATAAAACGAAAATTTCTTTAAGCGAAACGCGGACAGCGTTTTATAGAACCCATTGAACAATATTTTCTAAGAGTTGTATAAAATTACGTACAAATCACAGACGGTAACAGAGTACCAATTGCTCTAAGAGGGGAAAAGGCTTTTTCAATGGATCACGTAGGCGACAGGAAATTCGATATTTTATTGAAGAAACGGATGCAAATAACAACAGAACGCTTCTTATTGATACGCCTACTGCTTAAGACGAAGGCGCTAGGATGGCAAACGAAATTCAAATCGTACTACGTTTTCCGCAATTCGCTGCTCAGTATTAAATTCAAGTATGATTTCAATTAAGTATTTATCAAAGTCATTTAAATTGTCAATACAACCTTAAAGTTCAAATTCATGACATTTGAGGACCATTTTAAGTCAGAGATTTGTTTTAGTGATTTATTCATTACAAAACAAACTGATACTGACCTGGATATTGCAAAACGGTACAGCTGCTTCCTAACCTAAGCAATTGTCGCCACAGATGGCTTTGGTTAGAACGTGGGGTACGGCAATTTGAATTTCGTGAGTAGTAGAGAAGCTATTTATAAGTCTCCCATTCATAAAGTTAGTTTGATTTTTAATAAGGTCCCTTAGACGCACATTTAAATGAAGAAATTAAATCAATTTGTCAAAAGTATGGTTTCTTCACGTTCAATTTGATTGATAAAGTTTCCGTGCTTTAGGGACTTCAACATTTCTTAGGATAACTTTATGAATTCTATTAAGTCCTTCAACTTTGATATCTCTCTTAATTTCTGAAGAAATTTCTTTTCGTTGACGGCAGCTAAGTTTGGAGTGAAGGACGAGCAGCATGTCGCAGTGTATGAGGCATCAGTTATTGATGTGCTTACGTTTGCAATGTGCCTTTGAATGTTTGTGTAGCGCTTGTGTCTACGAGAGCCTGGTCATCAAGATCATTAACATGATCTGGAATTGGTTGCAGAATTACGGATTTGGAATAACAAGATTCAGATCTTTCGGTCTCATTAATTTTTACATTCACGTTTGACATTTGCGAGTTTCCTTATAAGAAGTCTTGTCATGGTATTAAGAAAAAAATCTAATTATTCATTGTAATAATAAGAAAACGGTAAAGAAAATAATAGATAATTATACGGAAAGTGAGAAATGAATTCTAATAAATATAACAAATCCATCAACAATCCCTCAGTATGCGTGGTAATAAGTCAAATTGATATCAATTTGTATCATCAATCGGAAAATGAATGAGTTTCGCGTTTGTTGTATTTATTTTTAACATATGTGGGTGTTTTATAAACGTACTGTGATTCTTGATAACCTTTGAGTGTGGGTTTCAAATCAATCGTTTGAATATAATTATGGAATACTGTTTTGAACACTGAACAAAAGGGTTCTCTTCAAAATTCATTAGTTTATTGGCTCCGTAGACACAAAGATGATCTGTGTGCGGTAGTGTTTATGTCAACCTAGATATTTTAAAAATAATATTGCCATCAATTCAATATTTATCTTTTTTGTTTTCTTAAAGGAATATTTTTGCGTTTACCGATTTTAGGGTTACGTTTTCTTTGTTGTTTATTTTATTGATTGGTAATTAAAGACGTTCTTTCGGAATATTAGCCTTTAAAACAACGACGGTAAACCTTTTTCGAGTAGATTATCGTGAAATTCATTTTTTTTATACTCTATGTATTCATAAACCCGTGTATGTACTTTATCAACCATTCCTAAAATAATGTAACATTTTGCGAAATTGAAGTTTAACAATGTGTAACAGTGCCTATCTTAAATCACTTATGGAACATTTCATACAAATGATAGCAAAATGTTACAGTTCTAAGAAGTTTGCTAGTTGTAGTCCTTATTTTATTTTGAATTCGCTTTGTAATATGAAATCGTCTTCTTCTTCCTCTACAAAATTAAAGAAACTCTATGATTCCATACAATCAGCAAACTTTGCTATAATTGATGCAACCGTTAGTATAGGTACTGTAGAATGTAAATGTCTTAAAACCGCTGTAAGCACACCTTTGTGATGTTCTTAAATAAATACCAAATTAAAAGTCATACGCAGCGAAGAAATATTCATTATGGCACAAAAGGTGTGTTTACCAAACTCGTAAGTTACGCTAAAGTTACAAGTTTGTGAAACACCGGTCCTAAAACTAAATGTACCTAAAAATGTGTGTGCCTGTGTCTGTCTCACTGTCTGTGTTTCTTTCCCTTTCTCTCACGACATGTCTCTCTCACACATCCTGAACAGGAATAACAGGTATCACTCGACAAAGATTTTCATTTGATTCCTTCCTTTTTTCCATTTTTTCGCTTACGTCTTGTGCCGTTGCTTAACTTTAGTCGTTGTTCACCGAGGCATTTTATATGGTTATAAAATGAATAAGAACGTTTTCAAAATTCACTTCTATGTATTTGTCATTTAAGTTGTTAATTGTTTATATTTTACCGTGAGTTAAAATATTGTGTATCACGTCTTTCTTGTTGTCTTTTACAACATCTTTTGCAGGTTCTTTTAAAATTATTTCTTCACTCAATAATTTAATATTTGCCACATTTACCACCAAATAATTTTCATCCAAGTTATATTTTTATTTACACCATCCGCAGTTTTAACACTAATAAACTTTACAGTTACACTCAGTTTTATTAAGACTTCACATTTAAGTAAATTTTACAAAGGTTTAAGGATTTTTGAGGTGAGTTTAATAATAAGTGCACTGCATGATTTGATGTGTCCAAATCACGATTATTGCTTTCCGTGTAACGCTCACTGTATTTTATCGTTTGTTGGAAAAGCAGCATTTAAATTTTAACTATTTTTAAGACGGGTCTATGTGACAACTATAATGGTCATAAAAACTAAAAATTTAATAAAATTTTTGTATCAGAATTTTCCACTTTTTAACACCATTCACAAATACACTAACAATTTGATCTAAAGACTGTCATCCAGTCAAAGATTCTGATACAACCATTGCATATATTATGAAACTTTATTTTACTTCTACACCATGTAACACTCCCCACCTTCAACACATACAATCCAGTATCGTAAGAACC
The DNA here is from genome assembly GCA_905163415.1 of Noctua fimbriata. Taxonomy (NCBI): domain Eukaryota; kingdom Metazoa; phylum Arthropoda; class Insecta; order Lepidoptera; family Noctuidae; genus Noctua; species Noctua fimbriata. The sequence continues at coordinate 10,316,619 of LR990946.1, forward strand.
AGTACATCTTCAGGCATACCCGGAGACGACGAGTCCAAGCGACCGTCCCGGGCACAACAACAGAGCCTCAATGCTGAGTGCATCCTCAGCAAAGAACAGCTCTACGATATGTTCCAGCAAATCCTTGGAGTAAAGAAGTTTGAACATCAGTTGCTTTTCAACGCTCTTCTTGTGAGTATTTTTATACTATGTGTCTTTGTTGGTAAATTCATTCCAAAATGATCATTAGGTCTAGAGGGGATGCTCGTGCCACTATTATACTGGCGTCAAGCTGATTTCCTTTGGATTAGAGACGGCTGCCGAATCTATTTATACTTGCTATTAAAACATTTCGTCTGGCATTTCGCTTTGAATCAAAATATTAATTCTATCATTAACATATCAAAGCAGACCGTCAACGGAAAAGGTATTTAATCAAAATTGAACTCGAAAAACATTCTCAAAATTTTTGTTTTCAGTTTGATAAAACATCTCACTGTAAAATGTGTCAACAACATAATATTTGCTAACTCACAAAGGCTTGACCAATTTTAATATGAAAAAAAAAATTAAATATGAACGCTTTGCCTTCATCAAAATTTAGGCATGTTCAAAGCTCTGATCTTTCACAGTATTCATCCTGTGTACCCCTCGAGCTACGGAATTAGTATTCTTTTAAAGCCTTCCGTAATTCACATCAAAGCTTTCGTGTTTGCCTTTGTAATCATTAAAATTAATTAAGCTCATCTGACCTCGAATGGTTAATTGAATTGGCTAAAACCAAATGCTACTTGAAATGGGCCAATTTGTTTAATGAGTAATTACATATTGGTCCTTTGAGAGGAAAGGTTGCTGTGTTTAAAGTTATTAAGGTAATATGGAAATTTACTTAAGTAGAAAATGGCTTAATCAAGCCTTCGATTGGAGATTGATTATATTTTATGTATTTACAGTTGGACTCTGCCGACGAACAAGCGGCAGCTATCAGAAGAGAGTTGGATGGAAGAATGCAGAAAGTCAACGAAATGGAAAAGGTAATAAGTAAAATTGATAAAGAGGAAACAAATACACTAGAAACAGATAAACATAATGTAAAACATAAGGAAGGACCAAAAGCTGATAATAATATCAATATTATCATAGAACCGCAAGTTGATGCCAAAGTTCGTGCTGAAAGAGATGGAATCTCTGTACATCGAAGAACTGAAGTCCTCCATCAACCTTCTGATGGCCAACTTGGAGTCCCTGCCCGTCTCCAAGGGCGGAGCCGACTCCAAATATGGCCTACATAAAATCAAGCGGTATAATCACAGGTCAGTGTTGTAGGGTATAAATGTAAAAAGAAACAGCATTTTTTTGAACACCTTCTCACACTTTAAAGGACTAATTCTGTGTGAAAAGGTAGTAAATACCAGTGCTTTAATTAAGAATGAATTTGCAATAGTATGACATGGTTTTCAATGTCTTTACTTAAAGAAACTTGACATGAAAGCAGTCCATTGCTGGATGTAGTCTCTCTTTCCCGTGGATACGACAGTGTCACATTATTGCAAATACTGTGAATAAAACAAAATTAATTAGTTTGGATGTTTGTTCAATTGTTCGTGCCTTGAGAATCAATGTCTGTTAAAAGTTCAATGCTGTATTGGATGTGATCAATGTATGCTGTTGATTGGCCATTTTTTTTAACAAAATACAAATCGTATCTTGGTTCAAATTCTGATTTTTGCGAGTCGTGACTAGCTTCCCTGTCTTGTTTAATAGTCTTGTATCATTTGTTTTTTCTTATTAATAGTTTTGTTATTTATCAATGGTCAATCAGTCTTGAATGGTTGTTGAATATTGGATTATAATTTGGATACGTTCATAAAATCCATACTGTTATATGGAGTTCACATTCTCGTCGTTAAAATGCAAAGAAAATACTTATGAATGTTATTTATAATCATTTTTGACTGTTAGTTCTTTCTTATTGAAAAGAGTATATTCTTTGCATAATATGTTGTGTATTTAGTATGTGTCTGTTTATCGACGTACACTTTCCAAATCAGTATCATGAAACGTGATGTTCCCAAAATTGCCTTATCTAACAACCTTTATCACTGAATTAGGATGTGTACGAAGACTGGTGTAATATATAAAACATTTAAACAAAAAGATCCACATACATTTTTGAAAATCTTTAACTCGATTTGTCATATTTTATTAATTCTCTAGTTATTTTCGAAAATGTGTTGTTGACTATCAAAATGTTAAATTAACTAAAGAACTGTGTTAATACTGTGTTATGTTTCATCTTTTTCACTGTCAGTAATGTTTGGTTTCAACTGATAATCTCATCTGGATGCAACGTTTACTATCATGTCTTTAATGTATTTTCAAACCCTCTTGTATAGTATTGGTGTTTGAACCGTGTTTTTTGAGATTCACTAGAAAACTTTTCAAATTATTTTGAAATTTTAAAAATTTAAATTAAATAAATGCAAAATTGACGAAAGCATCATAATTATAACACTTTTATGGTTTAGTTACTTTTGCATCTGTTTCAAACACCAGGTTGGATTTATTTTTCGTTTTAACTCTCAAAGTCCTTAGACGTTCATCCAGACATTCATTGTTTCTACTTGTTGATTTCTATTTGGTTTTTTTCTGTCCCTGGCACATAACCGGACGGTAATATTAAAGGAAGTACAAGTAATGAGTACAGAATTGATAATTTTAAGCACGTGTCTTGTGTAGCAGGACCCCAACACATTCCCTACATGAATGATACAGTTTGCAATCCTAATGTTGTCTTGTGGACCACAGTAGCTAAGTAACAGTATCCTAGAGTAGAGCTTCCCGCTGATATTAACAAACTAGATTTAAAAAATCCGTGGTTCAATCAAAAAGTTATTAAACTTAATATCAATGACAACAATGGACATATTAAAGCTTCCACAACACCGCCAGAAGACTTTAATAAGCTTATAGTTAATAAAAACGTAGATGAAGATTATAATTCTAGTCTAAATCGCTACAGTAACACCTAAGCGTCAGCTTAATATTTGGAACGTAGATACAATACCCCAGATGTAAATTAAACTAGACTCGTACGCTTTTCAATATACCCCACTGCTTTAACTTTTTTGTTCCACATTTTTTCCTTTTATTTTAACTTATTTGTACCAATACTTTTTACTAAAATTATACTGAAACTACGCTTCAAGCTTCGATAGGGCTTTGCTTCTAATTTACACATTTATATACTACATTTCATTTCGCCTATCACGAGTCTCCAGTTCAAAAGTAAGCTCTTATATTTCCATATAGACTGGTTCCATTTTATTTAATAATAGTTTGAGAAACTAAAACCGTCAAAGTTACATCGAGTGCAATTGAGTCCACATGAAAGTGCACTATCGGACTTATTTCTTCGTCTCGAGCTTTATTTTCCTGACCTCTTTCCTTGTCTAGTAAACTGGAGTCTCTTGTATCTGTTAATAATCGTACATTAAATTCGCTTTATACATTAACGACATATACGCCATTTTATCAGTAACTTAGATTTAGATGATGTGTTCCGACGTATTTGTAATGTTACCCTTTTGTATGCTTAATCATTCTTGGTATCGGTGATGGGTTCATATTGTATGCCACCAATCATTCCCTTGGTCTTGTGAATGTCCTCAATGGTCGTTTCCCTTTCCTTAATAACTGTGAATTTATCATTACTAACTTGTAATTCATGTAATTTGTCAATAATATTACTAATCCCTTAATGTTTGTCAACATTTGTAAATAAATTGTCTGGGTTAAATGTTTCGTGGTGGAACTCTTTGGTGGTGGTATTATGAAATGGTTGCTTGATGGTAATTAGATCAAACGCTGGGCCGGATCCGAGTCCAAGGTTGAGTAAGCAGCTGTGTTTCAGATCGCAAGGCTCGCTTGCCAACAAGTTGACGGGTGAAGCTGATGGTGGCGACGTCGACGCACAGCTTACGAAAATGGATGTAGTGCTTACATTCCAAATAGAGGTAACGTTGGGAAATGGCAAAAACCATTATTAGACGTGTACGGATATGATTTCTTTTCGAATTAATTTAAACTTATTTGCATCACAGTGAAATTGGTAAATAAATGTCGTCAGTTTCTTCTAGACATTGATTTAATTTAAATTTTATTACTAAGTTATTATTTTGTTATGTTCAATCATACATTTGGTATTTATTTTAAATGTTTGTATTAGTAGTAGATTACCGAAATGTAACATCAGTTTTTTTAAAGGGACGTTCTCATGGTAACATTTATCTCATAATTATCATCATCTTGAACACATTCTAGGTGGTTGTAATGGAGGTGAAAGGTCTCAAGTCTTTAGCACCAAATAGGATAGTTTATTGCACTATGGAAGTTGAAGGCGGAGACAAACTCCAGACTGACCAAGCAGAAGCCTCTAAACCCATGTAAGTAACAATGACATTGAGCTTAAAGTTAACTTAAACTAACCTGAAAACTTTTTCCGTAGCCTTACAGGGATTGTTTTTAAGATATAGACTTTACTAGGTATATATTCACATTGGCTTTAGCCATGACGGTGCTATTATAAAGTTTATGGTAAAATATTGGTTTTAGTAAAGGAATTTTATCATGTTTTATTGTGTGAAAGTAATTAGGTAAAGTCACATTCTATCAGCGATACAATAGTCAATTCTGTTGAAAGACGTTGTTGAAAAAACAAAATTTTTGAAATCGATTGCGACGTTCTATGCGCTCTGCTTATTTTACATGATATTATAAACTAATAAATCTCAACACAATGCGCATTTTTATCACCAAACATTTCCATCTGGTTATTTCGCATCAAGTTTATGACTTAAGTTTGGGCAATATTCCTAGTTTAATATGTTTGGAAAACATTCAGGTGGGACACACAAGGTGACTTCAGCACGACACAGCCGCTGCCTGCCGTCAAGGTGAAGCTGTATACTGAAAACCCTGGAGTACTGGCTTTGGAAGACAAGGAACTCGGCAAAGTTGTGCTTAGGCCGACACCTTTATCTAGTAAAGTAAGCTATTATTCTTTAACGATTGTCATTTCTCGTTTTTCGTCTCTAAATTTTGAGTGACCTGTTGGAGATAATTAGGAACACAGCTTAATCAATTCATCATCATCTGCCGAGCTTTTTCCCAATTATTTTGGGGTTTCAGGCTTGGGTTGGCTTCCAGTTTCACCGGTTTTAGCTGAATACCATTATTTTACATGGGGCGACTGCCTATTTGCTCTCCTGAGATTGTTGGCATGTAATTAGTTTGCCTGCTTGCAATACGGTGAAACTACGTGTGGAAATCGGCATGATCTTTGACTGAAAATCGGAACCATGTGACATGTACCAATCCTCAGTGGGCCAGTGCGGTGGATTTCTACCCTCTCTTAGGGAGGAGGCATGGGCAGTGGGAACATTTTAGGTTAATTAGTTCCCAAAAATGTTTAGGAAGTCTTGGAAGAGGGACACCTAGATTCTATTCGTTTTGTTTGACTTAAGGAAACATTAAGTATATTTCCATCAAGAATGTTAAAAGACTAGTGTTAAGTATTAACCAGTGTTTTGTAATTTATAGGTACCTGAATGGCATCGAATGACAGTACCAAAGAACCTGCCAGATCAAGACTTAAGAATCAAAATTGCCTGCAGAATGGATAAGCCTCTTAACATGAAGCATTGTGGGTAAGTACACCAAAGAACGACGTTTTCAAAAACCATTTTTTTCCTGTTAAGTATACCAACTTCTAAAAAAAAACTAAAGTTTTGAAAAATGCCAATTTGAATAGAAGAATTTGATTACATTTTATTTTAAACACAGTATAGGACCAAGTCTTTTGCCTTGTGGGACTCCCAAGAAATCTTTAACAATATGTATTAGTAATTTTACTAGTTCTTTTCTGTTGCACAGATCCCTCCCAATATTGCCTTGTGCAGTGCAGAATTTGCCCGTTCATGCGATCTTCTCAAGTTTTATTGTTAAAATTATTTACTGACAAGGTCGAATGCTTTTGTAAGGTTTCAAAGTGCAAGTACCCTAAAAACATCCCATACTTTTTGTAAGATATTTTTTAAGTTTTGTACCTATTACATGATCACGTTCTCATTCTTACATTACTTTTCTATTTTTCAGCTACCTTCATGTAATCGGCAAGAATGTTTGGCGTAAATGGAAGCGTAGATACATGGTTCTCGTTCAAGTCAGCCAGTATACCTTTGCCTTATGTTCATATAAAGACAAGAAGTCAGAACCTGCTGAAATGATGCAGTTAGATGGCTTTACAGTCGACTATATCGAGCTAGCAAGCGGTACAGTACTCATTCTTATATTTTGTATCTATTCTAAAACCAATCCTCCTCAATATAGTCCTGTCTTACAGTAATTTAACCTTTACTCTAGTAGCAATAAGGTTGCTATCACTTATAAGTTTGTTAAAATTATATTGATCCTTTTTAAGTCCTGTCTTATCTCTATTGAATTTTACAGCATTTTATCCTTTGTTTGTTACTAAGGACAGATATAGTTAGTTTACTAAAATGTCGTTTTGTTTTACAGCTCAGCTGATCGTCGGACAAGGTAAGGCAAACAAGAAACAAATAGGTAATGAACATTTTTGTGATTATTATTCTTTATACTTATAATTTTCCTTCTCTGTCTCTTTTTCAAATACTCTATTGCACAGTCAAACACCTGTCTATGGTTAATTTTTAATATTGCTATCCATAGCAGTAAAGTCAATATTCGACATTGAAGGAACACCACAGATGTGTGATTGACTGGGCTCTCTAATATAAAAAATAAAATTACTATCTTTTTTATTGCAACTGCAAAAGTTGTAGTTAATAGCATGGGTTCAATTCCCATGCTTACATACTGTACTACAGACTAAAATAAAATTGGATAATTTGTCCTTGGAGGACTCAAGATCCTGATTGCAAGTCTTGTGGTTAATAGAATGGGTTCGATTCCCAGGCATACTGCAGACAAAAACTTAAAATAATTTCTTCTTTCTCTATCAATATATAAAAACCTCTTTCTAAATCTATATCTTTAATAGCTAGAAAACCAACGAAACCACTACCCTACATCTCTTTGCAGAATTGGAGGGTGCTAAATACTTCATGAACGCAGTACGAGACGGCGAGTCAGTCCTCATGGGGGTCACCGATGAGAATGAATGCCATCTATGGGTTATGGCGCTATATAGAGCTACTGGACAGAGTCATAAACCCACGCCGCCTACAACATCAGATACGCATCACAAGATTATGGGAGGTGAGTTGAAAAATGAAAGATTCATCGTCTGCGGTGACTACCCCAACATACCCTACTGGAAGCCGTTCCAGTTCCAATAGCTGAATACCAGTATTTTACATGGAGCGACTGCCCATCTGACCTCCAAAACCCAGTTAGTACAGGGTACTATTATACTCCTTGGGAAGACTGGTTGTCAGCCTTTCGGGCCACTGACTACCAGTAACGACTGTCAAAGATCTACGATTATTGACAGCGAGGACCAACGGCTTACCGTGTTTTCCGAGGTTCGGAGGCAATTCGGTATGTAATGGATCACCCATCCACGGACCGAAATAGGCAAGCGCAGCTTAATTCTTTAAGATCAACCCGTGCGGCTGTTATAATGATTCGAGAATAACAGACATAGGCAATTGAAATGAGTGCTCTGGGCAAATGACAAAGACAACAGATCAAGATTGATGCGAATTTATTCACTGATGAACGGGAAATTCCATGCTTTATTAAAGTCTACACTCTCACTCAGACTTCTGTCTGTAATTTTATTACCACTATCTGTAGCAATACTATCTATCTCATTATTATATTCCTCTCATATCTTATCAGAAGTTATCACCAATACTCCTATTCCAAGTTTGACGTCAATGTCATGGTGTTTTATAACAGCTCATAAACAATTTCGGTGTTCACTACCCGTGGTATAATCTATGGAAAATTATCCCCGATTAGCAGTTCATACATATTATCTCTAGCTAGACAGGTGACCATCGTTTTCAATATCAACTTCTAACAAGCAAGGACCATTCGCTTTCTAGTAACTTATGTTAATATCATACATTTTTAACTTTCTCACTACCGATGTCATTGACAGAATGTTAGTTTATATTGGGTGTTTTGTTGTGATTTTCTTCTACTGTTCCAAAGATTTAATTCTCTTCATTAGAACACTAATGTCTTGACCTCAAGATTACCATTGTATAGTCTTGCTTTCTGTTCCCGTAATATTTCACAAATGAATATTATTATCTGTTCCTCTTTCAGATGCAGATAAAGCTCGTAAACATGGTATGGAGGACTACATTCAGGCAGATCCTTGCCAGTACGATCATCACCAACTGTTCTGTGTACTACAGTCTTTAACACTGAAGTATCGCCTGCAAGACCCGTATTGTTCTTTGGTAAGGATTTAGTTATGAACTTTGGTAGGTTGAAAAAATGCCTATTGTTAGCAGTAGACCCAACGTTTTTTTCGCTATCTTATTTTGTGAGTAGGGAAACAATGGATGTTATCTATGGTTCAGATTTATGATTTAGTACCTACCTTCAGATTTAAAGTAAAATAAATCTCTGGGTGGCTAGAAAAAAAATTATATTTAGAAACTATCTAAATAAACAATTACTTCAAAATTCTCTGATTTGGAATTCGTAATACTATAGTTTATTGATAGTCTCTATTATGGTGTATCTCAATTATACCATTGCCCTAATGAAAAATTTAAAGAATCCACTAAAAGTAAGATTGAAACTGAACAGTACAGCATCATCTACATCTACCTTTCTCCTTTCCAGGGTTGGTTCTCCCCCGGCCAAGTATTCGTCCTAGACGAGTACTGCGCAAGATACGGGGTACGGGGCTGTTACCGCCACCTCTGCTACCTATCAGACCTCCTAGATGTGGCCGAAAGTGGGTCACAGACCGTAGACCCGACCCTTATGCATTACTCCTTCGCGTTCTGTGCCAGCCACGTTCATGGTAACAGGTAGGTAGATAGCTAGACTATTGTTTCTTTTTTCTAAAATCATAAAGAAATTGGTACAGTACTTTCACAATTATATCACTTTTCTGACGACTGTCGAAATTAAAGTGGTATTTATTATTGTTGTAATAAAGCTGCTACTGGGTTGCTACTGTCAGACATGAATAACTGTGAAAGGACCGTCAATGATGATGGAATTCAAAATTATGCAAAAAAGCTGAAGTTTGATGAAAGTAATAAAATGGGCAATAGTGTAAATAGAAACAATGATTAAACGAACGAAGTAAATTAATCTCTTGTATAAATTATCAAACTGAACAATTAGTTAAAATAAACAGACTTGAAAAGTCTGAAGCTTTAGCTTCTTTGATCAAAATAAAGATCTTGAGCAAGAGGCCTACGTCCAGCTTTACACATTGACAAATGGATGATGAACTAAAATCTGGTACAAAATCCACCTTGTATTTATGTAAAAATGTATCTAAGAAACAGCATTTGTAGTTAATCTTGTACATATAACTAACAGGTTGGTATTGAATGGTAAATGTGTTAGATTTGGTGTCCCACAAGGCGATGTACTAGGTCCGCAACTGAATGTGAATGTTAGCCGTGATCAATGGATAGAAAAGAAGCTGTATTTGACAAATATTTATAACTGTCCCTAACTTTTAGTACATATAAAAAAGTTATTGAAATAAAATCAGCAACTTTTAAAATATATGACGTTTAAACCCTTAGTGAAAATAAAGATCAAATTAATGTACCAAGGGATTTCAACAAAAAACATAAAAATCACTTGAAGACTTTATATTTTCTTGATGATATGGATGATGGAATTTGAACGCAAATATCACTTAATAATAAGGTCAAAAACAGCTTCACACACCAAAACTAGTAATGAACCACGACCTACCCAACCTATGCCTCACATGAGTGTGATGTTGCTTCCAACTATTAGTACTTACCTTTACTAACTGACTATGCAACTGTACTAAATGTGCTTACTAACTATGCCTGCTTCTCCTTACTAATATATCTATTTCGGGCTTTTGGAGTCAGCAGTTCAAAGATTATATTATAATCAGCTAATAAAGTTCCCACAACTGGGACTCAGGCTTTCTCTCTGTGAAAAGGAGACGCTGTAATCCACCACGCAGGCCCAGTGCGGGTTGGTGATGAAATTAAATGTATAATGTAGCAGTACTGCATGGATTGAGAATTGCAAATATTATATTTATTCTATGAAAGAGGGCCTTTGTAAAAATAACGAAGAGATAATAATAAAACTAGAGTAAAGATTTAAAGATGTTTATACAATAAATCAAAACATACTATAGCCCGTTGAGTCGTTAAAATAAAACTATCCAAAGACTCTTTATTGCTAAAATCATTTAGAAAGCTACGGCTGAGGAAGTTATAGAAGAAAGAGAGAGAATAAAAACAGATGAACATAAATTAACTTGAATTGACAAGGAAGGCTGAGAAGTACATAAGAAAAACAAAGCACACTCTCCCTCGACGATCTTTAAAGCGAACAGAATTGCTGATAACAGTAAATAAACCAACGAACAAAAAATAACTGATGAAACAAGGCAGAGACATAAATAAATCAAATTCACACTCTCCTTTAATCTAAACTAGAATTATTTATATATATTTAGACATTAGTTAGTAGTTAAGCTGCTGATTTCACAGCCTACCCTATATCCCGCTTGTGCCCGACTAGAGTAAGCCCTACGCCGGAAGTGGTTCACAGTACAGCGACGTTGACTGGCAGGCCGGACGGGGTAGGCAGCATCACCGTGCAAGAGAAAGAGAAGTTCGCGGAGATAAAGGAACGATTGAAGGCGTTATTGCAGCATCAGATCACGAACTTCAGATATGCGTTCCCATTTGGACGGCCAGAGGGAGCGCTTAAGGTGGGTTGATTATAGAGGAACATGATGAGAATGCAAATAAAATTATATTTTAAATCAGACAAGATTCGATACAAAAGGAAATTGATTCTAAAAATGGTAATAAGTAACACAGAAGATTTATTAGATACAAAGGATTATAAAAGTACTTGAAGATATACTCAAAGAAAAAAAAGAAAAAAAAAAGAAAAGAAGTTTGCAAATCAGTAAGCACAATTAAAAATGCTCTTTCAGGCCACACTATCGCTATTGGAGAGAGTATTGATGAAGGACGTGGTGACACCAGTAGCACCAGAAGAAGTGAGAGCAATGATACAGACGAGCTTGGAAAATGCGGCCTTGTTGAATTACACGCAACTTAGTCAGAAGGCTAATATTGAAGGTAAGCACTCGTTGCACACGATTATTTCTCCAGGGATTTGAAAACCTTTGAGGAATGATCGTCGTAAGATAGGCAAATTAAGATAAGTTAGACTTTAAAGTTTGTTGTCTTTTCTATAAAAGAACACAGACACCCGAATTCGAAAACTTGCGTAAATTTTTCGAAAAATGCCTTTCATTCTATTGAGAGACTGCAGGTTACTAAACGACGCACTTCAGTTTGTTGTGTCTTGTTTAAAATCTGATAGTTCCCACAGCGTGATAATCACGCTGTATAAAGTCATTATTAAAAAATCTTTGGAATGACATTATGTGCCCTAGGTCAAAGTTAATATTTCCCTTACAGAGGATTTAAGAGGTGAAACAATGGTCACACCAGCAAAAAAGCTGGAAGACCTCATACACTTAGCAGAGCTATGTGTCGACCTTCTACAACAAAACGAAGAACATTACGCAGAGGTAACGTAGCCAAACAAAATAATCTCACAACCCGAAAATAGCCAGTTCTTGAGCTTAACTTTGATATTGGTGAAGGATTTGATGATATATTCGAAGTGGATAAGTAATATCAAAGTAATGCTCGCTATTGTTTGCCTTAATATGTTTGTGTCTATCCTGAATGTCGTGGTTTTCTGTTGTGGTAAAACTTTCTAATACTACAAACCGTTACTAATATTACCCTCCAGTTTTTGAGCATTCAACACAACATATTTGTTCTTGGCTTGTAGTCGATCTTACTTATACAACATTATTTTTAGAATATGCGAAACCTGAATATAGTTTGTTCATAATAAGTAACTGAATCGATTCCAATCATTTTTAAACCATGTTATATTTTGTCCCAAAAATAATTTAAAAAAAATTACAAGGTGGACGCCGAGCGATATTAAGTACCTATCGCAATAATTGAGGTACCTACTGCCAAATTATTATTATCAATGAGCACCAGAAGACGCTGTAGGAGCGCGCGCGGGCCCGCTGCGTGGTGACCACGTTTTTGTGCGGACAACCGGGTAACAGAACAAGCTTATAACTTTGTAATTTTTCATGATACAGTTTTGAAATTTTGTATGTAGATTGTTTACATAAAAATACTAGACACGTGTTTCAGGTTTCGCATATACTAAAACTAATGTTGTATACTTTATGAACGAGGTGTGTATTAAATTGTTTTGCCAATATTTAAATGTTTACTGGATAGCATCCTATTCTCCTGTCGCTATTAGTGTGGGGAATGTCAGGCAGTTTTTATTTATTTATTTCAAGAGGTTGAAAAGAAAATTCTATTTTTTCATTTCAATCAACGGTACACGATGTTTTACGAGCATTTATATTATTATCTATGTTGTGATTATCGATATTCTATATTTTAGCTTCATCGTGTACTTTATTAGTTACCGAAATATATTTTTGTTTTCCTAAATTATGTATTTATTATGTCGCTTAGTCGTCGAGTGAATGTTATATAAGTTCACTTCTCGACATTTGATGTACGCTAAGTATAAAACTATGTCTTTTATTATCCACTTCTATCTTATATTTTATTTCTCCGCAGGTTTATAACACAAAACCGGACTCTAGCGGTCAACAAAATGTAACTACTCATGAATTTGATTTGTTGCTCGGCTGAACGAATCACTTGTCAATCGTTTGTTCACTTTGATCTTGGTCATACTTCACATTGATTGGTTTGATCACAATATAAAAGGAGTAGACTCGATAAACGATAGTTTAACTCGCTTTGGCAAATGCTTTAATGTTACTTTGATAGTCGAAAGCATGATACGAATGATATAGACTATTTGATTGACTGAGATCAAACTTTTCATTATGGGCTCAAATCAAAAATATTTTCTTAGATTTGTTTCTCAAAACCAATTGGCCGGGTTTTTAGTCGTTTATGTCTGCAATGAAAAGTGAATTTTGAATATTTTTCTACAGTCTACTCCGACTACCGACTCACAAAACATACATTAGCTACAGAAACAAATGCTTCAACATAAAAACTTAGGACATACGACATATTGAGCACATTACAACAATTTTTCTTTTCTGTAGTGCGCTGTATTTTATTTATTATTTATACAATTTCTATGCTTATATTTTGCATAATTTTGTGGTTGAATTGAAAATAATTAAAAAGGTTCATAAATTGAAGATTGCGATGTAATTCACTGATAATGTATTTTGTAGCAAGTGTTGTAGAAGAATTTACGACCTTAAAGAGACACCTTTATGATTATTTTCATTTAAACCCTACGTCTTATGTTGTCCATTACAGTACACACTTAGATCTTCAGTACCGTTAGGCATTGCACATACCATAATATACTCTACTAGTATCAGTACTCTATTCTGTCCAGCTTCTAATGAGTGAAGTAGACTTGTTCTTTGACTGTCTTGTGTTAAATCTTGCATGTTGTCCTTTATATCTTTTTATTTAGGATATCAAAATATTTGTCGATTAATTTAGCAAATATTTTGATTCCGCCCCTACAACAACTTATACTAGTCGTGGCTATATGGCTAGCTCCGCAATTATGTTTTAAAAAGACAATCTTGATTTTCCAAAGGCATGCTATATTTTATATGGTATGCATTTTGATTTTTAACACCTCGTGGTTGCACTTAATTATTAGTAGTCTTTTCAATTTAAACATGTTATTAAACGTACACAAAGAAACGAATTTGAACTCCTAATAAATTAATAGAGGATTTTTGCATTGATTGACGAAGATTTAAAAATAATTTCTGAAATTGCCAATGTTAATATATCATCTAAATATGCAAAAATGTTAACTAAAAAAAATATCTCATAAAGTAACTGTTTTCTTAAAACATGTTTCGAAATCTTCACAAAACGTTTGGGTGCTATATTTAAAAGTATAACTTACATCTGTACACAGGCTTTCGCGTGGTTTTCGGAACTGCTGGTAGAGCACGCCGAGATCTTCTGGGCGTTGTTCGGAGTAGATATGGACAGGGTATTGGCTGAACAACCCCCAGACACCTGGGACTCCTTCCCCCTGTTCCAGATTCTAAACGACTACCTCAGGACGGATGGTAAGTTTAACAAATCGGATATCTGTCCAAATCCAATCTTTCGAAACTTTGTCGTCTAACGGCGACTCTCTTGTAACTCTCATTTCTTCACTTTTCTAAGTCACGTACAGTGTTCGTGAGGCAGGCGCTTTGGGTGTTTACTACGTATGTCTCAGGCTGAAGAACGGGGTACTCATTGAGAACATCTATTCATAACTTAAGTACTCGAGACTTTAAATAATATTTGATTTATTAATTCTTATTACATCTCTCAATAGATAGCTGTTTATATTTTATATTAAAGCTATTAGTTATCTTGGAAAATACCTTGTTATAATATAGTACTTAGTTTGCTAATTAATGTTATATACTCGTAATTAACAAATGCTTCCTGTCTTCTAACTCACTTATTTTGCTGTGCCTGACAGGGTCCATATGATATAATTATAAGTTTACCACCTAAGAATACCTTCATTTGGAATGCAATAAAAGCATCTTCATCCGACTCGATTCGTTGAGCCTGAGGCAAGTGTGGTATGCCATTCATGGTGCGTGCTTTGCGGTGTCTGGAGGTGACTTTAAGTGTTGTGTTCTTACTACTAACTGTAATCAATGTTAGAGATATGTTTTGTATAATTAATTCAAAATATTGAATTTGGAATTTTTTTATTACTTACTTCCAAAAGAATTATTTCTATCTTCCGTAAAGCTCCTTTTGTATCATCGCCAGAGAATCTAAAGGGTGGAAGGTTTCATGAGCATCTTCGTGATACGTTTGCTCCTCTTGTTGTGCGATATGTGGACTTGATGGAGTCCTCTATTGCGCAGTCGCTTCACAAAGGTTTCGAGAAGGAAAGGTGGGAGATCAAGGGGTAAGAAAACTATTTCAATTTTTTATTAAATAACGTAAGTTGATCTTGTCAGAATATTTAGCCATCGTCATTTAGCAGCCTGTTCCAAAAACCCCTCTTATTATTACATTATTTTTCAAAATTACATGCATTTGAAAGCATCAAAATCATTCCGTAGTTTTATTAACAAAATTTGAATTTGCACTTCCTACAATCAGTCATATTATAATATCCTTTAGAACCAATTTCATATCAAACAGAAAATAGTCTGCCTCATACTCATAACACATTTATTTGTAAATGGACATCTCACTCCTAATTGCCTATAAAATTCATAAAATGCATGGCAGCATTGAAATTTTCTATGATCATAACACGTAATACTGCCTACCATCTCCATAGCAATGGCTGCTCCACAAGTGAGGAGCTGTTCTGGAAACTAGACGCGCTGCAGTGCTTCATCAGGGACCTTCACTGGCCCGAGCCAGAGTTCAGGTCGCATCTGGAGCAGAGACTCAAGCTGATGGCGTGCGACATGATGGAGACCTGCATTCAAAGGACCGAGTCTTCGTTCCAGGTGAGGATACGTTTGGGAGTTGAAAAGAACACCTATTTCGTACCAAAAAAGAAACTCACCTCCGATTACGGATTAATAGGTTAAAATACCTGTTATAATTTCCCTAAAACTGTATCTTACTTTCTGTCTTCCAGTCATGGCTGAAGAAGAGCGTTACCTTCATGTCGACGGACTACATCCTGCCGGCGGAGACTTGCGCGATGGTCAACGTCGCGCTGGACGCCAAGAACCAGGCGCTGAAGTTGTGCGCAGTTGAAGGGGTAGATATTGTGAGTACTTAGTTCTTTTTACAGGTGGTGGAAGGAAAAGGAAAATTGGATGAAAAACTAATGATTAATGTTTCAATTAATTTCCAAGTAGAATATAAAACAAAATAAGATCATGAAGGCAAAGCGCATATAGCAGAGAAAGGCAGAGCTCTAAATCAAATGACCGTCATTGAAAAAAGAACATGAATCGGCAATTCAACCAACAGACAACATATTAAATTACGAAAAGTGTTAAAATTGACAAAGATAACCAATAACCAGATTATAAAACTCTCATTTAAACAATATTTTCTAACCGGGCTCTCACAAGATACCTTACTCCAGAAAATGGCAAATACAAGCACAAATCCTGAACAGCGTGGAACTATCCAAATGGAAACACTCCAGAAGAGAACATCATTAAAACAGCGCTTAAAGCATAAATCAGCAAAACTCATCAGTCACGTTGTTGGCTTACAAATCATTCAGAACATCAGCAAACGCTTCATCATATATTTAAATCCAAAAGTTGCTAGACTAACAAGCTTCGCTTCCAATTCTGAAAGACCAAAACTCCAGATTGAGGCCGTATATACTCGACTCCAAACTCTGTTAAAATGAATTTCAAACGGAGACTTTACCGAAGATTCGAGCGCCAAGGAGCTTAGCCAAAGCTTATATAAAAACTAGGGACAAGGCTGCGCTTTAATATCAAAACTTCGAAGCTTCTTGTTGAAAAACTTCCAACATCGACGACTGCAGAAACCAAGTCCAATTCATCACTACACTAGATCAAGGCACATTACCATGGACCTATGTAACTATACATAATATATCAAGTTCTTGCATGCTGTTGCAAAATGAGCTTAACAAACAATTGGATTGCATGTAAATTCAAAATTGCAGGCTTTCGCTGGTTTGGCTCTATTATCGAGAAACGCCAGAACTGTTCGCGTGAAGGATCGCTTGTATAACAAATGAATGGCAAGTCTTTCACTTGTACTTCATACAATGGGAATATTTCAAAATTTACATCATTCCGTGGCTATCAGACCAGCTTTCATTATTTCGCTACATCTAACAAAGTACTGTGACCGCTCCAAGTAAAGACAACTGCTAAAAGAAGCCTAAGTGTTCCATTTCGTTTTTAAATCCATCAAAATCACTTCCTCCACCAGCTCCTTCTGTCAGAGACTGATTGTCTGCTCTCAAAGTCACTACTTACATTAAATTTAGCAGCTTCTGCGGTCAGATAGTCCTCCCGAATCCAACATCATTCACGACCTTAGAAAGATACCATTTTGCGTCTCCACTCCATGTTTGAGCCAGGCCACATACTTAGACCTAGTGATGCGTCCACTACGTTCAAACCAGATTGGCGAGAAAAGCATCCAAGATTATGAATTAATATTGAAGCAGTTAAAACGCACTTAGCACTTGAACTCGAACGTAGTGGATATCACCATAACTGTGACTCTTTGGGAGAAAGAAAAATAGCATAATATATGCATGATGCAATGAGGTGTTGCACGTGTTCAATGTTACAAGAAATTGAGGACATTGAATTGGTCGTAACCAATTTGATATCCCCAATTCCACAGAATTGGCTGCAAATATCTGTCTGTCCCTGCAATGCCTGAATGGCAAAAAATGTTGCTTTGAGCTCGTATGTTTTCTGTTGTCAAAATGGTAGAAAATCCAGCTGCGGCTGATATGGGTTGTCAAAAGAATATAATTACGAAGAATGTGTGTTGCACAATAAATTTAGCAGGATTGGTGATCGCAGTGGAATAAAGCTCTTCTGGATCACCATTTCGACTGTTGCTTAACCACTATGAGACCATAGTAGAATCGTTTTAAGTTAGCCAACACAGTGAATGTGAACTTGTACCAAAAAGTCGCAATTGTAAACGGTAGCTATCGCTACCGCTACCCATACTAACTGTCGCTCAATATCATATCAAACGCGTGACTTCACAGGTCCTGTATTATGATACGCATACCATATTATATTTAGCGACAGTAAGTATGGGTAGCGATAACAATTGCGAGTTTTTGGTACAAGTGCACATTCACTTGTTTTGCCTAGAGCGATTTGACTATAGTTGCAAATTATGTGTTTACCACGCTTCTGTACTAATCCTCGAGGGTTTAGACAAATGACAATCGCAATAAAGCATTCCGTTTTCTAAAACGATTTTCAACCAGATGAACATACAGCGGGTATCATAAAGATGTGGTCATATTTAAGGGTGTGTTTTTTTTGCAATTACTATGTTGGTCTCATGGATACAGTAGGTAGTTCAGTTTGATTGTGTGAACTACGCCTTTCTGAAACACGCTGTATAGGATATTCGATACCACAATGTCAATCGAATATATTTTTGAGTTTTCCGTAATTGGTGTCTCTGATAGAATGTCACATTGTCTAGATCCTCAGCTTATGTATCTGTTACATTGATAAGTGTTGAGGGGAGGTTCAAAACTTCCCTAAAAGTCACCCTCCAATGCATGTGCGTAGAGGCTCTGACAACAATAAAATAACAGATACAGTCCTCCAAGAGACAATGAGTTTTTATGGCAGTTTGAGACCTCTAAACGAGGCAGATAGCTTTAATCTAATTGATGCAAATCTGGACGAACAATGTCAAAATGTGCCTCATATATGCATACTCATGGCCCTGATCTCTTTTCGAGGACTATATCTATCTATCAGGCTCTGGATTCACTAGCAAGTTACGTTAGTAAACGTCACGTGACGTAACAAACCCAAATGCGACTTGCTGGCCGTATTCTTACTGATTTTTTGCAGAAGTTTCTAGACGGAAATAGTTAAACTTGTTAGTGGATCGAGCATTTCAGACGCAAGCAGATGACGAGGAGCAAGGAGAGAACCATCAACTACTTCGAAGCATCATCTTCCAGGACTTGTCAGTCCATCACTGGACTGCTAGAATCCATAAATGCTACATCTTTTTTTTATTCCCTCTCTAGTACCAATACCACACTAAGATAGACGGCCAGATCGATTCGTGTCTGCAGGGGATGGCGGGCGGTATGACAACGCGGCTGTCCGCTGTTTTGGAGGCGACGCTCGCTAAAATCGCCAGGTTCGACGAGGGAAGGTGAGGCCTTACTAATTGAGTAGTCTTGTAGATGTGGCGGCTATAGAGGGTGTAACAAGACCCTTAACGAAGCCGAAAGGCACTTGTTTTCTCCGTCATTGCGATATTTTTTTTGCTCTAGACCATACCTGGGAACATTTCGTTGGGGGTCAAAGTTCCAACTTCTTCACGAGTTTTTTTATTACATACACGTTTTTACTTTAAACACCACGACCACCGTACTATTCAATCCATCGATCAGCACAATTGTTTGAGTGTTTGCGTAAAGTTACTTAGTTTGATGTACATAATGCTTGGTTGACGCCTTCGTGAATGGTCCGTTTACACTCTGTATACATACAGGAACTGCGCACCATCCTGGCGTTATGTAATATCCTGCATCGCGCGTTTATAGTTATCTGCAAAATTAGGACATAAACAAACGCAACATTACAGCAGTCGGATCGTAACCCACCCGTCTGGTCGGAGGATCATCCCTTTTCTATGAAAGAGGAATTTTTCACTGTGTTCCTTATATCCCTATCATCATCTGCCTAGCCTTTTCCCAACTATGTTGGGGTCAGCTTTCAGTCTAACCGGATGCAGCTGAATACAAGTATTTTACATGGAGCGACTGCCTATCTGACCTCCACAACCCATTTAGTGAGTAATTCCTTATACATATAGACATTAAAGCAAAAGTAGTGTACTCTTTCATAAATGAATAAAAAGGCACCTTGAGTTTTTCGTGAACAGCGGCTGAAAGATGTTTTCCATTAGCTATTTCTTTGACGTCAAAGCTACTTTGGTTGATACCATTTTTCTCAGTAACCATTCACTCACAAATGTGTTTTTGTTTTCAGCTTGATTGGGTCAATCCTAACGATAGCCAACGTGTCCGGTTCCGGCAAGGACATCGGACAAGGCTACGTCAACTTCATGAGGAACTCTATGGACCAAATTAGATCGAAGGTACAGTTGCATTTATATTTCTTGTTTAGAGCTTTCTAAATGACAAATGTACACAAATTATAATCAATAGGTAATTTTATCAATTAAACTGATCGCGATCATCACCTCTAAATCGCGTTCAAGAGCTGACAGTATCAACATTGCTGTCAAATATTGACATTGATAGCTTTGAATGCCGTTTAGTTATTTTGATTGTGTCTTTATAGACTTTGGGTGGGCTTTGGTGCAACGTTTTATTGCAGATGTCTATAGGTGATGTTTAGCTTTTTATCTGGTTAGATAAGCTAAGAAGAAAGTAAACCTCACATCACAATATAACATAACATCACGCCTGTAATCCCCGAAGGCTAAGGCAGAGATTTACCTAATGGTACACCCACATTTTTCGCTCTTCAGTTATGTTAAACCGTTAAACCGGGTACAGATCCAGACTCAGTGGCTGCTACTGAGAAATTCTTGATGGAAAAACCCAATAACACTTTGCCATACCCGGAAATCGATCTCAGGATCTCATGCTCATCAGTCTTGCGACCACTAGACCTACGACTAACAAGGCAGATCATCAATAATGAAACCCACTACAAGGCAAACTTCCTCAGATGATGATTTATTTCCGGTTTCTAGGTGACAGACGAGCTATGGATCCTTCAGCTATTTGAGCAGTGGTACGGGATCCAGGTGGGGCTGATCAACCACTGGCTAGGGGAGAGGCCTGCGCTTCATCCGCAGCAGGTCGCGTGCCTGTCTATCATACTGAAGGTAAGCTGTTCCTATACCATAGATACTTTTCAAAGAAGCTCTCAATACAGGGTGTAAACAGACCCTTCTCACTGCCGTCTACCAAGCATTCTGTACATCAAACTAAGTAACTTTACGCAAAAATTATTGCTGGGAATCGACTTTTTTTTTTTGGGGTGATAAATCACGTTTTACGGTAGGACTCGATGGAAAGCACTCAAAGAATTGTGCTAATGGCTGGATTGAATAGTACGGGGGTCGTGGAGGTGTGTAAAGTAAAAATCTTACATTAAACACATGTGTTTAAAGAAAAACTTGTGAAAAAGTTGGAGCTTTGACCCCCAATATCTCCGTAACTAGAAGTTCCTTTCGGTTATGTTAAGGGTCTATTTACACCCTTTATAACATCAATTAGGTGATTTATTAAAATATTATGTTTTGGGGAAAAACTCAACCTAGAGTGGGAACACTCCCGGAAAATAAATACGAGAGTCGGTCTTACCACATTACAAAATTCTCCCTGGAAATGGGAAGAAAAAAACTTATGGAGATAATTTCACGGCCTTTTTTTGTTGCATAATTTGTTTTACTGCCCTTTACTACTTCATTAGTTACTTACACACAGTTTTGTCTTTTAGAAAATGTACAGCGACTTCGAGCTGCAAGGCGTGATCGACGACAAGTTAAACTCAAAGTCTTACCAGAATGTGGCCGCCAGGATGCACACGGAGGAGGCTACATGCAGTCTGCTGCTGACGCAACAGGATAATAGGTAGGAACAATTAAAAAGTAACTTTTTTAACAACATCACACAAGATATTACATCGAACAATCGATCTACAATATCTCAGCCACACTGAAATCAATATCAAAAGCTAACCATTCAGTTGCACTGATAAAGGTCAGGGTCAAAATACCCCTGAAATTGTAATGATAAAATGAAATATTCTAACCTATTATAATTTCATTACTTTACATACCCATACGTATCCGTAAAGATAATCCTGGCGCTCTAAATGCTCGTAAATAAGTCAGTATGATGATAAAGTATACAGTTTATATTTGAATTACAAAGTTTTGGCAATGGTCGTGCAGACATTTTCACCTAAATAATTTCAGTCTAAATAAAGATATTTTGTTTGCGATTTTGAATAGGTAATTATACTTACGTAATTTTGTTAGCAAAGATAATTAATGAAAATGATTAGACATATTTTCTACACGTGCCATCAAATATTTAATAGTCAGCTATTGAAATGCAGTCAATATTTTTGTTAAATTTGTTTTTCTTTTTGTAATGAAATCCATAAAAAAAGTATCATAAAGTAAGCAAAGGGCTACCATTCATAAACTGTTGGCAGGCGTGGACCTTATACCATGAAGTAGGCTTTGCAATTTTTTTCTAATACATCCCATGGACATATTTGAATTGTTCGTTGCCACTGTTGAGGCTGCTAAAATCTTATGCTCAGCAGAAGTCAGTAATTATCTAATTAGTAATAACTGATTTTTTCATGATTTTATAGTGGCGGTGACGACGGAGGATCTGAAGAAGGATCGAGGAGTGGGAAGTCGAAGCTGGAGGCACTCACTGATGAGGCCAAGCTTGGCAATGTTACTGCTGTTGTTGGAAAGGTAATATTTGTAACGTAAATAGCTAAAGATTCTTGTTGAGGTGGCGAAGATTTGCCATACTTTTAGATACAGTCCCAATGATGATGATGAATGATAGGGTTAGGCTCCATGTGACGTGATGAATCCATCTCATTTTAAGGTAGTAGTTAGTAGAAAGAAAGTTCCTTTCATAATAATTTTGGTTCTTTAAAAACATGTTTGGTTGGTTCATTCACGAATCATATTTTGATTGACATTTATGAACCCTGACATTGAGCTAGAAAATGCAAAAAGGTGAGAAAAACTAAATTGAGAGGGTAGCAAAACTCTTTTACCTTAAAAATCCATATATATTTCTAAAATAGTTGAGTGCTCGTAGCGTAGCAAAATGAGTCATCTTACTTCTAGGATTTATTAGATTCAATCAATTCTTCAGCTAAAAACATCTTGTGATAAACACTTTTAACGTGTTCAGCTCTCAAATATTTATCAGTTTTCCCACGGCCACAGCTTCAAGGGTCATTACCACCGTCAGAATATTTTCGACAAAGTAAACAGGAGGCCTATTTATTTCGCGAGACATTTATTGTCCACAATCACGTCCGATCAAGCTATAAATATAATAAGAATGGCGAATGTACGCGTACGTCGTCCTCTGCCAATGAACTGATCAACATTTAGTGGCTGATATTTTTAACATAAAGAGATGACCTCTAGTTAAATAAATCGACGACCAAAAAAGGGCTGGTACAAACTCAACGTGGAAGTGGGAGAACATGGTGTAGAGACGCAAAGAGGCCTATATCCACGAGACTGCTATAGGCTGCATCGATAGATTTCGAGTAACGACGATGAAACACATAGTCTAAAACGTACTTACAAGTCAATTTAAATGTTGATAAGATCCCATAATTTAAACGTATGCTACTCCAGCTCCAGTACACTTCTTCAGGAGTCGATCCATTTGAATAACCGGTGCTAAAAAAAAATTGTTATCGCTATTAAGTAAGTTAATATCTTGTGAGCAATCCCTTTTCATCATCAGACTATGTCATTTTATTGTACCTACATATATTCTTATATACTTACATTTTGCATTACATTATGTATTTTTTAGTTAAATGCCAGCGTAAGTGGCCTGCGACTTATCAAAAGGCAGTATTTGTTTCTGCCACGATTTTCATTCTCACTGAAGTAGGACGGCATTCCCCAGTTATTTATATGCTCCATTTATTAATACAAGATAATCTTTCTAGTCACTCTAAGCTCAGGTATATTGGCAAAGATCCAAGAAGCTGTAAAATCGATTGGTATTCCGCTGTCAAAGCGCTATGACGACCTTTACACTTCGGTTAAATGCAAAGGTTACAATTGACTCACGCGAACACTACAATACCGCGTGGGACCTAGTACTACATTGGATATTTTTGAGTTTTATGAGGAAGTATTACACAGCAGGACAAAACTTGGTCAATCTCAATCTTGTTCAAATCAATCAATATTGTTTAAAATCAAAGTTTTTTTTTTTTTTAAAGTTAATCTGTCTACTCTAGCTAGAGTAACTTTCAGCTGAAATCCTACAATCACTCTCTGTTTAGAAAAATATCCGCGTTTCCTAAGAGGGATATCAGAATCTCACCTTGTTGCTACTCCAGCTGAACACTAAGCATTGCTATGTCACAAAAACTGTGTTGCATGATCAAAATTAGTTCGCAGTAGTTACACCCTTCAAGTGTTTTACTTATAGGAATACATTTTACTCCAATATTCAATCATTTTGTTTTCTAGGTTGGCAACATCTTCGGGCGCGGCATCGGGGAACTATCAACGAAGCTTGGCGGCGCGTCGTCCTGGTTTTAAATACAATAAATATGTCATGAAATACATTTCTTTGCCTATGTCGATGTGAGAAGAGATAACAGAGGGCTTTTTGTTAATGCATCAAGAATAAAATAAGAATCGGTTAAAACTTTGCTGTATCAATTCATGACTTCTTGGCGGAAACAGGTGGAAATGACAATAACATGGTGTGTTGTGTCTTGTATTTCATTGCTAACATAAAGCTTAATCATTAAAAAAAACATTGAAAAGTCATAATTTTAGAAAAAAAAATCTAATTCGAATAATTAGTCGATTGATGCATCAACAAAAAGACTCAACTATTCTGTGATGATGATAAAACAATCGTTTGCATTCGATAAATAGAATGTTCGCCATTTTGACTTATATAAATCACATCAAGATGGCGATTACGCGCTAGGATTTAATCATAAGTGGCCAGTTTATGCATAGCTTAGTGTGATCATAGTCTAACGAGATTTAGGTTTTGTTTTATAAAAGCTTTATGTACAGTTAGGGACATTATTCGTTTATTGGAAGCAAGTAAATTGTATTACATACGTGTGTATATTAAGAGTAGTATTTGATAAACACGATTCGAAAAAAATATAAAATATATTAAATGATTACGAACGCATACATACACAAAATGCTACAATAAGGAAACATATCGCTTTGGCAAAGGTTATATTCTGTTATATTTAACGCGATGTATTGTAATTATTTACAAAATTATATGTACTTAAAAAAATATTAAAAGAACGGGGGTGGGTTGTGAGTGTGTGAAAGTAAGGAATCCTTTCTCGATTTATCAAAGTTACGTTTTATATATCTTTTAGAAATTGTTACTATCTTCAACGTGATTTTACTACATTGTTTCCTGCAAAGTATATCTATACGTTAATCACATTTCATTCTATTTACGAGTGACAAGCACGTTAAAATTAAATGCAGAGCAACGTTTTCAATGCAACTCTTTCTATACCTAAGAAACAGTATTTTTCTAATTAACAAATCCACTTTTTAAAACATCGGTTTGATCTCTTTATTAAATCTTTAATGCATTTTTATAAAAATACAAAATAGGCGCGATACAGCTTATTTATTTTTCGAAATCAAATATTGCCAGTAATAAGAGAAGTCCCCGCTTTTTGGGTAATTTGGTTTTTATAAGAATGCATATTTAAATTTACAAGTTAGCCACTTTTCGCTATAGTATAATTCTCTATATTTTAAAGCTCTCTAGATCCTAATGAAAATCTAGCGACACTTTACCTTGATTAGTCGTCAAAATAATACATAACTATTTATTAAAAAAATACTATTAATAGTTATATTTGTTAACAAAATAATATTCTTCTACGCTAAACACCTTACAAATTTTTGAACTAGGAGAAAATTTAAAGTTCTTAGATGAAAGTTTAATGATTAAATAGCGGTTAGTCGCTATGCTGATTCGCCTTACTAATGTCTTGTTCGGAACGGCTTGGAAAATAGAATACTTGACTTACTTTATCTTAAGTATCATTCTCACTTGATTTACCCTTGTCTCATTAGTTTCACTGTTGGTTCTAAATTTAGCTTTGAAGCTTCCAAAATTATATAACTAAGGGTAAATAACAAATTGCGTGTTCTAAATCAGATTAGTAGGCTCGTCGAGTTACTGAAGGTATATTAGTGAATGATAGCAATCTCAGTGTAATGGAATATTGAGATATTGACTGTGAATATTTTAGTCCAGCACCGAACGACTTGGTAAAGAGTTGAATGTAGTTATTCCCAATATTTTATCATGACACGAGATTATATAAAACACTTAAATAGGACTGTATCGGCACAGTAATCATGTAACGAAAGTAGTGCTCATATATATTGAATATAAGGAATAATCAAAATGATATATTATAACCAAAGTTAGGTACCTACATCTGTATTTTTTTTTGTAGTTATTGTGAGTTTTATCTTTCCCGATTAATTTATTGTGGAGAACAATACTACTGGTTTTTTTCTTATTAGAAGCCAGTACCTTGTATACTACCACAATCATGTTTAACTATACCTATTACCATAGTTACAAGCACCTTGAAATGGAGGTTATATAAAACCGTGTGTGTACTTGGCATAATTTTAGTACTTATCTTCATTTGTATTTTTAAAATTAAGTTGGGTAACGAGCTCAATAGATTGAAAACGTCAGTTTCGTAGTGTCTAAGTGCATTATAAGAGCCGACTGAAGATGTAACTGCGTAGCAACATGCTTGTATTATTTCGCCATATTGAAAACTCGTAATGGTTTTTCCATAAACCACTAATGAACGTGCCTATTTCAAACTAATTACATTTAAACAGCCGATAAAAGCTTCAAGTGAAGCCATTACGAGTTTTCAAAAGCTTTGAAAAGCCATCGAGTGCATCGCGTGTGTAAGGAGATAACAATAAAAAATATTTACAATAAAAATGTTTACTGTTCCTTTGTTCTTTTATTCCTTTAAATAATATTGGTGGTGCAGAAATCAGTATTTAGGTGTCTCTTTGGGCAAAAGTATTTCAAATTCCTTACTCGCTTTCTGCCCTTAAATACTTCCCTATAATGTTTAATATGGCCCACCCGTTGAGATTCTGTCAATCTTGTAGCCGAAGGCACGAGTCAGCTATATAAGTAGCTGCCACTCTGCCTATCAAAGGTATATATGTAAGTGCAACAATTATACATGAAATAAAAAGTCACAACTTAAAACTAAAACTTCCAGCGGAAAACTAATCTAATTATTCAAAACACGTCTTAAATGTGCACCAAAAATAATTAATGTAATCGCATAAAACCCACAGGAATAAAATTAAGCAGTAGTTAAAGCATGAATTATTTTTTTATAGACCGTTTCCGCTTTTATTTACTGAAGAGTATGAAGACTCCCACGATTATTTGTTTTTTGTTCTACATCTATACATAATTTTTTCCAACTAAAACGATCATAATGCTAACGATCCGGAAAAACAATATGTAGGGTTTGCTTAATTACGATACCTGCATTAGAAGCTTCTCTCCAAGAGCATACTAATTAATTTTAACAAAACAACCAATTTTTCAATAAATAGTCACTTGAACAGTATATATTCTAGAATGCACTTAGAGATAGGTTGGCAATAAATCCATTTGAGAAAATGTAAACGGGCAAGAATATATAAAATATATACCTACGGCCTACGGGGTACATATTTTAAATATCGGCGGGGTATCGCTTAGGTATTCAATTTATCTTGATACCGTAACACTATTCGAAGTACCAATACATCAAGTGGTTATAACATAATTTTGTGTTTGCAACACTAACAAGTCCAAATATTCATCTAAATTCAAATTATTAATAGTTCTTTCATCGCAAATAACACCCGGAACGGGCCACGGGCTCGTAAAAATATGCCGGCCGGTGTGAAGTAACTAATAAACGCGCGAGGTGCTACATCTATTAATATCAAGTTATTCTTATAATTCGTCATCAAATATTCAGATTTTATCTCTTTGTCCTGGTTCGTGTTAATAAAAAGTAAAACAGTGGCTTTATTACAGTGAAACGATAAAATGGGAACACGATATGATATGTCGAACGAATCAAAAATAATTAAATTGATTTGTAAATAAGCTGAAATGGGCGAATAAAAATGTATGATCTGATATAATATTTGAAAGCTATAAATTACCCAATTTTAAACCAGTAAACACAGCATACTATTTTATTTGCGATAGTTGGTTATATCAATTCACATAAACATTGATTCACACTACACTTCGCGAATGTGATTACGACCGCTCTCAGCGGCAATGCGTGCCAACAGGCATTTTTAAATATTTTACCTATTTTTAGGCACCGCTAATAATAATTAGAAAAGGTAACGTGAACCTCTCAGCGGTCTCAGCTGGCAGAGAAATACGTGAGAAGTGCTGTCTGGGGAGATTGAGTTTATCGTTGTGGCAACACCGAATACCATGTTTTCTTTGCCTTCATAAAATATTTCAGGCTAAATGATCAGTATAGTGTGAAGTTAAACAAAAGAACTTTAGCTAATCGAATAATAAAAATATAAAAGTTTAAACTTGTGGAAACATATTTTAGGACTACAAAATTAAGGTAAAACAAAATCTCAAAGTAGCAACACCGGGCCAGAAAAAGTTTGACATTACGAAGTGAAGTTGTGAACGCAGTGAACGTGTGTGAACTTTTTCAACAAAAATATTTATTTTTTATGTAGTGATTGTAAGAAAACTGTAAGTTTTTGACATAAACATTATATTATTTTAGCTTTAGCGTAGAAATAACAATAAGTAGACGGTTGAACTGTTGTATAAAGGCTTACTAACGCTTTATTCCCGGAAATGCTTTACTGTTTTATTTTTAAAAAGAAAAAAGTGAAAATAAGACCTTTGTGGGTTGTATCATCTGTGCATTCCGATGTTATTACGCAGGGCGGGGTCGGGGAACCTTTCGCGATAGAATTCCCGCGAATAGTCGAAATTGAGTGAAATATGTGCGCGCGTACTGTGTTTCTTAAAATAGACAAAATGATTGGCAAAGTGTACGAGTCAATAGTAAAATGTGTTAGTAGGTGATGGTCAGGTATCTGAAAATAATATTTTTGTTTTACCTTAGCCTAAATACCTTGGACACACAATATTTTAAAAATACTTTTTTTTTCAAGTACATGTTCTATTTTTTGTAGTTGGGTAGTTACGCGTTTGTTTTGTTTATTCCTAAATCCTTGTTTCTAATAAGCAATGAAGGTACTTAAGTATTTAATGCATAACTTTATTGGACTTTCAACAATTACTTAATAATATTTTTTTTGTTACGAAAACAATCTAAAACTTACTTAAAAAATATCCATAGAGGTGAATAAATTTATAAACCTCTATTCACTTCAAAAAACAGGCTGGTCCTAAAAAAAAAACAATTACACTTTTAAATTAAGAACAACTACTTACCATCATCCCAATGCTAATAGGTATACAGAAACAGATAATGCAAGTTACCAATGGTAGCTATTCAAGTGATAACGAAACCCATTAGGAAACCTGCATTCTCTGGATTACTGCACCTGATAAAAATGGTCAGACAAACCTCAAAGATACGGACATCAAGGACAGGCGTTTCTCTATCATTTAGGTCTACTTACTATCTTTCTAATTAGTTTACTTTTAGAAATGAACAAATATTTAATATGGGAAATCCGATAACACTCATTATTGAGTTCTAATTTTGAATGTCAAGTTGTATATTGGATTCTAATTTGATTTATTTAGTTAGATTCTAAGGTCTTAAGTTCAAATTGTATCAAGTAATTTGGTGAATTAAGTTTTGAGAATTCTAATGAAAGTCATTTTAACATAACATGACATAATATCAAGCTTGTAGTCCCCAAATTTTTAAGCTGATATGTTCCTATAGTATATACTAGCTGTTGCCTGCGGCCTTTGTTCGTGTGAAATATTATTTCCCAATTTGAATCGGATTTTATTAACTATTTCAAGGTTTTTTGTGCCAGAAACCCTATTCCTTTTTCTAAAATAAATGTTGCCTAAGTTACTCTTTATAACATCAGCTATGACAGTAAAAATCTCGTCGGTCTCTCGTCTCGGTCCAGACGTTTCAGAGATTAGCCGGAACAAACAGATGGACAGACAAAAATAAAAAGTACTGTTGCTATAAGTACCGTACATATACTTTCATACGCATTCAGCAAAAAGCTGTTATTTTGAAATTACAAACACACTTAAATTTTATTTATTTTTATAGATTATGTTTAATCCCATGTATTTGGGGATAAGCATATTGCCATCAATCATGCACAAATCCAGAAACTGGCTGATATTGAGAAATTCCTGATTGGAAAAACCAATAATATTTTGCACAACCTGAGAAACTACTACTGAAACTAGGACTTTGTATTGTAATATTAATTTACACTAAATAATGTTGGATTAAATTTTTTACGTTTAAGATGTTCTAATATTTGTATGCCATTCTATGGCAAAACATGTAATCACAGCCCTATTTATAAGACCTTAATGTACCATGTTTTTACACAAATAAAATTATTCTTTTCTACGCTCAGCAATAGCGCTTGACCACCAGACCAGCAAAGCAGTCAATTCTCTTATTATTATTGTGGTGTGATAAATCACAGAGGCACCCAGAAACCTAGGATTGCACGTTCTTGGGCTTGTTTCTTAGATCACAACATCAGGCAAACATTTATGTGAAAATAACTGAATATTAGGTTAAGATAGAAACATTGGCAGTAATATTTTTATAGCTCCATAAAACAGTGAATGTGCATTCTTGGTGATATTTACTGCCAAAAGAAAATCTTTTTTTCCTTGGATTTTAAATGTATACAGGGTGGTAACTTTCAGGGGGGCAGTACGGGGTAGTTCCCCTTAACCATTGCAGCTTCACGAAAATGGTTTTAGGAGACTATCTATAATTTTTCGCAAAATTTTGATCTCCATTCACAGATTTTCAAAAAAAAATTACAGTTAGCAAGAAAATGGGCATTTGACACAATTTTTTTTATTGATGACAATCAATGTTGTTGTTTCTAATACTGATAAAAAATACTATGGAAAAAAAAATATTACCTAAATTCTTAAAACATTTAGTCCTAAATTATTCAGTCTTCTGCAGACAATGAATCTAATAATGTAGGCCAATATTTGACTGATCCGTTCATTGACCTCAGCTTGCATTTGTTGGTGCCCTTGAATTTTATGTCATCTTAGCCCCAAGCGACACTTTCCAGGCTTCATTGCGAAGATGTTCGAAGTCGCGATAAGTAAAAGGCAAATAACATCACGCCTGTAATCCCCGAAGAGTTAGGCAGTGTGCCTAATAGCTAATATTGTCAGTTATGTAAAGTAAAAGACATTCGTTATAAATCTCACGTTTCATTCATACCTGCGATTTAAGATACGGCTTTGAAAATCACACACTTTGAACACTTAACACGAATTATTATATAGACTAGAAACGGGATAAACATGGTAAATATCCCGTTTCTAGTCTATATAATAATGTTAGTGACCATGATAGTTTAAAACTTAACACGAATATTTACCAAACCCCTGAAAATGACCGTACAACATAATAAAACCCCGCATGCCTGGAATCTCTATCTTGACTATTTCACTAAAGACCTTGGTTAGCATAGACAGATGTGGAATACTTATCACTCAATCAGCCGTATTTAACGGTATGCTTTTGGCAAGGCCTTAAGCATTTGAATCTATTTGTAAGTAGGTAGGTCTTGTTTCAACACACGGGACATCAGCATACCTAACTGGCGAAATGTGGTGTAGGTACTAAAGGGATATCTCTGGCAGATCTTTCGGGGATTACAGGCGTTTGTTTCTATCCAATCATGAGTGCCTCAGCGTATCTGTACGTAGGGTCTACATTAATCAATGATCATTCAACCATCACATTGTTTAAGCGAGAGATGCATCTTCATCAGTGTAGAAATAGCACTCCTGCTTAGCTCAGGGACATTATAAAACAGGTTGAACTGTAGCTCTATGCATGTGACAACAGCAGTTCAGTTTCTGGGTCCCCGAAACGAACAAATAAAATGGGAATGCTGGGAATCAATACTTTTTTAACGTCAAAAATTACATGAGATAGTCCTCCAAAGTGTCCGCCTTTCGCGACGTCCTAGGGTTTTAGCTAGGAATAAAACGTGGCCTCAGTATCGTCCTAGACGAACCCCACGAAATGTTCTTTGACGATAGCGTTACAACCCATGGCGCCATCGCGTCGTTTTCGACGTACAACCCATTAGTTCATGGCGACAAATTCCTAACCTACTTACGTCCCCTATGGTAACCTAATTCTGTCGACAACAACACCAGTTTTACGTAACCACATTTAAAACAGTTGACACTAGTGTAAAACAGTGTTTTGTGAATAGAAAGTAAGATCCTGAAGGTTTAGAAAAATTTAATTCTATCAACGAAAACTAGAACGGAAAAGTCAGAAATGTATTAGATTGACAAGTTACCAAAAAACTTAGTGTCAATCTTACTGAAAGGCCTCATAGAAAAAAAAACGGTTTGAAAGTAATCGCTACTAGTCTAGGTCCTCTGGATCAGACACTCTCAATGTGTCATTAAACTAAGTCATGACTTCCATGGTGCCTAGATGCCCAGGTACGCATTAGTACGTACGGATCGTGTCGGTCTTTCATTTAGTTCAAAATTGAATGTCACTTCTAGCGGAACATCGCTTCATTCCGTAGTTTACTTAGCATTATGCTTATGCTAACTAGGTACGCACGATGACCAATCAAGCTATACGAAACCATAGATTTTTCGAACAATGACAGATCCGCATAAACTTAGGCGGATCTGTCATCAAAAATCTATACAAAGCGAGGTCATGTACACTGGAAATGTATAGTTTGTAAATTCCTATATCGCTGCCAACGCAGGGATACATGCCTCATCTAGTACTTGAACCGATTCATAAACAAAGGTTACACAAGTGAATGAACTATACCTACAGCTTAAGTTATGAGAATTGATAATTCGGTTACAATACTGTGAAACTAACAAGCCCGCGTTACAGGAAGAGAGACAAAAGGTCTTGTTGATATTGCACGAACGTTGCTTGCGGAACTCACGAAATGAAAACGAGAAATGAGTATCATTTTAATTCATTCATTGATCAGTATTACGAGGTTTCCGATAAATATTTTGACAGACACAAAAACAGCTTTTCATCAAATTCTGTTCAGGACGAAGATGGTGATACATCAGTAAAATTTGAATGATTTGAGAAGTTCGTTGCAAGAAGACCCACATAATAAATTGATTGCATCAAATGTGATACTAAGATCATTAAGATTAACGTTTTAAATTCATAAGGGTAATTATTATGATTGATGAGTTAGGAGAAACAAAGTATTGTTAATTAGTTAAAACCGAGAGAGCTAATTAGAGAGTACAGACTCACAAATGAGGCATATAAGGAGATATCAGTAATAGTTTTGGATCTACAACATTAGTTTTAGTATATGCGAAACCTGATACACGTGTCTAGTATTTTTATGTAAAGAATCTATGTACAAAATTTCAAAACTGTATCATGAAAAATCACAAAATTATAAGCATGTTCTGTTACCTAGTTGTCCGCTCAAAAACGTGGTCACCACGTAGCGCGCGCCTCCAGCGTCGTCTTGAGCTCATTGATAATAATAATTTGGCAGTAGGTACCTAAATTATTGCGATAGGTAGGTACTCAAAGTCGCTCGGTGTCCAACTTTTAACTTTTTTAAATATTTTTGGGAAAAAATATAACATGGTTTAAAAATTATTGGAATCGATTCAGTTACTTATTCTGAACAAACTAAATTCAGGTTTCGCATATTGTTGTATATTGATGTCCAAGAAGTAAAACACTTCATTCGTATTGATGATCGACTACATATTGACTTGACTATCAAATCATAACTTAAAAGATGAAATAAATTAACATGCACAATTCCTTCAACTAAGTGCGCTTAGTACGCAAACCAAAAGTTAAAACAATAATGTCAGGATGACGTCAGCTTCCAAGCATTTATCGTAACAACGTCCCATACGCATAAGTACTCATACTTAACTTCAATTATACAACAACTCAAGGAAAGTGAGGAACATTTTAACACGACTTTTTATTAAGAGTGTTAGTTTTTTATGGATATATGCAGGATAGTCAACAGAAGGAATAGGTACTGAAAGCCTAGTAAAGACTGAGATGATAATTCAAGATAGTCAAAAGAGTCATCGACCAGCAGTACTATTGCGTATCTCTGTTGACAGTTCATAGTTACGATTTTTGATAAACAGTGATAGTTCTGCACGGGTAGCGTCAGTTGAAACCAACAAGGACGGTCATTGTATATCAAAACTCTATGAACTGTCAACTGAGATACGCAATAGCCCTGCAGATGCTCCACGTCAGTTTATTGTTCATAAAGAAATTAAAATGAAGAGATGTTCCATTTCGAGGTTAGCTTCCCAAGAAACGTACGGAAAGAATTCCTGGTAAAATTAAGTCTGGCCAATCCAACAAAAAAGAAAAACAATTAGAAGCATTGAAAGCTAGATGCGATGTGTGTCTGGTTTCAATTAAAGCCAAATATTTTCACAGGTGCGAAATAGATTGTGGAAACAACCTGAATGTTTCGTACTGGCATTAAGAAGAGAGTTAAAAATTGATTGGAGATTCTAATAATACGGTATCTTTTAGAGTCGTGTGCAACTAGGGCTACTGCTGAGTAAAGCCCTCTCTTTGCTACTGCCTATCTTCATGCTCTCATGTCTCAGTCTCATCCTGGTTCTATTCGCAATAGCAATGCTCTCTGCTCATCTTGCTTCCGTCATCTAGGGCATAATGCATATAAAATTAAGTCTATGCAGCCCATGCTAGATTAATCTCTTGCTGTTTAGTTCCGTCACCGTCGTTGACGATTCGCCGAAGAATTTGTGCTCCGAAAGTTTTGAGAAACGTTTTTAGGTCACGCTAAGTTAATTCAGCAAGATAATGATCGCGTCAATTCATGCCTAAGACTCACAATTGGCTCGATTGGTAACTGTGATTGAATTAGGACTGCAAACATTCGTTATAATCAATATTGTTTGCTCTACCCTCTTTAAACAATGTGATAACTGTCGGAGGAAGCAATGTGTTTTTGTTATAAATCTAATTAGTTATAGAATAATTGATACTTTATCCGTTGCTACGTAGAAAACGTCAAATTATCCAATTCTATTTGTAGTTTTAATTATTCTTCATTTTAGTTTTTTCTTTCCATTACTTTGAGCAGAAACCAGCACCACCTATGTTATTTATAAAACCCATGGTTAAGGTAACAATAGGGCTTTACCTATTACAATAACATTGATTCTATTGAGTCTCAGATCATTTTCCTGTTAACATGTTTGTACGATTTTGCGTCACGGAAAGCGCTGAAGTATCTCAAGCCTAGCGTAGATGACAAATTACTCGTTATTTCTATCATTTAGATGTATTACCTCTTCATCTTGATTTTTATTAGGAGTATCAAGTATTTCTTCCGCAAAACCCCGTTCTAATGGATACGCATTAACCAAAATGTCATCCATTTTTCTGCTAATATCGTTTCGTTACAAGTCATCGAGCACTGTAGTGAAAATTGTTCGCATGATTGGATTCGCGTGGTGTTTTTTACTCATCTATACCCAACAACTGATGCAGTTTTTTTTTGTTAATTTATCAATTCGTTTCCTGTTTATTGTTTTGATATTTTGTCATTTTTGAAACGTTGCCATTTGGTTGATTGATAAGAATATCTTTGCGTCTTCTCAAGAAAGTAATTTTGTTTCAAATTGGTTGCGTAAGTTCCGGGTGTTACCGTTCTTCTGTAGGAGTATTTTATACGTCATCTTTGAAATCGTATATTTTCTTTTCGAAGTTAACATTAAC
This sequence comes from Noctua fimbriata, assembly GCA_905163415.1. NCBI lineage: Eukaryota > Metazoa > Arthropoda > Insecta > Lepidoptera > Noctuidae > Noctua > Noctua fimbriata. Next base: position 10,352,410 of record LR990946.1, read on the forward strand.
TATGGTGTCCCTTCCATACCATACCCTATATCTATTGAAAAACTAATAACTTTGTTCTACTTATGATTCACATGTCAACACTATGTCTGAATGAATCACCTGGGATCCACGTGCCAATCAAAATATGGTCGCAAGAACCGTATAAAAAAGTAAACAACAATGCTACGTGACAAAATATCTATGAAGCGATTTATGAAGAACCAATCCATACATTATGAACATCAATACTTGTCCAACGCTGTAGTTACAATGTCGATGCAGGAATTTAAGGTGTTTTTATTGAGTGCTAATTGCTATACTTTCTCTCGTAAAATGCCTTACATTTTGTTGAGCTGAGTAACATACATATGTTTGCACTTATCTTCACGCAATTTCTTGACGATAATCTTAATGAGGCTGACGACATCGATGCCGAGTGCATTATTTTTTTTAAGTCTGAAGACGCGATGATTATGTGGTAAACCGTAAACGGAAAATGTTTGGATCATCTTGCAATTATAAGACCCATTGCAAACAAATAAGTAAAAGTCAGTCGGTCAATCGATGTTACATAAAAAGTTAATCTGTTGATGAAGTCATTTACTGAATTTTACAACCAGATTCATTGTTTTTGCTTCACAGATTATTATTTATCTTGTCTTTATTAAAGTGCTGTTACTAATTCAAAATTAGCTTAGAAACAACATCAAAAACCAGAATAGAACGTAATGATAACATCAGCCAATGTTGTGTTGGGTTGCCATCTCCGATGTGTCACCTTCGCCCAAAGTCCTAACTATCGCCCGAAATCGTTCACTCTGCCAAAGCTCATAAAAACGTATTTTCTTACCCACTTGGAACTAATCATATTAACGATGACAGATTCTGAAAAGTACTAGTAACCTAGACTAGAGAAATGTCTTTCTTAATGGAAGATTTTAATTACGTTGTCCAAGAAAATATGGGTCATACTGTCACAGACTTCTTGAGAAGAATTATGAGTTTTTATAAAACTGGACTTTTTTTTTCTCTTTGGAAAGTCATGGCCACTAAAGATATTAAGGCCAGAAATCTGGATTGAGGAATTACTATTCAAAAGCAATTAATACATTATTGTAAGCGAAAATATAAATTTCAGTAGGTATTACTGGTACGAAATATTTTTATGGCGAGCAAGTAGGTATATCATGAGGAAACAATATTGTTTACGCAAAAATAACAACTAAATCTGTGGTTAACGCAGTCATAAATGATGGCCTGTTTACATACAATGAAGTCACTGTAACTAGGTAGTTAGGTGGGAGAGTAGGTTACTCTCCTGCTCTGAAACGTTGCCCCCTACTACGGTCGAACGTGCTTTTTTCGCGGTAAGAAATATGCCAGTGGTTTAGGATGTTGATGTGTCATGCATAAAGCGGTCATCGTCCTCAGCAGTCCGTGACGAAAAAATATTTGATGGACATTTTGCAATAGAATTTGATCGTACTATCTTGCAATTTGGGGTGCATTAAAGTAGATTCCAAAATCGGCGATACATCATTGATTTAAATCATCGTCTTTCTCAACAAGATGGCTCTGGGTTATTCAGTCCTGTTACCACCGTATGGAGTCTCTAACATCTTTACCACGGCGTACCGTGGTCATGTAGATCATTAATCTATTCACAATTTCGTATAGCTGAAGACCTTACAGTAATTTCCCTTCAAAGTGACATCTTTCATAAATAGACCATTGTCACGTCTCCATCACAATGCTCCATTGATATTAGATCTCATTGTATTTCAAAGTCACTGCAATCAATGAGCGAACACTAAGCGCAAAGATCGAAGGGCTTTCTTTTCAATCCTTACGTTCATTCTGTGCTCATCACACCACACACCTTAAAGAATTTAAGATCCGCTTACATGACCTACTTGTGGACGCACGCACCGCTTCTTGACATTTACGATTTTAAAAATAAGTTGGTGCAGTTTGACAGGGGATAAACAAAGCTTTGTTTTATGATGGTCTTAATATGTTTAGTGTTATTCTTTGGTAAAATGCGCAGAAGCTCTCTTAAATAGATTCTCCGAATAGATTTTAGTAGCAGTGCAGTTCCATTTGGAAAAATAAGTCGTGCCAAAATCCACTAGGATCCAAAATTGTACGAATGAAGAATAATTTATTTTTGGAATTTGTCTCTAAAAGCTGAATGTCATGACTCCCAAGTTTTTGCAAAGCTTCTTAAAGCTTGCAAATATTGCAAAAGAAACATCGAAAGTGAAGTATCATCGTGCTTACGCAACGCTGTCTGTTCGCAAACAAAATAATGGATTTCCAGCCATATGACTTGTTATTCCAACTGTCTTTTTCCAATACGAAAATAAACATCAAACTTTTACTTCACAATCGTGTGCTCCCAAATTACCGGCGCAATTTTTTGCTTCGTAATTTCTAAAACCACTGGCGGATAGTACTATCTTCTACAGTTATCTGATGAATCATCGCATCTTTGTCCAAATGGAAGTACATTCTATAATCGTTGTGTGGTCTAAGTACAATGCAACGGGTGTCGGGTGGCGTACACCTATGTACATAACACAATAAGTAATACTCAGTTTTGTACTCGTTCTTTACAATTTAAGTCACACGGAGTTGTTCAAGCGTTTTGTATGCATTTGTTTTGATTATTGTGGAAAACGTCAACAGTTTAATGATTGCCGAAAGTGTTTGAGAAGTGAATTGTTAACAGTGAATAGCGGTTGAAGTGTAGCCTTCATGTGTACCGTGTGTGGATCTTACTATGAAACCAGGTATCATGATATTGTTTCGCTGGTTTATGAATATGTATGACAAAGGTGACACTTATTTTTGTTTTTTTTTCCTGTTTTTCAGTCATCGTAATGGGTTTTTAACACACGATATTGATATCACTGTTCAGCTCCGACCCAAAAACCTTTCATTCCAGTTTCCTCACAATATGTACGGATCAAATATCAAAAAGCTTAAATTTAACTTTGGCAGAATGAAAATAAGCGAATTATGTGTTTCCAAAAATAGTAAGCGAGATATTACGTAAGAGACGTTGATATATGTTAGTCTGGAGGGTTTCAGACCAAAACGTGTGTAGCTCTGGCCGCGACAAGGATTGATGGCCCGTGGCGTCCTTAATAAGAAGTTAGTGCCCATTTACTATGACTGGGATCTCATCTGGCGTCTGCCAACCGATAGCTTTATAGATAAAACCCATTCATTTGTCTTTCCCTTTCTGATACGGACGCATGTCTAATTGTGTTGAAGACCACACTAAAATATTTATTGCTGCTTCCCGGACGATCGATTCATTGGAACTGAATGAAATCTGAACAAAGGAGCAAAACAAATGAAAATTATTTTGAACATCCGTTGAACAATCCTTGAGAAGTAAGCCACAATGTAACTGATACCAAAACACAATGTAATGAGATGGAATCGATCTGAACACTTTAACATCATTTCCTTTCAAAATGATTGCCGCGAAACTTCTGAGTAAGACTACAAGGAAGCTTTAAAACGAGGCTGTGATATATTTTAACTACTAGATGAAGTGCTGAAGTATTGTCTGCTATGACATAACCGCTTCGTGCGGCTAAAATTAACCAATCGAATCTTGCGTGCGCCCGCGCATCGCTGCAGGTGCGCTCGGTGTTGCCGCACGCGAAAATGCAACCTGATGACGGGTAACACCGAGTTCCTTCAGCGAATCACTTGTTAACCTATATAGGTAGGTAGCTAGGTGCTAAAATTTGTAAGGATTAAAGTTACAATATTTTGTAACATAAATTGATTGATAGTTTGACAGCCAGCTAATTTGCTGAGATTTTATACGGTGTAAAGATGAAAGGCAAGATTGTACATCCAATTCAAAACATGCGTAAAATATTGTTATTGCGCTAGACTTTATATCAAGGAATGCAGCTGTGGTGACAGGTGTATATCTCATTACTTCTTCTGCCATCATCTCGCCAATGGATGGGTATTCGGCTACTGAACTCACTAAGTCCTAATTAAACTATATCATGGTTCGTGGTATGCGTCTTAATTTAGCCCGCGAGGGTGTGGTGCCAAACACTCAGGTGTGAACTGTTATCAATTACTGAATACCATTCCGGCACCAGTTTTGATTTAGATTATTGCCTTCAGTTTTCGCTGAAATGTCAACAGTTCTATTTTGCTCCGTGAGAGGAGCTCGTTAAGAGATTCAACGTCAGTTTTATGGTTCGAGGATAGACGGAGTGTAGGCTCTTTATATACTAAAACTATAATGAACCTAACTTGTTGTTAGATCACCTTCTTTATGTTACTAGCAAGAAATTATATTAAATTTTGTGGGCCCAAAACTTCGCTATTCTATGACTTCGTCGGTGGCACCGCAGAGGTCACTTTGACTGCATGCTTTGGGGAACAGAGGGCGGGATAGGACATTTTCTACCTGTTCACCACAACTTCATTCCATTAGAAACGTCGAACATTCTTCTAAATGAACTAGTAAGCATTTTCAAAAGTTACTACTGATAAATAAAACAACTTGTTTTTGAACATAGGAGCCAGACAGCATACGTCAAGGCTGTTTACATGTTTCTTACAGTGCCACAATTGTATACAAACCGTCTGTCGAATCAGTTGGTAAACTATCAATGTAGAAATAACCGTACATTGACGGTTGTTTATGGAAGCCACTACCAACATCAAAAAATAACTTAATATTTCTTTATTTCTGGCATCTTTTCAAATGTAGACTTTCAATCGAATTGTTTTCAGTGCACCTCTCCACCCTCTAAGGGACAACTCTTCCAAAAGTCATGTTTGAGTTCCTTAGAAGACACTGCGTTGAATATCACTTGTATGGGACGGAACCATTAACGTACACAGATTTGTTAAAAACCAATAAAAGGAACAAACATGAACAAATTGCGCATTGAAAGAAATATTCCACAATCCACATGGTCAAATGGTCATTGTACGCCAAGAGGGAAATGCCTGACATACCTCCTCCTCTAAAAACGTTGCAAGTTTTAATTACGACACATATTTGAAAGCTTTTAAGTGCCCACTCCCTTGTAAATGTCGCGGTAAATGATACTCGTGACTGAATGGGCTTCCTGTTTCCAAATGCATCGGTCTGCTTGCTGTTGTTTTTGCTTTTTAAATTTTTGATTCTATACTACCCTCGAAATTGATGCAAAAAATGGATGCTTTGTTTAAATCACATGGGGACGAGAGACCATGCGCATGTGAATATTCCGCGTATTGTCGCTTAAAAAATTGGCCTTTTATTAGAGATTCTTAAAAAACATGCCCGGCCCCGAAAGGATTTACCATAGTCAAAAATTACGAACATCAATTCAAACTTTCATCCCTATTTAACCCTTTTCAGGGGTCCATTTTTTAAATCTTGCGTTAGTGCTCACCTACTTTATGAAAGAAACTCTTGCACAAAAATCTAAGCTCCTAACCAACGTTTTAGCTTGTGAGTTATCTGTCAGTGAATTTTTTTTTTTTTTTGTTGTTGCTTGGCTGACGACGCAACGGAAGTTATAATTATAACAACTAGGTCAAAGCAGTAAATAGATGTTACTTAATTGTTATCTTCATTAATCTAATTCAAATCAATTTGTTAAGGATACAATAAATCATTACACACCAATTAATAATTAACTGTCATAAAATACGCCAAAGGAAATACTTCAGGTCTGCCAACTGTTTCAATGCGCTAATATTTCACCCATAATTTATGACAACTGGAGCTTAGTCAAACACGGTCATTCTTAGTGCATCGGACATATGGTCTGTGTCTGAGATTAATGCTCGTTTTCTCTAACAGTAAGTGACACTTAAACAAATGCTTAAGCAGAAACATATTGTTGAATTTTCAACGGTCGTCTGAAGACTGAGAGTTGATATTGAAATATTGGAAACGGGCATTAGCCGAGTAATAACTAATATCGCCAAAGAACAGGTGATAAATTATAATTTAATAGTACTCAGCATTGTTGATTTACTCTCTCAGGTTTATGCTGTTTTTGTTAAGGACAAGGGTCCTTTGAAGAAAGCAGATGAAATGTTATTATTATATGATGATTATTTTGCAAATAGGTTTTTACAAACACTTTTATTGCGTCTTTTTTTAACTAGATGAGGCCGGTGTTTCGTACCATACTACTCTGAGAAGAAACAGCCGAAACAAACTCAGAGGTCATAGTCTCTTTTAAGGTCCAGACGGTCATCTCACATGAGGATTGCAGATTAGCTTCTGAGATGGTCCTTTAAAGAAAGAAGCATACCGATTTGAGTGGACGTGTCCAGTCAGTGCAAGCATTGGTCAATTATAGTGTAGCTCGACTTATAACTCAAGGAGCTCAACTCTTGTTTGATACAATTTGTCCACGCGACGAAAGAATAATGACTCAACATTTCTATAGTAGACTAGAGTCTGATCTAATACAATACTAGATAATAACAACAACAATAGTAATTTATTTTTCTCAAAAAGGTACAGTTTTGGTACATGATATCTAGGTTACAGGCAGATTAAAAAACCTTTGTGAGACCTGGAGTCTATACTGGGTTCGAGACCTGTATGACAGATCTCCAGGCTCACACCCTTAAAATTACAATACAGGGTGTAAAGAGACCCTTCACGAAGCCGTCAACCAAGCATTCTGTACATCAAACTAAGTAACTTTACGCAAAAATTATTGCTGGGAAACTTTTTTTTTGGGGTGAAAAATCACGTTTTACGGGAGGACTCAATGAAAGGCACTCAAAACATTGTGCTGATGGATGGATTGAATAGTACTGGGGTCGTGGAGGTGTTTAAAGTAAAAATCTGCCATTAAAAATACGTATTTAAAAAAAAAAAACTTGTGAAAAAGTTGGAACTTTGACCCCAAAATCTCCTTAACTTTCTAGTTCCCAGGTATGGTCTAGAACAAAAAAGTGATCGCAAAGACGGGGAGAACAAGTGCCTTTAGGCTTTGTTAAGGGTCTATTTACACCCTTTATTAAATTGCACTTACGTAGGTACTACAACATTATAGAAGCTTCAAGTAATGAGAGGGGGAAAATAAAATTCAAAACATAAAGTCATGTGCTATGAGTGTCTTTGGAGAGTGTTGGGTGTGTCCGTGAGTGCAACATTAGTCCTCACGCCACGCGCCCGCGTAGGGCTCTGGGCGTTAGCACCTACTTGCCCGAGAGTGTGTGAGTCTGTGTGTGGTTAACAAGGTGAAACGCGAATACAATAATGTTTTGCAAACACTGTCTGTTAAAGGAGTTAATGTACCTACTTCTTGAGATGGATCTTATAACCAAAGGATAACTGTCAATACTGCGATTAACTGTGTTCATTTATTGTTAATTTTGTATGTTTTATAGTAGTTGGTGGTTCACATTGAATCGCAGTATGTCTGTATCATCGTTCTCTTGTCCTTATCCCAATTTATTTGGAATTCCTATTTGAGTGCGAAAGCCGTGTCATCGAATTTGGTTTCTTCGAAAACCTTTCAACGACATCTCTATACTGCGACGCCTTGTTATATCGACGTCTTGTTACTGCGATATTTCGTTACATCGAAAAACTGTACTGCGAACGATATTACTGCGTAAATATCATTGCGAAGCCTTATTCAATCAACGTCTTGTTACTGCGATGTTATGTTAATTAGGAAAACTTACTTCGGACGATCTTACGGCGATAACCAAGTAGGTACATTGATTCTTTTTTTAATTTTTTTGTCTGTTTGTTCCGGCTAATCTCAGAAACATGTAGCGATTTTGACGCGACTTTTACTGGCAGATAGCTAGTGTTATAAGTAGGCTTACTTTTATTTTAGAAAAAGTGTTAGGGTTTCGTGCAAAAAAATTAAAACGTATGAAATTGTAAAAAAAAATAGAGAAATAATAAATGTTTATAATAATTTCACATGCGGACAGAGGTCGCGGGCAACAGCTAGCTGGAAATAATCCTAACTAATATTATAAATGCAAAAGTAAGTTTGTTTGTTACCTTTTCACGCCTAAACCACTGAACCGATCATCCTGAAATTTTGCTCGTTGTTAGGTGTACAGAAACGGACACAGAGTAAACAACAATAACGTTCTTATGATAATAGATGGCGCCATGTGTCTTTCGAATCATGATTGAAGTATATTATTACATGCAGAGTACAACCCAAATTGATTATCAAATTATAAATTAACGCGAGCGAAGCTGCGGGCAAATGCTTGCAAACTATAAATGTTTGCTGCGATGATTTAGATGAACCAGTGTTTCTCACAAGACACTGGTGTCGGTTTCATTATGACCTTAGGAAAATTAGAATCTGCAAGTCAGATTCAGATCATAAAGTAAATACATATTGCAACTAGCACCTTATGTTAATGTTATAACTCTTATATTTAATTAAGAGGGACAAGAAAATTAGAGACTAATTAAAACTCCACTAGACCGATCATAGCTATGCGTATACATCCCGAGAATAGAGTGCATCTTGCAATTATACGTCTGAATCACCTTTCTCGACCTTCCTATATCTATTTTCATGTAAACACAAACATAACAAGAAACTGTAAAGTTCACATTCCAATAAATTGCTAGAAACTTCGAAGCTGTAAAATTCGTAACATCCATCCAAGAATTTGCTTCTACAAGATTTATTCATTGTATTTCAATTTGATATCTATAAGTGGTAAGTATTGTTATTCTCTATTGTTTTCGTTGACACAAATTCCACAGCTTTACTGCTTTTCTTGTCATTGTTTGGTTGATGTATTTTCTTTGGCACATTACAACGCCAAATCAAATTCATGTCTACATCATTATTTCTGCCCTTCTTCCAATTTATTTGGGGCCGGCACAGCTTAGCTTCTTCTTCCATAGTTCTCTATTAGTTGTCATCTCATGAGTCACTTCCTATCTTGCCATATCGTCTTTCACGTAGTCCGTCCATAGCTTCTTTGGTCCTCCTCTACTTTTAAAGCCATCCACATTCATACTCAAAACTTTCCTCACGACATTCTCCTCATTCATTGTATTTCAGTTTGATATCTATAATTAGGTAATGTTATTACTTATTATTTTCTTGAAAACAAATTCCTCAGATATACTGCTTCTGTTGTCATTGATTGACTAATGTATTTTCTTCTACTTGCTAAACCCACATGAAAATCTCCTAACAACAATTCAATTTGCCCAAAGATTCTTCTCGTTAAAAATAAATCCACGTGTACAAGGTATCAAACAATTTCGCATAAAATCCGTGTGAATCCAGTGTGTTTGGTACGGACGCGTCAGTGCATTACACCCACTCAACATCCAAATATACAATATACGTATAAACGAGAGATGTTCTCGAAATATATGAGGAGCGAACGACTCGAGAGCGATTTCAGATATTAACATGCTTTCACTTTGCCATTGTGAACATTATAATAATGTGAAGACAGAAATTAAAGCCGTCAATGATTCAGCTTGAGAAGTTTCCAGAAAAGATGATTTCCTTGTCCTGGTACATAAAAAGCACAGAAAGTCATAAAGACGCAATATTTTCACGCAATAATAAGCCAAGGAGAGTTTTTTTAACCTGAATAAGCTCCATAAAAAAATCCAGGACAGAAGATTTCTATGTAGTAGAAATACTAAAAGAAACGGAGAAAGTCACAAAATGCAATATATTCACACGCATTTTTCCAGTTCAAAGATATTCGATCCTGATCAATTTTGCATAATGAATTATGGAATACGACAATTAGCGATCAAAGATTATGTAACTCATCGGCATAACACGCAGAACACAATAAGTAAACAACCACTTATAAACTCATATACCTACAGTAAGTTGTACTTCTACGCAAGAAGCTGATGGTTACAATCAGGAACTACTTTTAAGGCTAAGGAGTTTCAACACACGCTTCCACTACTAACGTAGTAATGCAATTCTTTGAATTGTATCTATTCTGACTTTTCCTCCAACGCAGCTTACTGAGAATTTGTAATATCGGGATGTTCTTTAATGTTGCCAGAAGATTTAAACTGTCATAGAAAATTTCTCACACTAAGCTTGAAGTTCTGGGTTTTTCTCCCTTTCACAGCATACAACGAACACATGGCTCCTCTGTTTGGTATTGTGTCATCTGTCTTACTTATAGCTGTACAAGGTTATTTTGGCACTTGGTCGAAATCGGAACTAACATCGTCATCTTGTTTTTTCAAAACATTTCAAAAACGTTTACCAACGGCTTTCCTCTGCCATTGTGTGCCAAAAGCTTTTTGTATCACTGTATATTGCATGTTTCCTTTAGTAATATGTCATTGATTTGATTAGGTTTTATCGATGAGTGAAATCTAACGTTGAATATAAACATGGAAAATCAAGTTGCAACCTGGTCAAGGCGACTATTCCTAAGATGGACACTTTTCTACACAATTTTCCTTACTCGTTTACGGACGAATGGTGCAAATTGATTTTTCTTGACGTTCTAGAATGTTCCATTTTAATTAGACATTAGGTACATTTGCTATTCCTTCTATGTTTGAGTCTTATTATGTAATTTGTGTAATTATATTTCCGTGCGAATACCCATAAACATTTTTCTTTCTTTCTGCTATGGTCATAATGTTGGCTGTCTATATTATTTGGAAATCTGATTCTCTCGCTAGACTACTAATATAAGATCTGAGTTACATCTTTCAATATTGCTAATGTAGCAATGAAAAACACAATATCTTTACATAAACCAAGGTGTGAATGATCAAAGAAAACCTGTCTTCTATCTTAAAGCTACTGAAGAATTCTAGAAACTTCAGAACAGATATAATTTTCGCGGCAAAATAACACGGAAATTATCGAAACAGTAACGTAACTAAAAGAAAAAGACGCCATTTTATTCACGGTGTTAAATCGCTCGATGTTTATAATGGCCGTTTGACCGACATTTGCTTAACCGTAATCTTTATGAATTAACCGAATACTGACTTCTAAGAAACGACCGACTGTGCTGCATTTTGAACCACAGTTTGTTCGAGATCTTTTAATTACTTTTTTTTTTTCTTTTAATTTTAGGGACTTTTATGACGCACAGCGCATGTCAATCCCATCGTAACCTAAAACAATATAAAAAAGAGATCAATGTATCAGGGCCATAAAGTCGAACAACTTTCTTGCTTCATCTGAACTCGGTTTAGCTAGTAATCGGTGAAATGTACCTATGTCGTTCTTGTTCAATTTTAGAGTCCTATCATGAAGAAGAACATATTATATTTTTGTGAGTAAACTGATTTGCGTAAAATGAAAGGAAGTATTATCAAATATAAAACATTTCTTATATTCTACTTGACTGCCTCGTTGGTTTAGTGGTCGCAAACACGACTGCTGAGCATGAGGTTCGATTCCCGTGTCGGGCAAAGTGATATTGAGTTTCAGGAATTTCTCAGTAGGAGCCACAGAGTTTGGATTTGCGCCCGGTTGATGGCAATAGGCTCGCCCCCTATTACATGCAGCTTAAATACAACTGGCGAAATGTGTATGTACTATTAGGTACACCTCTGCCTATCCCTTCGGCGGTTACAGGACTTACAGGCGTGATGTTATATTATTGTTATACTTTCTTTTAGCATATCCATCGATCTTTTAGTTCTTGGACTACCTCAAAAATTTCTTCAATGATTACTCGATCCACTTAATACTATGATTTAGCCATTAACATATTAAATTCAAAAGCACTTCTTTTAATTTTTCATGTTGATGATGCTTTCAAACACTTCATTTAATTTCTCATTCATACACGAAGTATTTGAAAGCTCAATCAAAGCTTCTGAGAATTTTTTATTAGTGTAATTACATAGTTATTGGAAACTTTATAGTGTCAGAGTTTCCTTTACTAACATTCACACTACATTTTCAAATTGCATGCCGAAGAATACGTCGAGAATTTCAAGAGAATGAGAGATGATTTAGCTGAGAAGGAAGTGTCCTCACAGAGTTAACCTCTTCGTATGGTTAAAAAAATTACGAACTGCGCTGAACAAACTGGGTTTTTGCTCTTGGCGGAGTGGAAGGGAGTGTCAGACTTCTACCGACTAAAACCCACCCATGTTCCTTCTATGCCCTTTGTGTTCCAGGGCCGCGGTATCTCTTTCGAACAGCCCCGCAGCCAACAAATTGGGTTGAGAGCATGAGGATGATGATCATTTAAGCTAACATGTATCAAAACTTTGCAATCACAAGCACCTTGTGCCGTCCAAATGACAAACAATTACACAAGAAACCCAGATTTATTTCCGTCACTTACGACATATCGCTGATATAAACAGCAGTGTCCTCATATAAACTAAAAATAACTATTCCTGATACATTTTACAAGTAAAACCGACAACAGTTTTCCTTTATCCTGCGTTACCCAATATTTAATTGAAGAAAAACAGGTGTCGTATTTCTAAGCGCCATCTTTAATTGGGGCGGGGCTAAATTTAGAAAATTGACTTTTTAGTGTTGCTATACTCTTGTTCTGATTCACCGGCCGCTCGGGAATGTTTTAAACTATAAACGAATGAATAAATATACTGTGAATTCTTTGGTGAGCTTGTGTATTTTACATTAATATATGGGGCTGATGAGTGACGGAGATTTTACGAGTGTGTGTTTTAGGACTCGCTCTAAGTCTTTTGATTGAGCGTTTTAGGGAGTAATGAAATACGTTGATAATTGCATTTGAAACTTTACTTACGACGGAAAGGGATTGTATTATGATATACAATTCTACATATTAAAATAATTTAAGATGTATTTGAGATTCCCAAACTTGGCAGTGAAATTGCCGAATGCTAACCATAAGTTTTCTAAATAGAATAAAATAATCCAAAAGCTTATAAGCAGTAAAGTATTTTTTGGAAAACAGGATGTGTAGTACCAAACTATTTCCGTCTCTAACCATAAATACGATGACAAATTCATTCCAAAAATACAGTCCACATTCTCATCTCCGTAGAGAATTTTGCATAATCATGAATTACGCACCAGAATCCAAATAAACGTGAAAAACGGAACGGTGCATGGAATGGCGCCAAAAATCTCAGCATAAACAAACATTTATGAGACTACCCGCCGTAACACACGTGTAACAAATTCGGTGATTCGTCGCGATGTTCATACTTGTACTAATGTTACCCCATTTTAAGTTTTGAGAGCAGAATTCTGCATTTTTTAGCTTTAAATGGGAGTTATCATTACTCGATTGATTTCCGTTATAAGCTCTCATTCGACAAGGACGACTGGTCATCATCATCATTTCAGCCGAAAGACGTCCACTGCTGGACATAGGCCTCCCCCAAGTGTCGCCACATTGACCGGTCCCGTGCGACTCGCATCCAGCGGATCCCTGCAACCTTCACCACGTCATCGGTCCACCTAGTGGGAGGCCTTCCAACGCAGCGTCTTCCGGTTCGCGGTCGCCACTCCAGAACTTTTCGGCCCCATCGGCCATCCGTTCTGCGAGCAATGTGCCCTGCCCACTGCCAATTAAGTTTGGCTATTCTTCGGGCTACGTCGGTAACCTTGGTTCTCTTGCGAATGTCCTCAACACGACTGGTAATAAATAGTATTTGCTAATGGTGTTCATCTTTGCTCAGAAGCCAAACTTGAGCTAAAAATTAGAAATATCAGCAAATACCTAGCCTTTGCTTTGAGTAGCATCTTCATCCAGAAGATACTAAAACTAAATAAAAAGCAATAGCCTCCATGTAAGGCTCTATGACAAACGGAACGACACGACCCACAGACTGACACGATTAAGTTATAAGGGTTCTGTCTTTGCTATTTGTATATAGACTCCTAAAAAACTATAGGTAGGTCTTGGGTGATAGTCAAATAACCTCACTTAGCGACACATAATAAAATACCAATAATAAATCTACAATTTGTGACTCTGCTTAGGCTGCCATCAGACGGACTGCATCTTAGCAACCGCGCGCAGTCAATATATTCAACTGGTGTATTCAACTGGTGTATTCAACGGACCAGTTGAATATATCGACTGCGCGCGGTTGCTAAGATGCAGTCCGTCTGATGGCAGCGTTACCTCAATAATACAAAAGTGTAACAAACTTGATTAAAATATCACATCATAATTATAGTTAGAACAATTCACAACGTAGTATACGTTCAAGTAAAATCAAGAAAATTAAAATAAATGTCAATGGTTAGTAATTTATTTATTATTTATTTATTTATTGGATCTCCAACAGAAACTACACAATTACATGCAAGTATACATTAAACAGGGACAAGTACAAGTGTGCGCTTCCAATTATAGGAGACCACATCATTCACTTATAATCTAGGTGCATACACTAAATTTGACAAGGTTAAAAATATAAACAAATCCAAATACGTTACACGAAAATCATACTAAGGAAACAAGGTGAATTACATAAAAGATGAACTATAATAATAGTGGAAATGAAAAATAAGAGAAAAAATAATAATAATAGTAATCATACAACAACAAAATATTACGACTTGGGTATTGTGACATTTAAGTATATCAATGTAATAGCTATGTAATTGAATGTTATATGTTAATTATGGTTAGGTCAAGAAGTCATTACTTACATGAACCAGGTGTCTTCTCTAGCGTTGGCTCGAATTGAGCAATAAAAGCTCATGACGGTAAAACTATTTGACGTTCAGCAGCGTTGGTACCGCGGCTGGGGTCTCGGGTGATAGGATAGACGTAGAGAGCATTCTACGTTCATGAATCTCTATGCTAGACCCTCTTTGTTCGGCATTCATATGTATTCCTCAAACCAGGCTTTCTGATATGAAGCCAAAATTGTACTGTTGACTAGCCTCCTGTATGTCTTGTCATAGACAGACGCAACATCTCTGATGCATCCATCACCCACAGCCCCACCCACTTTACTATGAAGTCAGTGGAATTTCTTGAAAATAAATGTCGTCAGTTAGGGAAATTGGTAGCGGAGCCTTGGGTTGACTGGATCAACATACTTCTTTCGTATGGTCCTTCGGGCAGGATCTTTCAATGCACCCCTGTTTCTGTTACATGATAAGTTCTTTGTTCTGTATGTGGAGTTCACACTACGTTTTGTCATATTCAGACAGCATCCTTGCTGATACATCTTTTACACTGTCTTCCCAAAATCAAGGTTTCTACTTGTCATATGACATTTGCTTCGTCATATTCAGACACAACACCCCTTGCATCATTCTTCCGTCACCCACTTTTCTGCCAACCCGGTGACGGACAAATGACCCACATCATGCGTAATACTCCAATTTTGCTACACCAACTAATCGATATCTTTACTAAAATCTTACGTATAAATATCATATGTTTTAGTGAATTACTCTCAGTTACTCGAAAGCGTCCGAGAGAGCAAGTTAGAGAGGAATTTGTTGAAAAAACAGTGAATTGTGTTTTTAATCTTCAATTTATCTTTTGTTCGTCAGTCAGTGGTTTTGTTTTAGTGTGATATATTGTGACGAGGATTAAACGAAGATGCTTATCATGGCTCCGGTGTCTTTTGGTAATTGTGCATTAACTTATTAATTGATCTTGGAAAGCGTATGAAGTGTAAAGATTTGGTCTTCGTTGATCGCTCCATTTTGCTGTTCAAATTCTAGTAACCCATTGGAAAGTGAAGTTTTAGAGGCATATTTTAAAAGTGTCATCGTGATATATGGGTGTAGTTTTAGATGGTTTCCCCTGGTAGAATTATGAATCTCTCTTTCTCTGTGTTCTAAGGTTTTAAGCCCCACTTCATAATCATTGGCATTCATGCGCCAACCAACGCCATTTCCAGTTTCCGAAGTCAATATTTGACCCCATCAACTTCTATAATACTTCCTAGTCACACTACTCACACACAACATGTCATAGGTATTAAAGAGAAATCTCCCAAAATAGACAACAATAACAACATAACAAACCATTCAATTACCCATCCGTTGACGGATCCCAGACATTCGCGTGACTCCGCGATGGGGCATTAGAAACCTGCCCGTCGCGCTTGGAGGCTCTTACTACCTGTTAATGAGTTAATTTCATTCCCAGATTAATATGTTTTTAATTCCGTATGTTATCACGATAAGTGACGTGTGAGTTTTGCGTGTTATTTATCGGTTTGAAGCTTTGTTTGTATTTTTGCCATCATCATTCTCCTGACATCATCACAATTTATTTGGGGTCGGCGCAGCATGTCTTCTTCTTCCATACTTCTCTATTACTCGTCATCTCAGCAGACACCTCCTTTCTAGCCATATCATCTAAGATTTGTCACTTTATAAGCAAATATGTAGTAGTTGCTTGTTGGTTCATCATCATATCAGCCCGGGATCACCCGCTGCCACACTTCCCGGTACTGTGCGTCCCTTATCCAGGTGTTTCCCGCGACTTTCACGATATCGTCGACCCAACGAGCTTTAGGACGGCCCTGGTTTCTTTGGCCTAACCTTAGCCACCACTCGGTCAAATCCTTGCTTCATCGGCTTGTTAGTTACTGTTTCGTAAATGCTTAGAATTTTCAGCTCGTAATGTCGGGAGGTTCCGTATGTACGTGACTCGACTAAACGTGCTTTAGTCGAGTAGATGGCTTCTTTCTAAGCTGCCAGATAGCTTCTTGACACAATTTTTCGACTCTTGAAGCATCCCTGTGCCAGGAAAAGTGGCAAATCCTTAGTGAAATTGCAAGGCAATCTGTTTCTGTTGCATTTTCATTGTAGATGGTTGTTGAATGGTGCTTTTGTGAGCCAAGTCGCTATACCTAGCCCCTTTATAAATACGAGATGATGAGTTAAGTACAGACGTATTTTAACTTTAGAAAATTGTAGGCATCTGAAGGTTATCAATCAATCAATCATTTTATTATCAGGCAACTGAGGCCCATAGATAAAAATACACAAAATAATCTTATAAAATAATAAATTAATACATATAAAAAACAACCTTATTTAACTAAAACTAGACACGAATCGTTGACGGCGTCGCGTTCTGCTGCGTAACCGTCCTCGGAATCGTCGGTATACGACACCTTTCGGCCAAAAGTCCTCTTTCAAGAAGGTCTGCAGATGGTGAGTTGGAGCTCGAACCACGAACGACTTGAAGTTGATGTTGTGGCGCGATTCCAACCTTACGACCCTCAGAGTCCAGTTGGTTATGATGCTGGCTGTAACTTAACTCCGTGTTTATTAATTGGAATGTCATTATTATTATTATTTATTTTTGTGTTATTATTATTATTAATAAATAGGAAGGTAGGTATGCTAGGTGTAACTAAAGTTGGGAAAGGTTCTTAAAAAAAATATCTCGAAATCCGAGATAAAAGATCTCGCTAAAAAAAAAACAAAATGACCTCATTGCTAAATCTAGCCAAAGTTAAGGTTAACAATGTCATTAGCTAAGGTCTATTTCCGAAACATAATTGCGAAGAAATGCTAATGTGTTTCGCTAAAATAAATAGTAGGTACTTGTACTGCTTTCTCTGCTAACATTACTCACTGGCAATTTGAATATTTATGACTAAAAAAAGGTGCGTCACTTTTTTTGCCATACAAAAATTTTGTTAAACTTTTTGTTAATTACCTTGCAATTTAATATTTGTGTTAATCGTAAGAGTTTTGCTTTCGTTACCGATTATTTTCTGTTAAAAATGCTGCCCAAGTTTTCGGTATATACGATTAATGATGTGTGTTATGGCCGTATTCATATATCATCATCAATTGAATTTCCCTTAGGCAAGAAACTTGAATTTTCTATGGTTTTAACGGTATTGACTTCTATTAGATTTCCAACAATTAAGATTCACTTCAATTCATACTAATATATTTTGATACAACCCAACTTGCGACATGCCAGACGTACTTTAATTTCACTAAATAATGTACCTATCTTAGAAAAGACCTTGACTTCGAGAGTTTGTAAAAAAAATAGTGGCACAGTGCCACAAATTATAACTAATACAAATAAGTTTATTTATACAGTTCACACAAAAAAAAGGTTTAATGTAATGTATGGAGCCTCCTTTGAGCAAATAATGAAAGAAAGAAAATATATTTATTTGCCGCAGGGACATGACGTGCATCACATAAAATTACAAAAAAAAAATAACAAAACACAAATAAAACAATAAACTATAAATTCAACAGGACGGAACAAAAAAAGAAAAAAATTAACAGCTTGTACGTCGTGACTGCGACAAGCAGGTTACCACTCAGCATGATGCTGTGCTATGGGGGGCCCACAACACAATGCTGGTTTTCAGCCTTTGTTAGGAGACTGCTCATCCAAAGTAGAGCAAAATTACTTGAAACTCGATTGCAAACTACCTCACCACATTTAAGATAACTAGTTATATCGAGCTAAATAATAACAGCCGCTTGGGTCGATCTTTAGGTTAAGGCTTGCTTGTCTAGGTTGGTCTGTGGATGGGTGGACAACCATTACATACCGAGTTTCTTCCGTAAATCGGAAAGCACGTTAAGCCGTTGGTCCCGGCTGTCATTTATAGATTTTTGACAGTCGTTACATCTAGTCAGTGGCCCAAAGAGTCTGACAACCAGGGGTATCGTATTACCCAGTACTAACTGGGTTGTGGAGGTCAGATAGGCAGTCGCTCCATGTAAAATACTGGTATTCAGCTGCATCCGGTTAGACTGGAAGCCGACCCCAACATAGTTGGGAAAAGGCTAGGCAGATGATGAGTAATATCGAGTTACAAAACTCCAAACTCAACTCGAAAGACGTATCACTAAATTTTACTTTATCTTCCATTCCAGAGCACAAAGTAATGGCACTAGCTACGGCGTCAGCGACCATGGAGTCGTCCTCCTCCCTCATCCAGACGGAATCGAGGGTGCAGAGGAGCTACCAGGAGGTCCAGGTCTCGGAGCAGCGGACGGTCAAGAAGAAGACCAAGTCCAGGAGGCATAAGGATGAGGGGACCATATCGGTGGTAAGTTCTTCCAAGAATACGTTTTTAAGATTATATGGAACTCTTCAATCATCATTCTTCTGCCCTTGTCCCAATTTATTTGCGGTCAGCGCAGCATGTCTTCTTCTTCTATGCTTCTCTGTTACTCGTCATCTTAGCAGTCACCTCCTTTCTAGCCATATCATCCTTCAAACAATCCACCCAACGTTTCATTGATCTTCCTCTACTCTTATAGCTATCAACATTTAAACCCAAAACTAGGACTGTATGAAGCTAGAACCAATTTTTACATAGGGAGACTGGTAATTAGTCACCGATATTTAAACACGTGATTGTACTCATGATAACAAACAACTTTCCCAAAGAAACATTTTTTTTTTAATACTTATTCACTTTTATCACAATAATATGTCTGTGACCTATCAGCTGTTAACCGCATGACGCCGTTCTGTCTCATTATTATCGTACCGTGCAACAATGGGTAGGCAGAGCACCCGCGCGGCTCGCAAGCCCGCTCTGTTGCTCCGTTGTTGTGTTATTGTGATAAAAGTGAATGAGTATTAAAAAAAGTGTTTCTTTGGGAAAGTTGTTTGTTAGTACAATCACGTGTTTAAGTATCGGTCACTAATTACCAGTCACCCTATATATCCGACCCGTTATGACGTTTTTTAATCAACGCAAATCATACTCAAACATTTTACAAGTTAGAAGCCATGACGCGAATTTACCTTTGTGGTCAGTTTACAATTCTGGGTGGGTCACATTGTCACAACCTAATACATTTAAATATACAAGGGACAAAGCGAACAATATCGCAATCACCTTGCAAACCTACCACACTGGTTAGCGTCCGTAAAAGTGTAACTTGTCGAACTCGGCAATTATTATATGTCCTCACTGAGGCATAAGATCACTTTTTTTATATAAATCTATATCTTCCGTCACAATAACACGACACTCTTTCATAAACACAAAAACAAGAATTTTGCTTCATGGATATGTTAGAGAGCCTATGAGTTGTGATCGTTCAATGTGGTTGCCTCAGCAATCTCTTACTTCAATGTTTAGCCTAAACGAGAAGAGACAGCATATCCGTTAAGAACTGACTTTCAAAAATGCGGGAACCCTAGACCACTTGTTCTTAACGCTCATCACTCATCCACAGCCCGACTTCATCCACTGCTGGATATAGACCTCTCTTTGCTTGTGCCAGCTCCACGTTCTTGTGCCAGCCTCATCCAGGATATTCTTAACACTCAACCTTTCTTCTATTTCAGTCAAAAAGTTCAGAGAAGCTGTTCAAGAAGATGAAAGCGGCGACAGACACGGACTCGATCCCGCAGTGTGAGAAGTGCTCGCGGCCCGTGTACGCCATGGAGCGCATCAAGGCGGAGAAGAGGATCTGGCACAAGGAGTGCTTCCGGTGCATCCAGTGTAACAAGCAGCTCACGTTAGTATAGTTTACTTCTGTTCTTTTGGGACAAGCCCACGACCATATTCACAGCTGCAACTCCTGATAGCCAGAATCCATAGTGGCGATCACCAGGAAAACGTCGAGGCTAGTCCTGGAGACATTATTCAACCGTCTTGGATCTTGCAATGAAATTTATGAAAAAAAACAGCGGAAGAGTAGAAAAAAACATAATTTCCTACGTATTGTTGAATCTGTAGTACAGTCCAGTTAGAGGTCCTCCTGGAACGGTTCTTCTAGGATATTCTACCAGCTACCAAACACAAACATATTCCTGCTGCTAAACTTGGGTTTGAAGGAAAAGTGCTAGGGAAACATATAATCTGATTGAGGTAATTTTAGTGCTTATAAAAAATAGTCATGTTCCTTGGCACACTATCGTTAAGCCGATGGTCCTGAGCCACCGGAATACGAGAGTGTAGGAACAGAGAGTGCACACATTTGTGCACTAAATCATCTCCTGCGTACTTGTCTAGTTTCTGTTGATACTGACCACCATGACCAAAATCCGGTCGGGAGCATAATTATACTACACGACAAAATCTTTTCTCCGCATACTTACTATTTATTTGTTTTTTGTTACAGAGTGGAGACTTACCAGAGTGATCACACGACGTTGTACTGCAAGCCGCACTTTAAGCATCTGTTCGAGCCCAAACCAGTGGATGACGAAGACGTCACGGACGGTAGTTTTTAATTCAATACCAAGCTCAAAGCCCACTGCAAGTAAAAACTATCCCAAAGTTTAGTTTTCGAAAGGATACATTAAGCCTCGCATTCGAAGAAAGCGAATAGCCGCTCGGATCGAGCTTTAGCTAAAGCCGTACTTGCCTAGGTTGCTCTGTGGATGGGTGACCACCACAGAGCATCAATATAATACTGGTGACCACCCTTTACATACCGAGTTTCCACCGTGCCCCGGAAAGCACGTTAAGCCGTTGGTCCCGGCTGTCATTTGTAGATCTTTGACAGTCGTTACAGGTAGCCAGTGGCCCAAAAAGTCTCAGTCAGTCAGTAGTCTTACCAAGGGGTATCGTATTACCTATTATGTACTAACTGGGTTGTGGAGATCAGATAGGCAGTCGCTCCATGTAAAATACTGGTATTCAACTGCATCCGGTTAGACCCCATTCAAAGTTTTTCATTTACGGTCAAAGAGGTTTTAAAATATAAAAAAAATGAAAATATAATTCATGTCTCATGAAACCTTGAAGTAAAATGCTATAATTGCCACTTTTGACGCGACACACTAGAACTAGACGAGCGAGCAGTTGACTCTTGCAAGTAGATTACTATTATGTTCGCGTTGTCTCGTCTATTATTAATAAATATATTTAAATGTCTTCATTTATTGTTAAGTACATGGGCTCGCTGGTGTTATTTTTGGCAACCAATCACAACAGAAAGTATTAGATTTGACAGTGTAAACAAGTTTCTATAAAACCAAAACCGCTTTCTTTTTTACGAAGATCAATTAATTAACTATTTATGTTTTCCATCACAGCAGCTGTCCCCAAAAAGCATCAGATGATCATCTGCGAGAGCAATCCGGTCGAGTTGCCGCCAGATGTCGTTAGAGGTTCGTAACAGTTTCCCATTCTTACTAATAGATGGCGCTGTTTATCTAAATATTGCGCCAGCGTCGTTCATTGAATACTGATTATTTTTAATAAACGATTGTTATCCAATCAAAAAACCACTATTTGCCTGGATTAATCGCCTTTCTCACCCGTCCATTAAATGTTTGAACATTATACCTAAGAAACTTCTGGTACTATTCATTGCGAAAACGTATGTATAATAGGATTTTTCCACGATAACTTGTATAAAGACTTTTTGTCGCTACAATGCACCTTGCATGAAGTCTTAAAAATTACTAAGATATAAGATTATATTGTAAGCTACCACATAAAAACATTACCCTCCTTCTGGCTCCGTCAGATAAAAAGGCCGTATTTAAGGCCAAAGACTAGAATATTTATACCATGATTTTTGTCATAAAACCTTGGAAAAAAATACGTCTGTCAAGACTGTCAAAAAACAGAACAGTTGTCAATGACGATAAAATAGTAAAATCTGAAGAATATCAAAGAGATATATTTTTCGTCAACAATCGCGATTCAAATTCAGTGGCTTTTGTGTATTAGAGCCCGTAAATCTTCTCTCAACTCAAACATAATTAATAATCCTTGTTTACTCCAACAGCATCAGACAAACCAGATCTTGGATTAGAAGAGCTCTCCCAGCTAGACGTGAAGTCTCGCTTCGAGGTGTTCGAGCGTAAATCCCACGCGCCTGAAGAGCCCCTGCCGCAGGAGCCACGAGCCCCGAGGGAGAAGACCGCGGCTATCCTGTCCAAACTTGCCAAGTGAGTCATCGTTATGTTGGGTTTGGATCCAGACTAACCTGATGCAGCTGAATACCAGTATTTCACGAGGAGCTACTGTCTATTTATACGTCAATCGAAAAATCGTGAAGAACCTTACATGTCAAGACGGCACGGTTGGCACAGTGGCTGAGCGATTGACTGCTGCGCTTCGTGTCGCGGGTTCGATTCCTGCACGGAACAAATATTTGTATGGCCTACAGGTAGTTGTTCCGGGTCTGGCTGTTTGTGTATGTGAATTTAAATGTTTGTAAACGCACCCACGATACAGGAGAAATTCCTAGTGTGAGGCAACGTATTTTTAAAAAAAAAAAACAGCACTAAACATTCTAAGACATGACATCCACCAAGCCACGTTGCTCGCGTGGTGAATTAGAAATGACCCACTACCTCTCACAGACAGGCCGTGTATCCCAGCAGTGGGAACGACGACATGCGACATATCGAACTAGCTGTTGCCCGCGACCTTCGTTCGCGTGAAATTATTATAAAAAAATATTACTTCCCTTTTTGAATCGAATTTTAGTTACTCCATATGACATCAGTTATCTGCCAGTAAAAGTTCCGTCAAAATCGGACCAGCCGTTTCTGAAATTAGCCGTTTGAAACGGATTTTGTTAAAATTTCAACGGTTTTTTTTTCTAAAATAAAAGTAGCCGTGTTAGACCTTATAACATCGGCTATCTACCAGTAAAAGTACTGTCATAATCGGTCCAACCGTTTTGGAGATTAGTCGGAACATACAGACAGACAGACAAAAATTAAAAAAAATGTGTTTTTGTTATAAGTATTGTATATACTTTCATATGCATTCAGTAAAAATCTGTTATTTGGGTATTACAAACAGACACTTCAATTTCATTTATTTGTATAGATACCTATCTGACCTGGAACATTGATATATTAATATATCAATGATCTGGAATGATTAAAGTGTCAAAATCTTTACCTTTATTAGGCCCGTCCTCCACCAAAGCGTAAAAGAGCGGAGCAGAGAGATGTGGATGAGGAGATAACAGGAAAGACAAGAGACGCGTTGTAGATTTCAACCAATGCTATTGGTTGATTTTTGCAAGTCTCTCCCCGTGCCTAAGCGTGTTACGCAATACCCCGCAGATCGTCACCCTTTTTTTTTTTTTTTTGGATGCGAAATCGTCACATGCCCCCCCCCCCCCCCCGCTCTGGGCGGAGTGGAAGGGAGTGTCAGACTTGTACTGACTAAGACCCATCCATGTTCCTTCTTTGCCCTTTGTGTTCCAGGGCCACGGTATCTCTTTCGAACAGTCCCGCAGCCCAGATCGTCACAATTACTTCACCATCTGTATCCTCTGTCAAAACATAATCAGCCTACAATGTTCCCACAGTTAGGCCAAAAACCTCCTCTTAGTCAGTAGGAGTTAGTCGTAATCCACCACGCGGGCCCAGAGCGGGTTGTGTACCATTCAAAAATAAACTATAAGAATACAGTATCATGAATCATACACGCATAATAGTCTTTTCGTGTCAATTCGTAAACATCACGTGATTTTTTTATTTTTACCAGTCGTAAAAGTCGAATAAATAATAATAAACTACACTGCGTCTGAATCGACTTTTTCTGTGTGCCTACAACATTTTTTGTTTTCAATTTTTTCCACGTATGATAGATAACTTATGTACAATGTACAAATGACAGCCGGGACCAACGGCTTAATGTACTTTCCGAGGCACGGAGAAAACTCGGTATGTAATGGGTGGTCAACCATCCACAGACCAACCTATGCAAGTACGGCTTAACCTAAAGATCGATCCGAGCGGCTGTTATTATTTAGCCACGAGCTCCTCAGCTACAATCCAAATATTTTTTTTTTTTTTTAAATTCTGTATGGGCTTACTCTTGACCTCAATCTAGTCCAAGGACAGAGATGAGGTCGACGATGGAACGAGCTAACCCAAAAGAAGCCTATTAACTCGCGATTTAAATAGAATGGGGTCATATGAACTTGGAAACACCGACGTAGGCAGGGAATTCCACTCCTTGGCTGTGCGCATAATAAATGATGTAGCAAAGCGCTTCGTGCGAATGTGTGGAACATCGACAAGGTATGGGTGATAACCTGCAGTACGTCTGGACTCCCGATGGAAGAAAGGAGATGGTGGAATGAGTTCGTGGAGCTCTTGAGCACACTCACCGAAGTACAATCTGTAAAAGACCGACAAACATGCAACTTTGCGCCGATGGGCCAGGCTATGAAGCCTGGTACTAACCAGCTTATCGTCACCAATGAGCCTCTTGGCTCTGCGCTCAATAGAATCGAGTGTGGCTAATTGGTATTTGGCTGAGCCATCCCAAAGGTGACAGCAATACTCCATGCCGGACCGAACTTGAGCTTTATATAAAACTAAAAGCTGTCCAGGCTTGAAGTAACGCTTAACCTTGTTTAGGATACCCAGCTTTTTTGCCGCAGTTTGGGCTTTCGACTCAATGTAGGCACCGAAGTTCAGATTCGCACTCAACTTCGCACCAAGAAGCTTGAGGCTGTCGGTGACTGGTACAGATGTACCCCGGAAAGTAGGAGCCAGATTGAACGGACTCCCAAATATGACGTAGAAATGCAATACAAGTAAATAAGATTTACTATCTTCCAAAACGAATACTCATCTATCACAAAAATGCAACAAAACATATTTTCCTCTCAGAATTTTCGTAATGCAATTATGACAGTCTACGAAACTGCCTCGTTGGTCTAGTGGTCGCAAGCGCGACTACTGAGCATGAGATCCTGGGTTCGATTCTCTACTCGGGCAAAGTGTTATTGCGTTTTTCCATCAGGAATCGGAGCCTGGATTGTGCCCAATTTATGGCAATAGGCTCGCCCCCTATTACGACGTTAAACATAACTGGCGAAATGTGGGTGTACTTGTTAGATACACCTGTGCCTAACCCTTCGGGGATTACAGGCGTGATGTTATATTATGTTAATTAAGAAAGTATCAAAATGATTCACTCCTTCATCTCTTCTTGTGTCAGCGGTTAGTTTAGTTCGGTATCTATAACCAAAATATTACGTATTTAAAACACAAAGAAACAAAATAAAAAATACTTTCACCTATCATTAAAAAAGCAAAAACAATTTTCTCCACAAATCGACAAAATATAAATAAGAAAGTATCAAAATGATTCAGTCCTCGTCTCCCGCTTGCGTCAGCGCGGTTAGTTTCAGATGTTCTATTTCTGATCGCCATGAGAACCGCCGTTCGGTACAAATGTTCCCTAAGGCGCGCGAGGGAGCGACTGTGTCGATGTGTTACGCGTACATTGACGCTTGTAAAGGAGAATATTGGTTTTATGAACGAGAACTAAAAAAACTAAAATGCAATTTTATTTTCTTTCAAAATCGAAGTCATGGTTCCTTTGACTACTTTGGTATATTAATCATAGTTTCGGAGTTGGTTGGTACAACTCGATTCCTACCGGATTCCCTTTGAAAAATAGCACAGTCAGTATTCTATAGACAAATAATACAACATTAGTTTTAGTATATGCGAAACCTGAAACACGTGTTGAGTATTTTTATGTAAAGAATCTACGTACAAAATTTCAAAACTGTATCATGCGAAATCACAAAGTTATAAGCTTATCCTGTTACCTGGTTGGTTGTCCGCATAAAAGCGTGGTCACCACGCAACGCGCCCGCGCGCGGGCCTCCAGCGTCGTCTTGAGCTCATTGATAAACATAATTTGGCAGTAGGTACCTAAATTATTGCTATAGGTACTTAATGTCGCTCGGTGTCCAACTTGTAACTTTTTTTTAAATATTTTTGGGACAAAATATAACATGGTTTAAAAATGATTGGAATCGATTCAGTTACTTATTCTGAACAAACTATATTCAGGTTTCGCAGATACTAAAAATAATGTTGTATAATCACATTAAAGTTATGTACTCCGGCTTACCTCTTACAATAATTGACCCTTTGCTACTGCCAAGTAGTGATAGCCTAGTGGTGTGACCGTCGGACTGCCAAGTCATAGATCTCAAGTTCGAACCCAAGACACGCACCTCTAATTTTTCGGATTCACGTGCGTATTGCATAATTATCACTTGCTTCGGTGAAGAAAACCGTCGTGAGCAAACCAACATGCCAGAGAGATGTTTCTCGACGGCATGTAAAGCCGATAAAAACTCTGACACCAGTTTAGACACTTACCACACGATAAAGAAGTCTCATCCCAAGAATCATATACTGTATATACTGATTTATCTAAAGCCAGTTGATTAAGGCTTTGCTGCAATGCGAAAATTCACATTTTATTTTATTGTCTACAACTGTACATCATTTTAAGGTTTTGTCAAAGACTTTTAACAAACAAAAAGTCTAGTACCAGCCTGGATAAGAACTTAAGCTACTTCTCATCCTGGACATAATCATACTAATATTATAAAGGCGAAAGTTTGTATGTGTGTATGTTTGTTACTCCTTCACACTCAAACGGCTTAACAGATTTGGATGAAATTTAGCACACAGATAGTTTATAACCTGGATTAACACATAGGCTACTTTTTATCCCGGTAGTATGATCCCGTGGGACAATTATCGTACTACGCGAATCCACGTGGGCGAACCCGCGGGCATAAGCTAGTTATGTATATTTTTTTAATGAAAGACAAAATACACGCAGAATACATTTCGGGCAACTACTTATATTATAATTACTAAAGTAACTCGGTCTCTTTGTTACCTTTCGTACCTTAACAGCTGAACAGATTTCGATAACGTTTTGCATACAAGTAGACCATAACCTAAATAATCTTCCCTGTAGATACATCGGTCAATGTATTCTTAACCAATCAATATAATCAAACTACTCAACACACTACACCGAAGATTTTTTCAGCAACCAGCATGTTCCACAGGCTTTTTTATAACGGCAGACTATTCTGCATCTGATCTGCACCTTACACCATCATTATAAGGGTGAATATTCTCTGTTTTTGATCTAAAGTTAATTTGGTAATGATATAGAAAACTGATGGCTATCACATTGTGCGCGGTGTTCTGTGAAAGACGAACGAAAATATGGTTTATAATTAATTTCAAAGAGATTCTAAAGTGATCGTGAATTTCGTGTGGTGAACAGTTTTTTGTGTTTCGTCGGGGTTTTTGTGTGTGCTAGTTTTGACGTTATGTACAGGTATTTTAATGTTTTTTTGTGACCGTCTTTTACGCTTGTAATATTAAATTGATTAGGCAGGAATAAACTTAGGTACTATGGCAGAGTATTTTTTTTTGCATATAGGTGTTAAAAAATTCTTATATGTATATTGTTGCACACAAAATACAAATTGCAATAATGTTTATGTCTTACAGCAAACCTTATTTCGATTGCGAGATTTGCAGTAAAAATGTTGTAGATAAGAATAATGAGGACGAACTTTAATATATCATAACATCACGCCTTTAATCCCCGAAGGGTTAGGTAGGGGATGAACTATATGGTACACTCATGTCTCGCCGTTGAACTCATGTTTCAGTTACAGTTTAATTGTTATGTAGAACTCATCCGACTTAACTTTTTGGACATTTCATGCTTCTTCGTCTCCTTTGCGTGTCGATGGACTCAAATAATACCCGAACTGCATATAGCCACCTGCACAGCTCTTTCGTTGGCTTCCTTTAAATCCTGGAATGTGCAGGACGGGCAAGAAAGGAGGTAGGGCATATCCTGCAGAGGGGCTCCACACTGGCATTGTATTTGGGACGGGTCGATGATACCCCATTTGGCCAGATTATTTCTACAGCGGCCAATATTTTCGTTCTCATGAGATACACTTGATATGAAAATAGATCAGAAGCCAAGGACGGAGCGGGAATTAGTGTGCACCGGACTAGATTAAAATACAGTACCATGTAATGAATCATGAATTTTTGGGAAATTATTTTTATTTCCCACAATACTCGTTACTTGTTACTTTCAGCTTTTTCATAATATTAAAAGAATATATACTTAATCATTTCAAAACTCAAATTGCCAATGTTGGTCTCAAGGCTTCCAAGTTCAAATGGAACTGGGCTGGCCACATCTGTCGCATGCCAGAGGAGTTATGGGCTAAAGTAACCACACGATGGGTCCCAAACAGGAGGAGGACGACCGAGGAGATGGCGGGACGACCTCAACTCTTTTGACAAGGATTGGCGAATAAATAATAGTTATGGATAGGAATAAATGGAAGGAGGGAAGGGAGGCCTTTGCCCTGCAGTGGAACACAAATGAATAATAATAATTTGTGTGAGTACAGCAGTCATTGTACCGATAGTCGTGTCGACCAATGGCTTAATAGCCAATAGCCTGGACCAACATGTGGAGAGGCTCTCGGCTGGCAGCTGGATCAAGGCCTTGATTCAGAAAGCAGTACTTCTGGACACGGCACGTACCGTTAGGAGGATCTCTCAAGAGCCCTGACCACCGGTAGCTCGGACCATGTTCCCGATGCCGGTGGGCTACTATTTTCTATATTTTTTAATGTTTTTTTATAATTTTTGTTAATAAAAATGATAATATGTTAGAAACATGAATAAAGGAAATAATAATCATTTGCTGAGCTTTCCCAACTTTTGTGTCATCGTCTTCCAGTCTAACTGGATTTACCAGTATTTTACATGGAGTGACTGCCTTTCTAATCTAAACAACCCACCCAGGGGCAGCACGATACCCTTTGGTAAGACTGGTGGTCAGTCTTTTGGGCTTCTGACTCTTGACCTATATTTTTTTTGGTTTATCACATTATTTGTGGTTTACCCCTCCGCAGGTGAAGGCCTCCTCCAAAGAAGCCCATCTCTATCTTGGGCTACTTATAGCCAGTGTGGGCCAGCCGTCTTTCTAACGTAATCATCTCATCTCATGAGGAGCTTCCTTTATGAAGTTCA
Source organism: Noctua fimbriata (assembly GCA_905163415.1). Classification (NCBI taxonomy): domain Eukaryota; kingdom Metazoa; phylum Arthropoda; class Insecta; order Lepidoptera; family Noctuidae; genus Noctua; species Noctua fimbriata. The sequence continues at coordinate 10,382,119 of LR990946.1, forward strand.
CCTTCTGGGCGGCTATGTGTACTTTATCTAACTGTAATTAAAATCTAACCGCTCAATGTCTCGTCTACTCAGGTTCAAAGCGAAGGGCATGGACGTGGGCGTGTCTGATGACTACCTGAACGGCGTCCCCATCGAACAGAGCTCCAGCGAGCCGGAGGAAGATGAGGATGGTGAGTTTTATTTTCTTGTTATCTCTATGAGTTTTTAAAGTCTTCAAATTAATTTCTACACTAACACATATTTTTAGTTCAAAAGTGAGAAAACAGTAATTAATACTTATACTCATTGATATGCATGGCAGCTTATCAATCTTACAACGGCTAGCCAGATGATGGAAATTGGATATACACTATTAATGGAGATATTTTTAGTTAAATAATTTAGATTAGGAGAATTAAAAATCATTTATTGAATTAGCCGAGATAAATAGTCGATATGTAATTTTTCTGCCAAAAGTTATAAAAAGCGACTACGACGACGATTTAAGCTTTTATATACTATTAAAAAACTATACATGGGATTGAAAAACTGTATTTTTTGAAGAATTAAACTTAAAAGTAAAATATTTCTTTCTTTCTCTCCACTCACAGACGAAGACTCAGTCCTAAAGAAGTCCTACAAGCACACAGCGAGCCGCGAGCAGCCAGTCTCCTTCTGCAACATGAGCGAGATCGTCGGCAAGTTCGAGACAGGCCAGCATACCTCCACAGAGAGACATCGCGAGAGGAAGCAGGAGATACAGAACATACGCAGCAGACTGTTCATGGTAAGAAGCCCTCAGGCCCTCAGCTGGTCATAATCCGTCCTTGCAGGAAACCAGAGCTAACCTAGCTGCTAGCTGCTGCCTTGTTTGGTTGAAATAGATGTGGGATGAAAAGCTCATTTTATAGGTCATGCAAAATATTTATCTATCCTCTATACAACATTAGTTTTAGTATATGCGAAACCTGAAACACCTGTCGAGTATCTTTATATAAAGAATCTATGTACAAAATTTCAAAACTGTATCATGAAAAATCGCAAAGTTATAAGCTTGTTCTGTTACCTGGTTTGGCACAAAAGCGTGGTCACCACGCAACACGCCCGCGCCTGGCCTCCAGCGTCGTCTTGAGCTCATTGATAATAATAATTTGGCAGTAGGTACCTAAATTATTGCGATAGGTACTTAATGTCGCTCGGTGTCCAACTTGTAACTTTTTTAAATATTCTTGGGACAAAATATAACATGGTTTAAAAATGATTGGAATCGAATCAGTTACTTATTCTGAACAAACTATATTCAGGTTTCGCATATACTAAAAATAATGTTGTATAGTTCGCCCCTATGACATTATTTTATTTATTTGGCTCACCAACAATTGAATACACTGCTACAAGATATGAGATATATCCAATATAGTCACAGACTAGGGCTCACTAACCTCTTACAGGTAAGCACATCATGCATTACATATTATTTTGTCGTTGAGTGTAGGCAGTCAATGAAAAAAAACGTAATCTTTAAACGTAAATGGCGAAATGCGGGTGTATTGTACAGCTCTGCCAGGATCAGAACCAGGACTGACATATCTGGTGCCTAGCCAGGACGAGGCATGCTCACTTCTGCCCTTCTAACCCTTCCGAGGTTATGTTAAGACCTGAACATACGGCGGCGGATGGCTCTTGAAAATTCAATCACACGACTCAATTTCTGTTCAATAACGAAATTGTTTAACTGACAGGTTTTTTGTAGTGTGTATCAGTAGCGAAGGGTCAATTTTTGTAAGAGGTAAGCCGGAGTACATATCTTTAATGTGATTTTATTATTTGTCTATAGAATACTGACCATGTAATTTTTTAAAGGGAAGCCGGTAAGAATCGAGTTGTATAGAACTTTCGCCACTGGTGTGTATACTAATGAAATGATCGTTGTTTCAGGGCAAGCAAGCCAAGATCAAGGAGATGTACGAACAGTCAGTACTTCAGAGCGAGCAAGGTAAGAAAAGTTTCATTTCAAAATTAAAATTAAAATAAATTACAAAACTCTCAATGAGGTCAAAATTCAATTGAGTTTGTTTATACCTCCCAGATAACCTCAATTGATCCATGAGTAGAAAAAAAAAATGGTCTTTTTGACCGTTTTCGGTCACGGCCGCCAATCGGAGCGGAGACTAGCCATCGTGCAGGCGTGTGCGCAGGCACTCGTGCACTCTCTGTTCCGTCACGCTTATAGTCTGATGGGCAATCCTATAAGACCGGAGAGAGATCAGGCACACGACTAATGATGTAATACGCCTTTTACGTAATATAACAGTTTCACGGCCAGCTCTGGTCAATTTCTCGGCAAAAGTGTCGAGTGTTGATAGGTATCAATTTTGAGGCGATTAGGAGTGTTGCCAAATTACTTTGTAGTTGATGTACATAACGTATTTTGTAATATTTGTTTATTTTAGACGCCACTAATTACCCCGACATGGCTCCCGAAATGGAAGGTAATGTCTCAATTCTTTGGTCAGTGATCATTCTAGAACATCGATGGTGAAAATTTGACATGTCGCAAGGAACTTGGACGAGTTGTTGGATTTTCAACTTTATAGCCCTGAGCCGAACGTTGCAAATCCCACAATGCGGTCAATGTCCTTTACGGGATTTCAAATCTCCGGCGTCACCATGTCAATAGACGGCCATCAGTAGTTAAACATAGAAATCACGTTGAACCATGCTGTTTTTTTTTGTCAATTTGCATTTGGGGAAGCCATCTCATTACACACTACACACACATACATAAAAGCACGTTTTTTCCCCCCAAAATATGCAGAAACTTTAGAATTACATACATTGGACGACCACGTTCATTTTATTGTATCAACAGTCAAACACATGCGCAGTTTTAAGTAAATTACATTTTACTTTTTAAATCGCACCCTCTTCAAACTATTTCAGAAGTTTGGATTTGATTTTATTGCTTGGACAGTAATTTCAAAGGCTGCCGTCAAGGGGTCCGAAAAAAAAAACGTTTTTTACCGACCGACAAACGCACAAGGGAACCCTTAGTTGTGTTGCGAATTCTCATCTATTAAAGATAATTTTAAGATTAAAAGGTCCAATTAAACCCTTCATCTCATCCTCAGGTGTGACCTCAGCAGACAAGATCTCCCGCGAGATGGACGTGAACGCTGAGAAGTCGCGCGCCATCAAGCAGCGCTTCGAGAACGGAGAGGTGTTCAACGACGAGAACCAACCGCCCAAGAACCGGGAGATCGATGACAGATCACTGTTTAACGAAGGTAAGCTCATCATCATCATCTTTCAGGCAAACACCACACCCATCATTATCTGCCTACCTTTTTCCTATGTTGGGGTCGGCTGTCCGCCTAACCGGATGCTACTGAATACCATTATTTCGACCTGACCTCCACAACCCAATTAGTACTGGATAATATGACAAACATTTCGACCATGCTGACCAAAAATCATTTCCAAGGTTTGACATAGGCCTCCCCTCCTACTGCCTCAAAGTCCGGTCCAAGGCTTCACCTCTTGACATCACAAGGCGAAGGTTATGCGTAGGTTGATCGTGACGGATAATCATCATAATGTGATAGATGCAGGGTTTTGGAGTTCCATTTCCAGGCCAAAGTTTAGCAGTACAGATGACACCTTTGCCTAATGCTTTGGGAAAAGCATGCGTTTTATGATTTATTATTTATTCCAGGTATCGGCAAGAAGTCCCGCTCGATCTTCCTGGAGCTGGACGCGAACGCCAAGAGCATGCCCCCCACCTCCCCGCCGCCCGGAGACGTGCCCAAGCGGAAGGAGATCGTGAGGACACTATTTTATATTTCTTTTTTTTTCTTAAATCGAGAAATACATTCAAACAACAAAACTACATAAAAGTGTAAAAGAATACATTTGTCAACAAAAGTCTGCGAGAAAGTGAGTTGTATTTTAGCTATTGAATTGCTCTAATATACAGAAATCTAAAGTTATAAGAGCCTTTTCAAGGACTTTTCTAAACGTTTAGTTGACTCTTCCCGTGACCCAAGGGCTGGCTTCTACCTTGGCCAAAGGCTTAGCGTTGCCATACAACGTGGCAACGCCGCCAGTCTTTTGGGTACATTACCAGTTGACTACGTTGAGGAGGAGTTTTTTGACGCCATTTTTTAAGTTTATTTTTAAGTTAGTTAGTTAATATAGGTTATTTTAATTTATTAATGTATATAATATTTACTATGAATTAAATATTAATAAAGACAAAAGTTTAATAAAAGCCATAGAAACTTATATTCTATTCTAGTCTCTTTCACAGATGATTTCGTTACGAGAATCCACACAATTTCTACCCAAAAAACCCTATTATTTAATACATAAATATAACAAACCCTTTTCTTTCCCCCAGCCATTCATCCCCAAGGACGTGGTCCGCGCGGCCGACAAGTTGGAAGACGTGAAGATCGAGACGTCCGACATATCGGACCGCTTCAAGTTCTTCGAGACGTACAAGCCCAAGAGTGAGCGCAAGGAGTTCCGTATGACGCCGCCCAGGCAGACACAGGTACATGTTTTTAGGTTTTGTCTTGCTACAGAATTGTATGTAATCAAGTTCCTCTATCTGAAAAGTAGATATTGTTTGCCTACTTCGCATTTGATCTTGACAAACCTACCTTAGACTTTTGTTACCTTGGTATCTTGACAAAAATAAGATGTCTGATCTAAAGAAGATCCGGGTGATCTGTATTCAGGACCCTCCTACCTCAGACATCTTTCTCCATCTTAATGTCGAGATAAATAAAGATTTATGAGTATGAAGATGTGGTCCTGGAGAGTATGAAATATGACTGAAGATGTAAACACTAGGAACACCTGTACAGATGTATATATCCTCAGTCATGTTCATACGATAATATAGACCTATCTTATGAAATTATCGTATTACCTATCTTATGAAATTTTGACGTTCTATTTTTTTTTCCAGCGCCCAAAGTCCCCGTCCCCCGAGATCTACCACGAGCCCAGCGTGGTCCGCAGCGAGGACGCGGCCGTCGACACGAGCGTGGCCGCGTCGCGACACACCGCGCAGCGCATGATCAACGTGTTCCGGCAGCTGGAGCATCAGCAGAACAAGCCTGATGATCAGCAAGGTAAAAGATGGCAAATTATTTTTGTGTAACGTGTTAGCGTAAAATTAATGACGTTTAATTTAGTTGGCTATACCGTGACGGTCTGCGATATTCAAGTTTCGCGGAGAAAAAGTGAAAATATCGCCCAAAACGGCATTATGCCCAGACGAAAAAATGTTCTATAGGATAGAAAAAATGCTACATATTATATAATAATGTTCTTAGGGAAATTAAAAAGTAATTTTGTTAAAGCCCTCTAAAGTTGCCGTTATTGCTCCGTAGGAATTCCAATGGAACTAGAAAAAATATTTCATAATAAATAATACTTTTTTCCAGGTCCTAAACCTCTAAAGAGGTTCACCCCTCCCCCTCCCGGCGAGAACAACCACCAGGGCGACTCCTCGGAAGAGGAGTACTCTTCAGAGGAATACGAGGACGAGGACAGCGAGGATGAACGTCGCAGGGTGTACCTTGAGGCCCGCCAGAGGGACGAGGCTCTCAAACAGGTCAGTTGGTATTTAAGATTTACGTATGCAAAGAATATCACGCAGTTGTAGTCACAGTGTTAAATTAAATTAGAACTTTTCGATGAAAAATCGATTATATCGATGTTATTATTTTGAAATCACAACACTCTATACAAGATGTAAACGGACTTCACGTAGCCGTCAACCAAGGATTCTGTACATCAAACTAAGTAGCTCTACGCAAAAAATATTGCTGGGAAACGACTGTTTTTGGCGTGAAAAAGCACCCCATCACCCCATTAAGGCGTGGATATACGTGAATTGAGCTTTATTTAGGATACATTAGAACCTTTTTTTTCCGTAACCATCACTGGATTTTTTTTCAAAAAAATATAAATTATTCTACACAATGTAGAGCATGTCCTCTTGGCTTTAAAAACAATAAAAATATAATTTAAACATCATAAATAAATATGCAAAGTAGCCTCTGTTTTTGTAACTAACTACCATTTTTCTCCTAAATTATCAATCATAGGATCTTTTTATTGCCATCAATATATTATATTAAGTAATGCCGAGGGGACCTTCGGCTTATTTTTGCCAATAACTTTCTTAGTTATTTATATGGATTTTTTTACGTAATCGCTACTCGCAAATTGCGTAGCTACCCCTCTGACGCCCAATACATCAGTGCGGGACGAGACGCTGTGCTGAACGGACCTGTGACACTTTTCTCCGCAAACAATATTATTGTCGATAACCAATTTGATATTTTAGGTTTTATATATGTATGTAAATATTAGGTTATTTTAGTGTGTAATTATGTAGTATAACAATGTACCTACATAATAATTAATAGTTGTCGTTAATTCATTAGTTTCATTACATTACAAGTTCAGTTATAATATCAAAATGGGTGACAAAAAGAGATGTAAGAAGCGTAATTTGAAAATAAAATACAAGAGGAGATTACAAAGAATAAAATGGTAACTACCTACTTACTTAATAGTTTATGTACTTATTAGGTAATACACTGACATTTAAAACTTAGTAGATACCACACTTTTAAAATTGCAATAACTTTAGTCTTCGCCACGAGAAGCTGTAAATTTTGAACTTCTACCTACTAAGTTACGTAGCGACAATTCAATCAACAACATAAATCAAAATTCAATCTACTCAAAGTAACATACGTGTAATACGAAAATAACGAGCAATTTCACTTGGTCGGGTTATAATTTAGCGATATAAAGTATTGTCGTCTAATGTTTTGTGGTACTGGAACGCGTCTGACAGATCAAACGTAAACATTTGGCACGTCATTTTGAAGTAGGTAAATTCTATGTTCTATGCTGAAATAAAAACTGTTTTATATATACTACTAACAATCTCAACAAAAAGTGTGAAAGTAACGAACATGGATGTTAAACATTTTGTCAATTTTATTTCTATAAAATTTATGAAGATATCTGTATAAATGTTTGAGATCAAATTATTGTTTATGCAGAAAGTCAAACAATAAGGAAAAATCATGAATTTTAAAATTACAGTTTTTATATCGGCCTAAAATTGAATATAATTTTCGAGATCCCAGTTTACATCACATTGAGTAATACTGTCGCTGCCGTTAACATCACAATTTTTTTTATTTTCTAGTTCTTATACTAATGATTCATCGTCTCCTGGTTTACAACGAAACCAAATGGGAAATGAGGACGAAAGGTATTAATAGTGTAGTAGATTGACAATAAAGATTGAGTGAATTTGGTGACAGTGGTTCTTTTATGAATGTCGACACTTTCACTTTTTTTTTCCATTCCGCGATTGAAAAAACAACGTTTTTTTCCAACTCCACTGCCAATAAATTATTATTACCCAGCGCCAGCGTACAACAAAAATCGGTTCAAATAACAAATTATGGAGAAAACAGGTATAATTTTGTTTTAAATATACTCACGATATTAAAGTTTGAGAAAAACAAATGGGTTATATCAACAGCTACATTTAGTTATTATTACGCTTATACAATGATCTTCGCGACTTTTCAGTTCTACTACCAAGAGTCCCCCGAGTACTCAAGAGTCACCACCCATTGAACATAGTTTGCAGCAAGATCGAAACCAAATAACAAATTATGAAGAAACAGAAGATACTAGGTTCTTTCTGTTCTTTATCATTCTTGAGTGAAATATATAGAACACATTTTGAGGTTTTGTTCCACTAACTTAAATCAATTTTGTTTCAGACTAAAGTCTATCGGTAGACGTATTGTAAATATAAGCCATTTTTTTAAAGAACTACAGAATATATCAACCCATGGGCCTTTGGATTGCGGCTTACAGTCGATTGAAATTATATCTGAACGACTGACAGGCCTAATGACTAAATTGACGCTGAAGTGTCGTTTATGCAACATGATTTTTGTAATCGATGGAGACAATAGTCCAGAAGAAATGAACCTAAATACATGCGGAGTGGCTGGTGCAATAGTCGCAGGATGTGGACATGATCAATTTCAAGAAATTACATCTGCTCTAGGACTTCCTGAAATCTGGCCTAAAATGTACAACTATCATATGAACATTGTAAACCAAAAATGGGAGATCGAATTGCTTAAGTCTATGAATGAAGCTGCTGAAGAGGAGCGATGTGCAGCTATTGCAGAGGGTAGAGTAAATGCAGTAGGAATACCAATTATTGATGTCATAGCTGATGGATGCTGGGCAAAAAGATCATATCAGAAAAACTACTCTTCACTCTCAGGAGCGGCAGCCATTCTTGGTAAACGTACCAATAAAATACTCTATATGTCTGTCAAAAACAAATTTTGCTGCATTTGTGCCCAAGCAGAAAAGAAAAAAATCCCAGCCAAGGATCACATCTGCTATAAAAACTATACAGGTACCTAATATAACATATAATTTAATAAAGCTGATAATTGTAACAACATCGTCTTACTTTTTATTTATTAACAAGCTAAAAATATTACACTTTCACAGGTCCATCTACCGGGATGGAGTCTACGATTATTGTAGAGGGATTCAAAAAGAGCATAGCAATGCATAATTTGATATATGGCAGAATTATATCGGACGGGGATGCCAATACTTATTCTAAACTTCTACAAGAGAGGCCTTATGAAAATTTTACTGTAGAAAAGATAGAATGCCGAAACCACTTACTCAGAAATTTCTGTAACAAGCTTCAGAATCTTACAACTGACACGAAATTTATCATACGGTTCAGAAAGCTGATAACAAAAAAAAGAATCTTATCTATGAGAAAAGTTGTTACAAGTGCTATTGCCAAGCACAAGAATACTGGTAATCCAATGCAACTGCATAATGATATAATGCTTGCGGCCGATCATGCTTTTGGACACCATATCAGCTGCAAAGAATATTTTTGTGACAAACCTAGCCAAGCAGAAGATGCTAACAAAGATCTCTATACAAACTCTCTGTGGCAAAAAATAAAATTAATATTGTCACAATTAGCTGCACACTCGCGTAGCTTATTGCACGATGTTGATAGTAATTCTGTAGAGAGATACCATAGCATTGTTGCTAAATTTGTAGGAGGCAAAAGGATCAACTTTGTCCAAAAATATCAATATAAAATGAGATGCAATGCTGCGGCTCTCTCATTTAACACTAAAAAACCATTGAGCCTTTTACATAGATCCATTGTAGGTAGAAGTCCAAAAGGAAAAATACACCACTTAGAAAGAAGAAGAATACAGCGACTCGAGAAAAATAGTAAATATACGAAAACTAAAAAAAGGGTATATGAAAATAGAAATGTCTCCTCTTCAAACTATGGAGAGGATTGCAGCAAACCAGACATGACCAAAGAAATGATGGAAGAAGCCAAAAAAGTATTCTTACAAAACCTTAAAAAATCTGAAGACCAAAGAAAAAAGATTGAAAGGGACACCATTCTCCAAAGTGACTCAAGTGAATGGCTTGAGTTGAGGCGAAATTTGCTTACAGCTTCCAATTTCGGAAAAATCATTAAAAGACGCCAAGACATTAGTTGTAAGAACTTAGTAAAAGATTTAATATATAAAAAACCGCTAGACCACGTCAAATCAATTAAACACGGACGTGAAAAAGAAGCAATTGCGAAAGAACAATTAGAAAAAGAAATGAATATAAAAATTCAGGCATGTGGTTTGTTTCTGGATGAAACAATCCCGTTTCTTGGTGCTTCACCGGACGGTATCATAGAATCGCACACAATTTGTGAAATAAAATGTCCCATTAGCGCTTACAAAACTGGATTAGAGAAAGCCATTGCTGACAAAAAAGTAACATTTTATAAAAAGACAAAAACCGGCACCTACATAATTAATAAAGAACACAATTGGTATTATCAAATCCAAGGACAACTGCATGTCACAAAAGCACAAAAATGCATGTTTGGTTTATGGTCTGGTGAAAATATACCAATAAAAACGGAAACTATATATAGAGACGACAAGTTTTGGAAAACTAAAATGGAACCCAAACTTACAAGATTTTACGTAGACTGCATATTGCCAGAATTAGTTGATCCGCGACTCCCAAGGAAAATGAATATACGGGATCCTGAATACATAACCCAGGCTATAAACCAAAAAAGAACACAAAAAGATGGGAAAGAAAACAAACAAAAAGATGATGATGAAGAAATATCGGTAAATAATTTGCAAGATGTTATAGCGATTGGCCAAGCTTCTGTGTCTTCACCAACCGCCTATAAATCACCAACCATAACGATTCAACGTAAAACTGAAAAAGAAATAATGAACACTGAAAATGATATCGATGAAAAATATTATGAAATAGAACCAAAGCGAGTATGTTTAAGGCAGTTAAACTTTTCAGAATTTTGAGATTAAATTTTTACATATTATCTTATGTGATTTTTTTTTACTTCCTTTAATTCTACTGCAATAAGTCTTACCTTTATATAAAGGTAAGACTTATTGCAGTAAAAAGTAAAAAAAAAACTATTAATTACCTATATAGGTAATTAATAGTTTTTTTTTTAAATAACAGTTTTACACAGTTTTAGGGTCTGAGGTTTGGAGTTTTTAACAGTTTTAGAGTTCTGCAGTCCGATAAGATAAGTTTGTAATCATGGTAAACGGACAGCAACATCATAATAATTTTTTTTAGTAAAACAGAACCCTTCAAAATCACGCAAATGGGCGATGTTATAGGTAATCCGGTCTCGGAACGATGGAGTCAGACGAACAGTATTGGTAAATCTGACTTGGTCCTTCCAACTCCATTATGTCAGCCCGGATCGGCGGCGCGTCGTGTTCCACGCACGCCTCAAAGAGCTGTCAGCAAACTGACGGGGCCCCTATAGGGCCAAACGCCTGCCGGGGTCACGGTACTGTCTAAACAGGGTACCGTGGCAACCGAAGGAATAGGGTGGATTTTTAGTCAGTAAGAGTCTGACAGTCCCTTCCGCTCCACCCAGGGCGGGAGGACTCATTTAATATATAATATATAATTCTAAAGCTTGTTCACTTACAGAAAAAGTAAAGATACTACTTATTAAAATATTTGTATATCTGCAGTAATACCTAAATAAATAAATAAATTTTATTTAAATAAAATAATTATAGTTATTATTAGATATCATTACTTAGACAGGAAACGGGATATTTACCATGTTTACTGTTTTTGTCTGTTTTTGTTAGTGACCATGATAGTTTAAAATCTTATATTATTAGATACCTCTGAATTACAAATAAATAATTATATTTTCCCTTGTTTTCGGTCTTGGACATTAAAAAGGTTTTACACCTCTGCATTAGAGACGGCTACTGAAAGAGATAAGTAGATGGCGCTGGCTGCACGAAATTGTTGTTAGGGGTGGGAAGTGCATGCGGGGGGCTTTATCGTCGTAACGCCCACACGACCAAGGTCAATGGCGTATATCCAGCTCTTAATGTAACGCACTCAAAACATTGTGCTAATGCATTGAATTGTACGGTCGTGGAGGTATTGAAAGGAAAGATATAACATAAAAAAATCGACATTGACTGACTTTGACCTTCAATATCTCCATATTGAGATGGTTCCCAGGTATGGTCCGGAACTAAAAATGATCATCGCAATGACGGGGAGAACAAGTGCCTTTCGGCTTCGTTAAAGTTATTTTTACACCTTGTATTTAACCATGTATAACTGGTCCCCCAGGCGCAGACACTGGCGCGCACGAAGAGCTTCCGCGACCGCTTCGAGCACTGGTCGGAGTCCGAGCCGCAGCGCTCGCCCTCCGCCGTCGTCATCGAGCGGCAAGCGGACCAGGACGAGGACGGCGAGTCGCAGCTCGAGACTGCCAAGAGGTGAGCTGGCATGGAGACTGTTTAAATGACTTCTTCTTCGTGTCGCTGGCACGATTGGCATATTTTGTTAGCCCAAAACTTCGCCACTACCAGCGCAAAGCTCGCTTCGGCTGCAGGTGCAGGCTTCGGGGGCAGGTGGGGGCAAAGTTTGCGAAAATGACTGAAGTCGTAAAAAAGTTGGGTTAAGGGCATCCACCTGAGCCCTGATGATGGTATTGGAAAGAGGGTAGGAACTGTTGATTATAACGTTTTTTTAGCAACCTGGATCCGCGAAAAAACTAAAGTTATCTAAACAAAAAAACGCATGATGTCGTTTTGTCGTGAATCCGCGTTCGTACTGATTGTTTTTGTTGGAAACAATTTAATTAAAATGTTACAAGGATAATTTGTATTATCGATTCAAAAATCGCCGTATTTACGTTATGTTTAGACCGCGCTCGTGTGGCTAACATACCCCCCCCCCCCCCTCGTGTAAGTCCAGCAGCCTGACTTGGGTTGGTGACCTCGGTTTCTGAATACTCTCTAAACAGAATAAACTGTATAAATACCAACAACAGAAAAACTAGGGGTACATGCATAACCTCTTCCTGTTTTGGAGTCGATTAACCAATGCTGACGTTATTTCTTTTTATAGTTTGCGTCAGAAGTTCGAGAGCATGAACGTGACCCAGTCGAGCGTATCAAAAACCTTCGCGCCCAAAGTCAACAGATTTGTGGTGAGTATCGCGTTACTAGCAACCAGACAAAACTTTAAAAGGGATTTTATCGTTGAATTCATATGAAAGAAAGAAAGAAAAAGTATTTACTAGACTCACACATTACAAAACAACAAAAAAAATGGTTGAATTCACAATAATACAAAAATTATATAATTATGTATGAGTAGAGAGAGAAAGAGGGTGAGTGTGTATGTACGTGTGTGTGGAGTATGTATGTGTCTGTTCATGTGTGTATTTATGTGTTGTATGTATATGTATGGGTGTGTGTGTATGTGTGTTTTATTATATGTTGGAACGGTTAAATCCTTTTCAAAGTTTTGACTCGATTCACCCCTACTTTCTATTCATAAGAAAGTTAACGAACGGCTGTAATAGTCTTGTATACTGAATAAAGCTCATGAAGCCATTGTATGAGATTATGGCACGGTAAGCTTTTAGCTTACTCTGCGTTCGCATTGGTGATAGGAAAATGTGTTGAATTCAAAGGAGCCCGTGGCTAAATAATAACAGCCGCTCGGGTCGATCTTCAGGTTAAGCCGCCTAGCTTGTTCCGTGGATGGAGTGACCAACCATTACATACCGAGTTTCCTCCGTGCTTCGGTAAGGACGTGAAGCCGTTGGTCCCGGCTGTCATTTGTAGATCTTTGACTGTCGTTACAGGTAGTCAGTGGCCCGAAAGTCTGAGTCTGACAACCAGTCTTACCAAAGGGTATCGCATTACCTATTACTAACTGGGTGTGGAGGTCAGATAGGCAGTCGCTCCATGTAAAATACTGGTATTCAGCTGCATCCAGTTAGACTGGAAGCCGACCACAACATAGGTGGGAAGAGGCTAGGCAGTTGATGTATACTAATACAATATGTTTTGTTTTGTCCACAGTGACCGCCGCGCGAGTCCACTACCACACCAACCAAAGCAATATTAACCCTTTATCGTAGTAAAGTCTCCTATATATACTACTTGCCAACTATTATATCCTAGTACATAAGTTACGGTTGTAGCCTATCGACGATTCTCTAGAATATATTTATTTACATTCGGACTTCGGTAACGACTGATAGAGAATGCATTTTAAAACAAAGTGCCTTAGAATGTGCAATTTATTAAAGAAATTGTTTTAGAAAATTCTACAGAAAATCTCATGTTTTATATAGATAATCAATTTATGAAGAATTTATAGTGTATTGTTCAAACATGTTGTCATTGTCATTATATAACTCATTGAAGGTCATTATTTAATTTAATATTTATAATTTTATGTGAAAAACTTATTGTTTTAAGCTTAGTCACACTAACTATAGAGAGAATTATCGGAATACTCAATAAGATATAAAATTATATATCTTACGTATGAGGAATTCTTTATTTATCTTATTTACAAAAGTTTATATATTATTTCTAATATTAAACTTTGTATTTATAAGTCTAATCGAACTTGCCTGTCACTTCGTGATTTTTTAAACTGGCAATCTTATGTACTCTGTCTTGCCACAATATAGTTATAATTTTATCTCTCTGTGCCATCTCAATGTTCTAATAATATCGTATTATTTAATAATTATTACTATTGTTTATAATATCGCATGTTTATTATTAATAGAGATACATATTGAAATGTATTTTAGGTAATTTTTACTATGTGACTGAATATTGGATTCTCTATATTTATTTGTTTGTACTTAAAAAGTTTTGCCGATTTTTTATATTATTCGAGAGTAAGGAAATGAATAAATAACAAAATTTTATTTTTGTTTCATTTTCTCCTTGTGGTGTGTATGTCGTTTCTAGTAACACAAATAGTTCCGTAAAGAGTGGTTATGTGTAGCAGGAGCTGAGGTGTGTTCGAATTGTGGCTGCAAGCGAGTGGACAGTTAGAAGACGCTGAGGCAAACCATCTTACTATCAAACTGGCCAGCCAAGGGCTCAGAATGGACTGCAAGCGCACCTCTAATCTACTCGAGATTACCTCAATTTGAGAATTATAGTATGCGAGTTAGTGTTGCTCTCTAATCTGATGTGTCTAAGGGTATAAATTAATTGTATTCCTTATTTTATTGAAAGAAAATTCCCTTTTGCGTGACATGACTAGCTCGGGCGGCTCCGCCCTCCTCTTTCGCTATAACTAGTCGGCCTTATCCAACGAACTAAGGAGCTGTAAACTGAAGGATTTTGGTTCTAGTTCGCCTAATTCGCCTGTGGGAGCGGCTCTTAAGACCTAGTTCGTTCGCGAACTACACAAGACTAGTTTCTAGGTGTCACACGTGTGCATCTGTTCAGCGTAAGAAGGCGTGCACGTGTGAATGTGTGTGTGCATACGACTCGCCAGGAAGTTGGAATGAAAATAAAACAACAAAATCTATTTATAATCTAATTATTATTTTCAAAAAAATATAGGGAACGTGAAACAATAAATTAACCACCTAAACATAAATATGTTAAATATTTATCAATCACATAAGTGTCTGAAGCTCAGACTTGAGACCTCGTTCAAAGTTAGTCAAATGTGCCAGAAACAAACTCGGTAAGATTATTATAAATCGGCTAGATACACCAGCCATGTTTACATCAACGCCATCTAGTGGCAGTTAGTAAAATTATTGCAATTGACATCAATATTGATGTATAATTTGACAGTTTTTAATCTATAAGGCAAGAAATCAGTGTCATTCTCTGTTTCAGCTTAATTTCGGCTTTGACTCGCATCTGACAAACATTGACTCAAAAATATTCACTCTCTTTCATATTTATGATCGAAATTAACACAATTTTATGTGTTAAATTAAACTCTTATGAAGTAAGAATTAAAAAACTTATCAGAGACAGCTCTGACCACTCAAAGGCGTTTTGTTTTTGTTTGTAGTTGTGTTGCCAATTGTTAAATTACAATGTGATTGCAACATTTGAAAATGTCTTTTGGATTAGCAGCCCTTTGAGTTTTCATACCAATTTGTTTATGATTAGATTTACTCATGGAAATATTTATTTAAAATTCCAATGATTCTTTCTTTTAAATAAGATTTTGGCTAAAATTATTCTTTACTCATTCCTTTTCGAAAAGTCACTTATTATGCATAGGCCAAAATATATAATCATACTTTGTCTCTTTCCATAAGTAAATCTAATCATGAATTTTCCATAACACTTAACCTATACAGTATAAAATATACAAAATGTACATTCGATCGCAAAAAAGCTGGGATAACTTGAAAATTCTTAAAATTTTCTTACTTTTTAAAATTAAAAAAAAAGAACAACGATAAAAACTACATGAAAAAAGAAATATTTTGCGCAAAATATAAATTTAAAATCTGTGATCAATTGATTGACATATTTATTTACATTTGGTAGGTATTTTTAGCCTGGTAATGTTGAAGAACGCGAAATGAATACTGTTTATTTTGTCAATAACACAAAGTTACTTATTATAGAACATCAAAGTTTCCAAAAACGCGTTCGCCACCAATATCAGACATTACATACAGACCTAAACAACTTTAAGTCATAACTTGTAATCCGTATCACCAGTCCAAGTAAAAAGAAAACTGCGCGAGTTTCCTCAAGCGCCATCTATTGTCAGTTTGTTACACTTAACACACACAAAGGACACCGGTAGATGTCGCTTTAATAAAAGTTGTAGAATCAGGTCATAAGTCACATAAGTTTCGGTTGCTTTCCTTAGGAGAAGCATAGAGTGCTAAGTTCGTCACTAGAATTCGCTATAAATATTAATAATACTGTCTTTATCTAAGTAACAGACATTAAGGGCATTTTACGGATAAGTCACTAACTTATTGCAGTATTTTGTTTTGTTTGCAAGTGGCGCGAACTAAGATTTAGTTTGATTTAGATTTATTTATGTTGTTTAAAATATGATTTGCATGTCGTGGCAGGGTGTAGATGAGAAGCTGTGTCACAAACTATCGTCCACCTCCTATCCTGCCTCTGTCCCCCAAAACAAAGTCAAAGTGACCTCTGCACTGGTGAAGTTCTGGGCCATCAACATTTGAAATACTGTCTTGCCAGCAGCACGAAGTGTGAACATCGTTTTTAAATTAGATTTTTGGCAATGATAAATACATTGCAGAATCAGTTGACTACCGACTTCTCTAATTCTTTACTTTTATTCATCATCATTCATCATTCTCTTGCCTTTATCCCAATTCATTTGGGGTCGGCGCAGCATGTCGTCTTCTTCCATACTTCTCTATTACTCGTCATCTCATCCGACACCTCCTTTCTTGCCATATCATTCTTTATACAGTCCATCCATCGTTTCTTTGGTCTTCCTCTACTCATATGCCCATCAACTTTCCTCACAACATTTTCTTCATTCCTCCGCATCACATGCCCATACCACGACAACCGATTACCACACAACTTTTCAGTCAATTCTTTACTTTTATTATTTAGCAAAAAAAAAAAAACTTTTGGGATAGTACTGTATGATTCTTTTGGCGTGACGGAACTGCCGACGCCATCTTATTTTTTAATACGATTCCCACATAAAAATGTTTACCAACAGCGAAGAGAGGGCTCTCTTGACAATGCCATTTAAGCGCCATAATAATCTTACAGCAATATGTCTTAGTTCGCACCACATTTTAAAAGATAAATATAATTTTAACGTTACATCGTAACAAGCGTATTACAAAATAAGAAGCTATGGAGCGGCTAAAACATTTGATAACAAAATCTCAACACTAAGTAATAATTTTAAAGTTTTTTAATGGACTTGTTTCATTTTTGTGACCACTGTCATTTTATTTTTTCAAAATATTTGATTGAGTAAATGGAAATAGTTTATTTTCGGTACAAGGGTTGGAAAATGTACGTATCATTATTACTAAACCAGCTAAAAATTTAGGATGTAGGCAGTAAAAAAGAAATGCTTATTTTATTAATTCATCATTATCATCATCCAGTCTTATTTAATCCACTGCTGGGCATAGGCCTCTCTTTGTTTTCTGAGAAATTCATGAACATAATAAAGTCAATTTTATTGGAGCAGTCGAAAAAACAAATCAGTGGTCACAAAAGCTAACATGACCAAAATATATGAATTCAAAAACATGAGAAATAACCTCAAATATAAGTCTACCACCAAATTGACTGTCCCTTGCGATCCTGTATAATGCGGTATTAGAAAAAAAAAGCGATGTGAATGGCTAAAAACTTTCAACTTTCGTTTTATAAAGGTGCAACCAGACTGCGTCGATGACATCAATCGTTCAGGCCGAGATAGTGTGGTGCAAGGCAGCCGGCTTATTGTCGATTGTTTTCCCGAATCAATTTAGATTGTCATCGAAATGTTAAAGGAGTGATCGCAGAATCGGCTTGAGCCGTGCGCGGCATTAAGTTCAGCGCGCTGTCGAGTCGCGTGATCCGAACCGTCTTTTTACATACAAGCTTTTATTTAACTTGCCTTGTCAGTTAGTAGGTTGGGATAGGTCAAATCTTGCAACTGAATTTTAAACCAGTTCCCCAAAACAGAATGCGCTGAAATTTCGCACACGCCTTTGGTTTTGGTGACAATACATTTTTATGAGAGACATGACCTGATCTTGGAGTCAGGATTGTCTCCTCACAAGAGAACACCTCAATGGTTAATATCACGAACACGAAACTTTGTATACGCGTTCAATTTCAATATATCAACGTAATTTTCTTCTTTTAGTCCATGATAATAAAAGCTTGATGAAAAAAATACGTTTACTTTATTCGATTTTACAGCGTAAGCTTTTTCTGTCCGACTCAAGCCGATTCTTTCGACGATAAGGCGCTGGCTACACCGCCAGCTGGCCGGCGGGCGAGCGACGCGAACGACGCCCTTTTCATACTTTGCTCGTATCTTTCGCTAGTTCACGGTGTGAACCAAAGTATGAAAACAGGTGAAACGATGCGTCGTTCGTTCGTACGCCCGCCCGCCAGCTGGTGGTGTGGCCTGCACTTAAGAGTGTCCCTAAGAAGAAAACGATTCGTGGATTTAACTAGCGGTGGTCGTTCATCGACCGACATGACCGACCGTAGCGTGATTGCATCTCTTAATACCGCTGATAGTTATACTGACAGTATGCTATCAAATACCGCATTACACAGTGCCACTAAGGACCAGATTTCGATGGCAAGCAGCTGTCTATCAGAATAATAATATATATATATATATAATTTACTCTTCTAGTGCAATTTTTAGAAATATGTGTGAATAAATTTATATTTACTTAGAATTTAATTTATTTAATATTATTCTTTCAATTACGTTTTTGTTTAAAACTCTCTCAAATCACATACGCGACGCAGTTTTAGATTTAAAAGATTCTCTTTGGGCAAATTAAACTCTTACTACTTAAATCTTCATTTTCCATTGATATTGTAACATTGTTCCCATTATAACAATGTAAATTTTAAGTTTTTAAACTGACATGGTCACTAACATTATCGTTAACACTAAAAACGGGATATTTACCATGTTTACTGTTTGTTTTGATTTCCCGGATTTTTCGGCACTGTTGCTAGCGTCATGATCACGGATACACTTATCATGATTACGGTCCTTGCAACAGCGCCGAAATATCCGGTATCTCAAAACAAACAGTAAACATGGTAAATATCCCGTTTTTAGAGTTAATATAAATTGCTGCAATTTATAATGTAAATTACCGAAAATAAGGTATGTCTGTAAATAACTTTTAAACAATTTGATTTATCATGGGATAGCTGCACTGGTAAAATTATTTGTCAAATATAATCAGAAAATAACGCCCAAGTAGATAATAAAATGAAAAATGATTACTCACAAAAACTGCAATGTTTTGACTGAATTAATAATAATTTTGGCGAAAACTTAGACAAAATTTTCTTCTATTTATAGTTTCGTAAAAAATTACGTTTATGTATAACTTAATTTCGAGTATTAAACCGCGCTTTTGCTGTCAATATCACTGGTGTAGTCTTTCCAACTCCCGAAATAAAATCAAACATACTCGTAAACATGTAATAAGAAATCTAAAACTGCGTTATCATCCATTAACCATCTCTGCTTAGCCTCTAAGAGGCGTCTTAAAACATTATATTTACAGTGTACCCTAGTGCTAAGAAGTTGGTGTTATTTCATGAAGGACTCAGAACTATTTCACATTATATTTCGAAAAAGATTTCTAAATTTTTCTAATATATTGAAGTGCAAGTGTCAATGATTTCTTTTTGCAAAATCGTGTTGTTTTGGCCCCTTCAATTATATGGTTTATGTATTAAGGACAGTATTCTTAGCTACGGTATAAAACGCCGGGAAAAAAGAGTTTGTACTTGAAAATCACGTCCAAATCCAAATTCCTTCATTGACTACGCGTCACTTAGCCAGTCAAAAAGACTGCATTTTTACAAAGCGTCCAGGCATTTTATAGTATCACTAGTTTATTTAAATACACAGCAATGGTTTCACGCGATAAAATAACAATTATACTAGAACATAGTACAATAATAAATTGACAATAATTTTCATCTTGATCATTCACGCAAATCAGACATACAAAATATGAGATCCTCTCCAAAACCAATATTATTCAAAAGTGATCAAGAAAAACTTATAGAGAAACTTATAACGACGTACTTACTGGTCAAAATCCTTCATGAAACACTGCTACTTCACTAACTCACTACTGCCGCTCACTCTAATCAGGTGGTCGTTGAACCACGTCTACTGGTAACTTTCCGCTGTCTACTGTCACTCTGTCTGACTTATCCCTACTGCTGTCAGACCGGTCCTTGTGCTTGTCGTTCCTCCTGTCGTCTGAGCTCCTGTGGTCTTTCTTGTGGTCCTTTGGTCGGTCGGACTTGTGGTGCGAAGATTTGTGACGAGATGATGATGAATGTCGACGGTGGTTGTCTGACCTGTCCTTTTCAGACCTCTCGTGCCTGATGTCTGTCTTGTCTGCCCTCTCTGATCGGTCTGAACGGTGTTTGTCAGAATCCTTGTGTCTGTGGTTTTTGTCAGGTTTATCTGACCTGTCTGCTTTTGCGTCTACCTTGTCTGATTTTTGGTCTACTCTATCAGATTTTGATTCAGATTTTTCGGTTTTATTGTCTGATTTTTGGTCTGCTCTGTTCCTGTCTCTGTCGTGCCTCATATCGGGATTGTCGAAGTTTATTTCCGTTTTTTCATACCTCTGTTCCACTTTATCACTTTTATATTCTGATTTCTCTTGCTTGGGATCCAATTTGTCAGTTTTATTATCCATCTTGTCAGACTTTTGATCTAGTTTGTCAGATTTAGTTTCATTTTTGTCCTTGACTTCTGTTTTTTCAGATTTGAGATCAACTTTCTCTGGTGGCTTCGCATCAGTCTTTTCTGGTTTCAACTCTATTTTGTCAGACTTAGCTTCTAATTTATCGGACTTAGATTCTGATTTTTCGACCTTGATTTCTGTTCTGTCAACTTTAGATTCTGATTTATCAATTTTGGATTCTGTTCGTTCAGGCTTTGATTCTACCTTTTCAGACTTGGATTCTGACTTGTCTGACTTAGCTTCAAGTTTGTCAGACTTTGAATCTACTTTGTCAGACTTAGTATCAGCCTTGCTGGTTTCCGGTTTGTCTGTCTTGTCTGCCTTGGAGTCTGTCTTCTTGTCTGCGTTTTTGACTTGTGTTTCTACACTCTTCCTGTTGGGACCGACCTTAAGGGCCGTCTTCTGGTTCAACTTTTGGTGGAACTTTGCACTCAGTGCTCTCATCTCAATGACACCGGCTTTATGTTTTGCTGCTGATTTTTTGGATTCTGTAAAAAACAATAAAATAATTGATATGTGTAGCAACCTCAACTTATGTGGTCCTAAAGAAGTTTTAATAATATGAATTTCCTTTTTTTCTTGTACAGTGTCAGTACCCGTCAAGAAAAATATTTTATTAATTTGCATTGAAATATCTTTGATTGGATTGTGTTAAAAATAAGGAAGATAGAGAAGATTTAGATATACGTTTAATTCAGACGATTTTGTCACGTCCTAAATCTGATCTTGTGAAACAACTCTGTAGTTTGGCAGTAATGAATCAGTGTGAATGAGTGTAATTATGTACCCAGGTTTTTTTTTTTTTTTTTTTTAATATTCCATTTAGTATAGTGAATTATATTTAGGTTTAAGATACAATGGGGTTGACGTATCCTTGTGGATAAAAACCCCCAAAAACAATAAAGCGAAAAAAATATCTTTATCTAATTTCCTACCCATCTCCCACTAAAGAAAAACAAAACAACTCGTTCATTCGATTTCAAAGTAGCGGCCGAGCCTCGGAGTCACGTTTTAACCAGGTAGTACTTTCTTAGGATTCCTAAACGTATTGTATAATTATCACTTGCTTCGGTGAAGGAAAACTTAGTGATCGGGAACCAAACCAGCATGCCTGAGAGATATTTCTCGACGACATTTAAAGCCAAGTCAGAGGCATGGGCCTCTGACTTGGCTTGGTAGCATAAAAATCTGACTCCAGGTTAGGCACTAACCACACACATAAATAAAAAGAAAGACCAGCCCCCGTAGCATGACCACCGTAGACAAGGATTTTTTTGCCAGATGCATCAACAAAATGACAGATAGTGCAAAGAAATCCTTGTCTACGGTGGTCATGCTACGCGGGCAGGTGTCGATTGTGGCATGCCTATATCCAGAAATAGAAGTCGATCGAGTAATGTGAATAATTAATAATGATTTTTGTCAATCATTTCCTAGCCTGACTACTACATTGGTCTAGTGGCCATGGGTTCGATTCCCGGGTCGGGCAGTGTTATTGGGTTTTTCCGTCAGGAATTTCTGTTGCAGTCACGGAGTCTGGATTTACGGTTAAAGATATTTATTTCTCAAAAGAATTATGAAATATAAAATCACAAGAACTATGAATTATAAAATCATCATTACAGAGAAAACAAATATTTTTAGAACAATGTTATCTGCCAGTAAGCGTAGATAAAAACAAAAGTTGATTTGTGGCCAGTTGATGGCAAAAGGCGAAATAAGGGTGTACTTGATAGATCTGCCTAACCCTTCGGAGATTATAAGGCGTGTTGTTATGTTATTTCCTAGCACCCTCTCATGTTATGTGTACAAGATTAATATTTGTCACTTGGAGTACAATTAAACACCTACAAGTAATCAGAAGATTACTTATTTTCTATGTTATAATAGCTCACCAGACGTGTGGTTGATGGTGACAGGTACTGGGTCAGCTGGTCGCTCTTCAGCCGGCGAAGACGCCTCCGATGTCGGGTAGTACTGCTTCAGACGTAGATGCCATGCTGCCGAGAAAATACAGGTTTTAGTATGCTTAAGTTTGATGTGGATCATGGTAGAAAGTAGCGTAGGGGCCTGATGATATTCCTTTCTCAAGGTCTTGTTTCGAATTGAACTGTGGTCCGAAAAATTCAAATTTTCTTACTTTTTTGCAAGTTTTTGGTCAGTATCAGGTTGTGTTTATGTCATAATATGATTTGAAACCGTAACAAACACCAAACATTACAGAATTATTATCGTCTGAAACCCTTATCCAACAAAGTTAAGCTCGGCTTCCAGCCCAACCGGATGCAGCTGAGCATCAGCATTTTCACTATCACTGACTACCTGTAACAACTGTCAAAGTTCTACGGTACCAACGGCTTAACGTGATTTCCGAGGCACGGAGGAAATTCGGTGTGTAATGTATGGCCATCCATCCACAGACACCCCAAGCAAGCGCTGCTTAACCTTGAAGATCGACCTGTGCGGCTAATATTATTAAGCCTTATTAAGCCTCGAGAGAATTAACATAAGTTTAATAATTAAAATCACTAAGATAATTCACTCGCCTTAAGAAAAACAAAAAATATATAAATATAAAATTGTCACAGCAAGTAAAATGTTTATAATAACGACTCACCAACTGACGTGACAGCAGAAACAGTCCTGAACTGGTGTATAATGTTCCTGGGCAGGAAGTAGATGTCATCGGAGCAGAGCGGCAGGCGCGAGTAGCGCACGCCTTCGCGACGGAGCTGGTTCAACTTCGCTTCCTCTAACCTGAGGAGGTTATATAATTATAGTTAAATTATTGGTAAGTAGTAGTAGTGGCCCACATTAGCCCTGGATCGTAGCAACTGGAAGTTGCCCAGTAGTGGGATGACGCAGGCTAGCAGTATCAGTATCAGTAAATCAAAATCAAAGCATTTATTTCAAGTACAAGTTACAGGCACTTTTGAATTTTCGAAACAAAGAAAACAATGAAAAGTAGCTACAGTCCCAGTCACAAGGCATAAAAACTGAGAAAGTACAGTAGTTGCCGCAGTAGTCGCCGCCGCAAGTAGCAGCAATACTTGCAGGTGTGTTATCAATTGTCCTTTGCCAGTAATTGTTACTTTAACACCAGGGCCAATTCCTTCAAACAGGAACTCAGCAATGCAGCTTTTTTATACTAAATAGCCACTTGGCCACAGCTCGCCGCTCGATGTGAAGCGATGATGCGGCCTAGGGTGGAGCACGCTAGCCTAGGAGAAACCGATTCACTCGAACTTTGAATAGATCCAGATTATAATGATCAGGGAACAGAGAAGCCTGCAGTGAAATCCAGACTGGCGGTTCGCACAATAAATGTGGAAGCATAACGCTTTGTTCGGGTCCGTGGGACTTCAGCCATATAACGGCGTCGCTTCGCGGTATCTCTACTCGTCCGATGATTTGTTAGGTTTATAATAATAATATTTTTTCATTTATTTAGGTAATTTACACCCATTGCCAATCAACACAATACAGTCAGACCATAATCACACTACAAACACAAAAAAAAAAAACATAAACATCACAATTTAGTTAAAAATAAAATAAATTACATTTCAAATACAATTAAAATATTAAAAATTCAACTCAACTCAACTTAATTAAAAAATCATTCTACATTAAAATTCAATACAATATAAATAAAACTTATCCATTAACAATACACAAAATAACTTACTTAACTTATCCATTTATAAACATGTTAATCTCCTGGAATACTCTGCTGATAACACGGATAAAGATACGCGTTTCATAAAGGGACTTAACGAACAAGACACTTAACGAAGCCGAAAGGCACTTGTTCTCCCTGTCATTGCGATTATTGTTTTGTTCTAGACCATACCTGGGAACCTTCTAGTTACGGAGATATTGGGGTCAAAATTCCAACATTTTTACAAGTTAAAAAAAAAAAAATACATGTTTTTAATGTAAGATTTATACTTTAAACACCTCCACGACCTCCTTACTATTCAATCCATCCAATTTTTAAGTGCGTTACATTGAGTCCTACCGTAACACTTGATTTTTATGTTCGTTTGATGTACATAATGCTTGATTGACGGCTTCGTTAAGGGTCTTGTCACACCCTCTGCCAGCCCCGTATCGTAGAATTAGCCGTAGCATGGCAGTGGACGATACCGTCTACATTTTTATACAAAACGAAGACAATACAAGTTCGTAGTTTCGCCGTAGACTGCTGTGGAGGTGTGCTTTTACGATGTCAAAATGCCTTACCAAGTGACACACTGCGAGATGGGAGGCTCATACAGGTCCAGTCCCAGCAGCTGCACGAGTTTGTTGAAGTCGGCCGCGTGGAAGGCCACCACGTCCTTCGTGATGCGCCCGCGGTCTGACTCGTCGCCGCAGTGGATGGCTTTCAATACGCCTGTGGACGAAAGAAAACAAATAGTCAGTAAAAGAATTAAGAGGACAGCCAATCGGTGCGAATATACATGTCAAATTCGTTGGCGAGACTCGGCATCAGTCTATAATGTTACCACAGTTGGGACACAGGCCTCAACTCTATGAGAGGGAATGGTCTACAATCAACCACGTGGGCCCAATGCGGTATAGTGGAAATCACATGTGTTAGAATTTTCTAGAGCATGCATTCTAAGTAGTCAGTGGCCCAGATTTTCGGGCAACTGACTACCTAGAATGTATGCTCTAGAAAGACAACAAGTCTTACCAAGGGGTAGAATACTAACTGGGTTGTGGAGGTCAGATAGGCATCCGTTCCATGTTAACTGGTATTCAGCTGCATCCAGTTACACTGGAAGCCAACCCCAACATATTTGAGAAAAGGTAGATGATGATGATCTCCACGATGTTTTCTTTCAGCAAGTACTTTAAGTAAAGTACCTGTCTGGGTTCAAACCGTCGACTCCAAAGTCGGGCCGTTACCACTGGACCGCTCATCTCACAAAAACACTCGCCAATGGAAATACATCGAGTAGGTTAGCTGATGTCAACTTACCAACTGCAGCTGTAGTGATCCTATCTAGACCGTGCCCCACATGGTCAGCGTGCGCGCGCGTCCTGTCCTCAAACAGGAACTCCCGCGCCTCGCTCCAGCGTGGTAGATACTGGAGATTGCGGAGCTCGTTTATGCCAGTCCTGAGAAAAGATAATACATATTAGTACTAACTTAGTTTTAATCTTAAAAGAGTATATGCAATTAACTTGATAGTAAAAGACAAGTTCCTACGTACTACGACCATATACTATCGAGTATTTCACTGTCGATTTATTGTGTCATCAGATGAGGGACAAGCCAACGTCTGATGATAATATAGTTTAAACCAACATATTTTCAAAATGAAAAATACAGGCTTTTTGCCTAGCTTAGGCACCAGTCTCCCACAATACGAAATACATAAATCTACTAATTTGTATCAATCGCAATAATTTGTCAAAATTTTGTATTGTGGCGAGAAAATAAACTGTATTTTTTTTTTTTTTAAACTGTTTTTTTGTTAAAACCTAATATGAAAATACTTTGCAATGTTTCTTCATGCCAACAAGCAAGTAAATTACGATATTTGTTTATTTACAATGAACCAGTGCTTTTTTAAATTCTTTGAGTAATATCTTGGACACATACCTCCTCTTCTTGATAGGGCTCTTCCCAAGTTCAGCAGTGGGTACCAGTTGTTCTCCCGGCCTGATCCACAGGATGGGGCCGTCGTTGGATTCTTGTGGCTCCATGTCCACTGCGGACATCGGGCCCCACGGCATTGTCTGTGTGATAGAAACAGCAATTTTATAAGCAATAATTTATTAAAAAAACAAATATAAAGGGTGTAAATAGATCCTTAACATATCTGAAAGACACTTGTTCTCCGTCTTTGCGTTCATTTTTTTTTGTTCTAGACCATACCTGGGCACCTTCTAGTTACGGAGATATTGGGAGTCAAAGTTCCAACATTTTCACATGTTTTTTTTTTAAATACATGTTTATAATGTAACATTTTTACTTTACACACCTTCACGACCCCAATACTATTCAATCCATCCATCAGCACAATGCTTTGAGTGCTTTCCATCGAGTCCTACCGTAAAACGTGATTATTCACCCAAAAAAAAAGTCGATTCAGCAATTATTTTTGCGTAAAGTTACTTAGTTTGATGTACAGAATGCTTGTTCGACGGCTATGTGAAGGGTCTGTTTACACCCTGTATGTACGTAAAAATATTAAATACTTAAAAAACTCTCCCATCATCACAAATGTCTAAACGCCTTTAGCCATAACCCGGCGGCACTCGCCAGGTATTTACAGACACGAATAATCGCTACCAGGTAAAAATTATGTATTAAAATGCAAAATGGTATTTAAATGCAATGGAAATTAAGAAAAAATACTGTTATCTCATTTTGTGAAGACGTTATAGTTTCATTAATACAGTTCTTTGAATAATGTACCACATTTACGATGATCGTTGCACCCATCTAAACGTTATCATCTACTCACCATGTTGAGGAAAGGACAGGTGCCCAGCATATCCAGCATGTCGGGGAAGTAGCCCCCCACCTCCTCGTGCACTGTGCCCACCAGAGAGATCTGGTGTAAGGGCCCACAGCGGAATGTACCCGCCGCGTATGATTGTTGGACCTGTGGGAGAGAACACAGAAATAATTAAACAGGGGGTAACATAACAACGTCACGCCTTTGATCCCCGAAGGGTTAGGCAGAGGTGTACCTGATAGTACACCCACATTTCACCATTTATGTTAGCCATCAACCGGGTACAAATCCAGACTCCGTGGCTGCTACTGAGAAATTCCTGATGGAAAAACCAAATAACAATTTTCGCGACCCAGAGGTCTTCACATTTTCCAAAATATTGGCTTCCTTAAAATACTGTGCGATCGGTGCGACGCGGAACACCTCTTGTTCATAGGAGTCACAGATAGCCCACTGTACCGATCTTGCATGGAGGAAAACGAGACAGCAGCCCACGTGATTCAACAGTGCCCAGAGGTTGCCTCATACAGGGCAAAGTACTTCGGTTTCTCCGTGAGATCGTCAGAGTTCTAGACTTTCTTGGGGAGATGGAGTGGATCGAATGATATTCCCACCCGTACGCAAAATACGCGCTTGGGACGTGGAGTTGCGGACACCAGCACGTTCTATAATACAATACAGCCCTCGGTGAACGAGAGTCATGCACTGCGGAAGAACAGACACCCCTCCACAATTCATAATTCTGGAAGGACATCTGCCTGGCTTATTATGAAATAATTGGCCACTGCACTTCGTCTATCCTTTCATAGACCCTTTCTAAACCCATTGTTCCATCGTGGAGTCACTTCACAGGACATGCCTCAGCTGCAGCAATTTTGTTTTTGTGACATAACTAAGTAAGCTTACCTGCTGGTAATAACGGTTGACGGTCGTAGTCTCAATATCCGAAGCCCTGGCAAGTACTCCTGCCTTCACCGTCAAATTGGCATGTGTATCCGACAGATACTGCAGCAGGCACGGGAACTGTGCCGCGGCGCCTCGTACTACGCCGCAGACGAAGTGCGCCCAGCCATCGCTGTCCTCGGAAAATACCAGCTGTTGCGGAAATAAATGATAATTTGTGATTACGGAAAAGGGAGACATTAAGATACCCAAAACATTGTGACATGTGACATTTTCGTGGAATATAAAATTGCAAGTAATCTTTATTTTTGGTTTGTCATAAGGAAAAGTGCTTTGACAATAGATTTTCTATGTAAAGAACCCAATAATAGTAAGCCCGGTTAATTTATCACAACGATAATAACGCGGCTATTTCGTCCAAATACTTCAAAGGAATCAAAGATGAATATTAACTCTAAAACGAACGCTTTAAAAAATCCACTATTACTACAGATTTAGGGGTGTATAATACGCCCAGTTTCTTTTCTATTTCCAGTATTATTACTTTTCGTAGGCAAGTGACAAGACTCGTAAGACAATC
This sequence comes from Noctua fimbriata, assembly GCA_905163415.1. NCBI lineage: Eukaryota > Metazoa > Arthropoda > Insecta > Lepidoptera > Noctuidae > Noctua > Noctua fimbriata. The sequence continues at coordinate 10,410,992 of LR990946.1, forward strand.
CTGATATAAATCTGTAACTGTTCACCTTGAGGAACTCCTTGGCCAGCAACTCCTGTTGTGGCGCGCTGAGCATATCCACGTCCCGCTGGTGCAGGTACACCACGCTCGCACCGCCGTTCGGGTGGGTCTCGACTCGCATCAGTCTGTTGGCAACGAGACAGTTGAATTAGAATACAATAGTCAAGAGTACGGGATCCATGGGGTTCCGTGTTGTAGGACATCTTGACACAATTTTTTACTCTGGATCCAGTATACGGTTCTAGATCATGCACTGGATCCTTATTGTTTGAGGAGACGTCGATTCGACAGAAGACAAGCATTTAGCTTGTGTTCTGTCGAATCGACATCACCTCAGTCTACACTAATCACTTCAACGGTACAAAGCCATTGATTTTAAGAGGAATCTCTCGTGTCCGATTTTACCACAAGATGTTAAGCACAGAAATATGTTGTGTTCTAAAATGGCCGTTAAAATAGTTATTAAAACCACGGCGACAAGAGCTTCCGAAGGAATAGCACAACCTTTTCGAAAGTATCCTTGAGAAACATCTGAAAAAAATTGCTCACCTATGATACTTGAGCTCCTTGACTGTAGGAGTCTCAGCCAGCGGTCCCCAGCTGTCGTTGGGCAGCGGGGCGCCAGCGCGGTCTCGGCGACACTGCACGCCGATGGAGCAGCGCTTCACGCGCGCGCGGCGGCGGCAGTGGTGGCAGGAAGACGATGATGACGAGGATGAGTGGCGGTGGGATGACCTGAGGGGTAAAAACATGGAATTTATTACAATGATTTTGAAAAATAAACGGAATAAAATAGCCTTTTAGATAGGGTGTCCAACATAATTGTAGTATTTTTGTTACCGTAGTGGGCCAAAAGAAATGAAAAGTGACCTCTAAATTTAAATAAAAGAAACTTCGCTGGCCTAGACTGCGATGATGCAGTCTACATTCGAGGGTAGGTGAGGTGGGGCCTGTGGGTGCGGCTGGTAGCTAAGTACGATGCGGGACATTTTTTAAACAATGTCCATGCAATCATCATCATCATCATCATTTCAGCCGAAAGACGTCCACTGCTGGACATAGGCCTCCCCCAAGTAGGGGGGTTTTGCCATAATCGCCACGCTTGGCAGGCGGGTTGGCGATCGCAGTATGGTTGTTATAAAACACAGAGAACGCTGCTGCCCATTCTCTGGTAAGTCCCTTAGTCGCCTCTTACGACACCCACGGGAAGATATGGGATGGTGCTATTCTTTACGTCCGGACACCATACAGAACATGCAATATTTATTGATATCTTATAAAGTTTTAAATAGCCCGCGGACCGGATGAAAGACCTATGCGGGCCGCTAGGTGGACCGGGGGGGTGCCTGTTTTAGGGGTATGAGGAACGGGGTATAAAGTCTACATCCCCATAGAAAAGGCTGTATCCTCCGAGCAGACGAGTTATATGTCTGGTGGACAACTGCCGGTTTTTTTTTTCTACATGTTACACCCGCGTCTCGCGGATTTTTTTTTAATATCGCAATTTAGTTTTTTATTTCAGTTCTGCATTTGCGTCATAGATGTCGCAGATGTTCTTTTTGACGATTTGATTATGTCAGCTACAGCCTCTTGTCGAGTTACAATACACAGGATGCAGCAAGATGCAGTACAAACCAGTAAATTGTTCAAAAGTTGTTGTTGTACAGTCTGCTCTAAAATAGGCTAATAAAGAACAAAGAGAAACTTACCTATCCCTCTCCCGATCCTTTTCCTTCTCCACTTTGACCTTCACATCACTCTCACTCTTCACATTCCTAATAGCAGGAAACACTTGCGAGTTCACCTCCTGTTTAATTTGCTTCAGAGGTAGTTCCAGATTACCATAGCAAGGTAACTCTCTCCTTGGGTTGGACTGGAATCTTATCGCTTTCATGGATAAATTGAAATGGGTAGCTGGTCTCCTCATTCCAGAGGGACTTTCCAATAAGACATTTTGCCTTGATACTCTTGGGTACTTGTATTTACACATGGACCTCTGAAAGTGTGTGTTGATGATTCTCAACTGGCGTGAGACTGACGAGAATATTCTTTTAGTGACGTCATCGTCAGCCATTTTGTTGGACATCTGCGCTTGCTTCCACCAGGCGTGGATACCTCCATACCAGTCAGATTTGAAGGGATCACGGTTGATCTCGGCAAGTTCGATATCGTCGCTTGGATTTATGTTGAAGAGTAGGGGGTTTTTGCCTGGCGGTGATTTCTTCAGGACATTCAGTTTGAGCACCGCGGCATTGCTGAACCCTCCGGAATCGAAGACCGGCCATATCTTGCTCTGTTTAGATGGGCGAGCGTTTTGGCCCCAAACGCAAAGGTCCTTTGAGCTTTCGCTGATTTTGCGCTTCTTGCCTGTGGAAATTAAAAGGCAGGAATAAGTTTATGTTGTAAGTGTGATGAGGACCTTCCCCAGTTTTCATTTGACTAAATCTAAGAGACACTAAATGAATGACGAAAGTATTTAGCACTATTCGATTTTTAACTTTGTCGGCACGGTTGGCACAGTGGCTAAGGAATTGGCTGCTCCGCTGCGTGTCGCGGATTCGATTCCCGCATGGAACAAATATTTGTATGATTTCCAGGAAGTTGTTCCGGGTCTGGCTGTTTGTGTATGTGATTTTAAATGTTTGTAAACGCACCCACGACACAGGAGAAATTCCTAGAGTGGGGGCAAAGTATTGAAAAAAAAATAATGTCGCCGCTGAGCGGAGCGGTAAAAATTCAACCTCGTTTTCATTTAGGCACTCTTTGGAAGTTAGGATTCGATGTCTAAGCCTGATTGCTTTGTAACTGAAGGATCGTTTATATCAATTTTTCTGTCGAAATTGGACCCAATACAAAAGGTTACTATGATATAACGTATCTATTTTCCTTTATTTATTTCTATACAAATTTCATAAATTTTTTAAATATTCCTTGAAAAAAAACCACATTATACATATACAACATTATTTTTAGTATATGCGAAACCTGAATTTAGTTTGTTCAGAATAAGTAACTGAATCGATTCCAATAATTTTTAAACCATGTTATATTTTTCCCAAAAATATTTAAAAAAGTTAAAAGTTGGACACCAAGTGACTTTGAGTACCTATCGCAATAATTTAGGTACCTACTGCCAAATTATTATTATCAATGAGCTCAAGACGACGCTGGAGGTGCGCGCTGCGTGGTGACCACGTTTTTGAGCGGACAACTAGGTAACAGAACAAGCTTATAACTTTGTGATTTTTCATGATACAGTTTTGAAATTTTGTACATAGATTCTTTACATAAAAATACTAGACACGTGTATCAGGTTTCGCATATACTAAAACTAATGTTGTATATAAAAAAAATCTAGCCCACCGGTATCGGGAACAGGGTCCAGAGAGAGGAACCTCCTAACAATACGAGCCGTGTCCAGGAGTACCGCTTTCTGAATTAAGCCCTTGATCCAGCTGCCTAACGAGAGCCTCCTCAGATATTGATTGAGGCTCTTGGCAATTAAGCCATGGGCTGATACGACTATCGATCGGCACAATGATCGCTGAGTCTACATCCCACATGTCGACAACCTCGAGAGCCAAGTCAAGAACGTTTCTATTACTATTACTTAAATGACTTCATATATATTTTCTAGACAGTGTACTTCAGACTTCACTGACGGTCTCCCTTATTATATTTCACCCTTATGTCCTAAGTAATAACGTTGAAAATTGGTCGACAGTCAGTGCTTGGTAGTACCTACTTGTTATAAATTATATTAACATCCATGTTTCTATAACTACTTATAGTTCTTGCAGATGTGAGTTGCATTTTTATAAGTTGGATAAACAAGGCACAATGAAATCAAGGTAGGTACGGGTAGTAATCATAGATTGGTATTTAAGTACTTGATGCACCATATGGCTAAGAAAAACTTGGTTATTAGAGTCTATTCAAGTACATGAGGGAAACAAATGAAAATTAATGTATTTATTTGTTTGTTTAGGATCTCCAACAAAGGATGTACACACACACGAAATAAATAATCGACGACAAAAGTATCACGTAGGTGTACTCCTTCACTTACAGGAGACCACAGCATGCTTAATAAAATGTATAACTAAGCTAACAAAGATATAGTAGCATTTAAAAATTAAAATCAAAACATATAATAAAATTAAATTGGAAAAATAAAAAAAATTATGATATTCCAAATCAAATAAATATCTTCTTTATGCTGATGTAAATCAAATTGATTTCAGAATTACTAGTTCTTACAGTCATGTAAAATAATTGAAGTTGTAATGCAAACTGCACTTATGTTGATAAAAGTAGTTATTCCATAAATATTTATATTGTTTTATATGTTGGGAAACTATATATCACAAATGGAGTTTAAGTTAGAAGATAAAAACAATCTAATAATCTATTAAGTAGACTTTTAAGTCAAAAGCAAAAATCTTTGCTAGCAAAGCAAGCGGTTTTAGATTTAATCAAATAGAAGAATTATATCAATTTATTACATTGTTGGTGATTTGCTACATTATTGTTTTGTGTACACTATCGCATTAGGTAACCCTGTAAATATAGTCGTAAAAGGGAGAAATATATCAATTTTAAGACAAGAATTGAGATTCAAGACTTTGATCAAGGATTTATGTGTATTTATGCGTAATGTTGAATAGAGCTTGACACTAGGATTCAAATCAAAATCCACTCTAACTAGGTGGACCTAAAAATCTGTATTTGAAATGGAGCGATTAATATGGAGTAAAATTCTTGACATTGCAATTTAATATTGGCTTGAATCATTCATCACATGGTCACAATTTCTTAAAACAATCATGTATAAGGAAAAGATTTCATTTATCCTCTTAAATGATTAGTAATCGGAGTTCGAGGGGGAATTTTTGAAATTGTTTGGTTTCTTTTTGATGACTATGTTATAATGTAAAAGAAACCTGCGGGGTAATTGCCTGGCACACTTATAATGTCAATGGCTTTTATTTTGAGGGATCAACAGCATTCATTGCATTATTTACTTTGTGGCAGGCAGATTATTTAAACTAAAGGATAATAAATTTCTTTCCAAAATCATTCAGAATGAATGGTTTCTCTGGTGATTGAGATATTATGAAGTGTTAGGATCAAAACAGGTGGAATTCTTTAGTTTCAGCCTTCCACCATGGGGAAAAAGGTGTGAGTTACTTAATTACAATTGACTATTGTAGATGTAACACTACAAAAAAAAAGTAATGCACAAAGCGTAAATAAAAGCACATAGTTATACTCAAATATTATAATTATGTTATTTTCCTGTTTTGTCTACTGTTTGTACATAAATAGTAGGATTTGGACTTTCAAATGTGAGCTGAGAATTGAAAATGTCATAGCATGCTTTTATTCAGGTGTGGCTTTCATTATGTTCTCCAATATTGTTGAATCTACTAGACATTCAACAATATTGGAGAACACACACATCACATCACATCACACACACACACATACAACACACATGTACATGTTATACTGCTGGTAACAGTTCAGCTGCAACTGGAACACAATACCAACATAGTTAGAAAAATGCAAATGATGAATATTAGAGTGTGTAAATAATTTCTAATCTCTGATATTGCCTTACACACACATACTCCACATACAAATTGATGTTATTTCAATTAAAACAAATATCAACTTTAAAGCATGTGTGCAAAAGTCGATTTTAGTGTTATCAGTACTATTGATCAAATCATAAAATGTTTGAAATTGTAGAATAAACTGTAATTTACGTGTAAGTATATATTTTTTAACAAAAACACATGTTTTTTAGGAAACTAAATTCTAAATGCAAGGACCAGGATATTTACAAATTGACCTGAACTGGTTCTGATTCTGGTTATCTGTTTTATATTTTTACTAAATTTCATTAATAATTCATGTTAATTCAAAATCTAGAACTAATTTAATTTATTCACATTAGTTATTGTTTCAAACAATGACGCCATGGTCCACTTGCTCTTTCTTAAAGAATTATGTGTGTGTAATTAATGTTAGTCAAGCTTGTTAAAATGTAGTTGGACACTTTTCCATGCATTCTATTTGTGTTTTTAATACTTTCCATTGTTTATTTTTCTGTTAAGTTTTTGCCATGCAAGCCAAATATGAGACGCTGTTTCTTAATATTTTTAGTAGTCTTCATTAATTCTACTGTTGTATATTAAAATAATATGAGAATTTAAGACCCTTGGGAATTCTTAACTTGTTTAGAATATTTATATTGTCTGCTAGATGGACCAACAACCTGAAAAAGGTGGCTGGAACAGACTGATTGCAGAGGGCACAGTGTTGTGCCTGTTGTGTCGCTTAGGAGTGGTGTATATCCTGCAGTGGACTTCAATACACTGAGTTGGCTAGATTATTTAAACCATATGCTTACAGAAATCTTAGTCTAGTCCTAAAAATGCTTAGGCTCAGGAGAGTGGGCCTGTTGACCATAATTCTAGTATTTCCTCAGCTTAAACAGACACCTTGCTGTGAACCAGTGTTTTAAAGAAAATAGGCAGCTTATTTTCATTATTTTACATTCTAAACTTCAAAAGATTTTTGGGGTGTTTTATCAAAATTCTGCAAGGTTTATATGTGGATTGGTAATGTGATGATTTGGTCGATTCTGCAGGTACAGAAATTTGTAGGACATAGGTTTATTCCTGCATCAGAAATTATCCATTAAATATTCGATATAATAGTTACTTTTAAGAATTGTGAGAACATAGGTGGTGAAATAGTAAAATTATTAAATGCTACTGATATTTACAAAACAAAATCTATTTTCAAAAGATGCACTTTTCAAATCATCATAAAACCAAGGTTTTCCATCAATTTCAACAACCTTAGGTAATGTTATGTTCACCAATAGAGGAGATACCCTATTGTGTCGCCTAGTACCAGTGAAAATAAGCTAAAGTAATCTAAATCCTGTTATTTTAACTAACTACATATCCAACAATATTGGATAACATAAACAGAGTATGTGTTCTAGTAATTGCTTCAACTGGAAGACAACACCAACATAGTTGGGAAAAGGCAGATGATAAATTGCAGTATGTGAAAACAATCTTCTCAGAGAGTGTGTCCCAGTAGTGGGAACATTATAGACTGTATGTTAGTGAACCGGCACCATCAGTTGCGGCAGACTATCTGTTAACTGCCAGGGCTCATCCTAACCATTACATTGTTCTCACATATAGAAGCAACAATAATGTACCCAGGACTTTGTGATTCCTAACTTGATTTTAAAAGAGTGTCCATGGAGTTTCTTGCCCATTCTTTGGAATGGGCAACTACAGTACTTTCAGTTATTATGCTAGACGGTAGCTTTATCTTTTTGTTGTTTGATGATTCAAAAGTGCCTGTAGCTGGTCTTTTTGAAAGAACTGCTTTGTTTTCTCAAGATAAGACACATAATCACATCCTCTGTCTTCACATTCAGTACGCCAGTTAGTCATCTACCTTACTTATTTTCAAATTGAGCTGAATGTTTTGGTACTAAACCAGTATTTATATTGATAAATCTTATAATAATATTTTAAAATGCATGTGGACAGTTTTTAATGCACATGTTTGTGTTTATTTATGTTTTCTGTTGTTTATTTTTGTGTTGTGTAGGTTTTTGCCATGCAGGCATAAAGAAGACTGATGTTTCCTAGTATTTCAGTAGCCTTCATTCATTTTAGCACCTACTGAATGTTAGACAGGCTGAGGCTTAGTTTAAATGAGCATAATTTTTTGAGCTGTGAGTCGTGTAAAATGAGTTGTGGAATTAAACAGCTTAAAAAATTATGCTTGTTTGGCCTCAGCCTTAAGCAGCTCTGGGAATTCTTAACTCATTTAGATTCTTATATTGTGAGCTAGTTGGAACAATAGTGGTGGCCTTAAAAAGATGGTTGGAACAGACTAAATGCAGAAGGAAGAGGACAGGGTGCTGTGGCACAGCTTGAGAGGTCTGTATCCAGCAGTAGGCTGTGATAGGTAGAGTTGCTTAAATTATTTAAGGAATATGCTTATAAAAGTTATTCTATTCCTCATCATACTTAGGCTGTCACCAAGACCAACTATTGCTTCAGAAGAGAGTGTGAAAGATGCTTAAGGATTGCAAATCAAACGTTCTGCTTACAGCTGCTAGGTGTCTTTCAGTGAGCCAATGACTTAGGAAAAAATATATTATTATTATTTTATTATTTTAAATCATAAACTTCATAAGATTTGTTGCAAACACATTATAAGTTGGTTGGCATGATCAGCTGAAGACAGGAACCAACAAGAGATGGTTAAAACAAAATGGTGTTGTATATTATCAAAATTGAGATTAAGACTGGTAATGTGATGGTAATAGTTGATTCTGCAGGTATGGAAAGTTGTATGACACAGTTAAACAGGTGCTGCATAATAAATTATCAGCTAAATATTCTCAAATAGCTTTAAACATTGTGAGAAGGTAAACAATTAAAAATAATATACTACTGATATTCAGTTTAGAATCTATTTTTCATGGCAAATTAATAGGAATCATGTATTTTATGAAGTATTTCTTGCTTCACGGCAAGAAATCAATTTCAAAGACAAAAGACTGTCTTTTTCACATCAACCAAGGTTTGCTATCAATATCAATAACGGTAAGTTTTTTTTACATTAACCAATAGAGTACCTGCAATGTACAGTTAGAAAGTACAGGTCTAGTGAACACAAGGTCACAATGTGACGCAAGTGTCTCCTAAACGTACAGAACCTTGTCTATTCCCCTCAAATATGGTAGAAACGAGGAAAAGTAAAATGATGGGCAGGTGAAAATATAGTTATACCGTATGGAAAGCGTGTGTTGTGTTTATCAACACCTGCGACCTCTGAAGTAATGATGTAATTCACTATATGAGAGGTTAACATCTTTCCCACCAAAATATTTCAAGTCTAAATACTCTAAACTTATACAGCGACCTTATTGAATGCTCCAAAGCAACGTGTACAAGATTAGTAAGTACGTATAGAATGAATTAATACCTTTGGATTCTGAGGCTGGTGTATGTTTGGGATCCGTTGACACACTTGTCCCGCATCCCTGTTGTGACTGTTTTTTACTGTCGTTACCGGTACGACGCCGTTTAGCACCTTCGCCGGCATCTACTAAGCTGCTGGAGCCACAGTAATCGTCAACGAAATCGCGATTTTCACTAACTTTTACTTGGGTAACTCTCGCTGCGTTCGACGACGCCATTGTCCGACGGCTAAAGATGTAATCACGTTAAAATAACCACTGTTCTTCAATTAAACATCGACGGAACTGATCAGTATTATCTTAACACCACGTATAGCTTTTACAATCATGTATAATGATTAGAAACACAGTGATTACGAATAAAAAACAACTTGCGACGCCATTTCTCGCTACCTCGCACTTTTTTTTAATTTTTTGTGCAATAGAAATTCGTACCTAATGTCATGCAAAGGCCAACGTTGTAAACAGCCTAGTTTGCATTGGTAGGTTTTGAAATATTTATCGAATTATTATTAATGATATTATTTCAATTGAAAATAATCATTTTTTATTATTTTATGTTATGCTGCTAAAATAAAATAATAATAAAAAGCCTAATTTAAAATATTTAAATTGAATCTTCTAGCTGCTTGCGCCATCTATTATTATTTTATGTAAACTTGTTCCTGTCATGAGTCATGATACTTTCACCACAAAAGTTTGACCAAAACACCGCTAGATGGCATACAAAGCGTAATAATGAGTCATGGAGGAGAAAAAATGATTCAGGAAACTATGATTCACGTTATTCATTGTTTAGTTCTTAACACACTGAGTAATTACTTTGCCTCAGTTAAATAATATTTTTAACGATTAAACAGCTCTCTAGCACGGAACTGCTTTTCTATAAAATTTTTGTTACCTATGTCAAATTCTAGTCCTAGTTCCGTTAGTTATAGAAAATCAGCTAACCGTGTTAGTAATCAGTAATTTGTTATATCTAGTAATTAATTAAAGTTAATCCCTGAAGTATTATACCTATTACATTTCACATAGGTACAATTGCAAATCTGCAAAGATAGTGTTTGCATGGCTACTAGACTGTACTTATGTAGACACCTATCCGCTAGCTATGTAGGTACACTACCAACTACACACCTACCTACATTATCAAGGACAAATTGAATGAAAACAAATACTTTATCTGTTTATTTGTTAAACGTGCACAGCTTATACAACCTATTTAATAAAGTTTTTATAAATAGATATAAGTACCTAGGTAGCTCAAATATCATACTGTGCCCAGCCATTTTTCAAATTTTAATGACAAACCATCGGTATGACACAAGAGCGTCAGTCACACACCCTCCTGTTAGTGTACATGTAAGATTGTACCAATTTTTAAAAGATCTATGGTCTGAGTTAATTAAGTAAATGACATTTAAATTCATTTAGCATAAACAAGAAGAAGATGACATGCAGCACCGACCCCAAATAAAATTGTGATAAGGGACAGAGGAATGATGACATAGCAGCTTAAATATTGGATTTTGGGAAATGCCCAAGTCTAGCGATGGACGTGATCGATAGTAGCGATGGCTTTAACATACCGAAAAACTGTCTAAGGAACGGTTGGCCTGGTATTTCCCATGTTATGGTATTTTGATTGACTTGGAGATACTGCAGTCCACATTGCATTACCATATATTACTTTTAAAACTTCTGGCTACTATGCTGGTTTTGGAAAGGTTCACGTGGACCTAACTCCGCAGTTACCAGGCCCTCCCAAATACGTTTACTCGCATTTTCTCAACCATACCCGTCATTGTTTGGATAAGGATATACCAGTCTGGCATACCTGGAAATACCAGATATCTTGCAAATGAGGCCCGTAACTGCCCACCTACAATGCGTGGAAAGCTGGCTGATCAGAGTTCCAGAGGTTTTTGAGAGGCAGGAAAAGGAAGCCTGCGCTATGATATGATGATGGGTACCCACGCACTGTCTATTACATAGGTACTTAGGCATGATAAGGCTATATACGCTCTTACAAGCACAACTTAGCATCAACATACAGGAATACGACAACAGCCTGTTTATTATGTCGTCATTCTCTCTTGTGCCTTCTACAGACAGGCAGTCACTCCATGTAGAACACTGGTAATAAAGTGTATCTGGTCAGACTTGAAGCCTAACCTAAATTATTTGGGTAAAGATTGGGTATATGATCATTCTCTTTTCCTTACGCATCTCAATTTAATTGGACGCAGCATGCTTTTATACACATTTCTATTCATTAAGAACTCCACAAAACCTGGTGTAACTGTGAGTGTGTTTTGCCTTGACTTAGTGTCGAGTTCCAGTAGTGCGCATAGCAAAAGACAAAGAAAGAGAGTAGACAGATTTGTCTGCACCTAACAATTTATTTTCCACCCACCCGCATTCTCCAGTCATCCCTCGATCATGGCGCTTGCAACAGCGTTGAAATATCGGGAGCTCAAAATAATGAACAATCACGGAAAATACCATAGCTAGAGGGTTGTATTGATGATTTTAATAATTATAATAATTCTGTAACTACATACGTGTTACGGTCGCGAATCATATTTTATTTCACATAAATAGTCTGTAACTGACCTGCAAATTGCAAAAAAACCTAAGAAAATTTGAATACGCGGTCTACCCTGGCACTTCCATCTTAAGTGACCTGCAAATTGCAAAAAAACCTAAGAAAATTTGAATACGCGGTCTACCCTGGCACTTCCATCTTAAGTGACCTGCAAATTGCAACAAAACCTAAGAAAATTTGAATACGTGGGCTACCCTGGCACTTCCATCTTAAGTGACCTGCAAATTGCAAAAAAACCTAAGAAAATTTGAATACGCGGGCTACCCTGGCACTTCCATCTTAAGTGACCTGCAAATTGCAAAAAAACCTAAGAAAATTTGAATACGCGGTCTACCCTGGCACTTCCATCTTAAGTGACCTGCAAATTGCAAAAAAACCTAAGAAAATTTGAATACGCGGTCTACCCTGGCACTTCCATCTTAAGTGACCTGCAAATTTCAAAAAAACCTAAGAAAATTTGAATACGCGGGCTACCCTGGCACTTCCATCTTAAGTGACAGTATAAGTTTACTCTATTAATTAGTCCTCATCTTAGAACCCAGTTCTAGTAGTTAGGTCTAGTAGAGTAGTTAGTAGTTTTAGTATCTTAGTAGTAGTTTTAAACCGATCCCGGTTCGAATGTTGTATCCACTAACTGGGATTGCGCCTCCAAAGGTTCGTAGCCAGGAGGACGAAGCTACAAGCTGAATCACGCCACCCAATGCACAGTTACATCTCAGTGCCACAGAGACTGAAAAATCGGAAAAGCTGTTTTGGGTGCGTTGGCCCTGCTAGTCCAGCTAATAGCGACGCCTCCACAGCGAGGTGTGATCTTTGGCGGAAGTTGCTTAAACCTCCTGATGGCTTCATCGAGCCGTCTGATAGCCTTCTACCTGGGCTTGCTTAGCCGTGGCCGACTTGGAAATCTCTAAATGGACTCAGCAAAGACAATCTCTACAGATGGGGCTTCACCGACGTCGCGGTGGAAGATGCGAATTTCGTGGCTAACAAGATAAAAAATTGTAGTGCCAGCAACACGAAAAAGAAGATGTCCATCTTCTTTTTCGGCTCAGATCTCAAGTGCGTATGGAGTGTGTCTCCACAGACAAATGGCCCACCTTCATCATGCGCTGCACGGCTGCATGTCCTGACACATGCGCACTTGACGATCTTATGACTGCATCAGCGAGCGGAGTTCGCGTAGCTGAGTTTTTGGCCAAATTATATTTGATGAAAATTGGCCATCGACACGCTAAGAAGACGATCGTCGTCGATCGAGTACCCAGTCACTTCTTGCCATTTCATCTCACACGAAGTCGATCTAGTTTCTATGATAATACAAATATCTTTGTGTCATTAGGTAAACCGTATTTTCCTTGAAACCCCCAGCATCGAAACAAAAAAAACCTTGTTTAGATTGGCATTCGCGAAAAATAACAACACAATCAAACATGGCCGTTTGAGCACGCGTAAACGTGCCATAGTGCCAAATAATACATATCAGAAACAATTATTTAACCGACGCAGCAGAGGGAGGCTATGTTGGCGATTCTCTAATGATATATGTACATAGTTACACGTAGTGGCGTTTGTAAGGAAGATTAGGACTTTGGGAGACTTGGTTTATTGTGTGCTAGGCGCCGAGGTACTGGTATAGAATAATCAAGCGGTTGATTCTATGAAATGCTGACGGTTTTTTGTATGGCATGGGCATCTGATTGTTTTGTGCTTAAATTATTACTTTATGGATCTGCTTACTATCTAATACCTTCTTTAAAACCCACAGTCGGGTGAGAAATTGATGTCAGCTCATCAATAGGTGAATGCAATGTGGTTGCTGGGCACAAAACGACTACCGGTTGTCTGAAAGACATTATTGAGTTGCTGAACTGTCGGAAACTTTATCAGGTAATTTTGGTTAGACTCGGGTGATAGTCTGTGACTGTAAGACTTTAAAGACTGGAAAATTAAATACGCTTTTTCAGTTACCTACAAAATTACAGAGAGAATACCTAACGAAGTCCAAGAAGTAAGAAAATTGTAGGCTGTGCTAAGTAGCTACCTGGACACTTTATCGTTTCAAAAATGACAAGACAATGTAATGATTAGTAATCAATACCCACCAATGGATGTTAGACTATACAAACATCCACACAGACACACACACATACACAATTACGTCATATTATGTAAGCGACATAGCTCGTAAAATTGGAGTTCATTAGCAGTCAGCAGACGGGCCCAGATTCGATGCCCGCCTGTTAAAATTTGTATGCCGCGAGTTACACGGCAATATATGACCGTGAGTCTTACAATTTGCAAATCTTATTTTTTGTCGTTACGATGTAACGATGATTTTATTGAATGAACGTGGGATTTTACAACATTGGTAGCAACATAGGACATTCAATAAGTATGCTACAGACGAAGAGTAAAGTCTCATCCATATCCATATTTCTTCCTGGTAGATTCTATGGTATAATTCTCCTGACTGAGGAGCTCGTGGCTAAGTAGGAGATTTAGTGCGTGCACAAGTGTGTATATAAACACAGCTTTGGTGCACTGTTTCATCCTTTACTCTTATTTTCTGATAGGGGTTAGGACGGCAATCTGCCATGATAAAAGACAGACCAGGCCAGGCCGCAGGACCAGCCTCTTAACCCGGTACATGCAGAGCATCCAACTCATCCAAGAATCATTGTGAGAACCTATGAAAGCTAGCATGAAGCACTTGCTGTATAATATCCCCCTTCTTCTTCCACAAAAGAAAACCTAGATTTCGCAAAAGCATGCCTTCATTTTTATTTTAGCCTTTTTAGTTGTGGTATCTCACACAAATCCTTGCTAAGTATTTTACAGTGTAACTAGAAATTATAAGAACATCATCCACATAGACGAAGAAGAAAAAATGCATATTATGGAGGATAACTCATATTAAGTCCCAAAGCAAGTTTCTTCTACCAAATGAAAAAAGAATCACAGCAATCACGGAGTAATCGGTGAACATGAATGAAATAAAAGATGCTGGTGAAATACGTAACCTTCTTCTTTTTTAGAAGTCGATTAAATTATAAAAATCTAGTCATTTCATTAATCCAACTAGGTTGAGAATCATTTCAATCAACTATTCAGAACGTAAGGACGTTCTAACTTGTTGGGTTTTGTTTTCTGATCTACGGAGATTTATTTTTTTAGGTTTGGAGATTTAGCTGGTCGACCATCAATCACGTGATGTTTTTATGCAACTTTTTAACCCCCCCCCTTCCCCATGGTGACACGTCGTGAGGTTTTAGATTACCCAAATTCAAGTGTATTTTTTTGGTACAAAGTATCTTAAAAAATTGAAAATATTATCTTCAAATACAGGTTAATAGGTACAATCTAATTTAATTCCGGAAAATTAAATTAGAATCTATACTAATATTATAAAGCTGAAGAGTTTGTTTGTTTGTTTGTTTGCTTGCTTGAACGCGCTAATCTCAGGAACTGCTGGTCCGAATTGAAAAAATCTTTTAGTGTTTTATAGCCCATTTATCGAGGAATGCTATAGGCTACATAACATCACGCTACGACCAATAGGAGCGGAGCATTTATGAAAAAGATTGCAAAAACGGGGAAAATCCAAACGCAAATGAAGTTGCGCGGGTCAGCTAGTATGTAATGTATAAATAGCATTCAAAGAAAAAAAAATACACATGTTATCTCACTACACCTCCCAGTGATATTTCGTGATTTTTCCAAACCCCCTCCCCCCCTTTACGTGATTAATGGAAGACCCCGAAGAAGAAGGGGCAGAACAAACTCCCTAGCAACACGACTGTCTGTAAATATAGAAGTTCACACTAATACCCTAATGCAGGATAAACAAATTTTCTATTTCTGAACGATCATTTTTGGATTGTTCAACGTGATCTGTTGTAAAATTGAGCAAGCAGAGCATACAACTCGATGTGTCAGGGTATTGATGATCTTGATATATTATCCACCAGTGTTAGGAACACTACTAACTACAAAAAATACTGTGTAAAACTTCTTTGAAGATCACTGAAACTTGTTCAGTTTTTTCCTAACTCTCTCCGAGTGCTTACTTCTTACTTTCTCTTGCCTGTCTATTGTTTCTTGTGCTACCCTTATATTGTCAGTAAAATCTTTTAATTGGCCTTCCTTCACTAACTGTCCACTATATGCATCCTAGCTGTAAGTTTGCTTAAGAAATAAAATAACATTTTCCCGTCAGGTTAATTGATTGATTTCCGTTTCACCGATCATAAGACAAGGTGGAGCTGCTGGTGGATCGAGTTTTTTATAAACCTTTGCTGAAACCACCACTGATCATCATCACCTGCCTAGCCTTTTCCCAACTATGTTGGGTTCGGCTTCCAGTCTAACCGGATGAAGCTGAATGTATTTTACATGGAGCGACTGCCTATCTGACCTCCACAACCCAGTTAGTACTGGGCATTAACCACCGCTGATCATGGTATCTTTATGAAGTAACACAGGTTTGTAGGACCACCACTGCCAATTAGAATAGACACCAGTGGAAGAAGCTTATACTTTCCTTGACAAAAAACATACTACACCGCGTAAGATCAAGCCAGTAATCCCCAAAGGGTTAGGCATGTCATAGTAAGAGAGCCAAATTGCCATCAGTCGGCCACAAATCCGGTCTGGGAAATTCCTTGCCGAAAACCAAATATCTCTCAACCCGACTTGGAAAACGAACCCAAGAGTCCGAAGAGCTTATTGCACAGCAGTTAAGTCTACAACTACGCGTTCCGTTTTTTGATCAATCATCTTTATTTTCAGCATGTCTTCTTCTTCCATATTCGTCTATTATTACTGGTCATCTCAGCAGTCACCTCCTTTTTAGCCATATCATCGTTCACACAGTCCATTCATCGTTTCTTTGGTCTTCCTCTACTCTTATAGCCATCTACATTCAGACTCAACATTTTCCTCACTACATTTTTCTCATTCCTATCTTCTTTTGCGACCAATCTCACCAAAACGAAAGCCGCTCTACCTAAAACAACAGGTGGTCCAATCAAGCAATATATTCATTAATATACCGAGCTGATAAGAGATTTTAATATTTATTTATTTAAAACCGAAGCCATAGTAACAATCGACAGAAGGAAATAACAGGTTACTAGCTGATTATCGGTGTTACCGAGTTATTTTCGTGTTTACATAATATTTTTTCCCGTTTTCGTGTCTTCCGTATGATCGATAACGTTAATAAATTGTTTGAGATATTTTATGGTGTTTCAATAATTATTAAAATCAAATAAAAAATGTTTATTTGCAAGAAAATACATACAAATTACAAGGAAAGATCTATGTCCTAAAAGTATTCTGCCTGCAAGCAAGCGTTCAAATTATTTACTTACAGCTATTATGTAATTATTATCATGCCATTAATATTATTAATTCCTTTATTTATTTTCATACAAATCTTATACATTTTTAAATATTCCTTAAAATAAAAACAATATATAAAACATTTAAAAATATAAAAAATTGTAGCCCACCGGTATCGGGAACAGGATCTAAGCTACCGGCGGTCAGGGCTCCAGAGAGAGGAACCTCCTAACAATACGAGTCGTGTCTAGGAGTACCGCTTTCTGAATCAAGCCCTTGATCCAGCTGCCTAACGAGAGCCTCCTCAAGTATTGGTCGAGGCGGAGGCACTACGTCGGGGGGAAACTCCGCTGCCGCGGCAAATCGCCGTTCAGCGGACAGACCTCCGGCGCGATCTCATGGTGACATGGAGAGAGCGACTGTCGCAACCCCGTGCAGGGCACGCCACCATAGTGGCGATAAGTCCCCTCTTTGAGGAGTGGCTACAGAGGCGCCACGGCGCCCTCACCATTCGCTTGACGCAGGTCCTCACCGGACACGGTTGTTTCGGGAGGTTCCTGTACCGAATCGGGCGGGAGGAAACGCCCGGGTGTTTCCATTGCGAGGATCGGTGCAGCACACTGTGGAGGTCTGCCCCGCTTGGGCGGAGCAGCGCCGTGTCCTCGTAGAGGCGATTGGCGGCGGCGATCTCTCGCGCCCGGCCCTGGTTCAAGCCATGGTCCGGAGCGAGAGGGAATGGGAAGCCGTCACCTCCTTCTGCGAAGCAGTCATGCGAGTGAAGGAGGTGGCGGGACGTGAGAGGGAAAGAGCCTCACGTCCCAGCCGCCGCGGGAGACGCCCTGGGCGTCGGGGGTCACGTGGTGGCCCCCAGTCACCGTAGGCGCGGGCCTGTGGACGGCGAGTTATGGGCTAGCTCGCCGTCCGGCCGTCTTATGACGACAGGCTGTGTTGACGGCGCGTTCGTGTTCCACGCGCGCCTCAAAGAGATGTCAGCAACCGCGTAGGGGGGGGGGGGGGGGGGCATGGGCCGATGCCTGCCAGGGCTGCGGGACTGTTCGAAAG
Source organism: Noctua fimbriata (assembly GCA_905163415.1). Taxonomy (NCBI): domain Eukaryota; kingdom Metazoa; phylum Arthropoda; class Insecta; order Lepidoptera; family Noctuidae; genus Noctua; species Noctua fimbriata. Next base: position 10,429,054 of record LR990946.1, read on the forward strand.
AGATACCTGGAACACAAAGGGCAAAGAAGGAACATGGATGGGTTTTAGTCAGTACAAGTCTGACACTCCCTTCCGCTCCGCCCAGAGTGTGTGGGGGGGGGGGGGTCATTTGATGATTACCCATCAAAAAAAAAAAATGTATTGGGAGAGTCCACATCCCACATGTCGACAACCTCGCGAGCCAAGTCAAGATAATTGATTTTCTTATCTTTCTAGGCGTTCACGAGGTTCTCATCATGCGGGACCATTATGTCAACAATCATTGCGCGCCGCTCTGATCGATCCACCACCACTATATCAGGCTTATTGGCTACAATAGTCCTGTCAGTGATGATGGATTGATCCCAGTACAATGTGATATTGCTTTTTCGAGAAATGGGTCGGGTGCATACGTTTAGTACGGCACTTCCGATTCCACAAGGTTGTATTTTAGAGCAAGTTGCTGATGGATAATCCTGGCTACAAGATTGTGTCTATGCAAGTACTCTCCATTAGCCAGACGAGAACACCCGGAGATAATGTGACGGATTGATTCGCCTGGACGGTGGCATGCCCGATATATGTCTACCGTACCGTTCTTCACAATAAATATCCGGTAGTTATTCGTCATCATAACTTCATCCATAATTGCTTAGACAAAACCTTCGGTTTCTTTGAAGAGTTCCCCGGAACGTAGCCAGGCTACGGACGCTGAGGTCTACATCGGGTCCATGCAGGGTCCGGAAAAAGCGTCCGTGAAGCTCCTTACTCTGCCATACCTCCATGCGGTCGTTAGTGTCAAGCACTACAGGTTTGCGCCAGTTCTCTTTAGCCAAGGAGAGCGTGGTGAGGCCCTTGGCCAACGCGACCACATTTCGATGCGTCCCCACGTCGGTTTCAAGGAAATATTCCCTGAGACTGCATATCTCGCGATTGTGGAGGGTCTTAGCGTTTAAAAAGCCTCGACCCCCACACCTCCGCGGGATATACAGTCTCATAACAGAAGAACGCGGGTGACACATTCGATATGCCGTCAACAATGTACGGACCCTCCTATCCAGGGCGTCTAGTTCTGTTTGAGTCCATTTGAGTATGCCGAAAGAGTACATCAAAACCGGCATGACCCAACCGTTGAAGGCACGTACCTTTTCAGGCGGCCAAAGAAGCGCTCCTTCAACGATTGCTTCATGTCAGCAACATTGATGCCCAGCGCTTCCGACATACTATATACCCAAATACTTCTAGGTTTCGGATGCTGAGAGGGATCTAAGATTTATGGAATCCAAGAGCTGGGTTCCCACAGATTCCACAATCTCCCCTCGCTTTGCATGCATGACCGCACAATTGTCCACACCAAATTCCATCCTGATGGCGCTACTGAAAGTTTCTGTTACCTTCAGTAGCTCCATCAGTTGCAAATCTTTGGGGGCAAAGAGTTTCAGGTCATCCATGTAAAGGAGGTGAGATATAACTTGACCACCTCTCCTCAACCGATAGCCTAGACCTGAATCCTCCAGCAGCGTGCTAAGAGGATTCAAGGATTCATTCAAATTCTAAGCAGAACCAAAGTGGACTCAAACTATCACCCTGAAATATACCTCGCTCTATCCTTATCGGCTCGCTATTCCTTTGGATTTGCCGACATCCTGGATACAGACGGACTATCTCAATTGCCCCATACATGACATCAGGAAGGTGCCAGAGTTGCATCAACTTTATACAACTCTAGCACCCTCATGAGCCATGTATGAGGCACCAAAGTCATCAGGCCTTCTTCTTTTCTTAGTCATAGTCTATCCAACATGTCGACAGATCCCTTCGAGAACGGCGAACCTGTTGACTAATGGCCATATCAATGAGGAGTAGCTCCTTAGTACCACAGGACCCGTTTCTACATCCATTTTGAGAAGCGGACATGCCAGAATTGTCATCAATGTGTTTGTTAATTTTAGCTCTCAAAATGGATGTAAGAACTTTATAGACCGTCGGAAGACAGGTAATCGGTCTATATTTTTTGGGCTCCTCAGTACTACACGGTTATACCTGTTGTCAGGAAATGTGGCAGCGGCCCGGACTCTAAGGCTGACTGGAACAGGATCGCCAGGAAAGGACAATTCAGAATTGAGTGAGCATCGGTGAGGTCTGCTGCAGTTATCAAAATAGTTTGACAACTGTGAATCCCGAACAGCCACCAGCGCCCTATTTTTGTTATGCATGGGCAAACGAGGTATGCGTGGTCTAAGGTCGGGTTGCATGAACCGATATTCTCGAATCGCACCCTCCAAAGCACTCCTCATTTCTTCATTGCACTGGGTACTTACATTAGTAACCATGTCATTACTCACGTCGTTATCGCGATTTGGTATTATGGTAGACTGTGGTGGAACCACAGCCAGCGGCGGCGTGGCAATGACATGGCTACTCTTCATTTCAGCCCGCAAGCGATCAAGTACGGTGTCATCCAACATACAATTACGCTGGATGACTCGCACCTGATCCGACAGTCGTTGTGCCGACACGTTGACAGCTGGCTCAAGCACCTGAAACAGAGAAAGTATCCGAACACGGTACGCGGTCAGGTTGTTACCCCCCTCTGTAGCCCCATAGCATGCGCGCATGACATTTGAATTAATGGATTGCGTCCATCGCATGCGCTGAACACTCCCTCCGGGAGCTGGTACCCTATCAGAGGCCGGTGGGCCTCGAGGTCCTAAGCCGTCCGGCGGCCGGCGTCCTCCCCGTCGAATATATATTATTATTAAAATTATTATACAATCAATTATTAATTTTCATTCATCATTAATATTAATTATTAAATTCCTTAACTCTTTAGAAACAACTATTTTGTAGCCACTCTATAATTTAAAAAAAAATTACCCTCTAACAATTTTAAATCATTTGGAATGTAATTATTATGTGGCAACACTTGGGGGGAGGCTTATGTCCAGCAGTGGACGTCTTTCGGCTGAAATGATGATGATGTTAATAATTATAAAGTGTATACTGATTAAACACATTTTTTTTATAAATATGTTGATGACGAAGTGAGTGATACAATAGGTTGTGAAACTTAGCCCTTTTTGTCTTGGTAGATCCTCACTACGTTGCTTAAAGTAATGCATGTGATTCTTGGTAATGCTGATATCTCTTATATGCAGGGTAGTGGAAGAATGTTACATTTTTGGAAGAAAGGTTTACAACTATCTAAGAACCATGCTTGTTTATAACCCTGATGCAACGTTTTTGAAGCTTGAAAACTCTGTCAGAATCGGTCAAGTTGCCTCACATTATAAGTCTATAGCTTAGGACAGATGACAAATAGCCGTTATACTTTTTATTCATAATGTTTCGAATAATTATGTTAATTGCTCTGTTAAGAGCATCGGTGGGCCAGTGGTGGCGGACCCGACTTACGAGCAGTAAGTCGTGGGTTCGAACCCAGTCAGGCGCATTACTTTGTGTAATTCATCACCATTACTGCTCTCAAAACGGTGAAGGAAAACATCGTGAGGAAACCGGCATGTCCTAGAACCAAAAATACAAAGACATGTGACATCTACCAACCCGCACTGGGCCCGCATGGTGGATTATAGCTCATTTCCTCTTAGAGAGAGGAGGCCTGTGTCGCAGCCGTGGGGACATTATATGATGATGCTCTCTCTCGTAGCTGCTGAACACGAGGAAAGGTGGAGGAATTTTGAGAGCTTCATTTGTTTGAAAAATTCGTTTGTTCGTCTACGTAAAAAATACAATGAATGGCATTAAAATTGTCAGCACTACTTTACAGGGAGTGACTGTCTATCTGACCTCCTTCTAGTCCTGGGTGGCACGATACCCCCTAATAAGACTAGCTGTCAGACTTTCAATGACGACTACGATCTACGAATACTTGGTAACTCATCATCTGCCTAGCCAATTCTCAACTATGTAGGGGTCGGCTTCTAGGTTAACCAGATGCAGCAAAATACCAGGATAGTTTACATGGAGATTGGTCGACTGCCAAACCTGGCTATCCTGCCCAACCCAGCTAGTACTAGCTAATACGATACCCCTTGGTAAGACTGGTTTGTCAGACTTTCGGGCCACTGACTACCTGTAACGACTGTCAAAGATCTACAAATGACAGCCGGGACCAACGGCTTCACGTGCTTTCCGAGGCACGGATGAAACTCGGTATGTCATGAGTGGTCACCCATCTACAGACCAACCTAGGAAAGCCCGGCTTAACCTGAACTTCGACCCGAGCGGCTGTTATTATTTAACCAGCTCCTGACGACTCAAATAGGAATGGTGGTAGTATTTTCATGAAACACTTTGACATGCGTTCGTTAGATAAAAAATAATATAATATTTTTTAAATTTATTTATCTGTACATCTATTATGTTCCGTTTAAATCCAGAAAACGTTAAAATCAACAGAGTAATTTAAGTCTATCTGTGTGTACATCCATAAAATATTATTGGCTTAGATTAAATATGTGTATGTAATAACAAAACATTGCATTGGCTATATAAATATCTACCTACCTATAGGTGAAGTCCCGGGTTCAATACCGTTTAAGAGATTATTAGTCAAAACTTAGAAAAAATTATGTAAGCAAGCCATTACAATCTGACAAATTTCTTTAATAGATTTTCAACTTTATGACTAAAGCATTACGTACAAGGTTGATTGGAAAAAATTCACAGTTTTTGGTAGCTTGATGTGCTGGTGTCTGTACAGTCGGCATCATTAGTCAATAAATATTTCGCAATTTCTTATTTATTTTGCATTTATTTTCTTTAAATTAAATAGACTCTTGGTAGTTAAGGGGCGGCTTTTTAGAGTAGTACTACCAAATAGAACATGTGTAACATCACGCCCGCAATCCCTGAATGTTTGGGCAGAAGTGTAACTAATAGTACACTCCAGTAGCGAAGGATAAATTTTTTTAAGAGGTAAGCCGCAGTAGATATATTTAATGTTATTATATTATTTATCAATAGAATACTGACTGTGCCATTTTTCAAAGGGAAGCCAGTAGGAATCGAGTTGTATGGAACCTTCGCCACTGGTACACCCATATTTCCCCAGTGCAGTCGCATGACTCCCATGCTATACGGGGCGAGCCCATTGCCAACCACCGGGCCCGATCCAGACTTCGCGACTGCCACTGAGAAATTCCTGATGGAAAAATCCCAATAGCACTTAATCAGCAGTTTTCCTAGCTTAAGATGTGATGTGATATGTGTGTGTGTGGGTGTGTGTGTGTGGGTGTGTGTGTGTTGTTTGCTTTGCTTTTATATTGCTGTAGATACTGACTCTATGGCTGTATTTATTGGCAAATCTGCGAGTATACAAATAAATAAAATTGAAGTGTCTGTTTGTAATTTCAAAATAACAGCTTTTTACTGAATGTTTATGCTATGTACTTATAACAAAAAAAAAAAACTATAAAAAAAAATTGTCTGTCTGTCTGTCGGGTGCTTGTTGCTAGCTGGACTAATCTCGATACGGCTTGACCGATTATGACGGGACTTTTACTGGCAGATAACTGATGTTATAAGGACTAACTTAGAAGATTTAAACTTAGAAAGATTAAAAAAATAAAACCCATGAAATTGTTAACAAAATCCGATTCAAATAGTGTACAAAAAAGTAGAAAAACCCACAAACTGCCTTTCGTGATTACCTGCTCTATGGTTGCTGATCGTTAACCGTTATACATATAGGTAGGTACAACCTCCTCCATCACTTAGGCCTCACTTAGGCTTAAGTTAATAAATCATTTTGACGACACTTGAGTGTTGGCTTGTAGTTCAAGTTGCTGGTACAAAACGCCGTCCATCTTATGGCGACAGGCCGTGTCGACGGCGCGTTCGTGTTCCACGCGCGCCTCAAAGAGATGTCAGCACACAGGAAGGGGTCCGCAAGGGCCGATGCCTGCCGGGGCTGCGGGACTGTTCGAAAGAGATACCGCGGCCCTGGAACACAAAGAAGGAATATTAATGGGTTTTAGTCAGTACAAGTCTGACACTACCTTTCACTCCGCCCAGAGCGGGAGGGGTCATTTGATTCCCAATAAGAAAAAAAAGGGTCTGGTATAAACTATTCGTTTTTGGACGGTGTTTATCATCTTTCTGTCCTTGTCCTATTCTACTTGAGGTCGGCGCAACACGTTTTCTTCTTCCATTCTCCCCTGTCAGACGTCACGGCAAAACGGGGGTTGGTCGATAAAATGTAATTTTTCTATTAGGACATCAATTAACCACACCAGTGAAGAAATATTAGCCTATAGAATTAAGGTTGATTTTTCTTTGGAGCCTCACAATGGAATTAATAAATGCAATACAGTCGCTATCGCATCAAGTTCCCACAAACTGTCAAATTGTCTCATTTGATTTTGAACTTAACCATCAACATTTTATGAGAAACTAGCTGTTGCCCGCGACCTTCGAACATTAAAATAATTTTTCAAATCGAACCAGTAGTTCCTGAGATTAGCGCGTTCAACCAAACAAACAAACTCTTCAGCTTTATAATATTAGTAAGTATAGAAGTATACATTTGAGAGTTTGTGGTAACTTGTTGTGCTGGCTGACTGTACCTCTGTAATGTGTAACGTCACAAATTTTGACATAAATACCAATTCTTTTAATTAATAATACCAGTCTGTTACTGTCCCACCGCTGGGCAAAGGCTTCTTCGCATACAGAGAAGGCGTGAGCAGTGATCAATTATCTAATTACTAAATAATAATAAAAATCCTTTTCTGTTAATTTTGCGCTAAGCGGGTTCTTTCCAATAAAATATTCATATTCATTAAGGATGACCATATATTTTCTATAGGTATAAAATTATGGTCTGTTGTTTACCTAAAATGAAAGAAACAACCTCAACACAAACCATTTTAAGCATAAAGAGTTAATTAAAATAACACACCGATATTTTATTGCGTGATTAGCAAAATTAACATAACATCAAATTTTCGTACATATAAGGAAATGGATTACCATGTAGTTTCCTTGATTAATCTTAAAATTTTAATTGTTTGCCAGTACACAAATATTATTTATCGGTTTATGGCTTGTTGGGTCACGTAGCTTCTGACCTTGAAGGTCTTTGGGACTTGGAAACCAAAGTGTTTTAACGTAAAACTTATCGTTTCAAGACGCGGAGGTTGCATATACAGTAGACAAGTGACGAGTATGTCACCTGTCCTGAAAGACGCTTGTAAATAGGATGGCAGAAGGTTCTAGAACAACTACGGTCAATTAGTTGCTCCATGTGATGTACTGGTTCTGGTGCGGCTGCGTGTCCTTCAAGACTGGAAGCAGATGCCAACGTATTTGAGAAAAGACTAGCGGATGAGGAATGGCTGCGACGGAGAAAAGTCTAGTTAGGGAACACCTACTATGTAGCAGGTCCGTTTCAGGTATGTAGTCAATAGCCCAAAACTCTGAGACCTTAGATTTTGTTAAAGGTATAACTAAATAAATCTAGTCAAGCCAAAGAAGTTTAAAAGACTTATAGAGCAGATATTAGGAACATTTTCATACACAAATTTTGATCCCAAACATTTTCAATTTTGACTCACTAATGCTACCTGACAAGCGGGCGTGTGACACCAGACAGAACGATTTGTTACTAAGTGGTAACAACTTTTCTTCGTCTTGTCCCGTCTCATCATCTGCCTCGCCTTTTCTCAACTATGTTGGGGTCGGCTTTCAGTCTAATCGGAATTCCGGATGCAGCTGATAACCAATATTTTACATGGAGCGACTGCCTATCTGACCTCCACAACCCTGTTAGTACTGGGTGATACGATACCCCTTGGTAAGACTGGTTGTCAGACTTTTGGGGTCACTGACTACCCGTAACGACTGTCAAAGATCTACAAATAACAGTCGGGACCAACGGCTTAACGTGCTTTCCGAGGCACGGAGGAAGCTCGGTATGTAATGGGTGGTCAGTTTGTCACCCATCCACGGAACAACCTAGGCAAGCGCTGCTTAACCTGAAGATCGATCTGAGCGGCTGTTATTATTTAGCCACGAGCTCCTCTAATCTACGTCTTGTCACGTCTATCGCTCGTTAATATTTGAATGTCTTTGAATGAAGTCTATCTGACTAAATGTTACGGAAGGCCGGAAGCAAATTAAAGAAAAGGGAGTGTATTATATATAACGTGACGGTGGACTGGTGGGACAGGAAAACGTGTTGCACCGACCACAAGTGACATGGTACAATGGCAGGAAGATGATGATGATAGAAGCAGATGACCTTCTTCCATACATGGTACAAGTCAATATCCTGGAATAAAGTTTGAAAGTGGCGCCTGTTACAGAAAAATTGAAAGGAAATCGTTTGTCTTGGTATGGACATGTAATGAGGAGGGATGAAACGCATGTGACTAAAAGAGTGATGGAGTGGACATGAATTTTGATGAAAGGAGAGGGAGAGGAAGACTAACGAAAAGATGGATGGATTGTGTGAAAACTAGAAAGAGAAAGGAGTAAATGATGCCGAGACGTCTGACAGGGGAGAATGGAAGAAGAAAACGTGTTGCGCCGACCCCAAGTAGAATGGGACAGGGGCAGGAAGATGGTGATGATCCTGGATTAAAAATTTTGTAACTTTTTTAAGTTCTCTCACACGCAATCACGGACTTTGAAGAAAATAACACATGTCCTGGTAAAATGAAATAAATTTAATGGTGAATGGTTAGAAAGAGGGTGAATACTTACTGATTAATTTCACCGATCCCAAATGAATTGGTAAGAAAAAAAGGGCATGAGCAGATTGGCGGGCTGATACCAATCGGGGGTGCGCGCGAATATACTTGTATTTCCCGGTATGGTAGTGTATTAAGCTACGTTGACACGATCAGAGTATGCTCGGACCGAGTGGACTCGGACACCTAATCGGACGCAAGTCGTATTGCGGCAACCCATACCAACCCATCCGAGAGCGTTCGAATTATGGGTTGCCACAATACGAGTTGAGCATACTCTGATCGTGTCAACGCGGCTTTAGGAACAGTGGGTTTTTAGTTGCTTGGAGTCCGACATAGCCCTCCGCTCGCCCCAAACGGAGGGTACCCATGAGGATTTCCCAAACATAAAAAAGAGATCGGGCGAAGTGTTGTTTTGTCTTTCCATCAGGAATCAGGAGCAGACCGGAATCTGGATGTATGTCTGATTGATGGCAATAGATACTATATCACGTGCATTATAACACAATTGGCAAAATGAGGATGTACCTACTATTCAAACGGTGTAAACGGACCCTTTACGAAGCCGTCAACCATGCATTCTGGACATCAAACTAAGTAACTAATATGCAAAAATTATTGCTGAGAAACGACTTTTTTTTTGGGGTGACAAATCACGTTTTACGGTAGGACTCAATGTAACGCAATCAAAACATTGTGCTGATTGATGCATTGAATACATGAATAGCACGGGGGTCGTGGAGATATTTAAAGTAAACTTATAACAGTAAAAACTTGTGAAAAAGTTGGAACTTTGACCCCCAATATCTCCGTAACTAGAAGGTTCCCAGGTATGGTCTAGAATACAAAAATGATCGCAATGATGCGGAGAACAAGTGCCTTTCGGCTTCGTTATGGGTATTTTTACACCCATTATGTAACCTCTGCTTCAACGGTCGGTAATTACAAGCATGGGCATGATGTAATGTAATTACATGTAATAATTTCCTGAAAACATTTACGTGATCAGAAATAATCACGTTGATTTGTATGTAGGTATTGTTAATTAAAATGTTTATCATTTACTAAATTAATATTGTTTATGTATTTAATTTACCTGTTGTTACAATAATGTGTAGGTAGAGCCATTATCCGATTGGCTAACCGAAATATTTGTTATTTATAACTACATATTATTTAATAAATAACGATGTATTTGTGGCAATGTTACAGATAGGCCTATGTATAACAGGGTTTGCTCCGGTTGATATGATTATGTCACCTATTTAAGTTGTTAATTTCCTATTAATAAACACAAAAGCCGTGTGCTTGGTGTGATTTAAATACCATCATCATCTACCTAGCCTTTTCCCAACTATGTTGGGGTCGGCTTCCAGTCTTACCGGATCCAGCTGAAAACCAGTATTTTTCATGGAGTGACTGCCTATCTGACCATAGGGATTTAGTAACCATAGACGAAAAACCGCAAAAACGACTTTTTGTTAGGGGATGAAATTTCAAAAATCTTTCCTCAGTGCTTACCTTCTGGGTGTAAGCAGTGATTGCCTAGTACTGTGACCGTCGGACTGCCAAGTCATGGGTCTCAAGTTCGAACCCAAGACACGCACCTCTGTGGACGGCGAGTTATGGGCTAGCTCGCCGTCCGGCCATCTTATGACGACAGGCCGTGTCGACGGCGTGTTCCACGCGCGCCTCAAAGAGATATTATATTATATGTATTTGATTTCCCATCCTAAAAAAAAAGACACGCACCTTTAATTTTTCGGATTCATGTGCTTATTGTATAACTATCACTTTTGCTTCGGTGAAGGAAAACATCGCGAGGAAACCAAACCAAAGCCTGAGAGATATTTCTCGACGGCATGTAAAGAAAAGTCAGAGGCCTATTGGCGGAATAATAACCCTGATAACAGGTTAGGCACTAAACACATGAGAAAGAAAGAAAGACTTTAGGAGTAATGAGGAATCAGGATGTTCTTCATCCCCCATAGAAAAGATGTCTGGTGGGCTACTGCCCGACAGTTGTTGTCGGGTTCTTCTGCTAACTTCTGTTCTTCTTCTGTTAAGTCGCTTTTAACTTGCGCGTTGTTGGATATAGATGTATTTCGATGTTTAGTTTATCATCTGTGTCATAGATGGCGCTGTAGCACTTTTTGTTCTATGTTGCTGTAGTGCCGCTACAAGACCTCGGTGGTCTGAATTCCTGTACCTACAACATTTTAGGTTGCTAGCACAAAATTCTATAAGAATCTTTATTCCAATTCATCAAAAAGACAATTTGTATCCAGCCATTCATGTTCCGAAAATATACCACCCATATCAGAAGTAGAGGTCCGAGATGGATTAAGCACATTGAAATATAACCAATCCTGCGGCGAAGATGGTGTCAGCACCGAAGCCCTTAGAATGGGTGAACCATCGCTTCTTTTTTACCTTACAAAATTGTTCAATGACATTCTTCGTACCGGTAATCTTCCATCAAGTTTTTGCCATTCCAATATTATATTTCTCCATAAGAAAGGCGATAAGTCCGACATCAATAATTATAGGCCAATCAGTCTAATTTCTCATGTTTATAAATCCTTTATCAAAGTCATTGAAAAACGCATAGCTGGCCAATTAGATCTTAAACAACCTCCAGAACAAGCAGCCTTCCGTCGAGGACTTTCTACCACCGACCACTTACACATCGTTAACCAAATAGTCGAGAAATATCAAGAATATAAAACTCCTTTGTATCTTGCATTTGTTGACTATTCTAAAGCCTTTGGCAGCATCACACATTCTGCAATATTTAAGGCCCTCACAAAACAACACATAGAACTTACATACATACATCTTTTGCGCAACATATACACCCATAGTACAGCTGCTATTAAGTTAGCTTAGGTCCAAAGTTTGACATCCTCATGGGAGTCAAACAGGGCGATCCGCTGTCTCCAAAACTGTTCACCAGTACCCTAGAGGAAGTATTTCAGACGCTGGCAGTCAAATGAGAAGAGAAAGGGCTTTTCGTCGGTGAAACAAGGTTGAATAATCTGCGTTTCGCTGATGATCTTGTTCTTTTCTCCCCCACAGCCACAGGACTAGAACAAATGCTACAAGATCTTAGCGATGCAAGCCTTGAGGCTGGACTGAAGATGAACATGTCGAAGACTAAGCTCATGACCAACAGCTCCAAAAGGAGCATACACGTAGGCGGGGAGAATATACAATATGTCCAAGAATATGTCTACTTGGGCCAATTAATCTCTTTCCAGGCAAGGCAAGATAAGGAAATTGCAAGACGAACTGAAAATGCCTGGAAGAGTTACTGGTCCATGAAGGAGTATTTTAAGGGCACTCTACCCATGTATCTGAAGCGAAAGCTAATGGACATGTGTATTCTCCCCATCTTGACTTACGGTGCACAAACTTGGTCTTTGACTAACATCCAAAAGTCCAAACTCAAGGTTTGCCAATGTGCTATGGAGCGCAGTATCTTAGGTGTAAAATTAACAGATCATGTACGAAACACTACGCTGCGCTCCAAAATGCAAATTGTTGACGTGGCTCAAAAGGCTGCCCAACTTAAATAGGACTGGGCAGGACATGTCTGTCGCATGCCGAACGAACTGTGGGCCCGTAAAGCTCAGGATTGGTGCCCTGAAACAGTGACACGGGGTCGCAGCAGACCACGAAGGAGATGGCGGGACGAACTGGATGTCTTTTTGAGAATTGGAAAGAAGAGTGGAGGGATGCCTTTGCCCAGCAGTGGGACAATGTGGGCTAGCTTTAATAATAATAATAATAGCTCCAGCGACTAAAGCAGTGAATTTAAGATTTTACCTATCACTTGGAGGTGATAGGTAAAATCTTAAATTCAAGCAATGCAAGAAATGGGGACCAGTTTTTATATGTTTCGACTAGCGACCCGCCCTTACTTCGCACAACGCCACCTATCGTGTCCAAAACTATATCTAATGTAGCCTATATTTTAAGTTAAGCATCTAACAGTAGAGCGGTGAAAACTGCATTCAAATACGTGCAGTAGTTTTTGATGCGCGTACAAACATACAGACAGAAAGATGGACAGACAGACAATTTTTTTTTGTGCTGGCCCCCATCCATATTTCTTTTTCTTTATCGTAAATGTAGAGACATCGGCCTGTTAAAATTTCATTAAATGTAACATATAACATGAATCCAATCACCAGCTCAGCCAGTAGTGGTGAAAGAGCTGGCTCTTGAAAAACTGGCTATTTAGAGAAGAAGCAGAGGGTTTGGCATGCTGAAGAAGTGAAGAAGGATTGCTGGCTACCTAGATGTGTAATATTCTGAAATGGTTAACGGTCGGTAAGCTAACGTGCTCGTTCCTTCTGTGTAAGTATGAGAAGAGATCTATGCCCTTTTGACTGTATGTCACCGAAATTCACATAACATCACGCCTGTAACCCCCGAACCGAAGGGTTAGGCAGAGGTGTACCTAATAGTACCTTTACCCATTTTCCGCCACTTATGTTTAATGACATGTAATAGGGGGCGAGCCTATTGCCATCAACTGGGTGCAAATCCAGGCACCGTGACTGATACTGAGAAATTCCAGATGAAAAACCCAATGACACTTTGCCCGAGGGGATCGAACCCAGGACCTCATGATTATTATACTTATTTTTAAACCCGCACTTGTATATTGGAGCACTTAGAAATACATAATCTCTCTCGCAATTTAAACATCAAAACAAAAAATTGTTAGGAAATTTCACGACCTGTCCCAACCTAGAGTTATTTACGTATTTATTTTTACTAAACTATGCAAAAATGCTAGCCAGTGTCTTAATTTATTCCAAAACTAGAGGCCCTCAACTAGATATGCCTAAACAACACATTAAATGTCGAGACACAACATCATATTCATGATACGCTTTTTATACGTACCTACAGCCTTGAAAAATGTTTGGTTCTTAACACTATTTTACGTTTAATTCACAGGTTCCAGGAGGCCGAGCCTATTGCCATCAAAATTCAGAGTCCAGACCAGAATGCTACTAAATGTTGGAAAAACCCAATAACACCGAACCCAGGACCTCATGCGCAGCAATAGCGCATGCCTGTTAGGCCAATATAAATTTAATAAATATTTAAATAGAATATAATAAATTATTTATATTTCCTAGCCCGCTCTGTCCCGCTCCTGGGCAAAAACCTCCCTCCACTTCAGTTCTGATAAAACCTGTCTAGTTCGTCCAAATTGTGTTCTGAATTTAAAAATATTTTAATTTTTGTTTTTTTTTTTTTAACATAACGCTGCTTTGTGGCTTCATTCCTTTGTTTCTCTTTGAACCTGCGAAGACAAAGCGCGGGAAAAAAAAAGTAAATTAAATCATAGGTTTATGATTTTATTTCTTTGTCTAAGTGTGTTGAAAAACGTCGTTTTGAAACACCCTGGCATTTTGTCACTGCAGTTCTCGGCTCCATGTCGTCGCCGTCGTCTCGTCTTAGGCTCAGGTGTCAATTCAAATTCCACCTCGGCTGCAATGATAAAGTATGACCACTTGTATCAAAATGTACTATGGTGAATTGGAGCCACAGTGTGATGGAAGGCAGACTGAGCCGTTCAGCTGCCAAATACAGCCCTGAAACAATTCTAAGTATTGCTGATGTCTGTGGTGGTGGAAACTACATTTTATGGTGAGTGTTCGACCTTTTTGACAGCCTATTCCAGGTAAAAAACATAAGCTAAAACAGTATCTCTATAAAAAAAATCAAATTGCGTAGCAAATTGTGATAATTATGGCAATATCTTCGAAAAAAAAATTTAAAATTGTCCAAAAGTCCTAATTGGGACGCCTTTGTCCTGGTAACAGCTATTTTGAACGTCCCTAAGTACAAAATACCGGTTATCTCATAAAAAAAGTAAGTTTCAGTACTTCAGAGAATAGTGTGGTCTTAGGAAATGAATATAACCAAGGCTTACAACTTCCTGCACTCAATTAATTCTAGGAATAATGTTCATTCAAGGTGCTGAAAAAAATCAAAGATAAAAAATATTGCTTGCTTCCGATACCATTTTCAGAATGACACATAAGGTACCTACCAAGTCATCATGCTCATCAATCAGTCTGTAACCTACAAAATATACTTATGTAATAGGCGACTATTAATTCTGATTTATCGCTAGATTATCATGAGAATTAAAAACAAACGTAGATAATTATCATTGATCTGGTATTATTATACTTAATCCCTAGTATTGCAAGTTAATCATTCACGGATCAGAAAGACAAGTAATAAAGAGTTATCAGAGAAATGTGAGTAAAATACGACACTATTGCATTTTACTTCGCAAGCACTAGCGAATATATACATGACTCCATTTTTACTCAGTAAACAAAAACAAATGTATAACGTGTACCTATATGAACCACACGACATGGCCGCTTACAAACCAGAAAGAAAAAGCAAAGAGTAGAAACAAGTGTTCTTTCAAATCAAAAGAGGTTCGTAATGTAAAAACAAACAATTATAACTATTAAAAAGGTTTAAATTGTAAGCGGTCAGCTAGTTTTAAAAATAAATCGCGGACGGCGTCCGCCTCGTTCGCGTTCCACATTCGAAATAATAATTGTATTAAGGAAACATGAGCGGCGCGCATGTGTTTGTTTGTTTGTTTACCCGCCGGTGACGTCATATGTTTATTCTCGCGGGGAGGTTGGGGATATGTGGAAGTGCCAGTAGTTTTGTTTTATTTTTTTTATTGATTTGTTGTAAATTCACGTGAGAGAAGAGTTGTGTTAAATGTTTTTGTGATGGCAAAATGTTGTCTGTTTTGTTTGGTGTTTTGGGATTAAGTGACTCTACTGTTCCTTTTCTTAGAAGTTTTAAGAAAAACAATAGGTAAGTGATCTACTTCTTCATCATGTGTAACTTTGTTTCGTTGTTTTCTTAAAATCTACAAAAAGTTAGAATTCAGTATGTTTCTAAACATGTGATCTTTTTACCAGCAGCTACAGAAGGACTTGTTAAAGAAAATTCAATCTTTGTATTGTTATACTGGCTTTTCTCTAACTCTACTAGACAACGTCTAGCTTTTTTATTTTTTCTCTGAACCGGAATTTTTATTTTATGTATTATTTATTTTATTTAAGGCTCTTTAATTCCTTAGTAATAATATATTTACACATTTTTTATTCTTAATTTTTTTTTTAGTTTGTAATGAGACCTATCCTCATTATAAACAATACACACAACAATACATACAATATGCATACATAAAATCACGCCTTTGTCCCATGTTTGTAGGCAGAAACCACAGAACGCCACCTGCCACGATTCTTACATACTTCTTTTGGCTCGTCCATGTTCATACATCTGTGTGTAGGATAAAGATCCTAATACTATTCTCTTCTTTTTCAGACGTATAAATCTGAGATTATAAAAAATGGGTTCTGAGTAAATTTTTGTGCACATTTTTTTTTTACTATTTGGAATGTTTTTCGCCTCTGTCTTAATTTTTTCCACTGGCAATAAATCTACATGATTCCGGGTTCTTCATTTGTATTCGGACTAAAACTTACAAAGATGCGGGTCAGCTTTCGGGATTAGATTTATATCTCATTAGAACATGAAGTGTTGTCCGGGTCCTCTCAAGGTTGTACCTCTATAACTACACTTGGACAATGAACCTTGCAAAGAGATGTACCCTGGGCGTTGCTGTGGGCAAACAGAGAGGGATCCTGAACGACCGCGGCCCCAAAGACCTGCAGAGCATCATTTGAAAAAGGAAAACCTCAAATGATTTGGGGTTTTAGCACGTTCGCTAATGCTCGCAGCGATTATTTCATCGACGTTAGCTGCATATCCTAACGGGATCAGTTTCCTTGCGATGCTACTTGGCCTGCAACCTTCTTTTGGACCATCATCGAAGGGAGCCAATTTCACAACATGCCTTCAGTTTTCCATCTTCCCAGCATACCAACCGACAAAGACAGGTCTCGGGCGATCCTGGCTCTGTTGCAGCTGTTTGGGACTTTGGGTTAACGTATGTCTTTTACCATTTCATTAGTCTATCAAGATTACTATTACTGTCGTAGGCTATTTTATCTAGATTGGGAATATTTTAGAATTGTTAGTTTTAAACCCAGTAAGAATCATTTACCTGTTAATCAGCCCTAGAAAGTTTGGAACTTTCACACTTATCGCACATGCTTTTGGCAACAAAATAATTTAGACATATCGCAGAATATTATTAATGAGCACGGTGAGTGGCTGTCGGGCGAGGATGTCATTGAAGCCGCGCTGCCCCTTGTTTACACACGCACACAGGCGCGCTCACGCACACCAGGCCGCGCCCGTCGCCCGCTTATTTAGGTATATTGTTGTTTATTTTATTCGGCGCTATGCTCCGACACGGGCCGCGAGCCTTTCGACTCAGTTTTAACGCGCACGTTTTATGAAACGACAACTATGCGTCGATGTTCGCTCGCCGGCAATAATAATTATTCATATCGGAACCGTCTCTAGCGACCGAAATAGCGACGCGGTAAACAAATTCGCGATTTTATTGGCAGGTCCTCATTGTAACGAGGCGTTTTTTTCTGCATTATTTACATTTTATTTATTTTTCATAACCTATTCGCACGCTCGCCGGTGCCTCGGTTGTCTCCGCGAATCTTAATGGTTGTTAATCATAGTTTATTTTTACCGCGCAACGTGTGTTAATAAGTGGGGCCACTTGTCGTCGTTTCTTTTATTTCGCCATAGTGTTTGATTAAAACTCGCAATTGAATTGCGGAAGCGATTTCGGCCGTGAAAATAATGTTCGCGAATTCGTGCCGCGATATGAAGACAGTCGGCATGAAGACCCAATTATAAAGATAACAAGATATAGTTTTGATTAACAACTTCGATAAATGATGATCAATGTTCCAGTAGGTGTCCTGTTTTGACAGTTTAAAATTTAAATGTGTTCGGCGCGCTTTTGGAAGTTTTGTTAATTTGAATTAACTTTTGGCGGGAACGCGAAGTGTTAACGAAGAAGTAGGCTGCACAGAAAGTTTGGAAAAGTGTTGAGTACACATCGGATGCTGGCGAGTGTTTTTTCAACGCGTTTTCGAGGCTAAGCGCTAGTTGTTTGAACAAGTGTGTTTTCTAATGGATTTATTTTGAGGTGAGTTTAAATTTACTTGTGTGTTGGTGTTTGTATTGTTTGCTCTTCGTGTTTTGTGTGCGTGTTCGCGCCGGTGGCGGGAAACCAAATACCTAGCCGGTTCTGAACATGTGTGAGTGTACAAACAATACGCGTGTGTGCGTGCGCGACTTATTGTCACTTTGTGTAAGAGGGGAGACAGGGAGGGAGAGGTTACTTGTCATGTATTTAGGCGAAGACGAACTTTGATGAGTTGACTTTTTAATTTATGTGCACCTTTTATGGCAATAGGAAAAAAATTGTTGAGACAAGAGACGTCATTATATTATATTTGCTCACGTATCGAACATCTCCACATTTATTTAGGTATATTGATTTTTGACATCATACTACCAAAACTTTTATGTAAACGCGAAATGTAATTAAACTTTATTTTTGAAGTGCGTTGTCCTCGTTGAAAATATTGCGGCCTCCTTATTGATTGTCAAATATGGAAATACCAATAAGTGATGAGAAACTTGATAGAACACATAAATTAATCACTGATTTTCCTTATTTCAAATATTAATTTCTAATTTGGTAAAGATAAATCCATTCGGTTACAAAGTAAATAGAATAAAAAACATTCAATATTTGATGATAAGAAACATATTAACAAAAAAAGCCAAAATGTTATCTAGATATATAAATTATGTACCGAATTAAGAAATAAGTAGGTGTAAATAATTATAACTCAATGATGAATTAATATTGGATTGTCATTAATTAATAAAATACTCCAATACCCCCCTTTTGGGGGAGGCCTATGTCCAGCAGTGGACGTCTTTCGGCTGAAATGATGATGATGATGATGATGAATAAAATACTTAATGACGATCCAAAATTCTCTGAGGAAAATATCGAATATACAATTTACCTACCTACATATATACCTAATAGTAGGTAATATGTGTAGGCAGGTACCTAAAGAGATAGACCAATATTTTACAGTTATTTATTAAGAATTTTCTCCATTCGAATGGGTATTTAAAGAATAGAAAACAAAAATAACAAAAACAAAATCACCTTTTTTTAATACCTAGTAACTACCTTCATACAAATGTCGTACAAAAACATATTTGACATTTTAACAAAATTAATTTATGCAAGAATTTGTTTGACTTGCATTTAAATACGAAAACAACATTATGGGGAAAAAGTTTAGGTTATATATTAATGTTAGATACCTACCTATTTTACCCGACTGTAATTAATCATATATATATCGATAGGGTAAGAGGAAGCTGTGTTTTTATTTTTTATAACATTATTAATCATCACCGGTCCTTACGATTATCACTTTGGTAGATTAGAAGAAATCAATTAGGCTATTAATCAACTAGGCGCTATTCAAATTAGTATTCATTTTCCCTGAAACGATAAGTTTGTACTTTTAATTTAATTAGGACAATACATAGAAAGATAGCTATTCTCATAGTTTTATAGTTCCAAATTACCCTACTCCACCCAGCAAAATTATAAATGAATCAGGCAATAATTTTTACTTTAAAAATGATGTCTACTGAAATTAACTAGTTTCCTCGCTCTCTAGTAGTTGAGATATTAAGACAAAAACTCTCACATTTTCAAAATCACTTTATCACAGACATTACAAAAGTTTTTTTTTTAAAAAAAAGCTTGTCAACAGAAATGTCGCGACGAGACTGGGAAAGGCAAATAAGGGGGTTCGAATTATAAAAACAAGGGATCCGAACCAAACCCTTGGGTTGGAAGATTTTTTCTTTTATTTTTAAAATTGGAACCGTATTTTTGAGCCATGGATGAGTAAATAGTTCTTATAACTTGGGGTATAGCGACCGTTTAAAACTTGAATAGATTAACGTATTTATTTTATTCCGTACTAGCGAGCCGCCCTGGCTTCGCACGGGTGCAATATATATAAACCTTCCTCTTGAATCACCCTATCTATTACTGAAAACCACATCAAAATCCGTTGCGTAGTTTTAAAGATCTAAGCATACATAGGGACAGACAGACACCGGGAAGCGACTTTGTTTTATACTATGTAGTGATTATGTTAAGTACAGCATTTAGTATATACCTGATTAACTATTTATTTATTAAATTAGGTTCATCAACAATTGTACATACTGGATACAGTGACAAATTACATTCTTTAAGTTAAATTCCAGCGCAACAATTACTTATAGGTAAACACCACATGTAAAAACAATAAATTCGGAAGGTAAGCTAAGGTACAAATTAATAAGCGCAAAAATTAAATTACCTAACTATAATAATGTATGTACCCGCTTATTACATCATTCTACATTAACCATACTACCTATTAGTGTTACTTACTGAATAAAAAAAGTGCCACAAATATTTTTTTTAAGGCGACTCTAATATAACTTAAAAAACAGAATACTAATCTGTTTAATTGATATAAATTATGTTGGAGGAAGTAAGAAAAAAACTCATGTTTTGCCAAGTTTTTTCTGCTTCGTTGTTAAAATACTCACAAAATGATTAATTACTAATCGGCTTCTAAATCGTTTGCCGAATATAGGCAATATATTTAGGAAGATACTACATAACCCAGGTTGCATTTTATTTGATCTTCATGTACAATCGTGGTACATAGGCGGACTTAATGCCACGGCATATCAGTACATTTTGACAGTTGGCATATTCTTGACTAAGTATAGCTACCAACCTAAGTATTTTTTTTAGACAGCTTCCAAAAACACTAGGCCGTACCTAAACGATTGCCTAAAAAAGCGACCTGTTTTATTTATAGTAAATTTTTAACACTCGGTCAATATAGTATCAAAAATAACTTTCTCAATCTTTCAAACCTAATGTTAATGAATAAATGACTTCATATTTCCAATTGCGGCAGAACTTACCCACTATACCAAACAGTTGATCAGCCCCCGTAGCATGACCACCGTCGACAAGGATTTCTTTGAAGGAAGAATCTGTAACTGTGTTACTATCAATTTAAATAATCTGTAAATCTGGTCTGTAGGTCTATGGTTAAAGGCAAGTCGAAAAAAAAAACAAAGGCACAGCCGTACTCTGCTTTTCTCGAAGCCATTCAGAACATTTCCGGACCTCTGTGGCTTCGTTGTGGATAAAGCTAGAAGTCTGAATTTTCAGTGACCAACAGGTCATAATATGAAAAGGTATATTCCTTAATTAAATTCAATTTGAACCTGTACTTTATGAACTATTGCGATAACCCTTTCTCTATCTGTTGTTATAAATATTTTTGATCAGAACGAAAGCACATGATTCGATGAATACACTACTACATGCTACAAGTATATGCGTGCTGGCAAGCATAAACTGCGATCATCAATCTCTTATTCTGTTCACCATCTGTGACCACTTCCCCCTTATGATAACATTTTATGCATTTTGTCTAAATTATGTATGATGTATTTCTTCGGTTTCAATTTAAATAAATAAAAATCAATTAAAGTTTGAAGTCTGAAAAAAAACCTATATAAATTATGCAAAAACCTTCGACATTGCTTAAATACTAGGTCGCATGAATTTCAGTGAATTAAAGGCCATACAGACAGAGTTAAACCCTGACTCCCAAACTGGGAGATCCTGTGACTTAGGAGTCAGTGTTCTTCTGCTGCTATGAATAGTATGATCTACTAATTGAACTGAACTCCAAATTACATCTTAGTAATCACCCCCATTCTAGCCAAATCCCACTTCTTTCGTCTTCCAGTATTCTTATAACCATCCACACTGAACTTTCCTTACGACATTTTCCCCATTCCTCTGCATCACATGCTTGTACCATGATAACCAATTCGCACATATCTGTTCAGTCAGTGGTCTCTATCAGACTTTTTCATTATACTCGTTTCTTATTCTATCCATAAGCTTTGCACAACAAGACTTTCTTCACAGTTACATCTGTTGTGTGATTGTCTGTCATTCATTCCTGAAACAAAGATAAAATTAATTATCAGTTAATAATTAATCAAATTTCGAAACGCCTAGTTGACGCTTCCCGTGACCCAAGGGCTGGCTTTTACGCCAGAGGCTAAGTCATCATCATCATCATTTCAGCCGAAAAGTCCACTGCTGGACATAGGCCTCCCCCAAGAAGGGGGGTTTTGCCATAATCGCCACGCTTGGCAGGCGGGTTGGCGATCGCAGTATGGTTGTTGTAGAATCAGAGAACGCTGCTGCCCATTCTCTGGTAAGTCCCTTAGTCGCCTCTTACGACACCCACGGGAAGATATGGGATGGTGCTATTCTTTACGTCCGGACACCATACAGAACAGAGGCTAAGTGTTGCCATACAACGTTGCCACGCCGCCAGTCTCTTGGGCACATTACCAGCAGACAGCGTTGAGGAGGAGTTTTTCGATGCCCTTTTATAGTTTGTTGTTAGTTTATTTAATAGTTTTTAATTGATAATGTACATAGTTAGTTTACTCTACTTAAGAAATAAACTACAAACACGAAAATACAAAATCAAAGTAATCTATGGTAATAATAGTGATAAGTGATGTTTTGATCCGTGCATATTTAGAAGTCATCATCACACATTTCCACTGCTGTACAAAAACTCCTCTCCTCTTCAATCGCAAGCCACTTAACTCGATTCTCGGCAACTCTCATCCAGTTGCTACCAGCACCCTGCGAAGATCGTCGCTCCACCGAGCCTGAGGGCATCCCACCTTACGCTTGCCGATTCACGGTTTCCACTCAAGAACACGTCTACCCCGACGGTCATCGGTTCTACGGCTGATATGGTCGGCCCGTTGCCACTTCAGCTTACATATTCTCAGCTATGTCGACTACTCTGGTTCTCTGTCGGATCACTTCGTTCCGTATTTAGAAGTGCAAGGTGATAAATGTTTGTTTGGAAGTTTTTCTCCATTTCCTGATTTATAATTTATTGAGAGTTTTGCATTTTGCTCTTAATAACGTCATAAATGTTGGTGATAGATTAAAAATAAAGTTTAAAAACAATGGATAATGTAATAGTTCCTTAATTGTTACTCATGCATATAAGAAATCATGTTGCAATAAGTTTCGTAAGCCTACGAAAGGTCTTATGGATTTTTCATCAGAATAAAGATTATAGTTACGAGACTTAGATGAGGTACATTAAGTGCAAAAAAGAAGTCATAGGGCGATGCCTGTGTCCGGCCGTCTTATGACGACAGGCCGTGTCGACGGCGCGTTCGTGTTCCACGCGCGCCTCAAAGAGATGTCAGCAACCACGTAGGGGTCCGCACGGGCCGATGCCTGCCAGGGCTGCGGGACTGTTCGAAAAAAATACCGCGGCCCTGGAACACAAAGGGCAAAGAAGGAACATGGATGGGTTTTAGTCAGTACAAGTCTGACACTCCCTTCCGCTCCGCCCAGAGCGGGGGGGGTCATTTGATGGTTTCCCATCCTAAAAAAAAAAAAAAAAGGGCGATGCCTGTGCTACGAAATCGTTCGTAAGAACCTACCTAGGTTCATTTCATTACTCATAAGAGTAAAGAAAATAATTAATTGGTTTGTGAGAGTTCTTAATCTTATCAAGGGGTATCGTATTACCCAGTACTAACTGGGTTGTGAAGGTTAGATAGCAGAGAGGCGGTCGCTCCATGTAAACTACTGGTATTCAGCCGCATCCAGTAAGACTGGAAGGCTAGGCAGATGATGAGAGTTCTTACTCCATAGATAGTTTGGGTACAGGCCTGGCAACAATGCTACAGGTTTTTTTCTGTTAGCCTGAACTGTCCCACTCCTGTGCGAGGCCTCCTCCATTCTCTCTCCTTTCAGTTCTCTCGGTTTTGCGCCTGCGCCACTGGTTGAGGATGCCATCTAATGACTCCTGTCGTCTTCTCCTCGGTCTGCTGCGACCCCAGCTACCTGGCTCAGTTGTTGTTATAGCTGTGGGCCCGTATTGCTACAGGATAAAGAGATATTATTTACATACAAGCCATGAGCCCGATATCATTACACGCCTGTAATCTCCGAGGAGCTAGGCAGAGGTGTACCTAATAGTACATCCACATTTTGCTCTTTTTTATGTCCCATGTGATAGGGGGCGAGCCTATTGCCATCAACGGGGCACTAATCCAGACCCCGTGGCTGCTACTGAGAAACTCCTGATGCAAAAATCCAATAACACTGCCTAATAATTCGTCATTATATCAGCCCGGAATCACCCACAGTTGGGTATAGACCTCCCCTTTCTTCTGCTATTCTTCTCTGTTCTGTGTGTCCCTTATCCATCTGTTTCCCGCGATTTTGACGATATCGTCAACCCAACACGCTTTTACACGGCCCTGGTTTATTAGGCCCATCCTTGGCTACCATTCGGTCAAAACCTTACTCCATCGGCCATCTCTGCGTCTATCCAGATGTCCTGCCGATGATTACCGATCGGCAAAAATGACTTCAGTGCACTTTCATCCCGAATTAAACCCTTTAGGAAATTATACCTGCGTTTTATGAAGAACTGTAGTGCTCATGAGAATGCTAAGGGGGATGTGTGGTGTTAAGCGAATGGATAAAATAAGAAATGAGTACATAAGAGGAAGTCTGAAAGTGGCGCCGGAGAATGAAAAGTTGTGCTTGTGTGGTAATCGGTTGTCGTGGTATGGGCATGCGATGCGGAGGAATGAGCAAAATGGCGTGTCATACTCAAAACTGAAAAGTTTTGAGTATGACACGCCATACATATGACTGTGGATGAGTTTATACTCATCCATCCATCCATCATTTCTTTGGTCTTCCTCTACTCATAAGAGTAGAGGAATGGAGTAGAGGATGGTCTGTTTGGCACGAAAAGAGGTGTCTGATGAGATGACGAGTAATAAAGAAGTATGGAAGAAGAAGATATGCTGCACCAACCCCAAATAAATTGGCCCTGGGCAAGAGAATGATGATGATGATGATGTAGTGCTCATGCTTCTCGACTCAGCGCAGCGGTATAGGTTGTGCTTCGTCTGTTAGTAAGTGAATGAATTTTTGATTGTTATCCATGTTTTCGTTTTCAGAAATGTCAGTACAGTTCGATTACATTGAGTATTATAGATAGCATTTGATAAAACCTTCCATTCATTTTCCAATTCAAAAGATAGGAGCAGGTTCTGGATTCAGATTCTAGCTTGAATTTTAGCTTCAGATTGAATTCTAGCATAGGTACTTTTGGGTAGATAATGTGTATTATATGACTGGCTATCTAATGCCTGCCTACGATATATTAGGAAATCCCATTTTTTACTAACGAATGATAGGTTAAAGATCAACAATGATTGTTTATCTCGTTCTTTTTCCCAACTTTACCCACATTTATCAGTTTCCTTGTATTCTCCTTATAGTTTCCTTCATCATTGTCATCATCTTTCTGCCCTTGTCCCATTCTACTTGGGGTCGGCGCACCACGTTTTCTTCTTCCATTCTCCCCTGTCAGACGTTACGGCATCATTTACTCCTTTCTCTTTCATATCATTCCTCACACAATCCATCCATCTTTTCTTTGTCCTGCTCTTAATTTGCCTTAATCAGTTTTCAATGAGCTTGTGAAGATTTTGAGTGTGCCTTCGTTCAGCCTGCATCGTTGCCATCGTCGCCATCTTTAGCAGCCTTGTTTTGGCATTGCTGAGTATAAACCTCCATTTGTGTTATACTTCCCTAATCTGTGTGAGCTTCATCTAGGTCTTACCCGCCATCTTTTGTAGGTTGTTCTTTATGGTACCATTTCATTTCGTTTTTACATAAGTTCCCAACTATATTTACTTAGTAATAGAGCCAAAACTCTTTTAAGTTAGTTTTTAAAAAGGTATAACTTTTGTCGTTACCTAGAAAAGCATAATTATGTAATTCAAAAAACTGCTAAAAGTATTTAATTTGACATGATGGTGGGTATTCTGTCTGCATATTTCGCAAATTAGTTATTTAACATCATGTACAGGTGTTAAAAAATAGGTAATTCAGAAACAAATCTAGCTAAAACATAAATAAAAACTGTTGTAGACTCCCAATTATCACTAGGTACATATTGCGTTCAATCGACAGACATACCACAATACACACGATAATTGAATTAAAATTATGCGAAATGCTAAAACAAATGATTTTGCATGTAGTCACAGTCGTGTTTAAACAAATAAAGCTTTTTAGGCAACTTGGCAACAAACGATGATCATATGAACTGTTTTTTTTTCACACACACGCACGTAATGTTTATGTTTGTGTGCTTGTGCGTGTGCGAGTAGGCGTGACGGCCCGATAGTGTTATCGGACCAAGCCTTGCAAAAATATACAACAAACATACACAGTATATGTAGTGTATGTACATATAGCACAGGTGTGGTTTGTTCCTTGATAATTATGTAGCCAAAAATAAATAATAACTTCTCAGGTTCCGTATTGAGGCTTCTTAAGGTGGTCCGCCATGTTTTTTTTTACATTTTTAATTATAATACAATGGCGAAATCAGTTAGGGCCTATTATTGTGTTAATAAAAATTCAGATATTTCAACGATTTGTCTATAAATAAAGCATTGTGTTATTTACCTATTGTTGTTATTTGCATTTTTGTAATCGTATTTAATTTAGTTAAGCAGGTTTTTCCAGTTACATTTTTGCGGTGTGTTGTTAAATATCTTGAATATGCTGGTTAGTAGTTTACATAATTATTAATTTCATTGCTATGCTGAACTGTACATACAATAGTTAATTAATTAGGTAGGTACCAATCTAGAGACTTTCAAGATTACTATCATTACTTTTTCAAGACTAAAGAGATCGAAGAAAAGACAATTTCCTATTACACATTTTCTTATTAGAAAAAACAAATTGAGAATTACTTCACCACCATCCAGAATTCGGCGTACCTACTGCAGACAAAAATAGTTCTCCACGTGTTTAATCTAAAAAGTTTACATGTACGCAAATTTTAGCGCAAAATTGCGCCTTCCTACTGATAAAACAAAAACAACCTAAATAATGTAGCGGCCTCGAAATCTAAATAAATTACTATCAGCAACGCTTCCGACCTCCTTTTGCTTCCTAAACATTCTGAAATTGGCGCGTGCCTTCATACAACACAATTTATTGAATACTTATACTTACCAGTTTTTTTTAATAATAAAGATTTTAAATTTTAAACAGCGTACTGTTGCGAAAATTCGTGAGCGCGAAATTTTTTCGAACGGTTTTTTCTTTTATAAATTAAAAGGATGTTTGTTATAGTAGTCGAATAAATATCTACAATAAAAAGACTAAATTAAGGCTAAAACCAAGTACCTACATAACGACACATCACGACTACATTATAAAATAGGACCCTTAGGCGTCAAAGTACTCCTCCGCATTGCTGTCATCTGGGAACGTGAATGGCAATGCTAATTTTTTGGCCAAAGAAAGAGCCAGCCCTCTGGTCACGCGAAGTGTCGACCAGTCGGCGAGACATTTCCTTAAAAAGGAGACGCTCAATCGGACGCACAACCTGAGCATTTCGACCCCAAACAGCTCAAAACTTTTGCTACCAGTAAAGTTACAGTATTTGCGCCGTTTGAGGATCTCAGCAGCCGCACAGCAGCGCCCGCACGGCTCGCCGTGCTTGCAACGTGGGATTGCACAAGAATCGACACAGGTTCCGTCCCACACCAAACGCCTACCCACCTTCCAAGGCACTAACTTCTTTCCGTCTGGTATCTTCAATGAACGACGGAAAAGATTCGTCAAATTTTGGTGACCCTAGGAGGTGAAGCGAATGTTTTCCTATAATTTTGAAATGGTAAAGTACGATTATAGATGAAGATGATGTATACATACAAAACAACGAAATAATGATTTTAGTGAAGAAAATAAAAGAAAAATATTAATACAAAATAAGAATAGAACAAAAACCAATGTTTTATTTAAATTCATTATTTATCTTCTAGACTCCACAAAAATAGGAAGTTTCTAGTGAGTTACTTTGTTAGTTAAGTTTTTATAGTTAGCGAGGTATGTACTTTAGTAGTTAAGTTTTATTGAACACACTGAAAATAGATATTCATCTGCATTTATGCTTTATGCATTAGGTTCTCCACTCAGATGAGATAGGTAATGTGAAACCAAAATTAAATTAGATAATTTAATTTTCCTTTTTAACAAAAAAACCAAAACGTATATCGAAAAGTTCCTTGTTGAGACAATCTTTATGGAAGTCGTTAAACAGTTAGGTCAAGGCCTTGATCCAGAAAGCTGTACTCTCGGACAAGGCTTTTATTGTTAGAGGTTTCTCTGTTTAAACCTATAACTTTGATGACCCATGAACCTTTAGCTGGGAACCGTTTCCTATACTGATGGTCAATTTTCGTTATTTTAAACGTTCAAAATCTAGTCCTTGGTAATCTCTTCTCGGTGATAAACAATGTCAAATTCTTGTCTATGGGAAGGAGGTATTTCTTACAGGTCAAGGAATTGGGTACCCTTCTGGTATGCCTCTTACCAGTTTGTAAGATAACGTGTTCACAAAATGAACATTCAATAAAGTATGGCTACAGAATAAACTCTATCGTGCAACGAGTTACGTTTATTTCATAAAATTGATCCTGTTGAACCAATCAATCACTTATATCACAACACTACTCATTGTCTATGGTTACTCTGACGCCATGTTTGTTTACAAGATAAGACGCACTTACTTCTACTACAGTTCTTTCACAGTTATTTTACCTTTAACAGCTTCGGTCTGACAGTAATCTTATTGTCACGCAAATAAAGTTCAATATAGGTTTGTTTGACTTGTCAATGACTAACCTAACCTAACCAATAAAAAAAAGACTACGCTTTTTTGGTATTAGTTTAATGTAAAACCGAAATAAAATTGCAAATCCTTGGCATTAAAATTAATTTGTTCAAGTATAAATTAATGTTAATTAAATAATCTAAATATTATTAGCATTAAATCATAAAAAAATGTGTAGATTTTAGTTGCCACAACAGTTGGAGGTCTTTGTTAAACAATAACCACATTATTTTAAAAAGCGGCGCATTGATTCTGGATTTAATATTTTATGAGAACTTAAATGTTAAAATTAAATGCCTTGTAATAATAACTGAAAACTAGATGTTCCGACACCTACTGCTTTGCAGTATTCGTTACAGAAAGCAGATTTCTTGCACTTAATACCAAACAGTCTGAAATTTAAAAACATTATTGTGTTCCAGTAGTAAAGTCTATATGTATTGCCTGCCATGGTATTTTTCTTCATTTTCATCAGACAGTCTTCTTTAACCAGCATTAACATCATAGAAGCATACTCCGCCAGGGCAAAAGCTTCAGTCTGGCCCCAAGACCTGCTGCATTATCGGGTGCTATGCACAAGAAGACATTAGGATATGAGTTTAACCATAAAGTTTTGCGGTAGTCATCAGCATAAGGTGTCGATGAAAATTTAAATTGAGTCAGCCCAAAATTTGGCGACGAGATTGGTACTTTCAGTATCATCTATCAGCTTATATGATGTGCAAGAAACAGGACAGGCAAGACACGATGTTTGTGGGGCAACATTACATTTACACTCCAGGCACAGTCACCTATGAATCTCCACCTTAACAGGTTTTATTTTGATTAGGCAGTTTTCTAGATCTTATTAATCGTACCCATAGTTTGAAGCAACTGCATTATTCATTCCATTGGTAACAATACGGCCTTCCTTTTCTTTCTTCTGTATTATCTACTAAATTAAGCTGTTTCAATTTGTCAGTTATATGTGCTCTATTTCAGCAGCAACTTGTTATTGCTTGAATGTCTTTGACAATATTTTTTAAAAGTATTCCTTTCGTCAATCCTTGCATTCATTCATCTTTTGCTTCCACAAATTCGCTTAGCGCCCTTGGTGACGCCAGTACAATATATACATACAAAGTGATAAATAAAATGTTTATTTCACATAAAAAAAACCTTATCAATATCAGTGTGTGGTTGCGTAGGTAAATAATATTTGTTGTTGCTAATATTTTGTACGTATATGTATCGATTTGTGTGTCAGTTGATTTGTTTGTTGTATTTGCGTTATCTATTTAGTACATGTTCGGTAAAATGGTTCCTCTAACCGCTTTTGGAGTTAGATGGTAATCGTTGCAGGCCATGTCTGCAACATGTTTTGCCTTTGTTTACGGAGTTTCAGTTTTTGCTCCTTGTTCATTCATGTTTGTATTCATTGGTTCTTCTTCAAGATACTCTTAATTCATCAACATCATCATCGTCTTTCTCCTGCCATTATCTCTTATTTGGCGTCAGCGCAGCATGTCTTCTTCTATAAGTACTTCGTCATTAGTTGTCATCAACATTCGTCAAAATCTTTGATTTATTATTACTGTCACCCAACACATTTAGTAAACTATATCATATAGCTGACCGCAGACCAAAAGTTTACTCGTTGAAAGCCTATATGAAATTAATATATTATCATCTGCCTAGCCTTTTCCCAACTACATTGGGGTCGTCTTCAAGTCTAACAAGATTCAGCTGAATACCAGTATTTTACATGGAGTGACTGACTATCTGACCTCCACAACCCAGTTAGTACTGGTAAGGTCCTTAGTAAGACTGGTTTTCAGGCTTTTGGGTCTCGACATCGACCGTAGATTTTTCCTTTTCTGCGTATTAGGAATGTGTCATTCAACTAGCAATTACTGATAATGGACATCTACATTGATACATATCAACGTTTCCTTTATTATATCATTATAACAGATTATGACTGTTATAAAAATATATAAAATGTGTAAATAAGTGTTTATCGTTATCTTTTAAAATTTGGTTCATCAAAAGCGTACTTAGTACGACTAATAATGTTGATTGATAGAAACATTGTAGGCACTAGGTCCTCGACTGTCATGTTATCTGAATCAGGCATCAACAATTCTTAGACAAGAAACGTGTATCTGTCACGCGTTTTATTCAGTTCGATTCGTCAAACTTCTTATTTTCTTCTTTCTCATTTTTCTTATGTCTAACTTTATCATCTTCTTCATGTTCATCAGTTTCACCAATACTGCGAAATAAAGGACCAGGTCGTTTTTGGATGTGTCCAAATATCTAGCACTAACTTGGGCTGTGGAAGTATATATATACAACATTATTTTTAGTATATGCGAAACCTGAATATAGTTTGTTCAGAATAAGTAACTGGATCGATTCCAATCATTTTTAAACCATGTTATATTTTGTCTCAAAAACATTTAAAAAAAGTTACAAGTTGGACACCGATCGACACTAAGTACCTATCGCAATAATTTAGGTACCTACTGCCAAATTATTATTATCAATGAGCTCAAGACGACGCTGGAGGCGCGCACGCGGGCACGCTGCGTTGTGACCACATTTTTGTGCGGACAACCAGGTAATAGAACAAGCTTATAAGTTTGTGATTTTTCATGATGCAGTTTTTAAATTTTGTACATAGATTCTTTACATAAAAATACTAGGCACGTGTATAAGGTTTCGCATTTATACTAAAACTAATGTTGTATAGGTGTTAGCAGATAATTATAGTATGTACATACAAGGTGTAAACAGACCCTTCACGAAGCCGTTAACCAAGCATTATGTACATCAAACGTAAGTAAGTCTACGCAAAAATTATGGCTGGGAAACGACTTATATTTTTGGGAGAAAAATCACGGTACGGTACTCATTTTAAGGCAGGACTCGATGTAACAACTCAAAACATTGTGCTGATGGATGCATTGAATACTACGGGGGTCGCGAAGATATTTAAAGTAAAATTAGAACATTAAGAACTTGTATTTAAAAAAAATATTGGAATTTTGACTCCCAATATCTCCGTAACTAGAAGGTTCACAGGTATGGTCTAGAACAAAAAACGATCGCAATGACGTGGACGCCACGTGCCTTTCGGCTTCTTTAAGGGTATTTTTTCACCCATTATATTATCTACTTTACAGTAGAATAAGTTCAAGCTATTAAAGATTATAGTTACTACCTATGACCATATCAACGTCTTTAAACTGTCAACATATGTTTTGATCAAAACAAAGTTTTATATTATTATGCTTATTACCATATGGATAAGCAAAAAGATATATCTTATCTTTGAGCCAGATACAAATCAATATAGATTTTACAACTCGTGTGTACATGGACGATTTTTGTTTTTATCTATTTTTAGGATCGACAAAAATAAAGGAATATAGTTGCTCATTGTGTCTGCGTGTAATTTATCAGTCTTGTAAGCTTGAATAAGCAGGTTATAAGTTGGAATATCTCATCAGTTCGTAATGTTTTGACAGTTTCATCAATTTTGGAACTGAATCTATTATTAATTAGTTTCCCGTACTCTGTATTACCTGAGTATATTCTATATATAACCAGCGTAGGGTTTTGCTGATTGATCCAGGGTCGTTTACCGATAAAGGCTTTAATAGAAGTAGACCAGGAATACTCTTTTTGTAGAAACATTAAGAAACGAAACTAACCGATCCAACCAAACCCCTGAAATTCTAAATTCTCATTAAAACAACTAATTACTTCTCGATGATTATACTTTTGGAGACAAAGTTACACTCGGCAGACTGAATCATAAGTTAAAGTAGGTACTAGTCAAAGGAGCTTGCTGTAAATAACAAAACGTGTTCCTTATGGTTCAGGTAGGTACCTTGAGGGACCCCTCTCAAGATTATCAGTATTGGTTGCTCCAAGATTAGAATTTAAAGAGAAAAGGATTACTTTAAACTTTGACTGTGAAATGTCAGCTTTAACGGTCACCGAACCTCATATTAAAAATGCATAGAATGTTTTGTTGTAGTACTTCCGTTGGACCAACTGTCATTTGGCGAATTGTCAAAATGCAAAGTACTTTGGGCACACAACATGCGAGACAGACTTACTATATCAAATCTTTGAAGTTTCACAGTGTATTTGTATGATTGTATGACACTTTTTAACCGACTTCCAAAAGGAGGAGCGCATCAATGCGACTGAATCTTTTTTTTTGTTCTATCTAAATAAGAAACTGTCAGTTTTGCTTATCAATCTAACTGGAATTACCGGTTTGAAAAGATTCTGAAGGCTGTTTCGCCCAGAAACACTTCAGAAATGTCTGATTATTTTGATGTTTTCAAAGTTACAGTAGTAGTGTAACCTACATGTAGGTATTATTAATCGGTATGAGGTATACTTACAATAGAAATTGGAATTTAGAGACAAAAAGTGAAGTAATGAATGAAATATCTAGTCCTAAGGTTCCCGCCCAGCTTACCCACGAACTAAGCCAGCTATAAACAATTTAATTGGTTTGTTTGTTAGTACATGCACATAATAAATACAAAGACAATGTAGGAAAGGCGGCCATATTCCCAGGGTATTGTTAGCAGTTTCCCTCGACGTACTGCTAGTAACTGACGTTGCATAATCTTGGTTACATATTAGAGTTTTTTTATCTTGATCTGGTAAGAAATACTTTGGTTAAGGATGTGTGTAATCTGTTGTAATTAACCCGACAAATAGCGTATGAACGGACGATGGTACATTAGAAAAATATGATCGAAACCATAATAAATATAATATAGTAACTCTTAGGACTCTAGGCAATTGCTTCGCGGGTTAAAACGGAAATGTACACTCTAATTTTGGGGACGAAGTAAATCCAAATTTTTGAAAACGTTAGAAATCATGCAGACAAGTCAGTTTTGGTGCAGGTTTCTTTTGAGTTGTTAAACCCAAAAACAGGAGAAGAGATTTACTTATCAATCGTAGTTTTGATATTGTCACATTGGGCTATGAATGAAAAATGAATGGTGGAGGACCAAGAAGTTTCAGACACTCGTGTTTAAGAATCTATGGCTGAAAATCAGTACAATCATCTAGTACTAGTTTTAATTTAAACTGTACAAGTCACAGTAGTGGACATGTATTGATTTGGTCCTTTTGAAGAATTTTATTAAATTCGCGGCAGTTTAGCTGTACTTTAGATACCTGCATAATCATCAGATATTGAAAGAAAACGCTGCATCTTTAAAATTATAGACCATTAAAATATACCACTCCAAGAATAACAAGATCAGGTAAATTCATATACGTATCGACTATGCTGAAGGAAATGCAAAAATGTAGAGAATGAAGAATGTCGTTTTCATTGTGTCAGCTCATTGACATGATTCAGTTTGAACAGAGAAACTAATTGAAATTATAATTATAGAACTCAGATCCCTGGCCAAAGATGTTAAACTGACTGGTTACTATGATATTACCTATCTCTAGATTTATGCAGGGAAGCAGAAATGAGACTTTAAAAGACGTATCTGCCATTCTAGTTGGTATAATCCTTCGTAATACTCGTTAACATAATATATTTGCATACTGTTCTTTGCTATATTGAATTTGGAAGCATTAGCTACACAAAAAGAAAAACTACAATTTGATACTCATTAAGTAAAGTATACTAAATAAATTGCTTCCGTTATCCTTAAAGAAACCTTAAATACTATTAGTAACTATGCATTCAACGGCCACAGTCACTTTGTTATAAGTAACTAGATCAAAATAGAGTTAACAATAATGCATTATGTTATGACATGTCGCTATTACAATAGTAATGTTTCCTTTCACAATGTCTAACAATCTTAATTCTTACTGTTATCTATCGCTTGATCTTAAAGTGAGCACATCCATCGTAATATTTAAAGCATAAAAATATCTGTACGTAAGTCAGACAGAGAATTTATTACCTACTCGGGCCGTGCAAACAACAACATTTTGTGTACCGTCCTCGAACACACAGAGCCGGCTGTGAAAACATACGAACACACACACAAACACATATTCACACACAAAACAAACCAGGAAACGTCTAGCGAAAAACAAACAAGGGGTCTTTTGTATTGTGTAAACAATTGGTTGATCGTATGCAACAGGCGTGACGTCGCCTCGAAAAAACCGCTACAGGTTATCAACCCTAGATGGCGTTGTTACAACGTTATTCTAGTCAACTAGCGGACTATTAAGTTCTGTAATGCATAAAGAGATGGCGTTAATTTAAATTTTTATTTATAGATTTAGATAAAGTTTTATTGGCGCATGTTTACACAAATACACATAAAACGAATCAAAACTTGATGATAAATGAAAGATGTTTATAAAGATGAAATGTAAATAAGATCTTAGGTATATTTACAACTTGTGTGTGGTTACATGCTATCAATGTATGAGTAATAAGTAGGCAACTAGATAAAGTTTTATTTTGGATTGTATTGCCCATATCTTTTTACCTTCAACCATTGACACTCTTTTGATATTATCAATTTCATTGAAATTCTGCTGCAATTCAATATAGGTGTATATTGAATTTTCTTTGAGGTTATAGATTAAGCGTTGCTTGTTAAATGTGAAACAACTTAACTTATCACCCTTTAATAACTAAAGATTCTATCTTCAGCACATGACTTCACTTAGTATTTCCCAGTAATCAAAATACTAAACCTACATTTAAGTTATTTTCCTTCAACTACCTACTTTAAATCTTCGAACAGAGAAAATGTCAGCCCCAATACCTAATCTCTTTTATGGCACATGCATGATACACCTCTTAAGAGTGTAGGGAAACAATTCATCAAGGTCAAAGCAGCCCTCTTAAATTGCCGAATGTGGGTATCAAATTAAAGATCCCAGATGCTGCAGAATTCCGGATCTATTCTCTCATATCTCGTTTCTTGTTCTTTTTTAAAAGCTTTTTTATAGACCTCTCTTGTGTGTGCCAAGTATATTGTGATAGGGTCTAAAGAAAAGAAAAGAAAGTTGTTCACACAACTTTCTGACTGTCGTTCGTGATGATTTTTCTGCAAATCTATGTTATAAATTCTGACAAAAATCAAGCATTTTGAAATTCAATCATTTTTTTACTTCACTTAGGTACTTACAAGTTTTTTTTTGGTACATCAAAATGATTCTTTACTCCCTCAATCTGTAGCAAACATAAATATGATTTGCTATCAGAATTTGATGGTGTTTCCATTTCATAAGTTAAACAAGCCGTGTTATGATACAGTAACGAGACAGGTCGTGTTTTGAGCTATCGTATGTCATACAACTCCTGTTGATCGTTTTCAACAGTTTTTGTTTGTCTTTCGACAATGTTTGGGACAGCAAGCGATCCTATAACGACTGGCGAGAATCAGTTTATATTTGCCGCTTGAGATAAGCGAATTTGATGGAGGTGAAATGCAATTCTGTTTAGAAAAAGTTGTGTGATCGCAATTAGGAACATTCTTTTGATTCTATTGATTTAGTTATCCAAGCTTGAAAATTTAATCGTGAAAGATAATATAAAAATGAATGATGTTAACTTCGGTTAATGATAAGCAGTCTATTGAACCTTGCCTTTGGTATGTTTTGAAGAATAAGATTTTCCAGTAAGCTTACCTAAACCTATAGCGGAGTTAAGGAAATTGTCGTGGTTAACAATTGTTAGAGCAGGTCTACATTTTTCTATTGTTGGTCACCCCACCCTTATGTTTATGAAATAGTATATTAACAAAAATGTTTTGCTGAGCTAGACTGACCATAGAAACAAAATATTTTGTTTCAGAATAGTGTCGCCTTCAGGTGTCATTTTACAACCAATTGTTCTTTTTAAACATGCAACGTCATATAACCCATCACTTTCATTATTATTTTCATCTTTATTGTTATTTCAATAGAGTTTGATTTCCGGTTGATTGTTTTAGGTAATGGCTTGTCTAGAAATTAGTCATAGGCAAAGATTGCCAGGCAATATTTAAAAATACTACTTATTGTTTGAGCTAGTATTGTAGGTGAATGTTAGAAGTCTTGGAGTACAGCTGCGCCGCTGTTAGTATTTTTGCTGCCAATTGTAACTTTAGTTTGTAAAAAGTCATATCATTTGTTCTTTGTTGTGCTTTGAAATGTACTTAACTTAAGCCTAATCGGATCCATTTAATTTTATTAAAAGGGTTTTCAACCAAAACTTGAGAAAAGTGAAACTACAATAAAATTTGCCTATTAACTTATTATTGGAGGATTTTGAAAATCTATAATATCTATAATGGGTGGAGTAAGTTACTCTTGTAGTGTGTACAATACTATAACGTAGTAGTATCTTACATCACTGCACCCATTGTTCTAAGTAGACCAACGGAATTTTCGTACATGAATCAAATCTAGA
Source organism: Noctua fimbriata (assembly GCA_905163415.1). NCBI lineage: Eukaryota > Metazoa > Arthropoda > Insecta > Lepidoptera > Noctuidae > Noctua > Noctua fimbriata. The sequence continues at coordinate 10,466,055 of LR990946.1, forward strand.
TTTAGTAATCAAATGGTTTTCCCAACCTGCCATAGATGTATTGATATTAATTCAATGCTCTAATGAACGATAATTTCTTCCTTAATTACGAATAATTAGGGGATTTAAGTAACAAAATTGCTGAACCATCTCTAGTTACAAACAAAGAAATTCATCCATAGCCTTTGACAGCCCCAACAGTACATAAACTCTCACCACAGATACACAAACACAAAACTACGTGCAAGTATAGTTTATTATTGTTTTTTTTTCTGTTACAGATTGTATTCAAAACATTGAAGCTGGCCTGCGTCAGTCTGGTCGAGAGTACTGTGGAGGAGTGCCGCAGGGCATCGTGTTAGGTCCACTTTAATTGTTTTATGAAGTGAAGTGAACTTGGATTAGTGTTTTCTGGATGTGTCTCCAACGGGATGAAGACTATGGTGACAACTTAGATGAAGCGGTGAGTGGACTCTATTGTTTGTAGGTTTAAGGGCTTGATTCGATTGAGAAGTTTTTTTACAGTGAAACGATTTAGAGCTTTATTAAATTACAATTTTAATGTTTTTTTACACAATAGCGCCAAGTGATCGTTTGGTGGATTATTTTTTTTGTTTGCTTGCTGTGTACGTGAAGTTTGATTATAGTGTTTTGTACTAATTTTATTTATTGCGTTATTTAATTAAAATGATTAAGATATAATAAGGTTTAAATTGGCTCGCGTTGGTATAATTCTTTAAAATAATGACGTCTGGTCAAACAGTAAACGTCCGATAATATCTATGATTTATTTTCTCTACACAAATTCACACTAATCTAAAAGTATGCAATAATTAGTGTATATGAGTACCAAATAAAATTCCAATATCATGCACTTACATGTAAAAAGACACAAGTAATATGGTGCAATTTGCCTTGGCAACTAAAATATAAAAATTAAATCAGTCTGTATACTTTTCTCTTTAGTGATTTTGGCACCTTTGTTTAGTCTAACGTGATAGTTAGCGAGAGCTTGTGACATGAAAATAACGGTATTTTATCTAAATATGTTTGAACCGTATTTGTCTTTGATTTGGAGAATCCATTTCACGACATACCTTAGAGTTAGCAGGATGTTTGAAAGTACAATATTGTTGCCTATTGTGGTGATAAAACTGTACTAACTTTTTCAATACACTGATCCAAATCAGTTATAGTTTTAGGCAGCATCTGCCTAGCCTTTCCCCAACTATAATGGAACTTCCAGTTTAGCCACATTATTGTATTAATTAGTCCTTTTAGGTTTTGTGTATAATGAATGAATTAACCTTTCGAACTATCGGGGCATAAACGCACGCGCGTGACGTCCACGCCAAGCCACAATTTCACCTATCATTTTGTCACATATTTGCGTCGTTTGGCGTACAGGGCACGCGCTTGCTTGTCACGTATGTGTGACAGTGGCAGTCAAAAGGTTAGAGAAAGTGATATTGTATGTTTTACTATGTGTAGCATTATGATTATAGTGTGTGACACTTACACCCCATCTTTCTTTCCTGTCGCATGCTGTTTGGGGTCGGCGCAAGACGTTTCCTTCTTACATTCTCTCCTGTCAACTATCACGCTATCATACAGTATTAACTTTCTTTCAAATCATTTATTTCAAATAGACCAGTGACAGTTTTGAATTGTTAAACACAAAAAGATGAAGCTACGTTATAACTGTAAAAGGAATTGCACCTTCCAAAGCAAATAGAGAAGATCGGGCATGAAACTCCATGGACACTCAGTCCAGTTTCTTTTCTTTTATATCATGCCTCACAGTTCACACAAACGAAAAATTCTTTGACAACTTTTTAGATTTATTTATCCTGCTTATGTGTATGAAGTTTCATTAAAATCGGTTCAGTCATTTCGAAAAAAAACGGACTTGAAATTTAGTATGAAATGCCGTAAGTCGCTCTTAAGGTAACTACGTACACATACACGCTAGGATGTACCTGACAGATTTACCTGCCTCTTGAGGAAACCTGCACAGTTTTGCAACATTCACGCTCGCGTTTACAGTCACTATAGTCCAACTGTACAGGCAAGCCTATCAGGTACACCTTAGCGTGTATGCTACCTTTAGGCATCAACGGATTTCATACAAACAAATGCGATGTGAGATCGGCCTCACCGCCCGACCGCGCGGATACGTTGTCGTGTGAAAATCGCATTACCAGATCAGTATTTTTTGAATACGTTGTTTTTCAACTGTGATTTAATTCCAATCTTTACTTCAACAAAAGCATCAATTTGAACAGCTTCTGCTTTTTCAAAACATAATTTAAATCTTGATATTCAGCTTTTCATAACGGGTCCATTCATTGCTTCCTTGAGATCTGCCCATCTCATCAGATGACGACGCATTTTTAGTTCCAAAACATATTTTGATGTTCCTCCCCTTCTGTAGGGTTTAAAATTAGTTATATTTTTATTATTTGTTATTTTTTTATGTATTAAATTGAAGAGTCTGTTTGTAATTTCAAAATAACAACTTCTTACTGAATGAATGCTTATGAAAGTTTATACAGTACTTATAACAAAAAACATTTACGGTACTTATACCAAAAACATTTTTATTTTGTCTGTCTGTCTGTTTGTTACGGCCAATCTCCGAACCACTGGACCGATTTTGACGGGACTTTAACTGGCAGATAGCTGATGTTATAAGGAGTAATTTACGCTTTTATATTAGAAATAGAAATAGAGTTCGACTCAAAAAAATTAAAGCTCTTGAAATTGTTAACAAAATCCAAACAAGATTCAAATACCTAGGGAAGTAATATTTTGTCAATACACTTTCTCGAAAATTGTTTCTTATCGCACTAGGATTAGGTTCAACATGCAATTATTTTTCCAACCCGTGGATTTTTAATATTTTTGCACACGTGCGGAAATAAAAATTTCCACAGATGACTAAACTTATCCTAAGTCCGAATAGGTTTAATGACTATAGTCGGTGGTGATAGTTTTTTTTTATTTTAAATTTGCCTCTTTACTGCAGTTCTCGGCTCCATAACACCCTCGCTTGCAGCTCGGGCGTTAATTCCGCCTCGAATGCAATAACAAAGTTTTCCCACTTATATCAAAATGTACGTAGATTGCGCAACCATGATGAAAAATAGAGAGATATCATTAATGAATCCATCATAACCCTCTCTATTTTTCATCATGGTTGCGCTTTGAGGAATAAACATATAATATTTTTAATTTGAATTTGTGAGCGCAACTAATGGTTGCGCTACGAGAAATAATTTAGTTGCACATAGATGGTTGCGCTTAAAAATAGTTGCGCTCTGAGTAATACCCCCATAATAGAACGAATACAAGATACTATAAAAAAAATAACCGAATCACATGAGGCTCTTATTTTAGCTTTTCATTACTTTTAACCGTTTCGAGTAAAGCTTATACTAACTCTGCCCATCCACCTACCCGTTAGAACAAGCGCGGTATTATATGTTTAGTAGTTAAATATTGATTCAGGCAGTAATGAGCTTGTCTGGGATTCCCAGAATTTACGATGTTCAGTGAAGTAACGTCTGGCGTAGTACTAATAATGTGTTGGGTTTTAATATCCTGTTTTAACGGGTTATTTCACTTTTAGTTAAACTACCGTTATATTGAGATAAAGGTCAGAGCTTAAAGCTACCTAATTTGTGTCATAGAAGTGTAGAATTAGAATAGGTTATATTATAACCGGTTATGTTCTGTATGGTGTCCGGACGTAAAGAATAGCACCATCCCATATCTTCCCGTGGGTGTCGTAAGAGGCGACTAAGGGACTTACCAGAGAATGGGCAGCAGCGTTCTCTGATTCTACAACAACCATACTGCGATCGCCAACCCGCCTGCCAAGCGTGGCGATTATGGCAAAACCCCCCCTTCTTGGAGGAGGCCTATGTCCAGCAGTGAACTTTTCGGCTGAAATGATGATGATGATATTATAACAGGTTTTATTTATATATTCACAAAAAGGCATCAAAACCCAATTTACATAAATACATAATAATTTAAAATTAAAACATTACAAAATTAGAAATCATATTGTAAGTCATAAGTCCATTAATAATAAATCAATAACATCAAAATATTATAAAATAATTCTATTCATTTTTTTTGATTCTGATATGAATCTTCAAGCTTGAAAAATGGGTCTTTATAATCTAGATCTTTTCAAAGATAGAGGAGATTTTCTAGGCAAGCGTCTGTAGCAAACGTGTTTCACCCTGGGCCGCTTCATCGCTTTACATAAATCACATCAAGCGATTTGTGGTCAAACGCCAGTCTAATTAGTGTAAAAAAAAACGTTTTTATCATTTTTTAGGAGCTGTTTCAGCTAAATTATTGGTGTGTATTATTTTTTGTAGTCCTACTACATTTATATATCACGTCAGAGTGTGTCCTAAAGTATATAGTTCAAGAGCTAATTCATACCGCATTTAATTTTCACTTCTCCACATCAGCATATCAGTATCCAAAACAAACATCAGAAAGCCAAAACAATTTATTTTTAATTTAATACCCACTACCGCGCCTAAAGCACCTTTATCGATTAACAATAACAATTAAAAAAAAATCCGCTCGCCACCCACCATGTTTAAAAAAAACAATTTTAAAAGTAAACCTCGATAAGCGAGAAGAGCGAAAATCTAAACAATACCAGTCCGTGTCGATATCGGTCGCTTTCAACGTTTATTATAAACAAGAAAATCGATTGGAAACGTACACACAGCGATACAACCCAATGTTATTTTATAAATATACGCGACATTACCTTTATTGAGATTAAATTCTTCGCTTTTGTTTTTAAAGTGGAGTAATCCAGTTTTCTGAGGAGCTCGTGGCTAAATAATAACAGCCGCTCGGGTCAATTTCCAGGTTGGTCCGTGGATGGGTGGTCAGATCTCTCATTACATACCCAGTTTCGAGAGAAAGAACTTTAAGCTGTTGGTCCCGGCTGTCATTTGTAGATCTTTGGCAGTCGTTACACGTAGCTAGTGGCCCGAAACCAGTCTTACCAAGGGGAATCGTACTACCCGGTACTAACAGGGTTGTGGAGTTCATATAGGGAGTCGCTCCATGTAAAATGCTAGTATTCAGATGCATTCGGTTAGGCTGGAAACCGACCCCAACATGTTGGGAAAAGGCTAGGCAGATGACGAATCAAGCTTTCTCAGAATCAGTGTTACGTAAGATTAGCTTTTAGTACATATTTTCGAGGTTTCTGGGCTAGGGTATAATCAGCTTCAAACAACCAAGCGAAACAACATAAGCTTGCTAAAGTAAGTAGGTTTTCTAACTTAGGTGTTTGGAAGACTGATGATTGCAACTTTTCGTTTTATATTTTACTGATTCTACTATTCTTAAACTTTATTATTGGCTAATCTTTACATAGTATAAAACAATGTCGCTCCCGCTGTCTATGCGCTTAGATCTTTTAAACTACGCGACGGATTTTAATGCAGTTTTCAGCAATAGATAGAGTGATTCAAGAGGAAGGATTATATTTATGTGTATGTGTATCTATATTGAACCCGTGCGAAGCTGAGGCGGGTAGCTAGTAGCATATGATTACATGAGGTCCTGGGTCCGATTACCAGGTCAGGTAAAGTGTTATTGGATTTTTCCATCAAGCATTTCTCAGTTGCAGTCACGAGTCTGACTTTGTGCCCGGTTGATGGGAATAGGCTCGCCACCTATTACATGGGACTTTAACATAACTGGCGAAATGTGGGTGTACTATTAGGTACACCTCTGCCTAGTCGCCAGCAATAATTTAGTGTTACTTAGTTTGGTGTACAGAATGCTTGGTTGACAGCTTCGTGAAGGGTCCGTTTACACCCTGTATTAAAATCGCGCTGTGTAAATCAGACTACTAATATAAGTATTTAGCAACATTTTCTTGATGGCAAAACTAAAACTGTTCCTCTAGTAATGTTATGTTCCAAGTTTTGTAATAAACAGATCACCGATGTCAAAGGTCCTAATTTCAATCTGGAATAATGTATTATATTTTATTTTAAGTGCTTTGAGATATAAACGGTTATCAAAATACTTATTTACAGTGATAATTTTGTGTATAAACAACTGATTAAAGGGTAGGCGATTATTTTCGGCATAATGTTGGTAAATTTTTGCATGTAATTTTTTCCTTATCTATTTGGGACAATTTATTATATCTCTTAAAAACTGTTTGAATGAATTATATTTGTAGCGGCACTACAAAGAGTACTACAGCGCCATCTATAACACAAAGGATGAACTAAATATCGAAATACACCTAAATCCTACATCGTTCAAGTAAAGTTATCCGCGACTTAAGACTATACAGGGTGAAATTGAATTCATGGGCATCCTTTTAAGGGGTCATTGTACTCATCATTATGAACAACTTTTACTATGGGACCAAACCTGAAGTCGCGAAAAAAAAATCAGCTGTTCCCTACATTTATGTTCGCATAACTCGTCAAAATGTATGGAACGGCTGATTTTTTTTTCGCGACTTCAGGTTTGGTCCCATAGTAAAAGTTGTTCATAATGATGAGTACAATGACCCCTTAAAAGGATGCCCATGAATTCAATTTCACCCTGTATAGAAGAACCCGACATCAACTGTCGGGCAGTAGCCCACCAGACATAACACCCGTCTGGTCGGAGGATCCTCCCTTTTCTATGGGGGATGAAGAACTTTACACCCTGTTCTTCATACCCCTAAACATTTATCAAAATAGCTAACGGCAAGACGGCATCAAAATAATAAGAAATACATAACGTAAGATATCTTTACTGGATATAGATAGTATCCTTCTTGAGTACTAAAAACCACTCTATAGAGTATTCACTTAATCCCGGAACAAGATAAAATAGAATAGAATACCTAAAATATGATGAACTATTAGATGATATAGCACTTGTTCACGCCAAATGTTTTTTTTTCTATTACGCCGAGATTTGGGACAGGCGGGGCTCGATAAATGTTTAATTTCACAATTCTTAGCTAGATTCTTTCTGTGTTTTCCTATCTGCAACGGTCGATGTTCAAAGACGACTAAGGAATAAATCAATGCTAAAACTATGAAATAGAACTGCCCAGACTAATGTATGTAACTTAGTTTCATCATCATCCTCCTGCCCTTATCCCAACTTATTCATGGTCAGCGCAGCATGTCTTCTTCTTCCATACTTCTCTATTACACGCTATCTTAGCAGTCACCTCCTTCATCCTTCACGCAGTCCATCCTTCTTTCTTTGGTCTTTTTCAACTCTTATAGTCTTTCACATGCATACTAAAAACCGTAAAAGTAAATTAGTCTACGGGTAATGAAAACAACGACAGTCAAAAACGAATGAAAAAATTGATAAAAAAACATATTGCAAAAAAATTTGCAAGAAAACCAGCTCAACAAACTAGTCCATCCGATTGGAGTCGCTATCTCATAAGTAGTCGTTATCTTTATTTACAGAAGAGCCTATCACTGGCGCAGATAACGCCAGCAAACAAAAACAACAGAACTATCTATAAACTACATTATTTATCAGCTATAGCTAACGGTACAATGAGTTTGTCCGCGTGTGTTGCGAATTTTTGCACAAAAGTACGTAAGTAATTAATTAATGATATTATAAATAAAAAGAGGTAGATATCGCACTAGCGCGCGCAAATTTTTGCAGACAAATTCAGACAATTGTCGTAATTTAAGTACTTCAAGCGCAATAGCTATCTCTTTCTGTATCATACGTTCCGTATTATCTATCGCAGTCGTAACAACGCAACTATATTTGAACGCCGCTCAGTATGAACGTAGCGGATCTTCTTTATAATTATCATTGTAATTAATAGAAAACTTATACAAAGTTGCTAAAATATATCGAAGTTTCAAGAATACTTAGTGTAGTCGAAATACCGGGAGCTCACAATAGTTGAAAATCACAGAATCCCGTAATTGACAGTGTAAGTTCAGTTTTAAACCGTGAAAGCTTAAAACAATGTTTCAAGAATAGTGTTTTTAACACGCTTTTGTTATTAAATGGTAACTATTTCAGGATTTGTGATACACAGGTCATTCAGAATAGGCCATTATTCACAAATAGGAACACAAAGGTCGCACAAAAAGGTAGGTATTTGAATCTGATACTTCATAACATTCATCATCATCTGCCTAAGCTTTTCCTGGGGTCGGCTTCCAACATAACTGGATGCAGCTGAATACCAGTATTAAATATGGAGCGACTGACTATCTGACTTCCACAACCCAAAAAATTTATAACCGTTGCTTATCGTCCTTTACAAGTATGACTCCACACCAGTGGCGAAGGTTCCATACAACTCGATTCCTACCAGTTTCCTTTTGAAAACGGGCACAATCAGTATTCCATAGACGAAAAATAAAATCTCATTAAAGATATGTACTCCGGCTTACCTCTTAAAAAAATTGACGCTTCGCTACTGCTCCACACTATGGTCGCTGTTCCTCAAAAGAGCTTCAATGGAGTAACAGAACAGTCAATCTGCTACTATCTTTGTTTAATGACAAAACCCTTAGCAAGGTAGACCATGATGACGGCAATAATAATCGCACCACAATGTGGCGGTACTTTCATAGAAGTCTAAAAGCTTGACCTGCATTATGACGTACAACTCTTCATGATGTTGTGTTTCTGAATAGTTTGCTAGCCTTATGGGCTTGCCGTATGCATGGCACGCCACTACCACCTCATAAGGTTTAAAATCGCATCACACTAAGTTACAAAAACCCTGTTTTTTTTTCTTTTTATAAAAGAACATAATTGTAACCCTCAGAGCTATTTTCGATCTTACTGACTCGACAGAAGGTGAAGGATAGTAAGCGATTCAATGACGCAAACAACAATAATTCAAAATTATCTAAATAATTTAATAACTTCAAGGCAACCCGGAGTATTTCGCTGTCTTATTCAATGTACACGAATGACGTATTTATTTATAAATGTAGCGTAAAAGAGCTCTTTGTCAGTTCATAAAAAATATAGGTATGTTTGCATGTATAACATTATCTTGAATTGAAGAGTCAAGGATGCTTAAGTTCAAATTGTGCTAGTTCTTAGCTTCGACAGTCCGACCTAGATTTATTTTTGAAATATTTATTTATTTGTAATGTATATAGATTAAGTTTTATCTTATCTTGCGTGCGTGGGTTATTGAATATTAGGTAGGTAACTAGGTAATATTAGTTCCTAAATAAAATGGTGACACATTTCAATGTCCTTGGTGTAGAGTACTTTTATTAGCTTAGTTATGGAATATTTCATGTCTGAATGTTCAATGAGAGTGGTTATTTTGCAATACTACTGAACTGTTCATGTAGAAAACGTTGGATTATAGTAAATTTATTTGTATGTGTTGTTCTTCCTGGGTTGTGGAGGTCAGATAGACAGTCGCTCCTTGTAAAATACTAGTAATCAGCTGCATCCGGTTAGACCGTTACGGTTAAACAACATAGTTAGCAAAAAGTTAGGCAGATGGCGATCATCCTGCTGATGATGATGTGTGGTTTTAAAAGTTAATCCAAGTTGGTTTTTAATAAATAAACTTGTAGTTACTACCGTCGCAACCCAGCTTATAAAGACGAGATTTTAGAAAGCTACGCATTATTTAAGATTACACTAACCACGTGAAAACTTAAGCTTTACTAGAAAAAAAAAAAAATAACAAAAATTTACTCAATTTCATTGGACTTATTAAAAGCTGGTGAAATGTGGGTATAATCCACCTCTGCATACTCCGTCGGGGATTCTAATTCTCATTTACATGAGTTTATTATTGTTCAATGTCCAGAAATTATTATAACATAACATCACGCCTGTAATCTAACACTTCGGGGTTAGACAGAGGTGTACCTAATAGTACAACACATTTTTCAAATTATGTTTAAGTCCCATGTAATAGGGGGTGAACATATCGCCATCAACATCAACCGGGCACAAAGTTAGACTCCGTGACTGCTACTAAGAAATTCCTGATGGAAAAACTCAATAACACTTTGCCCGACCTGGGAATCGAACCCACGACCTCATGCTCAGCAGTCGCGCAGACCGCTCTACCAACGAAGCAAACAATAAATAATAAAAATTCTGACTCTATTTTACTTCAAAATAGCTGGTGACATGTGGGTGTGATACACCTCTGCATGAGCCGTCGGGGATTTTAATTATCATTTACACGAGTTGAGTTTATCATTGTTCAATGTATAAAAATGATTACAAATGCATAGAAAAAAATACTCGACTCAAGTTCTTAGAACATGCTTGAGTTGAGTGCAATCGTTACAGCCCTTTGCTACGAAGCCTACGAAAACGCTACGACGTCCTTACTACGCGCTACGGGGCTACGGGCTACGAACCTAAATTGAAAATTTTCTCGTACTTACTATATCTTCTTGTGACTTGTATGTTTTGATAAATATTTTTATTTTGTTACAGACACCAATGGTGCAACTACCTCTTGTGGTAAGTACAATCGATGTAAATTTATTTATTTTTTAAACTTAGATACGGATAAGCGATACGAAATTTAGTCTAATTTTTTAAATGGACCGCAAGTGCCTGATTATGCCGTCTCTCTCTCTCTCTCTCTCTTCTTTAATAGCCCGGAGGGGTCGTTTGATGATTTCATCATTGGATGATGACACCCGGAAAAAAAGGTAGAACGCCTTCAGACTAGGTGGAGAGACGAAGCAGCTTGATAAAAATTGCTGATATTCGAATTGAAGACCAGCAGTTGAATGCTGTAGGCTGATGACGAGTATGACCTATTAATAGGAAAAAAAAACCTCAATTACCTTTGAACCCTACTGCAAAAAAGGATTTTTAGTATGTGGGTAAACATGTCTCACTCATAAAGGAACCAAATGAACAGCTACTCCCCAAAGTTTCAATCGAGACAATCCTCTTGACATATTGACATTCAACCTTCACGCTAAGACCAAGGCCAGAGGGGTGAGCAGCCCTTATTTGTTTGTCAGATCACTTTGTATTTTAAACCTCTTTTAAGGCTTCCATGTACTTGATAAGGTTAATGATAAAAAGCGGCTTATGGAGGAAATTCTTGCCTGCCGGGGCTGCAGGACTGTTCGAAAGAGATACCCGGTCCTGGAACCCAAAGCGCAAAGAAGGAACATGGATGGGTTTTAGTCAGTACAAATCTGACACTGCCTTCAGCTCCACCCAGAGCGGGAGAACTCATTTGATTTGCCATGCTAAAAATAAAAAAAATGGAGGACAATACTTGGAATATATTTCAACCTGTTTTGTCTTTACACAGAGCCTGTTCTAATACTAAGGTGGAACAACCACTGGTTCAGGTTTCTTCACTTAGATAAAACCCGATCACCGGTAGGAATCTTCTTGAGATCCTCTCAAAAAAATACATTGTTCATGCTCCATGTACGTATTAGTGGCTTGGCTTGACCTTGTAAGAGCTTCTGAACAGTCTGCCCGCCTTATTGGCTTGTCGTATTGTTGCTTACTAGGCACGCTACTGGTACCTATTTACATATCTTGATATCTTCAGCGCTTAAGAGCGTGTACGACTTATGGCATTTCACACAAACTTTCAAGTACTTTTTTTTTCGAAATGACGGAACCGATTTGAATGAAACTTCATAAGCATAAGCAGGATAAAGGTCAGGTCTAAAAAATTATCAAAGAACATTTTCGAAAAATAGTGTTACAGTTAAATTAGACCGATTTTAGATTTTCGATAGAAGCAGAAATTTCCAATTACCTTTTTTTTTTAAAGACTTTTCGAAAATGTTCTCTGTTAACTTTAATAGTGCACCCACATTTCGCCAGTTATGTAATAGGAGCGAGCCTATTGCCATCAAACGGGCACAAATCCAAACTTCGTGCTGCTACTGAGAAATTACTGTTGGAAAAACCCATTAACTCTTTGCCCGCCCCGGGAATTGAACCCAGGAGCTCATTCCCAGCAGTCGCGCTTGCGACCACTAAACCAACCAGGTGGTCCGTAGTATTTTTTTATACTAATTTAGAAAAACCCATTCTCTGTATGACCTTAAATGTGAAGCTTAACCCATCGTTACAATCAAAATTAATTGTCCAATAAACGTGTTTTTCTTACCGATGATAAAACTCGTAAAATACTGCTTCCATCGCGACGTTTTGACGTTACGTGTGACCATTACCGTTAACAGTTGCAATAAAAGCCTTTACTACCGGAATGTTATTAGTTGCATTTATTTTCAACCCTTTACAACCCTATTTGGGGTTCGATTTTGCTGTATTTCATTTTATTTTTCCGATTATTAAAATTGCTCAGACTTCCATAATTCATAGTGAAGTAACTTACTAAACCTTTGAAGTCATTGGTTTCAAAACACTTATATTAAAATTACATCAGTCTAGACGCTTAATAAGTAAGCAAAATTGTAACATTAAGCATATAACCTCCACTTCTTTTATATCAAAATCACAGCAATATCAAACTGAATAGTCGAAACAGAAACAAATCTCAGTACGATTTAGAATTCATTCCAGATCGCCAGAAAAAGCTCCTTTCATAGATCGTACAAGTCTATGTTTTACATAAACCATGTTCAAAAAAAGAACAACGTATTGTTGTCAATCCATCATACAGGTTTTCAGATCAAAAGAGGTTTTACAAAGAAGAAAATCGTTCTAAAAACGAGAGCATCTCTACAGATTAGCTCAAAATCCACATTTTACCAAAGCTATACTGAACTACTAGTCCATTATAAGTTACTGTTGAACAATGCTCGCCACAAAACTGAAACTCCGCTATAAAGCATACCTAGTACTACCATGCTGAAAGGTACAAAAACTCGCACTACCCCCACTGGGGGGGTGGCAGTAATACCGCTCTAGTTTCTACTCATATAATACGTAAGTATAGAGTTTATTGTGCGGACCAGAGGAGCACGGTTATATTACGATTTCTGCGCCATTAAAGGCTAGAAGAGGAGCTAGTTGGGCGAAGTTTAACACTATCTCTTGGTAGTTTTATTTGAGTATCATTTCGCCTGAAAAAGTCTCGTAAACGTCTATGGCTGAAAATGAGCTACCGAATAATGAATGCTAAAATATTGGATAGGATTTAATAAAATTGTATCAAGAACTTTCGGACATGAAGCATGAATATCTAATAATAGTATGAGTAGTATTGCTCGGCGTGGGTTTACCAATCTAAAATAAAATATACTTGGAACTGGAGAGCAAACACAAAAAAAAAATCTTGTTCATGAGTTTTATGAACAGACATTAATTATTAAAAAAAAAGGTGTTTCATCTATCTTATAATCTGTTTAATTCTGGTTAATTATTTCTTAAAACTTTTTGTGTTGCTATGAAATACGCAGCGTGAGTCAATTTAACAAAGTATGTGATGAAACTAATATAAAAAACCTAGTTACTTACAAATAAGATTTAAAAAATACGGAAAAAAATCGTATTTTGTAGGTGCGACACTCGCTACAAAACGCTTTTCTACTCATTTGTTTCGGTTAAAAGAACTAATATCACAGTAAGGATACTTCTATTTCGGATCTTATAAAATATATCGTGATTCCAAAGTGGAATCCATCTCCTAGACATGGTGCGGTAGGAGGTCGCTTTACAGCGCGGCTGGGCGTCGCTTTTCAGTAGGCGGGGCGACCGCCCACCCGCTCATCAGTTCGCGTCTGAAACCCAACGCTGAAAACTTTTAATTAATTATTTTTTTTTACACTGAGAAACCTTTTTTAGTCTGCGTGTCGAGAATATCGTCGATTGTATTCGCTGTAATTGATTTTTTAAATTTATTTTCTTCGAGCTGGCGTGTTCGATTTTTCAATGCGGGTTTTTTTTTTCTTGAGATGATTATATTTTGATTTTGTTTATGGTAGATGCTACGATACTCCTTAATATCTCTTTTGAAATTAAATGGTAGACTGAGACTGACAATCCAATCAGGATCTATCCAAGTTTTGAATGATTTTGAAATATGAATCGACGGAATCGTCTATCTTATCATCGTCGTTCTAGTTTCTCAATACGTGAATAACTTATTTCTATTACATGGCAATATATTCAGCAATTGATTTACCAAACAGTAAATACACTCTTCTTTCTTTAATTTAAAATCCGTCCTACTTTCAATAATTAACCAATTTTTCAGAACAATTAACGTCAGCTAAATCTTGAAGTTTTTCCCTCCAGTCATTAGCAGGTCCTGCCACGTCCCTATAAATAAGGGACCTCGAATAATATTTTTTCCCTTCGAATGAATAGTGGAGCCACAATCGATAGACATTAAATCATCGGCCAATAAAAATGTCACTGGCCCATTGGTATACTGGCTGCATTTACACCATTCCTCGTCGGCGAACAATAAATTTAAGACAAGAAAATTTTTCATCAGAAGACCTTTAAAATATTCTGCCCATAAAATATCACTTTTTAATAACAGTTATGTTTATCTTTAAAGGCAAAATATATATTTGCAAACCCTGAATTCGCTATGTGATAAGCACAATTTGTCCTCAAGACGTTTATGACAATTTACGACAGTTCCCTAAGTTTAAAAATAAAGATATAGATGTACGTCAGCGAATGGTAATAAATTAATACGTCAGCACTGATATGACATTATTGATAAATAATATGACTGTAGAATAATAATAAATACATTCCGTAAATAAATGTAATAAATCGGGAAGTGGATGATTCTGATGAAATTACTAATGTATGTAAATCATAATTAGTTTTGATGTTTATTTATGTGAATTGCTGAGAAAACAACTAAATACCTACTTTTTAATTTTAGGTGAGTGTAATTTGAGTTTGGGCTTTTATTGAACTTTTGTACGTTTTTTTAGGAGTTTATTTAATACTTAGGTACAAAATCATAATCACCCATAAAGGTTGTTTACAAATTATTATACAGACTTATCAACAAAACATAATACTATTCAATATTATCAAAAGTAAGTATACCATTCACACAAATCGAAAGACAGCACGCGACCTACACAAAAAAAAAGGAATAACAAAACTGGTTTAGGTATTCGAATGCGTATGACATTTAAAAGAGGCTTTTGTTTGTTTAATAGAAACCATAATATATGCAAATTATGCGGAACCGACCGGCCTTGTCCGAACGAGTAGTTGAGCTAATTCTGATCGTCACGAGACACATATTTTTGCAATAAAATACCGGAGAGTTTATGTATGTCCAAGGTCTAGGTTTAAAAAAATATATTCAGACTTTTAACTAGCATTGAGGTGAAAATGGCCTGTAGTGTTAAAGATTTTCATGTATTATCTACCTTTATTTCGATAACTACTGATTTCTGGCTGTCATTTGTAGATCTTTAACAGTCGTTACAGGTAGCAGTGGCCCGAAAGTCTGACAATCAGTCTTACCAAGGGGTACCGTATTACCCAGCACTAACTGGGTTGTGGAAGTCATATAGAAAGTCGTTACATGTAAAATACTGGTATTTAGCTGCATCTGGTGAGACTGGAAGTCGACCCCAAAATAGTTGGGAAAAGGCAGATGATGAAGACTGATTTCATGCTTTAAAAAAATGGACAATGGAAATGCCATGCCATGCTCGAGTTTAACTGTGATCTAAGTTACTAGGGCTAGAGCTGATGAAATAAGTTACTAGGTAATCAAGGTCATAAACTCATAAAACAAAAGTCTAGTTTGTAAGGGATAATGATGTTAAAAATATCTTCAAAGATACAGTCGATTTTTTTTTTTTAAATATTCTTGGAAAACTCTACGCACATTTAAACCACTCACATTTTGTTTATTGTGGCGTTGAAATTTGTATACACATACAAGTTTATTACGTAAATAGGAAGTTTAGATAGACAAAGAATTAATGAATATTTAAAATTTTGCGTATTTTTGGCCGATAGGACATGTTTTCATTCAAATTCAATTTAAATTAACATTTTGTTAATGGACCCAGCTTGGTTATTTGTTGGTTATTAGAGGTGGTATTACTATAAATAAACAAAACTCACTTGATCTATCAATAATTATAAGTCGTTAACATTGATGATGAAAATCGTAAAAATTATTGTTGTCCGGTTTTAAAAGACTGACATCATATTTCATTTACTTATTTATAAAACAACACATCTTGTTGGCAAGCAAAAGTTTTCGCTTGAGAGAGATAATGAAATTTACTCCGAAACAAATAATATTTTGGTACATTTTCCTAAACCCTGAAAGCTTGGAAACTCGCTTCGGTGTAAATAATGCCGCACGCATGCGCTGAACTTTCATATTGGATTATAATTGAAATAAATCCAGCTCAAACTCCCGACTGCCTCGCTGAAAACTGATTACATTCTTATCTTTTACTTTACTAGGATTACCTCAGCTTTCATCACCTAAATGTAACCTATATTTCATTCAAATTTTTTTACGCTTACGAAATTTCTTGTTTCGTTGTAGGGAAGCCATTTTTCAAAATGGCTGCAAGCGTTCCGTTCCACGCAGAAACAGCCAGCATGGTGTTGCGTCAAAAAATAAACATTTTGCATCGTCAATAACATCCTTGCGCCCAGCGACGCGCATGCGTGCGACGCTGTCTCACAACGACGCGTTCCTGTCAAAAATATGCAAATTAATCTATAAAAATGTGATTCAACACCACTATTATGATACGAATGTTAGTTTCAAAGTAATAAATTTACTTGTGACGTTCTCGAATCGCTGAAAAATGTTATTAGTAAGCGTTTAGTTTTGACGGCGAGTGTCGCTTCGTCCCTGTCTGTTGCTACGGCGCATGCTCCGCTGTAATGTTTATATTATTTGTATTTGAGCTGTGTATCACGTAAACTATAACTACCACAGGCGTAGCTCCAATACTGTGGGCCAGTGCCCGCCCCACCCCTCTTCGGTAGTTAAATATTTCTTGCTTATTTCGCCCTTGCATTGTTGATGCTGCGGCGTCGCAGGCTGTTGTGTATTGTTTAGACGCGCTTTTCCAAGCAAATATTTTTTAAATATAAACACTAACGGCGTGTAGGGTTGAAATACTAATTTAATGGTGTTGAGTGGTTGGTTTTAGTTAATATTGTGTAGAATGCATCGCGCTGCAGCAGTGTAAATAATTTGCATCTGAAACTGCAGTGCACCGGTACTTATGAGTGGTATACTTAGTCGCTGTAAAGTGTTCGTTTTTTATTGTTTGTTAATTGTTTTTATTTTATGTTAAACATTTTGTTGTTGCCGTGAGTGAAATGAGTTTTAGAGGACAACTGGCGAGCGCGTAAGTTTTAAATAGTGATTAATGGTGAAGGGTCGCGATTTTAAATATTTTTGGTTTCATTTTAAAAGTATATTCTCATTTTTTTTGCTTTTTCCTGAACGTTTAAAGGTTTTTTTTTTATTGAGTAAAGAAAATGTTTTTATCGCTACAGTTTTTTTAATTGAAAGCAGTGTTCCGTACCGAGTTATTTATAAAAAAAATAAAGAAAATTAAAAAAAAAATGATTTTGATTAAAAAAATCAGTGTTTGCATAAAAATAATTGCTACATTCGTTAAAATACACATTTCAATCGCTTTTAACATTTCACAAAACAAAAATAAAATCGAAAAATAAAAAAAACGCAAAAAGAATTCAAAATATTGGAACGCAATACTTCGCGTATCGTGAAAAGTTTGAATTTCCACGACGGAACTTATGAGCACGTGGTGTGTCGCTCATGTGCGCCGACTGGCGACCAATCACAGCGTCGCTCATCAGTGGCTCGACCAATCACAACCGCCCGCTTTTCAGCGCCTCTTTTGACAGCTGATAAGAGACGCGCGGAAAATCACGAAAGTATTTTTTGTATTATGAAACTTTTTGCAGGTTTTTTATTTGTGTGAATTATTTTGTGAATCTCAGGATAATTAAAAAAAACTTTGCAAGTCAATTACTTTTTTGGGTTTTGTATCGTGTGAATATTGATTTGTGCGAAATAAAATGGAGGTACTTGTCTATTTAAAATAGTATGATTAGGACATTTGTTGAGTATTTTTATAATTATTTCATTCACTAATCACTTATCCAGATAATCATTGATTAAGTCAGTCTAAAGTTGTTTGTCAAATCCATAACCTTAATTTTACATTCGTATGACGTCTGTTATGCTTCCGATTTCTATTTATGAACAATTTATCTACGTGACCTAAGAACTAAATGTTTAAAAAGCGATTTATTATTCATTGCAGTGACATAAAGCTTAATAAAAACATTGTTCGCTAGCTTTTCTAAATTTGGAATGATTTGGTAATTAAATTTTAACCAATGACCCTAGAAGAACGTGGGAAATCCTTATAATCATTAAGTATAATGCTCCAATTGTACGAAATATATTGCAATATGTTGTTATAACATATTCATGTAAATTTTAATTGCTAATTAAGTGATAGGTGCTCATAAAATCTGAATTAGTGAATTAAAAGACTGCACAAAAACGAAAGGCTTGACCATCATAATACATCATGATCATTAGGAAAAGTAAATCTTGGTTTTATACATTTCAATTACTTTGATTAAACCTTACTGTCACGAAAGATCGTCGTATCGTTTGATGTTTTGTAAATATATCGGAATATTACGTCGAAAGAAAATAATTAAAATATGAATGTATAATTTCAAAATGAACAAATTACAGATGAATTTAGTTCACATTTGACAGCTTCTTTTGGAAACCCTCCTTTACGATGTGTTGAGACAAATTTTAACCATTAAAATGACTTATTTACAGATTGCTCACGAAGCATTGTGTTTCTGCAGGTATTACTTATTGATTTATTAGCCCTTAATTATAAATTATCAACCTGTATAGACCATAGTGCATAGTTTTTCTACATATTTCTTTCAAATTAATAAACTAAATATAGAAATTCTAAATGTCAGTTTTTTTTACTAAATTCTCTACTTTTGAGAACTGGAATTTTTTGAAGCGGCTACCTAACATTTGTTTCAATACACCCACCTTTATTTTAATGCTGGCTAGACGTAGACTATATCATTTTCGTGAAACACGTCATTCATATTTATGAGACGAAATTAATACCTATACCGGGTGTAAATGGACCCTTCACAAAACCGTCAAGCATTCTGTACATCAAACTAAGTAACGCTACGTAAAAATTATTGCTGGGAAACGACATTTTTTGGGGTGAAAAATCACGTTTCACGGTAGGACTCAATGTAATGCACTCAAAACATTGAGCTGATGGATGAATTGAATATTACGAGGGTCGTGGAGGTGTTAAAAGTAAAAATCTTACATTAAAACCATGTATTAAAAAAAAAACATTTGAAAAAGTTTGACCCCCAATATCTCCGTAACTGGCTTCGTTAAGGGTCCTGTTACATCGTTCATAAACTACTCCTGTGATCACTTCAAAACTAGGTAAAATAACTATTTATGATATGAAAAGATGGCAACAGAGTTCAATGATAGTGAAGTCCGATCAAATACTGTTTCCATATTAATCACAACTGCAATTATCAACTAAAACTCATCATCTGCCTGCCTTTTCCCAAATTTATTGGGATCGGCTTCCAGTCTTACCGGATGCAGCTGAATACCAGTATTTTACGTGGGACGACTGCCTATCTAACCTCCACAACCCAGTTAGTACTGTCAACTTTTAGTAAGTAACTGAAATCAGGCTGTCTTAAACAAACCATTAACCTTAAAAGCGTTTACAACTTACGGCGTTTCATACAAATTTTATTATACAGGTTTTATTTTTCGAAATGACTGAACCGATTTTAATGAAACTTCATACGCATAAGCAGGATACATAGGTGTAAAAAGTTAATAGAGAACATTTTCGAAATGTCTTTTAAAAAATAAGATAATTGGAAATATCTGTTTCTATGGAAAATTTAAAAACGGTCTAATTTAGCTGTAACACTATTTTTCGAAAATGTCTCAATAAACATTTTTTTAAAAGGCATTTTTAAAATGTTCTCTATAAACTTTTTAGAGCTACGTATCCTGCTTATGCGTATGAAGTTTCATTAAAACCGTTTCAGTCATTTCGTAAAATCAGGACCTGAAAGTTTGTATGAAATGCCGTGAGTCGTAAAAGCTCTTAATACGTCGTAAGAGAAGCCTCCAAATCTCGCGTATCAGTTACATCTTAACGTCATGTATCCTTTTGTTTTTAGTTACCTGATTAATAACTTTATTAATTTGGAACCTAACTGAATTGTCGTTTACTTCTAATTGAATTGAATTGAATAATTAATCATTCATGTTTATTGGAGCATCGTTAAGTTTATTAATTCGAAATATTATATATGCGTATGACGTGCATTTACCTTATAAGCATCTAAAATGTATGTATTATTTATTTATCTTTTTTTTTTAACGTTATTTAATTAATGTCGCTGGTGCTGCAGTGGTTCAAACAACAAAACTTGAATTTATTACGCAATTAAATTGCATTTGCATTCTTTGATTATTTACTTTCTGATTAATTTCACGCACTCAGTGATATTGGTATTTTTAGCGGACGAAAAAACGCGTATATTTTTTTTTCATAGTCGCCGTTTATGAATTAGGTAATGTGTGTGTACTGTACTTATATTCTCCATGCACACATATTTCATTACAAAAATAGCAAATGTTGAGGTAAAATTTAATAAAAAAAACCATCATACTTTTTGTGCCCGCAGTCGGATAAAACAATTGCACAGGGTTATCATCATCAGTTCAGAAAGCTTTTCTACCATACTCTCTAAGTCTTCACGTTCTATTGGTTTAGAATAAAGAAACATTGTTTCTATTAAAGAATTACCGTTTTCCCAATTTGGTAGAGTTAAATATGTAGTAGGTAGGTAGGCAGATAACATTTTAGTTTACGATTTTATTAGGCAAACACTATTTCCGCCTTCCTATTTATTTGCGTCACAAAAAACCTTTAAAGAAGTAATCTGAATTCGTTATTGATATTAATATCAACACTGTCAAGAGTGTCAAGGAAGACAGTATACTGTACATAAGGTCGAAGCCACACAGCTAGCTGTCTCACTTAAGGTGCGGGCAAATCGAGCCGTCAGGACAGCAGACTGGCTGCGGACATTGAACTTCTTGGATCGGACAGATTTTTCAGAAAATAATGTGTCTAAGTCCGCTGCCAGCAGTCCGGCCGCTCTCCATTCCACTTGCTCTGACCTTACCTTCAAACTGTGAACTGAATACTAACAGATACATCAGTACGCTATCCGTCAGAGTCCGTTGTCTGCAAGTAGTTCGCAATCTGGATTTGAATGATCCTTTACGTGCCTGCTAGATGACGTACTCCAAACAAACCGATGCCTGGTTTAAATATTGTATTGTTCACCCTAAGGCCCATGACACGTCTAAGGGGTGGACAGGACAGAGACAAGACACTTTTTAGCCACACTACTTAAGACAAAGCTATGGGGTAGTACTAACTGAGTTTTGGGGGTCAGATAGGCAGGCGCTCCATGTAAAATACTGGTAATCAGCTGCGTTTAGTTAGACTGGGAGGCGATCCCAACATAGGAAAAGATGATGACTACTCAAGCCAAAGCTACAAATAGAAGCTCCAAGCTCTGTGGCTTCAGCCTTAGTAAAGACTATTCATATTCAGGTGTATTAATACAAAACGGGCTTATCTCACAAATAATAAAATTAGATGTCTAATTTCGTTTTATGGTCTAATTTATATCGTTGAGTGCAGAGTTGAAATCTGAATTAATTATATTCTTCATTTCCTTATGACTTACAGTCTACAGACGTCCTTCAAACGATACACGTGTTACTTGGTGCAGTCTGTCACAAACCCTGGACTACATTAGAGGAACCAGGACGTAACATAATTTAAGAAAAATAAGTGTGATAGAGGCTTGTAATCCACCACACCGACAGGCACTACCTTATTTATTTTTCTCTTATTAATATTTTTTGTAAGTGGGTTAGTAAAAAACAAACATCATTTTCTTTTACATGTAGGTGAAAGAGTACGTAGATCTTTGACAGTCACGGCGGATAGTCAGAAGGCCGACCGTCTGACAGCACCACCGTGGAGTATCGTGATAACCAGTAACTCGGATGCGAAGGTTATTATAGCATAGTGGCGTGCCTAGGAGCCAACAATACGGCAAGCCTCTAGGTCAAGCAGACTATTCAGAAACCCTAACATCATGAAGAGTAGTAGGTTTATAAGGGCAAGCCAAGCTTTTAGCCTAGTATGAAAGTACCGCCACGAATGGCAGGCGTTCCATGTAAATCATTGATATTCAGCAGCTTCTAGTTAGATTGGAAGTCGACTCAAAATTAGTGGAAAAAAGAGTAGCAAATAATGATAGGTGTTGGTTAGATGGAGCGATAGTCTTTGCAAGATGGCTCGCAGTAGCTCAATGAGAGTATGATGATAAAGTTAAATAGCGTCAAATTGGAGACTCCAATGATTAGCATTGGACGACAGTGAGGTGTTTTGAAACCAGCTTAGGGACCTAGTGATAAGTCAGGCTCGTGGAAATGACGCCCTCTATCAGCCTTTCTGGTTAGTTAACCTTTTTATCATGACTTGTTTTCTGTGTACCAGAAAATATCAATGCTATATTAAATTAAATCAATACGAACATAGCCTTTATTTGGCAATCTCGTATCAATGAAATAAGAGACGCTTCAGAATTTGATGGTTATATTATTACCAGGACATAAATTTTCTTTGTAGCAGTTCCATCAAAAAACAATCATAATAAATACAAATGTATTGTAATTTGATATCCGTGTGAAATTAACCGGAAATAAGACAAATGTGTACTTCTTATGTGATCAGAATCTAGCTCAATTTATGCTGATATGATCTTCAATCTTGTCTTTTGATTGCCAAAACAACTGTTTAACATTATTTATGAAAATAATGTTTTTATTAGGACTATTTCTCGCGTCAAATTCCGTGAAGTATATGTAGTATCAACAGGGATCACAAAGAATGTTCTTTTGACCAACTTTAGAGGCCATTTTCAGCAAGTATAAGCCAAATAAAGGCAGCTCCAAACGTTAGGTACCTCCAGTATTATCTCCTGTACCGTTAATATAAGCCTGTATTATATAAAATTCGGTGTACATCAAAGGCGGCGCGGTCTCTTTATAGCGGGTGGGCGTGTCTCTTTTCAGCGCAGCGTTCCCATTGGTCGCTCGCTCTTTGATGTCGCCGCCGTCACTGAACAGTGGGGCGGGTGGACGCTTTTCAGAGGTAAAACTTACATTTTCAGACAATGGAGGCTTTTTGTTATTTATTCAAATGTAATATTAAAGAAATTCGTTGAAATTGTTTGGTTGATGAGGTTTTAGTTCAGATGTTTACTGAAAATTATTTATGTTTTATTTATTTTGCAAGAATTAGAAAGGAGGTCATGTTTGGGAACAGAAATATTTTGGTTCGAGAAAGATACTGTCGGAGATCGGTAATCTATGTAGACCTACCTTCATGAACATTATTTTCATGTTTAATTGAAGTCTTACCGTTCTATTCCAAACCTACATTTAATTAATAACATCATCTGATTAGCCTTTTCCCAATTTTTGAGTTCGGCTTCCAATCAAACTGTATCTGAAGACCAGGGGGCCTAGATAATGGTCACAGACGCAGCTAATACTATGAATTGTCACTTTTCGAATTGTAGCATAATTATATTTTTATGATTTTGCAAAAATGGCCATTTTGGACCCCTTGTATTTTACATGGAGCGATTACCTAATAAAATAAATACTGGCAAGCTTTTCATAGTAGTAGTAATCTATTCGAAAAAAATACAACTGATACTAAATATCATACTTATCATACATCTTTACATAGTATAAAACAAAGTCGCTCCCGCTGTTTGTACTCTGAGATCTTTTAAACTACGTAACGGATTTTAATGCAGTTTTCAGCAATAGTTAGAGTGATTCAAGAGTAAGGTTTATATGTATATTATCTATATTGCACCCGTGCGAAGTCAGGGCGGGTCGCTAGTTTTATTATGCTTTGAAGAGGTTATTAACCAATCTTCTGAACTCCTCTACTAGCATTAGTACAAAACAGCTAACCAGTTATTTTGCACAATATTGCAAATAAAAGGAAAATAAAAATGTCACAACATGTCAGACAACTAGATTTAAAAAAATTAACCAAGAATGTTAATAATATCAAAATATTGCTAGATTAAAGCTTATTTAATCTAGCAATATTTTGATATTTAGTTAACCACTCACAGACGAGACAATAGCTTGTGTTTTTATTTCAAAACGAATAATAATTTACAGTCGTTGCCTACATTTAAAAAAAAAAAGTTCATTGACAACTTTCACTCACGGTCTTTTGTTTATTTTTGACGATTTTTTACCGATTTATTATGACAACAAATAATATCTTTTCCAGATGATATCGCTTATGTATTACTCCGTATTATAACATGAGAGAAAGAATATTATATAGTGCATTATATACTAATACAAAGCTAAATAATATGACTGATAGTTAGTAAAAGTAAAAAGTGTTCGTAAATAATAAAGTATAGGAGTTAAAGTGTATTTAAAAAGTAATTGAAAGTATTTGTGAAAACCAAATAAATAAAGAAGAAACTAATATGTTGTATGCAGTTCGTCAGGTGAGTCTAGACTATTTTTAATGTAGAATAGAATGTTTGTATTCTACAATTTTTTTTTTTGCAACATAAATTATGCTAATTTTGTTTTCGTTATGGTACATTAAACCGTTTTAAAAGCAAAAGTAGATATTTTTTGTGACGTTTTAGTTATATTCCGTTTGAATGTAATTTATTTTTGTTTCTAAATAGTTGCAACTCGTTTTTGTTGTCATATAATACGTTGAATCAAGTTTTATTTTATATTTTGTGGATCTTTACATACATATATGCATACTTTATGCATATTTTTGGGCGTATCCTTTCTAACACGATGTAGGTATTATTATGCTTCTGTTTTATAAATTTGTCGTAGAAATGTCAGTGGAATTTTTATTTTTATTTGGAATCCAGTTTTTTCCTGTGTACCTCGTGTTTTTTATATCAATGTATAATTACTGTAATTTTCCATATTTACCGTCGATGATTTTGAGTGCATTGTTAATTAATGTTTATCCATGAAATAATTTGTGAATTTTTCCATGCACAGTGCACATGTCTATTTAAATATTTAATGCACGTACAAAGACATTAGTTTCTAGGTATGATTGGGTAATTTTCTGCTCAAAACAACATTAACTCACCCTTTTTACTGCTAAGAGTCGGAGCGTGATGTTAAATAGTTTATACGCAGATTGCGTAATGCGGTAGGCAGACGTTCCGTACACGTCGCATGCGGCGAAGCAATACCATACCACATCGCGTCGTTTCGTAAACGTCCCGTAGCCGTAGCATAGACGTGTCGTAGCTACTGCTTTAGTTACATCAAGACATATACGTAAGATTTGACCATTCGATAGTGTACGACCGAAGCTGGCCACGTTCAGCTAAAAAAGTCACCTTCGGCTTCGGCCAAAATTGGTCGAAGTTTTAGCAAAAGCCGAAGATTTTTTGACATTGAATAAATTGTTACGAAAGACGCACGGGGGCCAAGGGTCAAACATTCCGTAGTGTTACTATTTTGAATAAGTTGCAAAGTAATTTATGTTCGATTTTAATTCATCTCGAAGTTGTTTAAATACAGTCAACATAAGCTTTTAATTTAAAAGTAAAAAAAAAACATTAAATGCTTCACGTTTACCTAATCTTGAACTGAATTTCTTAGGGTTACTACACCTTTGGCTTCGGTGGAAGGCGGTAGCTGATTAATCGCCTTCATTTTCGGCCAGAAATCGACCTTCTGTCGGACACTACCATTCAATGTCAACCTAGCTGACCACCTAAGGTCTTGGCCTCTTTAGTAACACGTATTTTGCATTAACTAATAGCTCCTACATGTCAATGTGAAGCCCTTAATCACGCTTGTCCTTTTTGAACGGAGGAGTAATGTTTTTTGTTCGGTTTAGAATGTATTTATTTCGGGTAAAAGATGATATATTATGGCAAGATAGGTGTCTGGTGAGATGACGAGTCATAGAGAAGTACGAAAGACGAAGACATGCTGCGCCGACCCCAATTAAATTGGGATAAGGGCAGGAGAATGATGAGTCCAACTTCAATTTCGCTCTTTAGTTTTAAAGCCCCTCATTTTCCGATCTATATTTAGCTAGTTCCTTTCATCTTAGTTATCGCAATGTCTAATGAATGTGTCTTAGTGTTACGCATCAACTATCACCCACAATCAAGCTATGTTTGCTGTACTTCTATTGTAGGCCTTCCCTGTCAGACATATCCCAGTTTAGGTAGGCAAGTCCTACGTTTTTAATAATACAACATTTTGTATGGAGAAGAACTGACAAGCAACTGCATGGTAACTCTCATTCATGCTCACAACATGTATGTTACAATGTTCATGTTATTTGTGTCGGAACAATGACATATGCACTGTGTTGTTGTTGTTGTGGTGGTCTCTTGATCGACCATTGTCTTCTGTGGTGACACCTGTTTATGCAATATCTTTTCAATGTACCTCGTTGGGCTTGTAGTCGCAAGCGCGACTGCTGAGCATACAGTCTTGGATTCGATTTGTAGGTTGGGTAAAGTGTTATTGAGTTTTTTCTTCAGGATTTTCTCAGTAGCAGCCATGGTTGATGGCACTTGACTCGCCCTTTATTAATTAATAACTATAGAAATGAGTGTGTACTATTAAGTACACCTCTGCATAACCCTTAGGGCATTACAGGCGTGCTGTTATATTATCTGGTTGATATGTAATAGTTGAATTGGGTTGTGCTTAGCAATTGTGTACCTGTAACGTAAGAACCTATGGTTAAGTTCCTACTGTGACAATTACATAATGTATTTTGAGTATATAGCGATACGTTCCTTGTCACATAAATATATTACGACTATCACGATCTGCGAATCATTTTTCAGAAATGGTATAATTGAATACGAAACCATAAGCGTTTAATATGCGTTTGTCGAACTAAAGCTGGTAGCTAACATAAATCAGGTTGCGTTGGTAAAAATAACTACAGCTCTTTACCAAACACGTCTAAATTCAAATGCTCCGCGACTACTAAGAACTGGTTACCTTTAGTCCTGTGCAAACAGCGCATCATGGAACCAAAAGAACCAACACATTGTCTACTGTAAAGGCGTCATGGCAATGGAATGTAAATGGAAGTTTATCAAAACTAGACTTTAAAAAGGTGCTGCAATCGTCGTATGACCAATATTATTCTTACTCAAAGCCTTCGAACAAGAGATGTTAGTGTTTGCGAAAAATAACTAAAATGAACTAAAACATCCGGTGGTCGCGTAACTTCTTCTAGGCGCACTTGTGTAGGTACATTATTTGCTTAGTTTAACAACATACAGCGGGCATGTTATTGTTTTCCTACGGTTCGCATTCAACCGCGTCGCGCAGTGTTTTCCCTAAAAAAACAAAACAAAGTAACTCGATAAGTAAACAATTGGAGCTGAGTCAAACGTAGCGTTCATTTTAAACAAACATGTATGTACACTTCTTTATGTGTGAGTGTGTTGTGGGGAAAGTACCGATCTTGACGCGCGGAGAATGATGCATTAGTTGAGATAAATTTACTGGATGATGCACTGAAGTAAGAGCTTTTATACTGTCGTAATAGTTTACGAAGATGTTGTATTTCGCCCAACTGTCAGAAATAGAGAGAACAATATTTATGAAGTCTCAGAAATTGGCGAAATTAAAGAAGACGATGAAGAAACAAAGAAGGTTTTATTGCCACAGAAACACGTACAGACGCCAGCACATCAAGCTACCCGAAACTATCAAATTTTCAAAAAAAAACTTTGAACCTAACGCTTTAGCCATAAAGTTGAAAATCTATTAAAGTAATTTGACAGACAGTTGTTGCTTGATGTGCTGTCGTCTGTACATATAAAAAAAGATAAGTTCGAGTTATCATAATTTTAATTGAATGCTTTAACTAAAGGTGAATATATTTTTTTGTTTAGAACACCCAAGTTTATTAGGTAGGCGCCTAAGTTAATACGATGGCAACGTCTTTTGTTAATCTTATTCAACCTAACTACGGCAAGGTTTCGTATCAAAAGCAGAATATGCTATGAACATTTCAGCAAAGCGTACCTATGTTATCTTTCTTGTAAGTACTGAACCACAGGTAAGTATCACAGCTCGTATATATACGACTGGATTGTCAATATTGAAAATATCTATCACAAAACTTATTCTAAGTGTGTAAAATCTTTACTAATGATGTCACTATTGTTTTAAAAGCAAGAGAAATGTGTTAGTAATCTCTACACATAGTTTGTCCGTCTGAAAGTATGCAGCCTGATAATAATAATAAGGCTAGCCTAGGTATGGTGGGCTTAGGCTATGGGCTAGCTCGCCGTTTGGCCGTCTTATGACGACAGGCCGTGTCGACGGCGCGTTCGTGTTCCAAGCGCGCCTCAAAGAGATGTCAGCAACCACGTAGGGGTCCGCATGGGCCGATGCCTGCCAGGGCTGCGGGACTGTTCGAAAGAGATACCGTGGCCCTGGAACACAAAAGGCAAAGAAGGAACATGGATGGGTTTTAGTCAGTACAAGTCTGACACTCCCTTCCACTCCGCCCAGAGCGGGAGGGGTCATTTAATGATTGCCCATCCTAAAAAAAAAGTATAATTTCATATATCAAAAGTTTATGTTGCTTGTGTTGAACTGGTAATTTTACTGTAAAGGAAGACTTTGACTTTCAGTTAAATTTAAGGGGCTCTCCATAAAAAAACTGAAATATTAATAACAAATATTTTTTGTATTTATTTGTATCCATTTGATAACAATCGGATCACCCAAAAGATATGGTGAATGGGACTTATACCAATCTGGGGAACTGTTGGTTTACAGGTACACCTCTACATAAATTTTCGAGGATTACAGGCGTATTGTTATACAATTTATAATTTAAACTTGTACTGTCACTTACGAGAAATCTTCCGTGATTGAAGCGTTGCGTTGCGTTTCAAGTTTAGTTGTAAACCGTGAAAGCTTAAAACAATTTATAATTTTATATACTAAACACAAAAATATGTCTAAAACCACGTGTAAAATTACTGTTTATTCATCAAATCTCTCAGCTTACATTCTAATGACATAACTGTATACAATTTTATGAAATTCCACGAAGTTTTGTCTGTCTGTTTGTCTTCATCACGTCGATAAGCGCTAAGAACGTGATTTATTACATATAGAGTAATTACGCAGCATAATTTGTTGTTACATCTATATGTTATTGTTTATTGCACGTATTTTATAATAATATCAACAATTCAACACGTTTATCGTTGTGATCTGATGTGATAGAACAAATTGAATGTCACCCTATGCATGATATAGTAAGTACAGCTAATGTGCCACCTGCGTGTGAGTGATGTCATATTGCAACAGCATGTCTACTTATACATCGTGTTGGTTATACAGGGTGGTAGGCACACCGACGCTAATACGGTTACATCATTCTGAACCACATATGATTTTTTTGTCGGTTATTAAAAAAAAAACAGTTGTTCCTACAAAACTGCAATATCTACACGGTCAAACTGTATGGAACAGTTGATTTTTTTTAAAAATTATCTATGATTTTTTTAATCTAATACGTGGTAACCGTTTTAGCGTCTGTGTCCCGTCCACTCTGTATTGTTTTGCCAGTATAAGTAGCTCATAAGCGTCAACAAGTCCGAGTTTTGGTACAAAGATTAGAGAAGTAAGTTTCTAGACATAATGATGATCTATCTCATCTGATAATTTGATTGTTCTAGACGTACTTAATCTTTGAAAAATATTGAGTTTACACGGGAAGTACTACCAGTACCAACACACCAAATATCTGTTGTATCCAAGTTTAAGATTGAATGATTATACATATATTCACACCTTGTTCCCAAGGGGGTAGGTAGAATCCACAGAACGCCACCTGCAACGATTCTTACAAATTCCTTCCGTATTCATATTCATTATATTTGTGTTCAACAATGTAAAAAAGGTGTTACAAAAACGCTTATGCTGAGAACTATATTAGGACTCAGAAATATACATTATTATTTATTATATATTAAAATTAAATTTTACGCAGTTTATGATTAATCTTGCACCTCGTCCACATTCATACATCTGGTCATACACGCACGCCGGTTGCGAGTACTACGCACCTGAACTTTCTGAAGAACCGCCCTTTCAATTTTATGATTATTAAGTTACGTAATCAGCGTATGACAACGACACTGCTGAGCCAAAGGCCTCCTCTTTTAGGGGGAGTAGGCCGCTATTATTTATTTATTAATAGAAAGGTTCAACAACTGTTTGTGAGTCTTAAATAAAAGTTTTTAAATAAGTGTTGAATTTACACAGTCGCCAATTACTCGTTAACTAGCATTCACAACCGCCCTGTGCGGGTTGAGTACTACAACTTCTACCTTTTTCGTACGGCTTATTACTAACATCAGGGGGTTTACTAGGACGTCGTTTGTACAGGTCGCCTTCTCTTTCCCACATTGGAATTACTCTTGCTTTAAGACGTGATGGTAGGCCACCAGGACTCAAGTAACAGGTCGAAGAGGTTGCCAACTCAGTTTAAAAAGCCGTTTGGAGGTTATGAGTGCCAGAGACTGCGATTATCTGTATGGAGCTTGCCAATTCACATGTGTATGGAGACGTGTGACTATGTGGTAGGGATCTACCAGTCTATTTCGGCCTCTAGGTTGACGTTTTCTTTGATAACATCACTGTTTTGCTGTAAACAGACTTTGAGGTAGTAGCTGATACCAATAACTAATTGCACGGTTCAGGACTTGAATGAGGCAAACGACAGAACTGTCTAGGTCGCTAGGTACTGGTCGGACAAAATCTAAGTCATTGATTCCAAAAACAGAAGTAGCTTAATGCCAATCAAATAATGTACTACATTGTTTTTTTAATTTTCCATAATTGGAAAAAGTGAACGTGGAAAAGTAAAAGTGGCGCCTGTTACAGAAACATTGAAAGGAAGTCGTTTGTCTTGGTATGGACATGTAATGAGGAGGGGTGAAACGCATGTGACTAAAAGAGTGATGGACATGAATGTTGATGGATGGAGAGGGAGAGGAAGGCCAAAGAAGTGTTTGAAGACTGATATGAAAGAGAAAGGAGTAAATGGTGCCGTGGCGTCTGACAGAGGAAAATAGAAGAAGAAAACGTGTTGCGCCGACCCCAAATAGAATGGGACAAGGGCAGGAAGATGATGTTATCACTTATAGAATGTAACTTTGTCTAGGTCTTCTGGGGCTCTACCATAATTATTTGCAGGGTAGGTATAAGATGTGCAGGGCTAGTCAAAACGACAATAAATTGTTTATATAGTCACTTGATACTTCAGTTTTGACCTGCTTTAGGACGGTATGGTAACTTTCAGTTAGGTCATTTCATTGTTGGTGTCCTTTTTTACCCGACTACCAAGGAAGGGTGTTATGTTTTCGCACGAACCTTGTATTTTTTTTGTTGTAAATTTCTTTATTACCTCGTATATTCCAAATGGTTGGATGGATTTCGACGAATACGGTGTCATTAGATTCGTCTCATAAACCCAATTGACCTTAGATATGGCGGATTTTTGGCACTAAATTGTAAGTCGTTAATATTTTTTTTACACCAAACCTATCGAGTAGGGTATCAAAATGAAAGAACAAATATATATTTATAGAATTACATAATACAATTTACAGTCGGGGCTTTTTAAATTAAATGTTACTTGTTCTAGATTACTTAATTATCCGATCGTTGTTGATATTTGGTGTTGAACAGTCATTGCCCTAAATGATATGGCAAGAAAAGTGGTGTCTGAGGAGACGACGAGTAACAGAGAAGTATAGAAGAAGAAGATATGCTACGCATAAAGCAGGACAATGATGCTGTTGATCCTTTAGTCCTTTTTTGCAAGGCACTGAATCTTCGAACCTATTATGAGTTCATTTCACCTAATTACCTTTAGGTACGGTACCTTTTTCTATAGTACATTATTTAGATACTTTCTCTTCGCCCCTCATTGTTCAACCGATAATTTACAATAGCAAAATTAGCCACCTATCCTAGTCCTTATATTCTTTTCTATGTAATGGATGTTTATAAAAAAATGTATCTTAGTTTACAATATGTGAGGTTTCATGTTTATAATATGGTTAGTTATTTATGAAAACAAATCTCACGACGGGCAGCGGTGACCTCATAATGTAAATATGTTTGTTCTTCGACGATAGTAGCTAACACTAGTAACAATAACATTTTGCTAAGTATGACGAGCGAGCGTTTGGTGAAAACTGTCGCTGAGCTATGATTCTATTGTCTTTCTATTTTGTCATTGTCGGCTTAAGTATATGTTGCGATAGTGTGTCATAAAATAATATAGTAACTACTATTGGAGATCAAACACGAAAGTGTCGTGGGGTCACGAGGTTTTTTTTTGGGTAAGAGTACTTATTTTTTCATCAAAATAACGAATATTTTTAACGGTTTTGCTGATAGAAAATGTTGGATTTTGAAGTAAAGGCAAAAGTAAACGTCAAGCCATTTATTTTAATTATTTAGACAATTATAGCACTTTGAACGTCAAACTTAAAAACAAAGGAAATAGAATTTGAAGAAATCTGCATCAAGCTTCACAAATATGCAAGTTGGCAAGCGTAGTGATTCAAATTCGGACCCTGATTACAATTTGATCAGTATCTGTAGCACTCTCGGTTTTACTGGTTTTAAAGTAACTTAAATACTACCTAATATAACCAAAAATAGATGGAAAAAACTTGAAAAAAGAAATAGAACCTTTCCGAAACTTAGAGGTTCTACTGTTTGAAACACGTGCACTTCTAATATTGATTGCATGACGTCAACAATGCGATATGCATGTATGCATAATTGATAGGTTATGACCTCATTTTTATTGGGGACGGTAGCCCTCAATGATCCTAATTATGACTGCGTGAGGTTTCATAGTTTTACAGCAATAAAATTAAGAAAAACTGGTACCTCGAACTGATAACTTGTTTTTTGTTCTCATATTTGGTACCAGTTTACCGAAATAATATTTCATATTTTTTTCCTTTTGTAAATAACGCATAAATATCATCACGTCGACATCTGGATCGAAAACATTGCATGTTGCTTTCTGCCTATTCATTCTCTACGCCTAGTTTTAGGTATTCAAAATGATCATAGACTTGTGTATTGAGATTACTTATTAAATCATGGCTTTCATCAGGTGTTGTATCATGACTTCATTTCACCTTTTCTCTTTTGAAAACGGTGAAGTAAAACATCGCGAGGATCCAAAGACAAAAATTTGAAGACGTGAGTAATCTGCACTGGGATTGCTGTCTTGGAAAACGGCCAAATCCCGAGAGAAAAAGGAGGCTTGTGTAAATTATTCTTCATATTATTGTTGCATTGTCCCCAGGGTCCGGAGTCGGCACTGAACTCAAACCCGGGTGGCGCCGCGAAGCCGCCGCTCATCAACTCATTCGAGCTGGACCGGTGTTTGGACCGGTAAGTAACTTTGATTATTGGATCTTTTCTGTTGAGTTGAGCTCGATGCTTACATTAAATTACTTAGAGAAAATAATCCTATGCCCAAGTAAGTAGAGTTTATAGAATTTTGGACAACTGCAGCGTCAAGAGGACAATGTCTAGCAGTGCAATATTAGAAGCTGATGAATGATAATGATGCAGGAAAAAGACAGGGAATGTCGTCATAATACCTAAATCTAACTCTAACTTTCTGGCCGACCGATCGACGCGTCAAGAAGAACAACTAAACCATTATTCTTCTTGAAGCAGCAGTTCCTCTATCCGTTTTGTTGTTCCGGAAAAAGAAGAAGCAACTAATGCCAAATGCACGATGAATCTTTTATTTCAGGAGTCTTTACTTATAATTTTAAGGAGGATGGTGGGAAATTAGATGGATGCTGAAGTAGCCCGTTCATTAAAACTGTTTTGTTCCCAGGGAGGAGTCCGGCAGGTGGGGCGGCGAGGCGGCGCGCCGACGCCGGCGCAGCTCGCCCCCGCGCCGTGCCTCGCCCCCTCGCGACCATGAGCCTCTCGCTCTTGCACGGGTAAGTCATCGTGGAGTTTTTTTTTTGTTTTGTCGTTCTAGGATCCTCTAATACTACCTAGATCAGGTTTTTTAGATAAACACTTCACAGGACTTTCAATTGATGGTGAACTGCGCCTCCCTCATCTCGACGTCATTTGGGTTTTATTAACCCTTAGGTGCTAAATCTTAGCCTCCCAGGGAGTGCATTCATAATTTTTTTAAATATTTATTTAATTCAAGTCAAACTTATTTCTCAATGCCAATAATCTCCGGAGCTGATCGTTCTGTAAACATCTAAAAAAATCTACAACTTTATCTCCCCAGGCCTCGGCCCCAACATCTCCGCAAGGCTCAGCGCACTCGAGCCCCGCGCCGGTGTCGCCGGCCGGCAGCGCAAGCGCAGCGGGTGGGGCGCGCTCCCCGCTGCCGCTGGTGGCACCCGACCTGCTTGCCATGCAACTGCTCGACCAGCACACGCAGCTGCAAGCGCTCATGAAGCAGCGCCTGTTCCATCAGCATCATATGCAGAAACAGGTAAGGGATTTGAACAATAGGGATCGTGATTCCTCTAATTTCGTTAAAGATGTGTTTTAACGTTGGCGCTCTGACAGACACGAAATAATAATGTTAAAAAAATCTGTACGTTTAACCAACTGTGCTATGAAAGCATAACGTAGTCTGCAAATATTGAGATAAGTGATTGGTAAATATGGCTCCTACAAGAGAGGCTTTCACCTAGCCACAAAAAACTTATCAATAAGAAATCGTATCTCAAGGACATAACATGGTATTTTCTTCATCAGCATATGACTTCGGAGGCTGCTAAGCGTCAGCTGGAGCAATCGCGGCTTCAGGACCAGATTAATCTTAACTTGCTGTCACAATCTCATCTGCCGCCGCCAGATACCTCACCAGGTCAGTACTCAAACTGAAGACTGTTCAAGTTTTAGATTCTTATGAAAATGATTTTGTCTTTTCGCCTTTACGCCAGGTCAAAGAAACATTATAAACATTGTAAAACCTTGTCCATAAATTCGGAATATCAACATCTAAACACGTTTTCGTCACGCGTTGATTTCAACTGTTCTACTAAAGTAACCCATTCATCTGAACCATGTATGTATGAAGTACTCAAATATTCTGTTCCATCCAGGTTCTCTGCAGCAGCAACTGGGCGCGCAACAGCAGCAGCTGGTTCAACAGCTGCAGGCAGTTCAGCGCCAGTACCTTATGCACGGACCTCTCGCCGTGCCACCTAATGCTCCACCAGGTTTGGAAACAATCCTTTATTACTCACGTGCAACCAGCATTCTTCGTTGGCAAAATTATCTTCTTCTTTCGTATCAATGGTACGTCTCGTCTGGTTCGTATCGTGGTAGGGAAATAAAAAATCCTTGTTAGGAGTACTATCACAATACCTCCTATGTGTTACGAAACCGCTTTGATTAAGTTCGGTAGCTAGTGAAAATATTGATAGTTTACTAATGAAACGTGTTAATGGTACCTTGACGTACGACTGGAAGAAGAACGCGTATTTCGCCGACCTCAAGCAGAATTGGACAAGGGCAGTAAGATTATGGTGATCACTTATGGTAACTCTTCAGGAATCTTCTTAGTGCTGCTTAGTTAGTGAAATTATTTGACATCAGGAGAGAACCTACAACCAAGTTGGCATTGCAAAATTATGATGAACCGGTAACTAATACTAGGATTTAATGTTTGTGCTTGTCCATCAGGCTTGATGCTGTGGGGCAGTGAAATGGAGGAGCATCCTCTGTTCGGGCGCGGCGTCTGCAAGTGGCCCGGCTGTGACGCGCTGGCTGAAGATTACCAGGCTTTTCTAAAGTGAGTCCACTGACTGTACTTACACCGGACTGCAAATAATGATATTTATGATCACACACAAGTGTAGGTACCTTTGCAATCAGCTGAATCCTGCTACAGCCCCAGGTTTTAAATTTTGATAAACTTTTATTAGTAGGTTCTCTAAATCAATAATACCAAATTTTTCGTCTTTTCCTAACGACCGACCACTCTGAATATGAGTTCGTGTCCTACAATACACAATACAATCTAAGTCTAGCCAAGATTTGTCTCCACAAAAATAGTTCAAGTACATTAATTTGTTCTCGTAGTAAGTTGTGTGGTTCTCCGTAGGCACCTGGAAGCGGCGCACACGCTGGACGACCGCTCGGCGGCGCAGGCGCGCGTACAGATGCAGGTGGTGGCGCAGCTGGAGCTGCAGCTGCGGCGCGAGCGCGACCGCCTGGCCGCCATGATGCGCCACCTGCACGCCGCCCGGGACACCACGCACCACCAGCCCAAGCACCCGCATGGTATGCCACTAAATTAGCTCTTGTCACTCCTCCACCTCATCATCTGCCTAGCCTTTTCCCAACTATGTTGGGATCGGCTTCCAGTCTAACCTAGTGAGTAACTGTTCACCTTATTATAATTTCAGGTGGTGCTTCTGAAGGTGCCTCTCCAGGCCCTGTTCGGCGCCGTGTTTCTGATAAATCAGGCGTCGCTATTGCCGGAGGTAATTATTTTACCATCATAAATTTACTATTGACATCAGCTAAAATGCGTATGGAATCTATTGGCAACTTATAATCATAACCTTCCCCAACCGCTAACGTTTCACGTTGAGTCGTCTATGTTTTATGAGATTTGAAAAATACTTTATAAAAGTGTGTTAGTTTTGGTTTATATGTTATAAGTATTGTTTCTGTCCTAAAGGTCTTCCGTATATGCTCGAAAGAGCTGGATTAGATGTGCAACAAGGTAACGAAATAGGTACTAAATAAAGAAGTAGACTTTCAGTTTTTAATTATTTGATGTGTTAGTAAGCCTTTGTAGTGCAAAAATATGTTCTATTTATTTTAATTGTATATCATATAAATTTCAGAGATACAACGCAACCGTGAGTTTTACAAATCTGCTGATGTGCGGCCGCCGTTCACATATGCTTCACTCATTCGACAGGTTTGTATTCTCTAAAGCTTTTGACTTTCTGTGATACCAATTTTTGCTAAAGAGAATTATAATAACTATTTATAAATAATATTAGAATATGAACATAACAGCAAAATCACTTGATAAGTTACATAAATATCCTTTTAAATAATAAAATAGTCTTTTATTAAAAGCTTGAGGGTTTCTCAAGGGTGTATATTGGGACCTAATGTGCCAAGAGCGTTTTTACTCCAATCAATTGTCCAAGATTTAGATTCTCATCGTGTCATTAAAATAATTGGGGAAAAGGACGAACAATATTAATTTATTGTATGTTTTTCCAGGCTATAATAGAATCTCCTGACAAGCAGCTTACTCTGAACGAGATCTACAACTGGTTCCAGTCTACTTTCTGCTACTTCAGGCGCAACGCAGCTACTTGGAAGGTATGTCCTAGACATTTAAGTTTTTTTTTTTTTATATTATTGAAACAACGTCATTGGCATCAAAAGAAAAGATACTCAAGTGATAATTAAAGTAAATCTTGTTATTTAAAATTTTGCTAAAGATGGAGAATTTAGATAAAAATTGTGTAGATTCTAGAAATAAAACTAATATTTTCTTTTTGAACGAAAGACTGTTTGAAATGCAAAGAGACAAGGTAAATGTAGTTTATTATTATGTATATTCGTATATACTTAAATCTACATACATATTTATGACTTTAATCTTTAACAGAGTAACTGCAACTATTAACCACTTAAGAAATCACAAAGAACCAATGTTTTAATAAATTATTTGTATTAATTAGCAGACTATCGGTTACTTTAGTTGAAGATTGCAGACTCATGAATTATATTAAGAAGCTTATAGATGTATATTCTATCCTATAAGATGTTCTAATTTGTATGAAACATAAATATGTGTGACTACGACGATGCGCTATGATACACTTAAACATTACACATGACAATTTGCCATTATCATCAGCACTATGTCTTCTCAAGTAAATTGATATTTCAATGAAAATCAAAAAGAATTTCAACTTTAAAGATATTGATATCGTCTTTGGTAATGGCCATTTGTCTAGTCCTCAAAAAGACATAGCACATCGTCCACAAACTCGTGAAGCAAATAAAGACGCGTTGAGTGGCGACACAGAACGCGGTGCGTCACAACCTGTCGCTGCACAAGTGCTTCATGCGCGTGGAGAACGTGAAGGGCGCCGTGTGGACCGTGGACGAGCTCGAGTTCTACAAGCGCCGCCCGCAGCGCGCTGCGCACGCGCCGCCGCACGCCGGGTACCTGCCTCTGCTTCCCGCCATGCAGACCTGTTCTACTGCCTAGTCGCATTACATACACCAAACTATACAGTTTACACTTTACTTTGAACTTCGATCCTACACTTTACAAATTTTTGGAGACTTAGGAGAATTCCTCTTGACGCTCCACTTATCTCCAGCCCATGTAGTCCTAATTTAATGCTATTTGCATTACATTACACGAAACTATACAGTTTACACTTCACTTTGGATTTTGATTCAATACTTTACAATTTTGGAACGCTTTGGAGACATTATAGACTCTCTACCCATCTCCAGGCTTTGCAGTCCTGTTTCACTGCCTATTTGCATTACATTACACC
Source organism: Noctua fimbriata (assembly GCA_905163415.1). Lineage (NCBI taxonomy): Eukaryota > Metazoa > Arthropoda > Insecta > Lepidoptera > Noctuidae > Noctua > Noctua fimbriata. The sequence continues at coordinate 10,504,836 of LR990946.1, forward strand.
AAACTATACAGTTTACACTTTGGACTTTGATTTAACACTTTACAAATTTTGGGACGTTTCCGAGACTTACTCTGGACCCTCCACTTATCTCCAGGCCTAGCAGATTAGTTTGGTTTAATGCTACTTGCAAAACACCTACCATACTATACAATTCTTTGAACTTTTGTTTGGGAGACATTACATTACACCAGACAGTCTATTGCATTTCTGATGCTTATCACTACCACATACAGATTGTACTACTAATACAACTTACAAAGTTACATCGCCCATTCTTGACACGTTATTTTCCACATTTGGAATATCGAGTCTTTACATTTGAAACACTGCATGATATTCTTCCAATCATTTCAGACACCAACACTAAATCAAGATAGCTTACACGAGATACTTAACTATTGACTTTACAATCTACTCTTGCAATACAGACCTGCTCTTCATGACATGGAGACAATGTTTGCATTACATTCACAATTACACTAAACAATTTACACAAACACCAATTATGTATACACAACTTACGACTTTCTTTACACTAACAAGATATACTGAATGACAACCAATCAGACTATACATTGTATACTTTACAGATAACCCTACACAATTACACAATACAATATATTTTCACACTGCCCTATATACAAACAATATTATAAACACTGCTCTTTCTTTTTACTAAAACACACCACAGAACAATGTACTCTCAAATGACACTGCACAATTTACACTCTACTTAAAACACATAAACAACAGCTTACTCTTACAAAATCATATTTTCAATACTTGTACACAATCTACCAACAAAAACTTAACAAAACTATATGTTTACTACTAACAAAAACAAAAATGAAGACATATACAACACAACAAGGAACAAATAACAATGCTTAAGTATACATAAACAAAAAGTACATTTAATACAAAAAGAGCACAGCAATACCTTTTTCACACTCGAGTCAGATGAACACGGTACACGTACTGTTCATAAAATTACTAACAAAAAAAAAAAATTAAAGACGTTAAAATCAGTATTGAGCTTTCAAATAATAAAAACTCGGGATATAATTATTTATAAATGTAAGGAGAATAAATAAGGGACAAGAACTCAGGTAAAGCCAAAATTTTCAAGAGACCAGTTGAATCCTTTCACAAAGATGAACCATTTGCCCCAAGCTCTGATTTGACAAAAATACAAGAAATGAAATTCACAAAACATTACTTTTTCTTCCTTGAGTCAACAAAGACAAATGAAGCTGTAAGGAATCTACTGATTCGATAAAAAGACGATCCAGAAATATCTTGCACATAACCAAACACTGCACATGACATACACTACACAGTTTTCGGTACATTTTAATCTTCTCTTAAATATTTTCTATCTAACCTAGCGATGTATCTAACTCTTATTGTGTAAATAAACGTTTTCATCTCGTTTCAGATTTGAATTTGTAATTATTTGTGTAGTGGGCTCTTTATCATTGTGAGTGGCGTTATAACTTGCAGCTTGCTAGTTATAGCGTCACCAATTTGTGGAGGTCATGTAATTTTTCTGTATTTAGGATTTATGTGTGTGTACGTGGATTTCGGCACAACGGTGACTAACGTTTTCTCGCTTGCCTATTAACCTCCTTCCCTATCCATCCTTCGGGGTTTCCGGGGCTATCATATCCTGCATGGTACGGTGTTCCATTCCACGACGATCTGATTGTGCTTTCATTGTCAGTTTTTGAAAATTTCTTAGTAAGATTCTCAACAATGAAAGCACAAGCATTAATATTAAGATGATTGGAGATTTTTGGATAACTGTGATAGTTATTAAACGGCGATGCAATTATAGAACGCTATCCGGACCAACCTGTCTCTGCACAAATGTTTCGTGCGCTACGAGGACGACTTCGGCTCATTCTGGATGGTGGACGACGCGGAGTTCGTGAAGAGACGCCACCTCAGTCGCGGCCGCCCGCGCAAGTACGAGCCCGCCGCCGCGCCCGCGCAGCTCCCGCCACAGTAAGGGCGCCGCGACACACAAGCGACCGTCCAACGAATCGGCTTAGTCGAGCTTTTTGATATTCATAATATAACAAACTAAATACTAGCCACAAAAAATTGAAACTGATGTTAATGATTTGAATAGTGAAACAAAAGAAATTGTTGTAGTAGGTATCTGTGGTAAAGAACCGTTACAATTATGAATATCAACCCAAAAAGCTGACTGAGGATAAAATATATACTTAGATGTCATAAGATTGTTTCTTTAATTTCGCAAACTTTTGACTATATGTCGACTGATTCATTTGATTCTTATGATTCTTAAAAACGAAAATGTGATAAAATGAGGTCTTTTTATATAAACAACGTGAGTCGTTGGACGATCGCGTCCATATAGCGTAAATGTATGTGACAATACAGAAACCGAGAATTATCAAGATATTAGAGTAAAAGAGATAATCCTCGGTAAACACACTAGATTTGATGTTTCTGACCATTATTGTAAAGTGTTCACCGTGTAAGCTTAGATTAATTCAACATGTCATGTTAGTCTGTAACTAGACACGTGTTCATAATGGCGGATTATGAACACTGTGTGTGCTTCCATTTCTTTTAATAGGAGTACTTTCAAATAAGTTTAAAAACTTTTTGGGAACGTAGATTTAGAATGTAACATAATGAGAAAAAACAATGATATCGTCCATATAAGAAATATAAGCACACACAAGTATTATAGACTCCTAGAGTGCGAAGCTATAGCCAATTGTTTTGCAATAGTTTTTAACATCACATAAAACAAATTACTTGTTTAATAAATTAGCTTATATCATATTTTGCTAATGTAATTACATGGAATATTTTAATTTCAATTTGATGGAACTCCGGAGCTATATCAATGATTATAAACAATGTTTATTTTTACAAAGACTTGCATGTATTGCATCTAATACAAATTATTGTAAAGGATCGTCGTTGGATACCCAAGTAAGATTAAATATTATATTTTAATCTTTTACTTTTCCCAATCTTTAACATTTGTGCATGTAATCCCTCAGGTAAGTGTACCGCTTCTTACGCTTTGCCTGTGCATTTTTGTCGCATGATAGATACGTTTTTTCTAACATATTTTCGATAAGCTTGCCTTTTTTCCATTTTTCTATTTTATATTCTATTTATCTCTCTCTTTCATACACATTCACACACTCACTGAAACACTTTTCATATAAATTGGACTTTAATTCAAAATTATACACTCCACAAGATAAACACAACACAGAATTCACTATAAATAGTGTAAATGGTTATATGTTGATTTGGAAGAGGTCTGAAATGGCCGGGGTATGATTTTTTATTAATTTTATTTTTATAAATGACCAGTTCCATTTAATATTATGAATTCACTAGAATCAAAGTTCTTGAAACAAAAAAAGCAGTAAATATTTTTTGAAAGCCGAATCTTATTTTTATAATTTGCTTATTCTATAACTAGTGTAATGTTCTCACAGATTCATGGGAGCTCAAACTCCTCCAATGATGACCAGTCCCCACGGATACAGCGAAGCGCTAAAAAGAAACCTGCAGGTATGGTACAATGTATGTGACCTAGTTAAAACACTCGAATGTACGGTAAATAACAATATTTTATATTAAATGTAATAAGTAGATTATTCAATTACCTATATTATCGTTCTGTACATGAAGTGTAGCTGGTTCGTGGTTTAATATGGTTTATTTTCACTGGATGACTTTACTAAGTTGGTGTGTTTGAAATGTTGTAGGGCATGATGGAGGACTGCAACCTGTCGTACATGTCTGGTGAGGACCACATGATGCAGTCCGAGGACTACCCTTCCTCGCACGATGATTACAGGTAATTAAGATTTTGGTTATGATAGTCATTGAATTCAGAGAAAGTCTGAAAGTGGCGCCGTTGACTGAAAAGTTGTAAAATTCCCTATGGAAAGATTTGAGCATGAATGTGGATGATTATAAGAGTTGAGGAACACCAAAGAAACGATGGATAGACTGTGTGCTAGAAAGGAGGTGACTGCTGAGATGACAAGTAATAGAGAAGATATGGAAGAAGAAGAAGACATGTTACGCCGACCGCAAATAAATTGGCATAAGGGCCGAAGAATGATGATGACTGATGAGTCATTGAAGTGATATTATTGGAGATGATCTGTTGAATCCGTTGTTAAAAACAAATATTGCAACGCAGTGTGGAGTGACTCGGACAATATTAATTTTAATGACATTACTGACTTTTCAAATAACATTGAAGTCATATTGCGAAATCATTGTATATGGAAATAATTAGAAGTTTCGTTTTTTTTAAGTTCGAAAGAATTAATAAATGGTGTCTTTAGTCGTCCATCCTTCTTCTTATTGATTCTGTAACAGCTTTAACAAATGAATTAACTTTGAATTCTCTAACGGTCTATTAACTCATGGTCACCATGTCTGCCAGCCGGCCGCCCATGCTGAACGGCTACGGCAGCAGCAGTTCGTCGCACGACGTGAAGGCGGAGGACTTGACCAGCGACGCTCAGGACGTCAAGCCCAACATCTATGCGCTCAAGAATGAGATGCAGGCATCTGATTATTCTAACAAAGGTACGAGATAATACTCTTTTTACGTTTATTTATTTAAACTTCATGTCTGGGTGGATGTTATTGATAGATATCTGCCTTGTGAGACTCAGGTGATATAAACGAAATTTTAAACGTTAGTGGAGCAAGTGACTTGTCTGACCCACATTTATAATATTGTTTAATTTAAGTACATCTAAGTGGCAAACTGATTTCTGTTAGATCGAATACTTTAGGTCTAAACACTGTAAGCCCGCAATTTTGGTCAATTAAAAATGATAGTGTACTTGGGTCATACAGGGTGTAAACAGACCCTTCACATAGCAGTCAACCAAGCATTCTGTACACTAAGTAACTTTACGCAAAAATAATTGCGGGCAAACTATTTTTTTTGGGGTAAAAAATGACGTTTTACTGTAGGACTCGATGGAAAACTCTCAAAGCATTGTGCTGATGGATGGATTGAATAGAAGGTCGTGGAGGTGTGTAAGGTAAAAACCTTACATTAAAAAGATGTATTTTAAAAAAAACTTATGAAAAAGTTGGAACTTTGACCCCCAATATCTCCGTAACTAGAAGGATCCCAGGTATGGTCTAGAACAAAAAAATGTTCGCAATGACGGGGAGAACAAGTGCCTTTCAGCTATGTTAAGGTTCTATTTACACCCTTTATATTCTTTAAATTGAGTGAGATTAATTCAAGTGCTATTATGGTCAACTAACGGTTTGGTTTTATTTTCGGAAATGAACTTAAGCATCTAAATCATCATTTGCGTAGCCTTTTCCCAACTATGTTGTGGTCGGCTTCCAGTCTAACCTGATGCAGTTGAATACCAGTATTTTACATGGAGCGACTGCCTTTCAAAATCAAATCAAATCAAATCATTTTATTTGCATAATATGGGTTTTTCAGGAGATGTTACATTGTTTGTTGTTTCACCATACTCAGCCTATATATAAGCATGCAAAATTTGGTTAATCTTACACTTATGTTAAAGTCCTTCAATTGCATTAGATTAATAATTAATTAATCATTTCTGACCTCCACATACCGGTTAGTACTGGGTAACACGAAATCCCTTAGCGAGACTGGTTGTCAGACTTTCGGTAAGACTTATACATCTAAATATCATAATTTATTTTCCTTTCTTCTTTGTAGACTACTCAAACTCAAACAAGGAGTCATCCAGCAACCGTTCCGGCGAGACTAGTCCATATGACGACTACCCTCGCGCTGAGGACCGATACCGGCCTTCCATGTCGCACATCAAGGACGAGGCCGAAAACCTGTCCCTCAACGAACAGAGATCTGACAAATAAGCAGCACAGCATGCGTACAGGAGCTGGGACCTTACGCGGTGCAGATGTGGCTGTGTGCACATCGGAGAGTGTACCATCCTAAGCTGTGTACACAGTGCGAGTGTAAAGTGTACGTGTGAACTCAGTGTAAGTCGTTTACACAACACTCCAGTGTTTGGCGTTTATTATCACAGTATATAATACTATATTAATTACGGGTGTAGATCTATTTCAAGTTATTAGAAATGGTGTTCTAGAAAGTGTAATGTGTTCACTGTTGGAAGTTTTTATAATAAAAAAAAATGGACGATCTCGAAATGAGGAATTGTAAGTTAGAGTTAACCAAATATTTTTTTTTCTTTATTTTTTAATTGACCCGGTTTTAACGGGGTTTTGAAGTATTATAGGTTTTACGTTTTTTTTTTTAATTTAGATTTCCCTTAGGTTTGGTAGCTGAGGTAGTTATACTTGTTAGAAAATATTTATAGTGTGTAAGTGTTAGGAAGATTCTAGATGGAACGGATTGCGCAAATAATCATTGAATTCAACGATAAATAACCTTAAAAGGTCCATATCAATATTTAAATAAAAATATTTAATCATTATTTGTAATATACAAGTAATAAGAACAATAAGTAGTAACTATTGGTATTTTAAAATAAGCTTAAATATACGCCAAGCGTTTCAGTTGTGTCAACATTTTGTGCTACAAAAATACAAGAAAGATCTCAGAACATTTACATTTATTTTCAAAAATACCGAGTCCGCTTTATTTTTACATATTTTTTTTGTGATTATTGATCTGATGTAAAGATAAAACATGTAATTTTTATTTTCAATGGCGTGCCATGATTTTTGATGGTACCATTTTTCTATTACTTTATTGATTCCAAGGAATTGTTTTTAGCGTAAGGATTAGAATGTAAATATTTATCATCGATTGTAAAAAATAAAATCTTTTTTGAAAAAATGGTAAAAAATTTAGACGAGTGTAAACGTTCACTTAACTATTGCATATTAAATCGTTCATGTTGTAGAGAAAAAAAATATTAGAAAAAAATAATATTATTAGTAGTAAAAATTCACTGTATTCCGATAATCGTTTTTTGTTTTGTTAAAAACTTGGTTATTAGTGCATTTTTCGATTTTGCATTTACTATAAAATAATGTTAAGTGCGTATTATGTTGGGTTTTTGTTACTTTTTCGATAATAAATCGGAAAGGGTGAAAATAACCATATCACACATTGTATGTATACTTATAACGTAGAACTGTAAAATGAGTATGTTAAATGTATATTCGATTACGCAATAACTTTGGGATTAAAAAAATGTATACATTAATAGTAAATGTAGGTGTGTCACATTTTTACAAATACTTTGCAAAAAATAGCGATATCATGTCACGGTTGGGCTATGGTAAAACGCTTTTCAAATTTTAAAGGTAGAAGAAATATATAAAAGACGTATGTATAATTGTTAGCAGTTCTCATCCGCCTATATAGCATGATTCCCGCCGCCTGAACTTTATTCCAAATTTTCTGTTTACCGTGGCCTGACCCTATGTAGATACTTTCACACGCGTCCGTCACAAACCCGTAGCCAGTAGATATACAATTTTCTTCGTCTACTTAATGTTAACTGTCGTAATTTGAGAATATTTGCTGACTGATTTTTCTGTATTTTGAGCAATCTTGAATAACTCGCGTATTTTTTTGTCCATCTTACACATTGTATATCTTTATACGAATACGTGTGAACCGACCCTAACAATTAAGTACAATAGTTACGTATCTCGTTGTAAATTCATTGTTATGCACGAAAACATTGAACCTGATTTTGGAATTGAAAAATATTATAATTTATGACATTATTTTTTATTATTGTTAAGCGATCGATGCGCGGTTATTTAAAAAAAACAGTTCGAAGTTTCTCACTACACCGTATACGAATTGATTTTTTTTATTATTTTGCTATTGTAGAATTATTAAGTTTGCGTCGATGTGTTCGTAAATATTCGTACGGGATCGGCTGCGATCGTTGCGGATTCGGGCGGTGTAGTGCGAATCGCCTCTTATTTGCGTTCCGTTTTACGTAGCTGGTCAGCAGAAAGAGTGCTTATGTTCAGTGGAGCCTGTGCTCGAGCCAACACGAATACTTTATTGATCATTGTAAATTATACTTACTTAGTGTTGTATTAAACGAAATCATTACAATTACGTTGTGTTTTATTGTGTAGTAGCAGAAAATCCTTTTATTGTTTTTTAATCCATCCTAGACTATCGATTTACTGCATTGCAAGGTTTTTACAACTCGTGACAAATCACGGTGTGAAACGCCAGTTCTTATAATTATTATATAAAGGTTCGCTGAAACATAAGTAGGTACCTATAAGGTGAACAAGATTTTAGGCTGTGTATTTATCTAAAATTAAAACTAGTATTATTGCATGGCAGAAAACTACCTCAATAATAACAAAATACCTTCATCAGGTTTAGCAATTCCTTTCGCTCTGTCCTTAAGATGCTTGGTCATTCAGTCTTATGGAAAATTTTAACGGTCCAGATAGAAATCCACATACAACTTTCAATAAATTCACATAGATAACGCTAATGAACATACACTACCATAAATATAACACAGCGCCCCAAAGGCATCGAATTAGGTAATCGACCTGTGGTAGGACTGCCACCTTATATGAAGAGGACTGTAGTTCCATTTCCGTACCGCGGCCACCAAAGAATTGGAAGATCGATGTATGGCGGTGCGGGCGGCGGCCGGGCGGCTTCTCAGCAGCGCCTGCCAGCAGAAGAGAATATTTACACTGCTTCTGTATCTACTACCACACTACACTACATTAGTTACCGAATCCGTCTGCAGATTAAAGTGCGACAACCTTACTCTTTGTAAGCTTCCTTATAGGAGACAGGTGGAATAAGCCTTGATACTCTTTCTTCTCGAATCGATGATTCGGATTTTATCCGATCAGTAAGTAGTGACCTTGACAGCTATGTCGTTTACTTCGGTCAAATCCTGAAGGGTGCAATTAGTTGTGCACAACTGGCAGGAGAAAAGGTATTCACCTCCATCGTGTGCAGGGGCTCCACACTCGCATTGTGTCCTAGATGAGACGAAATATTGACCACACTGAAATAAAAGTGTCACTTAGTTGAACAACAATCTTATTAAGACACATTTACAAATTCTAGGTATATTTAAACAATGTAACTTCGCTTCCTGTTTCAAGCCATGTGTGTAATAATGAAATGCCTACAGAGCTGCATACTTAGGTATGTCATAACGTGGTACCTAGCCGTGTCGTGAGTCAGTCACGATCACATTTGTTGAGCATGCGTGTAAGAGGACCGCTATAATTAATATTATGTAAAAATAAAGGAGTTCCCGTATCCGTCGAGCGATGTATCCACTGTAGTTTTAACGATATCTTAAATTGATGTTTGATAGCTAGTTAGATGGATAGACACCTACAATATCTTTTAAAAACCGTTTGGAAATATAATAGTAGCTTCAGTACTAGAAAATTATAGGAGTTCGTGGCTTAATAATAAAAGCCGCTAGGGTCGATCTTTAGGTTAAGCCGTGCTTGCCTAGTTTGGTCTGTGGATGGATGACCGCCTATTACATACCGAGTTTCCGCCCTGCCTCGAAAAGCACGTTAAGCCGTTGGTCCCGGGTGTCATTTGTAGATCTTTGACAGTCGTTAGGTCTTACCAAGGGGTATCGTATTATCCAGTACTAAATGGGTTGTGGAGGTCAGATAGGCAGTCGCTCCATGTTAAATACTGGTATTCAGCTGCATCCGGTTAGACTGGAAGCCGACCCCAACATAGTTGGGAAAACGCTAGGCAGATGATGAGTACCTACCAGATAATTATACTTAAAAACGCAAAAACCTGTTTATTAACAATACTCAAAAGCTGAGAAAACATCTCACACAAACAAAATTAAAGATAATTTAAGTTGATTTCCTTTCAAAACGGGGCGCGTTTCGTATATCGTAACCTTACCCGAAAAGAGAACCCAACACATCTTATATTATCCAATATTTTATTCAGCATCAGTTGGTAGCAGCTTTGCGGTGCTAATTGCCTACAGGGGTCATTAGCCTATAATATATTCATTCACGATAATATGGCGTACGTTTCCTGGTCACGAGTTCATCTAATGTCTGTTAATTAACAAGGTTAGATAATGAACATTTAAAATGAAGTAAAATAAAGGCCCTACTCAAAAATGAAGAAAGCTCAGATATTACGGTTTTAGAAACTTAGTTCTAAAAACGTAAGTAGCTGAGCTTTTAGCTTATAACACTATTTTTAAAGCAAATCATTGAAATTCTTAAATGCTTTCAGAATTCTTAAAATTTCAGTAAGTTTAGCGGATATTATATCTTACTACTTTATCTATTGAGTTATTATGTGACTAAACATGTAGTTTTAATTATGTGGCTTTGTAACTCGAATATAATGTATTGAAAATAATGTTAAATGAACACTTTTTAACATAAAAATGTATTTTTTCAACATGAAAGGGCGACACAGCACAGGTTGAAGAGATAAACAGAATAAAACTATTACTGAAATGTGGTGTGTAATATAATCGATACGTCGCAAGCGCGAGCTCGCTTGATTTATGATACGAAACAAGTGCATAAGGGATGTGACTCGGGAGGAGATGTCGATAAAAATGTTAGAAATATTTTTATAGATAGGATAAAAAATATAATGTGCTGTTTGTGCAATTTATCCTCTTCTGAAAATTTGGCAATCACAATGAGGTATATAATAAGAAAACCCAATTCTGGGTTGCTATTTCTATGTATGTTTTTTTGTTTGTTTTTTAAGTTTATTTTTTATTTTATTTGTACAATAAAGATAAAGATAGGTTGATAAATCTTAGTGGTTTATGAATTTACCATACATAGTTAAAGTAGGTCAAATTAGATAAAACTGTAGTCCCACGCGATTCCCTACCATCTGTGAACTTTTTTTCAATCTGTCATCTTGACCTGCTCTGCTCGCCCGTAGCACCTAGGCACAAGGGCTCTACCATAATCATTTGGAGGGTCCTAAGCAGGTCCGGCGCTAGGCAGTTCTACACTGAAGGTGAAAAAACCCACTGCAATATTTATGAAATAACACCTAAAAGTAGGGTAAGTAAAGTAAAGTAAAGGTTCTAGGTTTTAGAATTCTAGCTTAAAAGGGAGTCCCTGTTATTTGAATGGCTGAAAATACTCATGGTAGTGCCTTTGTTAAAATAGAATCAACCTATGTAATATCTTAGCCACAACCCTCAAAACATTTTTGAAATGTATTTTTAAATTTTTCGTAATTACACTAGAACACACATTTGAAGCACTACCTATAGTTTTCAAATAAAGAAATGCTCAAATCAAATCAAATATTTAATGTTACGTCAAAAGATAGGTGCTCTTACAAAAACGTTAAAATAAGACTTATATCGATACTTTCATGTCGCGTCGACTGTACAACACTAATGTGACATGTGGCTCTTAATTATAACTGGAGTTGTAAGCGCCTAAAAACTAGTGAACCGACAAACAATCTAAAATAACTGTAGTTTTTAATCCCTATCTGGTTACTGAACTTTAAGAAAAAAAAAAAAACTCCTTTTTTGTGCACATGTCTACGAATGGGTTAAAATTAAGATGAGCGCGTTTTTTCTTTTACAAAAAATGTCATTTCAATTCGAAATGGAAAGTTAGGGGTTAATATAGTATTTTTCGGGTTTTTAGTGTTATTTCGAGTTTTTTTTGTTAAAGGGATGAGTAATGATGGTGCATGTGGTTATGATTTGGTGTTGTCACTCGAAACACGTGAGAAACGTTTTTTTTCAGGCTGCGTCAGTTTTGTTTATAGATTTCCTAGAGTGGAAATGTTTTGGACGTGAGTCTGTACTATTTTAAAACTGCACAGCGTTGTTGGTTGTTATGATTCTAAGAAACTGTATAACTTAGGCATTAGATACCTATATGACTTGTTATTCTAGAAATCAACGTCAAGATCAGGATTGTGGTAGAATAAGGAATCACAAGTATACATGCCATGCCTATCTATTTGTTTTACCAAGCGGTAGTACTGTTTTCAAGTTTGAAAGGTGTTTTGGATGGGTTTAGGTGAAATTACAGCACATTATTTTATATTCCGTCTCTCAGATAAGCAATCCACACCACCAGCTAGCGAGCGAGCGAGGCGGACGAGGCCCTTTTTATACTTCGCTCTTTCGATAGTTCGCGCTGTGTATCAAAGTATGAAAAGAGGTGAAACAATGCTTCGTCCGCCTCCCTCGCTCGCTCGCAAGCTTCAGTGTGGCCTGCGCTTTATTCACAATGACAATACTACTTTACAGGCAGTGTTGTTGATGCCGCCTGTATAGTATTCAACCACTGTGGACAGTGTGAACTGTCGACGTCGGCAGCATGTTTGCCAATTATGAAGGTAATTTTCTAGGGCCCATTCAAAGATGAGTTATGGTAAAAGAAAAAGGTGAATAGCATGCGCTGTACACGTAACGCTATGTATTAGTACTGTTTCAGTGGTTCTGAAAAGTCAGTCGGTAATTTCAAGATGACCGGTACCAGACGTTAATAACAGTCACCTTAATTTCAGTGTTTTCAGAATTGTTTTGGATCCAGCACAAATCTGAAACAGCAACTTAAGAGCGCTTATACAGAAAGTCGGCAACGTCGCAAATAGCTGTCACATATTTCGCTGTTTTGATTAATTTTGCAATATGGAAATAAGACATAATATGGCTAACTAGTGAACTTTTTTATGAAATGCAATAATTAATATCAAAAAAGTATTTGGAAACTTTTCAAATGCCTTTTTTACACCTAAAACGGTTACAACATCAAATTCACTTTTTGAATTGCAATTCATTATTAATATTCTAGCTAACAAGTTAGCCATATTTCTTATTCCCATACAGTAATATTGCCAAATTAATTAAAACAAGTAAATATTTGAAAGCTATTTGCGACGTTGCCAACTTTTTGGATGAACGCTCTTAATCCATTTTTATGTTAGTCTCTTTAACGGTAAGTATAGACCGCACAGCTAACAAGATATAATACGACGTGAGATGCCAACAAATCATGTTTGACGAAAACCAACCAATAAGCTTCGATAAAACCTATGTTATTAACCATACCCTTTTACCATTAATTATAATTTATCTAACCAAAGTTACATAAACAAAAGCCCGACTTATCTACGGAGTTTTCAAAGAGAGCTTATTTATATAAAAAATGGTGTTGTCTTTTTGTCCGCGCGCCGAAACGGGCGTGTGGCACAATTACTACTAAGTGTAAGTATTGTGTTTATTTCTGTAAGGCCACATGTGCGCGTGCGTACTTTTGTACCTATCTCATGGGACACCAATCGGGGGCTGCAGAGAGGAAAAAATAATTAAAGCAGTTTTCCTGGACATAACAGATAGGCATTGTAAGAGGTCAAGCAAGACCTACAAGAGTTCATTTGAAAGCAGTTTTTTCGATATAGTACAGATTTTTAAAAGTGTAAGGCTGCCACCAGACGGACTGCATCGCAGCACCAGCAGACGGACTGGATCGCAGCAACCGCGCGCTGTCGATATATTCAACTGTTCCGTTAGATACACCAGTTGAACATAAATCGACTGCGCGCGGTTGCTACGATCCAGTCCGTCTGATGGCAGCCTAAAACCTTGAAAGCTCCATAATTGGACCCTGTTCCAATGCAAATGATAGACCCTTCATTATACTTTGAAAAATAAGTGGGCACATCAGGACATCCGCCCATGTTGTCAGGTTCTGCAGAGAAATACCTAAAAAGTCATCTTTATAGTACTTACTGAATTCCTGAAGTATCATTTGGGCAGTAAGACCCATTTCTTCTGCTAGTCTCTAGCGGGCCGCAGTTGGTCTCCCCAGATGCGCACGAGTGTGTTAATTTGGTGTACCACCGCGATGATCAATGGCTCTCAACATAATTGGTACTACTTTCTCTAAAAATAGCTTATTCCAATATTTCGGAAATTAAAATTTAGATAGTTCAGACATCGGACTGGTAAGGACAATTTGAAAAGAATCTTTTTTTGGGTACATGTCGTAGAAGGTTGAATGTTTTACCTACTAGCAATGACTCGAATCATCTTCAGAACTAGGAGCCTTGTTGTGAGTCCAAGTTAAGTTTTAAGTGGAACTGCTAGGGTGATGCTAGCCAAGCGTGTCTAGGCAAGCACGCTCCACCCTATGCCTCATCATCGTTTCACTTCAGGTGAGTTGCCGCCAAACGCAAGCCTATCCACTGCTGGGTAATAATCTGCTCCGTTTTGTACCATGATATCACAAAAGAAAAGAGTCCGTTACAGTGAATGTCTCGTCCAGGTCTTATCCACGAATGATTTTATAAGTAGAATGGTCTATTAGCTACAGCATTGATGTAAATTAATTCCGTATAACACGATTCTTATTCTACATCTACTACTCCTAAAGATTAATCATTATTCTCTCGCCCTTATCCCAGTTCATTTGGGATCAGCGCAGCATGTCTTCTTCCATACTTCTCTATTACTCGTCATCTCATCAGACACTTCCTTTCGTGCCATAACATCTTAAAGATTAAGTAAACTAATAAAATAAAAGTTGAAGCATTTTTAAATAAATATTACGATATTTAAAATAACACAACAATGAGTGATCAGTAAAACTTTGAGATACGCACTCCAGCAACAAGTGTAAGCATTTCTCGTAGATCTCTTGTCCTAGATAGAACGAACGTGGCGATACGAATTATAAACATAATTAATCATACATTTGGTTGTATATTAGCTTCTTATTACAGTTATTATTTCACTGTAATTAGTGATGCCATGTATATGGGTCATGGACTTTAACAATTTCTTATGTTGGCAATTAGGGAAAATCGCAATCATATCAAAATAGAGAAAAACATTTATTTAATGAAAAGTCTTCCAAAAAGAACGTCATTTTCATCGTCTTCCATACCATGGTAGACTTCATGATAATTTGTTCATAGCACGTTGCACATTGCAGCAGTGGAGTTTATGCTTTGGAGAGCATGAACGTCATCGGTCCAGGGCTTTATACCAACAACTGCATAGATATACATAATACGGAGTACCACTATACACCGCCAGCATCTGCCTGCATAGTTTAATTGCCCGACGTTCACTTGGAAGTTTCTGAACCGTCTCCAAACCGAAATGGGAAGGAGTAACTCCAATCTCGTAAAGTGGTACTACCTTGAAGTCTAGGAACGGCAGCGTGTGGATGTAGATCTGCGGCGCAAACTATGGTCTAACCACGATCTCGCCTTCTACGGGTAGTAGAAGGCGAGATCGTGGTTAGAAAACATGGAGTCAAAGTGACCTCTGCGCAGCCACCGAAGACATAGTGGAAGTGGATATTGGGCCAACAAAATTTGAACTTCTATTGTCGTTCGAGCGACATGAAGAAGAAGAATAGGGAGTCAGAAGATTTTGAAATCCTAGAAAGTATATATAGCATTTGGGAGTATTCTAGATATTAGAAGGCCCTGTTTAGATTGGATCGAACTTAAACTAATAGAGAAACGGCTAAGCAAGCTAATTTTAATTGTGGCAGGTTGAATTTTATACAAAAAAGGGCCTCCATCGTCACAAAAATAGAGGGCACAGTAAAAGTCTTTCTCAAACAAATAATTGTACAAAAAGCTAGTGATTATTGTAACAAATGGTTGATCTCGCACACGTGCACGGCAACTGCAGCGACAGTAAAACGAGCAAGACGCTGCGCACACGCACTTACACGCAACACTTCTTTTTTTAAACGGTAGTATTCGAATTGATGATAAAACCGTTGCTTTTTTCAAATGAAATGAAGAGTTATGTTTTCTTTTTAGTTTTTTTTTTTAGTTTTGGGGTGAGTGACTCTTTTGATGACATGGTTGATGTTGGTTGGTTGGTGCTGCTGAGTCGGTGTTGACGTGGGCTATGTCGAGAGTTGTGAAAATTATTGTGATTGAAAAATCGTCGTCGGAAAAATTTAAATTATGAAATTAACCTCAATTAAATAGATAATTCGAATGAAGAACATAGGTGATTGATTATTAGAATTTCGTGTTTAAGTCATCAAATTCAACCTGTAAATGGTACCTACTTCAAACTGACGTCAATAGGTTTTCCAATCCATTAGTTTACATTTTCATAAAATACATAGTTTTAGAATAGACTATAGAAACAATTTAACCAACTACCTACTTCACTTTCGAACCCACTTCCCTATTACAATTATCTATTTTACGATATATTTCCAAAATATTGTATCTAACACAAAAACTTGTAAAAATGCACTTGTTCCAAAATAAGGCAAAAAACATTTGACGAGAGCCGTCATTATGTCTCTACGACGGCTGTTTAAAGCATCACGACCCATTTGTGTTAATATTACAGGAGTTTCATTTTTTTTGGCACAGCATTTTACGAGTTAGGGGATTAAAATTAATAAGAGTCGTCTACTTGGGGTTTATGAGCAATTTCGGAAAGATATAATGATTTAATGAGCCATGTTGTGTTTGAAATACAAATAAATGGTTTGTGTGTGTCCAAAATTCCAATGTCTGTAGGTACAACTGAAGTCTTCTTTATTCTTCTCTATAGTCAAAGTTGTATTTTCATTTAGTAGGTATGCTACATGAACTTATGGCTGCTTCGGCGAGCGGGGGTCGCTTGGCTGAATTTTGGGCTAAGCACGTTTGTTTTTTTTTTGGCATCGAAGCAATGAAGAAGTTGCTTAATTTTCTATTCAATGTGCAAAATTACACGTAATAATCAGCCAATACAGACAGGTTGTTATAGTTTTATGTTTTAAGCACCTGTTTAGAGAAGCCCACACACACACACACTCGCACATAGAGATGTGCGAGCTCACACGATGGTGATGTGATTTTATACGTAGGAACCGATCGGGATGACACCGATCCGTTCCGGCTGTCTGTACTGATAAACTATATCTATATGTAAGCACCTATAGGTCTAACGCTAACTCCAAGTATTTCTTACAAAAACGAATGAAAATCTTTACTTCCTCTCCTCATTTGTGTATTCATACTTTTAACTTACTCAGGAGCTAAATGAAATCTAGTATGGTCGTCAAAAAAAAAGAGTAGGTACAGTCATGAGCTGTGCTGATATGTAAACACTTAACAACTTTTAAAAGTGTTTTTCTCCTACTGTTCTGATTAAAATTTGATTTTGTTACGAACACAGCATTCTGGAACTCATATTTTTATGAAAAAGATCCTATCTCCGAGTTAGAATTGTTATTTCTCGGGAAAATTGCTTTAAAATTTAGGAAAGTGTATTCATATTTGTGCTCGTGACTGTACATGGGTACTAACGAGTATCGTATCTTCAAAGCAATCTAGAATAGGTACTCAAGTTGAAAGTCTGCTAAATCATTGCGCAAAAATGTAAAATAGATATGTCTATATAATTATTTTTAAAATACTATTGTTTTATTTAATTTTTTGTTTCACGATAACCGTTTGAGTAACTCCTGACCCTTAATTCGTTAATTTTCAAAAATACTGTATTTGCAACGTTAATTCGTTAATTCGGTAATCGTATCAAATGACCTAATCCTGAATGTTATCATATTGACCGAAAGTATTTCCGCAATTGTAGTCTTCCCCAATATTTTTCAATTACATCTCTGCCTAAGCCTTTGGGGATTACAAACGTGATGGTACTTATGTTTATAAATAAGGAAGTTTTTGTAAGACTTGTGAATCTACATTTAAGCAGCATTGTCACTGAAAGTAGCGGTATAGTTAGCATTAGTTACCGCCAAGAATCCAGAGCATCGATTGTTCCGTTTGATCTACACATTACTAAGTTTAGTTATGCTACGGCCGCCCGGCCGATTTTATTTTAATTCTGTAATATCCATTATCTAGACTTATCAGAGGTCTAATGAGATTAACTAAAAAGATAATATAAAACATCCACTTGAATACGTACGGCACTTTCCATTGAGCTTGTTAGATTTTAAAGTAAGCAAAAGATTATATTTTCGCCCTTTGAAAATGTCTACGAACGATTAGTTAGAAATGACAATGTCACAACATGGATAAAGCCAGTTAGATATTCAATCCTTCTGCATCATGCAGGCGGATCCTACTGAACGAAGGATCTCTCCAGGGTTAATCTGAACCTTTTTTTTGCTGTACTGAAATTAAATTAATAGGCAGTAGAACTGCCTTACGTTGCTACGGACAGGGTTATCAAATATTTTATATGTTTTGTGCCATCTTTTCAGAAGACCTAAATTTCGTTCATAAAATAATTTCCAATAAAAAATATTATATTGACAACTGAATCAATAAAATATTCTTGGCGCCAAAAGACAGTAAAACACGTCTTTGCATCCTTTTGCGTCAACATATACATTGGGTTAAATGATTTTAAACCGTATGTGAAAACAAATAAGAACGTTCAGCTAACATTTTCAGCAGGGTTGGACCGAAAATCAAGCTGGTATTTTGAAAGCACATGTTGTTACTTTGACCTAGAGTTACTAGATGGTGTAAAGAAAATATTAATTATGAAGTAGTTAATAGTAGGCGCACTTCTATGCTCGTATCTTTTTGTGAATATCCCAATATTCTGGTTGACGTAAGCCTTAAATATAGGATTTTTGTTGTCTATAAACGGCGTTTCCAAAAAATAAAGGTAAAGTCTTGCCGTAATTTTCACATAATCGTCTTCTTAGAGTGTAGAACACATTGATTATACTGGAGTACTTACCTATCCCAGTTTGAAAAGAAAAAAAAATGGAAACAGAAAAGAACGCATGAAAGATGACTGCTATTATTCTGATTTTTAAATAAACAAAAATAGACATGGCAAAGAATAGAAAAAAAAAACTATTTAGAGACCTTCCTACTAATCATACTTTTTATAACATGCAAAAGTCAAATCTAAAACAGTAGCCTACAAAAAAAAACTTGTAGCACGCGAATGTTTCGCGTGCTACTTTTTTCACACATCCGCGTCACACGTGTCCTTCCATATTTTACCATCTCCATGGCGTCTCATGGTTTCAGTAAGGAGTTTTTACACGATCCCGTTAGCTCCTGAACTATTCCCGTCAATGTCCTGGTGTCGTTCACTCGTGTGCTCTGAGCACTTTAAAAAGTTAGGTTATGTGTCATTTTGACAGTTCGCGCCAAAATAGTGAAGTTTGTGTTTTTGAATTTCGCTGTTTTTGATAAGTGAGTATTTTTGATTTTTGTTTTATATGCATATGTCTAGGTATGTTATCTCATTTAAACTCAGTTAATGTTTGGTATTTACCCAAACATTAACAGACACAATTTACTTCTTTTTTTTATAGTATAGCATATAAAATTGACACACCCTAATGTGAAGTAGACTAAGTTGTTTACTATTCCGTAAATAAGTAAAAAGGGAAAATCACCTTGGTTTACTTTTTGCTTATAACAGAAACCTTTCTCGGTACTGTTTTTCTATTTTATTATAAATACTAACGACCCGCCCCGGCTTCGCACGGGTGCAATAGACATATATACCTCTTGAATCACTCTATCTATTGCTGAAAACTGCATTCAAATCTGTTGCTTATCGTACACAGCGGGAGCGACTTTGTTTTATACTAGGTAAAGAAGATGTAAAGATAAATTCTTTTCGATGGTACAGCCTTACAAGTACAACAAAATATACTTTAACGTGTATTGAAATGGTGTTAAAATATATAAATAGAAGATTTGAATCGAGTGTCAGTTTCCCATTATTATTAAGCATGGCTTTTCTTATGGTTCAAAGCAGCCATTACGGGTTGGTTGGTTGCTAGGCCGATGGTTTGTTTTGCCTCATACTGTACTGTTGTTATTATTTATGCCCACGTAAATAATAATAAAAAAGTATCAATACAGTTAATTACATAATATCATTAAATACAAATTATTCAATATTTTAAAGATAACATGTATGTAGATTTACTGAACTTATTAAATAAAAATATTAGGTGACGTATCGTAGTTGATAACAGAAATCCAAATAATAATAATATATAAACAATGAATGGGTAGGATATTATTGCTTACCTAACTTTTATTTAAAAAAAACATAATTATTTTAAATCTCGTAACTATTTGCATAATATTTCAAAATTGGTATGTCCCTATTGTTGTTTAATTATCATATTATGTCAATAGACGAATGGGTAGGTACCGTACCCCCGTCGGTGACGGAAAACCACTTCTTTCAGTAGTTTCAGGTAGTTCGTCCGGCGGCTTTTCTGCCTAAGTATTACATCGATACAAATAAATAATATTTGAAGTGTCTGTTTGTAATTTTAGTATAACAGCTTTTTACTATATGCATAATTAAGTATATACGGTACTGAATCAAAACAAAAAAAAATCTGTTTGTTCCGACTAATCTCCGAAACGGTTGGACCGATTTTGACGGACCTTTTACTGACAGATAGGTGATGTTAGAAGGAATAACTAGGTTATTTTTATTTTAGAAAAATGACTAGTATTCTTTGCAAAAAAATTAAAACCATGTAATTGTTAACAAAATCCGATTCAAATAAGGATGTAATATTTCTATAATAATTTCACGCGGAAGAAGGTCGCGGGCAAAAACTATGTACTTTAAAATAAATCAATGATATGTCTCTATTTTTACTATTACAATACACGTTACCAATTTTTAAAATCCTTTCAGTAGTGCAGCTGCGTTTCGAGGCCATTTCTCAAAATAAATGCTACAACTGAAATTTTTCTTCCTATTATGCTTTGCAGTGGTCTGTTAAAAATATAAATTACGCAATGTTGCCGAATCAACTGTGCATCACGTGCCATTTTCATTTTTTTTATTTTGATAGCCTACCTTTTGTCCCACTGCTGGGCAAAGGCCTCCTCTTTCTCCCTCCAAACCTCTTATTGTTAGGAGGTCCCTCTCTCTGGAGCCTGGACAATTTGTTTTTATTGTTTTTTTCTAAGGAATATTTAAATGTAAATGATTTGTAAAAATATAAATAAAGGAAATAATAATTCGTAATCTTAATTGTCGTATCTTTATAATATTATCTTCTTAGAAATATGTAGATACTAAATGCTTAAGTTCAAGAGACTTAGTCGATTCATTATGAAAAAAATTACGGTCCCGTCCAGAAACTCCAAAATAAAAAAGTTTCGGTATTTAATAACGAATCTAAACCCATATTCTAGACCTGTCTGTAGAATCCATATGCTTCACAATTTTTATAAAGGCTGTCCAAAACATATAATTTTTTTAGGCTTAATGAAACATTTGGCAATAAAATTGTGATTGATCAAAAGATTCTGTCATGAATTAAAAATATTTCCAGCGTGATTCAAACCAAAAGATGTCCATTCAATATTTAAAAATAAAGCCCTTTTTGCATCATCCAATGAGCTTCCTAACTCTAATAATAATAGGCCATAAGTCGGCTTACTAACACGTGTGGTGACGAAATAATAATTCTAAAGAGACGATTAATTTTATAATTCGCAGATGCTCGAGCCACGCGTGATCATACACAGAGAAAGTTTATTTTTATAATAATAGCAAAACCATATGCGCAAAGTTACGAGTAAACACCACATGTCAACACCTCTACATAGAGATTACTGAACTTTTGTAGGTAAATGAACCTACGAAGATGGCGCAATATGATATCATACCTTGTTACGAGGAAGAGGACATGTTCAACGACAGAAACGACAATGTAACAGACCTACATGCTTATTACATGTCACAATTCAACTTGGAACTAGAAAATAGCAGCAAAAATAAGAAAGCAGACAATTTTAAGTATGGAGTAGAGGAAAGTTTTGATTTTGAAGTATTAGACAACTGGAACGCCCCTACCACTAACGAAGCTGACTTCGAGATTATAGACGAAGTTATTGACAGCAATATTAATGAGCAAAATATAAAGGAAGTTCTCTTAGATTTAGATGGCATCGACTTTGAAGATAAGAACTGCAAAATGGATACTTACAAGACCCAAGAAAGTAAAATGTATGAAGCTAATAACGACTACATAGACGACGAGTCTCTCATTGATGAGCTTTGCAGAGAAGATGGCGAATCTTGTAGACTTACGCCAGATTTTAATGAAGAGTATTTAAACTCGACTACTCCAGAAAAGAATCTTCTACCGTCAATAGATACAGTGTTTTCAAAACGATATTGTAATTATAATGTTGAAGATACTCAAATGCCCGAATACAATAATGTGACTCCTGTACAACAAAGTGTAGGATCTGTAAATAGTTTAGAACACTATAGCTATCCTAATAATATTCTATACAACTTAGAAGAAAGAAAATACGTACTACCTGATACACCAACAAGTTGTAATGAATTCTGTTTTGATAGAAATGAAAGGAAAATATCAATATCAGAATCAGTTGAGAGTGACGTACACAGTTCAAGTTATTACGATGAAAACTCGGAAAACTTTGATGAAGATGACTTGTTTGTTAACTTAGACGATTTTGGGTTAACTTTTGAGACCGACAATCATGTCAATGCTGTTGAGAGTAAGGCTCAAAATCAGAGGAAGCCTGATAAAGATAAGGCTCAGGGTAAATATCAAAAATATTAACATTTTATCCGTACTTAAAATCCTGGTGTATATATTTACACTTAGAGAGCCAAAACACTATGCTTCACCGACCTGTTAATGAGATGATGGCTTTACAAATAGTCGTTCCTAGCAACATTCAAACTGTTGGGTTGCCGAATTATCGAAATTTTCTATAAAATTTGTTTTATTTTTAGGTGAAAGAGTGTGTTTATGGGAGCAGTGTTACGAAAGATATCCAAATCAAACCTTATTGGTGGAACACATCGAGAGAGCCCATGTCAACACATATAAAGGTACAGCAGACCAAAGTTAATTTATGTAATCTTACAACAAATATAAAATAAACAATAGAAGAAGTTCTAGATAATTGTTTAGTAACAAGATAAACAATTGGTGAAGTCATCGCTTATTTTGAACACTAAATTGTTTTTAACAAAATATTTAAGATGCTGTATCTAAACTTCAGTACACTGCCAGAAGCAAAGTAATAACTAATTAAAATCAATGCTTATATATTTGATCCCTTGAAATAAACTGGTTTCATGCAGCTTGATTTATATCACACCTTTAATCACCGATGGTTCAGAGCCCCTGCCTGAACCATCGGGGATATCAGAAGTTATACCTATATTTCACCAGTTATGTTTAATGCTCACGTAATAAGGGGCAAGATAATTGCAATTCAACCGGGCCCAAATCCAGACTCTAGGCATCTACTTAGAAATTTCAATGTGATTCTTCTTAGCGTGTCGATGGCAAATTTTTATTAAATATGTTTGGCTCAAAATTTAGCTATGCGAACTCCGCTCGCTGATGCAGTCATAAAATCATCAAGTGCGCAGGTGTTAGGGCATGCAGCGCAAGATGGAAGATGTGAATGTGATAGAAATCATACTAACATAATGCCCGACCTGTAAACTGAACCAAAAACCTTATTGCTCAGTAGTAATGCTTAGCTTTTATAAAAATTCTGAATGTGTCCTATGTATTGTGCAGGTGACGAGTTCAGCTGCTTGTGGCGCGAATGTGCTCGAGAACGTCGTCCTTTCAACGCTCGCTACAAACTTCTGATACACATGCGTGTGCATTCAGGACACAAACCCAACAGGTGCCATGTAAGTTTAAGGTCTATGAATATATTTTCTCAATTATTTTGTCAACTTGTAATTAGGTCTAGGTAGGTACAAGCCGATATTTGACATCATACAACAAGTTTTTATAATTTTATAATGCCGATCGCTGCGGTTTGCTTGTTTCCAACTTTAGTTGTAACTTGTACTTGTGATCAAAGATTAGTTTATACCATAATACTCCCAAATACATATACAGTGGGGTTCATTAAACAAATACTGTAGTTAGGCCTTTATATAATTACACTTTCCAAATTATTTATTTTTCAATTCTGTTATTTCGTAGCACCCGGGTTGTGGCAAGGCGTTCTCCCGGCTAGAGAATCTGAAGATCCACGTGAGGTCTCACACTGGTGAGCGTCCTTACGCCTGTCCTGCACCCCATTGCAGGAAGGCTTTCTCCAACTCTTCAGACAGGGCCAAACATCAGAGAACACATTTCAATGCCGTAAGTATTAGATATTGTTAAACCGTTATATTTCAAACCATGTTGTTTTAGAGCAATGGTAGCCCCGACTTATGAGTTGGTTCGAACTGAGGCAGACGTGTATATATACAGGGTGTAACAAGACCCTTAACGATGCCGTCAACCAAGCAGTATGTGCGTCAAACTAAGTAACCTTACGCAAAAATTATTGCTGGGAAACGACATTTTTTTTGGGGTGAAAATTAAGGTTTCACGATAGGACTTAATGCACTCAAAATATTGTGCTGATGGATGGATTGAATAGTAACGGGGTCGTTAAAGTGTTTACAGTGAAACTCTTACGTTAAAAACATGTATTTAAAAAAAAACTTGTGAAAAAGTTGGAACTTTGACCCCCAATATCTCCATAACTAGAAGGTTCCCAGATTTGGTCTAGAACAAAAAAAATATCTCAATGACCTTTCGGCTTCGTTAAGGGTCTTGTTACAACCTTTATAGGTAGGGATAGGAAAACATCGTTAGGAAACTGGCATTTCCTAGAACCAAAATTTTGAAGACACCTATCCACCTACACTGTGCCCAGGTGGTAAGGGCACTACCTCTCAAAAAGAGGAGGCCTGTGCCTTAACAGAAGGAATATTAGAACTTGATTATGCAAAGTAGGGTCAGTGGGTCGTCTTAGGGGTGAATTTGAAGTAGGTATTAGATATTGTTTGTGTTTTGAAGTTAAGAACTTGGCTAAAGCCTAAACACTGACAATCAAAGGCCAAAAGGCAAAATATGATAAAATTTTGCAAAATAATTTAACGCGCGTCTGAATTAGTATCATTGCATAATGTACTTGTATTATAATATCAGCCGGTCGTCAAAAAATAGGTATCTACTCGCCTCGCAACGGAAGAATACTGAACTTGAGCTCTTATCCTAAAATGTAAACACAATTATTAGGAATAATAAAATCGTTATCAAAGAAGATTTTTACTTTTATATTTTTATCATTAGGGGTCCGGTCAATGGCCTACCTACATGGCGATAACCTATGTGTTTTACATTAAATAGTCGATACCTCTTCCTCGTTACTATACCTGTGGTTTCAATTTTCAATGCATTGCATTCGTCATGATGACCCTCCTTCGTTTGAATTTCTTCAGCGTCTTTTCGGTCCATACCTACATCTCTATTGGCCATCTTCTCAGAATTGATTACTTTCTTAGTTATTTCATGTACCATATTTCTTTGTCTGTCTATTTTCTTACAGTTCCATTCAGTGATTCAATCATAAGTAAGGAAATATCTACGGCATTACCTATACCTTTCTTATTAGCGTATCGATATAATAATGTTTGGCTCCTAGTACAGCTACGCGAGCTCTACTGTCTGACGCACAGTCGCTACAAGGCACAGAGCTGCGGCGCCAGATATAAGATGGGCATTGTCTGTGGGGTCATGTCCTTAAAGTTGGTAACTTGTCCAAAGCTTTTCGCTTGGTGTTCTTGTACTTCTTAATTAATCTTGTTATGTTTTTACAGAGGCCATACGCATGTGGTGCTATCGGTTGCGGCAAGAGGTACACCGACCCTTCCTCCCTTCGGAAGCACGTGAAGACGCATCCTCACATCACGAACGTGCCCCGGACTTGTATACCAGCGTCCAGGCCGATGAGGAAGCCTGATCAGGAGCAGACGGTGCCAAGTTCACCAGCTAAGCTGACCACGTTGAGATGTATCAGGGATAAGCTGACTGTACCAAGGTTACAGAAACTGTAAGATTCATTAGAAATATTGGATGAATCGTCTAGGTCATCGGTCTATTGGATATTTTTTTATTGGTTTGTTCCTTGACGTAGTAACAAAAAAGTAACAGAGGAGCTGTTACTTTCTTGTTACTTTTATCCGCGAGATGGTAGGGAAGACATATTCTACCAATATATTCGTAAGTTTTCATTTCTATATGGAACCCTAAGGTATTTTTAGTTTTAAGATATTTAATGAAAGAATGCTCAATTTATTGAAGACTTCAGTTTTATTACGTTTATAACTTTTAACAATATTTCTTGTTATTATTACGGTTTGGTAGAAGTTTTTGAAAATTACTCAAGTGTTTGACGAAGGAAAAGTATAAATTGTAAAAATAGAATATATATTTGAAGCTCAAAAACAAGACTGAAGGAACATTATTGGCTCAATATTCATTATCTAAGTATTAAGCATATTAAATGAATTAACGTGATTTGTGTTTAAAACACAAAAATATAGGTTTAGCAATATTTCACAATTAGTCTACGTAAAAAAATTTATTCCAAATGTAGATATATAGGTACTTTAGTTCGATAATGTGGTAATATCTAAAACTAATAAACCAAGTGTTTGTAAATAACAAACCCATGTTTATGATCGAAAGCAGGAGGCATAGAGTATAGATTGGTATGAAAAGATCATAATTTAACATTATTATTACTTATTATATACCGAAGTGATTATAAACAACATCTTGCATAAAAAGTTATACTGTCATTTACGGGATATCTTCCGTGATTGTCCATTAATGGAAAAAACTAAACGATAATTTTATTTTGTGTTAGGCGTTGTTTGAGTAAGTCATCATCATCTGCTTAGCCTTTTCCCAACTATGTTGGGGTCAGCTTCCAGTCTAACCGGATATAGCAGAATACCAGCATTTTACAGGGAGCCATTGTCTATTTTTCTGACCAACCAGATTGACAACCCAGCGTAAAACGATATAGTCAACCATTGATAAGACTGTACGTTTAAGACCCTTCGGAACTGTACGTTTAATTACCACCAGTTATAGATTAATAAACTTATTACAACATAGATCCCCATAACGACGGATGAACTGTGTGAAGGATGAAAATATGGCTAGAAAGGAGGTGACATGCTGCGCCGATCCTAAATAAGTTGGGATGGAAAGGCAGGAGAATGTGAACATAGACCTTACTAGAAGACCAAAATAAATGCGATGCCTATTAAGTAGGATTAAGTATTTTTACAGAACAACAGTGTGACAATCTTGTAGATATTAAGAAATTGTTCCATTTGCACCTATATTTGCTCAATTAAATGTAAGACATTGTACATTACAGTAGTGTAAGAAAGTATTATTTAAAAAAAACAGTGCCGTCTGTAAAATTTATAATACAATGTAAAAGTGAAATTCATGTTCCTACTTCGTATTCGTGTTAAATCTGAAATTAACTAATAACTTCTATTAAACAAGCCTGTAAAGGTTCAGCTAAACCGATGGGACCGGACTTCGGACACCGGATTTTGACATACAAGGTGTAAACGGACCCTTCACGAAGCCGTCAACCAAGCATTCTGTACTTCAAACTTAATAACTCTACGCAAAAATTATAGCTGGGAAACGACTTTTTTTTTGGGTGAAATATCACTTTTTACGGTAGGACTCAATGTAACGCACTCAAAACATTGTGCTGATGGATAAATTGAATGGTACGGGGGTCGTAGAGTTATTTAAAGTAAAGTTATAACATTAAAAAAATAGTATTTAAAAAAAAAAAACTCTGAAAACGTTTGAACTTTGACCAACAATTTCTCTGTAACTAGGAGGTTTTCAGGTATAGTCTAGAACAAAAAAATTATAGCAATGACGGGAAGAAGAAATAATAAGGGGGGGGGGGGGTAAGTGTTAAGGGTATTTTTCCACCCATTTTAATATCTATACTGAACATCGTATCTCTCAAAGTTCAGGGTCGGGAGTTCGGTCCGGTCGTCTTAACTGCAACTTGAATAGGTCTTGGTAGGTGCTTGTACGACAGAATATAAAACTTTACAGACTACACTGTCCAATCTAGTTTTAAGTTATTCCTAAAATGTACAAATGCATGCTTTCCAAAGAATCTCGTATTAGGATTACATAAGTATTTCCCGTTTTGAGATCTCTTAATTTGCTCATTAGATAGTTATATATTTTTAAAGGTGTTTGAACATCTTGTTTTTATAGACAGTTGCTGTCGTTAATTTTAATGCTCAATTAAACATAAGATTCGATCAGAATATGTGTTTTATTTTCCTTAATTAAATGAAAATATCATCCCTTACACATGAATGAAGAAAATGCCCTCAGAAATCAAAACGCAAACATCGGCCATCAATTTCTTTTTTTCGTTTCTTTTCTGAAAAAATAACGATATGAAAATGTAATTCTTAAAGTCAAATCCATCGTAGTTTGAAGTAGGTAGTTACTATATAAAATATTGCAAAATCTAATTAACACCATACATCCCACTCGTAAAATGAATGAACCTGCCATATGTTTGGGTTTCATAACAGCTAAGGTCAGTGGCACTAACGCGCCTGTTCAACAACATACAATGTTCTATTATTTAGACTAGAAACGGGATATTTACCATGTTTAAGTTTTAATTGAGTTCCCGATATTTCGGCGCTGTTGCAAGCACCATGATCACGGATAATGTTAGTGACCATGATAGTTTAAAATCTTATACAATGTTCTGCGAAATATCCAAGCACTGTTTAAATATAGCGGTTCGTCTAAATAATGCAGAGCTAAATTTCGGAACAGTACAAAGCGCGAGATTCATCAAAACATGCAACCCTTTGCTCCCAACACAAGCTACTGACGCTGTCAAAAGCCGCTGAGCTGAAATGAGACAAATATCAAATATTTACCTAATTTTATATAAACAATATAATCTTTAATAAATAATTCAGTCCATTTTCATTTAATTTAATCTATTCTAATTTACTTTAATCTATATTTAATTTAATTCAATGTAATCAATTTAGTTTTTAATTGTTTTATTTTTATTTTTTCTAACTGTATATTTCTTGTGTTAATTATTTAATTGTGTAATTATCTGCGCATAATGTAGTGCATGCTGTGCGTTTCTGTAAGTGATGAGGCGCTTAGATTTAAGTTAGCAATGTACAAATTATAATGTAACAGTGAACTCATTGTTGAGAAGCCTAATAAATAAATACCCGATGAAATGTGGGCTAAAAGAGCCTCTATGTGACACAGCCAAAAGGCCTCGCGTAAGACCTCATATAAGATGGAGGGACGAGCTGGACAACAGCAGCGGGCAGTGGCCACATTAGCCCTAGATTGAAAGAACTGGAATTCACGGAGAGAAGTCTATGCCCAGCTGTGGTATGATACAGGCTAACAGTAAGTGATACAAAAAATGAGTTCATAAAAGTAATTACTTATTCTATTTGTAGGTAAGTAATTATTAAAATATGATGCTTTAATTTTTGATAGAGAGGAGAGTGAAAGGTTACTGAGGTCATGTTTTGATTATCACTTGTTCTAGAGTTTGCATTATCTCTTATTCACGTGCATTGACATGCTTACAGACGAATACAGATACATCCGATAAACGGGAGAACGTGAATAAAACCGTAGTCAACTTGCAATAGCCAATTACTGATTTCTGTCGGTACAAGTGTAACATGACAAACTTGGCAATTCCATATCATCATCATCATCATCAAAGGCAAAAGAAAGGTGCTGCTGGACATAGGCCTCCCCCAAGTATCGCCACATTGACCAGTCCCGTGCGACTCGCATCCAGTTTACACAGAAGAGTTTACGTGGTGAGAGTATTATACAGAAGTGACAGAGACGGGCGATGCGGAGTACATTTGGATTTCGTTTCGAAAGCACGTCTCTGGCGTCAATTAGCTTGCGACTACTAAAGACGGGACGCGCGCCACGTAGTGGCGCTGGCGAGTCACCTGGTGGCGGTGACCTCACCTGGAAGCGCGGTCACAATTCTCTTTCCGAGAAAAACGACGCTATGCGACATAACTATTAAGTTTATTTTAGGTTTCTTTGATTATCCGCCACCGCCACACGCTACCCTCGTCTCTTCTTCCGGAGCGAGAGGGAAGGGGAAGCCGTCACCACCTTCTGCGAAGCAGTCATGCTAGTGAAGGAGGTGGCGGTACGTGAGAGGGAAAGAGCCTCACGTCCCAACCGCCGCGGGAGACGTCCTGGGCGTCGAGGGTCACGCTATGGGCTAGCTCGCCGTCCGGCCGTCTTATGACGACAGGCCGTGTCGACGGCGCGTTCGTGATCCACGCGCGCCTCAAAGAGATGTCAGCAACCACGTAGGGGTCCGCATGGGCCGATGCCTGCCAGGGCTGCGGGACTGTTCGAAAGAGATACCGCGGCCCTGGAACACAAAGGGCAAAGAAGGAACATGGATGGGTTTTGATCAGTACACACTCCACTCCACTCCCTTCCGCTCCGCCCAGAGCGGGGGGGTGGGGTCATTTGATGATTTCCCATCCTAAAAAAAAAGGGTGATGCAGAGACAAAACATAGTAGGTGCAATGATACAGAAAATATTCAAGAGCAAAATGTAACATACATACAAACAAAATATACAAAGTAAAGAGAGATAAAAAAAAAATATTGTGAGACGAGTCTGTCTGGGCTATTATGATGAACAACCTTTTAATATGTAACATCTATTATCATTATATAGATAAACGTTTCTGTATTCTGAGGTCATGTCTGCCTAACCCATGTTGGAAAACAGGCGTGAGATTGTTTCTGTTAATTTTTTGTAGTCTTTGAAATATTTTGAATTCCTATAATAGTAATTTTTATTGAATTTTATTTTGATCGAGTCAATCTTAACATCCATTTTCAGTTTAACAACCTTATAATCTTAGAACGCAAGGAACTTCCAGGTAATGAATCAATACCACATTAAGAACAAACGTAGCCAAATTCAGTTTACTACGGAGCATTTTTTCTTTGTTTTTTCTATCTAAAAATTCTGGTTTACAAACTAATATTCAGTATATCTCAGGACGCAAGCGGTGGAAAGTTGAGGACACAGATATAGATAGACCTAGATAACGCAAGGATCACGATCTGTATGAAAACCAAGCGTGCCATTTTTTGACTACCTATTATGACGTCACAAGCACACTGACGTCCGACTAGCGCTATGCTCCGATGCAGACTGAGTTCGAAATTGGCCACTTACGATTTTTGTACGTAAGCTACATAATAATATGGCACGCAAAGTAGTTGCTCTCGCGTTATCTAGGTCTACCTATATCTGTGGTTGAGGAGTTTTAGGTTCAATAAGTATGTATGAATCGCCATATGCGGGGTGGAAGGGACAGCGACGACGAAAACAGTTATTCTGTCTTCAGTACATCATTCTGAGCCCCACAGAAATTTTTCATCGGTTATTAAAAAAAATCTGCAGTTTCCTACAAAAGTGATGCTGATTTTTATTTTAATAACTGATGAAAAATTACTATGTTGGGCTCAAAATGATGTACTGAATAAGTGGAAACCGTTTTCGCGTCGGTACACGGTGTCTTTTCCACCCCGTATACAGATTATTCATACCAAATTAAAGCTTATTATGACAGATTTAACATCTATGGCCAAATATCTAAAATTCTGGTCTATGCTACAAATATAACTGATCAGAGACATACACTGCTATACAACATTAATTTTATTATATGCGAAACCTGATACACGTGTCTAGTATTTTTATGTAAAGAATCTATGTACAAAATTTCAAAACTGTATCATGAAAAATCACAAAGTTATAAGCCTGTTCTGTTACCTACTTGTCCGCACAAAAACGCGGTCACCACGCAGCGCTCGCCTCCAGCGTCGTCTTGAGCTCATTGATAATAATAATTTGGCAGTAGGTACCTAAATTATTGCCATGGGTACTCAAAGTACTCGGTATCCAACTTTTAACTTTTTTTAATATTTTTGGGAAAAAATATAACAAGGTTTAAAAATTATTGGAATCGATTCAGTTACTTATTCTGAACAAACTATATTCAGGTTTCGCATATACTAAAAATAATGTTGTATAGGAGATGTTATTGCCCGAAGCGCAGGATTAGCAAATGTTTTATAGCATACGTAGGTAATGACAAAATTAACTGATTAGCGAAGAAAGAGCTCTTTAGTCAGTGTAGTGTCAAACTAAAATATACGTAAGTGTTTACAAAACGTACATAGATAAAATACTATACTTTGTGTATTGCACCGAATGATCTTCTGTTATCAGTAGATTTTAAGAGACGGCATTGTATACCCAATATATACAGGGTGGTTTGTAAAATGTCTTCCGAAAACCGGACTTCATGCAATGTGGTCGAAGTTATTAACTTCTTTGCGATGCTTCTAGAATGGCAGACGTATATTGTCACAACAAAATTAAGTAGTCGTTAGTAAGTAATTCCAATACACAATTACTAGCTACTGCCACCGGCTTCGCCCGCGTCATCATCATCATTTCAGCCGAAAGACGTCCACTGCTGGACATAGGCCTCCCCAAGGGGGGTTTTGCCATAATCGCCACGCTTGGCAGGCGCGTTGGCGATCGCAGTATGTTTGTTATAAAAAAAAAATCACAGAGAACGCTGCTGCCCATTCTCTGGTGGTAAGTCCCTTAGTCGCCTCTTACGACACCCACGGGAAGATATGGGATGGTGCTATTCTTTACGTCCGGACACCATACAGAACGCCCGCGTGGCCTACATGAAACAAATGATTTTTTTTTCAGAAAAAAAATTATAAGCGCTCTCAGATCTCATTGAATATACGAACTGAAAATATCCCAAACAAAGCAATAATAACGAAGTTTTCCGTAAAAAAACTAATCTCGGGGATGAGAGTAACTGTTTTTTTTTATGGAACTCAAAGCGTGTTTGAAAAAATCTGATTAAGAGACAACCAGAAGTGGATAATAAATAATTAATATTGTTTACATCGAAATACTTTAACTACCGCAGTATTTCTTGGTAAACATTTTTTTTTGTTTTTTCTTCAGGTGCTAACCAGGCTGCTCTAGGAGTTAACTCGTGTGAAAAGTAGTCCTCCCTTAATTATACCCCTGCAAAATTAAAAGTTTGGCCTTGAGATTTACTTATGGTCAGCACAAAGCAGATTTTGAGGGGAAACTGCACACTTTTTTGAAAATCGGGATTTCATATACATATTTTCAGGCAAGTCTAGAAAAATTCTACCTACTTACTAATAGGTAAATACTTCCGCGCCCCGCATGCTCCGCACCACACTGCGCGCCATGCGCCCGTCTACGTGAGTTTCGAAGCCGTATTTGACTCTGTTTGGAGATGATTGTGGAAAAACTGTGATACACGTTCCGCATAATTTTAACTGTAGAGTATGTTTACAAATTTTCAAGTCAATCGACCCAGACAATAAAACGTTCCACAGAAAATTCAACCTCCCATTTCACCCTCTTGGGGGTGGAATTACGAAAAACCCTTTATTTGTGGATACCTTCTCTTCACAAAGAATAAACCCTCCAAATTCGATGGTCCGCTGGTCCTAGGACCAGCGGTTTGGGCTGTGCGTTTATATATTAGTCAGTCAGGACTTTGAATTTTATATGTATTGATTTACACCACAATGATAAACTATGTTTTAGTAAATAAACGATTATTTTATCTACCTTTTTAATTGTTATGAGAAAGTAATCGTTACACGTAAACATATATATATACAGGATCGGCAAAATTAAAGTATTTAACTTATTTCGCCGGCATTTCGATTAGAGGTTAAACGCGTTAAAGCGTTTGAGATTATTGATAAGCATTTTTTGCTGGAAATGCGGAAAATTCATTTTGGTCCGGCTTTTAGGCCCCAACACGTTTATTTGTATTTGTATTGTAAAGTCCTTAAATTAATAGAAAAACGACCAAGACTTTTTCTGAACATTTTTTTTGGTTTCCTGGTTTCATTGTGATTTCAGACAATTTTTTTTTTTTTTCTTCTGCTTGTATTTGCAATCAGCCCTGAAGACTATGAGCAAATTCGTTCTGTGATGCTGGCATGCGGAGTGGCTTCCCAATGGAAGCATCTACTCATCTGCTGCCCAGAGCTACTGTCGGTCTTCTAGCTCTAGGATATGATGACGTTTTAGTCGTCTCACATACTGGTCCATGGTGAGTTGGCGAGCAAGTTCGTTAGGATGATGGATTAACCGCTCTTGTATTTAGCTGCCAAACTCCTAATTTCCTCTTTGGTTGTTCTCATTTCAAGGTGCTCGTGTACTTCATTGTTGGTTATGTACCATGGTACTTTTGAAATTGTTCTTAGGATCTTGTTCTGTTGGCGCTGGAGTATATTTATGTTGGAATCGCTTGCGCTGCCCCTCAGTTGCAGACCATATGTCCAAATGGGCTTTAGGATGACTTTATATATGAGCAGCTTGTTGTCCAAAGATAGTCTTGAGTTCCTTCCTAGCATCCAGTATAGGCTGTTGTACTTTAGCTGAAGCTCCTGCTTTTTACATTTGATGTGGTGCCTCCAGGTTAGCCTACGATCAATGTGTAAGCCAAGATATCTAACATGGTCACTGTGGGGTAGAGTACATTGCCCTAACTTTACAGGTGGGCAGTCTCCTTTTTTAAGGGTGAATGTCACCTGCACTGACTTTGCAGCACTAGCCTTTATTTTCCATTTTTGGAGCCATTCATGTACTTTGTTAAGGCCCTTCTGCAAGTTCTCTGATGCCAGTCTTGGATCTTTATTACTTGCTAATATAGCGGTGTCGTCTGCAAATGTAGCTGTGGTTATCCCTGGCGTTAGCGGTAGGTCAGCAGTGTACAGCGTGTAGAGCATGGGGCCGAGAACAGATCCTTGTGGCACCCCGGCGTCAATATCTCGGAACTCAGAGATGGCGTCACCTTCTTTCACATAAAATATGCGATCCTCGAGGTAAGATTTGAGTATTGGAAAGTATGAGTGGGAAATATTCTGCTTGATCTTACATAGTAGGCCTTTGTGCCAGACTTTGTCAAATGCCTGCTGGATATCCAAAAACGCTGACGAGCAGTATTCCTTTTGTTCTAAGGACTTTCTTATGGCGTCACATACTCTGTGGGCTTGTTCCACTGTGCCATGGCGTTCTCTAAAGCCGAATTGGTGGTCTGGTATCACTTTGCGTTCCAAGAGGCTTGGCATAATTCTGCGAAGTATTATCTTCTCCAGTACCTTGGATAGAGTAGGCAAAAGACTGACTGGTCGATAGGATGTTTTTCAGTCATTACTTTGCCAGCCTTGTAAATCATGATGATTTCCGAGACTTTCCACGCACTCGGGAAGTACCCTATTCGTAACATAGCGTTGAAGATGATGGTGATGAAGACAATAGCTTTTCTCGGTAGTTCCAACAATACTTCTTTAGTTATCAGGTCGTAACCCGGTGCCTTTTTACTGTCCAGCCGTTTGATCGTTTTTATGATTTCCGCGGGCGACACAGGTCTTGGGGGAAGGTCCATTTGAAGCTCTTGTTTTAGAATAAGATCAACATATTCTTCTGATGAGTTGTCCAGTGTTACATTCGGTTTAAAAACGCTTGTTAGATGATCCGCAAACAAGTCCGCTTTGTCCTGGCTTGTTCTGGCCCAGTCGTTTTCCTTTTTGATTGGGGTGTTTGGTACGTTAGGTCTGTCACAAGAACGGGTGATTTTCCAGAGCGAGTAGTTGCTGGCTTTAGTAGCAGTTAAAGACTCCAACTTTGGTTGCATAGTTAAGTCATTGGCATTCTTTATAGCTTCCTTCAATTCTACAATGGCTTTATTAAGTACAGCCTTGTCTTGCGGATGATGGCTCAGCTGCCAAACTCTGCGTAGTCTGCGTTTCTCCTGGATCATGATCTTTATTTCTAATGGTACGTTTGTGAACCGGTTTCTATGTTCAGTAGTAGGCGTGCTTCTCCACGCGGCAACTTGTATGAGATTAGTAAATTGCACTACTGCTGTTTCAATTTCCTCCGCTTCTTTGAGTCTGATATTCAGATTAAGGTTTTCTTCTATGTGTTCCCTGAAGGAAGGCCAATCAGTGTGCCGGTTGTATAAAAGTGTGGGTCTCTCGACTTCAATTATAGTTGAGCTGATAGTTAGTAAGACGGGGGTGTGATCAGATGACCCATCAGCACATGACTCGATCTTCATGTAGTGTTTGGAGAGTCCTTTTGTTAGGAAGAAGTCGAGTATGTCCGGGATTCGATTGTGGTCGGCTGGCCAGTTGGTAGGTTCTGATGGGGCAATTGTACTTAAGTGATTTATATCGACGCTCAACTTTAGTTGTCTTCCCCTAGTTGTGATTAGTCTTGAACCCCAATGGATATGTTTGGAGTTCCAATCACCTCCTGCTATGAATCGATTGCCTAGACTTGAGAAGAAGTGAGAGAACAGGTCGGAGTCTATTCGATGTTTTGGTGGACAGTATACAGCTGAGACATTAAAGTATCCACATCTGTCTTGTATTGCGACCGTAGTGGCTTGTATTTGCTCGGTTTTATATTCAGACAGTAGATGGTGCCTTATTTTGTCCCGAATAATTACGGCTGATCCTGCATGACCTGTACCGTCTGGGTGGTTTGTAGTATATATTTGGTACCCTTTGATTTTGTCATTGGTTAATTTATTGACATCTTCTATTCCATACAATATTATGGGTGGAGGCTTGCTGGGTCTTTTTTCCACTGGTTTCTTGGTTGCAGTGGGTTCTTCTGTTAGGTCAATTGGTAATTGGCTGAACATGTTGCTGGTGGTTCTATTCTCCGGGGAGTCGCTAACTTTTTTCCGTTTCGGATTTCTAGTGCCTGGTACTCTCTGCCAAGATGGGGGGCATACAGTGCCTTGCTGGTTTGGTGCATTTTGCGTGGCTGTGTCTCTCGGTGGTTCTGCCATGGTTTGTAAACTTTCTGGGGGTTTACTTCCCAAGGAATTGCTTCTAGGCCTGGTGATAAACAGACTGCAGTATACAGTATTCACTGTAATGGAAGCCTGGTCGCCTACTTCCATCAAGTCTTCGGTAACTAATTTCACACCCTCCGGCCCGGATACCGGAGAGCGCCGGGGGTTAGCCGGATCACATGACATACTATCTTTCGCATTATTTGACATTTCCATAAAAAGGGGGGGTTGGGAGAAAACACACAGAATTTTTTTGAAAAAAAAAAAGCACTTTTGGGGTAAAGAGCAACCTTTGTTGATCTACGCAAGATCTCGAGATCCACTTTAACCGACCTAACGAACATAAGGTGAAGTTTATGCACCATTTTCCTTGAGGAGAGGTACAGATGCTGCTGTAACTTTGTCAGGCTATCGCTACGGAAGTTTTCTTTTATATTATAAGGTCTAATTAATCTGAGTCCGCGGAACACTGGTCAGTTTCCCTCACTCGTCAGTTTACTTGATTCGACAGTTTCGTTGATTAGTCAGTTTCGCTGATTGGACAGTTTTGTGAAATCGACAGTTGTGTCAACTCGACAGTTTCCATAATTTGCCAGTTTCTACGATTCGTCAGGTAGGTATAACACTCGAGGAAGAAATATAATAAACTAATAATGTGGATAATTTAACCTGTTTTAAAGGAACCCTATCCCAATTTAAATGAAACTTCAACATGAAACTCAACAAAAATCTCAAGA
Organism: Noctua fimbriata; assembly: GCA_905163415.1. Classification (NCBI taxonomy): domain Eukaryota; kingdom Metazoa; phylum Arthropoda; class Insecta; order Lepidoptera; family Noctuidae; genus Noctua; species Noctua fimbriata. Next base: position 10,542,409 of record LR990946.1, read on the forward strand.
AGTTTTGACATTCAATATTGACCACCAAACTCTCCAGATTCGACAAATTCTAACTTTTTTCTGTGAATAATCAAGAGGAAAAAATTGTGACAGAAGAATAGTAGAATAACTTGTGTCTCTAATAGTAGAATAACTCCTGAATTATGAGAAACTTCGACGAAAAATACGTCAAGAAGTGATCCAATTTTAAAGCAGCAAAAAGTTGAAAAATACAATTTTATTCGCATACAAAGTTGCCAAGTCTAACTTAACTTTGAAAAAAATGTCTATATAATAATTTTCAATTGTAGAAAAAAGATCTCCATTTAAAGTATGTATAGTTTAATTTAGCCCACCCTGTGTAGCCTACTGTAGGAATAACTTTTTATCAAAGTATTATCAGGTTAAAGGTTACCTACGAACGTGGATTAAAAAGGCACAGCTTATAAGCTTATGTAATTCAGTTTGTGCATCAGACGTGTGCAACCCCAGCAAAACTGAACACGATCACTGCTGAGCAGTTGGAACTATGAAGCTGTTTGTGCTGACGGCGATTATCGGTGAGTCCCTACCTACATGCATTTTCAATAGTTGGTTTACAGTCGTCCTATGTGTTCTATATAAAGGGTGTAACATGACCCTTAAGAATTGTTCTCTCCGTCACAGCGATCGCGAGCGTTTTTTTGTTCTAGACCATACCTGTGAACCTTCTAGTTACGGAGATATTGGGGATCAAAGTTCCAACTTTTTCACAAGTTATTTTTAATGCATGTTTTTAATGTTAGATTTTTACTTTAAACACCTCCACGATCCCCGTACTATTCAATCCATCCATCAGCATAATGTTTTGAGTTCGTTACATTGAGTCCTACTAATACTTGGTTGATGGCTTCTTTAAGGGTCTTGTTACACCTTGTATGTGTTAATCTATTTATTACTAGCTGTGCCCGCGGCTTCGCTCACGTGAGCTCACATTCTTTTCTCATTCTCAAAGTTTATGAACGTAAGCAAAATATAGATGCAACTCATGATCTATCCTAGGGCCCAGCGGTTAATATCATCAGGTTTATATAATCTTTCAGCTCTGAGAGCTCAATCAACCGATGGAAAAAATGTGATGGACACAAACGATGGAAACAAAATTGAGAATTTGCAAAAACCATGCAATTGAAAAATACTGCCTTGTATTTAATGTATTTAGCAATAGAACCAGAAAGACTATGCGCTTCGAGAATCTTCATGTTTCCGAATTAACACGAACATCGCTATAAAGCTTCTAAGTTTGGTTTTTCAAGGCATTGTAGTGCATTCATTCCGCACTTTTAGGATTTTAGTCGTATAATTGTAATATTCTAACAAAGGTGATACATAAGGGACCACCCATAAATTACGTCATACGAATTTTATGATTTTTTCACCGAAGGGGTCAAAAATTCCGTCCTTATCAGAAGGTCAATTTTTGTGAGACTCCCGCCTCCCAAGTGTGACGTCACATATTTTGCAATATTACATGCTGCCCGCCGATAGAGTTGGAAATATTTCTTTAATAAGTTTTTCGTTAATAGTTCAAATTTCGTGTTTTAAAACTTAGCAATATTAGTTTTTTAAATGTGACGTCACCAAATTTAGGACCCCTTCCACCCCTTGTCACACAATGTCATACTTTGTTGTCACCCCCCACCTCTTTAACGTATGACGTAATTAAATTACGTCATAAATTTTATGGCTGGCTCCTAATAGACACGTACTTCCGTGGTAGCAGCAGCTAACTGTGACTTCCTGGAGTATCTAAAGTGTCCCTACACCTGCGATTTAGAGGACTTACTGTCAAAATCTCTACTGAAACCGCGATTAACGTAGCCACCTGGGTGCTAATAATGTGATAAATCATCGATACAAAAGAAGAAGAAGAACATGGGAATTATATTAGATCTCATATTTCCGAAGATAGACCATGATTGCCGAAGCGGATACTTTTCCAAGGACTCTGATGAACGGGCAAAAAAAAAAAGTTGAAGCGTAGACGCAAGTATTACGCAGATCGATGTAACAAATAGTGTTGAAAGCAAGCCATTTGACTATTCACTATATTTATGTTACTACTGACTATTATTAATATTTTGCTCCGAAGTTCAAATGCAAGTGCAATCATGGGCATTTAAACGTTAAAGATATGCCGCGAGTGAAACAATTGCTCTTACGGATATAACTCCTCTTCACTCTGGTGTACCATTATAAATAAGCCTGTCTAGTATCAAAAAAAATCCTATGTTTCCTGAGTCAAAAATATGTTTAATATACATGAAAAAAAGCATAACAAATGGGTTGCCTGATATCATTAAGTGAAGACTATTTAAAATTGCGACAACCGTGGGGCTTGACCGATTTTACTTAGACAACCGAATGTTATGCCATCGTGTTTGTAATAAAATTACCTATCTGTTCTTTTAATACATATTTTAAAAAGAAAATAGATGAGTATACCTTACAACTCTGTAGTAGGGACAAAAAGATGACAACCTAACAGATTCTTGGCTTGATTGCTTTGTAGATATTTACTCTAATGATAATTTGATTTCGTTTGGTTTGAAAAAAGATTAGTTCCGTTAGTTTTAATAAAGGGTAGCCTTGACTTAACTTTATCAGGCAACCCATTCGCAATGTTAGTTTGTTCATATGAGTATTTTACTCCGTTAACGTAAGTTTTAAATAGCCGTTCTGAGGCTCGTCACTGCCGCCGGATTTTAGCCTTTTCCCAGTCGCACAATGTGGACATGATCATTAATCTACTAAATTATTAGTATTCGAAGTCATTTCGGTAGGCACATATAAAAATACGAAATCCTGAAAGTCCTGTTTTAATATTCAAACGAAACTATTTTATTTAGTTTGTGTGCGGGCAACATTGGAAAAAGGTGGTCTGGTTGAATTTGACAACGTCATTGTCTTATTTTGGTATTGTCCCTATAAAGTTTTTATTTTGTGGGATATTGTTTATCTACCTATTATCTAAGAACTAATCTTATTTAATACATCATTTCACTGGTCACCATTAAATATAGTAAAATCCAAATAATAGTAATTTTATTAATTAAATAAACTTCAGGTTGAGTTGCTGTAATTGCCTAATATTGCCTAATATACCTATGTATAATAATAGCTTTCTCGTATTACTATTTTTTATTATTATTTAATTGCCTCGGAAACGAAAATTGAAAATATTTTTATAATTTAATTTAATAATGTTATATTCTCAGCCTTTCCATCATGTCCTACTTTTTACATAAAATGAATGGTCACCTTATTAGAAAGAGACTAAATTAGCGTTAACCTCTCTTTTGGTGGCAATTTTTTAATGCAAGCAAAAATTGCAGTTGTACACACGGCGGCACATGAAGCTGTAAAATTCCAGAACAAATTGACCTCGCTTTGTATAGATTTCCTATACAGTGAGAGATCCGCATAAACTGGTTATGTAAAGCTTGACTGGCCGTCGCGTGCGTACAAATATTAAAAAAAATACATAATTAAATTTAGTTAAAAGGTGATAGCAGCGACCTACCAGAAATTATTTCTTAATAATATTTCTTACATCTAGGTAAGTTTCTAGGTATTAATTTCAAATTTTCATAAGTTATTTCTTAAAAAGTGTGTTAGCTAAAAATAATTACAGACAATTTTTTAAACTTTATAAACTGTTAGAAAAGAATAACATTTCTTATTTGTTGGTAAGTACATATTAACTAAAATTTTCATTTTCATTGGTTTGTCGAGGCCCGTTTTGTCAAGAACTCGTAGTGGTATCTAGTTATTAATATGAAATGCTTAAGTCTACGGTCCCTTGGATTTGGAAAAAAAATCAAGCTACTTAGTAACGGAATAAAAAAATGGCTGTTTATTTCGCATATTGGTTCGCAAGTAAATTAAAACCTACAGGGTACTTCCCGTTGATCTAGAATCATGTTTGGTAAAAAGCACAAGTAAAGAGAAAATAATTAAAATCGTTAATTTGTATTTATGTATGCTACATCTTAAATACACTAGTAGAAATACATATAAAACACAAAGGACAGTATTTATAATCTTACTCTGTATGTCAATATTTTTTTTATTTACATTTAAACTATTTATATTTGTATCACAATGTTGGAGAATTTGAAAGTCAGAAATATCGATGTCTAAGAGTTTGTTTTTTTTGTTATTTTTACTGCATAATTTTTGTTCTTCAATCATACTTATCACTTAACTTGAACCTTTTCAGACCTTATTTCCGGGAACATACACGGAACCCTCCATGTGCAAGTCAGACTAGCACTTGTCCGGCTTTTAAGTTTTACATTAAGTTAAATCTTTTATATTCCAGCCGCAGTAGCGTCGAGCTCACTCACCCAGAGCAAAAGCTGGCCCTGGCAAGTCGGCAAAGAGTACCTGTACGATGTGGAAACCTACACCTGGACAACATTCGACAACAGTAACAGTAACGGTAACGCCTTTAAGGCTCAGTTCATCATCCGCGTGGTAGCGCCAGGCCAGCTACTCGCTAAGCTGAGCCAGCCCTTGTACGCTCAGGTCCAGGCGGAGAAAATTACGTACAGCGCTTTACCTTCCGACCTAAAGTTCCAACCTATTAAGATCACCGACGAGCATATCGAGATATTCGTCGAGGGAGGTCGTGTTAAATCATTTAATGTTCCTCTCACACTTTCCGTTGCTCACGAGAACTTGTTCAAGGGTCTGATCAGCGCTCTACAAGTTGACATATCAGCTTTTGGTTTTGTCGAGAGCTTCCCTAACAGCTTCGACAAGGAAACCTTCCAAGGTCTCTTCAAGAAGACTGAAATTGACGTCACTGGTGAATGTGAGACCCTATACACTGTATCGCCGGTTTCCGCAGAATGGCGCCGTGAATTGCCTAAATTCGTATCAGAGGAGGATCCGGTCGAGATCATTAAAGGTAAGAACTACGACTCGTGCAAGAATCGTACCGCGCTCTACTTTGGCCTGCCAGAAGGCGCCATTTGGAATGGAATCGCTTACGAAAATGAAGAGAAACAGTTTATCAAGCACACTTATGAATCCCGCTTGGTCGCTGGCAAGCAGGGCACCATCTTCAAATCAGAAGTCATAAGTTCGGTGTTCGTCAGTCCTCTCCTCTACGGAAAACAGAAGGCTGAAGTGTACAGTTACGTGAAAGTTCTCCTCTCGTCCGTCCAAGATACAAGTGATGCTGAATGGAAAAAGCCTGAAGCGGGTCGCAAAATTGATTCGCTTTTATTCTCAATAAGCGAGTCTATGTTCGTCCCACAGGTCAGTGATCAGAGCATTGCTAACGCACAAAAGCTCCTCCAGGAAATGACGTCTTTACTACAGACACCCAACCAATTGCCCAAGGCAGACTTCCTATCAAAGTTTAATATTCTTGTTCGCATCATAGCGTCTTTGAATTCAGAGAAGCTGACTCAGTTGAGTAGCAGCGTCGAAATCGCCAAGTACTCGAAGAACGTCACTAAGACTGGTATGTGGACAATCTACCGTGACGCTGTAGCGCAAGCAGGTAGTGTTGCCGCATTTAGGGAAATCAAGTCCTGGATCCTAAGTAGGAAGGTCCAAGGTGAAGAAGCCGCTGAGTTGATCACCAGTGTGGGCGCTACCCTCCGCTACCCAAGTAGTAAGGTCTTGTTTGAATTTGATGAGCTTGTGACGAGCCCTGTAGTATTAGAGCAACAGTTTCTTAACAATTCAGCCCTGTTAGCAGGCACCAAATTATACAGATTTGATAAGAAAAGCTCATGTGTAACCAAATTCGTCATTCCACGTCTAACTAAAGAATTGAAACAAGCTGTTGAAAATGGAGATTCTAACAAGGCTCAGGTCTACGTGAGAGCACTCGGTAATTTGGTTCATGAGGACATTCTGAAGGTATTCGCTCCGTACTTAGAGGGTCAGGTTCCAGTGACCAAGTATCTTCGTATGCAGATGATTGCCAGTCTCAAAGCTCTTGCTAACCTGAAGAATGAATCTGTTCGCGCTGTGCTCTTCAAAATCTTAAAAAATACCGCTGAGCCTTACGAGGTGAGAGTACTTGCTGCCCTGGACATCTTCATGGCTTTCCCTACCGCTGAGATGATGCAAATAATGGCACACATGACAAACAACGATCCCAGCACGCAAGTCCGCGCCGTTTTAGCGAATGGAATTAATTTCGCAGCTGAACTGAAAGACCCACGTTTCAAAAACCTGTGAGTTTATCTTTTCAGATTTTATACTGATAAACGTAACTTCACATTTAAAAACACTGCCTTGATGTTCTATGAGGTATATGAGAACACTAATTTTGCATGCTATTCTTAATTTACAGGGCTAAGGCGGCTCAGTCTGTCCAATCCTTCGTTGCGAAGGAGAATTTCGGATATCGCATCTCGACCGACAGCATAATTGATGAATACACGAGCGACGATGATATCTCATATTTCAGAGAGTTATCGTATGTTAGCAGCGACGATAATGACTTGCCTATATACCATAGATCAGCTTGGAGGGCTAGAGGCACTGGTTGGAATGAGGAAAGCCAGGTCGGTTGTAAAACAATTAACATAATGATCGGTAATTAAAAGCAACAATTTACTAAATTGTGATTAATTACAGGTGACCTTATCGGTATCAGGTGCACAACAACTCTTGGATTACATAGCACAGATGGTCTACGAACCAGAGAAGTCTAAGATCGATTTAAAATTTTCCGCCAAGAAAGTAGCTGAGGCACTAAATATCAAACGTGAACCTCGCGGTCCTCTTGAAGGCTCACTCTTCCTTGAAAACTTGAATCAGCAGAAGCTTATCACTTTCAACGCGGCGGATCTTAAAAGCTTCATTGCTAGCACCATTGAAAGTATGGAACAATTATTCATAGGTGTTGATGTTCACTACACTAAAGTGTTGCACCAGAAACAAGCATATGTTGTGTTCCCTCTGGCTGCTGGTGTACCATTCTTCTTTGAATATAGTGAACCACTCATATATTCAGTTAATGGTCAAGCCAAAATCAACCTTGATATGAAGGGCAGCAAGGACTTAGCCGGATCTTTGCATAAAAACCTTGACATCACTTATGCAAGGAACTTAGACGGCAATGTCGGCTTCCTGGATACACTCGGTGATGTGTATGCCACTGTTGGTGTTATCAACAAAGTTCAGTTCTACTTCCCAACCAATCTAAACACAGTAATTAAGCCAGGACAGGTCAAATTGAACTTTGTACTTCCTGCACAAGATTTCACCTTTATTCACTTTAGCGTTTGGCCCTACACTACTATACAGAAGACGGATACTCTACTTACCGTTTCTGAGAACCCATCAACAAAGTATATCAAGCGTTCTGCCAAAGTTGTTTCTACTGATTTTAAGACGGGTTACCTAGCTGGGGTTTCTTTCCTTTTGCAAGGATATTCTTACTCTTCTGACTTCAAAGAAGCTAGCAAACTTTACGACACTGACCTCCTTCCCAGCATTGGTACATTAATTTACCAAAAAGATGTTGCTTTGACTCAATTCAACTTAAAATATCTTGCCACAGAGACCAATAACAAGGATATCACATTCAGTTTATACTATGGTAAGCATCCACATAATTATTCTCATTCATATGATTTTTAAAGAACTACCAGTCAATCTTTTTGTTGAAGTAAAAAAACTTTGTTCAGAACGTTCAATGATATTAATTACTTTACAGAAACTTTGTACGACAAGAACGAAAGTGGTGAATTAGGATCAGCTTCCATCATAAAAGATGTATCTGAAGAGGCACGTCGTGAAGAGATTGTTAATCACGCCGCGTCTGGCATTAAGTCTGCTAAAGTCCAGCTGTATGACTTCAGTGCGGTCTTTAACGGGACACAGAAAGTCGAGTACGTGTTCACCGCGGCTATTGCTGACAGTTTTGTGGACAATAAAGCCCAGGGAGTCTTTTTCATAAATGGTTGGGAGCAAATCAACGCTGTATTTAAGGTAGTTAATCCTAAGATAGTTCCTCTCAACTTCGAGGAAGCCCTGAAGAATAAGATCAATGTAACCTACGAAGCCGACCTGAAATACAGAAACTCCGAAAACATTCACCTTCAAGGTTTTGGGGAACGCAGCGAGAAATATACTGAATTGTTGCGCAACGACGAAATGGCAAAACAGTGCCTGCAAGAATCTAGCCAGTACAACTTCTACCAGAAGGATTGCTACAAAATGATTATCAAAGCTCATGCCCCTGACCACTTCCAGTACTCTGTCTCATACAACAACATCAGCCAGGAGTACCATACCATGACACAGACCATTTATGAAATCTTTAAGGACCGGTTCTCCTGGGAACAAGAAAAAGACGTGACAACGATGATCGATGATGGTAAAATGGAAATAGAAGTTCAGTCATTCTATTACGATAATTATGAGAACTACGAAATTACAACCAAATACGGAGTGCTACGCTTGAACAATATACAAGCCTGGCCTTACTACCCCTACGCTGAAGCGGTTTATGCGCCCATCACTGAGTGGGAGCGCGCCTTTAACTATTACTATGGGTATCAATTTATGCGTGAGTACATACATTAGTTTTGCAATGCATATGCACCTAGTCCTGAATGTATCGTCACTTGATATGTTTTTGTGCATTTTGTAACAGCTTACTGCGCTGTGGATAGCAGCAAGGTGCAGACGTTCAGCGGTCGCAGCTACGACTACAGCCTCACCAGCTCCTGGCACGCCGTGATGGTGGACGAATCCAACGAATTCGGCAAGTGGACCGACCTGGTCATACTCGCGAGGAGGCCCAGCAACAAACAAGAGGAGATCTACATTTCCTACAAGTAAGAATTAATTGTACTTTCTATAGAAAGTTTTTGTCAGTTATTTTATCTTCTGAGGATCTGATAAAAAATTAGATAATTACGCACATCTGGTTTCCTCACGATGTTTTCCTTCACCGAAACAAGTGATATTAGACAATACGCACATGAATACGAAAAATCAGAGGTGCGTGCCTTGGGTTCGAACTCGTGACCTATGACTTAGCAGTCGGCGGTCACATAACTAGGCTATCACGGCTCTCACATTTTTTATTTAACACAACCTTTTTATATTACAGAACCAAAGATGGTAAATACGTTGAGTTAGAGATCAAGCCTACAGCAGTCGAAGTAAAGAGCAACACTAAGAAGGTATCCGAAGGTGCGCTAACCACATACTGGAATGACGTTGAGGAAGCCCCTCTTTTGCAATACTACACCCTGGCAGACGGTATTCTCGTATTCAACATTAACAACGGGGCTCTGCGCGTAGTGTACGACAGCCAGAGGTTGGTCATTTTCACCGCTGATCACCGCAGCACTACCAGAGGTATCTGTGGCCAGAGTTCATCCCAGACCCGCGACGACTACATGACTCCTTATGGTCTGGTCGACCTCCCAGAGCTTTACGGAGCGTCCTTCTCATTGGACGGTGAATTCAGCGATCCTAAGACTGTCGAGCTAAAAAAGGAAGCTAAACTGAAGGCGTACCATCCTGTCACGAAGTACACCAAGATTTTCCACTCTGAGGCCAGGATTCTAAAAAAGCGTAGAGGAACGAGAAGAGATGTTTAATTGTAAACAACCAGTAAGATATGATTATTTATACATCTCATTTCGGCAGACCTTCTGAGACCATTGAGAGGGGAGCTGAGATGTCTTCTATTTCTAAGCGCATGTTTAAATGCAGTAGGTAGGCGTTTAAATATACTCTATACAGATAGTAAAGATGCAGCTTTTTATTATGTAAGACTTAAATATTATACTGTAAACTATCATCCATCGTCAAGCAAGAGAATTAACAATTGTCCAGGTGGAACGAGATCGCACAAGGATTGTAAATCATTTAAAGCCGTTGAAATATTTATCTGTGTTTGTTTGTATACTATGTTTGAAATTATTGCAGATCGTCTATATAACCTTAAAAATACATGTACATTTAGTATTATTACATAAGGGAAAAGTGTAACAATAGTTTTATTACTTACCAAACCAAGCTTTGAAATCAGCAGACAGGCCATCACAAAGAGGTTATTAATGTTTGCTGTATGTATTTCATTTATATTTGGACATATGATGCGGATAAATTTGGAAAATGTTGAGTATGAATGTAGATGGGTATAAGACTAGAGGAAACGATGGATGGACTGAGTGAAGGATGATATGGCTAGAAAGGAGGTGACTGCTGAGATGACGAATAATAGAGAAGTATTGAAGAAGAACACATGTTGCGCCGACCCCAAATAAGTTGGAATAAGGGCAGGAGAATGATGATGATGTATATATTTCATTAATTGTCGTCAATTCTTATGTCGTCAATTCTATATTATGTGATTAATCTCCTTTGCAAGAATGATTTTTTTTAAATCACAATCCGTGGATTCCGATACATTTTCCATGCTGTCAGTTGGCATATAAACACTCATGACTAGCACTGCCTTATCGTTCGTCGTAAGACAAGGGATCACCGCCTAATGCTACAATAGCGCAAATCCATCGAAGGGCCGACCTCTGATGATGCTGGCAGCCGTGTTTATAGCAGACCGTCCCGTGCTTCCGAAATCCTCGTACATGCTGTATCCAGCATATACGAGGATTTCGGTAAGGTAGCTCTTCAGGCTGTAACCACGTCTCTTGAACGGGTCATAATATTTATTTGTCTATTTTACAGTTAGATGATGATTTTTTACGAAATTATAGACACGATGAAAACAAGGTTCTTCAGGCTGTAGAAAATAATGTGTAATTCAACAAGCAATGCATCGCATATTGTCAAAAGCACTTCCATTTACTACAACAAAACAACTTTTATTTTTTTTTTAGTTAGCCCGTATTGTCCCACTCCTGAGCAAAGGCCTCCCCCATTCCTTCCACTTCTCACGATGGTGTGCTTCTTCACGCCAATTCGCGAGGAAGCCATCCAAGACGTCCCGCCATCTTCTCTTCAAAAACAAAACAACTACGACGAAAAAAAAACAGCTTAGTTGTACCATTCATGTTGATCAGCTGATCGCGTCAGTTCTTATACAAAGTCCATTTTATTGCGAATTCCAAGAACTCGTAGAACAAAAGTTGTACAGTTTCATGGTCTGAGAGACCACACGAGAGATCTTGCGTTTATTATGCTACGGCTTGTATATACAGGGTGTAAACGGACCCTTCACGAAGCCGTCAACCAAGCATTATGACATCAAACTAAGTAACTTTACGTTACTTAGTTTGATGTCATAATTTTTACTTTATATTGCTGGGAAACAACTTTTTTTTGGGGTGAAAAATCACGCTTTACGGTAGGACTCAAAGTAACGCACTCAAAACATTGTGCTGATGTATGGATTGAATAGTAACGGCCGTGGAGGTGGCCAGAGGCTAGTCATGCTGATGCTGATCACCAGCAGCAAAGATGACCAGCCTCTGGCTGTCATATACTAAACGAAGAGCTTCGTTGCTGATGTTAAACACGAGGACACCATCAGCAAGGGTGTAGTATTGCAATAGAGGAACATCCTCAATGTCATCCCAGTATGAGGTGAGCTCCTTCAGAAACCTTGTTTTTAACGTCGACTGCCGTAGGCTTGATCTCCAGCTCAATGTATTTGCCAGCTGCGGTCCTGTAATAGAACACTTTATAATGTTTTAGCACAAATGTATAGGATAACACTCTTGTTGAAAAAGTCCCCGCTTTTTTTGTTCACTGTTTTCCAATGGTTTTATGGGCTGCTAGCTTATAAAAACTACCTTTTGCCTTATGTCACTCGGGGAAAATATAGCTTCCCTTTTTTTTTATTAGCCTGTACTGTCCCACTGCTGGGCAAAGGCCTCCCCCAATTCCTTCCAATTGCTTCCCTTTAGTGAAAGAATTTTTGGTATTGGATCATTGGTTCCTAAGACAACCCTACATCCAAGATTACAAACTTTACCTCCATATTATAATATAATATTGGTACAGATACAAACAGATCCTGCAGAAAGCTAAAGGCTCACTTGTAGGAAACGTAGAACTCCTCCTATTTGTCGCTGGGCCTCCTTGCGAGGATAACCAGGTCGGTCTACTTACCGAAGTCGAAGTCGATGGGTTGAACCCGTCCACCATCACGGCTTGCCAAGAGCTGGTGAGGCTGTAGTCGTAGCTGCGACCTCTGAATGTCTGGACCTTACTGCAGTCCACAGCGCAGTATGCTATTTGAATAAAACGTGGAAATTATTGTATAAAGCAACTTGCTGAAATCCAAGTCTAAATTTTCGTATCCAGTCTGATCCGCGAATTTTATGATTTGGTCAGTACTTGCAATAGTTGTGTAACAGGATCTATGCTCTGACATTTTTTTTTACGCTATCATTAACGCCCATGTTTTGTTTAGGTATTGACAGTGACATGTTCTTGTTTGTTTTCTGTATTTCCCTAACCGTCGATGTATATATTCCACCATTTTCTTGTTCCTTCGCGATGGATGTAGATGAGTTTTTAATACAACTAACTTGTAGTTTACGCTCATTCAATCACTCTTAGTTAAAAGTACCTTTCGTGGAGAACGTAGTCAGACGATGGAGCAGGCAGGCAGGGTCTAAGGAATCAATTATCTTGTTGACTTGACGATCCCTCAATGTCTTTTCAGATCACAACACATTTACATACAGACAGATTTATTTACATGTATTTATAATAAACACTTACAACACATCATCGGCATCTTATAATGTCAACAACAATATAATGTCGGATGATGCCGTTGCGGGGACATCGAATACTGGAATCGCACCGCACGGCCGAGCTACATCATCGTGACGTATAGCGAGCAGGTGGGAAGCAGCGCGCGGGCGTTGACGCTCTTTCCACGACCTCCAGACGAAACGAGCCTCATAGCGACGCGTGCGCATAATTTGGTGACATCTCGAAAACGCGTGGTTCCCGTATTTACTGTGCTACTAGGAACTGTTTAATCGTATTTCTGTGACTATTGTGACTGTGTAATATCTTCTCTGTTCTCCTTGTCTTGTGTTTGTGTTTTGCGTGTGGACTTTAACTCAATAGAACCGTGAGTACCCGGGGTAGTGACTTTCACTTACGCTCCTGCCTACCCAACACACCGACAACACCTCCATATACATATAAAGGGTGTAACAAGACCCTTAATGAAGCCGAAAGGCACTTGTTCTCCCCGTGACTTCAAATACCTCCACGGCCGTTACTATTCAATCCATACATCAGCCAATGTTTTGAGTGCGTTACTTTGAGTCCTACCGTAAAGCGTGATTTTTCACCCCAAAAAAAAGTTGTTTCCCAGCAATATTTTTTGCGTAAAGTTACTTAGTTTGATGTCATAATGCTTGGTTGACGGCTTCGTGAAGGGTCCGTTTACACCCTGTATATACAAGCCGTAGCATAATAAACAGAGGACAAAAAATAAAAATTACAGAGTGTCATAGGATACTTATTTATCTTCGTCGCGGGCAGGAGCTAGTATACCCTAAAAGGAAAACAAATTGATTTATGTTAAATAAAAATAAATCACAATTATTTTATGAGACCACCGAAGGAGACCCTCCGCTTGCCGCGAAGGTCCGGAGATGGGTGACCATCGATCGATATCAGGCCAAGACCCCACCTTGGCTCGAAAAAGGACATTACTTAAAAAATCAGCTTATGTCTGACTTGGACTCGAGGGCGTCACTACCGACAACCACCTCTTTATTACCTTTCTAGAGTGTTCAGTTCAATATTTATACTTCCATCAACTTGTCTTCTTCTTCGTCATGTCGATGTTCTCCACTGTGTTTAGCCACTGTTATTTGTGGCTTTCGCTGACCTTGGATAGGAATTCCTCTCCGGCTGTGACAGTTTCCTCAGAAAATCCACCATCAACTTGTAAACCATAATCATCATCTGACTAGCCTTTTTCTATGTTTGGGTCGGTTTTAAATCTAACCGGATGCAGCTGAGTACCAGTATTTTACATGGAGCGACTGCCTATCTGACCTCCACAACCCAAATACGATGGTTTTAAGACTGGTTGTCAGATTTTCGGGCCACTGACTACCTGTAACGACTGTTAAGGATCTACAAATGACAGCCGGAACCAACAGCTTAACGTGCTTTCCGAGGCACGGAGGAAACAACGGCTTAACCAGGAAGATCGACCCGTGTGGCTGTTGTTATAGCCACGAGCTCTTCACGAGCGACTTATAAACCATAATCTTGGTATCATATTCTGTACCTATCCACATAGGAAGTTGTATTGTTTACTTCCTTAAAAAATACCGACACGCGGAACACGGACAAAAAGTAAACATTCTCTTTTTCTACGAGGTGTAAATGGACCCTTCACGAAGCCGTAAACCAAGCATTCTGTATATCAAACCAAGTACTCTAGGCAAAAACTATTGCTGGGAAATGACTATTTTTTTTGGGGTGAAAAATCACGTTTTACGGTAGGACTCAATGTAACGCACTCATTACATTATGCTGATGGTTGCATTATATAGTACGAGCGTCGTGGACGTTTTTAAAGTAAAGTTACAATGTTAAAAATTTGTATTTAAAAAAAAACTTGTGAAGTAGTTGGAACTTTGACACCCAATATCTCCGTAACTAGAAGGTTCTTAGGACTATGGTCTAGAACAAAAAAAAAATATCGTGATGACGGGGAGAACAAGTAGGTACCTTTCGGATTCGTTGAGGGTACTTTTACACCGATTATTTTATGCTTGATTAGTTCAGTTTCTACACAAAGAGGCGAAATATAAGCAGACATAAACATTACATAAATCTTTATCTTAGTTTTATGTAATTAAATGTCAGCGGTTATCGGTCTAACGGCTGTTGCCTAGTCAAAATAATATTTTGCATAACATAAGATTATGCTTGAAATGAGCTAGCCAGAGTTAAATTTCGCCAGTTATATGTTTATAAATGAGTGCCTGAGGATGGACGTCGCCGCCGAGGCCGGCCCAGAAATAGGTGGCGAGATGACCTGGACGCACACTGTGATGGTTGGTTCGAGATGGCTCATGAAAAGAGTACCTAGAAAGATATGGCCCAAAGGCCTCCGGCCTTCGCCCAAAAGTGGGGCATTAAAGACTAATCAAAAAAGTAAAGCCATGCAATAGGGCAAGCATGTAATAGGGCGAGTCTAGTTGCCACCAACTGCTGCACATACATATTATGTATGTACATCTAGATTTTATTGTGCTACTGAGAAACTTCTGATGGACAAACTAATAAAACTTTGTCCGATCTGGGAATCATACCCAAGACCTCGTGCTTAGCGGTAGCCCTTACCAACGATGTTTAGTGGAAATAATTTTAATATTGTTTAAAACTTGAATTTTGTATTAATTAATAATGGCTGGCTCTTTCTTTGGCCAAAGAGTTAGCATTGCTATTCAGCATGGCAATGCTGCCAGTCTTCTGGGTACGTTTCCAGATGACATCGATGCGGAGGAGTACTTTGACGCCTAAGTATCCTATTGTCGTCGTTGCTTACTTTTAGTCTTATTTTAATCATTACTTTAGTTCTATTTGTAGTCTATATATAATGTACATAATATAGTTTTATTTAAAATAATATTAAATTAATAAATTTATAGCTTTCCTGAATATTGTAAGCAGTTAATATAGCTACTTCACTGTAAATAAAGGCTTTATTGATTTTTGGCTCTAAATTAAAATGCCTGAAGCATTATTCGGCCATTCCGCCAGATAGAAATGCATGTTTATTAAGTAAGAGTGGTTAGGAATGTGTTATCTCACATGAATAATAAGCTGTTTTTGTTATTGTTTTAAGTAGTTGATCCCAAAAGTGACATTTTGCGATAGGAGATAAAAACCACGTGAAATAAAAACAAAGCGGTTGAATTGGCCGCTGAAAAGTAACTATTGGCTGTTCTAATCTCTAACAGACGCACATCAGGGGTAACACTTTGACCTTGAGACCTTGGCTTAACGTGGCCAAGGTTAGGTCAAATGAGCCAGGGCCGGCCATAAGCTCGTTTGGTTGACGATGCCTACCATCATATTCGCGTAAAACATCTGGATGCCGGACGCCCTTGACCGGGTAGTAGGTACCTATGGCAGAATAAAAGGGAGACCTTAGTCCAGCATATGATGATTTCGGCTTAAATGATGATGAATGTTGATCAAAACATACCTAGTTTAATTGATTAAATCGCTGATGGCGCCCATTTTGTTGTGCACAATCTAAACTTAATTTAGGTATATTTTTCTCAAAATCAAACTTTTTAAACGCCGATTGGTTCTGTGGCGCGTGGCCTTGTTTAAAACTATCGCCGCAAACTGGTTATTTCAATAAAATTTCCACAGACTTTCACAAAACCCATTAATGTTCCTTCTTTGCTCTTTGTGTTCCAGGGCCGCGGTATCTCTTTCAAACAGTCACGCAGCCCAATAGCGTCCTACTGACAATGTAATTGAAGCACCAAAAGATTGCTGCAGCACTGCTACTCGACATCTCATATCCTAAATTCCTAACTTACTTCTTATAACATTCGGAGATAACCTAGGTTTTAACTAAAATATACTATACTCCAGTTATAGTTATCATTAAGTTTAAAGGTCAAACCCAAAATAAGTGCGTAAGCTACAGTATATAAACTGATACATTGCCGTTCGGGAGATCAGTGTGCGCCCCCTAGCAGCACTGAACACGACCCCTGCGATAATCTGGAACTATGAAGCTGTTAGTATTGACAGCGATAATCGGTGAGTTTACCTTTTTTTGGAGTTAATGATAAGTGTCCTAAAGAACAACTCGAACTCACAAAGGGTTCCGCACAAGAAACGTGGGGGACGACTACTTTTCATTTTTAACTTTGTTTTATTTTTATTATTTGTTGTTATAGCAGCCATAATCGTGCTGAATATTTCATGTGTCTACTCACTCCGTTCAAAAGATACTGTCCTATCCTAGACGGACGGACAGCGGTGTCTTAGTAATAGGCTCCCGGCAGCACCCTTAGGATACGGAACCTTAAAAAGGTGTACACACGGCGGCACATGAAGCTATACTTTTCCAGTATAACTTGGCCTCGCTTTGTATAGAGTTCCTATACAATGAGAGATCCGCATAAACTGGTTTTGTATAGCATGATTAGCCCTCGTGCGTTCAATTATTAAATTAAGCGTGATTCAAATAGTAAACCTACTGCTAATTTGTTAAGATCACAAATCAAAGTTTAGATTGTAAGAGGACGATGAAAAAAGTATTTAAGCCAAAGGGGCCTCATCAATACTGAAAATACAATGTGCATCTGGATACTTGAGAAACGAAATAAGACTTAAAGGGGAATTAGTTAAAAATAGTAAAAACTAAAGCAACGGGACTTAATAAATTGAGGGACTAGATATAACGCCATAAATTTGTTATGTTATATTCTACATTTTTGGGAATTTCTTAAAATGTTTAAGAAAATCTTTACTAAACTCTTAAATAAAAATGATTAACTCAGAGATATTACTTTTTGAGATTTAGGCTATGCACTTTACGCACGCGTCTGGATTGAGAGCCCAAGATAATTGATCTTAACAGTTTTAATTCACGTTTAAGAAATTCATGGCCCTTTGCTTTTAGTTTTTACTATTTTTAACTAATTTCCTCGTTTCTCAAGAGTTTAAAAAATGGACCCTCAATCCAGCTGCACATACTACTAGAGCGCTTACAGGGTACAATAAACATATTTAATTTTTATATAACATCTGTACAGTGGTAAATATTTAACAAAATCGCTGTGAATGATTCATACAAATATATATCTACTTATTTTCCCTACAATTTCGGCAAAGAGCTTGTATAGCTGCTTCGAATTTTTTCTTTTCGATCAAACCTCAAAAATTAACGTTCATTGATGTTTTCTGTCTGATTTTTAATATAAATGTGTACATGTTTGATAGCCAACATTTTTGTTATACCTACGTCAGAATTTTAGACGGTGACCATTATAATGTAATCAACTGATAAAACCCTCTTTCAGCCGCCGTCGCATCGAGCCCGCTCACCGAGAGCAAGAAATGGCCGTGGCAAGTTGGCAAGGAATACCTTTATAACGTGGACTCTTATACTTGGGCCAAATTTGAGGAAAGTGACAGCAACGGCAATGCCTTCAAAGCTCAATTCATTATCCGCGTTTTAGAACCAGGCCGTCTGGTGGCTAAGATAGAGAATCCTCTGTATGCGCAAGTTCTGGGTGAGCTTTCGTTAGAAAACGGCGCACCTCCTGGTCTGAACTATAACGTAGTCAAGGATTTAGACCATCCTTTCGAAATTCTCGTCGATGGAGGTCGTGTCGTCTCCCTGAAGATTCCAACATCACTTTCCACGTCTTACGAGAACTTACTTAAAGGTCTTGTCGGCACTCTACAAGTAGATTTATCTTCTTTCAAACATGTCCACAGTTTCCCGAACAGCTATGATCAGGAAACTTTCCAAGGTTTATTTAAGAAGATAGAGACTGACGTCACAGGTGAATGCGAGACTCTTTACTCAGTTTCACCGCTTTCTTCTGAGTGGCGCCGTGAACTGCCCGAGTTTGCTGAAGATCCCGTCGAGATCACTAAGAGCAAGAATTACGGTTCTTGTGTAAAGAATGTTGGTTTCAACTTCGGTATACCAGAAGGCGCTGTATGGAAGGGACTCGCTTACAATAGCGACGAAAAACAGCTCATCAAGCATACTTCTGAATCTCGTATGTTTGTTGGCAAGCAAGGTACAATCTACAAAGCGGAAACACTTAGTTCTGTTTTCGCCAATCCTCTTCTCTTCGGTAAACAGAAGGCTGAAGTCTACAGTTATGTCAACTTCTACCTTTCGTCTGTCCAGCCGGAAAGTAGCAACGACTGGAAAAAGTCTGTTGAGTTTCGTACGGTTGAATCGCTTCTGTTTACATTTAACGAGACAGCTTTCATAAAGGGCGATGAAAACATTGCCGATGCCCAGAAATTGCTTCAGGAAATGACACCTTTACTTCAAGACGCAAGTAACCTGCATAAGTCTGATTTTCTTTCGAAATTTAACATTCTTACTCGCTCCATTATGTTAATGAATTCGGAGCAACTAACTCAATTGACTAGTAGCATTGAAGTCGCTAAGTCATCGAAGAACGTTGCAAAGAGTAACATGTGGATAATTTACCGTGACGCTGTTGCCCAAGCAGGCTCAATCCCCGCCTTCAAAGAAATCAAGAACTGGATCTTGACCAAGAAGATTGAAGGTGAAGAAGCTGGTGAAGTTATCAGTTCCATGGCCAGCATTCTCCGGATCCCTAATAATGAAATTATTAATGAGTTTTTCGACTTCGTTATGAGCCCCGAAGTTCTGGAGCAAAAGGGCCTCAACACAACCGCTCTTTTGGCTGTTACTAAATTCATCTCGCTCCGTGACGAAACAATTTTAGTAGAAGAAAAAATTATGCCCCGTCTGTATTTAGAACTTAGAAAAGCCATCGAAAAAGATGATAAAAACAAGGCTCAGGTTTATGTAAGAGTTCTTGGCAACTTAGCAGACCCAAATATCCTGAAAGTCTTCGCTCCTTATCTAGAGGGTAAGATTCCAGTCTCCAAGTACCTCCGCATCCAAATGGTTCTCAGTCTTAAAACTTTGGCCAACACGAAAAATGAGTACGTCCGTGCTGTGCTATTCAGCCTCTTAAAGAACACCGCTGAGCCTTACGAAGTTAGGGTAGCCGCTGCCCTAAACATTTTCTTGGCGTACCCAACTCATGAAATGCTGCAAATAATGGCTCACATGACAAACGAAGACCCTAGCACGCAAGTTCGCGCGGTACTGACAAACAGTATTACGTTCGCCGCTGGACTGAAGGATCCACGTTTTGCACAGCTGTAAGTATCTTATATCTGCGTTCTTTATGGAGTGTATTTAAAAAATAATTGGTGACATAATTTAGCCAAACAGGTATCTGGCATGCCAAAAAGCCAGGCTAGCTAAAGTTCTGCGCAAATATATTTAAAAAAAATGACACAAAAGTTCGATTCATTCGATTAATGCGCTATCACCGGAAACATTCGCTTCATCATCATCATCATCATTTCAGCCGAAAGACGTCCAATGCTGGACATAGGCCTCCCCCAAGTGTCGCCACATTGACCGGTCCCGTGCGCCTCGCATCCATCAACATTCGCTTGTTATGTGACAATCCAAGATTTTGTACATAAACTAGTGAATCTGAGCTGTTAAATTACAAGCAAATGCTCCCGTTGAGGAAGCGCCTTTACATGTCAAGATTTCATATAAATTATTTAATTTCGCGTTACCAGAGGTTTTACAGGACAAGACCAAGTCTACTGTTTTATTATTTACTCAAAATGAGTTGGAAAATGACCAGAACAGAATTAAATCTTTTCGAACCTCAAATGTAACTAAAATGGACAACTATGATAGGCAAAAACTATCTCAGAAACTTGATGGGAAATGTCCCATGACAGTTTAGTACTAGACTTAACGAGACTTTAACTTATTCGTAAAGTCTAGTAATTTCATTCAAACACACTATCTTTTTATTTCAGAGCCAAGGCGGCCAAATCTGTCCTGTACTTGGTTTCCAAAGAAAAATTCGGATACCGCTACTCAACTGACAGTTTGATTGACAACTACACGAGTGATGAAGAACTCGCGCACTTCAGCGAATTTTCATTTATCGGTAGCGAGAACAATCTTCTACCAGTGTACCAAAGGGGAGCTCTGAGGTTCAGAAGCAATGGATTGAGTGAGGAAGATTGGGTAAGTTTATATTTATTTACTTACATCATCATCAGTAAGCGGAAATGATAAAAAGCATGCTAATACAATACAAACTCATGTAAATACAATTTAATATGTCTTATTTCAGTTCACTCTATCCGTATCTGACATGCAGCACTTTACGAATTATCTCACGGGGATGCGCTACATGATGCATCCACCCGGCAAAAGAGAAGACGATTTCCAATTCTCGGCCAAAAAGATTGCTGAAATACTAAACATCGAGCCAAAACATAGCTGTCATCTTGAAGGCTCCTTCTTCCTAAATAACTGGAATCAGCAGTCGCTTCTAACTTTCACCGAAGAGGACATAAACTCTAAAATAAATGACTTGGAACAGTTTCTACGTGGAGATAGTTACAAGTACATCAAGGTACTGAACCAAAAACAAGTCTTTATCACATTCCCTCTCGTTATGGGCATGCTTTTCACGTTTGATTACAGCGAACCAACCGCTATTATCATTCAAAGCCAACCTGAAGCCAAAATCGGTGATGATGGTATGGTTGTGTCAACAAAGAACGACATGAAAGTTACATATGCAAGAAACTTAGACGGTGGTGTCGGGTTTTGGGATACACTTGGTGACGTGTATGCTGGCAGTGGCGTAATAAACAAACTCCAATTTTACATTCCTGCCAAACATAACGTGACATCGAAAACTGGAGAACATAAATTAAGCTTTGAATTTCCCGAGCAAAATGAAAACATTATCCACATGAGTGTCTGGCCCTACACTACTCTACAAAAGACTGGTTCCTTGTTGACCACTTTAGAGAACCCATTGACCAAGTTAATCAAACGCCCAGATAAAGTTGTGGACGCTGAGTTCGAGATTGGTTGGGGATCAGTACTCAGATTCCAAGGATACTCCTACTCCTCTGACTACAAGAAATTCAGTCTGTTTGGTGCTGATCTCTTGACGAACGTTCATAACTTGCTGTACCAGAAGGATGTTGCACTGACAGAGTTCAACTTGCAGTATCTTGCTAAAGAGTCCCAACACAAGGAAGTCACTTATACTTTATTTTACGGTAAGTTATTAATAACATAGATATTCATAGTAGCCTGAAGCTTAAGTTAAATGTAGTTTTTATTATAACACAAAAATTATGCAGGGTGTTTATTTTAAAATCAGTATTATTTTTCATTATTTATGTTTGATTCCTTGAACACACATGTTTGTTGCTTACAGACACAGTCTACAAACTGGATGAATCAGAAGAAGGCAGTGATGAAATGGAACCAGCAGCGACCATGAGTGATGTCACTCCGAATAGTAAAGCTCGCCGCGAAGAAATTGTCAAACGCGTCCAAACAGGCATGCAATCACCTAAAGTTCAACTCGTTGATATCAGCGCTGTTTTTGATGGAAAAAAGAAAGTAGAATACGTGTTCACTGGTGCTTTTGCCAACAGTTTCGTAGATCTCAAGTCTCAAGCTGCTTTGTTCTTCAAAGGTGATGAACAAGTTAATGCTGTATTCAAGATTACAAAACCTTTGACAGTGCCTCTAAACTTCCAAGAAGCTCTTAATCGTGACGTTAAGGTATTATACGAAGCCGATTTCAAATTTGGAAACAATGACAACGTCCATTTCCAAGGTTTTGGGGCGCGCAGCGAGACATATGATACAATCTTACGCAACGATCCTTTGGGAAAGCAGTGCCTTCAAGAAACTAGCAAGTACAACTTCTACCAGAAGGATTGCTATCAGATGATTATCAAGGCCCAGGCGCCTGACTATTTCCAGGGTAAAGTGACTTACAAACATCTCAGTGCTGCTTACGAAAAACAGATGTTACACAATTTTATTGATTTTTACAATATGTACAAACAATGGTTCAATTTTGAGGAACAAGAGAACTTGTCCAACATGAATGAAACTGGTGTTTTGAAAATACAAGCAAGAGCTGTCTACTACGACAACCTTGTAAATTATGAACTCACAACCAAATACGGATTATTCCGTGTACTGAATGCAGAGGGTTTCTCATACTACCCCTACGCTATGGCTATCTACGCACCCCTTACAAACTGGGAGCGTGTTCGTAACTGGTTCACAGACAACCAAAACTTGCGTGAGTTTCATTTTGACATTTTTCAATACTCATGAAAATCCACACCCATGCGCATTATTTTTACAAATTCTACATGTTCTTTATAGCTTTCTGTACTGTGGATGACAACAAGATCTCGACGTTCAGCGGCCGCAGCTATGATTACAGCCTGACCAGCCCCTGGCACGTAGTTATGGTTGACAAGGCCGAGCCTTACGGCAACGACCTGGTCATCCTCATGAGACGGCCCAGCGACCACCAGGCGGAAGTCTACGTTTCATACTAGTGAGTTTTTAATCGAATTAAATACATAAATTTTTCTAATATTTAGCGAAAATATTATCTTGTGGTATAAGATTAACATTTGTTTTAAATAGCATAGGTTATGATTCATGAGACTTTAGCATAGCTGGCGAAATTAATACACATACCTCCACTTCGGCTTAGCCATGGAATATAATCCGCGGATAATGTTTTATGTTCAAATAATCATAGGGATTTTAATTTGTTTCTTTCTAGTTCTCAAACGGGAAAATCCTTTGAGATGGTGCTCACCCCGAAAACAATCGAAGTTATTACTAACATCACGAAAGTTTCCGAAAACGGCCTTGCTACATACTTCGATGAGGTTTCGGAAGCGCCTCTCTTGCAGTACTACACCATTGCTCCTGACACGGAATTCTACAGCATCAACGACGGAGCTATTCGTTTCATGTTTGATACTCACAGGCTTGTTATCTTTACCGATGAACACCGTAGCTCTACAACAGGTATCTGTGGAAAGAGCACAACTCAGATCAACGACGACTACATGACTCCTTATGGCCTGGTTGACTTTCATGAGCATTACGGAGCGTCCTTCTCATTGGAGTCACAGGATAGTGAATACAGCGACGCTAAGACCGCAGAGCTGAAGAAGGAAGCCAAACTGAAGGCGTACCAGCCTGTCACCAAGTACACCAATATCCTCCGGTCTGATGCTGAATGGAGCAAGGCTGAGAATGAGTCTATTAAAGGAATGTAATTTCATCATATGAAAATTACGGACGTATGATGAATTACTGATATAATTGTGTTGCATATTGTTCGTATTGAATATCACATCATCATCATGTCTCTACCTTTATACCAATTTATTTGGGATCGGCGCAATATGACTTCTTCTTCCATACTTCTCTAATAGTTGTCATTTCATGAGTCACTTGTTTGCTATATTATATTTGAATTGAATATTACAACTATGTAAATATGAAAACAGATATTTGTATTTATATTAAACGACGTAAGTATTACTAAGGGTATGTGAGACGCAACAACGATAATTAATGTTATTGAATTATATGTTGAAGAAGTATGTATCTTTAATTGAAATATAATTAAAATCGAAACTTTATTGAGTGTTTAAATGAACCTGTTTTTCTGCTGATATGGGAAAAAAAACATTATTTTTGTAGGGCCTAGGACAAAGAGAAATTAAGTGGAAGATATGGTGGCGACTAATAATAATAGATAAAGGGCACAATCCGCTATTCCCGCATTCCTACTCGTCAGAGGTAGACCGATCAAAAATCATCATCATCTGCCTAGCCTTTTTCTCAACTATGTTTGGGTCGCCGTCTAGTCAAACCGGAGGCAGCTGAATACCAATATTTTACATAGAGCGACTGCCTATCTGTCTTTTACAACCCAGTTGGTTCTGGGTAATCCAATACCTCTTGGTAAAACTGGTTGTCAGACTTTCAGGCCACTGTAACGACTGTCAAAGATCTACAAATGTCAGCCGGAGCCAACGGCTTAACGCTTAACGTGCTTTCTGAGGCACGGTGGGATCTTGGTACGTAATGGGTGGTCACCCATCCACAGACTAAACTAGGCAAGCGCGGCTTAACCTGAAGATTGATCTGAGAGGCTGTTATTATTTAGCCACGAGCTCCTATAATCAAACAATTATATTAAATCTAAGGGCCAAGACAAGGTGACATTCTATCTGTCATAACGATTACAAAAATGTCTAAATATATGGAATTGACATAATATACAGAAAATGTAACATGGCAATCTTGCGGTACGTCGTCGTTGTAAAAATACTATACATTTTGATAAGCTGTTGCCATTGGTCCAGATTCTACTTTAAAAAAAAGCCATTTGCTTGCTGCTGAGATGAGAATTCTCCGATAGAAAATGTGTCTCGCGAATTGATGGAATTTTAAAAAGAAGTCTGAAAGTGGTGATCGAAAAGTTTAGTTGACCACATGTCAACATGTGATAGTTGCATGTCGTATGGGCAGTTGGACATGCAGTGCGGAGGAATGATGAAAGTTTCGTAAAGTATAAATGTAGATGGCTATTATAGTAGGGGAAGAGTTAAGATAGAGAATATAAAAAAATAATTTTAGAATGATGTGTAAATTGAATTCACTCGAAGAAATATGACGAACTTGTTTATGATCAAACTTATACTGTCACTTACGGGATATCTTCCGTGATTGTTCATTATTTTGAACTCCCGAACCAAGCCGATGAACGATCACGGAAGATATCCCGTAAGTGACAGTATACATTTAGTTGTTAACCGTGAAAGCTTAAAACAACACTGTTTTAAGCTTGCTGTATTAACAAACACTTGTTAATGATCACTATCTACAAACATCAAAACTGTTTAATACATTACAATACTTATTTTAACAATATTTTTAATAATGAGGTACGGTTTTGTTATATGCCTTTTTCTATACTATGACTAACAGAATAGATCAACAACTATGATAAGCCCTGTGTAAGATCTAACAGCAACTGAGGGTTCAAAACAAGAACCAAACTCAAGGCAGTAAACAACATGGTAGCATTTACGCAAGTTAGAGGCAACGACTTATAAAATGCTGACAAACTGGACTTTATCACCACATGTGCAACGAACGGCAATCAACAAACTGGCAAATACAATGTAAGGGTTGATACACACTTGTACGGACCGATTCAGCAGTATTTGTTGAGCAAGGAAGCCGACTCGAAGCAATTCATCATCTACCTAGCCTTTTCCCAACTATGTTAGGGTTGGCTTCTTGTCTAACCGGATGCAGCTGAATACCAGTATTTACATGGAGCTACTACCTATCTGACCTCCACAACTCAGTTAATACAATACCCCTTGGTAAGAGTGGTTGTCAAACTTTCGGATCATTGACTACCTCTGAACTGTCAAAGATCTACAAATGACAGCCGGGACCAACGGTTTAACGTGATTTCCAAGGCACGCAGGGAACTCGGTAGGTAATGGATAGTCAGTTGGTTACCTAGGCAAGGATCCACTAGCTCCTGTTGAAGCGATCTACACAAATATTTGGCTTTCATTCTGTTCGTTCGGTTCGGCAAAGTTCGTCAAGCATCGCGCGTCGTTTCATCGCTGAAACATGTTCGGGTTAGCAAATCAGTGGGATTTTCCCAGATGTATATCTACAATTGTAAATACAGGGTGGAATTTTGAGATGTTAAGGGAGATATGTTAGCCGCGCGGTGTAGCTTAAGAAAAACGAAGAGTTATTTTTTGCGAAATTTCAGTTTGCATTCACAGATTTTGGAAAAAGTGTACAGTCAGCAAGGTAATGGCAATGGTAATCTACACAAAAACAAAATTTTTGATGCCAGTTGATCCTGTTTCTAGGATCAAAAAACTTTGTGGGTTCAACTGAGATTTGAGCACTAGAAAATGAGACCACAAGTCCCCAACTGACTATTTATCGAGTCGATTCTTAAACGTGTGTAACAGCCCTTATGAAGCCTTAGAACAGAAGACCATTAACACGTGTAAAAGTGACGATGTTATAGATTACTACAATATTACAAAAATGACGCTCTCCATGCGTTTGAGATAGGCTTCGGAAATACGCGTGGACATGTAGAGAAAACATTGCAGTATGTAATCCTATGTAATTGCCTGCCATTTACTTCCTCAAGTTTACAGGATGTAAACGGACCATTCACGAAGCCGTCAACCAAGCATTTTGTACATCAAACTAAGTAACTTTACGCAAAAAAATATTGCTCAACGGACTCAATGTAACGCACTCAAAACATTGTGCTGATGGATGGATTGAATAGTACGGAGGTCGTGGAGGTGTTTTATGTAAAAATCTTACATTAAAAACATGTACTTTAAAAAAAAAAACTTGTGAAAAAGTCGGAACTTTGACCCCCAATATCTCCGTAACTGGAAGGTTCCGTAAGGTAAGGTCTATAACAAAAAAAAATATAGCAATGACGGGGAGAACAAGTGCCTTTCGGCTTCGACCCTTTAAAGATAACTTGTATCAGAAATATGATATTTAAGTATGAGATATAGACCTACAAATATTTTTTACTGTAACTTTGAGACAGGCTTATGTGAAGAACGTTGATGCTTATAAAGCTTAATCAGCCTTAGTATAATGTTCACATTACTGACACAAACTCGTACTGTGGCCTCGCCTCATCTCTGTGGGACGCAGTCGATCATCTTCACACGCAGGCTCAGTGTGGTGGTGGACGTACCACGTCTTCGATTTTTTGGTTTTAAAACATGACACGCTCACGCTGTTTTATGAACAGCGATGGCTCATGTTTCAAAATAAACTTATAAAACGTCTACACGGTTCGGGTTGGTCGTTTCCTATGGAGAAGAACCGGCAAGAAACTCCATGGTTACACTTTAGATTGAAATAAATTAGACCAAATAAGCGACAATCAACATCAACTCGTAGTCTACTGCTGCCTTTGAAATCGATGATTTGAGAATCATTACGTACAAACCAGAAATACAGACAAACATATTTCATACGTATGTTATGATGATCAGATGGCTTCATTGAGTACTACCCGTGTTTCAGTTCATTACCCTTCTGATATAAACTAGCAACATTGTCTCACAGAGTAATTCACTTTCTTAATCAACTTTTCCTGTTTACTTGCCATTTTAACCTTATAGTATTTATATGGAAAGTTGATTTTATGTATGCATGTTAATAACCAAGATGAAAACGATTTGAGGTACATTATGAGAGGCTTTCAGAAGAAATGTCATAGGAATAAATTATGATTGCAATGAAATGCCAAAATAACCTTTCTTAATGCATGGATTACTATATCGTTCGCTTTGCCCCGAGCCCCGACTATTGCAAAAAAAAAATCCCCAGGAGTGGGAACGCTCTTTAGTTTATGTCCGAAGTGCCTTTGTAAATTAAAACGCAATCAAAGGCGTTTGTGTAACACGTGTCTTTCCTTTCCTTCACATGCTGATCTTTGTAACCTGGATGTCCTAGTTCAACGCTCAAGACCACATTGATGTAAAGTTTCAAAAATAAACGCTTCACTTTTATAGACTATACAACATTAGTTTTAATATATGCGAAACCTGATACACTTGTCTAGTATTTTTATGTAAAGAATCTATGTACAAAATTTCAAAACTGTATCATGAAAAATCACAAAGTTATAAGCTTGTTCTGTTACCTAATTGTCCGCGCAAAAACGCGGTCACCACGCAGCGCGCGCCTCCAGCGTCGTCTTGAGCTCATTGATAAAAATAATTTGGCAGTAGGTACCTAAATTATTGCGATAGGTACTCAAAGTCCCTCGGTATCCAACTTTTAACTTTTTTTAATATTTTTGGGAAAAAATATAACATGGCTTAAAAAATATAGGAATCGATTCAGTTACTTATTCTGAACAAACTATATTCAGGTTTCGCATATACTAAAAATAATGTTGTACAAAAGGCAGAGAGGGGAGGACACCCTAGAAGAACATACTTACTGGTAAGATTCTTCAGAAAGGTCATGTGCGTAGTACTCGCAACTGGCGTGCGAGTATGACTAGATGTATGAAAGTGGACGAGGCAAAAGGGTTTCTAAATTTGGTGGTTTCTGCCTGTCCACAAACTTAATACCTCGATAATTCAATTTACATGAACTTACTAGAATTTCCGAAGATGTAGATGCTGCAGTCATTTGTATACAGGTTTACAGTTTCACTAGTTTTTCTTCCTGTAAAGGAGATGTAACATGTAAGTATTGAGACACCCATTTTACAATTTTGTAGAACTGTTAGAAGCCCGGTATGGGGCACCCCATACCAGACTTCTAACAGCTATAATTCTTCTTTAAATCAAATCAAATCATTTATTCGCATAGAATGTAGGTATTGTATAACAAAGTTGTTATTAAATATAGTGAGCCGGGTACATTCTGCCTGAGTCAGCAACAACTTTTTCAGACCAAGAAGAATTATAGAAAGATTAAAAAAACAATTCAATGGGCTTTGACTGGCAGCAATTGCTTTCTAAGTTTGGTATATCTACAGCAACTTCCAACAGAATAGACTTATTAAACTTTTCGGTAACATTATGAAAGCTTTGAGTATGAATGTGGATGGCTATAAGAGTAGAGGAAGACCAAAGAAACGATGGATAGACTGTGTGAAGGATGATACGGCTAGCAAGGAGGACGCTGAGATGACTAGTAATTGAGAAGTATGGAAGAAGACATGCTGCGCCGACCCCAAATAAATTGGTATGATGGCAGGAGAATGATGATGATATTTTAATTAATAACATACATTTTTGACTTTACCATCACCGTACTCGTTCTCGTAATCGCTAAAATAAATTGGGAAATAATAAAGTTTTTAAAATGAATTACCTACCGAAAAATTAATACAAAATTAACCGACAGAAAATGTTGTATTTAACAAAAAAAACATGAGCTTAATCAAATATTAATTATACGAAAAAAAAGAAAAAAAAAATCCGAAAAAAATACTAAGTTTTGCGAAAAAAATACTAAGTTTTCGACTTAAGGCACCCCGACTTTAGGTTAGGTTAGGTTACTTTAAACCCTGCAGACAGAAGTAGGAGCCCCGCGTGGCGGGGCTACGTCGACTACGCCTAATTACAACATTTTGATATTTATCTTGACGTTGATTTTATACCTGTTTTATTTATTTTAAGATTAATACGCAATTTAATCTGGTGAAAAAATATTACGTCACCAAATACTGTATTGATTTTCGGAATTTAAAGTATTTTATTCAGTCGTTTCTTTGTCGCAAGATTAGTGTTTTAAGCAGTAAATTTAATTATTTTGAGTATGCCCATTTGTTTTTTTTTCGGAGTTTTTATTACTAGCCAAATAAATTTGTCTAGGTCACCAGCGGGGCAATCCCATAACACAAACAATTTTAACATCACGACAATTCAACAAAGATTCATTGCCTTATTTATGTTGTCGAGTACACGAATTTATCATACATATGAAGCAATAGCAATAACTGCCTTGTCGGTCTAGTGGTAGTAATCGCGACTGCTGAGCATGAGGCCCTGGGTTTGATTCTAGAATCGGGCCAATTGTTATTGGGTTTTTCAGGAATTTCGCAGAAGCAGCTACGGAGTCAGGATTTGTGCCCGGTTGGTGGCAATAGACTCAACCCTTATTACATGGGGCTTAAACATAACTGGCGAAATGTGGGTGTACTATTAGGTGCACCTCTGCCTAACCCTTCGGGGATTACCTACAGGCGCGATGTTATGTTATATGTATGTTATGAAGCAAAGTTAAGAATTTCCTCTATAATGCTTCTGATTGTGATAGAAAGTGTGTTATGGAATTGAGACTACCTAGCTAGCCTATCTAGATTACCTAAGATTGTTAATGTTAGAAAAGGCAAGGGAAATATACCCTGCCTTCTAACATTATTTATTTATTTAAACTTCATGTACAATAGTGGTACATAGGCGCGTCAAAACAAAACAAAAACACAAAAAAAAAACACAAAAAATATTTTATTTTTTTATTAATCCAATCATATCTCTAAAACTTAGTCAATTAGTTTAAACTTCACATCTTTTCTCAGCCGGAACCTAATGCAAGGCCTAGTCTAGCATCTAAGCAGATAAACAAAATAATCTAGTTAATCAATTTTCAACAAATAGATCAACATTGTAACTATCGATCTGTAGGTTCAGGGGTCGGTCTTGAACCTCTTCCACGTGTTTGAATCTAGTATATAATGTCAGGGATCTGGTCGAAACATCAGAAGTACACTTCTCCAGTAACCATCTAGACCTTAGATATGAAGTTGTTGGTATTGGCGGCGTTTATTGGTGAGTTTTTTAAGTTTTTATTTGTTCTAAGTAAGAAGCTCGTGGCTAAATAATAACAGCAGCAAGGGTCGATCTTTACGTTAAGCCGTTCTTACCTAGGTTGGTCTGTGGACGGGTGACCGCCCATTACATACCGAGTTTCATCCGTGCCTCGGAAAGCACGTTATGCCGTTGTTCCCGGCTGTCATCTGTAGATCTTTGACAGTCGTTACAGGTAGTCAGTGGCCCAAAAAGTCTGAGAACCATTCTTACCAAGGGGTATCGTATTACCCAGTACTAACTGGGTTGTGGAGGTCAGATAGGCAGTCGCTCCATCTAAAATACTGGTATTCAGCTGCATCCGGTTAGACTGGAAGCCGACCCCAATATAGTTGGGAAAAGGGTAGGCAGATGATTTGTTCAAAAAAAGTTAAGTGTGTTTAAAAAATATTCAGTTCAATTTTTACTGTTTTTCAATCATTTGTTAATTTCCAAAATTGGACGCAATAATATTTTTGTATACTGTCATTGGGGTTATAAAGATGCAATTTTGCTTTTTTGTATCTACTGAATCCAAATTATAATAATAATTTCTCTTCTTACAGTTCTATAAAATCTTGTGTTGATGCAGCATTCACAACAAACATGTCCTAACTCCATTTTTATCTTGCAGCCGTCGTCTCCTCAGGGATACCGAGCGAACAGCATTGGGATAACCAATGGCCGTGGCAAACTGGCAAACTATACCGCTATGACGTCAACACGCACACCCTGGCCCGTCTTCAGGAAGGCGCCAGCTCCGGCAACGCATTAAAGGGCCAGTTCATCATTCGCGGCAAGGCCCCAGGGGTCCTCCAGGCTAAGTTGGAAAACCCGCAACATGCTCAGTTCCACCAGCAGCTGCCCAACAACAAGGCCATACCTTCGGACCTCAAGTACGAAACCGTACAAAACCTGGATAAACCTTTAGAAATCTCCGTTGAAGGTGGTCGCGTTCTCGGCCTGAGTCTGCCATCCACGTTATCGCTTTCACACGAAAACTTGTTAAAGGGTCTAATCAGCACACTTCAAGTAGACTTATCTGCTTACCAACATGTGCACAACCTCGAAGATAGCTACGACAAGGAACGCCAGCAGGGTCTCTTCAAAAAGATGGAGGCTGACGTCACTGGCGACTGCGAAACTTTGTACGCCGTCTCCCCTGTGAACGCTGAATGGCGTCGAGAGCTGCCGCTGTTTGCTTCAGAAGAGGACCCCGTGGAAATCACCAAGAGCAAGGACTACGGACACTGCAACCACCGCGTCGCTTACCACTTCGGAGTACCTAAAGGCGCTGAATGGACAGGAACAGCTCACAGCAATGAGGAAAAACAGTTTATATCGCACACTGCCGTTTCCCGCATCCTTGCCGGTAAGCAGGGTCCCATCTACAAGGCTGAAACAACTAGCACGGTTAATGTGCACCCCCATGTATACGGTAAGCAGAAAGCGCTGGTTCACAGTTACGTACGCTTGATCTTAGTGTCAGTTGAACAAGACAGTGCTGTCGAATGGCAAAAACCTGAGGAAAACCGTGAAATCAAGACCCTTTTGTACACTTTGAGCAGAAAACAAATACGTATCCACGACCAGTCTTCCGAGTCACATGAGTCTTCTGAATCCCATGAGCACATGGACGTGCGGTTGAAACAACTGAAAAGCAGAGTGAGCCGTTCAGCCTATCAGCAACAGATGAAGTACAGCAAGGACTGGAGTTCCTCAAGTTCCAGTGACTCTTCATCGGCTTACATCAACGATGAAGTTCCCAGTATGAATGAACCCGCCTATGCTGCTCTGTACATGTGTGACGAACCACATGGAGATAAAAAACAAAACACTATAAACGTCCAGAAACTGCTCCAGGATATCGCTCAGCAACTGCAGAATCCCAACAACATGCCTAAAGCTGACTTTCTTTCCAAGTTTAACATTCTTGTTCGCATTATTGCTTCCATGAGCAGCGTTCAGCTCACCCAAACCAGCCATGGCATTGAAGTCGGCAGGACTTCAAACAACAACGTCAAAGCTGATATGTGGATGATCTACCGTGATGCTGTCGTACAAGCTGGCACGCCATCGGCCTTTTTCCAAATTAAGACTTGGATTCTCAGCAAGAAACTCCAAGGCGAGGAAGCAGCTCAGGTGATGTCTTCTCTTGCTAAAACACTTCGTTACCCTTCCAAGGAACTTATGATAGCATTCTTCGAGCTCGCTTTGAGCCCTGAGGTGCAACAGCAGGAACGTCTTAACACAACTGCTTTAATTGCTGCAACGCGATTCATTCACATGGGTCATGTTAACAACGAAACTGCGCACAACTACTATCCGACACACATGTATGGCCGTCTCGCCCGCAAAAACGACCGATTTGTGCTGGAAAGAATCCTTCCACGTCTATCTGAGCTGTTGAAACAGGCTATTGAGGCTAAAGAATGGAGCAGGGCCCAGGTACATATTAAGGCCATCGGCAATTTAGGACACCCTGAGATCTTACAAGTATTTTCTCCCTACCTGGAAGGTCGTACTCAAGTGTCTACGCACCTACGCGTTCAAATGGTTGTACAGCTTCGCTCTCTAGTGGACCAGAAGGATATATCTACACGTGCTGTTCTCTTCAGCATTTTGAAAAACACCGCCGAGCCCTACGAAGTGAGAGTTGCTGCTATCTTAAACATATTCATGGCTCAACCAACTGCCGAGATGATGCAAGTCATGGCCCAGATGACCAACGATGACGCCAGCATCCAGGTTCGTGCTGCTCTCCAGAGTGGCATCCTTACTGCTGCCAGTTTGAAGGATCCTCGTTTCTGGCACCTGTAAGTGATTCAAATTTTATAAATACCACCTAAGGGCAGAGGTTAATCTGCAAAACAGAAATATTAATATACTCAAATTTCAGGTCAAGGACAGCTCAAGCTGTTAAGCATATCGTAAAGCCCGGTAACTTTGGTAAACGCTACTCTAAGAAAAACTTCAAGGACAGCTATGTAAGTGACGAACAGGAACACTTGCAAGTATCATCTTACATTGGTGGCGATAGCAGTGCTATGCCTAAGTACCAGAAACATACGTGGAACAAAAAAGTCGGCGAATGGGAAAACACAGTAAGTTGCTCCTTAAATCATTTTAACAGTTTTACATTATTTACTTTTATATTAACTAGCATTTACTGAACTATTTTTCGTTTACAGATTGGTGCTTCAGTCTCCGATGCTCAGGAAATAGTTGATTTAATCAAGGCAATGCTGTATGAACCCATCAAGTGTGATGCTACCCACAAGTACACCGCCCAAAGGATTTCTGAAATGCTTAACATCAAGCGCCAGCCCCAGGAACCAGTCGAGGGTTCTTTCTTCTACGCAATCTCCAACCAGGAGAGGTTCTTGAGTTTCGACGAAAGTGACCTGACTAGACTGGTACAGGACATCATGCAGTACGTGAAGGAAGTCCAGCAAGGTGTTGAGAAACACTACACTAAAGTATTCACCTCAAACCAGATGTCTGTCATGTTCCCCATAGCCTCTGGGATGCCGTTCATCTACAAATACAAGGAGCCTTTCGTTATTCACGTTCAGAGCAAAGCTAAGGGCACAATCAAACGTGACTCCAAGAACCGCAAAGACGTGTTCGCACTCTTGGAAACGGAACTCCTACTTACGGCTGCCAGAAACTTTGATGGAAACGTTGGTTTCATGGACACCCTTAGCGAACAGCTTGCTAGTGCTGGAGTCATCAAGAAGTGGCAGGTCAACGTACCCGTCAAGCTAAACATTCAGATGCAATCTGGAGTAGCTAAAATGAAGGTGGAACCACTGCGCCCTGACCAAGACTACACCATCGCTCACTACAGCGTATGGCCATACTCTGCTAACCAGAAGAAGGATACTTTAATGCCCTACTCTCAGGATCCTACTACCAAGGTAGTAGAACGCCAAAGGAAAGTACAATCCACTGATGTGAAATACGGCCAGCAAATTGGAACCATTTTCCAACTGCAAGGATACTCCTACTCTGCTGACTACAAGAACGCCGGCAATCTGCTTCACTCCCTATCCAATATGGTTGACTTATTGGATGTCAGAGACATCGCTTTGACCCACTACAACTTGAGACACCTTGGAAAGCAGTCGCAGAACAAGGCTGTCACTTTAACTGCTGCTTATGGTATGTTTCAATTTAAATGTGTAAATAACCTGTTATTGTTATAATTATATTTTCTGGTTACTGATTTTTTAAATATTTTTACAGACCAATTAATCAACCATAAACAAAGCGGTGAACTCGGTCATGCTGACAACTGGCACGACGTTACGTGCAACAGCGGAGGCCGTCGTGAGGAGATGGTCAAGCGTGTTTCATCCGGAATCAAAAGCGCAAAAGCCCAAGTGGTCGACGTCAGCGCCAAATTCGAGGGATCCCTGAAACAGGAGTACGTGTTAACCGCTGCTATTGCCAACAGCCCTGTCGACCAGAAAATCCAAGCTATTCTATTAGCTGCACGAAACTCGGCCAAGCTGGGTAACGAACAGATCAACGCTGTCGTGAAGGTAACCAAACCCGAAATTTCGCCTCTGAACTTCTTGGATGCTTTGAAGAAGGACATGAAGTTGACTTACGAAGCCGACATCAAGATCGGTCAGAATGGAAACATTCACGTCCAGGGTAATACTGAACGCACCAAGAGATTCACCGAACAGCTGAAGAACCATCCTCTGGCTAAGTGGGTTCAGCAGGAGATTGTTAACGGCAACTTGTACCAAGCTTCTTCCCACAAGATGCTAATCAAGGCTCATGCCCCTGACAGCTTGAAGGCCTCAGTGACCTACAAGAACTTGAGCCCCATGTTGTTGAACTGGACTTCTCAAGCATCCAACATCCTGAAGCAACTGAGCTGCAACATTGAAGTGAACCCGATGAAGAGGGTTGCTGACGGCAAACTGCAGCTGGAGGTTGAGACTTCCTACGTCGACAACACCCTCCTTTTGGAGATTACCTCACCTTCCGGTGTGATTCGCATTGACAACGTGCAGATCCCCAAGTCCACGCCCTACCTGGTGTCAGTCTACTCGCCCTTCAGTCCTATTGAGCGCATCGTTAACCACGAGACGAGCAACCAGTACCAGCGTAAGTACCTACATTTCTTTTCAAAGTATAAGAATTGTTCATGAAATTATTAATTACAAATGCAAAGATTACTGTAGATAGAACGAAGAAACCTATTTCTTACTTGCAATGGTTCAAAAACTCGATTGAGCCAAACGTTAAATGCCTAGTTTGCCTGCTTATTAATTATATCCTTATCCCTACAGCTTTCTGTACCATCGACGGCAGCAAAGTGAAGACCTTCAGCAACTGGACCTATGACTACGAACTGTCCCGCTCCTGGCATGTGGTGATGCAAGAGGAAGCCAACTGGGCGCGCGGCAAGTGGGAGGAGCTGGTCATCCTCGCCAGAAGACCCAGCCAGAAGCAGCAGGAGATCTACATCTCTTACAAGTGAGGGTTGATTGTATTATTTTTCATCTGAAAATATAAATTGCAAACTTTGTTTTGATACCAAATCTCTCCTAGCTATCTAGCTAAATAGCAAAAAACATAACAACACGACTGTATTTCCCCAAAAAGTTAGGCAGAAGGGTAGGTTTCAATGCATACCTAGTACCTACACATACATATCCTTACAGGTAAACTTGATGTACACTAGTATGAATATTTTAATCTAGTTATAACTCAATATACTTAATAATGTTTTTATTTTGTTCAAGAACCGAAACCGGGAAGGACTTGGAAATCGAAATTCTGCCCACGCAGTCCAACAAGGCTAACGTGCACGTCAAGACCAACAGCAAGAAGGTCTCTGGAGGTGACCTGACCATCTACTGGGATGATGTTGATGGATCTCCGCTTCTGCAGCACTTCACCCAAGAGGGTGTTCTGATGATCGACCTCCGCGATGGAGGTCTCCGTGCCATGTACGATGGGCAGCGTCTGGTGCTTACCACCCAAAAGTACCGCACCACTACCAGGGGTATCTGCGGACAGAACAGCGGTGAGCCACGCAATGATTTCCAGACTCCTAATGGTCTAGTTGATAGGCCTGAGCACATTGGTGCCTCTTACGCCCTTGATGGCGACGGCTGCGACCCTAAGACCGAAGATCTGAAGAAGGAAGCTCAGCAAAAGGCGTACCAGCCAACCCCGAAATACACCGCCATTCTCCGCTCTGATGAAGAATGGAACAAAGCTGTCCAGCAGAAGCCCCAGAACTCGGAATCTCAGAACGTTTACAGGACTATGAGCTACGTGAAGAAGCATGGTCAGTGCCAGATGCAGGAGCAAGTGCAGTACTATGAGACCGATCGCGAGATCTGCATAACCACCATTCCTTTACCCGCCTGCCAGTCCCACTGCCACGGAGACCGCTACACGATCCAAGTTGCTCAGGTTATCTGCCATTTAAAGACCGACCTGCAGATCAGAAATTACAAAAACCTGATCCTAAATGGACAGAACCCCCTGGTTTCTGGTGTTCCTAAAATAGGTCAGTTCAAAGTACCCACATCGTGCAAGGCTTAAGAACTTTTCCATTTACCACCTATTATGTAGTTTAGTTTATTATTAAAAAATACACGGCATGAACTTGGACTACGAATAATATTTAATTTGATAATGTTATTAAACTATGTGTTCATATCAATTTTGGAAGTATATTATTTATGTATTCGAAATTCATTGTATATTTATATATTTATTTTAATGTTTGTAAAATATTTATTTTTATGTACAGACGGCAGCACATCGAAGCGACTACAATCTATCCAATTTCTTTAATAGATTTTCAACTTTATCTCTAAAGCATTAGGTTCAAGGTTGATTGGGCAAATTTGACAGTTTCGGGTAGCTTGATGTGCAGTCTGTACCTATTTGTATTTATGTAATGACTTTATTTTGTATTATTGTTGCAGTAGAATAGAATGTAAAGAGCAAATGATAAAAAACTAAAAAAAAATATTAAAATACAATGTATTTCTAAGATTTATGAATAATAAAAATCAAATAAAATTCCCATACTTTCATTTACACTAGCGCTACCTTTTGACAATACGACACACATTGCTTTCCACATAGTTCATTATTATTCCAACAGATGGCAGAAAGCGCTCTAAGCAAATTTGCACGCTTTTTTACCCGACTGCAAAGAAAGGTTAATATGTTATTCGCGCGTATCTTGTATGTTTGTTTGTTTTTTGTAAAAATCTTTACTAACTCGTAAGTATGTTCCAAATGACTGGATGGATTTCGACGATTAACGTATCATTAGATGGGCTGCGGGACTGTTGCACAAAGGTCAAAGAAGGAACATGGATGGGTTTTAGTCAGTAGAAGTCTGACACTCCCTTCCACTCCGCCCAGAGCGGAGGGGGTCATTTGATGATTCCCCATCCGAAAAATAAAATAAAAAGGGCTAAAGCCTCCTGCCTGTAACCACGCGGGCCTTTTAAACCTAGGTTTTTAAAAAAAAATAAACAATATGACGGTTTTTTGGCGCTAAATTGTAAGTCGTTGATTTCGTTTTTTCAACTTACTATACTGATACTGTCAACTGTGTTTTCATTTGTTGATGTGTACCACAACAATTATTAATGACAGCGTGCCGAGATGGGAATGTTTCGTGGGCATGATAAATAAATTCATGGGTGCCGAGATTGGAAGGTGCCGAGCGAGATGGGACTAAACCTTCTATTCAAACCTACCATCCATTATTGTTTATAAACTACACCTTTAAACTATAGACGGTATTAAATTGGTAGACTGTAAATAAATCTGGTTTATTACCTGAGACTTCGGCGGACCAGCAACAAAAAGAAGACATGTAAATAAACAGCGCCATCACGTCTATCCGGTTCTCAGCTGTTTGTCAATGTCACGGATAGTTTTGTGGTTAGAATTTACGTCTCCACCGAATATTTACAGTATTAATGTTTTTCAGTATTATTTTCATTTCAATTAGATAATAACTAGTGATTTTTATCGAAAAACAATCTACTAAATTTTGGTGCCTGAACCCTGATCGTGTTTTGTTGTTTTTTTCAATTTTGATTTGTTTTTCGAACTGCATCCTGCGCCGCTTGAAACATGTAAGTGGCCAGTCCAGTGATCTTAATTTAATTTTTATCATACTTTACACGTATCTATTCAAGTAGCTAACTGCAATTAAAATTATTCTAAGTCAACCAATCCTGACATGAAAATATTTTCAAATTGCACAGCTTATTCAATAAAAGTCATTGCTGAAAAGAATTGAGCTAAAAAACACAATGTTTTCTTTTTATTATTTAGTTATGTAGCTATCACACAGTCAAACATTGTTGTGGTTTAGAACTTTCGGTTAAAAGATCATTCAAGAAAACGTAAAATCTATTGTTTGTGAGTAACACTTGCAGAAACACAATATTATTAGGTGTAATTTTCGCCTACTATCAGAAACAAGCAATGCCTACACCAACCTACCTATGCAAAATGCTATTCTGCATCTTTCCACTCTCAAAAAGAATCAGGCTGTTTAAAATACCTAATCTTGCAACAAATAGTGGCCAATAAAATGAGTTGCAGTAAACTCATTTTATTGACCTCAATTGAAATATAATCAGCCTTTACTGTAACTCAGACCATAGGTATCCAGGGTATGCCTCATCTCTGAGAGGATTAGGAAAGATTCATATAATTTCCTAGGTCTTGCTCTTAATAAATTGTTACTATTTATTCTATTAAAATTATCAATTCAGAGACCATCATCATCATCATGTGCCTAGCCTTTCCCTGACTATGTTGAAGTCACCTTCCAGTCTGATGCAGCTGAATGTATTTTACATGGAGCGACTGCCTATCTGACCTCCACAACCCAGTTAGTACTGAGTAAATACCTAACACTGATTATCAGACTTTTGCGCCACTGACTACCTGTAACGACTGTCAGACATCTACAAATAACAGACGGAACCAACGGTTTAATGTGCTTTCTGAAGCTTGGAGGTAACTCAATATGTAATGGATCCATCAAACTCGATATGTAATACCTTCATACCTTGTGTATCTGAATTGTTAGTTTTAATAGAAAAATAAAATATTTAATTCTTAGATGTGCAGGTTTCCTTCGCCGAATTGTGTAAGCATATTCAGCCTGT
This sequence comes from Noctua fimbriata, assembly GCA_905163415.1. Classification (NCBI taxonomy): domain Eukaryota; kingdom Metazoa; phylum Arthropoda; class Insecta; order Lepidoptera; family Noctuidae; genus Noctua; species Noctua fimbriata. Next base: position 10,582,605 of record LR990946.1, read on the forward strand.
AAGTATTTTCTCAGTGCTGGATGGGACGCTGGCCTCCCTGTCTTTGAGAGGGAGTTGGCTGTATTCTACCACAAGGGCCTAGTGTTGTGTTAGTTGATGACCCATGTCTGAATATTTGGATTTAGGACAAGCTGGTTTCCGCACCATAAATTCTTGTAATGTCCAGCGCAGTGATAATGAAATAAATTATGCATAGTAGATCAGATATAATTTTTATTTATGTAGCCTGTCTGTGTTTGAACATACAATTTTATGATATATGGGGGGTGTTACCAATGAGCCACCATTCTTTTACAAGAACATTGAGTACCTGTGTGAAAACAAGTTCTAGGATAGAAAATTTGTTCAAAAATTAATGAAAAACCCTTTCTTTTTTTTTCTTTTTTTATTTATAAATAAGTTATATTTACAGTTTACACCAAACATGCAAGTTATTGGTTGAACATAAAAATCAAGTAAAACTACATAAACGCAGTCAGATTTAGAATTAAAAAAAATATAATAAGAAAACCAACAAAAAAAGGTTTTTTGTTTGTTTGTTGGTCCTTTTTTTGTTTGTCTGAGGAAGTTAACGATATAAAATACATATACAAAATATTTTTAGTAGAATTAGAATAAAATAAACAACACAATTTTTTCAGCATTAAAATAAATGAAAAAATGCAAAACAAAACATTTTTTTAGTTTTAGAGTAGAAATAAACACAATTTCTTAGAAAGGTTGCAATATTCTTCATACCTACCTGACTTAGCAAAGACTTCAGGAGTTTTATTAACGGTTTTTTTTTTGCAGTGTACCATGTTTGGTTTGGTTTGTAAGGTTGCTGATTCAGGCTTTTTAATTAATACTCTTTTCTTTTTAAGGGTGTCCTTGGTATTTTTTGACGAATTAAGAACCTACTTTATTCCTAGTAGGTTTCAGGTTTAGTTCCGTCTCCTTGCCTACAAATAAAATGGTAGATAATGGTGTAAAGTGAATGTTCGTTAGTCTAGGGTTTATACTCTAAATAATTCTTAATTACACTAATTTGGTAACCTAACTACATTATTTACATGGGAATCATCAGAATTCCCGGCAAAGCCATAAAATTTGTGTTTTCCTCAAATAACATTAGTACAATCTGATGTAAATATTATGTGGTATTGCGTAAGTCATGCGTCATTGCCGTGCCCCTTCGCGGCGCGCTCCCATTGGTCGGCGCACGCGACCTCCAGCACGTACCTATGCGTGTGCGCAACCGGAATGTAAGTGAACGAAATGAAACGTGATGCTGGCCACTTTGACAAGCCCTTCGGCGGTTTATGACACTGTTGCTAACTTGAGTTATAGAGAGCTTTCAAAATCTTTGAACCAGTTCTGGGAGAACAGGTTGAATTTAGAATTTACCTTTCGTATTCTTGAATACCTAATGAAAGTAAATACATGAGTGATTGAGTGCTGTATACAGAGATAAGTATGCAGAGTGAAAGGGAAAGTAGGTACATCATTCTCATTATTCTCTTGCCCTAACCCCAATTCATTTGGGGTCGGCGCAGCATGTCTTCTCCCATATTCTATTTATTATTACTCAGGCCCCAGGAAAACCAAATGAAAAGGAATTTAGGTAAAGCACTGCGACACAGAAATGTCGAATTTTCAACTTTCAGCGCTTAGCTGAGTGTTAGAAATCCAACAACTCACTTTAACCTAGGCATTCATTTAGGTGTCAGTTGTCACAGGGGGGATTAATATGACGTCTTAAAGCAGTTGTAATTCCAATGTGGGAAAGACACAGAGCTATACAGGTCGTCTAGCGCCAGCTCCTTCCAACATGAGAATGTTGATGATGACGATGAGTTGGGTTCCTGACTTGAATTTAAAAAATCACTACTTTTATAATAAAATTGCTTTTAAAAGTCGAAGTTCAGATTACTGCCAAGTTGACAATTTACTTAAAAAATATTATTTTGCCGTATCACGATTTTACCTATTCACGATTGTTCAGCAATTCAACAATCAAGATTTTCAACCTAAATTATCAAGTTTTCTTTCCATCGATTCACCTTGAATTCTCACGTACTCATCGTGACATTAAATTATAAACAACTAGCGACCCGCCCTTGTTTCACACGGCGCCACCTATCGGGTCGAAAACTATAGAATGTAGCCTATGTTTTAAGTTAAGCATCTAGCAGTAGAGCGGTGAAAACTGCGTCCAAATCCATGCAGTAGTTTTTGCGTGATGCGCGTACAAACACACAGACAGAAAGACATACAGACAGGCAAAAATGTCGATCTTCAGAAACTTATTCAGCTGCAACCTTGAGAAGATTATGGCTCCACCTAGCTTAAGATAAATTTAAAGCTACATTCAAGACTCGTTACTGTCAGATCCTTCTTGAAAATGAAAGTAATTAAAAAAAAAGTACTGTAAGTAGAAGGCGTTTGAGTTAATGAGGGTCAAGCCCACATTCTAATAAAGAACATGTTTATAGCTCTCGAAAAAACCATTAAAATTATCGATTGAACTTTACCTGTTTACTTCATAGCCAACAATGTTAATTTTTCCAACCCGGATCTTTTGAATGTCACTTGTCTATTTTCGGCTATTCGGTTTTAATTCATCTTTACTCATTTACCATAACTTGCTCTTCGCTTCAGAAATAAATAATGTAACCTGCTTATTTGACATTCAATTTGAAAACTTGTTGTATCCTAATTACTTTAAACTTGAATATATTTTGTAACTCGGCGCCAAAATTACCAAGTAAACTGTGGTTGCCGTTCTCGGTCTTTATTGTGCCCACTGGACTCAAGCCCCCTCCTTGTGAAACTCAGTGGACCTATGCACTATCTGTGCGAGAACGTCACATTATTCTTCTCATTGATATGCCAGTTTCTTGGAACAGTTTGGTTTGTGCAATTTCAACTTATTCATTAATTTCTGCTGCTTCCAAAATAACTAAAGTATCTTTTGAAAAGACGAAAGAAGACATTCCTCTGCATCTCATAATTTACTTCCTCAGCTCATACCACCTATATCCTAAAGCTGAACATAAGTTTCTCGGCTAGATAAGCTACCTGGCTCTAATCACGTATACGCGCCCATAGGCGTGCCATGCGATCGCTATGCCAAACTTTTATAAATAATGGACACAGTCGCTACTTTTACGCACGTGATCAGTGTAATATGACCACTATTAGAAACGAATCAATCTGTTCAATTTTGCTCCAACTTAAAATGAGGATACTAGGTTAGATTTGACCCCCTTACTTCTAAGCAATGAATGAATGAATGTAATGATAATTTTTCTTTATCATTCTTTATTATTGCTTTGTATTACTTATTCACTGCATTTTAAAGTTCTAATTTCAATATTTATAAATATGTTATGTAAAGCCGTTCTCTGTGCATGTGGTGTTAACCTGTAATTAATTGTTGTTGTAAATGTTACTCTAGTCATTAAATCAGAAATGTATATAGTGTAAGCAATTGTTGGTTAACCTAAATAAATAAATAAGCAGGTATTTTTCAGTACTTTAGAAACCTAAAAATAACTTATAACAAAACGTCAAAACAATATTCCCGGATGAGTTAATCCACCATTATTCTGCCAGTTTATTTTTTCAAGTCCCATGTAATTGGGGACTAACTAACTGTCGTCAACCGGACACCAATCCAGACAAATCCTGATGTACAAACCTCAGGTCTACACGATCAGGAAATCGATTCCAGGACCACATGTTTAGTGTGCTTAGTAGTAGGTACTGCTTGCGATTACTATACCAAGGAGCCAAATGACTTCGAGTAATTTGGTTCTTTCGAATTTGGTAAAAAATCTTTTTTCTTGGTTCTCAATACGGGAATAAGTCACTTATTAGAAACTTAATTTTAATTAGGTATTCTTTCAAGTTTTGGTCAAAAATGGCTTATTTCATCATTCTCAATTCGGGGTGCCCTTACCTGGTTGTTTGTTGTGTTGGGCTACGTGTTCAGCATTATTTGTTCAGTCCAGGTGGCGTGGAACTGCCTACGTGACAGTACGCACTGCATCTGATGACTAAGCAGAATTAAATATAAGTCACTTTACTACGGGGCTTCTTCGAAACGCTTACGTTTAATTCTGAGAAATCGTGATTCTGGGGATGGACTTGTGTTGACGGCGCGACGCCTGTTTTGCTTGGTTTGTGTATATTGCTTATAAAACTTGAGGAAAGGATTGCAGAATTAATTCTGTCTGTCTGTCATTTTTTCGTGCTGAGGACACCGAACTTATTAAAAAAAAAATCTACTGTTTCCTACAAAAATGCAATACTTACACTGTCAAAGTGCAACAGCTGATTTTTTTCAAATAATTTTAACCGTTTGTGTGTCCCTTCAGGGTGGTATAGTGTGCCAAATTATAAGTAATATTTAGGCAAACAGCTTATGTTACAATCAATTGTTTTCGCGTCATGCTTGACGCAAATTCTGGGTCACCTACTTCCTCTGCGAATTTCGCCTTTATTGCAGTACAGTAAGATTCTATTTCGTTTATTTGGTATTCCTATCAGTAATTATTTTATTATACCAAGGACAGTGCTTATGACCTGGTCTGAATCAATTTGTGTATCATCATCCATCTCATTTCAGGCTAGACAGGTTGGACATTAATTTCAATTTCAGAATATGTAATGTGATCTTATTACGCATCTGAGTATTTAAATTACTAGATGGAGCTATTTTTATTGGGTGTTTGTGGTGATAATTTGGATGTATAAAAAAACTACCTATGGTTGCAAGTTAGGGTTGTCAATTTTATTTTGTGACCTAAGCACACTCAGCTTATAATGGTCCCACTGCTGGGACATATGGCATCCTCTCTATGAGAGGGAATGGGCTATAATCCACTACGCGGGTCCAGCACGGGTTGGTAGATGTCACATGTCTTCGAATTTATGGCTCTAGGACGACCGGTTTCCTCACGATGTTTTCCTTCGCCGTTTTGAGAGCAGTGGTGATGAATAAAATTACACAAAGTAATGCGCCTGCCTGGGTTCGAACCCACGACTTACTGTTCGTAAGTCGGGGCCGCCACCACTGGGCCACCGCTGCTCTCTATTTCACACTAATTCTGTGTATAGGTATAATTTCTAAAAGTAATTAAACGGACTAAGGCAACGACTACAGGGAATACTGAAATGCTCTGGGAGAGATCTTATCCCAGCTGTGGGACAATGAAGGGGTTAATTTAAAAACAACTACATAACATTTTTGCACCATGATTATCGTTGCCGAATTCTGTGTTCTGTCCAGTTCAACATCTTAGTGGTCAACATCTTCATCTGCCTAGCCTTTTGCCAACTATGTTGGGGTCGGCTACCAGTCTAACCAGATGCAGCTGTATTTTACATGAAGCGACTGCTTATATGACCTCAACAACCCAGTTAGTTTTGGGTAATAATACGAATCCCCTAGGTAAGACTGGTGGTCAAACTTTCGGGCCACTGACTACCTGTAACGACTGTCAAAGATCTACAAATGACAGCCGGGACAAGAGCGCCTGTTAAAACAACTTTCGATAAAATTTACTGTATCCCGAGATGCTTTAGTTAAACTGGACCTTCGCAGTGGATCTTCAAACCCGCTTGCAAACCCTGGTTCCCAGAATCTGGATGTTTATTACAATTATTGGTCTCAAAATGCGACGCAGTTTCTTACTGACGTATAGCTACTTCATCATCAATTACTGTTCCACGCCCATGTTTCCTGAGTTCACATAGGAGTCAATTACTTTCATGTTTGTATTCTACTGATTCAGTATTTTTGACGTCTTCGTCTTTGATTGCTCCAAGGTCTTCAATCACTGCCTTTGAAAAATTAAAACTTATTTTGGCTTCATTGTTATTGATCTTTTTTTAAGTGATGTTAGTGATCGATTGTTTAATTTATTTTTATTCGTAGTTCTATTAGTTTCTGGCACATAGATTATATTTGAGGTTGTATGACTTGTGAAAAGTAGCTCAATTAATTTTGCTATAATAATACTGGGTTGAACATGTAGGCAAAGAAGCATTGCTCTTGCTTTCACTTACATCGTAAACCCCTCTGGTTTTTCTAGTCAAGAGGATATCGCTTTCAATTTCAAAGAGTTTCGTATCACTACACGACTTTCAACAGAATGGACATAAGCCCTTTGGTTGCTATGTCAGTTTTTGACTTTACCATCATCATCATCGCTTATAGAATCTCACTTCATAGTCCCTCAGTACCAAAATGTCTTAACTTCAAATGGCACATAACCTTCCTCCCATCATCATCATTCTCCTGCCCTTATCCCAATTTATTTGGGGTCGGCGCAGCATGTCTTCTTCTTCCTTACTTCTCTATTACTCGTCATCTCAGCAGTCACCTCCTTTCTAGCCATATCATCCTTCACACAATCCATCCATCGTTTCTTTGGTCTTTCTCTACTCTTATAGCCATCTACATTCATACTCAACATTTTCCTCACTACATTTTCATAAAGGTTATGAAACCTCCCAACATTATTTTTCCCTACACCTGTCTCAGTTAAGCGAAGAGCTCATCTATCAAATTGTTTACGACAAGACACCTTCCTTAGTGGAAAGTGCCGATGTATACACTGCAGCGATCGATCTCTGACATGTGCAGTTTACGATATTTACAGCAGCGTGATAAGGACTCTATGACCATGTAAACAGTGTCTTCTTGCCCTGATTCTTCGCGAAAAATTTGGAGGAACTCCTCGGTCCAGATGTTGCTAGGATTTGATCAGAAGACCGAATGTCATAAATGTTGACAATTCAAATGCTCATAGTGTTATTTTCGTTGTGATCCTTATGAATGTTTATAACATGAAGCATAATAGGTTATGGAGCTATGAATTTTCTTCATAATACTTAGCATGCCCGTTCGATCCATCCACAATAATAAGGTATAATGAAAAGTATGTTACTAAATTGGAGTGATGTTTGGAAAAATAAGATGCAGTGGTCCTTGCGCTGTGTAATTGTTACCATGTTCTCTTCTATCTTATGCTGATAAGTTATCTATGCATGATTATATAGTTACAAGAGCATTATACTACGTTTCAAAATTTTATTAAAAAATAAATGACGCCTGATTTATCATTTTATCTGAAACGATTATGAAGATAAGAATTTTGCTAAAACTGAAATTATCCAAATTGTTGCGAAATTACTGTAACAAATAAAGATATATGTAAGTGCGATAAAGATAAAATGCTCATAATGTAATGGAATATGGAATTGCGTATTGCAATCTTAAAGTAGGCATTTGAATTTATTATAGCTTTAGTTTTAAGATCTGATAACATTATATAAATGTCAAGGTCTACACTGATGTGCCGATAAAACAATAGTAAAACTGTTGCTTATCGGTGAGATTGTAATTGAATCATATTGAACTTCGAGCGTATTAATGCGCAGAAATGAAACGTTTAAGTTTCCAACATCGTCATCAGCATATATAGCAGTCTGCTGCTGACCATCCTGGCCTCCTCCTGGTTTTTAATTCGACCCTCAGCAAATCTCATTCCTCTCAGGCTTCTATATCTGTGGAATTGCGCCAACTTTTTTTGTTTATTTGATATGCTCACTGTTTGGCGTCTAACTCACCTGATAGTGAATGATGATGCAATCGACTGAGTCTTGTGAATAAGAGATTAGAGATTTACTCACTTCTTCGTGTCGATGATACTACAAATTTTCTTGGTCCAAAACTTCGTCGCTTCCACGGCGTCGTCGGTGGCATCGCCGTTGCACATTTCAAAAGCTAGGGACTTGAAAACTCAAGGTCTCCAAATCAGACCTCTGCTCTTTACGTGAACTTTGAAGCATGACTAAGTTAGACAGTTAAACTGTATTTACTTACTAATACAATTCTGTTGTTGTTGTCTTGGCAAATGGTTTTTGCTCCTTGGACATCTGGTTCAATTTACATAATACAACTTAGTGTTCTTATCTTTCGACTTTGCTCACTTTCTGATAATTAGGTCTAAGTCCAGTTCATGTTATTCGCTCACTTTATCTATGGCCAGCCCACAATGTTACCGGTTTAATTGGAACACACCCTCCATTTGGATAACTTGTTACGGCGGTACAATGAATTCATTGCAATTTGACATTTGACTTTTGAAAGGAATTTAGAGGTTTTGTTTTATTTTAGAGATTCAGCCGTTATTAACAAGTCCCGTTTTGTAATAATTTGTAATTTAAATCTTTTGCTTGATCTTTACAGTTCCTTAAAGACCAGACATGATATTTAAAGCCACAAAACTTTTCAATAATGTTTTAAAAGATACATTGCAGATGTACGTGCTAGTACAATCGGTTGTAGTAAAGACAAGATGGTGTAGCTAGACGATGCAAATCTGAAAGCCTTTTGTATTTCTACAATGCAAGCTTACGGTAGCTTTTGATAACCTGTAAAATTCTCGCTCCTAGAAGGTAACTTTGTCTAGACTAGTCCAAACAAGTGTTTGTATTTTTTTGCATTTTCTAATACCCTTAAGCAACACGGCCTTACAAACTATTACAAGTTCACAAACAATAGTTTTTGCAACGTTTAAAGACATTTCGGCCTACGCAAACATACATAGTATTACGTCATTTACGTTCTAATTATTTAGCTGACGATGTGGTCTAACCTTTCTCAAATACTACTTGCGTCATTATTTTTTGTTTGTGAAAAACACTAATTAATGATTATGCAGCGAATTTATAAATTCACCTGGTTTAGCAAAATGCGTTGCTTAAAATAGAGTGTAAAAATTGATGTCGTACCTTTTCCCTGTCAACCATCGCGTTGTCATTTTAATAATTCCATTCATATTTAATATGGTAATTTTTACTGGTTACCTATTAAATGGTGCATTGGTAGAGCCCAGAGGCAAGCCAAAGAAAAGATGAGTGGATTGTGTGAGGAATGATATAAAAGCAAAGGCAGTGAATGATAGCGTAACGGTTGACAGGGAAGAATGGAAGAAGAAAACGTGTTGTCGAAGCCCAAGTAATATGGGACAATGGCAGGAAAATGATGATGAAATTACGCATACTGTACTGCGTATCACTATTTTGTTTTGCATTGCTAGACAATAGGTTTATCAGAACAATCAGTCTTACTTAGTTAAAATATTTCACGTTCATTTTATCGGTTGCGCGTGCGTCGCGGAATAAAACCGAGGCAGCCATGATAACGGCTTGATTGTTGAAATATGTAATATCATTAAGATCTGGTTATCAAGATAGATGCTGAACTGATTGGTGTAGTTAATTTTTCCTGTGTAGGTCTTGATAAGAATGGACGGACTCACGTGTACTTGCATGTTATTTGAAATGAAGAAGAGATCAGAGAGCCATTTGTACAAATTAATCTTAGCACTTTTTGAGCCACCATCTGGACTTCGGAACCTAGGTAAATTAGTAATAACTGCATGAGGAAAAACAACACAATTTATTGGAAGCTGCACATATACAAGATGATTTAGGTATAGAATACACTTGAACCCGTTTTCCTACAAGTCAACAAATAAGATGAACTGATAACCATAAAGAGAGGATGAGATATGACGTACAAAACTAACCGGTTAAAACGAAGAATCTCAAGTTGTTGAACCCTATAGTACCACATATAATCCCGTTTTCTGTATGAAGAGTGAGCTTGGGGTAGCTTTGAAAGAACCGGTCGTGGAATGCCATTACATACATGCAGCCAGGTGGACCAACGACCTGAATGAGGAAGCTAAGATGGGTCCCTAAGAAGATGAAACCGAGTTTTGCCAATTGAGAGACTGGAATACTGGAAGGATAAGCTGATATGAATTTCATGACACGTAGAAACAGAAGTGTTTTTTATTAATTATTATAAAACTGCGTGTGGCTTTTGAGTTTAGACAAACAAATGAGTCCAAAGGTGGAAAAAAAAACTCATCATGATGACATACATGCGAGTACGTAGTCATCACTTTATTTAGAATTGTCGGCATTATCATTGACTTCGATTATTGACTAAGGTTCTTTAGATTAATGTAATATTATTTTTAAGTAGGTAATCGGGAAAATTACTATACGCGTAATACACTAAAATTGCACTTGCTATTTTCCAAGTACTCTTATCTTATTTGGGTCAGCATCAGATGTATTACACATTATTTAATTGTAAGAACGGCATTCATAATGGTCTCTTTGCCCTTCAAGTTCAAAATGAAACTTGTTATGATATCAACTAACAAGATAAACACTCAATAAACTATTCATAAATCGCTATCAGCTTCACTGTGGCTATAGTTTTTCGATAAAATGCGTGCGCCCGCGCGGATGACGTCACGGAGGCGCGATCCAGCCAGCCAATCAGCGGCCACTATTTCGGAGGCTTGCCGAACTGTCATGGCCGCCGTTTGTTTGTGTGTGTGCCTGTGAATGCACAGCTAGGGGCCTGCTGTGTCGATAATGAGTTGAATTTATTGTTTTACGTTAAGAGTTGCCCTTTCTGTTGTGAAGTTTGTTTGTTATCTTTTGTCTTTGTACGAGTTCAAGGTGAAGGTTTCTTATGGAGAAGGTAGTTAACCTTTATCGGAATGATTGTGTGGAACTTTATACGTAGGAAGTAGAGAAGTAGAGTCAGAAAGTGTTCTTGCGTCAAGGCCTCTACTTCTACTCTCTCTGAGGCTCTCTCATAAATCATTCAAGCCAAGCTAGAATGATTTGATGTTGGGACAGCTAATAGCTAGATTTGATGTTGGAACTACAAAAAGAATCATCAGTTCACGCACAACAATGATTACTTTCATCACAATATTGTTAACTAATAGTTTTTCTAATTAACCTCATTACCTCCTTCTGAAGAATAAGATCTGATACTAATGGAGTGCAAATTCAAAAAGTAAGAACTTACTGTAATACTTAGTACTCTGCAGCATCAGGCCCACTTGTCGGAAAACGTTTAGGTTAAAGGCTATCCTCGTGGCTAAGTGGCCGCAGGTTGTGGGTGCATGCAGACAACTCAGGAACTCATTTCCTTCAATCAATCTTTTAACAGACTGACATACAGCGTGTTGTTGTTTCATCATTACATGCAGTGTGGAAAATTTTCAGTCTCAATCAGTCAGTGGTATTTTAAATGGACCATTGATGAGTTAAGACGACTTTGTTTCAAGTTCGTTGGCTAATCAATACCTAATACATTTTAAAAGATCCATGTCTTCTGTCATGTGTCATTTACGAAAGGAACAATGTTAAAATCAGTGGTGGTAGATAATGTTTTGCAGCAAGTGAAGTCCCGCCTTACTCCTTTGTAATTTACTGTTCCTCTGACAATGGAGGGAGTGGTCTGTATTTCAAATCTAATAAAAATATTTTTATCATTTCCTCGCAAGTTCTGTATCAGTTAATTCAAGTGAAACATGTAATATTAATTGCATGCACTTTGATTAGAAAAATAAATAAGTATTCGTTTTGCAGATTGCAACACGGAATTTACCTAGATGACTACATTGTTAGTCCATTAATTATAATTGTCGAATTGTCGATAATACTTATTAATGATTATATTAAGTTTACTTTTAATTTGATCACTTGAAGGTTCTTATTTGTTTAACTTTTGCATTGTTGCTCTCTGAAAAAACTGTGTAGGCCCCCGGAAGATTATGAGAAGGCCCTTAAAATTACATGACGAGACGCTTTGACCGGAATTGCCACATGGCAATCATTTTCAGTACAAAGACAATAAGAGAAGATTTTCGGTAGCTTTTGTCTATGCAATACTTTTTTACTTTTCCATCATCACTGATTTCTCTATGGCCTCTGATCGAGCTTCATTCAAAATTATTTCTTTAAATGCGACAGTGTCTTCACCAAATTCGGCCATGACACTTTTGACGCCATTTTTTACAGCTTCACTAAGTGTACCGTGTATTATATTTTCTGTTATTTTAGCCCAGTATCGGTAGCCTACATGTTTAGTATTATTAAGCCAGTATCCAACAGTTTACAGCCTTAAACGAATTAGTCACATACTTAACAATCGCATTGATTAATAGTGATATCATTGTAAACCATTTAATTCTATGCAACTCTTTACTCGAAGACTTATAAAGTAAGTCGCATTTGAATATTATTTACTGCTTCACCACCTGTGTATATAATCGCTATGATGATGATGATTTATATGATGTTTTGATGTGTACTACGTCTCCACTAGAAAATCCATCAACCTGTACGGTGTGTGACGCAGATTCCTTGCTTGTTGCCGACGAGGGTTCATTTCCAGTCAATAGCTGTGCATATTCTAGAAACACGTGTAGTAGAAACTATCTATTAATTAGATGGTGACTTCTTGGGTCGTGGTCTAATAAAAATAGGGGCTGTTATTTTATACAACATTCCTAAGGTTTCTTCACTTGCGATTGTTTTCTCACACGTGTTTTGCACAATATGTTTTTTTAGATATTTCTTTTGTTGGTGGGTCCATCCTGTCTTCCTTCCTTCATGTGCAGTTATTACCGTACGATTGATTCATCTTTTTTCTGCCCTTATTTTTATTGATTGTGTACCATAAACAATCGATCGATTGGTGTGGTAACACCCTAAGTTACGCCAAGTATCTATTTAGATCTGTATTCAATTACTACAGGATTCTTATATCTTGCTTCTGTTTTTAAACTTAAAACATAATAAATATTCGTATTATGAAACCTTATGGAAAGCTTACGTCGTAATGTGAATGATAATGTAAATGATTCCTCTTTACGCAGACGTCGAGAAAAATACTAGAATAGAACTTTATTCCAATATCCTACTGCAGAGCAGCATTCCGAATTGAATCCTTGTTAGCATGTGACGTAAAGTTTCAATTTGTTTGTCTGAGCAGTTTGGAAAACTCGTGACTTAGAAGTAATGCTGTTAATTAGAACGTTTTAGTTCATGATTTTGTCATTCCCAAATATTTACTGAAATAGTGCTACCTAACTGAATTGTAACTTCCAGCAGATAATAATAATCAGTTATGTCAAAACTAACAGTTAGATATTGGCAAACAATGTTATATCTCGCGCAAATCTCTTGAGAAGATTCTAGAGCATCAACTCAATGAAGGCACATCGCAAGAGAAGATACAATGAATAGTTCATTCGCCCCGTGCAAATGTAGCTTTTGGGTCCTTTCGTAAATATTGCTGATTTAGTTCATGTGATTTCTGTTGTAAAATAAACTCTGCATAATTTAATCATTTTACTCGGTCTTCTCACAGAACCCCAAACAATCTAAAATTATCGTCTTACATTCATCAGCAAACAAGTCCAATCTAGGGTTGGTTGGCACGAGCGCGTTGACCATCGTAAGCATACGCGGTATAGGGGAATTGGATCGAGCTACAGTGCGACAAAATGGGAAATTATACAATATATTCTTCTGTTCGATGACAAGTGTCGGAGACTGAGAAAAGGCAAAAGACAGGTGCCTTGTGCTTTCGTCTTTTGGCATAACTCATGCCCCTGTCTGAATCCGATCCGTGAGTTATTTTGCAATGTTTGGCACTGAATACTGAAATACCATCCAGATTAGTTTTAATAACCGATACACGTAAAAGCCCAATGCTTTTACGAGGGATAAATTCAAGAATATTTACTGCTTCGTGTCTAAAAGCATTACAAAGTTTCTCAATTTCAGTTTAGTAATTTAGTGCTGCAACAAAGTAATTCAAGAATTTCTGTATGTACATGTCTGCCTACAGACGCAGAGTCAACATCTTCCTGCCCTTGTCCCATTCTACTTGGGGTCGGCGTAACACGTTACCTAAAGATTCAGAATATATCAGAGAATTTTCCTGCCTAATTGTTTTTTCGATCTGTCTCACCGTCCTCCCATGCAAGTACAAGTTTGTTAGAGGACAATCATCAATAAGGATGAGAGTAAGTATGCCGAGTATGCCATCCGGATTGTCTGCAACACCTCACTTGGAAAAGTGCTGTCTATAGCATCTATCCCTGCGTTCTCTAAGCTTGCAAACGAGAGAGAGCATTAGAGAGATGCATACTGTATTTTTGGACAAAGTTTATGCTTTTCAATTAGATGCTGCTTTGGCCAAGTACTTAGTTATTTTGGATCATTTAAGGTGTTGACGGTAGAAAATTATTTTCTACCGTCAACAGCATAAAAACAAAAGCTATAGGTACAAGTGTACCGAGAAACAGAACAATTAAAGAAGTCTATAAATGGAACATTGTGTTAAAATCTTGCGCACAGACACGCGTCAAACTATCGTAAGACATTGGCTGACCAATCAGAGAGCAGAACGAGCGACACACCAACCAATCATTGTTACGTCATCTTGCAGCTGAGGTAAAATGCTGTGTTTTCAGAATTTTATATGAAATAAAAACAGCATACTTGAAAAGAAAAATTGCTCTGGAATTGGTTGCCAGTGTTGTCACGTTCGTTGGATGAAAGGATAAAATTATGTATTATTTTGATTTCGCATCAACTTTGATTGCTTCTTCCATTTAAAATTGGCGCTTATTTAAATTCAGGGTGAATTTAAATGAGCGCCAATGTTAAATAAATTTAATATAATATAATTTGTCACTATAATTCACACTTGTCACAGTAGCATGATATTTTTATTTATCATTCATTTATCAGTTTGCAAATCATACTAAAAATATGGGCGGGGTCTCCGGGTAGATAAATTTTATAGATATTATATCTGGTATCAGTGATGTGGATTTGAACACGAATGATATGATGATACAAATAAGTGTTGCTGGCTGTTTTTTTGTTTTTCTGTTAGTGCATTTGTAGTCAGGCCTACTTAGTGGTTAGTCTGGCACTAGGTTATTGTCTATGATTATCTATACAAATAAATAAAATTGAAGTGTCTAGCAGCAGCTTTTTACTGAATGCATATGAAAATATAAACGGCACTTGTAACAAAAAACACATTTTTTCAATTTTTGTATGCCTCTGTTTGTTCCGGCTAATCTCCGAAACTGCTTGACCAATTTTGACGGAACTTTTACTGGCATTTGTATAGCTGATGTTATAAGGTCTAACATAGGCTACTTTTATTTTATCAGGGTTTCGTGCAAACAATTTGAAATCCTTGAAATTGGTAACAAATTTCGATTCAAAAAAGGATTTTTTTTTTTTTATAATATTGTCACGCGAACGAAGGTCGCGGGCAACAGCTAGTTTTGAATAAATAGTTGAAGATTTTTTATTTGTGTTGGACGATTCGTCTTTTTTGGTTGGATCGTTTACGGCCTTGATTTTGGCGTGTTTGGAATGATTTTATTGGCGTGACGAATATGAAACGAAAAGACAAAGGAACCTGACAATGGAATAAACAGAAGTCCCGCATTTAATGAGCCCCAGCCCCATAATAGGCCAGTGGGGCCAGGTAAAAGTAGGAAAAAATAGATTAGAATATTTATAGCACAAATGGCAATGAATTGCAGCGGAGTACTGGCTAACTATGTGTACAATAGCGATCTGAGTACACGTTCATCCTGCACGTGGTTTCAGGGTCAAAGCGTAAATACGACTCCTTTACAGTCTTCATCAATTACGGAAAACACCGCTTGGAAAAATGGGAGACTTCGTTTGTGTAGTTACTCCGAAATGCTCTGACTTGAAAGTCTTACGACATACGAAATTCGTTCATGATTATTGTAATTTTTGATATTGTGTCTTACTATCAATTACAGGCCATAATCCCGAGTATCTGTTAAGAAGATGCTAAACATTTCTTGGCGTGACACTGTCTAATTTTTTTCATATTTTCTGCTTTTATATTCTTGTTGCTAAGCCCCATTACATAACGTTCGGCTACTATATCATCATATCTCCCTTTATAGCCTACAATAATAAGCCAGTCTTCAAAAACTGTAATGCAAACGCAATCACCAATGCGTCATTCAAGGTATATCTTGTTGACTGATTTGCACACACAAAAAAGGCATATACACACACCTCACTTTCATCCAACTTGTATATGTGTGTAAGTATGGCCGCTACAGTATACAATGCGAAAGAGTCATTCAGTTCGCAGCTGAACGTCACGCGGTGCGGACGTCTCGATTTCGAGGAATTTCAATTCTCGCGAAGTTTTCGTCTTGATTATAATACAGTGGACTGTGTTGTGTTGTGATTATTCCATCAAGTTTCTTCGGTAAGTTAAACGATACGTTTTAACTGGTTGTATAACCGTGATCTTGATGGTTCGTACTCTGTAAGTCCCGAAATAACCGTTTTGGCACACCACGCCGTTCTTTACCCTTGACGTGATACCGAACGAATTTGCTGTATTTTTTCCCTTTTTGTAAAATGTAATTAACCTGGATTTTAACCAAACAACTACGTTTGATTGAAAACCTTACTTTCCAACAATTTCGCACACTGCTGAAGTATTTTCTTTGAAACGTCGATGTATCATCACTTGTTGATATTCGCTTTATAGTAATATTATTTAAATATTTACCGTCGGTCTGTGCCGATTCGATACAATTATGTTAATTGTGTTAATAAAATGGCACTGCAACATATCTTTAGTGCTGCCTTTTGCTATACTTGTTTGTTCGTAGTATTTTCTGCATCGTAAGAACCGAGTCTTGGCATTTTTTCTTGTCGTCCACGGTTAGCCATGTCAATGCGTTCAATCAAGTTTTTATGACTGTTGGCAAAGTGTGTCTCAAGTATTTTACATAGACATGGTTCCTTCATTTGATACCTTTCCTGCTAAAAGTGGCGGTTCTTCGCTCTCATTCGCAATGAACAGTCATATTATGTCTGAAACAGTAGATTGTTTCAGCCGGTCGTTACTCTGAGCATGTTGTAAGTCAGTGAGTGTTAACAGGTCATTGTATTGCTTGTCAGTCCGGCGACTCTACGTCATTTTGTTTACATTTAAGCGTGGTCCTATTATACAATTTTCTGGTCGTTTCAGTTTTCCAAAGAATTATGACTAGAAGAGGGATTATTTTAAATACTGTTCGACATTATTCATAACATAATAATTATAAGAACTCTGAAAAAAGGGATGACAAGATAAATGAGAGACTTAGTTGCATTTAGTAATCCAGCCTGAACTGATGACGTTCTGGAGTTAATTTTCGAGAAAGTACTAGTAGTTACATAAACAATTTATAATTCACACTCTTTTTCCACTACACAAATGGACTGCATTGTCTCTGCTATAAAAAAAAATTCTTTGTCTGTGTTATAAAGTGTCATAACAGACTAGGGTATATGTATCATATTCTATATTATTGTTTACGTACTACAACTTTTATATACTACTTACTTACTTTTATATTTATTTTATCTGTTATTACTGTATTACTAACTAGTCCCTTCGACTGTTTATTTTCACGTTATGAGTAAGAATGTCCTTTCTTTTCTATTCTCTCATAGTCTTTATTTAAATAATCTTCTTTTTAGTCATAAACTGGAGCCTTACCAACGACCCGCTTGCCAATATTTCTTGTTTTGGTCATTATCTTTGCATTCAATTTAATTTCCCACGTCTAATTTAAAATATTATAGGTAATTCCTCTTAGGTATTGTTTTGGGTAATTTCTTAATATGTTTTGACCATTAGATATAGTCCTTCAGACAACCTTGCTCGGTTAACTGAGTTAAATGGGCAAGGTCAAGTTCAGTTGTCTGGAGTAGAGTAATTTGTCTTCACGACGTCGTTTCATACTTATAATGTGTATTCCCTGATAATGATTGTATCATGAATGCAGTTGGTGGCATGCATGATAAATGAAACAGGAAAACAAGAAACTTTCAGTAGGTAGCCACCAGTGGCGAAGGTTCCATACAACTCGATTCCTACCGGCTTCCCTTTGAAAAATGGCACAGTCTGTATTCTATAGACAATTAATATAATAACATTAAAGATATGTACTCCGGCTTACCTCTTACAAAAATTGACCCTTCGTTACTGGTAGCCACTCAAGTTGTGATAGATCTTCAGCATTGCCTTGATGGAGAAACTACATGTTCCCAGTCTGTTTCTTCTTTAGGCAGAGGCTTACTTCCATGTAGTCAAGTAAACTGCTTTATTATTAGCTGACTGCTAACATGATCATGGAACATGAGACAATACACGGCTCATACATTTACAGCAATATTATAAGTAAATGAATGTATGTCGTAGATTGTTATGACATCTTCTAAACCTTTCATGTAAATTGTATCCTTTATAGTAATCATTATAGATTGTAACTGCATTACTATTCAACATTGCATTATATCGAGTTACTACTGCATTCTACAATGCAGGTCAACACTAACCCAATTTTATTTATGAAAACCGTCAGACTGCGCCTGGATGATAGGATACCCATCTGTAACTACAAGCTAAATTCGATTGAAATGCTTGCCTCGATTGAAAAAAAAACAATCAGTATCTTCCACGTGTACAAAACCTTTGGTGCGTCGCTAACATCGTAATTTATATTCCGCCTCTTTTAGTTGCCATACCAGTCGTTTTTGCTAATTTTTTTTCATCGTAAGAGTTATAAAACTGGTCTTTCATGTCCACGTGGGGTTCGAGTGGTACCTGGGAAACGCACATGATGTAATACATTCATAATCTTCTTGCCAGACATTTTACATGCTTGAAAATCCTGCTGTTTTATTTTCTATTAATAGTACCAGTGGAATTTTTCCCAGGTTTATCCTCGTCTACACTCGAGAGAAGACATAATTTTGCTCTCTATGTCTAAATAGAGTTTCTATGATTTCATCCCCTTTCACTTGTTCATCTTGTAGCTCACAATACAGAACCAAGTAAAAGTCAGCTTTCACTTCCAGAAATAGACAAGGAAGAATTTGACCCGGCTCAGAGTGACATCATCGAACACAGTCTATCAATTAACACCAAAGGTCTTTCTGTCATCTCTAATTAAATTTGTCTACAATTTCTGATCACCTTGACTTCCAAATGTCATTGGTCGATGCGAAATTGAATTCTTTACCTATTCGTGTAAAGTGCTTTTAAGAGGTCTTAATAACTTTAATTAAAGGAAGGAAACTGTGCTTACAAAAATATTACTGAGAACCGGTTTATTTATGAGTGCTCCAATACCAGTTACTTTGGTTTTCTCGTAGAAACAGCCGAGTTCCGTGTGTATATTAATAAATGGATTCTCAAAAGGCCTGTATCAATATTTGATCAATCATGCGAAAATTGAATTGAGAGAAAGGTACGCACAATGGGCTTCATAATATCTCTTGTGGATATGGTTATGGAGGAGGTGATTACTGTGGTGACTGGTGGTGGGAGAGGAATGGAAGAAGGAGACATGTTCCGCTAACACATAATACATTGTGATAATGATAGGAGAATGACGATAGACTTCATCTTATCTCTGAAACAAACCGGCAAATGAGTCCCGAATGTGATACTAATAAGTTAGTAGCACTTTTTTAATTTTCGTCATATCAAGTCAATAAAAACTAAACATTTCATATCCTTGCCATAACACTGGCACTCAGAAAGGCCATATAAAACCTAGCCATAATAGTATCACGTGTAAGTCACGTGGCTACTGATTGTATATGTCCGTTCAACGCCCACCTTATCACTAGGAAACTAGCAACTGCGTGGCGCGAATATCTATAAATTTTTTATAGCGAACGTGTCTTTGGCGTTTCCAAGTCTTACCAAGGAGTATAAAACAAAGGTCCTTGGGAATCGTATTATTTAATCCATGGGGAGACTTGAAAAGACCCTTTAGCTGGGTTGTGGGTGCCCCATGTAAAATACTAGTGTTCAGCTGCATCCAATTAAACTGGAAGACGACCCAAACATAGCAAACACAAAAGGTATTCCCTTTTACCTGGTAACTAGGCTGTGGATATTGGATAAGCAGATATTTCATGTAAAATACTGGTATTCCAGTTTGACTTGAAGGCAATACCAACATCATCTGCCTAGCCATTTCCCAACTATGTTAGGGTCGGCTTCCAGTCTAACCGGATGCTGCTGAATACCAGTATTTTAGATGGAGCGACTGCCTATCTGACCTCCACAACCCAGTTAGTACTGGGTAATACGATACCCCTATATACAAATGACAGCCGGAACCAACGGCTTAACGAGCTTTCCGAGGCACGGAGGAAACTCTGTATATAGTGGGTGGTCACCCATCCACAGACCAACCCAGGCAGGCACGGCTTAATCTAAAGATCGATCCGAGAGACAATACCAACATAGTTGAAAAATACCACTAGACAGATGATGATGATGATGAAGGAATACATGGAATAGTTCTTGTTATCAGCAGTTATCTGCCATGTGTTGATGGATACGTCGAGTGATTGATTGCAATTGCTAATTAGGTAGTGTTAGACGTGTGACCTTCGTTACTATGCGCTTTGGTTGTGTAAATGCGTATATTAGGTATGTGTTGCGTAGCACTCGCAACCGGCTTGCGTGTATGACGTGGACGAGGCTCAAGGAGTATGTAAGGATTGAAGAAGGTGGCGTTCTGAAAATTAAACTTAAACTTTATCACCTGTTTTTTTGTGGTTTATTAAGGTTCTTGTGTTCAGCAATATGTCTTGCAGAATCACTATGATACTTTACTGCAATATGACTCACAACATATTTGTTAGCTTGCTTGTTAACTTTGTTGTGCATGCTGTGATCTCCTGTAAGTAGTGTAACCTAATACCTTATGTTGTCCATTATCCAATCATGTTTTATTTATATATATTCTTGGAGATCCTAAAATATATAAATAAACTTTATTTTTGGCAGGGTCCTCTCTGGAGTACTTCTTCTTCTTAGCGTGTCGATGGCAATCTAAATTGTGTCAGCCCAGAACTGAGCTACTAGTTTAGCGTCCATAAGTTCTGAAGTACTTATAGATAGAATATTGTAGCTTTCTTTGAATGCTTGTATATCGCCATTTCCAGTTTTTCCGTAGCCTTTCACACTCTATCTTGGCTTTACAATCTTCCTAACGTCAATCCTATCTTTTTTCTCTCAATCTACATCAATTCAACGCATTGTCTAGAAACAAAACGGACTGTTGTGTATATTGTAGACTATTTACTACGGGATTGTTTTATATACCTAGTTAGTTTCAACTACTCGTAATGTGTGATTCAGCATTATACCTTGGCATCACATCTAGGGCATGTATCATTCCGACCAGATTCATAACAGCTATGATGTAAGTTGTTAAAACTTTCAATTACAATGTATGTCTTTACATTTACTACACTAATAATATGTTTGCAGTTTTGTGCCAAAAGCTACTTGTAAATCTCTCTTCACTTCGAGTTCAAAGACCAAATCCTATGATAATATTCAATTTGAACAGATCATCATCGGGTTATAAAATTGTAAGCAAAATTGACGCATACTTCTAGTCTAACCATATTAACTACACAAAACGTCAAAAAATGTATGGATTGACGGGAAAGTTCATATCAATTCAAAATCAATTCAAAATGACAGATTTTGTCGACACAATGACAAATTTCTTTGCACTATCTGTCATTTTGTCGATTCTTCCGTCAAAGAAATCTTGTCTACGGTATCATGCTACTGGCTGGAAGTTGTTGTGAAAATACGTGACACTTTGAAAAAGGTTGTCACCTTGTCTATGCCTTCAAAATAGGCTTATTATAAAAAACAATGTACTATCGCAATTAAACAAATGAGATACGATACTAAAAGAATAATTTATTGTTTCCACTATGACGTGTGTTCATTCATCGTCAGTATAACATGCATGCACCTAGTTCTGTCAGCTGATAATCACGTGATGTCCCGTTGTGTTACGTAAACTGCAATAGGTATGCATTTACCGTGATTTCCAGAATCAGCCTTTTAGAACGTGATTTCTTGGTGTAACCAACCATGTCTGTGAGTAGGTAACTGTGGACGATTGTTTTTGCGATTAGTCCTTCGTGACCGATTTGAAATTCGTCTTGTATTTTTTGGTCTTTTAAATCAGACTTCTAGAATTTTATTTTGGGTCTCACCCTAGACTATTTGGACCGGAATTTTGTTTGAAGATGTGTGTGAATCATGGGGAAATGGAAAAATCGGATACTATTAAAAGTAATAATAGATTTTATTTGACCAAAGTTTTCCCAGCTGTCAGTCAAAAGAGCAGATCACTGAAAGGCGTATAAAGTGTTGTTCGGCAAAGACACAAATAAGTACTTATTTTAGTTTACTGTCTATCTCTTAAAGTATAAAAATCATGCCACTGTCAAGAACATTCTTTACACCATGTGCAACCCACGTATGCCGTGAATGTATTTGCTTTACAACTACCAGCATTAATATTATAATTAATTCGGTTGCCAGTTCGCACTAGCCATTCTCAATGTCAAATTGTATTTATTATAATAATATAGGCTTGGGAATCGCATTATAATTGTGTATGTCTTCCTGGTTTTAGATACGGTATGGAAAACAAGTTATTTGTCCCTCAAGAAGT
Organism: Noctua fimbriata; assembly: GCA_905163415.1. Lineage (NCBI taxonomy): Eukaryota > Metazoa > Arthropoda > Insecta > Lepidoptera > Noctuidae > Noctua > Noctua fimbriata. The sequence continues at coordinate 10,605,074 of LR990946.1, forward strand.
CCGTCCAGTTTTGTCCGGTTTTTGGCGTCTCTTTTTTGTCAGGACTTTTCAAATTTCGAAATAGTAACCCTGTAGCCACAGATAAAATGCGGACCGTAGTGCAACCGTGTTTAGTTATTCTACTATTTGAAGCCTATATTAATCCACCGCTGGGCAAAAGCCTCTTGAGTATTTTCGGGCTCAATAGTTTAGAGCTGGTGGGGATCATTAAGCATTCAACTAATTTGCTACCTGAATAGAAGGATCAGGGATTTTTTTACGCAATTTGTGATTTGAAAATCAGAACTAATATTTTTTATATCTGATTAAATTGACACGACTAATTTAATTGGGAATCAATTATTCGCAATCAAAAGGTTAAGTGTTGTAAATCATTATTATCGAGTCGGGTCATCGCTTTGTACTGACCTTGTGGGCACCACTTAGCTTCTGGTCTAAGATTAGATTACGGAAATTAAACAAAATTTGCTTTTCCATCTACATAATTAATGATTTGCTGAATCGTTGTCGACTTTATTCGTCACTGACAACCAGTGTTACCAAGAGTTACCCAGAAACTGGGTTCCTGGACATACTCCAGCAGCATCTTGAAAGACAGGAAGCCGTCGCTAATAGAGTTGGGAGCAGGCTATGAACTACGGGGTTCTGGATTTATAAATTACGAACTTTTGAGAAGGGAAACTCAAAAAGAAAACAAAACCCGAACTAGATTAAGTAATTAATCAAGAACCAGACTATGAAAACATTATTTCGGAAGTCGAAGTTTACGACAAGCAACTGCTCAATAAGCCAACAGTAAAACTGTCAGTTTCAAAGGATGTTGCTTGTATTGAAGTAGCTAACTAGCTAAGTACATACGAATAATACCTTGATCTTCACACGGCGACGGAACTAGTTATTTCTAGATGTGACCGGTAATAATTGTATAATCTTACCGGCTTATGTGGAAAACTTCGTGCAAACGTTGAACCATCATTTAAGCCAAATAGTGATCCTTAGGTATTACCCAGTTCTAACCAGGTTGTGGAGGTCAGGTACGCAGTTGCTCCATGTAAAATGGTACTGGTATTCAACTGCTTCCGGTGCGACTGGAAGCAGACAGATGCAGATGATGAGTGATTCTTAGGTACGCTAAACTTGGAAACGCATTTTACTGAAAGAGTAATGAATATAAATGTTGATAAGGAGGTAGAGCAAGATCAAAATGAACAATGGATGGATTGTGCGAGGAATATTATGACAAAAAAAGACGTGAATGATTCCGTGGTAGTTGAAGGAGGACAGGAAGATGACGAGGTACGCTCAAGTCGGATGATGTTGTGTCTTGTGACGTATCAAAAGATCACTTTACAATGATGCAACTGAACATGCAAATGCTTTGTGTGCACTGTGCAATCAATTAGTGAGAACTTGGTAATTGTATTACATAATAATTGTTCAATGAGTCCTTCATCACATCTTATTCTCAGACAAACCGTGAAAACGGTTTTGTGGGGCATTGTTCTTAAGTTAAGATTTCTGTAAACTTTGTCTTGACAAATAAATAAATAATAAACCTCTCTCCTTTGTGACAAGTGAATCTGGAGTTGAAAGATTTGAATATCATTATCAACAGCCGCATTAACTCGCAAATTCTGCTTCACCTCATAAATGTAGCAATCATAAAGGCTCTATACTATCTACATGCTTCGTAAGTCTTACCGGTCTCGCAAATTGAGCTAATTCGATCTAATTTGCTTGTTATAACACCCACGCCGACTCTCGGTATGACCAATCATTCGGACGGACATATCTTTCTATATATAGACTTTGTTATGTCACTAAAGGTAACCGCACATGGGCAGTCAGTTATGAAAGAAAATACGAGACTTGGCACGTCTTACCAGGGCTTCTGTGCTTTAAAATACAATTTTCAGTGTGAATATTTTAGGTATTTATGCTAAATGCTGGTTTGTGAAGAATATGAAAAAAGATTACATGTAGCGGAGATGAGAATGTTGAAATGGATGGGTGGAGTAACAAGAGTGGATAAAGTAAGAAAAGAGTAAATTAGAGGAAGTTTGACAGTGCTGCCTGTTACAGAAAAATTGATAGGGAATCGTCTGTTTTGGTATAGGCATGTGATGAGGAGGGATGAAACACTAGTGACTTAAGAGCCATTAAAATAAATTTTGGTGGATGGAGAGGGAGGGAAAGGCCAAAGGTAAGATGAATGGATCGTCTGAAATGATATGAAAGAAAAAGTAGTAAATGGTACCATGACGGCTGACAAGGGAGATTAGAAGAAGAAAACGTGTTGTGGCTACCCCAAATAGTTTGGGACAAAAGCAGGAAGATGATGACAGTTTCAATATTTTCAGCAGCCTAATAACCTACGCCATCTTTCAACATGCTGATTTGACCTGATGCAAAAAAGATTGAAATGTAACTGTTGCAATCTAGCTTTGAATATTAGAACCTCATCGATCATGCGATCCGCGCTCATTGATAGACAACTGCATTAACTTACTTTACTTGCATAAACTTAACCTATAAATATCAAAATGTGAAATATAAATGCGTCCAACAGTATCTCACCATCATCAGCTTATTTTATAAGTAATTTGCCCCTGGCTGGATGCCTTACACTCAAGGCACCCACAGGATAGTCTGGTTAACCAGAATCCAGTCTCATAGGACAACTGGCGAGATGCCTATAAAAAAAAAACTGAACATCGTCATTCTCCTGCCTCATCCCATTTCTTTTTTGTTTTTATGAGTCGACGCAGTATGTCTTCCATACTTCTCTATTACTCCTTAGTATCTAAAATGTGTAAAACGGTGAGATTTCTTTAGTCTGTTGAAATGTGCACGTACCTTAAGATTTGATGCAAATTAGGAAGTTTCCTAATGCCACTTGGGGTCAAATATGACGGAAGAGCTAATACATTTTTAAAAAGGAGCTCGTTAAATTTGAATTTTCAATTAAATTCGTTCAATGCATGCTTTGAATATGAAAGGGAATCGACTGTCTTGGTATGAACATGTGATGATGTGCGACGAATTGCATATGAATAAAAGAATGATTAAAATAAATGTTAATCCAGAGGGAGAGGAAGCCCAAGGAAACGATGGATGGATTGCGTGGGGAATGATATGGAAGAAAAAGGAGTAAATGATAGCGTGACGGTTGACAGAGGAGAATGGAGGAAAAAAATGTGTTGCGCCGACCCCAAGTAACATGGGACAAGGGCAGGGAGATAATGATGCATGCTTTGAATAGAGCTTGAAAGTTCGTTGCTCCAGCATCTATTTGAGAATACCAGAGAAGTTTAAAATCTATCAGTATCCTTAAGTAATAAGTAGCGAATATTATTTTATAACCGGAAATAGGAAATTATAAAGCAAGGTGATCCACATAGCTCGGGAATCTGCAAGACGGGATATTTACTGTCAAAATGAAGGCCATTAGCGCGAAAGTATATGCGTGTAGACTTCAGGAAGTTAGATCAAGACTGTGTCCAAAATGACAGTAGGTGCAATTCAAGATAGGAAACAATTTTTATGCCATAGAATGCTATCATACTACATGTCAAGCCAAGAACACTATTTTTGCGGTTACTGAATGAGGCTCAAATATTTTGATGTGTTGAAGCAAAAGTGTCATGAAAACAATTGCCTACAACCTAGCCGGCACTAGCTGAACGTCACACATAACTATTATGTAATTCCGTATTAACTACTGTAGAGGTGAACGGAGTATACAGCACGTCATAACCACGTGGCCATCACGCTAATTTACATGTTGCAAATATCTTAATAAATTCATTAATTATGCTTACCTACGTAGGCATGTATTACTACTACTTTCATTGACTTTCATACTGTAAGTGCGTTGCCTTGTGGAAATCACGTCTAGCTTTAATGATACATGCTTCTGGACACCTACTGAAATATATTAATCTATTATAATTGCGTAGTTACTACTTTCATTCTATAAATCTATCTGTAAATCACGCCTAGCTATGATGATACAAATTGATACTAACAATAATGCATGAAATCCCATCCTACAATGGTTGGTTTCCTCTTATTTATTATAGTGATTGAACTTAATTTGAGGTACGTAGCCTAACCGTGATGGTTTCAAAATGTGACATTGCATATCCAAAATGTGACAGACAATGTGACATTTTGTACTTAAGTATATGAAATCTTTTCTGAGCGATTTATCTGATGCTTAACTTTACAACCACAAGCAATAAAACATTATTAACCGATCAAGCGAATACATAATAGATTTTAAAACTGTATTTATATACGGTAGACGAAAAAGTCAATGACCTACAGTTTTATTGTAGACAGAGGACCATTGCCATGGCACGCGTTACCTGCGTGCTATTTTTTGTCTATGTCTATGACCACTATTTTTTTTTTTGTTATATGACAAACTACGTCTCTATTAAACTTGCTTTTTAAAGCTGCCAGGACTACAAGAAATGGTATATTTTAAATTTTGGTCCATACATCCGGGTTTGAGTTAAGTTCTGCTTTGGTTTTTTGTCACTTATTTTATAAAGAGGTAAAGTTTTTTTTTTAGAAGTTTGGATGTAGTGGATAATCTTCAGAACTACTGATCCCATACCGAATATTTTCTCACTAATGGGAAGCCACATTATCCCGGAGTGTCATCCTACTAATATAATAAATGCGACAGTTCGTGAGGATGGATAGATGTTTGTTACTCTTTCACGCAAAAACTACTGACCAGATTTGGATGAAAATTGGCACATAGATAGTTTATAACCTGGGTTAACACATAGGATACTTTTTTATCCTGGTAGTACGATCCCGTGGCTCATTTACCGAACTCCACGCGGGCAAATCCGCGGACATCAGCTATTAAGCTATATTTTAAACTCTCCTGTGGTATAACTTCCGACCATAACTCGAGCGAAGCCTCGGGCAAAAGCTAGTAAATTATGAAGAGATTTACGATGGTTCGAGTACCAACTTAGTAAGTATTAAAAAAAAAACTAGAGCTTCATTTTTAATCTATCACTATCAGTAATAAAACCAGCGACCTTCCAACACAAATGCGAACAAAATGTATTGCAAATAGTTAGCCTCGGGCTGCGAAAGTAAATCACATGGCGTTGTTCTTCAGGACTTGGCTTTGATAACATTCGTCAGTCAATCTACATATAATTTAGACATCTAAGGCTTCTTGTTGGCAATCTTGTTTTAATCGAATCCGTTCAAGAAAGTGTGTCGTAGCTACCATCCACGACACACTTTCTTGAACTACCTATGTACGAGCTAGCACGTCACAGAATAATTTACATTTCAGTCTACAATAAATTTTATAGTACTGGCTGTCGTTAACCAGTAGTTCTATCTCTTATTCTCCTTAGCGTGTCGATGGCGATCTAGATTAGAGTCGACCCAGAACTGGGCTACGAGTTTGACGCCTACTGTAGCGTTCATCAGTTCCTGTAATTAACAAACGGCAGTTCTATCTCAATATCCCGTGAACTAAGGATTACGAAGATTTTGCAATCCATGGCAAATTTTTAAACATACGCCTTTACAAAAAACATAACTAACTTCAAACACTGTTTTAAGCTTTCACGGTTTAGAACTAAACTTATACTGTCGGTCTGTATGTCTGTCATGGCGCTGGCAACAGCGTTGAAATATTGAGAGCTCAAAATAATGAACAATCACGGAAGATATTCCGTAAGTGACAGTATAAGTTTACGACTAACTTCTTCGATCTTATTGGGTAATTATTTCATGAATATGAAACGTTCTAGTCAATACTGAAACAAGATAAAGTAATAATGCCTCAATGTGGTCCTTAGGTACAAAGTTCGTATATCTACATGAAAACTGAAACTTTTCCGCAATACATAAACCCAAGTACCTCTGACCTTCATACTGATAACGTAGTGGAAATCTGACTTCCATAGAGGTGCCATAGGTCAGCAGAATTCCGTAATCTCGTGACTTGTGACTTCACAAATGAGGATAGTGATTGCTAATTAGAAAATCCAATGTTTACAGTAAACAGACACGCCTTCTTATACGTCGTTAATATTATTGTAAGATTATGGAGTACTTATTGCTATTAGTACTGTTTACCAAGTAATAAACTTGTTAAACAGTACCCGCTGTGGTACCTCCCTATAATAGTAATCAAAATATAATAATGATGTTTACCGCAGTTTTTTCTGAATTGATTATGTGATGTAAATAAGGTTCTTGCATTAGGTTACATAAGAAGTCATTTCTTAAGGTTGGTTTTTGAACAAAATCTAATAGGATTCTAGATTTTTTTATAATTCTACTTTTGGTGATAATGCCTGATATGTTTTTAAACCAAATCTCTTCGTCTTCGCTTAAACTAAGCGACAACTTAATGAATGCTTAAATAAAAGCACACTGATAGTTCTCAGAGTGCCTTTATTGCAAGCAGTTAGGTGTTGCTTGTCCTTTTGAACACCATTGTCACATATACGTGACAAGCAAGCGCGTGCCCTGTACGCCAAACGACACAAATATGCGACAAAATGGTAGGTAAAATTGTGGCTTGGCGTGGAGGTCACGGGCGTGTATTACGCTCTGGCGTTTAAAAGGTTAATGTTAGTTACAAGTACAACGAGCATTAGCCATTTTCATAAAGTATTCGGCAGATCTTTCGGGAGGAACTTATGTAACGTTTTTCTTAAAACTATTTGTGTTTAGTATTGCCAAATTGTTTTTGTAATTAGTGTCTACAAACAAATCTGTGGCAAGGTCTCTCAAGAATAGACACATTGTAAAAGCTGGTTGTGCAGTCGTTCGTAATTAGTAAAAGAGATGGAGAAAATATTGAAATTTTCATCATCTACCTAGCCATGTCTCAAACTATGTTGGGGTCGGTTTCCAGTCTAACCGTACGCAGCTGAATAAGAGTACTTTACATGGAGCGACTGCCTAACTGACCCCCACAACCCAGTTGCTTGGTAATACGACACCCCTTGGTAAGACTGTTTTACGGACTTTCAGACTTCTGAACGACTGTCAAAGATCTACACACAGCCGGGACCAACGGCTTAACGTGCTTTCCGAGGCACTGAGGAAACTCGGTATATAATGAATGACTGAAACAAGATGTCTACAAATCCTGTTTTCTTAAGAAGTTATGCGTTATCGGTCGTACAAATAGTATTATATTCTATAAATAGTCTGAAAATATTTTTGTAATGTCTAGACTTTCTGACGTCGATACCACTGAATTCTCAGCAAGACTCGACAATCTTTTATCTCGATTATGATATGAACTATGTTGTTTAAATAAGAAATTAACACATAGAAGCGGAAGTCAGTCTATTTGCTCAGTAATCCGTCTACCATCATCATCTGACTTTGTTTACTTAGTTATCCGCAGTTGTCTTGAGTCACTGTCGCTTTATATACTATTTATCTATGCTAATCCATGATAGATTCAAATATGTATCCATGTACAGTCGCCAGCGCATCATGTTACTACAAACTGTCAAATTTTCTCATTCGATTTTGAACTTAACCAACAACATTTTATGGTTTAAAATCATTTGGAGACGTTTGTGGTAACTTGATGTGCTGGCGACTGTACAATCATGTGTAATAAGTTCAAATAACAATTTGTTTCTATTTAAGAACCGAGTTATTATAATGTAACGAGTAAGGAAGGAAAAATATGTGGCGTGGATACTTATTTTAATACACGAGAAAATTCTTCGTTGAACATGCCATAAGGAAGTTTTTTTTTCTTGCTTTTCAACTTCACGGAGTTAAAAAATACAGAAGATTCGGAAACAACCTAAAGCCACAGTTCGACACCTTAACTCTGCCGATTCCCACATTTTGCTGCTAAATGGGCTTAAAACTGCTGAAACACAGTAACCTCGACCTGCACAGTCACCTCTGATAAGTTTACTCTCCCTCATCATCATCTGCCCAGCCTTTTCCTAACTATGTTGGGGTCGGCTTCCAGTCTAACCGGATGCAGCTGGTTTTACATGGAGCCACTGCCTATCTGATCTCCACAACCCAGTTAGTAATGGGTAATACGATACCCCTTGGTAAGACTGGTTGTCAGACTTTTGATCCACTGACTTCCAGTAACAGCTGTCAAAGTCTTTTTATTTTTGTTAGTTTTATTACATAAGATTCTTTAAGGTGGAAACGCCAGGGTAGCCCGACAATCCTCTAAGTACATTTAACCCCATTCAATAACTATTTCATGAAAAAGTCATTCAAGAACTTGGGTTGTATTGATGATTTTAATGATCATTATTCTGTAAATCCACACGCGTTACTTGCGCGACTCATTTTTCATCAACATACAACCTGACGCTGACCTGCAAATTGCAAAAAACGTAACGAAATTTGAATTTCGCGGGCCACCCTGACGCTTCCACCATAATATCTCCTCTTGGAAGAGGGCACTGGCTCCTGTAACACAGGTCTACCACCTAGCACAGGAGTCAGACTTCACACAATTTTGTAACCACTTACTTGTGTAATAAAGATATTGAAATAGGTACTCAATTCTAACAATCTTTCTCCATTTTGCTGCAAATTGTGCTGAAAACCGTCGAAACCTTCACAAAGTCATCGACCTTCTTCTATTCTTATCTCTGAAACTCTTCACACTCTCTTTAATATACTGAGAGGGACATCTTGAGTACATAATAATACTTGTGGAAGTTTCCAACCAATGCCAGAAGAGAGTGCCAAAAGTATAAATATTGCATCGAAGGAATGTTATCGTGGTCTTTCGGTACGATTCATTCATTCAATCGCAAACGGATTGCGTGTTAGTGGTTTTTTGTTTATTCTAATTGGTTAGTATTACGTTTTGTTTACGAAAAGCAGTGTGTTGGTTTGCTAGTTAGTAAGTTTGCTAACGCAAATTGGCATGTCTTAGAATCAAAATTTCGAAAACCTACATACATACATAAACTCACGTCTTTTTCCCATGGGGGTAGGCAAGAACCATAGAACGCCATCTGCTACGATTGTTACTTACTCCTCTTGTCTCGTCCACGTTCAATACATCTGGTCATACACGCACGCCGGTTGTGAGTACTACGCATCTGAACTTTCTGAAGAACCTCAACAATAAGGCAGTGTATAGTGGTGACACTTGGGGGAGACCTAGTTATGTCCAGCAGTGGACGTCTTTCGGCTGAAATGATGATGATGATACCTTTCCAGGGCGTCCCTTCTCTGGCGTTCGAAATTCTGCGACATTTGTTAATCCTTACTGGGCCAACGTAGTCGATTGTGGCCCACTCCCTCTCGAAGAGAGCGAGGCCTGCGTCCTAGTAATGGGTATATTATGGACTGATTATGCTTAGGTAGTGCAAAGACTAGGTAGCGGTTCGGAATTTATTTTTATTAAACTAAAATAAATAATACTGTACCTACCTACCGCCAAACACGTAAAATGATAGCGGGGACTTCCCCATATGTATAATTATGCTGTTACAAATATTTATTTCAAGGAAAAAATAAATACGATTCAACAAGTTGACTAATAGAGCATTGTTCACCAAGTACTGCATATGAGTTCTTAAATCAAGAAAGACATAAAATAAAGTAGACGATGGTCTTCAAGATACACCAAAGTTAGAAGTCCTCCAATTTAAGACTTCTTTGTAAGATAACAACAATGCCTGTAACCCCCGAAGTGTTGAGAGGTACATCCATAGTACACCCACATTTAGCTCGATATGTTTCAGTCCTGCCTCGTTGGTCGAGTGGTCGCAAGCGCGACTGCTTAGCATGAAGTCTTGGGTTCGATTCCCAGATCGGGTAAAATGTTATTGGGTTTTTCCATCAGAAATTTCTCGGTAGTAGCCACGGAACTGGATTTGTGTCCCGGTTGATGGCAATAGGCTTGCCTCCTGTTACATGGGACAAATCTGTAATGATGTACGTCAGATTTTAGTGAAACACATACTGGGTGGCCACTATTTGTTATGGAGTCAATTAATGACTCCTTTTGCACCATGCTTCCTTGGTCTTCGCGAATCTCAACCAGCGGTCGCCCGCGATCTTTTGAAAGTCATCCTGTTGTAGTTAATACTTACATAACATTGCCAAGACTTAGCATACTTCTGAAGCATAATCTCCTACCCTTCCAAAAATACTTACCTCATCTTTCATCACAGTTTGTCCTCCGGCAATCAATCAACACTCTATAATTAGTTCTGACGTCATACTTTGGGGGGTGTGACCGTGTGATCTCTTGGAGTATAGCCAGATGGGTGGTGTGATGGCACGTGGTGCTCCGGTCCCCTACGTCTTCTCGTGGGTGGGGCCGTCACGTGAAACAATAGCCTACGTCAAACAAGTGCAGCTGCACCTGTGTAGGACTATTATGGCTAAGAGGGCGTAGTAAACAACACACGGTAATTGTAGAATGACAATCTGTTGACTGATGCAGCTGGGCATTCCTTTCAGCTCCGAATGTTCTCGTAACGTTCACCTTGCTGCAACCGTGGTAAATGTTGGTCCTTTGATCTCATGAGCAAGACCAATGGGTGAGCATAACTTTCGCTCTGATTTGAAAGTGAAATGATGAGGAGTTTTTCTACCTTATCGATTCGTGGAAAATTAAGTCTTGTGATCCGACATATGTTGGTCCTAAATCGACTATCTAATTGACGACTGTATGGTGCTTTGACAGAAGTTACGTGAATTCACAGTCAATTGGTAAATTGCTAACTAAATGCATGTCGTCACGGAAGGATCGAAGGAATCAACGTTTGAGTACCTGGTAGTTATATTTAGCATCGATATAACAAGGTGGAGCACAAATAAGCCTGGGACCGTTGTCATTGTGATTAATATCTTGAAAGTTTTTGGCCTTAACATTGTCTACCATATTTAGACGAAAGGATAAATTTTCATTTTTCATTGTGGTCTTTTCATTGTCATCAGTTCAACCTCGAATCGTCCATTGCTGCCTATAGACCCCCGTTCCCCTGTGCTCGATGTCTTTTATTGTAAAAATGTCTTCTATTTTAATAGAGGTAATTGCGATTATATATATTGCATACCAAAACAAATGATGTCAATATATGGCGTCAGTGTAATGATAAATAATGATTGAATAGTTCAGTAGGATCAATTTTATATTTAGACTCTATTGAACCCACTGACCGACTGACTTAAATCAGTTCGTTGTGTACATTATTGTTTCTTGTGTTTATTTCGTTTCATAGATTTGATTAACCGATGCTATTTTTAGTTCTTGTCCTGGTCTTCGATTAATTGCCATCTCGCCAACATCTTGCCACCGAATATTGGCCTAGACATTTTTCAAAGGGACTAGAATATTCCATCATGTCTCCTTGGCCAAGATTGGCCAAAGGTAGGTCAATTTTCCAATTGGTACGATAGAGGCAATTGTTCGGTGGTTCGCGTCATTCCGTTTCGTATACATCGGGAGATTTTTGAATTGGTTTCCCTGTCTGTAGTGGCGTTAGCTTTGAATTTGTTATTCGTATTAATTATAATGTTAACTTGCATTTTTATTTATAGTTCCAACGCAGTAATTCTTCAAAGGCGGGAAGGAAAAATTGTATTGTGTTATTGACTTTGCTATTATTTGTGGCTGCCTGCCATGCCACTCATACTCATATTATAATGGCATTACCTATTGTAATCAGAATTTAGGTTGGATTTCAACATTAGTAGGCATGCAATGATTTTAGCATCTCTCAAATTTCAATTCGTTCACTTTTATTTTTTATTGTTCTAATATCAAATTGTGCACCTCTATGGATGATACACAATGCAAAGGCATGCAGCAAGAAAATAATTTATGAACAATAAAAGTTAAGTGATGCATATATACACTAGTTTATAAGCTTACACTGTTACTAACAAATATGGATTGTTTTCCGAAATAAATGTTTATTATTATTATCTCCTTTATTCGTCTTTATACTTATTTTAAATATTTTTAAACATTTCTTAAAAAAAAAAAACCATATAAAAAAACATTTAAAAATATAAAAAATAGTGGTCCGCCGGTAGCGGGAGCAGGGTCCAAGCTACCGGTGGTTAGGGCTCCAGAGACAGGAACCTCCTCACAATACGAGCCGTATCGAGGAGTACTGCCTTTTGAATCAGGCCCTTGATCCAACCGCCTAAGGAGAGCTTCGAAAGATGGTCGTCGAGGCTCTTGGCTATAAGGCCATTGGCCGTCACGACGATCGGCACAATGATAGCCGAGTTCACATTCCACATGTCGACAACCTCGTGGGCCAAGTCGAGATATTTTATTTGTTTCTCTTTCTCAGCTTTCACGAGGTTCTCGTCATGCGGGATGGTAACATCGACTATCATTACGCGGCGCGCTGATCGGTCTATCACTACTATGTCAGGCTTATTGGCGACAATAGTCCTGTCAGTAATGATAGACTGATCCCAGTACAGCGTGACATGGTCTTTCTCGAGAACTGGGTCGGGCACATACTTGTAGTACGGTACCTCAGATTCCACAAGTTTATATTTCAAGGCAAGTTGCTGGTGAATAATCCTGGCTACTTGGTTGTGCCTGTGCAAGTACTCGCCGTTAGCCAGACGAGAACAACCAGAAATAATATGTCTGATGGACTCACCCGGACGGTGGCATGCCCGACACACGTCAACCGTCCCGTCCTTCATAATATATTTCCGGTAGTTGTTCGTCAACATAACTTCGTCCATAATCGCACAGACAAAACCTTCAGTTTCTCCAAAGAGATCGCCGAAACGTAACCAGGACACGGACGCTAGAAAATCTACATCGGGCCCATGAAGAGCTCGGTAGAAGCGCCCGTGAAGCTCCTTGCCTTGCCATACTTCCTTGCGGTCATCGGTAGTAAGTACTTCAGGTTTGCGCCAGTTCTCTTTAGCCATGGACAGCGGGGTGAGTCCCTTGTCCACTGCCACCACATCTCGGTGCATACCCACCTCGACTTTTAAAAAATATTCTCTGAGACTGCACATCTCGCGGTTGTGAAGGGACTTCGCGTTTAAAAACCCTCGACCCCCGCACTTCCGCGGTATGTACAGCCTCATCACCGATGATCGTGGGTGATGCATCCGGTTTGCGGTAAGCAGTGTACGAACTCTCCTATCCAGGGCATCGAGTTCGGTCTGAGTCCATTTGAGTACGCCGAAAGAGTACATTAAAACCGGCATGACCCAACCGTTGAAGGCGCGCACCTTGTTTCCGCCTGAAAGAAGGCTATGTAATACCTTGTTCAGGCGTCCAAAGAAGCGCTCCTTCAACGATTGCTTCATGTCAGTTACGTTAATGCCTAACGCTTCCGACATACCCAAATACTTATAGCTTTCGGTTGAGGAAAGGGTTCTCAGGTGTATGGAATCCGAGAGCTGAATTCCCTCGGATTCCATAATCTCCCCTTGCTTTACATACATGACTGCACATTTGTCCACACCAAATTCCATCCTGATGGCGCTACTGAAAGTTTCAGTTACTTTCAGTAGCTCCATCAGTTGCAATTTGTTGGGGGCAAAGAGTTTCAGATCATCCATGTAAAGAAGGTGAGATATGACCTGACCACCTCTCCTCAACCGGTAGCCTAGACCTGAATCCTCCAGCAATGTGCTCAGAGGATTCAGGGCTAGACAGAACCATAGTGGGCTCAGACTGTCTCCCTGGAATATTCCCCGTTTAATCCATACAGGTTCATCGTTCCCCTGGATCTGTCCACATCCTGGATATCGAAGGACCGTCCTCCATTGCCCCATACACGACTCAAGGAAGGCGCGTAGAGTTGCATCTATTTTGTACAACTCCAGCACCCTCATGAGCCATATATGTGGCACCGAGTCGTAGGCCTTCTTATAATCTATCCAGCATGTAGACAGATCCTTGCGGGATCGACGAACCTGTTGGCTAATGGCCATGTCGATGAGGAGTAGCTCCTTAGTGCCGCGGGACCCACTCCTACATCCATTTTGAGAGGCAGACATAATGGAGTTTTTGTCAATTTGTGTATTAATTTTAGCTCTCAAAATGGATGTAAGAAGTTTATAGACCGTAGACAAACACGTGATCGGTCTATAATTTTTGGGTTCCGCGGGACTACCTGACTTATGGAGCAGGTGGGTAACGCCTGTTGTTAAAAACTGCGGTAAGGACCCAGACTCTAAGGATGACTGGAATTGGGATGCCAGGCAAGTGTGTGAACTACTAAGCCATTTGAGCCAGAAGTTGTGCAGTCCGTCCGGTCCCGGTGACTTCCAGTTCGGTAACGGACGAACTGCTCTGGCTATATCTAAACGTGTAATCAAAATTGGCTCCATTTCTGGGATAGGTTCACACACTCGTTCGACATCACGCATCCAGTCAGCCTCAGTATGACAGACGGGCACCGACCAGATGCTGCGCCAGAAAGAACTCGTAACAGCATCATCCGGGCGGCACACGTCTGTCATATTTAGCTCGGGTCGCTCCCAAGCTCTGTATACCCACCTCTCATCGCTCTGGAACATGCGATTCTGTGAGTACCGATCAACCCGCCGCTTATACCTCCGAATACGGTTCGCCCATGCATAAACTTTCTGCTTCAGGAAGTCGATGCGCTCTGTGACACGGGACATGTATTCTTGAGGACTGATTCCAGTCCCCGAGAATGCCCGCCTCACAAAGCGCATCACACGTGGTCGTGTATTGCCCTCCCTGAAGCAGTGTAGTTTGCCGATGAGTACCCTGGCCCCGTCGATGCGGCGCTCGATCCTGCGCTGCCAGGCTGGTACAGCTGGTTTTGGTCGAGTAGCTACGTCACAATTTGGGAACTTGACGTTAGCTAAACGACATGCCGCAACAGCCCCACAGTACAGGATCGAGTGTGTATCAACGAGGTTCTCGCTACTCTCGAATATATTCTCGAGTTGCGAGTCCAAGGCACAAACCAGCGCCCTATTTTTATTATGCATGGGTAACCGTGGTAATCGGGGCCTAAGTTCGGTAGGAGTGGATCGATATTCACGAAGCACATCTTCCAGAGCGCTCCTCAATCGGTCGTTGCACTGGCTACTTACCACAGCAACCCTATCATCTTCCTCTACAACAGCTGGGTTGAACCGCGGCGGGGTTGCGTCAATAACTGACGCTTGCACCGCGGTTTGTGCCGGAGTTAAAACGATACGGTTGCTCAGTACCTCTGAGCGCAGCCTATCAAGTACGGCGTTGTCCAACATGTGATTGCGTTGGATGACCCGCACCTGATCCGACAGTCGTTGGGCCGAAACGTTGACGGTTGGTTCAAGTACCTGGAACAGAGACAGCATCCCAACACGGTACGCAGTGAGGTTAGTTCCCCCCTCTGTAGACCCGTAGTATGCGCGCATGACGTTCTCGTTAATGGAATGAGTCCATCTCATGCGCTGCACACAACCACCGGCAGCGGGGACCCGGCTCGGGGCCGGATGGCCCCTAAGTCCCAAGCTTCTCGGTGGCCGGCCTCTCCCCTGCCGACGTACAGGTGTTGGCGACGTCGGCGGAGAGAAATACTCGTCGCTCGAGCTCGACGCAACTGCCACTGCCGGTGTCACAGCACTCACGATGGGGCTGGATTCCGGCGGCGGCGAGGCGGAGCTGAGCGACGGGTCCGGAGGTGGTAGGCGTGCGCGTCGGTAGGCTGCTCTCGTAATCATTTTTCGGTTATCATCTTGTATCTT
Source organism: Noctua fimbriata (assembly GCA_905163415.1). Taxonomy (NCBI): domain Eukaryota; kingdom Metazoa; phylum Arthropoda; class Insecta; order Lepidoptera; family Noctuidae; genus Noctua; species Noctua fimbriata. The sequence continues at coordinate 10,620,791 of LR990946.1, forward strand.
ATATATAATTTTCAGTGCTTGACATTTTTGACGACGCCGTTGACAGGCGTCATTTTTTCATCAACTGTATTTAAATTTCTTTTTGGTTTCCAAATTTCTGTTTTATATTCTGATATTTCCTGTGTTAGTCTTTAGATAACTTTATTATTATTTCCTTTATTTATTTTATAACACACTTATTACATTTTTAAATATTTCTTAACAAAAACTATATAAAAAACATTTAAAAATATAAAAATAGTGGTCCGCCGGTAGCGGGAGCAGGGTCCAAGCTACCGGTGGTTAGGGCTCCAGAGACAAGAACCTCCTCACAATACGAGCCGTATCGAGGAGTACTGCCTTCTGAATCAGGCCCTTGATCCAACCGCCTAAGGAGAGCTTCGAAAGATGGTCATCGAGGCTCTTGGCTATAAGGCCATTGGCCGTCACGACGATCGGCACAATGATAGCCGAGTTCACATTCCACATGTCGACAACCTCGTGTGCCAAGTCGAGATATTTTATTTGTTTCTCTTTCTCAGCTTTCACGAGGTTCTCGTCATGCGGGATGGTAACATCGACTATCATTACGCGGCGCGCTGATCGGTCTATCACTACTATGTCAGGCTTATTGGCGACAATAGTCCTGTCAGTAATGATAGACTGATCCCAGTACAGCGTGACATGGTCTTTCTCGAGAACTGGGTCGGGCACATACTTGTAGTACGGTACCTCAGATTCCACAAGTTTATATTTCAAGGCAAGTTGCTGGTGAATTATCCTGGCTACTTGGTTGTGCCTGTGCAAGTACTCGCCGTTAGCCAGACGAGAACAACCAGAAATAATATGTCTGATGGACTCACCCGGACGGTGGCATGCCCGACACACGTCAACCGTCCCGTCCTTCATAATATATTTCCGGTAGTTGTTCGTCAACATAACTTCGTCCATAATCGCACAGACAAAACCTTCAGTTTCTCCAAAGAGGTCGCCGAAACGTAACCAGGATACGGACGCTAGAAAATCTACATCGGGCCCATGAAGAGCTCGGTAGAAGCGCCCGTGAAGCTCCTTGCCTTGCCATACTTCCTTGCGGTCATCGGTAGTAAGTACTTCAGGTTTGCGCCAGTTCTCTTTAGCCATGGACAGCGGGGTGAGTCCCTTGTCCACTGCGACCACATCTCGGTGCATACCCAAATCGACTTTAAAAAAAAATTCTCTGAGACTGCACATCTCGCGGTTGTGAAGGGACTTCGCGTTTAAAAACCCTCGACCCCCGCACTTCCGCGGGATGTACAGCCTCATCACTGATGATCGTGGGTGATGCATCCGGTTTGCGGTAAGCAGTGTACGAACTCTCCTATCCAGGGCATCGAGTTCGGTCTGAGTCCATTTGAGTACGCCGAAAGAGTACATTAAAACCGGCATGACCCAACCGTTGAATATTAGAATAATGATAGTCTAAACGGTATTTTTCCTCTAATAAAAGTTTCCTAATGAATTTTAACAATAAGTCGTGAAAAGGTAACAAACAAACAAACTTACTTTCGCATTTATAATATTAATATAGACATGAATGGCGTTAAGTGTGTAGGTACTTGTTTTCTAGGTGTTTTATAGATCTGTAGGGCAAAAAAGCTAAATAATAGCAATAAGCACTGGTGCAGAATCAGGAACTGCCGTAAATAGGACTTAAACGAGACACTAGGCACATTGATTCGGAATAATTTATTGAAATATGAGCTGTTGGTCGTCAAGGCCTTGAATTGTAATAGAATGCAACGTTGAAGAAATTATGTAAGGCGCCAGTGTTAATATTGCCTACTTAGTGTTCTTTGTGAATACCCAGATTGGCGAAGAACATGCCTGAATTGGGAACAAAATCTCGTCTTGAAACGGCAAAACACACACTTCTATTGATACCGAGTACCTATTTGGGTAAAAGGACCAATTTTGTATTCTATGGCAATCTGTTTTATGAATTTGGGTTTTCAGGCTTAAGGTTTATTATTATCATTTTGGCAAGATCTGTTGTAAGTTTATCAAACACTGTTTTAAGCTTTCACGGTTTAAAACTAAACTTATACTGTCACTTACGGGATATCTTGCCTAATTATCCATTATTCTGAGCTCCCGATATTTCAACGCTGTTTTCAAGCGACATGTTCGCGGGATCTCATCCATAATTTAAGTTTATCAAAGTCCTAGGATACAGCTGCCTTCCTCTATGTCTAGATTGGGTCCCACGGAAGATCCCATCAACCTGTCCAATCAAACTGCGTATGAGATTTGCAGGATATTATTTGCATCCCACTTTTTCTCCTGCTTCCGATGCCCGTGGTATCGCGGTACCTGCAATTTATTTGATTGGACAATTGTTTTGCATGACGGGGTTCACTACGGAACTTTCGGGACCCTTCTTTGGGGTCAGGTGTGGTAACCTTGACCGGTGTTCTGTCCTGAACTGTTTGACCTCTTTTATTGTGTTAAGGTCTTTATAGGGCTTTGTTTTATTTTTAAGAGCCAAGAAACAATTTATGTTTGAGCAACTCTTTGGTCCTTTTTCAAGCAAAGGTTTCGGTCTTTAAAATTACAATTACTAGCTGATGAAAGTAAGGAACTTTTGCAAATTTTCATGCTCCTATCCCAGGTTTTTAGAATTTTTTTTAGAAATTAATACAAAATCTCTAACAATTTGGGTCTAACAGGATACTGAAATCACAATGATAAGCTCATCAGAATATATTTATAGAATGATGAGTGTTAAACATGACACGGTTCGCGCTACTATTGTTTTGCTAATCCAGTCTATTGTTGTGGGTACTATGCTTGCACTGGCTGCTAAAATAACGATTCGGCCACGAGTCTGTCCAAAGGTTATGTAATACATAGTGTATAGTGCTGATGTGACGTGTGATATGTGGTCATTGTTGTTATGGAGTAAAAGCGATTTTATTAGAAACAGGTGATGCGTTGTTGCTATTTAAAACCACCTTACGTTTTGCACAGAAATTATTATTATTTATTTATTTATTTATTTAACAGTTTATGTACACTAAATACAGAAAAGAAGAAAGGAACAGAAAATAGTACAAAGGTGATGCTTATTTCTAAAGAAATTTCTTCCAGCATACCTGCGAAAGGAGATACTAAAAAAAGAGATGTAGACATAGTGTGTAAAAGAAGAAGAGAAAATGGAATACATAAAACACAAAGCAGAACAATTTAAACATAATAATACATATATAAACACACACACACACACACACACACATATACATACATTACACATATATTTATATTTATATATTTTATATATTATTATGTACCTGTGCTTTAGGTTCTTGTTACCATAGAGTTTGTCCTACAAACTTAATGCAATTTATGAAGTACACACGGCGGCACATGCAGCTGTACCTTTCCAGTATAACTTAGCCCCGCTTTGTATAGATTTTCTATACAATGAGAGATAGAGATAAACTGATTTTGTATAGCTTGATTGGCCGTCGTGCGTACTACTGCATGTCTTAAAAGTCTGCATCATGTTCTACAATTTTAGTCACATTTTCCTTTTCAGCAAATGTTATTTTAAAATAAACTTATTAGCATGGTCCCATTGTTTTGCCTCATGACGTAGGTACCGTACCGATATTGATAAACACGATGTCAACGACCGTTTATTTTCCTATTTGATCAATTTAATTTTCTGCTTAATTAGTAACTTACGTGCTTCTTTAAATTGGCAATTGAATTGTTATCATTAAGCACCTATTTTCAATCATTACCTCCAAAATTGACTGTTCTAAACATTCCTCCGTCTTTTTCATTATTTCACATCGTGGATTGAACACGTGGATATACAGAAATAGTATTCAATCCTAACGCCTATTGAACTGTGTCTCTAACTCTTTATGCTGATTCTGACGTTAAAACTCACGTGTCTGGTCCTTCGAGCCGGATTCGACTCACGCTTGACGTTACGTCACTCATATTGTCACAACTGACAACACAATGCACAATTGTAGACAGACAATCAGCATCCGCCGGTCGGAACGGACTGACCGCTGATTTTAGATTCTAGATTGTTTTTTGATTCGTATCTGTTTTTACATTGTTTCTGAATTCATTGTGAGAACAATTTAGGATTTAATGTTGTGGTAAGATTTAGTTTTTCGCTTCAGATTTATCTAATGTTTTTCTAAAAGTGTTATTATTGGATGTTTCAATTTTAATCTTCAGCGTGCTTTATTGGACACGCAAGATAATTCTTTAAAATTAAACTGCGAGTTTTGTTCATTTACACCTGTGGCATGGTTTTTTAAAAAGCCAAAAGTTACTGCATCACGATGCCATTGTTACTTTGAGCAAATTAAAACAATACTTTATTTTAAAAGTAAATCTAGAACTGTACTTTATCTTATAAATTTGAAATTTATCTAATTCTGTTTCTCCTTGTTCCAGGTTTGCCATGTCGACTTCTAAGTTCTGAAGTTACTTCGCCAGCATACCGACCAAAATGACAATCCAACCATTCAGGAGGAAGTCATTTAAAGTCCTAAACACGTACCTCAACACGTAAATAGATTAAATAGGCCAAATTACAGACTTAATCAAAAACTTTATTTAATTTTTAAGTAGTGCAATTTTGTTCCTGTTAATTTATTTTACCGAGTGATATTAGTGTAAGTGTAGTGTTGTGCCATTATCGATAGGTTTTTGTCGATAAATCGTGAAGATGTATAACAAAATGTGGTGTTTGTTTGGTGCGATCTTTGGGGTGGCTGCGGCGATGGATAGGAGTCATCTGCCACCTACCTGTTCTAGGTGAGTTTCCTTTTTATATTTACTTTACTTATCTTTATCAAACTCTACTTATTTTATTAACCCTTTAATAAATCGAGTACTCTGTATGAATCATAAATTATGCTTTTTATTATGTTAACGTAACCTATTGTATTCTTCATAGGTATAAGTCTCAACGTTTCCATTTAAATACCAGAATGGTTTAATCTGTACGAATCTCATCAATCTCCGTCTTACACGTGTTTACTTTTTATCGAAATTACATACACGGGTACTTACGTAATTTTCTGAATAGCACCAGACAACGTTGATAGGTAGATAAAAATATAATGAAAATGATAGATTAAAGTTTTATATGTATATAATGGTTCCACATGTAACGACTGGATTCTTAAGTACAGCATAGAATCAAAATTTAAAAACTGTACCCTTAATGTCAAATAAATACTTTCTTGTTGCTGCCATAAGCCTCATCTACATCCACGAAATATGTTAAAAAAAAGGATTGGATAATAATAAGGTGGACTAACTTCCATTTTTTCCATAATAACAACAACGCTGTGATCCCTGATCTCCAATTTATCTTAGAATATCGATAGAGTCCGAGATATACATTTCAAATTAATATTCAAATTCAGTGTAAAGTTGTATGTACCTAATACCTATCTATGTTTTTATCAGTGTTAACAATTATTAGTTATTTTTCTGTATTCACATTTATTAACATTGTGTAGTGTCTGGGTCATCAAGATAGGATTTTGGGACCTGCTATTAAACCTGTCCGTAAATAAAACGCGTTGAAGCATAACCCAACGTGATAAAAATCCATCCAATCCAATCTTCATCATCATTCTCCTGCCCTTATCCCAAATATTTGACTTACATGTTTGAAGAATGGTGATAGTACATTAATTATAAACATACTTTATAGGTTTATTGAATAAAACCTATCTTTCAACAAATGAGCAGTTTCTTGGACGCAGATCAAATAGATCAGGGCTACGCTGGATGCGTTACCGGAAGTGCTCATTACTTTACTATATGACACAACGCGAATGCACAGTGCAAAACAATCACAGAACACAGTTTTTTATTTATTTATTAATACAATATTATTTGTTATTTGCCCAGATGTGGGACAATAAAGGATAATGTAAAATATTTATGTGTATGTATGTTTATAAAACTACTGAATGATTGAGCGTGTTCGAAAAGCAGACCTATAAAGTGATTTTACCTAGAGTTTTTAAATAAGATGGAATAAGCCATTTTCGACTAAAAGGCCTGCATTTCGGACAGTAAAGGACCATTCCCTAAAAAAAAAGTGTTAGGTATACAGCCAATAAATATTTTTTGTTGTATTCTGTCTTACTTTAATACAGGCCAAGAGATTAGCCATTATACATAACAATAATAATTCTGGTCCTTTTCCCCGAAGAATCGGGTTTTCCTTGTCTACAGTACAGTCGCCAGCGCATCAAGTTACCCCAAACTGTCAAATTTTCTCATTCGATTTTTAACTTAACCTTCAACATTTTATGGTTTAAAATCATTTTGAGAAATTTGACAGTTTGTGGTAACATGTGCTGGCGACTGTACATATTGGTTATAGATCAAGGGAGACACGATTGATGATTGTCGGAAGTTAGCCCGACCTTGTCGTGATTGCGAATGTGTTGCCACTGATTCCACACTAGTTTATGGAAATCAGTATTAGTACTCGTGTTGTTGTTGTTTTTGTTTTGAAACATTACGTCTGTGTTATTATATAAATTATTTACTTATACATTTTTACTTGTTAACTATGTAATGGTTGGCTTCCAGTTAAACCAGTTCTGTTAGTCTCATGTAGGATGTTTTGTTTATTCGTATGGCGCGATTAAAAGTATTTTGTACCATGCATAAAACATTTTTAGTGTCGATATATTACCATTATAAAATTGAAAGGTGCTTAGGTTGCACATCTCTAGTATCGTTTTTAATAAAAGTGAATTTACGTCAATTAACTAATAGATAGGGTTACAATCAGCAATTTGGCGCCCGTAAAATTTTCACGTTACGTCATTTCGGTTTAAAAAACTATCGATACATTCTGACAATGACATCAGTCATCTCCAGTTTCCCGAGTGGTTCTAAGAATAAAAAAAAAACTGATTAATAGTATCAGCTGATTGTAAAAGAACACTCGAGTTTCTATGATGTTATAGGTTGGGTTCGTGGCTGACGTGGCATAGCAACAGTTTATTACTAACCTAATAGTAGTAGGACAAGCAGCCGACCTGACCCGATAAGCACGCATAACCTATTGTTTTTATTGATTGTTGACCCACTGTAGGGCAACGGCCTCCTTTTCTCGTTTCTAATACTATTTTTCTTCTTCGACGAGGTAGGTATTATCAGCCTAAAGGGCTAGTAATAATCCTAACCAAATCTATACTATAATATTATAAAGGTAAAGAGTTTGTTTGTTTGAACGCGCTAATCTCAGGAACTACTGTTTCGATTTGAAAAATTCTTTTAGTGTTGGATAGCCCATTTATCGAGGAAGGTTATAGGCTATAAAATTTCACGCGGACGAAGGTCGCGGGCAACAGCTAGTAACTAATATTATTATAGTCACCTCATATGCCTATCACGTTTCTGACTAGCAAATATTTTTACAATAGCCTTAGTTATTTTCGTACTGTATTGTATGTCGCACCAGGTAATCAAAGGAAAAACCTATTATTGTATTTAATTTTGCCATACATAATTATACAGGGTGGTATTTTTCAACGCCACCTGGAGCGAAAGTACTCCAAAACTGGAGATAGAACATTTTAGTCAAAGGAAACATTCCTTTATTTTTTTAAATAAATAAATTTGCATTCAAAGATTTGCTAAAATTCGCTTGCCACACTCGGGGATCGAACCGGATTTCAAAGAAAATAACACCAGTTTTAATATTTATTTATTTATTATATTAGGTCTACCAACAATTGTTCACGCTGGTTACAGCGACATAAATCATTCTAAAAATTAAATTACAGCGCAACAATTACGTATAAGTAAACACCACATGCACAAAACAATAAATTCGGAAAATAAGCTAAGTTTAGTAGGTATTTAGCGCTAATATTCAATTAAATAAAATTAAAACTGTAAATAGTGAAAGTTAAAGCACTTTCCCTCCAGGTGGCGTTGAAAAATTCCACCCTGTATACAGCACCTATTGTCATATTATAATACTGCGTTTTACTTATTATATTTTTCCGATAAAAATAACATAAATTGCTATTATTAGCGGTGCGTGACTGATTAAACTGTTGCAATCTATATTTACAACATTAAAGCATTTAATGGCAGGTGCGATAATATAAAGAGAATAAAGGTATTCAATTGTAATGCATAGTTAGTTGGCTCTCGTTATGAGTATAAGACCATCAGGAAAGCCAGAGACGACGCTTTTGGATTTAAACTGATGAAAAGAATCCAGTAATTAGCGAAAGATTATGACTTAAAGCTGTACTTTCAATTACTCAACCTTCAACAAGTCTAATCAAGTTTTACGCAGTTACTATCACGGAAATTTTTCGTATAGTTCGGTTCAAACTTTATGGCGGCTCGGAAGTTAGCTGCGAGTGGCGATCTACGCATTATACAGTGAAGACGATGCGTCCTCTGCGCCCCGCTGATACCTAAAAATGTGTTCCTAAAGTTTGAACCGTTAAACCTGCGCAGACCATCACTCGCAGCTAACTTCCGAGCTATCATAAAGTTTGAACAGAACTATATTAAGCTTTAGTCTGGATTGTTGGGAAAAGGCTAGGCAGATGATGACTACTGTGAGACTATGACCCGATGACGTTTATTAATGACATTGAAAAATTACCGGCGTGCGTGTATGACCAGATGTATGAATGTGGATGATGCAAAAGGAGTATGTAAGGATCGTAGCAGGTGGCTTTCTGTGGTTTCTGCTATGTATGTGAATTTTTTTTCTTATCTACAAGTTGACAAGTTTCAAAGATAGGCCGATGGAATATAACTCTCGAGAACCTTCTCATAGCATTCCAAAACCGCAATACAAGTTTTACTTCACACAACCAACATCCTACCTCAGATTCCAGTACAGTCTAATGCCACGAGCCCCTGAACTTTATCAATTAGTGAGTTGAGAAGTTTATAGATCGTCGTACATGTTCAAGGTATTTGGAGGGAAGGATGAACATTTTTGTGTATCTGTTAGGTGAGGCGCCACTGACGCGTGCGCACCACACTCTCAACCTCATAGCTAGTGACGTTGATTTATTCCATTGTACTCTGAGTGAGTTCACAAAAAATACATTGTTTGTGATTAGTTACAAAATTTAATATTGTTATTGTGTACACTATCGCATTAGGTAACCTTTTTTTTTCTTATTGGAAGTCATCAAATGACCCCCCCCCCCCCCGCTCTGGGCGGGGCGGAAGGGAGTGTCAGACTTGTACTGACTAAAACCCATCCATGTTCCTTCTTTGCCCTTTGTGTTCCAGGGCACGGTATCTCTTTCGAACAGTCCCGCAGCCCTGGCAGGTGTAATGATAGTCGTAAGATGGAGAAAATAAAATGAAAATAAAAAATAAATAAAAAGGCACCCACGTAGGCTGGACCTACGTGGGTGCCTTTTTATTTATTTTTCTCGCCTCTTAAGACCAAAAACAGTATCACCAAGTTACTCAATCTCCTACTTCTGATTCCAGTACGATCTACTGCCACGGCCCGCTGCTGGACACGGTGCAGATGGCAGGGCTGTACAACGACTCCAAAACCTTCGTGGACATGAAGCTGAAGGTCTCCGCGAACATCACCATGGACCACTTCCATGAGATGATGACCAGGTATACACTTGCTTGCACTTGGTTTAGATTTTTTGCCGTGCAGTTTTAGGGCCTTTATTTCGGGGCAATCCTGCCTATTGTTCCTAACAACTGCAACTCCTGGAAACCGGAGTCAACAGTGGCGACCACCAGAAAAGCGTAGAGGCAATGAAGTTCGACGATTCCCATTATTGGGATTTTTCCAACTAAAAATACATCTTCCTCGTTGGTCTAATTGGACTGCTGAGCATGAGGTCCTGGGTTCGATTCCTAGGTCGGGCAAAGTGTCTGGATTTGTGCCAAGTTCTTGGCAAAAGGGTCGCCCCCTATTACATGGGACTTAAACATAACTGGCGAAATGTGGGTGTACTGTATTAAGTACACCTCTGCCTCAACCTTCGAGGATTACAGGCGTGATGTTAAGTTTAACGTAAAAAAAAACTTACTTTAACAAATGTGTTGAATGTGTTGGTTTGCTACGCGGATTATTTTGTCATTGTTATACCGCCTACAGAACAATGAAAAACTTCGCACACTAGCATAAAAATGAAATCCTCATAATTACATCAGACATTCTCTCAAAGCACTTTCGCGAAATCCTAGTGTTTTAGACAGAAAAAGAAATGGCAGATCAAACTCCCCTGCAACACTATCTATATGTGATGTCTTTAACGGATATTAGACGGTTCTAAAATTATGATACATTCGTTTAATATATAATCGGAATATTTCTTTAGGACAGGTTCACATCCGACCAAGGCTGACATCCAGGAGTTCGTCAATCAAAACTTCGACCCTGAGGGCTCCGAGTTTGAGGACTGGAGGCCCACCGACTGGAAGGAATATCCTGGTAAGTTCACTTAACAACATTCAAAAATCAAAAGTAATTAATGTATGCAAATTAGGCTGATAATAATCAGCACTTTGTGTACGCAATTCAGTTTCCAAATATCTGTCTTTGGATAAATAACTTTAATACCCACTTATAAAGTTCAGTTTACACTACAAATCCAAAAATTTAATGACTTTTATAGTGCTGGTCTTTGGCGGAAATGACAGTGATTATAAATAAGATTTAAATGTTTTGAATATGTTAGCCATTCGCCCGCTAACCTGACCAGAACTACCTCAAAATTGTTTTCAAAGAGATCAAAAATTACCTTGCCTTGAATATTTTTGCTAAAGGTTTTTAATTTCTCTGTGACTGAAACTTACTTGATAGTTCATAGTAATAACAAATATTTGTCCAGCTGAAACAATTAAATTCGCGACCATGAGCGCAAATTGCTTCCGCTCTTAGTAACATTTTAATAAATTTATTCTTTTAACTTTATAAAAACAGAGAAAAATATATGCTTATTTTATTTCATATGACTTCTCTGAACATATATAATAATTTTGTAATGTTTTCGTAAAACACTAATCTTCAAGACATTGCCTCGAAATGTTGTTGAAAACCGCAACAGACAGAACCCGTTGCGCAATTTAGAAAAACACGGTCACACAAATAGACACGAAGAATAACTTTGTAACTTTTATGATATTTAATATCCCCTCCAATTTCATGCCACTTAGTTCCGCAATTCCTTATCTTATTCGCCATGTCACAGACACATACATACATCGAAGAATCCATCTTCTATGTGTGTATAACAGCGTAAATTAGTATCCGGGAATCTTGAATAAATACAAAGTCACATACTTTGAAAACTTCGTTTCTAGCGTTTCTCCAGAACATCAAAGATCCATTGCTGCATCAATGGGCGGCCGAACTGAACAGGTTGTGGCTGCAGCTGGGCAGGAAAATGAAGTCAGACGTCAAGGAGAACCAGGATCTGTACTCCATCATCTACGTGGACAACCCTGTTATTGTTCCTGGTGAGTTGTCTGAGGCCTTATCTATATTAAACTATAATGGGTGTAAAGACCCTTAACGAAACCGAAAGGCACTTGTTATCCTCGTCATTGCGATAATTTTTTTGTCTTTCCCAACTATATTGGGGTCGGCTTCCAGTCTAACCGGATTCTGCTGAATACCAGTATTATACATGGAGAGACCACCTATTTGACCTCCACCATCCAGTTAATATTGGGTAATACGATACTCCATTGTAGGACTGGTTGTTAGACTTTTGGGCCACTTGACAGCCGGGCCGTGCTTTCCAAGGCACGGAGGAAACTCGGTTATGTAATGGATGGTCACCCAATCACGGAACAACCTAGGCAGGCGCGGCTTAACCTGAAAATCGACCTGACCGTCTGTTATTACTTCGCCGCGAGCTCCCCGATGACATGAATTAATTCTAATCATCAACAATCATCATGTTCCAGGTGGTCGTTTCCGTGAGTTCTACTACTGGGACTCATACTGGATCATCAAAGGGCTCCTGCTCTCGGAGATGAGGTCTACCGCCAAGGGCATGGTCTCCAACTTCTTGGATATCGTCGAGAGGATCGGCTTCATTCCTAACGGAGGAAGGATTTACTATGCTATGAGGTATGTCGTGTTTACAGGTTATTAAGGGTGCTATTAGAAAAATCCAGGCGCGGTTAAATTTCGAGGGAAGAATTTGGACCTATTACAACCTTGTAATCGCGTCTGCTTTGATCTTAGCAGGTTTGTTTACATGGCACTACCAATGTTTGACGGCACGGTTGACGCTGCTGCGCTGCGTGTCGGGGGTTTGATCCCCGCCCGGAACAAATATTTGTATGATCTACAGGTAGTTGTTCCGGGTCTGACTGTTTGTGTATGTGAGTTTAAATGTTTGTAAATGCACCCACGATACAGGAGAAATTCCTAGTGTGGGGCAAGGCTTTAAAAAGAAATGTGAAAACAGACCCAGATATGTCCTGGACCAAACTAAACTAAAACATAACTTTGCTAATGGCTTTGGCCGCAGATTTTTTTATATCGAATGCGAAAGTCATCGAAATCGACTGACTACTACCGTGAAATTGAAATGAATCAGACCAGACGAAAGAGATTTGTACACTTTCGAAATTATTGTATTCGTGTAGTAACATCGATTGGAATTTGAATGGTTAGCTAAATATTGAGAAGTTGATTAGCTCCAAAGGGTTTCTGTCAGTAAATATACAGCGTGTATCAAAAATGCGTAGTCATATTTAAGGGTGTGGACCAACCCTATGATGGAAGCGCCAGGGTAGCCCGCGAAATTCAAATATTCTTTCGTTATTTGCAATTTGCAGGTCAGTGTCAGGTTTTATATTTGATAAAAATATGATTCACCCAAGTAACACGTGTGTAGTTACAGAATTATAATCATTAAAATCATGAATACAACCTTCTAAGTTCATAACCCCATTGAATGACGTTTTCATCGAATAGTTATTAAATGGGGTTAAAATGTTGATTTTAATTATTATGTAGAGACACAATGTACGTACTCAGCGAATTTATTATTGATGACGCACGGCTGCGCCCGTGATACATAGAAGTGTCAAGTGTGAACTTCAGTCGCAAATAAACTCCGGTCGTAATTGGTCGTTTCTATTTAACCTGCACCCTCAACACAAATCAATAGAACACATAAATCAGACAAGTATCAAGTAGAGAATTAGCTAAGTACCAAAATAGCTAAAATTATAATTCTGTAACTACATACGTGTTACTAGCTCGACTCATTTTACATCAACATTAAACCTGACAGTGACCTACAAATTCCATAAAACGGAAGAAAATTTGAATCTCGCGGGCCACCCTGGCGCTTCTACCTTAAAACTGAAAAAAAATCTAAATGGCACTAACTCTTGGTTTGATGGTATAATCTGCAACCTTCAATGTAATCAAGTAACTCTGAATCAAGCCCTTGATCCAGGTCCCTAACGAGAGCCTCCTCAGGTATTGGTCGAGGCTCTTAGCAATTAAGCTATGGGCTGAAACGACTATCGGCACAATGATCGCTGAGTTCACACCACACATCACGAGAACCTCGCGAGCCAAGTCAGGAAGCTTGATTTGCTTGAATAATAATTGATAATATGACCGCCTGTTGTGTTACCCTACGGAAATGTCTTCAATTATAAATGTTATTTGTATGATGTACACACGGCGGCACCTGAAGCTGTACATTGCCATTATAACTTGGCCTGGCTTTATATAGATATACAATGAGAGATCCACATAAACTGGTTTTGTATAGCTTGATTGGCCATCGTGCGTACAGACACCAGCACATCAAGCTACTTCAATCTGTCAAATTTCTTTAATAGATTTTCAACTTTATCGCTACAGCATTAGGTTCAAGGTTGATTGGGAAATTTTTAGTTTCGGGTAGTTTGATGTGCAGTCTGTACATAATAATGAAAATTCTATGTTCCGTTAATAAACTTAACACCCAAAAAGCTAATATTTTCTTCCATACGTTTCCAGGTCCCAGCCTCCACTTCTTATCCCTATGGTTAAGATCATCATGGATGATATGGATGACGTCGATTTCTTGAGACAGCACATCCACACCCTGGACAGAGAGTATGACTACTGGATGACCAACCACACTACTGAAGTCGACCATGATGGGCATAGGTAGGAACAATATCATGTACAGGGTGGAAGGAACACCGACGCAAAAACGGTTACCACGTATTCAGTACATCATTCTGAGCCCCCCTACATAGAAATTTTTCATCGGTTATTTTTTTTTAAATCAGCTGTTCCATACATTTTGACCATGTAGGTATTGCACTTTTGTAGGAAACATCAGATTTTTTTTTTAATATGCATAGTCAGCCTATAATGTTCCCACTGCTGGGACACAGGCCTCCTCTCTATAGAGAGGGAATGGGCTATAATCCACCACGCGGGCCCAGTGCTTTTTTTTAATAACTAATGAAAAATTTCTATTGGGAGGGGGGGCAGAATGATGTGCTGAAAACGTGGTAACCGTTTTCGCGTCGGTGTCCCTTCCACCTCGTAGATTAAGGTATCTTGGTAACACTTTGGGGAAAATATGGACACCCTATTAAATCATGTTAATTTAATAGTGCCCATAGTTTCTTGCCTATTATTTTCGTAGAGAGCTACATTTTGGAACGGCACAATTGTCGAGGAACTCAAAGCGTATTCGGGCACTTTTCAATTTAAAAATGTCTGAAAATTAATAGACTTTGATTTTATCCTAACTCATTAAAAATGTAGTAAATTGTTAATGAAGTTGATTAAACAGTCCTTTTACGTGATTGCTTTATTAAACTTGTAGACCAGTATTTTTTTGCTGCGCGCGCTATTCAGTTATATTGATTTCAGCACTCATAAAACTAAGCTCGTTTTTTATTGGATCCAAAGTGAATACAATAGAAACTACATAATTCACAAAACTTCTATTTAATTCCCTACGGCTTACTAACACCGTGTCGCTTGTCATTTCAGATACACGCTAGCGAGGTATTACGATCAGTCACAAGGACCTAGGCCTGAGAGTTACAAGGAAGACGTCGATGTTGCCAGGTAAGTTCTTCATAATGGAAGGATGACCTTGATTTCTTGAAATCAGCGTAAATACTCAGGAAAACAATTTTCCTAAGTATTAAAACATTTAAAATACGATATCACATATAATTTCACCATAATACAACTTCACTACATAGTATAAAACAAAGTCGCTTTCTCGGTCCCTATGTCCCTTTGTATGCTTAAATCTTTGAAACTACGCAACGGATTTTGATGCGGTTTTTTTAATAGATAGAGTGATTCAAGAGGAAGGTTTATATGTATATATTGCACCCGTGCGAAGCCGGCGCGGGTCGCTAGTGATTACTAATTAAATTAAATTTTAAAATACGGAACAAAAATTTGACATGTCACTCGGGCAGTGTTGCCACTTTTTTTTTCTTTTAGCTGTTCGGCTAAACGAATTGTTTTAAAATTCACGTCTGGCATTTTTTCTTATGTCTAATATAAGTAATTTTTTATTTTCAGACATTTCGACACTAATGAGAAAAAAGAAGAATTATATGCTGAGTTAAAAGCAGCTGCTGAGTCTGGATGGGACTTTTCATCCAGATGGTTCATCCTTAATGGCACGAACAAAGGTACATTTTATTTACTTTTTTTTACTACCCCAGCAGTATGAGAGAGGTATAAACATAGAAAAGTAGCACATAGTACAAATAAGTTGGTAAGAAATTACCCAAAAACTGATTTTTATTTATTTATTTACTCCAAACATACAAATATCCTTACAGGCTAGACCCGATGCGATATTGTAGCACACTTAAAATTTAAATAGTTTTTTTTAGCATAGCAAATTATATATGTTCTTGTAAATTCATCCAAAGTGACACAGAATATGTCCAAGTCCTCAGCAATGAGGTTGAGTGTAGTGATATTTCTCAATAACTAATCTACATATTTCGCCAGGAATCTATAATATTAAAATTGGAAATTTTTGAGCTAATAATAACGCAAGTGACTCTCAACCAGTTTCTGTTGAAATTAGACCATAACCTAACCTTAAATTAAAACCATAGTTAAATGTTTTATCCGTATTTTGTTCAGAATATCCACAACCAGCAAATGATCTCTCTATTACTGGATATAGCCAAGTCGGTGGTATGTAGTACGAAAAATACCTTGTGTGGACCCGAGCCATTCCCTAGATAACTACTAGACAGTAATCATGGGGCATCCTAGTTAGTGTCTATCGAAAATACAGCACTTACATCTTGAATGGACATCATTATCATCTAAAACATTCCGTTACCCATAAAAACTAGATGTATAAAGCGTGGAAAGTGGTCGACCGTCAGTGAGCACGGTAGTACATAAAATTAATCATGAAATAAAAAGTAGTTTGACTATTTTACCCCAATAAAACAAACATAGTTTCATTAGTCATCTATCTGTCCACTACTAATTTATTAACAACATAAATTATACCTATTTTTTTATTAATTGTAAGATGTACTCCCCTAAATGTAAACAAGTAGAAAAATAATTAGTTTCGGCGGATTGCAGCATGAAGAAATAACAAAAACAAAAATAATGAAGAGGTACCAAATATCCACATTGTTTACAGCTCACCGTTACCAGAAAAGACAAAGAAAACACACTTCAACATAAATTAAACTTCTGTAAATTGGTTTTGAAACTAGATGTGGTTGTTGTATCCTCCATCAGACCACTCTGAAAACAAACACCGAAACTAACTCAGAGATCACTGCTTTTTAAAAGTTCACACATAATCTTGCTCAAGTCATATGAGGACTATGCAGATAAAGTGTCTGAGATGGTATTTTGAAGAAAGGAACAGATTTGAGCACTTACGAATCTCAACAACAACGACATACTTAACATAAACACCATATTAACATATTCTCCATCACCAGGCAATCTAACAAACCTGAAGACCCGCTCCATCATCCCTGTGGACCTCAACGCCATCATGTGCTGGAACGCGCAGCTGCTGAGAGACTTCCACTTGAGACTGGGCAACATCGACAAGGCAGAGTACTATAGGAATGTGCACGCACGGTTCATGGATGCTATTGAACAGGTGAATAATCATATGGAACTACTGTCTTACATGCTTGCTCGTGGTCTCCGCGACAGCTGAGCATGAGATCCTGGGTGCCATTCCCAAATTGGGCAAAGAGTCATTGGGTTTTTCTGACACGAATTTCTCAGTACCAGCCACGTAGTGACAGGTTGATGGCAATAGACTCGCCTTCTATTAGATGGGCCTTAAAACATAACTTCTGTATGGTGTCCGGTTCTGTATGGTGTCCGGACGTAAAGAATAGAACCATCCCATATCTTCCCGTGGGTGTCGTAAGAGGCGACTAAGGGACTTACCAGGGAATGGGCAGCAGCGTTCTCTGATTCTACAACAACCATACTGCGATCGCCAACCCGCCTGCCAAGCGGCAAAACCCCCCTTCTTGGGGGAGGCCTATGTCCAGCAGTGGAGTTTTCGGCTGAAATGATGAAAACATAACTGGTGAAGTGTGTGTGTGCTATTAAGTCCGTCTCTGCCTAACCCTTCGGAGATTACAAGCGTAACGTTGTGTTATAAAATGGACTCTCTTGGAGTTTAAAAATACAAGTTGCAACTGTCATTGATATGCATATTATTTTTCCTTATGTACTGTCTAATTCTGAAAGCAATTAAAAAAGAACCACACAAAAGAAAAACCCTATGGTAGTAGCTAAAAGACTAGTTACCTAATACAGAGCCTTACTGCCCCATTCAAAATTCTATCCTGTATATCATCATGCAATTAAAGTTCTGGGTATACCGATCTCAGACAATCAGACTAAACAGCCTTAATTAACATCTAGGTTGCCATAGTCCCAATTCCAATAAAGATACAACATTCCACCATATACAGGACAATAAAAAAATAAAATAGCGAATGTTATAAACCCAGTTCCCAATCAGAAATATGTGTCTAAGTTTATTTGTTGAAAAATAGACCTTAATTGTCTTATAATTAATTTTATACTCCCTTTTCTCCAGGTCCTATGGCACGAAGATGTAGGAGTATGGCTGGACTACAGCCTGGATTCGGGCAGACGGCGCGACTACTTTTACCCATCCAACGTGTCACCTCTCTGGGCAGTCTGCTACGACCAGGCCCGGAAGGATTACTTTGTCAATAGAGTTGTGAACTATTTGGATAAAGTTAAGGTGAGTGCTAAAATGTACAAATGTATTTTTTGTTATTGTGATATGTCAAAGACATAAAAACATAAACAGCGGACATGAGGCTCACAAGAGGCTCATTGGTGACGATAAGCTGGTTAGTACCAGGCTTCATAGCCTGGCCCATCGGCGCAAAGTTGCATGTTTGTCGGTCTTTTACAGATTGTACTTCGGTGAGTGTGCTCAAGAGCTCCACGAACTCATTCCACCATCTCCTTTCTTCCATCGGGAGTCCAGACGTACTGCAGGTTATCACCCATACCTTGTCGATGTTCCACACATTCGCACGAAGCGCTTTGCTACATCATTTATTATGCGCACAGCCAAGGAGTGGAATTCCCTGCCTGCGTCGGTGTTTCCAAGTTCATATGACCCCAATCTATTTAAATCGCGAGTTAATAGGCTTCTTTTGGGTTAGCTCGTTCCATCGTCGACTTCATCTCTGTCCTCAGGACTAGATTGAGGTCAAGAGTAAGCCCATACAGAATAAAAAAAAAAAAAAAAAAAAAAACATTGGGAATTTTGTTATACAAAAATTTTGATACCGAACATTTTCGATTTTGACACACGAATGCTGACAAGTGAGCGTATGACACACTAGACGGACTGACCTAAGTAGTAACAAGTATTGGATTACGATTTTCTTCTCTATCGTTCGTAAATATTTAAATGTCTTTCTGATAGGTACTAGGTTACTTTTATGTGTAAATTATTAATTAAAAACTATTAAATAAATAAACTAACAACAAACAGAACTAAAATAGTAATAAAAATTAAGACTAAAAGTAAGTAGGTACCTACATATACATATACAACGACAACAATAGGACACTTAGGGACTTGTGGGAAAGCGACATAGCTATATAGGTCGTCTAGCGCCATCTCTTTCCCACACTGGAATTACTCCTGCTTTAAGACTTTATGGTAGGCTATCAGAAGACTGAAATTAAATCTTAATAGGTACTTAAATCTTCGTCCGACAGACTAAAGGCAATTCTCGCCAATGAGCGCGATCAAAACGTCTTTAACGATCTAGAGCTGTCAGTTTCAATATTTCATAACAATATTTCATAACAATATTGACACTGATAGCTTTAGAATGCTGTTTAGATATTCAGTTTTAGTGGTCTGTCTAACAATACAACTTTTAAATACGATTTAAGCCAAAAAATTGATGACAATTACGTTATGTGAATGCTATTCATGAAAAAAAATAAGGAAAGCTTCTATTTTTTGCAATTTCATGTGATAATCTTAAAAAGTGTTTCTTCAAAAGCTTAGTATAATGCATTTATTTTCCTCAATTCATTACGGCGTCATGTTAACAAACAAATAACCTTCACAGATAGTCGGCAACAGTTGTTTTATTTAAGTGCTTGCTAATTATTTCCTAATCTAGGTAATTAGTGAAGATAATAGACATTGCGTCATGTCGTTTGTACAGCACTCCATTTTCGCCGCTTTGGGTATGTGACTCCGTGGCGCAACGGTAGCGCGTCTGACTCCAGATCAGAAGGTTGCGTGTTCAAATCACGTCGGGGTCAAATGTTACTTTTTGTGTTTTGCCAAATTTTATTCCTCTTTTTTTTGATATTTCGTTATATTATTTAAATAGAATTTGTTATTTATATTTTTCAGCTTTTTTTTTTCTATGAATTCGATCTTTTTACGTCAAGAATCTTTTTCTCGCACGTCCCTATACATATAAGTACTAAGCATTATTCGTTTTTACTGCATTATATTAACACAATAATTAGAATAAAACAAATAAATAAATACGATGGGATAATTAATTAAATTTTCTATTTTTTTTTCAATGTCGGCTACAAAAAAAAAAAAATCCCATTATTTATATTGAAATATCAGAAATGTAGTTAATTTGTACAAAACTAAATAAAGGAAATTTAAATAGATGATTAATCAAAATGCCTTGTTTTATGGATTTTTGAAATAGTGCCAATTAGTTAACATTATCTTCAATATAGTCATTTTCCAACTACATAATATGTTGGTGTCGGCTTCAAAATGGATTATGTAAACAAATAACCATAAATAAAATGTCAATTTTATAATAATTTCAACAAACATTAGGATTTTTACTAAACAGCTAATCTTTGGCATTGATAAAGGCATTATTAAGAACCAAAAAAACCTTCTCTTCCCAGGTGGACATCTTCGACGGCGGTATCCCCACGACATTCGAGCATTCTGGCGAGCAGTGGGACTACCCCAACGCATGGCCGCCACTGCAGTACATAGTGGTGATGGGCCTGTCCAACACTGGCCAGCCTGAGGCCGTGAGACTGGCCAGTGAGATCGCCACTAAGTGGGTGCGTTCGAATTTCGAAGTTTGGAAGCAGAAGACTGCTATGCTTGAAAAGGTAATTGTTTTGTTTTGATATATATATAGTCTTAAATAGTGGAACGAAGTTTATAATGGTCGTATTTTCATGGGATTTTTTATCGAGTTGTTAGAGGTGTGCAAAACAAAGTTAAAAAACACTAATTTCGCCGCTCGCAACTTTTTTTTAAATGCGTTTCCGTTTGTTTTTTTTTTCGTTTATGAATAACTTGAAATTCGATGAATTTTACATTGTGGCGTAATAGTGTAAACTGTGTGCATCCATTAAACGCTAATTTGCTCTGTTTATTTGCTCATTTCTGTCGATGAAATGCATACTTATTTCAAGTTTTTCTTCAATTATTTCTAAAATACGTGTATAGTTCATATTTAATAGTAGACAGATATATAAAATTGGAAATACAAGGATAACAAAAAAAATCAAAGTCTTGTGATGACTATTCAAAATAAACCTTGTCGCCTAAACAATAACGTTCATTTTCCAGTACGACGCGACAATCTTCGGCGGTCTTGGTGGTGGCGGCGAGTACGTTGTACAGACTGGCTTCGGATGGACCAACGGAGTCATCATGGCCATGCTAAACAAATGGGGAGGTAAGCTATTGTGTGCTTTATGTTACAGGTATAAGGTTTGTTATGGCTTGAATAATATAAATTAACAGAAACGATTTTTTTTTTGTTACTGAAGGTTTTTTTGTAAAAGTATTCTGATTTAAAAGAATGTCCATGGAGTTTCTTGCCCGTTCTTCTCCATAGAGATCTACGTTAGGGAATGGGCAACTACAGTACTTTCACAGTTTTTATGCCTTGTGACTGGGACTGTAGCTATATTTCATTGTTGTCTTTGTTTCGACAATTCAAAAGTGCCTGTAACTGGCCTACTTGAAATAAATGCTTTTGTTTTGATGCGTTTGTGATTTTTTGTGTAAAGAATGATTTTGAATGTGATTTTCTTTAGAATCTGTATCTGGTCGTTGTGACTATACTATAGAAGTAAGACTCAAATCGAGGCATCCTCAAAAAAAGTAAAGATTAATATAGTCTCTCATAGTTGCAACCAAAAGTGTTTATGGCTTGGTATAGCGGGTTCGAATCCCGTGTTTCAAATAAAAATATTCTCCCACTATAAGGAAAAACAGTCTCATGTGATGTGTTTACTGGTTGCTTAGAAGATTTGTGTGTATAATTCAGTGCATTATTACTCTACTACGAAAGTAAGACTGAAAGATCCCCAACTAAAAAGAAAATACAAGGTGGAAGGGAGACCGACGCTAAAATGGTTACCACGTATTCAGTACATCATCCTGAAACGAAAAAATTCTATGTGGGGGGGGGGACACATAAATTTTTCGTCAGTAATAAAAAAAACAGCTGTTCCACACATTTTCACAGTATAGGTATTACTGTTTTGTAGGAAACAGCTGTTTTTTAGGGTTATGTAGCCGAATGGCAAAAAACGGAACCCTTATAGATTCGTCATGTCTGTCTGTCCGTTCGTATGTCACAGCCTGTTTATTCCTAAAATATTAGGACTACACTGTTGAAACTTGGTAAAAAAAAATAATAATAATGGGGGTTTATCAAACCTATACGTGCGAGTGTCTATAGTGTCAATCGTTTGAATAATAGACACTTCCAAAGTGGTAAAATGTGTCCCCCCCCCTCTCATTTCTAAAGTAAGAGGAGAAAAATTCTGATATAATCTAGGTTTGTAGACATAAAAAAAACTTTCAACGAAAATTGGTTTGAATAAGATTTGATGTTTACTTTTTGAGATATGGAACTTTTTCATCAAACTGCAGCAGTAACTTTGTTTTTCATTAACGTACTATGAAAAACAAATTTACTTTTGCTGTTGAGTATAATACAATAAAAAATATGATTGAGCCTTCAAAATATTTTTATTATCTTGTTTGTTGCTGTGGGCGTGTGAGTACGACGCGTACACACGGCGGCACATGAAGCTGTACATTTCCAGTATAACTAGGCCTCGCTTTGTATAGATTTCCTATACAATGAAAGATTCGCATAAACTGGTTTTGGATAGCTTGATTGGTCGTCGTGTGTACATGGCCGGTTTTTTTTAATAACCGTCGAAAAATTATATGATGTACTGAATAAGTGGTAACCGTTTTAGCGTCGGTGTCCCTATTACCTTGTATATCATCATAGCAATAACTTTGACATTCCCTTTGTTTTACCTCTTCAATTAATCGTGTTATTTTCCATTCAACGTTCATTCATTCACCGTGGAAGTTGGTGGCATTGGTACGTTCGTTCATTCAATTTTGTGTGTTGTGTGTGTGTGTGTGTTCTGTGTTTTACTTCTTGTGTTTGGACTTGAGAACATTTTTATGTCTTAGGTGGAAGTGCCAGGGTAGTCCGCGAAACGTTTTTGGCACTTAATTATGTTTTTTTTTTCTGTGCCACATACGTGATGGTCGTTTATAGATACTGACCTGCAAATTGCAAAAAAAAGTAATAAAATTTGAATTTCTTGGGCTACTCTGGGGCTGATACCCTAAATTAAATTTTTCCATTCAAAAACCGCTCATTCTAAGCCTAATTTAAATAAATAAATTTGGATTTAGATCGGTTTTTTTGTTTTGCTGTCTGTAAAACTATTTCCTCGCTAATAGATAATAATGTTCAAATGATATATTCGTACTTAATGGTTTTTAGTAATGTGTGTAGTGTAGGTATATCATATTATTATTATTCTGTTTATATTTCGTATTAAACTTAAATATTTCTTTTATATAGAGACAAAATTTTAAACTGTTTGTTGTCTTATAAACTGGCATGTTTCAATTAAATACTTACAAATATTTTTTTATTTAATTTATATACAATTCTATTATTTATTTAATGTAAAGAATGTGTACCAATAGTTGTACTTAAATAATTTTCAATGCTCAGTTAATAATAAGGAAGTGCATTATATGTTTTAGTTTGAGTTTTTAGACCCGGTTAATAAAACCAAAGTTTTCTTCAATGCATAACAGAATAAACGCAAGTCCTATTGTGTGGTGACTCAGACCATGAAAATGAACAATTTTTCTATATATATTTAACTTTTGGACATTCATCACTTTTTTTTTTATTTTACCATATGTCATGTTGATCAACCGATTGCGTCAAATCTTATAGAAAGTACTTTTTTTGAGAATTTCAAGAACTCGTAGAATAAAAGTTGTCCAGTTTCATGGCCCGAGAGACCCCACGACAGGTTTTACGTTTATTATATTACACCTTGTATATTAGTTTGATCCACTTGCATAATAACATGAATGGTGTACTTGTAAATTTTTTACTCAGATATAATATTATAATTAATTAAGTTAACTACTGCATGCATTGGTGGGTAAGTCTAGACTGACACGGGTTTTGTTACTTCTGGTTCACTATTTATTATTTTGTTGATAATAAATTGGTATATTACTGTATGAAATAACACAGGTATTAGGTGTATTATTTTAATCACTGCTTTTATTTTGGTAATAGGCACAATAGTTATAATATAGCAGTAATTGGTGGTATTTTATTTTGCCTAATTATTTAATGTAATGGTATTTAAAATAGAAAATATTCTTTACTCAGTAGAATTTATATGATATCTGTTAGTGTAACTGTAGTGTTAATGTAGACAATTAAGTACTTATATTTGATAGTAGTTTCATTTTATTATTTTGCTTATATTGTCATCAAACAAGCCTACAGATTATTGAAAATAGAGCTAAAAAAACGGAGGACTTATAAACCACAAATTAAAATAAAAACCTCAATTATAAAACACAAAAAAAATAAAATAAAAAGTACTTAGAAAAGTAAAATCAAAGATACAAAACCCTCGTCCGCGCTAGATGAGCCCACCGGTGCGCACAGCTCACCGGTGTGCCCCCTGACAGGTTCCCTGACTTCAGCGGATGCGTTCGGCACGGGCGCAGCCGCCGAGTCGGGCGCGGTGTACGGCGCCAGGGTCGGCGCCAGCGGGGTGGCCACGGCCATTCTAGTGGTGCTAGCGTCTTTGGCGGCTGGAACTCTTGGGTGAGGTGAGTGTCGAAGAGTTTTTTTTGTTAGCCTATTTTAGTGTCCGACTGCTGGGCAAAGGCCTCGCCTTTCTCGTTCCAAACCTCTTTATCTTGTGCAATATCTGGTCATGTTCACTCAGCAAACGAAATCAGATCGTTACACCATCTTCGCCGCGGTCTACCTCGACGGCAATTTCCTCCGTCGAAGAGTTATGTTAATTAGTTTGAGTTCGTAAATAAAGGGTGTAAATAGACCCTTAACGAAGCCTAAAGACACTTGTTCTTCCCGTCATTGCGATCTTTCTAGTTACGGAGATATTGGAAGTTAAAGTTCCAACTTTTTCATAATTTTCTTTAATACTAGTTTTAACGTACGTCAAAATCCGTTTTCTAGCAATATGTTTTGCTTAATTGGAGATTTATTCGTAAAATCAGTAATTTTGTTGAATTCACGTAATTCTAGTAGGTTTATTGCATTCTAATCGTGTTTTTCTGTTGTTTCAGATATAAAACTTTACATAGACTTACGTTTATCGCCAGAATCATGCCACAGTTACCCAGTGCTTCATGAGGCCCGCTAAAAGTAAGATCTTTCCATTATTCCTCTTAATTAGATAATATAGCATGTATTGTATAGAAAGGTGAGGTCATTTGAGAGAATTAATCAGCTTTTCCATACAAAATACTTCAATATACTCGACCCAAATGGGCCCAGCTGATTATTTTTTCGTTTTTACGGTATTGGTCCCATGAAGAAAGTTTTTTATTTTGATGGTATGTACCAGTCCCCAGCACAACAAATTAACACAAACTATCAAACGTTCTCCAAATGATTTTAAACCTTAAGATGTTGACGGTAAAGTTCAAAATGGAACGAGACAATGTAACATTTTGTGGTAACTTGATGCACTGGTGACTATACTACATCCTTAAATATGTCCATACCTTTCTGTTACATCATGGGTAGTTGAATGCAAATCACAAGCGCACGTAGCATGATTTTATTGCCATAGAAATAAGGTTTATATTACAATGATTGACGTGCTCTTGTGAGATGTAATAACTAGTAATATAGACATAGATCTGTGTAATTTAGTGAAGTACAATGTTGATTTTTGACAAAAGACATTATAACAACAGAAATCTGCAATTTTTGGCAACAACCGAGCTTACATGAACTCAGAATTCCTTAACATCCTTGAGAGCGTTGATCCAAAAAGTTGGCAATATCGTAAATAGCTGTCAAATATTTGTCTGTTTTAATTAATTTGGCAATATAACTGTATGGTAGTAAGAAATATGGCTAACTAGTGAACTAGAATATTAATAATGAATTGCAATTAAAACACTGAATTTGATGTCGTAACCGTTTATGTGTAAAAAGGCATTTGGAATTTTTCTAAATACTTTTTTTTACATCTAAAACTAAATATTCGGTGTTACGATATTTGCAACGTAGCCCACTTTCTGGTTTATCATCATCATCTGCCGAGCCTTTTCCCAACTATATTGGGGTCGGCTTCCAGTCTTTCTGGTTTATATTTTATCATTATAAATGAGATAATTTTTTTGGGCGTTTTCTGAAAGCCAACAAAAAAAATGGTACGTGTTGTTAGAACTAGCCATTTGGAGCAATAGCTAATATGGCACAAAAGTTGTAGGATCGCTAAGAACCAAGTTATACAAGTTCGATGATTCATCATTTTCATACGAGCTCCTCGAGCTGAGTATGACTTTTAAAAAAGCTGTCTTATATAAAAAGTCTCAACACAAAATGTCTGTGTAATAGTGTCTTAGGTCATTTATGTGATTATTTTATATTATAAGTAAAGTATTTAAATTATTTTCATGAGATGTGCCCACTTAATTTCCGTTTTCACTAAGTGATACCTAAATTAATACCTAAATAAAAGCACTCTGTTGTATTGCAATAATACATAGGCATTGATTTAGGTTCCGCTTAATGTTAGTGAAAACGGACGCGATTTTTTTCCATTGATTTTTACAAGGCCACAAATATTTTTATTATAGATGGTATTACTTAAAACAAATTAGGTGTAAGAATTTAATAGGTAATATTATGCTTCATTTTTGGTATTTTCCGTGTTAATAATATTCCTTAAAAATGTGATATTATATTATTCGCCAGTATTTCGTTAGGTATAAAAACCTTAATGTTTACAATAATAATCTTGTTATAATTAGCATTATCTTGTAATGTGTTTGTAAATATTTGTTCAATCATACACCTTAGTATACAACATTAATTTTAGTATATGCGAAACCTGAAACACGTGTCTAGTAACTTTATGTAAAGAATCTATGTACAAAATTTCAAAACTGTACCGTGAAAAATCACAAAGTTATAAGCTTGTTGTGTTACCTAGTTGTCCGCACAAAAACACGGTCACCACGCAGCGCGCGCCTCCACCGTCGTCTTGAGCTCATTGAAAATAATAATTTGGCAGTAGGTACCTAAATTATTGCCATAGGTACTCACTCGGTATCCAACTTTTAACTTTTTTAAATATTTTTGAGAAAAAATATAACATGGTTTAAAAATTATTGGAATCGATTCAGTTACTTATTCTGAACAAACTATATTCAGGTTTCGCATATACTAAAAATAATGTTGTATAAATAGTGATATTAGCATACTGACATTGATAATAAAGTTGTAGGTTATATAATACGCAAGTTTCTATACAAATACAGATATTTTATTTATGAAATAAAAAATACGATTTTGTCCATATTTATAGTTACTATCTCTTTAAAAACTACACACATTCATCATTCCTTTGAATTAATGAAGATTTTAGAATATTAAGTATTTGAAAACAGAGCTTCGTTGAAATGTTACGTTGAAGAAAGTGCTACCGCCATGACTTATTTCAGCCGACAAGCAGCATTTCTATTTTCAGCGACAGGACGGTAAAGTTATAACCGTAAAAGACTTTTAAATCTTGGGATCAGATCAATGATAAATAAAAAGAGGTAGATATCGCACTAGCGCGCGCAAATGGTTGCAGACAAATTCAGACAATTGTCGTAATTTAAGTACTTCAAGCGCAATAGCTATCTCTTTCTGTATCATACGTTCCGTATTATCTACCACAGTCGTAACAACGCAACGATATTTGAACGCCGCTCAGTTTCATACTGAGCGGCGTTGCGTAGTCGTTGTCGTAGCGTATCTTTTTTTATAAATCATTGGATCAGATCAATGAAACAGATCAATGAGACATTATAGTATTGAAAAATAGGATTTTGATCTACATTTTCTTATCTTCATCTTATATTTAAAGAAAAAAACAGTTTCGTGGAGAAACATTGTCTATGAGTTCGTTCTCTTTCGAAGACTTGGTGTGCGATTCTAAATTTAAAACGGATATATGGCAAAAAAAAAACTAATTAAACAATGAAAACCTTTTTAATACCACAATCTTTCTAGTTTAAGATATGGTCTATTCTAAATAAAAAAACAGTTATACTTACTACAAAAAAAAAAAAACAACATTTAAAAAACGAAAACATTTTGAATACTTACCACAATCCAATCCTTCCAGCCATTTCTACAGACATAAACCGCCTTTTTACCTATCTCATCACCTTATCAGATCCAGTAAACTCCAGCTTATATAACAGGATGTATATAACACTCGGGCGGTGTTTACCTAGTTACTCAGTCAGTAATAGAGGAGCTCTTGTGCAAGTGTAAGGTATTATTACCGTGACATTGCCGGCACATCCTCAGTTCGCGTGACTAGCATAACGTAATGTTTCCTTTAGAATAAAAAAGGATCAGTACAAAACGAAGATGCCTTTCCTTCCTCATTTTGTATCTCGAGGTCTTTTGTTCCTTGCTCAGATATCGTGTCTTGAATCAATACTAAAAAATATGCATACTTATACAAGGTGTAACATGCTAAACGAAAGACCTCACGTGGGGTCCCTCGGACCTTGACGCTGAACAACTTTTGTTTGTGAGTTCTTGAAAATCGCAAAAAAAATGAACTTTTACAGGAATTGACGCGATCAGCTGATTAACATATTGTATGGAAAAGCTAATAGAAGCTTACTTACCGTATGAATTTCCAAAATTCATAGAACAAAAGTGTTTTAGTTTCATGGTCTGAGACACCACACGAGAGGTCTTGCGTTTATTATGTTACACCCTGTATAGGTATTATAATAATCTTTCAAGGTTATAATTTGTAAGCCGTTTTGAAAGTCAACCTTTCAACTTCTTAATACATAGCATAGATAGCCTAGTGGTGTGACCGTCTCGTCGGACTGCCAAGTTCGAACCCAAGGCACACACTTCTGAATTTTCGGATTCACGTGCGTAATGTATAATTATCACTTGGATCGGTGAAGGAAAACATGCAAAGCATGCCTGAGAGATATTTCTCGACGGCATGTAAAGCCGAGTCAAAGGCCCGTGGGCGGCATAGAAACTCTGTCACTAGGGTCACTAGATTAGGCACCAACCACACGATAAAGAAGAACTTCCTATTAACCTAAAAACTAAAAATCCACTTGGTATAGTTACTTACATATCCATCACAAACTATGTTAACACATAACATTTATAGCCGCGCTGACCAAGACCTTGCTCTAACTAAAGGACAGACGGACAGAAAGATTTACTGCAGGACGTTTGTTATTAGACGCACACGTCTCTGCGCACGTCATCATGACATGGCCAAGGCTTGATTTGTAGTTTCAGAAGGGACTGATGTGTTTGTGTAGTGTGGTCATTTGTTGAGAATACTTGACTTTTCGTGAGATGGGTAGGAATTATTTTGGGAGGCTTAGTTGATTCGTTGATTATTAGTATTTACAAGCGCAACTGCTGAGCATGAGGTCCTGGGTTCGATTCCCAGGTCGGGCAAAGTTTTATTGCGTTTTTCGATTAGGGATTTTCTCAGTAACAGCCACGGAGTGTGGATTTGTGCCCGGTTGATAACAATATGCTCGTCCCTTACTACATGGGACTTAAACATAACTGGCGAATTGCGGGTGTACTATTAGGTACACCTCTGCCTAACCCTTCGGGAATTATAAGCGTAATCTTATTTTATGGTTGATTAGACAATTTTGGAACATTGATCTTATTCTTGTAAACACCAGAGTATACAAAACTCATGCATTTGATTTTTTTTTCGCTGCAGTCCGTGAAACAATCAATTTTAAAAGAAACCTGCGAGCCCTTTTTTCATTCTTAAGTTACTTTTACTGTCAGCCCACATCATCCGACTGTTGGACAAAGACCTCCATGACTGTCAGTTCGTTTGATCTAAGGCTAATGGGTCCACTGGTAGTTAGTTCTGTCTAGCTCGTCCCGCCAGTAATACATTCGATTTTTATACAGCTCAGGTGTTTGCCAATTAACTGCATCCGGTCATCAGTATCGTGTAATGTGTACTATAGCGTAATGATAGTCATTTCCTTCAATTGTCACTTACGACGACTGACAACTTAATCATCATGTCATTGTTTATCTAACCACTTAATCTGTCCGTGATTCGTGTAGTCATCCTCTATAGAACTTGCACTAATACTGAATTACACTCTAACCTTGTCGTTGAAATTAACACTGTAGGACAGGTAGTTACACCTATAGTTTCATATGTTACTAGTTTTTGCCCGCGGCTTCGCTCGCGTTAATTTAGAATTTGACAATCAATTCGGGTTGTATCATTCGAAAGACACGTGGGGCCATCTATTATCTTAAGAAGGATATTGTTGTTGTCCTCGGGAACAGTACTTTTTTTCGGGATGAAAGGTACCCCATGTCCGTTTCTGTACACCTGACAACGTATATGCAAAATTTCAGGATGATCAGCTCAGTGATTTAGGCATGAAAAGGTAACAAACAAACTTACTTACGCATTTACCTCCCATCGGTTTTTTTTAAGTCCTACCATATTCTCGCTGTCTGTTGGCCGCCAATACTTCATTCATTTTTACATTATCAATTCTTCATTTTAGTGGTCCGCTGCAATAAGTTCTATGTAATGAATATGAAGAACTTAATTAAGAATTACCTAGGACTAGACTATGTAAATTAGACACCTAACTTCACTAGCGACCCGCCCTTGCTTCGCACAGCGCCACCTATCGGGTCCAAAACTATATCTAAAGTAGCCTATATTTTAAGTTAAGCATCTAGCAGTAGAGCGGTGAAAACTACGTTCCAATCCATACAGTAGTTTTAGCGTGATCCATGTACAAACATACAGACAGAAAGACAGACAGACAAACAAAAAAGCTAAAAATTGTTGTTTTGACTTCTGTTGCTCTATAAATAATATCTGATGGTACAACTTCTTAAGATGGCAGGGATCAACTTTTAATGTCATAGAATTAACTGAGAGTTACTGACTATTTACTCAGTAGTTAAATATATTTAATGACATGTTAAAAAGCGTAAGGCTGAGGTTAAATACTTACTTTCCCTCATTAACTGTTCAACGTTCTAAGAAATTATTAAATCTTACTACTATGTCCACTATTATAAATGCGAAAGTTTGGATGGATGTTTGTTATTCAATTACGCCAGAACGGTTGAATGGATCTGGATGAAATTTGGCATAGAGATAGATTATAGTGTAGAGTAACACATAGGCTACTTTTTCTCCTCACTCATACAGGTAAAAATAAGCGTAATAAGTTTAATATTCTCACTGCTAAGACACACGCCTCCTCTCTGAAACAGCTTCAAATTAGCCTAGCTACTTTTCAATTACTCCACAATAATTTATACTTATAGAATTAATACCTTAAAGATTTTACCGCATTATCTTTCTCTAACTCGAAAAAGAATGCCCTTAGTCTTTAAAAAAAACACAACCAGTCTTACCAAGGGGTATCGTATTACCCAGTACTAACTGGGTTGTGGAGGTCAGATAGACAGTCGCTCCATCTAAAATACTGGTATTGCTACATATACTGGATGCCGACCCGAACATAGTTGAAGGAAAAAGGCTAAAGGCAGATGATGATCTAGACAAGCAGTAGCGTGTTAAGCCAAGTTCAAGCTACCAGAACTGGCGAGCAGCACCGTGTGTAATACTGTTTCAATTGACACCAAATTGTCCTCGATTGATATAAAAATAACGTTTTCAACAGAATAGTAATTAGCAGTTATAAATGTCATAGTTATCCGAACGTTCACTTTGCCTTGAAATTAATTATGATTTTATTAATGTTTGCCTTTGTTACACCAGTTTATTATGTAGTTCATACCTTCACCTCAAAAATATCTTGATTGTCTTGCGGTTACTAAGTGCAACCGTGGCCTTAAGTTGACCCCACTTTTTTGTACATTTAAGATAGCCATACACCCATGACAGTTGTAAATGCGCATGCAATACCTTCATGCAAAACCGAGTTCCATTCCAAGGATAAATGTACAGTTTTCTCTTACACACGTTCATGCATGCCCGTACAGTTTGACTATAAAGGCTAAACTGCAGCATAACCTATCGTGTGGGGCCGGCTTTACCCATACTATCTCACTGCTGAGCAAAGATCTCCCTCAAGTTCTTCCAAGAATTCTTTCTCATTCCACCTCGGGCCACCTCTCGTCTTCTAGTTTGCTAATACTCCTTTATTTTTAGGCCCGGCTCGGCAGTGCCGTCCTTTTTCAGGCACTAATTTACGTTGTCACCCATTGTCATCTGCTTGGCTACGGAAAGCTATCTTGGTTTTTTACCAGCATCGAGAATAAGATCCAAGCTATATGTTTTTAAGGCTCCAGAGAGAATCAATTTTATTCTGATGCTAAACCAAGACCCATTCGGGCCACAGCCAGTGTGTCGAACAGCATAGCTAATTGGCTATTTCTTTGTTATCATAAATAGTTAGATATAGTAAGATTTGATTTCATAACTTCGACGTAATAGAGTTGAAATTACTAAAGCCAAATACACACATACATTATATTTTATTGCCGTTTGTGTCGATAGTAATTAATCCAGTTTTTCTGTTTTCTTCCAATCCTATGTAATTTCTCAGTATGGAATGTCGCCAATCATTATTTCGTAGTTGTGGGCAAAACACTGGTAATTATGTCGAAGCTTTCAACACTATCTAAGAGACTGTTTCACCAATCAAAGTTTTAAGCAAGATAAATAAAGTACTAATAGAACAGAATTTGTATGATTTCATTTGGCGGGGTCTTTTTTTATAAAGTTTTGGTTTCAAACAGGCCATATTATTTTTCTGTGGAAATTTGTAAATGGCCTTCGAATTCCTATTGTTTAAGAACAATATTAGCTGTAAGTTTCCCGAATAGTATAAAATAAAATAGGTGACCTACTAATGTTATTTTACAACATATTAGTATACCTAATCCTTGCTTGCCACATCGCACACAATAAAACATAGCTCATTCCCTGTAATCATCCTAATTAGCATACTGCAAGGCTGTACAGCCTCTTCTATTGTATCGTTAATAACCGGAAGTACCGACAAAGCCAGCTTCCGTTCTCACCTGTCATCGGGTGCCCTTGTACCTGTCATGTAGGAGCGTGATGTGATTCATTTTCCTTTAGAGTGTCATCGTTATTTTTATACTAACAAAGTTGTGTGAGTGTATGTTCAAGAGTTAAAGTTGAAGTGAGGATTGATCTTCCAAGTCTGAAATGATTATAATCATTCGAGGTCCAAAATTGATATTTAAATTTTCAAGTTTTTGAAAGGAACCGTTTTTTCTTTTGTGTAGAACTGTTGATGACATCAACAACTGGTGTCCGACCGAAGCTTCAGCTTCGGCTACCTTCGGCCAAAAAACCACTTTCAGCCAAACCTTCAAGGTTTCTAGCAAGCGCCGAAATTAAACGATTAGTTACGAATGCGTGAGAGTGCGGTGGAAGAGGACACGCGCGGGGGCAGGGTGGCATATATTTCGAAGTATTTTGTTTTTTCAAGTTGCAAGGTCATTTTAATCAAGTGTCAATAAAGTTGTTGGTAAACTTTAAAATAAAAAGTTCAAAAAATCATTATATCATTCACTTCTAGCCAATCTTGAACTGAATTTCTTAGGGTTATTAATTCTTCGGCTTCGGCCATAAATCGATCTTCAGTCGGACACTATCCACTACCCCCAGTTACTGACTGGGTATCTATCAACCTACTTGTCATATTATCTTCTCTTCAACGTCCTATTGCAGTGCAATAGTGTCTGCCCTTCAGCTTCCACAGCCATTCCAATAAATTAAGATTAGGGTTTGCTATTACCTCGCGGATCTCCAAAATCCTTCAACCGTGAAGTTGTTATTAGGCATTGTGTTGTTTATAAATGTCAGTTTTTATCTCACGGCTTGATGTGTGACGCACATACATACATAAATGGGTGTTGTATGTATGTATTTGGTATGTTATTGACAATGACTATTATTTGAACTAAAATGACAGAGCAATTAGGATGATGATATACGTTTTTTAGTTAAATTATTATGTCCAAAAATCAAAATCGGTTCATCCGTTTGGGAGCTACGATGCCACAAGCAGACGCACAGATACTCACTTCAAAATTATAACACCTCTTCTTTTTTGGTCGGAGGTTAAAAAGGATGCTAATCGCGTGTCAAATCTAGATTTTTACATTTTGAAGGTCAGTTACCAAGAGTGAAGGTACAGGAAAACTTACCTACTAGGTACCTTATACTACCCATAGGTGATACACATACCCAGGTAGTCAGTGGCCCAAAAAGTCTGACAACCAGTCTTACCAAGGGATATCGTATTACCCAGTTCTAACTGGGTTGTGGAGGTCAGGTAGGCAGTCGCTCCATGTAAAATACTGGTATTCAGCTGCATCCGGTTAGACTGGAAGCCGACCCCAACATAGTTAGGAAAAGGTTAGGCAGATGACGGTATACCCATGACTCATAAGTATGACAAAAATGTTTCAGCCAGTAGGTTCAGTAGTGATAAAATAAAACACAGAACATTCGAAAAGTTTATTCTAGACTTGCATTGATATTAATCTCATTTACTAATACCTTTTCTTTAAGTTGTCCCAGGGTAATTAAAACTCATACCTTGTACTTATTAGTAATCAATTTCCGACCATATTAATTGCTGAAACGTGGGTTTTTTTTCCACAGAGCCGGGCTGTTCGGAATACTGAAAGGAAAAAAAAATAAAACAATGAACAAAAATATAAAATAGGATGAGCTAATTGGATAGTGGTCGAACACGCATGATGAAATAAAATCCTTACTTAAATAATTTATAACAAAGCATTAATTGGATTTCCCTGAAAAACCGTACACACAGCGTTACATTTCCTGTCATGGCCTCGCTTTGTGGGAATTTTCGAACAATGAGAGATCCGCGTAAACTGGTTACCTTCCTATTGTTTAAATTCATAGTGGAATCTCGAACATAGGTATTTTTTGCAACTATTGCAAGGCCTATAACGAAACATGACAAATCATTGGGTTTTCCTTGAAAAGCTATTGTTATAGTTCTGAGTATAATTTGAAAAATAGCTGTTTCATTGCCGACTCTTAGTCACATGGAATATAGATAATATACAGGGTGTAACAGAAAGGCTATAGTCATATGAAAGGATATGTTGCAGCCCATCAAACTGAACAACTTTATCCTTGGGTCCAATATCGTAATTGCGAAAAAATCAACTGTCGTGTGTTCGATCTCCACTTGTTGCAATTTTAAATTAAATACAATAATTGCACTCCTAGTAAAAGCATAATACCTAATATAATTTTAAAATGAAAAACTTCTAACAAGTAGAAACATTGCGAAATTCGAAAAAGTGAGAAAGTTTGACTTCTACTCACCCCACAACGTCAATTAAGCTTAAAGATATAAACAAGCATGCAAATTATCTTTAATAGTGTTTACGAATAAATACCAGAGATGATTGTGTACTGCAGATGTGCAGTTATAGCTTTTATTTACTGCGTCTGAGATAATTATAATGCTTTGTTTACAGTCATTTTATTGCTAGGATTTTAACCTGCGCGTGATTATATTTAACTAGCTATTGCACGTAGCTTCGCTCACTTTCATCATCATCTGCCTAGCCTTTTCCTAGCTATGTTGGGGTCGGCTGCCAGTCTAACCGAATGCAGCTTTATTTGACATGGAGCGACTGTCTATCTGACCTCCACAATCCAGTTAGTACTGGGTAATACGATACCCTTTGGTAAGACTGTTTGTCAGAATTTCGGGCCACTGAAATTATCCCACGGTAACGTTTAAACGGCCTTTGACACTCTGAGATAATGTAGCTACCAATTAGTGCAAGAATTTTTTGAATAAGATCAGTAGGTCCTAAGACATTAGGTGTAGATGAGATTGTACTGTCATTGAGAACTTATTTTTGTATTATATTTGTCTTATTCACCTCTATAAGTCACTATTTGGGGTTTTCCATTAGGAATTTCTCACGGTGTCTGGATTAGTGTCCGGTTGATGTAAATAGACTCGCCTCCTATTACATGGCACTTAAAAATAACAGGCGAAATGTGGGTGTACTATTATGCCTAATCCTTCGGGGATTACAGGCGTGATGTTATGTTTAGTTTACTCTATAAATATTACGCCAACTGGCCAAAACAAAACGACATTCTATCAATAATAGTAGTGATGAAAAAGTAAAAAATGTATTGGATAGACAAAATTTATCGAAAAGCTCATCTCAGTCCTATTGAAAATCATTGTAAACAAAACAAAACGGTTTAAAAGCGATTGCCACTTTATAAGACCCGCAAAATCAATTTTTTCTCGAAGTTTCGAGCAGCTTATGTTAATAAAGAAGGTTGAAAAATGAGATTTACAAAAAAAAAAAATCGACTACTTTTACTTTTAACTAAAAAAAAAAGTTCACTTGACCATCATCTAAGTATGCAACCCATAGCTTTTATTGCATCAGGTAAATTGCACTTTCTTTGCATTAGTCAGGGGAAAGTCCATCGTATAAATCACAAACATTGAAGAATACACCATAAACAAGGAGAGAAAATCACGTAAAAAAATATTAATCTCACCTCAGTCGTCCATTTCTTTCATCACTATCCTTATTTGCCCATCATCGCTACATTTT
Source organism: Noctua fimbriata (assembly GCA_905163415.1). NCBI lineage: Eukaryota > Metazoa > Arthropoda > Insecta > Lepidoptera > Noctuidae > Noctua > Noctua fimbriata. The sequence continues at coordinate 10,657,559 of LR990946.1, forward strand.
TGAATTATCCGTTGTCCTCCATAATTTCAAAAACGCGTTCACGTCCCCGTCATTGTACAAATTTTCCTTCAGGAACAGCCTGTACCTACAGCTCCAGTCATCATTGACGTCGTAACTTCATGCCGCGGAAAAGTTTAAATTAAATTAAACGACAGACGTGTTGACAGACCGCTGGTCACGCGACTACTGAGCTCGCGTAGTAGAATGCACTTGCTAGATCTCATTGCGTGCGCGCACATTTTGATGCAATTAATTCTTTACCAGTCGCTTTGGATGTACAGTGTGTTGTTTTTTGTAGTGATTAAAAAAAACTATTATTTGTATACTAAAACGTTTTAAGCAGGGTTCGAAGTGATATTTAAGTCTTTCGTGAAGAATTAAGTTTGGTGTACATTTGTACCCAGTTTAAAATTCAACTTATACGTAATCGGTGAAATGTGAGTGGATTATAGAATAAAGGTTCTGCCTAATCCTTCAGGGAGAGCGTGATGATGATCTGAGGAATTAATTCTTAAGTTTAGGGATTTGCTTTTTTTTCTGTCTCGTTGGTCTAGTGGTCGCAAGCGGGAGCTGCTTGTGGTCCTGGGTTCGATTCCCAGTTAGGGCAAAGTGTTATTGGGTTTTGCCATCAAAAATTTATCTGTGGCCGTTTAATAGGCTCGCCCCCTTTTACATGGGACTTAAACATAACATGTAGGTGTACTATTAGGTATACCTCGGCCTAACCCTTCGGGGACTACAGGCGTGATTTAGGTGTTTAGAACTTTTTACTTATGTAAAAAACTTAAGGATAATTGGGTAACTAGGTATACTTTGAAAAGCCCGTTTAGCGTCAAAATTAACCCAACCGATCCATAGTCACACCAAATTGCCACACCAGTGTGACTATGGTTAATTTTATTTATCATATGGATAATTTAACCTGATCCATAGTCACACCATCACACCTTTGACCCAATTAATCGCATCCATCCTTTGCATGCATCTGCTACGTTGCATAAAAGTGTAATGCCAAGGACATTTGCATCTATTGTGATCCTTTAGTAGGTCCTGCATATAATAGGTTTATTGTCAAGCACTAACCAGCTTCCGTAGTTCATTGCCAAGGTTGCTACTTCGCTAACCCGTGTTTACTGCGGCGGTTCTATTTTGGTTAAGCCAATTTGTGTCTTCTAGTGATTTTTGAAAGCAGTGATAGCCTAGTGATGTGACGGGTGACCGTCGGACTGCCAAGTCAAAGGTCTAATGTTCGAACCCAAGACACGCACCTCAGATTTTTCGGATTTATTCGTGTATTGTGTAATTATCACTTGGTTCGGTGAAGGAAAACATTGTGAGGAAACCAGCATGTCTGAGAGAGATTTCTCGACAGCATGTATAGCCAAGTCAGAGGCCCATGGGCGGCATAAAAAACTCTGACACCAGGTTAGGCACTAACCACCACACGATAAAAGAAATGTGATGAAATGTATTTATTGTGATATTTGACAAATATATTGGTACTAGACACCTTGTCTCGTTGCTGTAATAGTTGCAAGCGCTAGTGCTGAACATGAGGTTCGGCTTTGATTCTCGGGTTAGGAAAAGTGTTATTGGGTGCTTCCATCAGCAATTTTTCAGTAGCCCGAATTGATGCCCGATTGATGGCTTTAGGCTCGCCGCCGTTTACTCGAGACTTAAACTTAAATTGCGCAATTTGGATGTATTATTGATCACCTCTGCCTAACCCTTCCTGGAAAACATGCTTGATAATATTTAATGTTTGTACACCTTCGCCCAGTGCCGGTTCCCACTACTAGTGCAAAATCTTTTGGTCTTAAATTATTTCTTAAAGAGCCGTTTCAGAATCAACCTGTATATTGCTCAAGCACGTAGCATCATTGGATATTGTTATTTTATTTCCTCCTTATTACATTGTTTACTGAAATAAACTTTTAAAACATTGTTATGAAACATTTTGGTCGCCTTGTAATTAACACCGTCTGAGAATGTTTTTTTTTTTATTATGACCTCTTTTTAAGGCCTTTGTCTTTTTGGTTTTTATTTTTTCTAAACCTGATGTTCTAGCAGTGTTGTTTTATAATGAACTAGCACTTCAACCGCGACTCCGTCCGTAAAAATTGGGATAGCTCGACTAATATGCATGATATAAATATAATTTATAGCCTACAGCACCCACGAATATCTTTCTATCAGTGAATTTTTTTCCAAAGTTCCGGAGATTTTTCCCTACATACAAACTTACCTCTATAATATTTATAGGTACCTATTGAAACTCCACTAAGTCTATTTCTAACCGTGTATTAGTAGTAGGTAAAAAGGTACAGTTATTTTCAAACTCAAATGACCGTCAGCTTGAATCTGTATACAATACAATTGAATGCACCAATTTAGATAAAACGTGGGGAGCAATTTCTCCTACGCCATGTTTGTTACATCTGCATTTGCACTTCAGTATTAAGGCCATAACATAACTCGGCAGATATAGTAGATCTCCACTCCACACGCCGCTTGTGCTATCCAACAGTAGGTACCTACTCGCTGCTAGCACTAGGCTCCAGTACTCACCGTTCGCATTAGCCATTAGTTCTTTGCGGTTAAGATAGTCACCACTAATACTCGCCTCTGCTACAAGTAGGAATTTGCCGCCAGTAAATACCCACTAGCGACTAGTCACAAAGCCAAGTATAGTACCTGCCTTTGCATCTGAAGTTTGTCATAAATAAGTGCAATATAAACGGATGATAGTAATTGTGTTTACAAAGTCAGATGCGTCGTAAACGAGATGTGTACTTTATCTAATGCTTTTAATGACGTGTGCGACACGATCTGATACTAGGTACCTACCTATATTAAACTCAAAGCTAGTAGATATGCACCAAAAGTACTCGACGCAAGCACTAGCTTGTTGTCCTCGCCACTAAATGGTTAGATACTCGACATTAGTTATAGTAATCGTTGCTTGCACTGGCCGCTAGTAGACCTACCTACTCTCTTTCTCTCTGCTGCTTGTAAATCCTCGCCACTGGATACCTAGTACCTACTTGCAGTTAGTGCTACCCGCTGGCTTGGTCATAAAACCAAGTACATTATCTACTCTAGAGGTGCAATATAAACGGATGATAGTTATGTGTTTACAAAGTCAGTAGCGTCGTAAATGCTGTGTGTACTTGATCTAATGTCTTCAAGACCTTGTGCGCCACGATCTCTTAACGTTTCTGTAGATTTTATGATGTAGTTGTTTATGCTGTTGATTATTACCTTTTAAACTGTATCTATATTAAACTCGCCGTTAGCACTAGGCAGTATTACTCACCGTTAGCACTAGGCAGTATTACTTGCCGTTAGCACTAGGCAGTATTACTCGCCGTTAGCACTAGGCAGTATTACTCGCCGTTAGCACTAGGCAGTATTACTCGCCGTTAGCACTAGGCAGTATTACTCGCCGTTAGCACTAGGCAGTATTACTCGCCGTTAGCACTAGGCAGTATTACTCGCCGTTAGCACTAGGCAGTACTACTCGCCGTTAGCACTAGCCAGTATTACTAGTGTTCGCCACCAGTACTAGTGTGTAGTACTTGCCGGCAGTGCTATCGGTTCGCTCAGTTATTGCACCTGAAGTGTCTCATAAATTGGTGCAATTAAAAGAATGACAGTAATATGTTTACAAACTCAAATGCGACGTAGACACGATCTGTTACTGTTTATGTAGATTTTATTAGGTGTTGATTTCTACTTTGTATTTAACTAAAAAAAGTCTTCGTCTGCTGGAAAATAAGTAGCCAGGAAACCACGAAGAGGCAAGAAAAGACTACTACTTTATGCACACAATGACATAATATTACCTAATGGCCTTCTATTACATACATAAGCACCTGTATAATTCATTTGTAAATATTAACCTAAGATAAGACGTATACAGATATTACCTATGTTTGTAGTTTGTTTAATGTTTAGTTCAAGATTCACAAACAGCACTTTGACCATACTTTGCCTGATCTTTCATACGATTGTGAACCTTATTCTCATAGGAATCATCATCATTCTCTTACCCTTATCCCAATTTCTTTGGGTCGGCGCTGCATGTCTTTTTCAATTCTTTATTCTTATACAAGTATTGTATTTTATAAGCAAATGTGATCAAGCCTATCATACAAAAAATAACTTTAACGTGACTTTAATAATGTTTATATTCGTATGTGAATCTTATTTTAACATCAAAGCGGTTTATGACTCTTGGCCTAAGCGTACCTGACTAAGAGCGTTTGTGCACTACAAGGAATTTTACTGTCCGGCAGTCCGATTTTTTACGGTCCGATGTGGTATGAAAAAAACGGATGATAGGCTTGTGCACTTGTCCGTCTTTACTCGGATCGGTGCGGCGCAGGGTAGCTCTCTTTGAGACACCACGCACAAGTTCCGCTAGGAACGATGAGTTTCTTGGACCGTCGGCAGTTGCTTGCTTTATTACTCTACGGGCGAGAGGTAGAAGACAAAAATAATTTTGGGTTCATCCCCTTATAAGTAAAAGGTACCTGACAGGGTCATCTATATATATATAATAAAATCGTAGACTTTCGTTCGTTTGTGTGCGCATCACGTAAAAACCCCTCATTGTATTCAAAATCTAAATATTACAAAATAAGAAGCATTGTTGTGGGTATTATTTAGCGTTTATTTCATCAAAATCGACCAACAGACGCAAAAGATATTAATTTTTAAAATTTTGTTAGTAACCTCATACGCGATTTCTTTGATAAAAATAATTTACGTTTCATTTCATTTCATTTATTTTCATTTCATTTATTTATTCATTAACAATTTTCATTGTGTCTGAATGTTTTACAAAAAAGGAATTAAATACAACCTAAAAGTAATCCACAACTAAGATCTAACACATAATCAAAATCATTTTGCATGAAATTCATAAAAAAAAATAATAATAATAAAAAATTAAATTTAAATGAAAACTAAATAATAAAAAATAATAATCCTTAACATTACTTCACTGAAATGGTTACTTCAGTAAACTAAAATCTAATACACGTCCACAAACTTCCATAAATAATCTAAACATGTGAAAACTAAATTAATTCAAATAATCTAAACGTATGATAACCTAAGATTTATGGTGAGTTATAAACTCATCAACGGAATAAAAACATTTTTCTAATAAAAACTCCCTAAGCCTCTTTTTAAACAAAGTGGTTTTATATAACAGGCATCTTAAATCTTTGGGCAAGCAGTTAAACAGTTTCACCGCTTGATATCTAACACAATGTCTCACAATATTCAGTTTGGAACTAATTCCAAGCTTCAAGTATTTGTTCCGTGTGCTTTCCCTATGGTGTCTTTCTTCCTCCGTTTCATATTCACTAATGTGCTTTGCCAGGCTGGTCAAGACTGTTAATATGTACAGATAGAGACGTAAATAGGTTTTAGTCGTAGTGTAGTCACTCGGAATGGCTGAAAACAAATTTTGTTTTATTTTGCATTTTGTCTTTACTCTTTGCACGGAAGTAATAAGTACTACGTACGCACGCGACGGCCAGTCAAGCTTTACAAAACCAGTTTATGCAGATCTCTCATTGTATAGGAAATCTATACAAAGCGAGGTCAATTTATACTGGAAATTTACAGCTTCATGTGCCGCCGTGTGGACAAATCAACAATTCTTACTTGCAATAAAAAAATGCCAACAAAAGAGAGGTTAACGCTAATTTAGTCTCTTTCTAATAAGGTGACCATTCATTTTACGTAAAAAGTAGGACATGATGGAAAGGCTGAGAATATAACATTATTAAATTAAATTACTTAAAAAAATATTTTCAATTTTCGTTTCCGAGGCAATTAAATAATAAAAAAATAGCAATACGAGAAAGCTATTATTATATATTAGGCGTCGGTAGATAGGTATTAAAAAATTAATCATAATCATAAATCTTTATTTAATTCAACATCAGAAGTAACACGCACTGGTATATGCACAATTTTAAATAGAGAAAGGTGTCGGAAGTAGGAAGGTCCTGAGGTACAGATCACCTCTCCGGCTTAGATATACCATTTTATTTACAGCAATTTACAGCAACTCAATCTGAAGTTTATTTAAATAATAAAATTACTGTTATTTGGATTTTACTATATTTAATGGTGACCAGTGAAATGATGTATTAAATAAGATTAGTTTTTAGATAATAAGTAGATAAACAATATCCCAAAAAATAAAAACTTTATGGGGACAATACCAAAATAAGACAATGACGTTGTCAAATTCAACCAGACCACCTTTTTCCAATGTTGCCCGCACACAAACTAAATAAAATAGTTTCGTTTGAATATTAAAACAGGACTTTCAGGATTTCGTATTTTCATATGTGCCTACCGAAATGACTTCGAATTCTAATAATTTTGTAGATTATGTTATCAGATATCAGATGATCATGTCCACATTGTGCGAGTGGGAAAAGGCTAAAATCCGGCAGTGACGAGCCTCAGAACGGCTATTTAAAACTTACGTTAACGGAGTAAAATACTTATATGAACAAACTAACATTGCGAATGGGTTGCCTGATAAAGTTAAGTCATGGCTACCCATAGATAAATTGATACTATATGTCCACTCATCTATTTTCTTATTAAAATATGTATTAAAATAACAGATAGGTAATTTTATTACAAACACGATGGCATAACGTTCGGTTGTCTAAGTAAAATCGGTCAAGCTCCACGGTTGTCGCAATTTTAAATAGTCTTCACTTAATGATATCAGGCAACCCATTTGTTATGCTTTTTTTCATGTATATTAAACATATTTTTGACTTAGTAAACATAGGATTTTTTTTATACTAGACAGGCTTATTTATAATGGTAGAGATACCCCAGAGTGAACAGGAGTTATATCCGTAAGAGCAATTGTTTCACTCGCGGCATATCTTTAACGTTTAAATCTGACTGCACTTGCATTTGAACTTCGAAGCAAAATATTAATAATAGTCAGTAGTAACATAAATATGGTGAATAGTCAAATGGCTTGCTTTCAACACTATTTGTTACATCGATCTGCGTAATACTTGCGTCTACGCTTCAACTTTTTTTTGCCCGTTCATCAGAGTCCTTGGAAAAGTATCCGCTTCGGCAATCATGGTCTATCTTCGGAAATATGAGATCTAATATAATTCCCATGTTCTTCTTCTTCTTTTGTATCGATGATTTATCACATTATTAGCACCCAGGTGGCTACGTTAATCGCGGTTTCAGTAGAGATTTTGACAGTAAATCCTCTAAATCACAGGTGTAGGGACACTTTAGATACTCCAGGAAGTCACAGTTAGCTGCTGCTACCATGGAAGTACGTGTCTATTAGGGGCCAGCCATAAAATTTATGACGTAAAATACGTCGTCATGCGTTAAAGAGGTGGGGGGTGACAACAAAGTGTGACATTGTGTGACAAGGGGTGGGAGGGGTCCTAAATTTGGTGACGTCACATTTAAAAAACTAATATTGCTAAGTTTTAAAACACGAAATTTGAACTATTAACGAAAAACTTATTAAAGAAATATTTCCAACTCTATCGGCGGGCAGCATGTCATATTGCAAAATATGTGACGTCACACTTGGGAGGCGGGAGTCTCACAAAAATTGACCATCTGATAAGGACGAATTTTTTGACCCCTCCGGTCAAAAAATCATAAAATTCGTATGACGTAATTTATGGGTGGTCCCTTATGTATCACCATTGATAGAATATTACAATTATACGACTAAAATCCAAAAATGCGGAATGAATGCACTACAAGGCCTTGAAAAACCAAACTTAGAAGCTTTATAGCGACGTTCGTGTTAATTCGGAAACATGAAGATTATCGAAGCGCATAGTCTTTCTGGTTCTATTGCTAAATACATTAAATTCAAGCGTTTGCATTATTTTTCAATTGCATGGTTTTTGCAAATTCTCAATTTTGTTTCCATCGTTTGTGTCCATCACATTTTTTCCATAGGTTGATTGAGCTCTCAGAGCTGAAAGATTATTTTTTAAATTGTTAAGGATATTATCCGTTGGGGCCTAGGATAGATCATGAGTTGCATCTATATTTTGCTTACGTTCATAAACTTTGAGAATGACAAAAGAATGTGCGCTCACGTGAGCGAAGCTGCGGGCACAGCTAGTTTTACATAAACCAGAATAAATTGAGGCAGGACGAAAGAATTCATTTTAACTGCTATCGGATGTCTACAGCTACTTATGCAAAATATATTATATAAGATTTTAAACTATCATGGTCACTAACATTATTACTACAGGAAACGGGATATTTACCATGTTTGTTTGTTGTTGTTGTTTGTTGTTGTTATAATATTATATAAAATAATTTATTAGTACTACAATCTTATTCTTTATTATTTCATAACTTCATTGATACTGACACTATTTGTTAAATTTTGCATGCCAAAATTCAGACGAAAGAATGTACCCGGCTCACTTTATTTACTAGCAACTTTATTACACAATACCTACATTCTATGCGAATAAATGATTTGATTTATGATTTTTTAAAAAACGGGTCGGAATGTGGAAAAGTAAAATATAATATATACAATATAAATAAATTCATTTATTTCAGGTAAATAACACCCATTGCCACACATGAATTAACAGAAATCCGAAGACATGGACAAATAATATCCGATAAAATAACATAGAATCAAAATAAACTCAAATACAATATAATCAAACTAAGTCAAATTGAAATCAAACCAAAATAAATCAATCGAATCACATCAAAATAAATAAAATGCCGGATAGTATAATTCCTAGTAGTGCACAAACACCCTAAGTAATGTACTTAGTCAGGTATGTAGTGCTAGTATGTTTGTGATAGCATTGTTTTTCAGCACGCTCGTGTAACATGCGGGCCTCATGATTTATGATTGTTTTATCTTACGTAAAAGGTAGGAAATAATCAGCATCAAAAGTAAATTCATATTATCATTTAAAATAGCCTTGTACTTTTTGATGCTGACTGCACCAGGTCCTCTTTTTTTTCTGCATACTGCCAAAGTCTATTTTGACCTCAGAGACAAAAAGACGGTCAACTCATATCTCTTTAAAATTAACCTCAATAGTAAAGACGTTACTTAACCAATAATATTACAGAGAAAGAAGGGTACATTAATCCCCAGGATCACCAAAAATGGTCCTTTTTAAGGTGGAAACGCGAAATTCAAATTTTCTTAGATTTTTTGGAATTTGCAAGTCAGTTTCAGGCTATATGGGAAACAAAATATGATTCGAGACCGTATCACGTATGTAGTTACAGAATTATAATCATTAAAATCATCAATACAATCATCTAAGTTCATTTAATCCCATTTAATGACTATTTCATGAAATAGTCATTCAATGGGATTATATGAACTTAGAGGGTTGTATTGATGAGTTTAATGACTATAACTCTGTAAAGACATATTTGTTACTGTCGCGAATCATGTTTTAATCAACATACAACCTGACACTGCCCTGTAAATTGCAAAAAACGTAAGAAAATGAATATTTCGCGGGCTACACTGGCGCTTCTCCATTCACCCTTTTTACAGGGTTAAGTTCATGTCTTTCTCAATAGATGGCGATGATGATAATTTCTAAAACTTTATTTTCACTTATTACTTTACTCAAAGCCATCCCTCTCTTTACAGCCTCCTGGTGTACAGAAAACGCAGAGATTACATCCGAGTCAGCGGCGGTGAAGACTACAAGCTTCTCTCCCGAAAACCTTACACCGAGCTCAGAAGCCTCAACGGAGCATCGAACCCCCGACAACGATGAACACCTTCCTCTACCCACTACTACGTTCGTGAGTGAGCGGTTACCAGGCTTCGGTTGAAGTTACTGGTTAACCGGAATATTTGTGTGTACTTGGTTATAAGGGTATTGTGCTGTAATTTGTCGTTTTAAAAGGACACGCTGGGCAAACACATTATCAATTCAATTGACTGACTTCACTGGAGGTTACTGAAAACTGAGTCAATTTTTAAAAGGAATAATTATCTTGTTTTAATTACTTGTAACCACAGCCTAGAGATACAGTCCATTCACATTTATTTTACACATCTGACTTTAGCAACACAGTAGCAACCATATTGTAACAAACATAAAGATTACTGTTATATTGACAGAGGTGTCTGGCATTCAACTGCGATCTGAAAACATCGAACCACTGTGAAATACTCATCTCTGTGATTTTGACAGTGATGCAAAGTCACTGGTAAAATGACTGTGAAGTGACTGTACACTTCAACCAATCTTACCTGTGCCGGTGGAAAAACACAGAACTAAAATAAATGTAAGTACCAAGTTTTGATATATCTTGGCAAGCAGCGCCATCTTGAACTGAACACTTAAAATGGTCATACTATGCTAACTTTGTCGGAGTTTCCTAAAAACTGATTCTATTAACTAATGTTTCGCTTTCTGCTTAAACCTCACATCGCACATAACGAACCACAGATTATCAAAAAAAGTTCTCGAAATGTCAGAAAATTCCTAGTATTTTTTTTTTATTCTACGGTTACTTGCATGATTAAAATAAAAAAGATGGATAGTGTCCAGTGTGTCATAGACAGAAGAAATATTTTTATATCAGAGGAAAAGCCATTGCCATTTTACAGCAAACCTTTATCAAGATATTTTGTCTGTACGTTATGTAATTAGTAGCTCAATGTGTATATTATCATTAATGTATATCGTAGCGATTCTATGTAAGAATTACTATTTCTAAACATAGCATGCGATTTCACAGTTCTCTTTAAAAGTATGACTAATGGCCTTCTTACAATTGTAAGAAGGCTACTTGTCATACAAAATCTATTAATAACAATTGTATTACTTACGCACTATTTTTATAAAATCCTGCACACAAGATTATTTGTTATTGTAAATGGAAAACTGAAAAAATCAATTAGTCACACAAGTCTTCGAATAATATGAATAGTGAAATAACAAGCTATTTCTGTAAGAAAACTTATTTAAATAGTACCTAATTACGACGGCAAAAATGGCAACACTTCAACTGTTTCTAATAGAATGTCAACTGATTTAATATTTCAAGAATAGAAACATCAAACCAATAAAGAAACTCTTTTGACAATTCAAGATATTTCAAAGAACGCCATCTATTGAGAAAGACATGAACTTAACCCTGTAAAAAGGCTGAATGGAATATTAAGCGAGAAGCGCTAGGCTAGCCCGCGAAATTCTAATTTTCTAATGTTGCAATTAGCAGGTCAGTGTCAGGTTGTATATTGAAAAAAAAAATGTTTTTATAGAGTTATAATCATTAAAATCATCATAGTTCAACATGCAGCTCTACACTGATCGGCAAATTGTAAACAACGTAAGAAAATTTATATTTCGTGTGTTACCCTGGCACTGCCACCTTAAGCAAGTTGTATTTAGATCGGCATAAAAAAAAACACTTGCATGAATTGTTGGAGTTCAAATATCCCTAACAATGACTTTAACAATGACTATAATCTGCTCAATCTGTTTCCAGAAAACGAATTTGAATTTTTTTACTCACACAAAATAATACCAAGTATTTTCGTGACTAGCCAAATTCAAATTCTTTGGGCCACTAGATTATCTACTTTGTATGTACAAAAATGTCGAATTTACCTCATACTGTTGAATAAAATGAATAAATCGACAAAAAACTAAATAAAAGGCGTTTGTATGATACCAGTTCTACAGTGCTGTGAAAATTTTGTTGGGGTACGGTTTTACAGCGTGGCGGTTGCGTGGCAAGAGCGGCAAAAAACAACTACGGCTAACACTAGAAGAAAATTACTTCTTCTTCTTAGCGTGTCGATGGCAATCTAAATTGTATCAGCCCAAAACTGAGCTAAGAAATTACTAACACTTGAAAATAAGCGTCAAAATTTGAACGCTTCAGTAACGCAAATGCCACGGAGTCGTCACGCTATACTCCCGTACAATCCATCTAGGACTTCTTGTAAATAAATAGCTTACAAATATTATCGCTTGTATTAGCTTTAGTTTTAAAACTATAGTGACGTGAAAATGTTGATAAAGTATGCAATTTTGTTATGACGTTCTTTCCTTAAAATATAAGCACCCTGTACATTGAAGTTAATCGCACAAATATCGCATCAATGAATGAATGAGTTTTGAAAAATATTACGGTTATCTATGCGCGTCTTACAAAAAAAAATCGTATTGTGTATTCTAACTTTAGAAGCTCAATTTTTCTCCTATAAAGCAATATAAGTATACTTTTGTCTTTATAGCAACGTTCTGAAATCGCATTTTTGCTGTATTGTTTTTATAATTAAATATCCCGTCTCTTTGGGCTAAATATTACGCTGAGATATTATGGCTTAAAGTCAATAATGTTTCTTGTCTTATTTTGTAAAAATTAAACAGTCTGTCAAACAGACTTATCCCCAAAACTGGTATTTTTGGAGCACCTGAGGACAATTTTTTGTTATAACTGTGAATACTACAATCTGGTACTAACGCCATCTAGCGTACTGTTGTTGAACTAACGGCTTAAAATAACAACACTGATAGAAATATCCTTTTTACTTGCCAAGAGACTCGCGATAATATCTATTGTTTTAACCTTGAACAAAGTCAATATTTTATTTTATAACTATAGGTATTAAATGAGTATTATTAGTTATATTAGTCTAGCCTTAGTTTGTAAGTAGACAATTTTTATTTCCCTCTCAAATGTACAGTTTAATCGTTGGTGTACATGTTTTTATGCATTTATATTTTGTCGAGAATACGATTTCAGAACGTTAAAAATACTTTTGCTTCAAGTAGAGACAATGTGATGTTTTTTTTTTCGTATGTAAGATTTTTGTTTCGTCTATATTTTTTAGAAATGAATGTTTTATTATAATTCATCAATCTTCAGTTTTATCTTTTATAGTTTATAATTACGTTTTAAATACTATTTTCTAACCTTGGTAGTTTTATTGAATAATGTTTCTTCAATAGTCAAATTCATGATTTATTTTGTGAAGAAACTATATCCAGTCTTCCTAGATATTTAAAACCAAACAATAGTTAATGCAGTGTTTAATCAGTTTATTATGTTATTAACACATTAATTTAATGGAAAATGAGCTTCATGGGTGCTGGTCACCTTAAATTAAGTCAAACTTCATTCATTTTAGGTTAATTTTACTCTCGATCATGACATAAAGAATACATTTTATATTACTATGTCATGTTTATGTAAAAGATGGTCATTATTTTTTACATGATTTAATTAAATTAATTTTTAAACATGTATTTGTGATTTGTTAGCTTATTTTGTAGACCTATTTATTTATGTAATCTCAATGTATGATTGCTTAAAATATAGTTCTAATGTTATTAAGTTGGCAGTTTTGTTGTTGCAGAGATATTCATCAATTTTCAAATCTTAGATAGGTAATTCTAAATCATAGTAATTTGTGAAAACACGTTAATTCAAACTTGGACACTTACATATTTTCATCTATTGTGATATTGATGTAGTTTTAAATAAAAATCTTAAAAAAAAACTCATGTTTTGAGAAAAAAAGTAATGAGACACCTAAATTAACGTTATTACCTCTAATTCCAACATACAACTGCTTGTGATACTTTTTTTTTTGTAAATAAAATCAAATGACATTACAGTAGGCGATTATTTTGTTCCTAGGCGATTTTATTAGTAATTATTAATAATTTTAACTGTTATTATTCGCTCAGTGTTGTACACTACTTACTCTGTAGGTACCCAACATGGATGGGTCGTGATGTCATTGTGTATTAGTTATTAGTATGAATTTTGACAAATAAATAAGATTTATAATTTATTTTGTTGTTTTTTATTGAGATATGCCTAGTGTCCTAGGTTGAGTATTTCCTGATTCAAACAACTAAATGTAAATATTTTTGGTAGATGGCTCTGTGTTCAAAACTTTGTTGATGCGCCAATGCTGGTGGCCCATGATATTATGGAGAAAGACGACACATAAAATTGCAATGTTGGAGTCGCTCATTGATGATGATTTGTTTATTTATTAGTACTAAATTTAGTAATCCTTTTACTCGGTGCTCTAACAGTACCACAAACATTCTAACAATATCAGCAAACAGGTCCAAAACAGAGTTGGTCTCCACGAGCGCGTTGAGCATTTTAAGCATACGTGGCATAGGGGTCATGATGCCATCCTGCGAATTTCGGGCATAGCGACTGCATTCGATATTTTTCTGGGGTGGTTGTCGAGAGCTTTGGTGTGCTGCTCTTTTAAGTGCTCTCATGTGACATGCTAGTCACATGATCATAACTTTGGCCGAAAATCTCCGAGCACAAAGCGGGCATGTCAGGACACCATTGATGACATTATAAATTATAGCTGTAGACCTGGAGACCACCTCCAAGCTACAATGCAAAGCTACCGAGCTTTGCAATACAGAGCATAGATAGCCATGTCGGGGAAGGTGAACTGCAGTTTGCCAGAGACAACATGTGATGGTAGTCTATTTGTAACCGCTGCTTGATTTTTTTTTGTGAATTTTCTCTGTTCAAAGATCAGTTTAAATAAAAGAGTAAAATACATAAATTATTTTATCAAAATAAAACTACTATTAAGTAAGTATACCTTATAATTAATGGATCAACTAAATATCTATGAACTAATTTTATACTTTTTTAACAATCATTTGTTTAAGCTCTTGACTATCATTTTTATCACTTTTCTCCTCATCTCTAAACTTCCCATGATTAAAGAAGTATTCAATTTCTTGCAAAGTCCTGTCCTTCGTTTCTGGTAACATGAAGTACAAAAATATCAACGAAATGATCATTATCACACCTAATATGGTAAACGTCCCATACACTTTGACAGTCGCTAACATAACTGGTGTAGTTTTTAATGTGACTATGCTTGTCAATGCTATCAATATTCCTGCTATAGTAGTACCAGCTGCTCTGTGCTCTAGAGGGAATATCTCCCCAACTAAAGCCAAAGGAATCGGGGCACACGCAAAATTAACTATCGCAAAATATATACAAAACAATGCCATGGGAATCCATGGGATATTTGAAATAATATTCCTAGCTGCCAAGAAGAGATACAAGCATGCACTCAAAAGGACCAGAACGCCTACGAATCCTGTAGAAAATAACAAAGTTCTTCTCTTCATGATTCTGATGAGGAATGAAGAAAAGGTAGCACTTATAGCTACTAAGAGATCTAAAGCTAAAGTGTAGTAAAACGAACCAGTATTACCAGAAACTTCGGATATTATCTGGACAGCATAGGCAGGGAAAATGTGTCTGCCAGTAGTTTCCAATAGAACCGCGGCAAAAAAGTAGTTTATGACTGGCAACACAAAGTCTCTTTTGCCAAATTTGCTAAAGAAATTCTGCAAACTCTCGAGAATTGACATATCTTCAGTTTTTATACGATCCTGCTGAGCCTTGATCATTTCTTTCAGCTCCCTCGTGGATTGTTCGGTCTTCCCTCGGAGTCTGTAGAAGACTTCTCTGCTCTTCTCAAATCTTTTTTCAGATGCTAGCCAGGAAGGACTTTCAGGCCACGTAAAGATCATCCCAATCATCAGCACGTATGGTATCAAAGTAAGTAGGGCAACTGTCCTCCAGTGGTAGTAGTGACCCAAAAGATGGACGATGGTACTGCCCAAATAGAGGGCTGCAGTCTTCAGATTCAAGAACACCCCACGATGAACAGGGCTCGAGTATTCTCCTATTACTATGGCTCCTAATATTGTAGTAGATCCTGCTGTGATACCTTCTAAGACCCTTGCAGCTATTAAGCAAGCGACGTTGGTGGAGAAGTACATCAGGACCAGGCCTAGAGCTCCAGGGATGATGTCAAGAATGAAGGCTTTTTTTCGTCCGAAACGGTCCATGTAGTAGGAGGATGATAGGAACCCTGGGATCCAGGCTAGACTGAAGGATGCAGCTGGAAAAAGACAACCATTTGTATAAGCATATGTAGACATAGCCAGAAGGTGCGGCAGACCTCGTAGAAGATGGCGGGACGAGCTGGACAAAACAAACGACCAGTGGCCCACATTAGCCCTGGAACGTAACAACTGGAAGTCATAGGGAGAGGCCTTTGCCCAGCAGTGGGATGACGCAGGCTAACAGTATCAGTATTTATATACGGTAAAGGGACATCGGTACGCAAATTGCTAACATGAATTCGGAACATAGTTTTAGACCCACCAGGTGAAAAATTACATCAGATTTTGTTTTAATAACCGACGAAAGATTTCAACGCTGGTGACTTTAAGATCATGTACCAAATTCAAGGGAATAATTTGGCGTCGATTGAATCTGCACTAAATCAAAAAGGGGGAAATTCGTTACCTATCCAAGAAGACTGCTCCAAGGAAGCTTGGATGGGAGAGTCTGGATCCTTGAGTGCTGGCAGCAGACACGTGGTGAATCCGAGGAACATCCCCACCGCCAGCATCGTCAGGAGGACTCCTGACACGATCCATGCCTGAAAATAGGTACATAAGAAAGCAAAGATAAGTAACGACCAGTTATTCGAACGTTTGGAGGGCTGTCAAGGACAGATAATGTAAGAATTATAGTTATGTGGCGTGGTGTGAGCTCGTCCTGATAGAGTTCAGTCAAAAAGTATCTACTCGGAACTAACAGAAACTTATTTTCGGTCAAATGAACAAAGCAGGTCACAAGACTGTTTTTTTATAAATGAATGACACACGTTATGTAACCAGGTTCCCTAAGTCTGACAATCAGTCTTACCAAGGGGCACAGCAACTAGGCTATGAAGGCTGGATGCAGTCGCTCTAAGTAAGACTGGAAGCCGACTTCTACATTCACAGTTGGGTGAGGGTGAGACTAGGCTGATGATGATGATGAGTCGTTAAAGAACGAACAGGAAGAAAGTGTTTCTATTTGGGTTATTGCGTTCCTAACTCAGTTTGAATGGCAATGTAAGCGTTATTAACGTTAGCAAGCAGACGGTTTTTTCAAACATAGGAGGAATGAGCCTACCCATTAATAATTCCCTGCAAAATACTTCATTAGAATGTGTTACGCAAATTGGGATGTTGAGGGCTTGCCGGCCTAGACAAAGTGACACTGTATGCGAAAAGTCAAAATAGTACATTTTGATACAAGTGGGCAGCCTAGGCGGAATTCACAACCGAGCCGAAGGCGAGTGTGTTATGGAGCCAAGAACTGCAGTGACAAATGTCCACGTATATCAAACGAAGTTTTTCAATACACTTACGAAAAATAAAATAATAGAACGAAAAGTATTTTTGTTATTAATTATTAGAAAACTATGATATAAACTACTTTTTTTTCGCAGGAGAATCAATTATATATGAAGCCGCAAAACTGCCTAATATTAAAAACTGAAAATATTTTTATTTTAAAAGCGAATAATTTTTTTTATTATATGCTTATTTATGAATGAGTTGAATGGCATAAGCTACCGAAAAGTTTATCCCTATTGATAGTCGTTATAAGTAGAAATACGAAACGATTCAAAAAATGACTTCCACGTGTCTTGTTTTTTTTTGTGTTAATTGCATCTCACAGGACAACCTATGAAGCTGTCGTCTGCTTAACCGGACTATCGTGTGGGTGCCTTAAGTGTAAGACCTCCAGCCAGGGGCGAAACCACGCGTCTAGGCTCTCATCACCATCTTGGGGTCGGCTTACAGTCTAACCGGTGCCAGTATTTTACATGGAGCGACTGTAGGCAGTCGCTCCGTCTTACCTCCACAACCCAGTTAGTACTGGGTAATACGATGCCTCTTGGTAAGACTTTCGGACCACTAACTACCTGTAACGACTGTCAAAGATCTAAAAAATGACAGCCGGGACCAACGGCTTTGCTTGCTTTCCGAGGCACGCAGGAAACTCAGTATGTAATGGGCGGTTACCCATCCACGCAACAACCTAGACAAGCGCGGTTTAACCTTAAGCTCGACCCGAGTGGCTGTTATTATTTATCCACGAGCGTGAGCTATTTCGCCTAGGCTCTCTAACTTCATAATATTGAATTAAGTACATAAAATTAAACTGTCTTACCTGTTTCAAAAATATGTTAGCCATCCTTGTACATTCCTCTTAGATAGTTTTTGTTTGAGATGATCCGCTGCGTAGTTTAATGTCAAACTGATAAATTGGATTATCACGCATTACCTACCAGGTGAGATATTTCACATCGATGAACTTTTAAGCCAAATTATTTAGATTTAAATATAAAACGACTATATTTAGATTTTAACATAAAAAGCGTATTTGAGACCTATATATATTTGCTATTTTATAAAATATACTTTTATAAATTATTTAAAATTATTGAGGTACTGAATTTGCACGAGTATGATTTGTTAAAACTCACTTAACGATTAAATTAAATTTAAATTAGTAATATTTGTAAAGTAAAAAGCTACAGCACAACTGTAGTGGTTTCAGTCAGATCTACGACGCGCTATTAACGTTAAATAAATAAGTATTATGAAAGTTATGTTATCAGATGATAATTAGGTAGATATTATGTTATCAGGGCTGCAAGATAAAATGGACTAAAAAGCATTAGCATTTTACGAATGTCACTACCTGGTTGTCTTGGAGTCAATATTAGACCTTGCAGGCGCTACTTAAGCCCGAAGGTCTGACAACCAATCTTACCAAGGAGTATCGATTATCCAGTAAGTGGGTTGTGTAGGTCAGATAGGCAGTCGCAGCAGCGTAAAATACTGGTATTCAGCTGCAACCGGTTAGACTTTAAGCCAACCCAGACATGGTTGGAAAAAGGCTAGGCAGATGATGATCATGCACAGGCACCATCTAATTGTGAAAAGATGGATGGCATAGTTATCAATCACTTTGGGATTAAATAACTCATTGTTCCATACGTTTGAAAAATTCGTGTGTTGACAACGTAAATAGCGCAATTATTACGCACAGCACAGTAGCAGTAGTAGTTTTTTGCGCAGTATGTAGACTACGTCTGAATTAAATGTCTTCTATTCTATTGTATTCTATTAATAGGTATTGTTAAATCGAAATTGAAATTAATGGCATTTAGATTGAGCAGCATACGGCCGGAGAGGCTCCGCCTGGTAGTCATGAGCGCCAACACCTGGCCCGGGGACCGTGACGAATTGCGCCTCGGGCCAAAGGCAGTAGAAGAACACCTTCTGATTTTAGTCAGAAAAGTCATTTTTTTTTCTTTCGTGTGTTTAGTGCCTAACCTGGTGTCAGAGTTTTCATGCCGCCCATGGGCCTCTGACTTGGCTTTATATGCCTTCGAGAAATGTCTCAGGCATGCTGGTTTGGTTTCCTCACGATGTTTTCCTTCACCGAAGCAAGTGATAATTATATGATTCGCACATGAATCCGAAAATTCAGAGGTGCGTGTCTGTGGTTCGAACTCGAGAGCAGGAGCTTGGCAGTCCGACGGTCACACCACTAGTAGAGTTCTGATCCCTTCATCTGCCCCAGAGTGGAGCCACCCCATGACTATATTCCAATATACTAAAACAAAACCTTCGTTGTACAATGCCTAGACATCCCTATCATTAATAACTTTTTTAGCGAGGCACATCCCTAGCATTTATCACTTGCGCTATTTACAATATAACAGTAAAGTTTATTTATAAGCATGTGTCTTAACAGTTTATGATTTGATTTCAAACATCTTTCCATCGTTTATCTCACAGATAAAGATAGTAAAGCACCGCAGAATACGCTACTGCATTGCACCCTTTTTTTTTTTCGGATCTGGATTCGGGCGCTCTGGGCGGAGCGGAAGGGAGTGTCAGACTTCTACTGACAAAACCCATTCATGTACCTTCTTTGCCCTTTGTGTTCCAGGGCCACGGTATCTCTTTCGAACAGTCCCGCAGCCCTGGCAGGCATCGGCCCATGCGGACCCCTACATGGTTGCTGACATCTCTTTGCGGCGCGCGTGGAACACGAACGCGCCATCGACACGGGCTGTCGTCATAAGACGGCCGGACGGCGAGCTAGCCCTATAACTCGCCATCCACAGGCCCACGCCTACGGTGGCCTGGAGCCACCATGTGACCCCCGACGCCCGGGGCGTCTCCCGCGGTGGCTGGGACGTAAGGCTCTTTCCCTCTCACGTCCCGCCACCTCCTTCACTAGCATGACTGCTTTGCAGAAGGGGGTGACGGCTTCCCATTCCCTCTCGCTCCGTACCATGGCTTGAACCAGAGCCGGACGCGAGAGATCGCCGCCGCCAATCACCGCTACGAGGACACGGCGGTGCTCCACCCAAGCGGGGCAGACCTCAACCGTGTCCTCTGGACGATCCTCGCAATTGAAACCCCTCGGGCGTTTCCTCCCGCCCGATTCGGTGCAGGAACCTCCCGAAACAACCGTGTCCGGTGAGAACCTGCGTCAGGCGGAAGGTGAGGGCGCCGTGGCGCCTCTCTAGCCACTCCTCAAAGAGGGGACTTATCGCCACTATGGTGGCGTGCCCTGCACGGGGTTGCGACAGTCGTTCTCTCCATGTCGCCATGAGATCGCGCCGGAGGTCTGTCCGCTGACCGGAGATTTGAAGCGGCAGCGGAGTTTCCCCCCGACGTAGTGCCTCCGCGCGCCATTCGTGCAGGTGCGCGAGGACTATCGCCTCCAGATCCCATTGCGGCAATCCGACAGGGAGGCTCGCCGACTCGCCGGAGATCGTGCGGTACCCCCGGACTAGCCTTACGGCTATCACCTTTTGGGGCGCGTTCAGGTAGTGGACGGCTTTCGCCTCAAAGAACGTGCCCACACCGGGGCCTCGTAAAGGGTCATGGACCGCATGACCCCCACGTAGAGCCTCCGGCAGGAGGCGTTTGGACCCCTCAGGTTGGGCAAGAGCCGCTTGAAGGCAGCCCCGGTCCGTTCCAGTTTGGGAGCCAAACGTCGGAAATGCTCCACGAAGTTCCACCGGCTGTCGAGGATAAGTCCTAGGTACTTTAGCGTCGACCCGACGCCTACGGAAACCCCTCCTGACGTCAGTAGGGATCCCGAAGGTGGTGCATTCCGAGGCTCATGAAAACATAAGGCCTCGACTTGTGCAATGCCATCTCGAGACCCAATTGCCGGATCCTCTCCACGACTATCGCAACCCCGCGTGTCATGTTTTCGGCCACCGCCTCGTGCCACCTCCCTTGTGCCAGTACCAACGTGTCACTGCTAGGGAGGTCGGCGCGCAGTACCCAGTCGTAACCGATGTTCCACAAGGCCAGCCCCAGAACCGATCCCTGTGATACACCGCTTGACGAGGCAAGCTCTTTGAAAGTCATTGCCAACCGGCAATGACTCTTTCAAAGAGCTTGCCCACCTCGTGGGCCGGTCAACACGATGGGCCGGTATGCGGACGGAGAGTCCGCAGGGCGCCCTGGCTTCCGGATGAGGACCAGCTTCCCCGTCTTCCAACGAAGCGGGAACTGGCCTCTCTCCAAGCATGCGCTTAGGAGCCCTTCCAATCGGGGCCCGAGAGCCTCAGAGGCCAGGACCCAGGCTTTGCCAGGCAAACGATCGGGTCTCGGGGCGGTATTTCTGGCTTTCAGCCTGCGTACCGCCACTCTCAGGTCTACCCCAGTCACCTCGGGAACGTCGTCATCGTCATCGGTGTGGTCCGCTTCCGGCACCGCAAGCGGCGGCGGAGCCATAGGCGGGGGAGGATGCCACCCTCGCGAAGGGAACAGACCGCTCACCACCACGTCCTCCATGAGCTCATGCCGGAACCAACCCGCCTCGTTGTTGATGTCGGCAGGCCTGGCCGGTGATGACACCCAGGCCTGCACGATCGAGGCTTCCAGGAGGAGCTGCCGGTCCAGCTGCTTCAGCGCCCATCGCGGACCACTCGGGGCCTGTAGGACCGGCGCGCTTGAGGTCTGGGTGGAGACGTCGAACCGGATGTACCGGTGGTCGGAATAGGTCTCCACCCCCTCCATGACGCGCCAGTCAACGACATGCGGCGACACAGCGGGGCTAGCGAACGAAATGTCCACCACTGACTCGCCCCGCATCCGCACGCACGTGGGGACAGAACCCCGATTTAGGACTACCAGGCCTGTCTCCAGAGCCCAGTCCTCCACCATCCTACCCCGCACGTCCGTGTTACGAGAACCCCAAGCCAAGTTCTTGGCATTGAAGTCCCCGAGCACAAGAACAGGAAGGGAATGGCTTCCGATGATGACACTCAGCTCCGTGAGGGAGTTGTGGAACTCGGCGAGAGTTCAGTTCGGGGAGAAGTAGACTCCCACTACAACGATCACCCCGAACCGTGCTGCTACGCAGCCCTGACCCTTCCTGACACTCTCAAAGGTCGGGGTACCGGCGGCAGCCGACGCGATTATGGTCACTAAGCCGCTAAGGTCCTCCAGCCAGTCATCCCTGGGTGGGACAAAGTACGGCTCAGCGACTACGGCGAAGTTAATCGAGACCACTGCGCAAAAGATCCTGATGTTCGCCTGGAGAAGGCGTAATGGGGCCGTTATTGGCACTCCATTTCAGACCCCTCCCGGGCCCCCTGCGAGGGCCACTGCATTGCACCCTTGGATCTTGTCACTTGACATGGATGTAATTATTACAACATTTGTTCACCAAATTGAAATATTTATCTGGTAAATGCTTATAAATCATATTTATTTCTGTAAATTGCTTTAAAAAACCAGCCAAGTGCGAGTCGGACTCGCGCATGAGGGGGACCCCCCCCCCTCTGTACGCCCCCTTCGTAATAGGGGAGCCCCCTTTTAATTTTTAATTTATTATTAGTTGTTATAGCGGTAAAAGAAATAAATATTCTGTGAAAATTTCAACTGGCTACCTATGACGGATCATGAGTTACAGCCCGCTGACAGACGGACGGACGGACAGCAGAGGCTAAGAGGGTCCGAAAACACTTTTACACGTCACATCATGTTATGTTATAAAACAAGACGGGACTGGAGTTTCGTACTTGACTACTCTGTGAAGAAATATCCGAAACAAACTCAAAGGTCACTGTCTCTTTTAAAGTCCAGACATTGGTCAAGTCATATGCAGATTAGTATCTGAGATAGTCTTCTGAATTGGTCTATAGTTTTATCCATGTACGCTTGAATACCGAATTTTAGCGACTGAAAGCTATTTTGAGCTCCAACACTTTCAGTGGAATTGGTAAGTACTGCCAAAGCGTATCGTATGTCTACAACAACATTCAATTAGATTAACTAGACTTTTCGGTACCTAGCATATTAGTATCGATGAACAGAGGAGCTCCTGGCTAAATAATAACAGCCGCTCGGGTCGCTCTTCAGGTTAAGCCGCCCTTGCCTAGGTTGATGCGTAGATGAGTGACCATCCACTAAATACCGAGTTTCCTCCGTGCTTCGGAAAGCACGTTAAGCCGTTGGTCCCGGATGTCAAATGAAGATCTTTGACAGTCGTTACAGGTGCAGTGGCCCGAAAGAATTACAACCAGTCCTACCTGTTTCGTATTACCCAGTACTGACTGGGTTGTGGAGGTCAGATAGGCAGTCGCTCCATGTAAAATACTGGTATTCAGCTGCATCCCGTTAGACTGAAACCAACGCCAACATAGTTGTGAAAAGGCTAGGCAGATGATGATGATGATGATCATTATCAATGAAAGAATGACAGTTCAGGTATTTGGGATTCAAGGATCGATGTGAAATCACCTCATACAACTACTTATTATTTATTATATAGACTAGAAACGGGATATTTACCATGTTTACTGTTTTTATTGAGTTCCCGATATTTCGGCGCTGTTGCAAGCACCATGATCACGGATAAACCACTACTACTTATTATTTCACTGTCAAAACTTTAACGTAACCAGCACATTTTCAAAGTCAAAGTATTTATTAGTGTGATTTTTGGAGATGCAGTAGGTCTTATAGTTATGGTTATGGTAACTCAAAAATGGGTAGTCCATTAGCCCCCTCATGTCTCCTTACAATGCCAGACTAGAGTCAAGATTAACAGGGTCTTCTTTCCCCGCTGATTCTCCCAAGCCCGTTCCCTTGGCTGTGGTTTAGCTAGATAGGGACAGATACACTTTTAAACAATATAAGAATTTTAAAATCGATATTACATAGGTACAAATTAACAAAATTCAATATTAAAATTTAGAATACAATAAACTTTTCTAATAAACAATCAGAATACAATTAATTATTTAAGTCTTTGAATTTACAAACATAGATACACATAAATTATCAGCTTAGTTTATTACATTTTGTCAAGAAGAAATTCGTCATTAGTGTATCTTATCTATCCATTCCAATCTTCATCAACAAAATATTCTTCAGCAAAAATTCACCTACAACAAAGTGACGAAGAGAACCTCAGGTTCGTTTAATTGGTCGGGCTGGACGAGTGGCCCTTGACCCACTGCCCCGTCCCTTTGTGCGCTAGCTATATAATACGTAGTTTCGACGTGTGGGTAGAAAGAAGCCTGTCCTATGTCGTTAGATGACTATCTAGATTGCTTTCTTGATGGCTTGTGACGTTATTTTGTAAATATGTGTTTTATTGAAGAATAATAATTAACAACTAGTGTTTCAAACACTGTTTTAAGCTTTCACGGTATACAACTAAACTTATACTGTCACTTACAGGATATAGCGTATATAGATTTGTCTGCTCCATCCACCCGTATTCTCACGTCAGCCCGCGATCATGGCCCTTGCAACAGCGTCGAAATGTCGAGAGCTCCAAATAATGCACAATCACGGAAGACGTCCCGTAAGTGACAGTATAAGTTTACAACTAGTGTTTTTTCTTATACTTATTATACGGTATACTTATTTTTGTGAATGCTGGTTAAACTGTGCCTAATTGGCGACTGTCTACTGTCTGACTAAGTCCAAGACTGTAAAACCTATTTATACTTAACATATGTTGTACACAGAAGCTGTTGGTGAACTTTTATTAATTAATAAATAAAAAGTCTAAGTCCTGACTGACGCCAAAATACGAACAGCGAAAAAAAAGACTTTAGCAGGCATGGATAACTTGCCAAACTCACATTTTCTGGAGGTTACATCTAATAACATAACTTAACGTCACGCCAGAGGTATACCTAATAGTACACCCGCATTTCGCCAGCTATGTTAAAGTCCCTTGTAATAGGGGGCGACCTATTGCCATCAACCGGACACAGATCCAGACTCCGTGGCTGTTACCGAGAAAATCCTGATGCAAAAACCCAATAACACTTTGCCCGACTCGGGAATCGAATTCAGGACCTTATGCTCAGCAGTCGACCACTAGACCACCAAGGCAGCAAAATATCTAATAATATAAGTATAAGTCTCTAAGCTGAAACTCTGGCTGAAAATGATATCAACTAATGAAACACCTCACAAACAGAAAAACATCATTCAACAGGTTATGCCCATAGTAACCGACATAATCTGTATACCAGAATTAACCGGTATAATCTAATTGCCGGTGACAACCGGCGTAATCTATTTTTACCGGTTAAAACTGGTGTACTCTATATATTAACCGGTTCTAACCGGCATAATCTATGTTTATAGATTACCAAAAGGAACAAACAATCATTATCTCAACATTAGTAGGTAATCATTTTTATCACTGTACTTATTATAATTTTAAGTCGATTTTCGTATTTTTTTCGGTTGCGAAATTCTTCTGAATTACGCAACAGATTTTAGAAGGGTTAGGCAGTGGTGTATCCTAATAGTACACCCACATTTCGCAAGTTATGTTTTAAGTCCCATGTAATAGGGGGCGAGCCTATTGCCACCAACAGGGCACAAATCCAGATTCAATGGCTGCAGAAAAAATCTTGATGGATAAACCCAATACCACTTTGTCTGACCCGGAATCAAACACAGGACCTCATGCTCAGCAGTCGAGCTTGTGACCACTCGACTTATTTATTATAACATCCATACTATTTATCGTTTATTTATTACAACGTTTAAGCCTAAACGTTCATGATTGCTTATTTATACTTTTCACACATTAATATTTAACTAAGGCCGAATTACACCAATGAAGCTGAACGCAATCAGCATATTATCTAAACCACGTTCAAGGATTGTCAGTGTAAATATTCCACAACATTAATGACACTGACAGCTCTTGTTTAGATGTGCTAATCGCGTTAAGATTCTGTGATGAAATTAACACTTACACAAAATAAAAACTAGTCATCATCTGCCTAGCCTTTTCCCAACTATGTTGGGGTCGGCTTCCAGTCTAACCGGATGCAGCTGAATACCAGTATTAAACCCAGTTAGTACTGGGTGATACCTCTTGAAAAGACTGGTTGTCAGTCTTTCGGGCCACTGACTACCTGTAACGACTGTCAAAGATCTATTTATAAATAAGAGCCGGGAACGACGGATTAACGTGCTTTCGGAGGTACGGAGGAAACGCGGTATGTTATGAGTGGTAACCCACCCACGGACCAGCCGCAGCTCGACTTGAGTGGCTGGGTTACTTAGCCACGAGCTCCTCAAAATAAAAACCACAATGTAAAGTCATAAAACCGTGTGAAGCAGGGTCGGATCGCGAGTCCTATTATAAAACGTTCAGAAAAACTCTGGAACGTTACAAAAACACTCGAGTTACACAACATTTTCTCAAGGAAGGTGTAACGTTTCACGGCTCACGCCTCTTTTAAAACATTACGCTTAAATAAATGGGGGATACGCAGTCAGATAAGAAACGTGGAGGGTTTTAATTAAATTTTTATAATTAACCTTTTTTGAAGGAGTTTTATGGTGAGATATAGCTTGGAGATTGATTCAGTTGTGAAGTTGAAATGTTTTTAAGGTAGGAAGCGCCAGGTAGGCCGCGAATTTTTTTTTTTATTGTTCTTTCAGTGGGATTAAATGAACTTAGAGCATTGTATTGACGATTTTAATGATTATAATTCTGTAAATACTTACGTGTTACGATCGCGAATCATATTTAGTTCAGCATATAGCCTGACACTGATCTGCAAATTGCAAAAAACCTAAGAAAATATGAATTTCGCGGGCTACCGTGGAGCTTCCAGGTGTAATAAAAATATCATAAGAGATAGGTAGGTACTGAAAGGTTCTTCAGAGCAACCTCCAGTAATGGAGTCTGTTTATACAGGATGATTAATAATTGGGTGCATTTCTTGAAATGGTTGATACTAGACCTAATTTGTAACAATTTTGACCCCGATAACTTGGGGTCCAAACTGAGTTGTTTTTTAGATATCGTTCCTGTAAATTCCACGACAAGTGTCATACATTTATTTTCTGAGCCATAGAAAAAGTTCATCGGTTATTTAAAAAAAACTTTTGTTTCCTACAAAAGTGCAATAATAATAATAATAATAAACATTTATTTCAGACTAGGTCCATATTTTGTTAGTAACAATGTACTTAAAAAACTAATGTTAGTATAGGCTAAAACAAAATTTAAATTACGGCATGAAGCCGCACCCACCTTTGCAGCATGGGGGACTCCCACCGATCAGTAAAAATGCAATACCTAGACGGTCAAAATTAATGGAACAGCCGATTTTTTTTATAACCGATGAAAAATTTCTATGTGGCCTGCTCAGAATGATGTACTGAATACGTGGCAACCGTTTTCGCGTCGGGTTTCCACCCCATATAGTGTGTACGTTGCAGTAGGTATCTACCTGCTTAGGTTTAATTTATTTCTGTCTGTTTCCCAAACCAACATCAAGTTTTTTTAGTTTCCTATCGTTTGAACTAGCTTTCATCATAATAAAACACAAATCAATCACCAATATATTCGGACTACCGATATGACAGGAATCAATTAAGATAAGCATCTAGATTGATCGACGACTGACCAATATTTAGTTACCACACGACGACATAACATCACGCCTGTAATTCTCGAAGGGTTAGGCAGACGTGTACATAGTAGTACACCGACGTTTTGCCAGTTATGTTCAAGCCCCATGTAATATAGGGCGAGCCTTTTGCCATTAACCGGGCACAAATCCAGCCTTCATGGCTGCTCGCAGAACGGATGGCCGATGGGGCCGAAAAGTTCTGGAGTGGCGACCGCGAACCGGAAGACGTTGCGTTGGAAGGCCTCCCACTAGGTGGACCGATGACCTGGTGAAGGTGCAGGGATCCGCTGGATGCGAGCCGCACGGGACCGGTCAATGTGGCGACACTTGGGGGAGGCCTATGTCCAGCAGTGGACGTCTTTCGGCTGAAATGATGATGATGATGATGATGCCTGCTACTGAGAAATTTTTGATGGGAAATCTAAATAACACTGTGACCGACTTAAGAATCGAACCCCACAAACAGTTATCACATGATACAGTAAAGAATAAACCATCATCAATTTCATCGTTCATGTTTATCAGCGGTGTACTAGGTGCGGCTCCAGTCCCGTGCAATCGGCTTATCAAGCTGAATTCGCTTAGCCTATGCTCTTTTAAATGCGCCAACATCAACTTTGGTGCAAAACATTTGAAAACATCAACTTAGGCACGAAATGTTTCGAGAACATCAATATACCAAGAGCAGTAGACGTGCCTCTCAACTAGAAATTACACCCAAAGCCTGCAGCAAAACCTAGTTAAAACTAATCCCGCTTCAATTTAAACATTTCCCGCGGCATTGCTCACCACACATACACACAACACGCATACATCCACACTCGTATCGTCCAATAGACACACGCACACATACGCAAATAGTGTGTATGTATGTGCAGGGGTGACACACACTGCACACATAGCAGTGAATTTCCTTAGGGCGAGGACAGTTGCACCGATACGGTAAACTGACCCGAAAATACGGTTTAGCAAAGGATGAAAAAAGGCCGACTTCTCCCGACTTCTTCTAAAAAAAGTATAAAACTTAACTTTTGATTATTTGATACGCTATGTTTTCCACCGACTTCTGAAACTAAAGATATTTTCACTATTTAGTGTTTTTTGGAAATCAGAAAAAATTCTTTTTGCAAAACACAATATAATAAATTAAAAATATAGAATTTTTTCTTAGTATGGACAATTGGATATGCCTGAGATCACTGCTAAAATATTTTGTTAAAACGTTCGGCTAAGCATAACGTTGGTTGATAATATTTTGTATAAATATTTAAAAAAAAATAAGTTATCTAATTTTTTTCTGTTTTAGTTCTGAAAATTGAAAATCCTAAATTTGAAGGAGATACAAGATTTTGAGATAGTTTAAAATCATAGGACCAAAATAACTCTACGTAATCCAATTATGTACTAAAATAAACGTAGTATCTAATCTAATTATTTTACAAACTGATAAACGAATGAAACTTCAAAAGCAAGTCAGTCTATAAAAATAAATCTCATTGATATGGACATAATGAATTCTCAATGTTGTTAGTTGTGTAAGCTAGCTTCTCTCTTTGTTGCATGACTTTTGATTGTTTTAAGTAAATGTTTTAATACGACGTACATATATTTTGTTTACCTAAGAACATTATACTTATCTATGTTTAAAACATAAATACTCTAACTAAAGATCAGAAACTTCTGGTTTCATCTGGATTTAGGTGAACATGGCGCATGGCGAGGTATTTCAGTTATAATTGAACATGTACCTATCCTTTGCTTTGTGACCAATATCAGAGCTATCACTAATCAGTATTGTTTATGTTCACCAACGCCAGCCCCCCCAGTCAAATTAATTGGAGCGTCATAAGACCCCTGTATTAGTGTATGTTTAAAGAATAGAAGGTCAAAGTACGTAAGAACGTACGTACGTACCTTTAGGGGTACTATAGTAACTTTCCTGCCAAAAATAATGGTCTTAATTGATTAGTGGAAATTCAATTAAATTCAATTCAAAACATTTATTTCAGAGTTTTCGGTCCATAGAGTTTTAGTAGTACATCAAGATAACTTAAAGCTATGTTAGTAGCTTACACACACATACAAGAGAAAAAAATGCTTGTCAGCCTTCAAATCCTACAATACATGCAACCTTGTCCAATGCCTACAAATAGGGCTATGGATGTATTCTGCAATTACACCCAGGTAGCTGTTGGGACTGCCCCTCACCCTTCGCATCAGCGATGCTGCTCTTTTCCGTATAATGGCGTGAAAGCCGTCCGCTTGAGCTTCAGCAATGAGGGTAAGAAAAGGACATTAAACTTTATATAAGTCTAGGTTATAGGTCAAAGGTTAATACAACAGTCTGAAACTAATAAAGGTGTAAACTAGCCGTCTGTATTCTGAGAGTTGGTTTAATCTGTAGCTAAACGGTAGGTACCTATGTAAAGTTACTATCAATTTTCTTTTTCTTTTTTCGTGTGGTTAGTGCCTTACCTGGTGTCAGAGTTGTTTATCCGCCCATGGGCCTCAGACTTGGCTTTACATGCCGTCGAGAAAGGAAGATCGGATCGGTCAACCGTTTGTTTTTTTGCTGATCAGAGATTTTATCAGACTTTCTGTAATCGCAAAAGTCCTATTCAAAACCTAATGTTAGTTTAACCCTTCACTAATTTAACTCCAGTTAACACGACGCCACTGCCCTCCCTCGTACATTTGATTATGTTGCTATAAACGCAGCTAACTGCGTTTATATGCTAACATATGGTGACGTCACTCTGACGCTGAAGTCACAACATGGCGCACTGTTAATATTATACTTGATATTAATGTTATGTTCTGTAGCCTTAGTATGATACAGTTATGTTTACCTGAAACTGAAGGTTCAAAAAATAATTATTTAGTTTATGTTTTACTTGATCCTCAATTTATCATTGTCACAGCTAGTGTTATAGCTAGGGAGAAGAAGTGTCGAAACAAACTCGGAAAAGTTAGAACAACCTTACACTAATTTCATCAATCCGTAAATCCAAAACCTAATCTTAGTTTAACCAACCTGTACTTAACCACAGTTACCATGATGGAACCGGCCTACCGCGTACATTTGATTATGTTGCTATAAACGCAGTTAGCACACGGTGACGTCACCCTGACGCTGACGTCACAACATGGCGCACTGTTATACAACTATAATATTAATGTTTATGTTTATAGCCTTCGTGTAGTACGGTTATGTTTAGGAAGTAATGTAGCGGAGTTATGAAGTAGCTCAATCTTGAAACAGTAGGAACTAGACCAAATGACATTCTATCAGCTATAATGATGATAGAAATTCGATTTACTACATTCAGTAAGCATAATACTAAATGAAGACATCCTTTTACTCGGTCTTCTCACAGAACCACAAACATTCTAACATTATCGTCTTCCATTCATCAGCAAACAAATCCAATACAGGGCTGGTCTCCACGAGCGCTTTGAGCATCATAAGCATACGCGGTATAGGGGAATTGGATCGAGCTACAGTGCGACAAAATGGGACATTAAACAATTTATGCTTTCTAGAGCGATTATAATTATTTGGAACAAATAATTGACACAGCTTCGCATGTAAATCCGAGGCATCGGTATAACCATGTATAATTTTATACGCTGTTGTTAATTGGTCAACAGCACGCCTTACTTTAAGGGAATTAAAATTCAAACATCCTAAAATAAACTCAATAGGCTACATATATAGATAATATCCAAACACATGTTTGTACAGGTATATGAGAAAAGCTTTTTGCACTTTTTCCAGCATGAGTCTATCGGGAACCTCGTGAGGATGAGACGATGATGTATTAGATTGACATATGATACAAAATGGGCGTCCTTTTCTCTACTTCCAAGGTCGTGGAAATTTTGTTTTTAATGGGATAAGCCCGCTACACTATTCCCAAACCACTGCAACTCATAAAGCATCAACAGTGGCGCCCACCAGAAACCGCGCCGAGACAATGAAGCGCGACGAACTCCCAGAGAAACAATTTAACTGTCTTGGAACACGCCAGGTCGTGGTCACTTTTACCCCAGTTATTGGCTCTTCAGCTAATTTTCTCAGGATGTGCCAGCGTACATCCGTACCCCCAGTCATATTAGCTGTAGAACTGAAGTCCGTTGGGGTAGACGTCTTCTTATGCGTAGACCGTGAAGCGGTGGAGTAACGATCTTCGCAGGGTGGCTGGTATCCGCTGAGCTGCATGAGAGTTGCCAAAAATGTAGTTAAACAGCGTGCGACTGAAGAGGCTAATGTAAAACAGTGATTTGTTGTAGGCTGATTATTTATACAGTAATACACTACACAATAAGTATCATAAAACGAGAATAAGACACGTAGATATTCTTTGTATCTTCGAAGGTCATCATCTCTAGCCTTATCCCAACTATGTTAGTCTTCCAGTCTAACCGGATGCAGCTGAATACCAGAATTTTACATGCAGCGATTGCCTATCTGTCCTCCACAACCCAGTTAGTACTGGGTAATACGATACCCTTTGGTAAGACTGTTTGTCAGACTTTTTGGGCCACTGACTACCTGTAACGACTGTCAAAGATCTACAAATGACAGCCGGGAACAACGGCTTAACGTGCTTTCCGAGGCACGAAGGAAGCTCGGTATGGGTGGTCACCCATCCACAGACCAACCTACTCAACCTAGGTAAATCGATCCGGGCGGCTGTTATTCAAAGGTATGAATAAAAAACCTTTCAAATCTTCCAGCTGCAGACCTCACGAACGAAAATAAACTATTCGAAAAAACACCTCATTATCCTCCTAAATATTTATTTCATATACTTCTGATATCATCACGCGCCGTCTGGCGGGTGCTGGCAGATTTACGGCGCCTTCATTACAAGTGTCACGTACCCACCATTCATATTGTTTATTGTGACACCCGGCGTCGCTTGCATATCTACTCGGTATTAAGGCATTCTTATAACTTCGTGATGTTATTAAATTCAGACTTCTTAGGTAGAAGATAAGGCTTTGGTCTGGGTTGTTTTGGGATCGTTTATTATTTTTTTATCCAGGGTTTAGTTATTCGTAATAGTAAGAGTGCAGTCTTGCATACAGAGTGTAACAGGACCCTTTACAAAGCCGTCAACCAAGCGTTATGTACAACAAACTAGGTAAGTAACTTTTCGCAAAAAATATTGCTGGGAAACGACTTTTTTTTAGGTTGAAAAATCACTTTTTACGGTAGGACTCAATGTAACGCACTCAAAACATTGTGCTGATGAATGGATTGAATAGTACGGGGGTCAAAAACTTGTGAAAAAGTTGGAACTTTGGCCCCCAATATCTCCGTAGCTAGAAGGTTCCTAGGTATGGTCTAGAACAAAAAAATGATCGCAAAGACGGGGAGAACAAGTGCCTTTCGGTTTCGTTAAGGGTTTTGTTTCACCCATTATACATATACCTACCTCTCTCTATCTGAGACTCAACCTATAACGAAGTCTAAGGAAGTAACTGTGATAGATTTCGAAGGGGAATTGGTTTGAGCTGGATATAAAGAGCTTTAATCTCATCAAACAAAACGAAAAACACGTCAATAGCCTTGTTTCGGTTCTGCTTTTATTGCATGGACAAGAAGCCGTTTCACGTCGATTAGTGCGAGACTCACTCCCTGAAGTTCTTTTTTACATAATGTAAAAATATCACGCCTGTAATCCTAGAAGGGTTAGGCAGAGGTTGACCTAATAGGAAACCCACAATTCGCCAATTATGTTTTTTTTCTTGTGATATAGGTAGACACCTCATAACAACAAAATGTCGGCTTACGGAGTAATGTCCTTGTAAATCAAGACTACAAACAATCGATCAGGGCCCCTGAATAATTGACTCGTCTGTCGGACTGCCAGGGTTACCCTTCAGTTAGTGACATACCTACCGACCCTCATTTATGAATAGGGGACATATTAATAATTACGTAGAAGGGACATGATATCGATTCGTTGTTATGAAAGGTGTAAGTATTGATATGTCAAACTTGGTAATCAAAGACAATAATTTACTTGTAATTTATCAGTAGCGAAGGGGAGGAGCTCGTGGCTCAATAATAACAGCCGTTCGGGCCGATTTTTAAGTTAAGCCGTGCTTGCCTAGGTTGGTCTGTGGATGGGTGACCGCCCATTACATACCGAGATTCCTCCGTGCCTCGGAAAGCACGTTAAGCCGTTGGTCCCGGCTGTCATTTGTAGATCTTTGACAGTCGTTAGGTAGTCAGTGGCCCAAAAAGTCTGACAACCTGTCTTGCCAAGGGGTATCGTATTACCCAGTACTAACTGGGTTGTGGAGGTCAGAAAAGCATTCGCTCCAGGTTCGGTTAGACTGGAAGCCGACCCTAATATAGTTGGGAAAAGGCTAGGCAGTAGGTTATGATGATGTATCAGAAGCGAAGGGTCAATTTTTGTAAGAGGTAAGCCGGAGTACATATCTTTAATTATATTTTATTATCTATACTTATTATTTTGTCTATAAAATACTGACTGTGCCAGTTTTCAAAGGGAAGCCGGTAGGAATCGAGTTGTATGGAACCTTCGCCACTGATATGTATATCGTTTTTTTTTTCTTCGGATGGGAAATCATCAAATGACCTCCCCCCCCCCTCTCTGGGCGGAGCGGAAGGGAGTGTCAGACTTATACTGACTAAAACCCATCCATGTTCCTTCTTTGCCCTTTGTGTTCCAGGGCCGCGGTATCTCTTTCGAACAGTCCCGCAGCACTGATATGTATATCTTGGTGTACAAGTACGTCTGGGAAGTATCAACGCATTTATTTCAGCTTATGTTACAGTTCAAAAGCTTCGGGTTTGCTGAAATATCGGACATAATTTGCTTTACTTAACCATCATTATAGATAGGTCCTTGGCTGTAATTCAGAGCATATAGTCGTTTCATGTTTACAAGCCGCATCGGTAGCAAAAATTCTATGAGGATGTTTCAATGACATATAGTTCAGACAGCTGGTGTCTTGTGAGCTAGGGACCCAAGAGATCGCGACAAATGGAGGAGCCTGGGAGAGGTCAATGTACGCCCTGATTGACAAAGACGCCGAAGTGCAATTGTTATGTTTTACTTTATTTATATTATATTGTAATCAGTTTAAGTTTATCCTAACTAATATTATAAATGCGAAAGTAAGTTTGTTTGTTACCTACCTTTTCATGCCTAACCACTGATCCGATCATCCTGAAATTTTCATATACGTTGTCAGGTGTACAGATACGGACATAGTGTACCTTTCATCCCGAAGAAAAGTACTGTTCCCGAGGAAAACAACAATAACGTTCTTATGATAATAGATGGCGCCACGTGTCTTTCGAATTATGATTGAATAACAAGCAGAGAAGATCCCGAATTGATTTTCAAATTCTAAATTAATGCGGGCGAAGCCGCAGCAAAACCTAGTCAGTAAATAAAGGCTTTGTTTATTTTATGCTTCAAATACAGAGCAACAGGAGATAGCTTATGCTCGCGGCCTCGCGCGCATGGTTCTCTGTACCCTCTACGGGATAAAGAGTCCTGTGTTCTAATCCCAGGTCTTGGTATACTCTACCTGCTGGCGTGAAAAGGTATCATAATAGACAGACAGAGTTTGATTAGCTCGTGGCTAAATAATAACCACACAGGTCGATTATCAAGGTTAAGCGACGCTTGCCAAGGTCGGTCCGTTGATGGATGACCATCTATTACATACCGAGTTTTCTCCGTGCCTCGGAAAACACGTAAAGCCGTTGTCACACACTCGTTACAGGTAATCATTGGCCCGAAAATATTATACCAGTCTTACCAAGGGGTATCGTATTATCCAGTACAAACTTATGGAGGCCAGATAGACTGTCGCCCCATGTAAAATACTGGTATTCAGCTGCATCCAGTTAGACTGAAAGCCGACCCTAAAATAGTTGGGAAAAGGCAGGCAGATGATGAGGTACAGCAACGATCTTCGTAGGGTGGTTAGTAGCAGCTGGCAGAGAGTTCCCGTGAATCGAGATAACTGGCGTGGGATTGGAGAGGCCTATGTCCAGCTACGAGTTAATAACGACTTTATAATATAAGTATGGATGTTAAACTTTTAAGTTACTGTTACTCTGTATCATCCCACTGCTGGGCAAAGGCCCCATGACTTCCAAATTCTTCGATCCAGTGCCAATTTGGACCACTAGTCGTTGGTTTTGTCTAGCTCGTCCCGCCATCTCCTGCGAGGTCTACCGCGTCGCCTTTTGGCTGTGTCAGGGTTTCACATCGTGGTTATTTTGGCCCACAGCTCGTCAGGCATGCGGCAGACAAGGCCACTTTTAAGTATTCACCTACAAATTACAAAAACAACTCCATCCAAACCCAATCTCACATCATCTACGATGCATTTGCAACTATCGCAGACATCCCACATTTATCGCAACATCAAAACTATCGACATGTATTGTGCTGCCGATGCCGGGCGCCGCTCTAAGCGGTATGCAGTCTGGCCATCGATCCGTTCAGCTGTCAATGGGGACTGTAGGCTTGCTCACATCGAAATACATGGATTAGTTATTAATGAATAAGGTGTGTTATAACGTCCTGTGTTTGTCCTACGCCAGATAAAAGGCTCTTGCCACCACATTTGGGTTCAGCATGAGGAATTACAAATGATTAACAATTCAGATTTCCTCATACTGTTGATCTCACCAAGATTTCCTTGGTTCGAACCATTAACATCATGCTCAAGAGCGGATCCCCTCAAATCAGGACCATGCTGACATTCACATATGTGTGAAGAGAATACATTAAAAGACGTCACTTCATAATTATATACCCTATCTTTGAAAATCATGAATGCAATGAAGGGCCAAAATTCAAAAGTGTTAGGTTATGACATTTAGGAGGACGGACGTGCTGTATGCCCGTTAGTATGTGGGCTGCTTCACTTTGTTAGCTTAGTTATACATTTTATTATGCATGCTGTGGGCTCCTGTAAGTGAAGGAGTACACCTACGTGATACTTTTGTCGTCGATTATTTAGTTCGTGCGTTTGTGTACATCCTTTGTTGGAGGTCCTAAACAAATAAATAAACAGCGAGACGCATCCTCCTGTCAAAATTTTAATAGCAAAGCTGCCGAATGCAATATTTCTGCCAAGAGGGATAAACAGGCAGCCTTTCTTCACATTCAGTCTTGTATTATGAACAAGACATCAAAAATATGTTACGTAAATTCTACAAACTCAATGTTCGTAAAAGAAAAGCACTATAACACCACTCCAATTTTTCAAAACAAGCCCCAACTCATGTTGACAGTAGTTCTTGAAAAATATTGAAGGAAATCTATGTTGGTACGTAAGTCGTAACCTACATGCGTCTTGCCAACACCCCCGCCCCTCCCGACACCCCCCTGTAATTGATTTTCACCCCCCTCTAGGAATGCGACCCATCGTATGTAATGGGGTGATTCAAAAACTCATCTTACTCGCTGTAGGGGTGGGCAAAGTTGGTCCTAGTCGATTGTTGAAGAGTCTTGGAGCCAAGGTTGTGCCGAAGTTTAGTTAGTACTAAGTAAGACATTTTGTTTCTTTACTTTTAGGGCGAATGCTCGGTAAGGCTTCGTCTTAATTGGTTGGTTCGTGCATTTGTAATACCTCAAAAGTTGTCGCTGTTATTACCATGGCTGTTAGTTATGATGTTAAACACAATTTTATTTATGTTTGTTATAAAACAATCAATTCATCCCCCATAGAAAAGGGAGGATCCTCCGATTAGACGTGTGTTATGTCTGGTGGGCTACTGCCCGACAGTTGTTGTCGGGTTCTTCTGATAACTTGCGCGATGTAGGATTTAGGCGTATTTCGATGTTTAGTTCATTGTCTGTGTCATAGATGGCGCTGTAGTAAATTTTGTTCTATGTTGCTGTAATACTCTTTATAGTGCCGCTACAAATGTAAAGTGTACACATTTACCAAAACAATATTATAAACTTTAGGTTTTAACCCAGAATTGGGTTCTCTATCAGCAAACCTCAGGGCGATACAAATTTGCAAGTGAGGATAACAAATTGTCACTGAAAAAGTTTCGTCAACTCAACGTATCTGCGTAGAAATTTACGATCGACTTCGTTCAGGACAGTCACATATTCATACAATAAAAACCAGCCAATTGCGAGTCGGACTCGCGGATAACGGGTTCCGTACCATCGTAGTAGGACCCCCTTTAATTTTTATTTATTTTTATAAATACACATTCTGTGAAAATTTCAACTGTCTGCAACTATAGACAGTTGAAATTTTCAGCCCGCTGACAGACAGACGGACGGACAGCGGAGGCTTAGTAATAGGGTCCAGTTGGTTACCCGTCGGGTACAGAACCCTCAAAATTATAAGCTGTAAACACTACTTACATATACCACTACTTACATTTAGTTTAGTAAGTTTTTGTAGGGAACTTTTAAAATTTCTCGAATACTAAATCGATTAGTCGATACTTCGATGCCGGAAGCCACTCCCCTAGCACTCATATAGCGCAGTATACAAAGCGTTTAGTGATATAATTTCGTTTGTAACAACACTGGAGGTGTGCCTCCTGTCTATGGCTCTTTGCTTTTATTGTCCATCATGTTTATTGTACGACATTATTGAGAACATGTACATCTATCAGGTAGTAATAAAAGTCCTAGTAAACGCTTCGTAAGCAGAAAAAAAAGAATGCTTGAAGCATGGTAGTTTGATATGTGAAAAAGGGTGCCGTTTTTTAAGGGAAAAAAGGGCATACATTATCTATTTCAAGTATCAAGCTAACAAGCTTAGTTACTTAGCTATCAATACAGGGTGTAAACGGACCTTTCACGAAAACGTCAACCAAGCATTATGTACATGAAATTAAGTAACTTTATGCAAAAATTATTGCTGGGATACGACTTTTTTTTGGGGTGCAAAAGCACGTTTTACGGTAGAACTCAATGTAACGCACTCAAAACATTATGCTGATGGATTCATTGAATAGTACGGGGGTCATGGAGGTATTTAAAGCAAAGTTGCAACATTAAAAACTTGTAGGTATTTAAAAAAAAATTGTGAAAAAGTTGATACTTTGACCCCCAATATCTCCGTAACTAGAAGGTTCCCAGGTATGGTATAGAACAAAAAAATATATCGCAATGACGGGGCGAACAAGTGCCTTTCGGCTTCGTTAAGGGTCTTGTTATATCCTTTATTATGTATAAACGTAGGAAACAAATAGGCCAAATTCATTTTCGCATTTATCGGATTATTACTTGTTCATTGTCTTGTCTTATCACAATTTATGTGAGATTAGTGCAGCGTATCTTCTTCTTCTTGTAGTCGTTATATCCGCAGCGACACCCGTTCTGTCCATCTCATCTTACACAAAGTCCACACAACTTTTCTTTGATCTTTTCCTACTCTAATAGCCATCCATCAAAAAAAAAAAATCCTGTGGGGTGGCAAAACTCATTCTAACAGCGTGGTTAGGGTTCCAAAGAGTGGGACCTCCTCTGAGAGGACTCAATACGTGCCGTGTCCAAGACTAGCGCTTTCTGTTTCACGCCCTTGACCCCTCTGTTTCTCGATAACTTCGCAAGAGTTTGAAGCCCTTAGCCCTCTCGCGCGATTTTCAACTCTCGGTATTCAGCCGAGCACAGAAATCTCGATGTTTGGACAAGATATCTCAACATCAGTAGCACCTGGTTGACCAGGTCATATAAAGTTATTGTTATAAATCAATTTCTCAGTGGAGCTCAAGTATTGTGAGTGTCATAGCGTTAAATGATTCGCATTTGTTTATTGACGTTAATATCTTTCATAGATGTCTCTATTACGACTGAATGACACATTACATCATGTTCCAAGTGGGTTGATTTTATTGTGTCTACTATAAAAGTTCGGTGAAACCGTCACGGACACTCGACACTGACAGATACTTCGGTTCAGACCATAATGTCTTGTAACGGTACGGTCGGCGCAGTGACTGAGCGCTTGGCTACTGCGCTGTGTGTCGCGGGTTTGATCCCTGCACGGAAAAAATGTTTGTATGACCTACAGGTAGTTGTTCCGGGTCTGGCTGTTTGTGTATGTGAGTTTAACTGTTTCTAAATGCATCCACGATACAAGAAAAAATTCTAGTGTAGGGCAACGTTTTAAACATACTGGCTTCTTCCTGACAGAGCCAAGTATCTACTCGGGTACAGTCCGGGTTGACGGCAGTCACAAATCATCGATTGTTTGGTTCTAGGACTTGCTGGTTTTCTCACAATTTTCCTTCTATCCTTCAACCGTTTTGAGAGCAGTGGTGATGAAAGTAGGGTACCAACTAACAACAACGTAGGGTAGTAACTACAAAGTAGGGTACCTCTTTGCGTTCTGAAATACGACGTACAATTTGCAAGTGGTGGCCGATCTCACTGGGCCATCACTGTCCTCAACACTAATATTTGCCAAAAATAGGTATGGTAGCCGTACTTCTCTAGAAAAGTTCTTTTACAAAAAGCTCGACAAGTAAATCACACGTCCTCTAAAAGCAGTCATAACTTAAAGATATTAACGGTTTAGCAAATGCCCCTCTCAACTTCAATAATCCTTGCTCTCTAATTGAAGAAAAAAACGCCAAAAGTTTACTGCAAAATTATGTCACCAAATGGTTCAAGCGACATTTTTTTTTGGGAAAGTATCAGTAAGCACACCACAAATTTTAAAATGCATATATCTCAGTAACAGTAGCATATATTATATATACTCTGTACACAATTCTATTAAACGTGTAGTATAGGACATACTTTCATGATAGCATCTTTCTTTTTATTGTTTTCTTCAGAATCGGGTCACTGCGTTCAGACTTTTCAGAGTGTGAAGTTTTTATCGGATCTTTTCCGATATTCTCTTTTACGAACGAGAAAATCACGAGTACAAATAGAAGTCATAGTACGTTATACGTAGCTGGTTAGTACCTATAATACTCGTATTTTGCACTGTTAGCGTTAAGGTTTTGCTCTGGTCACGTCTGCCGCATTTCGGAGGAGTAATGGGCATAAATTATTCAGTGGATACCAAATAGCAGGAAACGACAACGTGGCAGGCCCCGAAGGAGATGGCGGGATGAGCTGGACTCTTTCTCAAAGGATTGGCCTACAATCGCACTAGACCGCGAAATGTGGAAGGAGGGAAGGGAGGCTTTTGTCCTGCAGTGGGACAATATAAGCTTATAATAATAAGGGTTTTACTGGTAAGTATTGCTGGATTGCTGAGCTTAGACACTGGCTGCGGAAAATATAAAAATATATAACATCACGCCTGTAATCCGTAAAAAATTACGCAGAGGTGCAACTAGTAGTACACCCGCTTTTCGCCAGTTATGTTTTAGTCCCATGTAATGGAGGGAAAGTATTTTGCTGTCAAACGGGAACAAATCCACACTCCGTGGCTGCTACTGAGAAAATGGAAACCAGGGCCACATCCTCGTCACTCCTGCTTAATCGCGTTTAC
Organism: Noctua fimbriata; assembly: GCA_905163415.1. Taxonomy (NCBI): domain Eukaryota; kingdom Metazoa; phylum Arthropoda; class Insecta; order Lepidoptera; family Noctuidae; genus Noctua; species Noctua fimbriata. The sequence continues at coordinate 10,698,933 of LR990946.1, forward strand.
GACCACTAGACCAACGAGACTGGCAAAGAAACTGGTTTCGATGCGCTATTTTTTAAAACAAGTACCTAAGTTGAAAAAGAGGAGCTCGTGGCTAAATAATAACAGCCGCTCGGGTCGATCTTTAGGTTAAGCCGTGCTTGCCTAGGTTTGTCTGTGGATGGGTGACCACCCATTACATACCGAGTTTCCTCCGTGCCTCGGAAAGCACGTTAAGCCGTTGGTTCCGGCTGTCATCTGCAGATCTTTGACAGTCGTTACAGCCAGTGGCTCAAAAAGTCTGACAACCAGGCTTACCAAGGGGTATTGTATTACCCAGTACTAACTGGGTTGTGGAGATCAGATAGGCACTCGCTCCATGTAAAATACTGGTATTTAACGGCATCTGGTTAGACTGGAAGCTGACCCCAACATAGTTGGAAAGAGGTTAGACAGATGATGATCTAAGTTGAAAATCCCAAGTATTTTATATGTGAAGGAGATACATTGGCACTCTTAAGTTATGGCTAGCTAATAAATAATCAGAGCATGATGTAAGAGGATTTCGGTTCAATAAGCAAACTGAATGATGTAGTCAACTAATTACATTAGCGCAAGATGTGATGAACTCTTGTGCACAGTCAAACATGATCAGTAGTTTAATTTTGTATTGAGTTCGAAAGTGGTTCTGAATTAGTTACTTTTTGTTGGCAAAATAAGTTCCAAACAAAGGTAAGTCATCCTAGTCGCCCAATGAAATGGAAGAAATCTTTTTCTAATATCTTTGAAGTCGCCTATCATATCAAGTTCTTAAATATGTAGGTACTATTCTACCGTCTTTCTTTTTCGTGTTGTTAGTGCCTAACCTGGTGTCAGAGTTTTTATGCCGCCCATGGGCCTCTGACTTGGCTTTACATTCCGTCGAGAAATATCTCTCAGGCATGCTGGTTTGGTTTCCTCACGTTTTCCTTCACCGAAGCAAGTGATAATCACGCAATACGGACATGAATCAGAAAAATCAGAGGTGCGTGTCTTGGGTTCGAACTTGAGACCTATGACTTGGCATTCCGACGGTCACACCACTAGGCTTCCGTAAATTAACAACTGAAATAAAATTGACAATATTTGTTACACCGCCAATATGAACCGGCTCATCAATTCATCATGTTAGTAGAGTGTCGCTAGCTAGTTCAAGTTGACCACAAGGTCAACTTGAACTAGCTAGCGACACTCTACAATACCCCCTCCACCTCCTCCTTCTCTCTCTATAATACCCTATTACTGTATTTAGAACAACTAACTATATATAAAAGGGAATACAAACTTATAGATTTTTTTTTAACAATTATTTTATCTACAGCGTTATCAACATTTATTTAGTAAGTTCAAGTTATGTACCAAACGTCGTGTTTACTGACTTCAACATAGACAACATTCATAAACGAAACAAACTCTTTGAACTACTACAAAACTCTTTGTATGACCCCAACAGCCGCGCTTGCGCCGGTGTCTATTGACTGAGTGTGACGTCACGACGCGCCCGCGCACGCGATACGCACACGTGCGCCGCATCTGTGATGTGTAAACATTAGGAACAGGGGTCACAAACCGGCCGGTGGGTTTAATCAAATAATGTGTTGATTGTCTGATGAAATATACCGCTGATGAAGTTTTTTCACTATGGCAGTCCTCAAGTGAACCGTTCAAGAAAGGCAATCGCTGATAGGGGTCTGTGTTTCCTGATGGTTAACCAAGAATCTTCAAGTCAAGTGTAAATACAAGGTATAAATGGACCCTTCACGAAGCCGTCAACCAAGCATTTTCTTCATCAAACTAAGTAGGAGGCACGGAGGAAACTCGGCATGTATTGGGCGGTCATCCACGGACCAACCTAGGCAAGCACGGTTTAACCTAAAGACCGACCTGAGCAGCTGATATTATTTAGCCACGAGCTCCTGAGCTGAGGAGCTCATAGCAGTCTAAAGTCTCCTCTTTTCTCTTTCTCCTCCACTACTTACGTGCTTGCGATAGTGTTTACACACCTATTAAATAGGAATCATCCATGCTCATGATCTGTAGAGATTGTGTTTGCTGCAACTTAAGTGTAGCAGAATCTGATAGTTTTTCAACGACCATGGTAACGCGTGTACAAGTTGAAAACTCTCTAAACCCAGTACTGATGAAATTTGAGAAAAAGGAGACATAAGAAGAACTATACAACTAGTTTGTCTTCTTACTTGTTCGATACGATATCATCTCCAAGAAGAATACTTTTCAGGGAACATTATAAAGATAAAGATAATTTATTTGTTAAAAACATGCGTTTACACACAAATTGAGCATACAAGATCTTAGTGAGTAGGGTAGGTCCGTACATGTTTTACCATGTGAGGTGTACATATCTGGTTTTTATTTTACAATTATACAAATTAAAACATATCTATTTTTTTCATTATTGTTAATTTGTTAAGACAATTAGATCATCCACATACCGAAGGTTGTCCATCCCGGCCGCCGTCTGCCCGTATGATAACATAAACAAAGCCGGTGATTGTGATCCTGTGTAAGTACCTATAGTCGTACAGCTACCTACACGCGCCTCCTATGTACTTCACTATCCCAACGTCTAGCTACCATCTGTGTAGTCATTGACTCTGGTCCATGGGGTGATTAAATGGTACAGGAATGTAATGACAGCATGGTTTGGCGGCAGTCGTTTCTTATGGTACGCTTTTCTGTAGGCGTTTCTGGAACCTTCTCCATGTATGCTGAGGATGGTCACCAGGTGGGTGGAGAACAAAGTAATTGTCTTCTTTCTGTAGGTGAGGAGTTATTTCCACGATGATTTTTAGCACTTAATACGAGTAATGGAGTGGAAGCGAAAAGATCAACGCTCGTGGCTTTTTAGTTGGTGGTTGGTATTTTCTGTGCTGTGGTACAGTACAGACTGGCATTATATACCTACAGGATGTAAACAGACCCTTCACGAAACCGTCGACCAAGCATTCTGCACATCAAGGTCTACTCAAAAATTATTGCTGGGCAACTATTTAAAAAAAAAATTACGTTTAACAGTAGGACTCAATGTAACGCACTCAAAACATTGTGCTGACGAATGGATTGAATAGTACAGGGTCGTGAAGGTATTTAAAATAAAGTTGTAACATTAAAAACTTGTATTTAATTAGAAAACTTGTGAAAAATTTAGAACTTTGACCCCCAATATCTCTGTAACTAGATAAGGTGCCTAGGTATGGTCTAGAACAAAATAAATACCACATCTAGAAAAGCTATTACAAGAAATTTCATAGAATAACCCTAACACCAACAAAGACAAATGAAAACATTACAAACAAAAATTAAATATCAAATTTAAAAAACCCCCATTGCAACAAAGAAAAGCGAACAAATCGATTTTTCATACCCACTTTCATCCCCCATATCTAGTAAACGACTACACCGATTTTGATAAAACGTATCTAAGAACCATTGCCAAGGAACTAGCTTTCAAATAAAAACAAATTGCATTTAAATCGGTTCACTCGTTTAAGAGCTACGGTACCAGAGACAGACACACACACACATTGCGGTCAAACTTATAACACCCCTCTTTTTGCGTCGTGGGTTAAAAAATGATCGCAATGACGCGAAGAACAAGTATCTTTCGGTTTTGTCAAGGGTATTTTTAAAACCTATTATTATAATTACTCATCTTGTGATGAAATTACACCTTAATTCGCCTTATTACCTTATTACTTTTACAGATTTTTTTTATTATCAAGACATGCATTTCCAATAAACCCATAAAACATCGCCAAGCAGAAACATAGCAATTAACTACGTATTTCAATATGCCCCACAAATGAGTGTAGCATGAAATAAAACAAACGACAAAGCAGCGGCATAACTACAAAGAGCTAATTGCGCTAGTACATACATATAATAAACTACAAGCATGTACCTATGTACTGTAGTGCACAGATTAGCGACGCTGCAAGGCCATTTTAATCAGAACTCTAGGGATTATAGAGTCTATTGTTTGGTAAGGATGGTCGTGTACAAAGCTTTTTAAACGCTTTGCGGGAAACGCTGATGGGCGTGCTCCGTAGCACACACTAGGTGATTGCGGGTACACAGGTACGTAACTTTTTTGTAGGTGGCCATTTTAGATTGGGGATACTTCCGGCTGTCAAAGTAGTAACAGTGTCGTAAAAGTGCTCCCGATTTATAATCAAAACAATAGTGAAAAACCATCGATAGACCTAAGAAGTACAGTGAATCACCATTAAAAAGCCACAACGCAACTGAATTTCAACACAATTACGCACATACAGAGAAGCCAAGTGAATAATAACACGAAATAGTGCCGGTATAACAGTTGGAGGTTAGAAAAAGTCATAGTCATCATAGACGAAAGCGACGTCAACTTGACACTCCTGCCAACTTTAACGAAGGAAAAAAGTTTTAGAACCGAGGTTTTTGGGGCAAGAACAAAACTTACGTTCAGTTTTACGATGAACACCAAACTGTCAGAAGAAATGTCACTGCTATTTGAAAAAATGAAAGAAGAGTTACAGAAACAGACGATGGCAATAACAGAGAATATAACCACAGTAATCCTCAAGAAAGTTGATGAGAAAATTGAACCGCTTATAAAAGAGAACGAGAAACTAAAACTACAAGTAGACCAACTAAGCAATAAAATAGAACACCTTGAACTTAGCAGCAGAAGAAACAATATCGTAATCCACGGAGTTCCTGAATCAGTCAATGAAGGGGAGGCGGACCTGATGTCCTTAACCATAAAAACAATCACAGACCTCGACGTAGCATTAGAAAATAGCGAAATTAACAGAATCCAACGTCTTGGAAAGAGTGCGAGCAAAGGCAAGACTAGACCCATCCTTGTCTCAACTATAACACTTCAAAAGAAAATACAAATACTGAGAAAAAAAAAGAAAATGAAGCCAAGCACCTATATCACACACGACTATTCCAAGAAAGTACTATCTGAAAGGAAAGCTAATAAAGATAACCAAAATGAAAAAAGGAAAAGAGAAGAATCAGAAACACCAAGCCCCAAGCCCTTTCGCGAAAGTAACTCCGAGGCAAAAATCAAAAAGACGGATGCATTCCAACTCATGCGAGGAAGAACAAACTCTCTGTCCGGATCACATACGGGCAAAAACTAATAAAAATAAAAAGCCGGAAATCAAAACAACAAAAATAAACCAACAACAGATACAAAGCAAAAGAAATCTCCCACCACGGCCGGTCACCGAGGGAGATCAAGACCAACACCCTCTAGCAAAACGTGAAGAGTACTTGTATGTTGCAACATTGAATACCAGAACACTTAGAACCCCAGAGTCCCTACTAGAATTAGAACTAGCTCTAGAAAACATAAAATGGGATATCTTAGGTATAAGCGAAATGAGAAGAGCCTGCGAAGCAATAGAAGAACGCTCAGGCTATATACTTTATTCAAAAGGAGAGACAGCAGGGCAACGAGGCGTCGGCTTCCTTATAAAAACCCACCTGAAAAAGCATATAAAAGATTTTGTTGGAGTGTCGGACAGAATAGCAATCCTGAACATTAATATACCCAGCTATAAAAAGACCTGGTCCATTATACAGATTTATGCACCAACTGAACAAGCAAATAAACTAGAACTTCTAGCATTCCATGACAATCTGTCAGAAATACTAACAACATCCTCAAGCAACTATATTATTCTAATGGGAGACTTCAACGCACAAGTTGGAGTAAAACAGAGTCCTGAGGAACGAATAATCGGACAATTTGGACATGGGAAAAGAAGCATAAATGGCCAGAAACTTATAGATCTTTTACTTGCACAAAATTTGTATCTCCTAAACAGCTTATTCAAAAAGAACAAGAACAACAAATGGACTTGGAGGTCCCCAGATGGCAATCATAGAAACGAAATAGACTATATTATTAGTAACAACCCAAAATCATTTGCGGATACATCAGTCTTACAAAAATTAAACTTTAATACGGATCACCGCTTAGTCAGAAGCTCTCTGAAATTAAAACCCCCAAAAATACCCAGAAGACACATTAAGAATACAAAAAACATCCTACATCAAGAAAATTACAAAGAAGTTTCTCAGTCCCTAGCAGGAAATCGGTCAGAGATAACAAATGAAGACACTGGAATTGAAGTAAACTACAACATGTTAGAGAAACAACTAAAAACCCACACTACAAATAAACCCAGGAAACATAAATATGAATTAAGCCAGAAAACACTACATCTAATTGATGAAAGAAAGCGCCTCTTATCAGGAAAGGGTCCTGCCCTTTAAAAAGAGTAGTATCAAGCAAATAACAGAAATTAGTAAGGACATAAAAGAGAACATCAGGAAAGATCGAAGACATAAAAGACTACATACTCTCGAAAGGCATATAACCAAAACAGGAGGAGTACGCAAAGCTTGGAAAGAATTGAGAGAAGTAAGTAAGGAATGGATACCAAAGGTGAAGGGCAAAAATAACACTGTGACAAAAAGAGTAGACATAATTGAAACAGCAACACAATTTTATAGAGAACTATACGCAGACCATTGCCCCCCGTTTCATCCAGTCAGTGGGAGTTTATCACAACTCCGCTTAACAGAACTTGAACCCGAACCAGAAATATTACAGAGAGAGGTGGAAATAGCAATTAATAGTCAAAAGATGGAAAAAGCACCAGGTCCTGATAAAATCTCCAACGAACTGTTGAAAGGATCCGCAGAGGAACTAGTCCCTATACTAACAAAATTATTCAACAGAATTATGTTTAACCAGCACATTCCTGCACAATGGGAAACTTCACACATCATTCTGCTTCACAAAAAAGGGCCGAAAGATGACATAAGTAACTACAGGCCTATAAGCCTTATGTCCAACTTGTACAAAATATTCTCGAAAGTTATTCTTGAAAGAATAAGCGTGAAACTGGAGGACAATCAACCAATAGAACAAGCCGGCTTTAGGAGAAAATTCTCGACAATAGATCACATACACACTGTGAAACAGATATTGCAGAAGTACAATGAGTACAATAAAACACTGTATATGGCGTTTATTGACTACAACAAAGCGTTTGATAGCATAAGTCACGAAGCTATATGGGAAAGTCTGGCTGCCCAAGGCATACCTGGAATATATATTGAACTAATCAAAACTATATACTCGAACACCAAAGCAAAAATACAGTTAGAAGAGACAGGGCCCGAGTTTAAAGTTAAGAGAGGCGTCAGACAAGGCGACCCAATGTCACCCAAATTATTCTCTGCAGTCCTGGAAAATGTATTCCGGAAACTGGATTGGTCTCACCTGGGTCTCAACATCGATGGACGGAAACTAAATCACCTCAGATTCGCAGACGACATAGTCCTATTCGAGGAAAACCCAAATCATCTTGAGCTCATGATCCAAGCTTTAAGCAAGGAAAGTGCCTTGGTGGGATTGTCCATGAACACAACAAAAACAAGACTGTTAACCAATTCGGAAAAAAAACCAATAGAGGTAGATTCAAAACCACTTGAGTATGTAGATGAATACACATATCTAGGCCAAATAATAGCACCAAAAGATCAAACCAATAAGGAAATTAACACAAGAATATAATAGAAGCAAGTGGTTGGAGAAAGTATTGGTCACTAAAAGAGATCATGAAATCCAGAGACTTGGGAATCGCTATAAAGAGAAAAGTTTTCACCATCTGCATACTACCCTGTATAACATACGGTTGTGAAACATGGGCACTGACGAAACAACACAGAAACAAATTGCAATACTGCCAAAGAGCCATGGAACGGAGTATGACAAACATACGAAAAGCAGATCATGTAAGAAACGAACAATTGAGAGCAAAAACCAAGCTACCGGACATCTTGACCAGGATTGACCAACAAAAATGGAGATGGACTGGCCACATGATGAGAGCAAATTCAGAGAAATGGAGTAAAGTAATGACCGACTGGTATCCAAGGGACAGTAAGCGCAGCAAGGGGAAACAGAAAAGAAGATGGGAAGATGAGCTTAGGCAAACAGCGGGCCCCAATTGGAGGAGAGTGGCTCGTGACAGAAAACAGTGGAAGGAGCTAGAGGAGGCCTTTGCCAAAAGGCACACTGAATTGAGGGACATATTATAGCAACAGATAAAGAAACAGAAACAATTCAGAATAAAAGGGCAATTTATTATTTATTTATTTTAGATTACGCCCAGCTTTCTGGTGATGTGAAAACTTGCGAGATCGAAATTTGCTTTATTTTAAAAGTTCCTCTTCCGTGGAAAGTTCATTTTCTTTGGATACCGGGATAAAGGGCTCGAGATCTCATAAGATTTAGGATCTCACAAGATTGAGATTGCATGTCCTAATTCAGGCAGCATTCGACACGTTTTATTCTTGAAAACATCCGTACATTCTACATGTATAAGTAGATCAGCGACGCCATCAGACAGAGTAGTTTATACAAAATATGTCTGATAAACACTGACTATTCCAGTTTACAGGCTACCATCACGTTCAAGGGCATTAGGTCCCCATTAGACTATAGGATAAGTTAAGGAACTACGACTATTAATTAACAAACAGTTCTTGTCAACACATTCATATTGAACAAGAACAAAAGAAAAACACGGGTAATTAAGTGTCAATTACACAAAGAAAAAATGTTCAGATGGCAGCGTTCCAAACTGCCAGTGCTGAGCGGTTCAATCGCTCTGTGTAGTCATGCCCTTACGACAACAGCAACAATGCTAGTTACAGGTAACGATACACGTATAGATATATTGATAGGATAATTACAGATAATATTCGCGTAGTCTTGGGTCTCACGTCATTAGGGAATCCCAGTGATACTTATAGGGAGGTAGTCTGATGATCGGAATTCTAATGCTTTTTAAATGGCCACGCAAAAAACGCGCTTCAACGTGAAGTTGCTGACACCAGCCCGTTATACAATATAAATGGCCAGTGACGAGCAGTGATAGCCTAGTGGTGTGACCGACAGACTACCAAGTCATAGGTTTCGAGTTCGAATCCAAGATATGCACCTCTGATTTTTCGGATTCATGTGCGTATTCTATAATTATCACTAGCTTCGGTAAAGGAAAAAACTGAAAACCAGCATGCCTGAGAGTTATTGCTTGTAAAGCCAAGTCATAGGCCCATGCATAAAAACTCTGACACCAGCCCCCGTAGTTTGACCACCACAAGGATTTATTTGACGGAAGAATCGACAAAATGACAGATGGTGCAAAGAAATCTGTCATTGTGTCGACACAATCTGTCAATACTTTGTCATGCTACGGGGGCTGGTTAGTCACTAACCACACGATAAGGAAAGAACGGCCAGTGATATGATCAAACAGTTTTTAAAGAATTGCTGAAGTAAAAAACTTATTGTGAGATGTGATCGCTAGCTATGTAACTATTAAAAAGACGGCACGAAGACCAATAAATTCTTCACATTTTTTTAAAAACGGCCTGAAATAACCATATAGCGATAATGACAGATCTTTATCAAAACAATGGTGTGTCCATACACAGCACCGTATGTATGTATTGCTCGGTCATTTTACATGAATATGCAACGAACAGATTAGTGGACCGTTAGCAAATAAGGTGTGAATTAATTGCTGAATATTTAGTTTGTTTTTTATTGAGCAAGACGTGGGTGCAGGGGTAAGGGACACATCAAATTTATGCTATTACTATTGTTGCTTTGTTAGAAGTTTTATGTGGCGACAAATAGAATAGAGAAGTATAGAAGAAAAAACATGCTGCTTTTGGGTCTTCCCGAATAATTAATAGTAAGGAGACAGGAGGATGATGAGTGCTAAAATCTAATATTTACTTTTTAAAACATAAAAAAGAAAATAAAACAACCGAATTGAGAACCTCCTTCTTTTTTTGAAGTTGGTTAAAAAAGAGAATGTTACGTATAGTGCAGACCGGAGTAAGTCACTATAGCGCTTTTGGTAATTACCTGTAACATGTAATTCAGCTCGAGCCAATTATTTTGCGAGCCCAGATCTGATCCCAAAACAAATGATTTTATAAGTCGCTGAAGTTACACTGCAACTCAAAAGTTTGTGTGTTTTTGTGTTTATCAACTTTTACAAAACTTTTATCACAACTTTAATTAACTCCCAAATCGTCGGGGTTAGTGCAAATCCGTGAATCTACCACACGTAAAGTGCGCGTATCTGTACTAAGTGAAGGTTTACAGGGGAAGGTTATAAGTTTATATTTTTGACCTCATTTTTACAATATTTTTTGAATAGTAACAATTCATGTATTCTATGCATTGTTAACAGTAGAAATCTATTAAATTCATCAATTTAGTCGCTACGACAATGCGTAATTGAAGTTGGCTACATTTGTCGCCAATTAGGTGATGTCAGATACGCGGAATTATCCAATGCTAGTTCCGCGGATTTGCACTATCCCCGATGAAATGCCAAATAACAAAACTCCTTATCTCCAAAAACAGGATACGGGTTCCACTTAATTTGCTGTCGGTCCAATACAACAATGCATCTGCTAACCACCTGTTAGAGAAGGCCGATTAGTCACTCTGACCAGTCTGCCCACTGGCTAGCTATTACATAACGAGGGTAGGCAGAGTTCACGCTCATCTGCTGGGTTTATGATTTGAAAGGATGAATGGTGTGGTTTCTGGTTAATGAGGGGTTAACTTTAACTTAGTTTAGAATATCTTAAGGTGGAAGCCCTAGGGTAGCCCGCGAAATTTTTATTTACAAGGGCACATTTATTGGTGAACGACAGTAACATGACCATTGCAGCCGCCTAACAAAGTTTTTTTCAATTTGAGGTATCGATTGTATACCACTGCGAGGATCACCCGGAGGACACGGTGGAGCACACCGTGAAGGTCTGCTCAGCTTGGCCGGAGCACCGCCGGATCCTCGTAGCGGCGATTGGCTGCGGCGACCTCTCGCGTACGGCCCTAGTTCAATCCATGGTCCGGAGAGAGAGGGAATGGAAAGCCGTCACCTTCTTCTGCGAAGCAATTATGCTAGCGAAGGAGGTGGCGGAACGTGAGAGGAAGAGAGCTCCATGTCCCAGCTGCCGCGGGAGACGCCTTGTGCCACCGTAGGCGCGGGCTTGTTGACGGTAAGTAATGGGCTAGATCTCAGTCCATCCGTCTTATGACGACAGGCCGTGATGACGGCGTGTTCGTGTTCCCCGTGCGCCTTAAAGACATGTCAGTGGTCCACATTAGCTCTATATCCAAAGATTTGGAAGTCATGGGGAGAACCTTTGTCCAGCAATGGGATGACACAGGTTAACAGTTACAGTAAGACTTTATCGTCTTACGTTTGCAATACGAAGATGCGCTGGCAGATGTGACCTATGATGAGTCCCAGTTGATAAATGCCGAGTTAACTGGTTGGAACCGGTTAACATCGTAACTAGGCAGACTTCATAATAAGAAGGTTAGACGTAGACTGTCACTTGTCTGGGGCAATCGCTTTCAAGTGTTACATATTTTGGCAACGACATTCAACAGGATAGGTCGGTCTGTGGATGGGTGACCATCCACCACATAGCGAGTTTCCTCCTTGCTTTATTAGTAAGGAAATTAAGCTGTTGGTCTCGGCTGTCATTTAGAGATATTTGACAGTCGGTACAACCAGTCTTACCAAAGGGGTGTCGTATTACCCGGTACTAAGTGGGTTGTTGAGGTCAGATAGGCATTGAATATATGTAAAATACTGGTAGTCTGAAAGCCGACCCCAGCATAGTTAAAATAAATCTACATCATAATCAATCATTTTATTCAATCTGTATTGTGTAACGTATAATTTAGGTACCAAACCCCGCATTAATAACCATAACACAATAATAGTATCCCCAGCTCAACTAGACCCAAACAACAAGAGGACTTAATTCCAGAAAATCTTAATTCCAAATTGCACGAATAATTTGCTTACCTACTGGAATAAATCCCTGGAAAAATAATTTTATCCATTTTCGTCAGAATCATAACTTTTGTCCGCTCGCAAACGCCTTTAACTGTGAAACTAGGTGGAATGAAGACTGAATTATTCATATCATATCTAGCCAAGGAAATGGTGGGACTGTCTGTGTGTTCGTTCAGGTAAATTAATCAATCTAGCAAAATTGTGTCAGTGAATAGTTTAATGGTTTCGTTCTCACATATATGTATTATCTCAACATGAATGATGTTACCAAGATCTTGTAAAAATATTTTGATTGAAAAGAGTGTCCATGGAGTTTCTTGCCCATTCTCCATAGAGATCTACGCTTTGGAATGGGCAACTACAGAACTTTCACAAGTTATTATGCCTTGTGTAGCTTCGCCTTCTTTGTTTTTGTGACATTCAAAAGTGCCTGTTATGGCCTAATTGAAATAAATGCTTTGAGGTTGAGGTTCATCGCTTTTGTTTGCGTCCATTTTTACTTCTAAAACGCTCTAGTCTGTAACAATTCACGGCTGTGAAAATCAATTTTCTAGTTCCTTTCATTTGCCTCTAGTTCATCATTTCTTTTTATTCTCGAAGAATCTTAGCTGATATTATATCTCTAGGAAGTCTGAAAGTGGTGCCGGTGACTGAAAAGTTGTGTGTAATGCGTCGTTGTGGTAATCGGTTGTCGTGGTATGGGCATGTGATGCGGAGGAATAAGGAAAATGTTGTGAGGAAAGTTTTGAGTATGAATGTGGATGGGTATATGAGTAGAGGAAGACCAAAGAAACGATGGATGGACTGTATAAAGAATGATATGGCAAGAAAGGAGGTGTCGGATGAGATGACGAGTAATAGAGAAGTATGGAAGAAGAAGACATGCTGCGCCGACCCCAAATGAATTTTCATTTACATTCTCTTGCCCTTATCCCAAGATAAGGGCAAGAGAATGATGATGATATCTCTACCACAATGTTTATATTAAATTGTGTACTAAAATATTCACTAACTATTTTTTGCTTCCGGCTTCGGTCCCGTTATGTACGGCAATGAACCGACGGGGACGTAACCCATGACACTCGGGGATAATGTAGCTTACCGTTAGTGAAACAATCTTCGGAATCGGATCAGTAGTTCTGAAGATCACCACCTACATATAAACCTACAAACGTTACCTCTTTTTAGTATTAGTATAGGAAACTAAATTCTATTAGCGAAACCTTCAATAAAATCTATTCAACTCTTTTCAAGACCAGTGACCCGTATTTAGTGATCTTTCTTGACTTCAGCAGACATTCAACATTTATGGTCAATCTTGTTGATAGCTATGCACCTGTGTCCGGTCGGCTAATAGCTTCCACGTCGGCGTCGGTCTAACAATGCTGTTCCTATTACGGTCTACTCCGGACATCCTATGCTTCCTCACCGTCGTTTGTCATTCTAGCAAGGTTCAATTTGTCTGTTGTCATCTCCTTATGTTTGATTTAAGATTGCAAGTGATCTCTTAGATGTGTTTTAACTTTAACTTCAACTATTTCAATATATTTTTAGTGTGGTACTCAATCGATACATTAGTTACTTGGTTATTAAGTTCTGTTAAACTATTTTTTATGTCAGAGTTCTCACACTTTTTTACACAAGATGAAGTGGCAGGCTTCAAATTGGTGATCGTCTAATCTAACGTTTTAACTTTCTTGAGATATTCGAAAATCATGGGAAGATTTTTGCCAAGCACTGGGATCGTGAAGTGATTACTTAAAAAAACTTCCTTTGTTCTTTCATTCATCTTATTTAGTACATTTTAAATATTTAAAAAAAAAACTTGGTTTATTTAAGCTACCGGTGCGGTGGTTAGAGCTCCAGGGACAGAAACCTCTTAAAAATCTTTATTATTTGTTACCAAGGTATATCTACCTGAGAGGGAATGGGAAGCCGTCACCTCCTTCTGCGAAGCAGTCATGCTAGTGAAGGAGGTGGCGGAACGTGAGAGGGAAAGAGCCTCACGTCCCAGCCGCCGCGGGAGACGCCCTGGGCGTCGGGGGTCACGTGGTGGCCCCCGGCCACCGTAGGCGCGGGCCTGTGGACGGCGACTTATTATGGGCTAGCTCGCCGTCCGGCCGTCTTATGACGACAGGCCGTGTCGACGGCGCGTTCATGTTCCACGCGCGTCTCAATGAGATTTCAGCAACCACGTAGGGGTCCGCATGGGCCGATGCCTGCCAGGGCTGCGGGACTGTTCGAAAGAGATACTGCGACCCTGGAACACAAAGGGCAAAGAAGGAACATGGATGGGTTTTAGTCAGTACAAGTCTGACACTCCCTTCCGCTCCGCCCAGAGCGGGGGGGGGGGGTCATTTGATGATTCCCCATCCTAAAAAAAAAAAAAAAGTATTTAAGACTAATCAAACAAATAATTATAACAACAAAACCCTGGACATCAAACACAGCGACCACTTTGACGTCACAAAGATGGCGCCGGTCCCTAACTCGCCGCCATTTGCATTTCGTCAGCTGTTTTAAATATTAATCGTTCGTACTTTATGGCAGTCTGTCGCATTATAGATCTGTCAATGGTGTTGTTGACGGGTGCTCTCACAAATATTTGTTTTGAGATCATATTTCTGCAACAGTAAGGGAAATGTTGGAGATTTGACAGGACAGAATTGATCCTGGCAACAGGTTTAGAGGGAGAAACTATACCAGTTCTTTAAGAAGTACAGAGTAGTGCTGCTTCACGCAGACAAGCTATGGTGTCTCCGTCGAAGATAGCGCACTCCACTCCGTCGATTTTTGTCACTTCCATGCTGTTTTGTGGAAATAAACTATAAATAAGCGTAATAGTCAGATAAAAGGGCAACGAGCAACGACAAGTTCGTGAATGAGTGAACACAGGGCATCGACATCCCGAAACTCTTTCGTAAGTTGGACTACCAGTCTTGCCAAGGGTATTATGATATGTGGAGGACAGTCGGTCCATGAAAAATATTGGTACCTACTCGGCTGCATCTGCCAAATTCGGAAAAACCTAGGCCATTGATGATAAGATGAGCAATAAGCATTGCAAAGATGGCTACTTGCAATTTTAGGTGTTTTGAAACACTAAGTAATCGAATTTTCAAAACTATTCTCACTACAGTATTGTCAAATACTGAGAGGACCTAACGTAACATCATGCCTATAATCCCCGAAGAGTTAGGCAGAGGTGTACCTTTTTTTTTTTTTTTTTTTAGGATAGGAAATCATCAAATGACCCCCCCCGCTCTGGGCGGAGCGGAAGGGAGTGTCAAACTTGTACTGACTAAAACCCATCCATGTTCCTTCTTTGCCCTTTGTGTTCCAGGGCCGCGGTATCTCTTTCGAACAGTCCCGCAGCCCTGGCAGGCATCGGCCCGTGCGGACCCCTACGTGGTTGCTGACATCTCTTTGAGGCGCGCGTGGAACACGAACGCGCCGTCGACACGGCCTGTCGTCATAAGACGGCCGGACGGCGAGCTAGCCCAAAACTCGCCGTCCACAGGCCCGCGCCTACGGTGGCCGGGGGCCACCACGTGACCCCCGACGCCCAGGGCGTCTCCCGCGGCGGCTGGGACGTGAGGCTCTTTCCCTCTCACGTTCCGCCACCTCCTTCACTAGCATGACTGCTTCGCAGAAGGAGGTGACGGCTTCCCATTCCCTCTCGCTCCGGACCATGGCTTGAACCAGGGCCGGGCGCGAGAGGTCGCCGCCGCCAATCGCCTCTACGAGGACACGGCGCTGCTCCGCCCAAGCAGGGCAGGCCTCCACAGTGTGCTGCACCGTGTCCTCCGGACGATCCTCACAGTGGAAACACCCGGGCGTTTCCTCCCGCCCGATTCGGTGCAGGAACCTCCCGAAACAACCGTGTCCGGTGAGGACCTGCGTCAGGCGGAAGGTGAGGGCGCCGTGGCGCCTCTCTAGCCACTCCTCAAAGAGGGGACTTATCGCCACTATGGTGGCGTGCCCTGCACGGGGTTGCGACAGTCGCTCATTCCATGTCACCATGAGATCGCGCAGGAGGTCTGTCCGCCGAGCGGTGATTTGCCGCGGCAGCGGAGTTTCCCCCCGACGTAGTGCCTCCGCGCGCCATTCGTGAAGGCGTGCGAGGACTATCGCCTCCAGATCCCATGGCGGCAATCCGGCAAGGAGGCTCGCCGCCTCACCGGAGATCGTGCGGTACCCCCGGACTAGCCTTAGGGCTATCCCCTTTTGGGGCGCGTTCAGGTAGCGGGCGGCTTGCCGCCTCAGAGAACGCGCCCACACCGGGGCCCCGTAAAGGGCCATGGACCGCACGACCCCCGCGTAGAGCCTCCGGCAGGAGGCGTTTGGACCCCCCAGGTTGGGCAGGAGCCGCTTGAAGGCAGCCCCGGTCCGTTCCAGTTTGGGGGCCAAACGTCGGAAATGCTCCACGAAGTTCCACCGGCTGTCAAGGACGAGTCCCAGGTACTTCAGCGTCAACCCGACGCCGATGGAAACCCCTCCTGCCGTCAGTAGGGATCCCGACGGTGGCGCATTCCGAGGCCCATGAAAACACATGGCCTCGGACTTGTGCAATGCCACCTCGAGACCCAATTGCCGGATCCTCTCCACGACTATCGCAACCCCGCGTGTCATGTTTTCGGCCGCCGCCTCGTGCGACCTCCCTTGTGCCAGTACCAGCGTGTCGTCAGCGTAGCAGACTACGCTGACGCCGCTAGGGAGGTCGGCGCGCAGCACCCAGTCGTAACCGATGTTCCACAAGGCCGGTCCCAGAACCGATCCCTGTGGAACACCGCACGACATCTCTCGCCGGTTCCATTCTCCGCTCCGACCGGGGTAGATGACGGCCCTATCCGTCAGGTAATCCCCGACCACACGACGAAGGTAGGTCGGCACCCGGTGATACCGGAGTGCCTCCCCAATGCAGCTCCAGGGCATGGAGTTGAAGGCGTTGGCGATGTCAAGAGACACCGCCAATACAACCCCGCCCCGGGAAACCGCGTCCCCCGTCGTGAGGGCTCTCACGCGCATGATGGCGTCCACCGTCGAGCGCCCCTTGCGGAAACCAAACTGGTGTTCCGCAAGATCCGGCCCCATCCCCGCGAGGTGCCCGGCGAGGCGGTTAGCAATAACTCTTTCAAAGAGCTTGCCCACCTCGTCGAGCAACACGATGGGCCGGTATGCGGACGGAGAGTCCGCAGGGCGCCCTGGCTTCCGGATGAGGACCAGCTTCCCCGTCTTCCAACGAAGCGGGAACTGGCCTCTCTCCAAGCATGCGCTTAGGAGCCCTTCCAGTCGGGGCCCGAGAGCCTCAGAGGCCAGGACCCAGGCTTTGCCAGGCAAGCCATCGGGTCCCGGGGCGGTATTTCTGGCCTTCAGCCTGCGTACCGCCACTCCCAGGTCTACCCCAGTCACCTCCGGAACGTCGTCATCGGTGTGGTCCGCGTCCGGCACCGCAAGCGGCGGCGGAGCCATAGGCGGGGGAGGAGGCAGAGGTGTACCTAATAGTACACCCACATTTCGCCAGTTATGTTGTAAGTCCCATGAATAGGGGGCGAGCCTACTATCATCAACCGGGCACAAATCGAGACTTCGTGGCTGCTACTAAAAAAAATAATTTTCCCGACAAGGGAATCGAACCCAGAACCTCATGCTCAGCAGTTGCGTCTATTAGACCAACGAGGCTGTCTCTGAACCTAAAAAAAACAAAAGAAGAGACAACTACCTAATTGACAACCAGTGTTATCATAAACTAGCTGACCCGCGCAACTTCATCTGCGTTTGGATTTTCCCCATTTTTGTAATCTTTTTCATAAATGCTCCGCTCCTATTGGTCGTAGCGTGATGTTATGTAGCCTATAGCCTTCCTCAATAAATGGGCTATCAAACACTAAAAGAATTTTTCAATTCGGACCAGTAGTTCCTGAGATTAGCGCGTTCAAGCAAACAAACAAACAAACTCTTCAGCTTTATAATATTAGTATAGATGAATGGTCATGTAGGCGGTATTTACTGTATTATTTTTAAACAATACAATTATCTAGTTAAAACCACTTACAATCATTAATAAGCATTAGTTTACTACCTATATTATCCACATAAATGTTGGTATGTCTGTGTGGGACGTAAGTACGTAACTACAAAACAGCTGTTAGTTAGTTGATGTCTTCCGTTATTTTCATTCATTATTGCATTCTCGTTTACTTATAAATAGAATAGAATAGATAATCTTGAGAGGAAGCCCATGCATCAACCTGTTGTTGATAACATCTGATTTCTCATGGTGCAGGATGGTATAACAGTCATCAGACTACATGAAGAAATATAATTAAATCGTGTTTTCGATTTTTCTGGAATATAAAGTTTTAAAATTTTGATGTTGCTTTTTTTGTGTAATTACCTATTTTATGGTTTCGTAGCTTGCAGGTCGAGTTGTCCCATGGGAAACTATTATCAGGATAAAAGTATGCTATATCCTAACCCAGATGCATGGTCTTTCTTTATTTTTGGATAATTTTGTAATTTAAAGAAAATGTTGTCATTATCGTTTATTTTCTATGTGCCTATGACCCTGACTTTCACTAATTTTCAGCTGCAGCTGAAGGTCGTTAGTGTCAGGTGGTACCTATACCTTGTGTTGCCATCTGGCATTATGATTTATGAGGCCCTTTTGGCATTAATTTGTTGAATTTTTCGTTATAATGCCAATAAATACAGTTTTCTTTCTTTTTATTTCGCATTTTTATTTATAATAGTTCTATAGATACACATTATACAAAATATCATAGAGGTAGTATGTCACTAAACAGTATAAAACAGTCGTTTCCCGCTGTCTGTCCCTATGTATGCTTAGATTTTTAAAACTAAACAACCGATTTTGATGCGGTTTTCAGTAATAGATAGAGTAATTCAAGAGGAAGGTTTATATATATATATTGCTCCCGTGCGAAGCCTGGTCGGGTCGCTAGTAGGTAATAAGAAACTTTTGCAAACGTAGACCCAAATACATTTACTTGAATACCTCTTAAAAAACAGCTGCATTCATCGTACAACCATCACAAAACCCTGCCCACTCCCCAACGAAGACAGCTTGAAAGCCAAAGAGGAGGATATTCAAAACAACAAAAACGTAGCGATGAATGAGCGAGTCGGTGCGTGGCTCGTGCGCGCGTGGCAACAGATGTCCTGGGTTCGATGAACGGTTTAGGCACGGACGTTTTATTGGGGCCCCGTATACAGGGTGAGGCTGTGCGCATATTGAATGGTCTTAATATGTGGTGTTTGGTTGAAATTTTGAGAACCAGTCTTACTAAAGGGTATTGTGTTACCCAGTGAATGGGTTGTGGAGGTCAGTTAGGCAGTCCATGTAACATGCTGATGTTCAGCTGCATCCGGTTATTAATGATTTTTATTTATGTTAACAAAGAAAGATAAAGTATTGTTTTTGAATATTGTTTTTTTAATGACATAATGTAATGACACCTAATGGGTCACTTATTGTATGTCTTAATTATGACAAAACATAGCGCACCCCTATTTATGTAAACACCTACGTTTCACAAATAAACTGATTGATTGATTGATTATTTATTAGTCTCGCACAGGACAAAACAAAATGATTAAAATTAACAATAAAACATAAAAAATTAATAAAAGAAAAACTTAAAAATAAGACGTACTAGAAACATGACACTCATACATACATGACAACAATGACATGACGCATACGTACAGACATACAACATGTTCATACAAGGAAAGAAAAGGCAGGCAGCTAATGATAGAATTGTTAATGTCTTTGAACGAAGACAAAGTCAAAATAACCATAAATTCTATTTGGACTCGTTCCTGACTGATTGGCCAGAGAATGCAAACAATTGGAAAGGAATGAGGGAGGCCTTTGCCCATTAGTGGGACCGAATAGGCTATTTGCCCCAATGCTGTCTTGGCGATGATCGCGGACCGGATGGACTGCCCGTACATACGGCACTGTTGTGATAAGATTGTTGCCGTCAGCAGGGCCGGTTAGATGTTGTCTGTTGAAAACAAAAAAAAACAAAAAGACATTACATACACTACTACTACTTTACACACACCACACTACACTAAGACACACTCACACACACACACACACACACACACACACACACACACACACACTTACACACACACACACACCCACACACACACTCACACACTCTCACACTCAACCACACACACACACTTTACACTATTACTTTATTATTACATTTTTTTTTGTTTTATTTTTAATTCTGTTTTTATTATCATTTGTGTGTTGTCTGTATTTGTGTGTACTCCAATATGAGTTAAGGTTGCTCGAAATAAATGTATTTGTTTATTTTTTTTTATTTAATAAAAAGCGTTCATTCAATTTACCATCTTTATGATACATAATACGTACAATCAACCACACATCAATTAGCCTTTGTCGTTTTAGTGACAAGTTCCTTTTATTTTACTGATAATGTGTTTGATAGTACTATCGTCGTGAACGTGATCATGTTGCAAGCAATATAAGATTTTAAACTATCATGGTGGTGGTTCGAACAAGAGGGTAGACCGATTTGTCTGCTCATAAACACCCACCCGCAATAACTTCAGTTTATCCGTGATCATGGTGCTTGCAACAGCGCCGAAATATCGGGAACTCAAAAGAAACAGTAAACATGGTAAATATCCCGTTTCCAGTCTAAATAATAATGCTGCAAGTATCCATACTTCCAAGCTGATATTATAAATACTTAAGTAAATCGGTCAATGTTACCTTTTCATGTCTTAACGCGTGAACGGATTTTTAGAATAAGATTAGCACACGGGTAGACCATGGCCTCTTTAGGACGTAGATAGAATCTACATTATATAAACAAGTAAAATTGCACCCTCCAAGACTTGAAGGAGCTGTCCAGGTTGATACGTACTGCCCCCGTAGCATGAACACCGTAGACAAGGATTTCTTTGACGAAAGAATCGAAAAAATGACAGATTGTGTCGACATAATGACAGATTTCTTTGCACTATCTGTCATTTTGTCGATTCTTCCGTCAAAGAAATCCTTGTCTTCGGTGGTCATGCTACGGGGGCTGGTCGGACAAAATCTGAGTCTTCGATTCGACGAGAAGAAGAAGTAAAATTAAAGTGTCTGTTTGTAATTTCAAAATAAGAGCTTTTTACTGAATGCGTATGAAATTATGTACGTTGCTTATAACAAAAAAAAAACAGTTTTTTTTTTAATTTTTGTCTGTCTTCCTGTCTATCTGTTTGTTCCGCTTATTCTCCGAAAGGCCGGACCGATTTTGACGGGATTTTACTGGCAGATAGCTGATGACAATTATAAGGAGTAACTTAACTTACTTTTATTTTAGAAAAAGGGTTACGTGCAAAAAAATTAAAAACCCTTGGAAAAAATACGATTCGAATCAGGAAGTAATAATTTTACAATAATTTCGCGCGGCCAAAGGTCGCGGGTAACAGCTATGTACTATAGAATATACTTTATTGTATGTACACCCAAATTACACAGCTCTTTTACTCTTTTTATCCCACATACGAGTTCGAGCTCCCGTGGGATAATTGCGGACAACCAGGCGGGCAAAATTGCGCCCAAAAGTCGATAATATTTCGACTTTGGATGGACACCAAATGAAACTCATTTTTATTTTTAGTAGCTGTTTAATAAGCACTGAACATCCAAATGAAAGTCAGTTGCCGCACCCATGGGACAATGCAAAAATAATTTTGAAAGTTTAAAAAAAATATAAATAAAAAAAGAAAAAACAAAAGAAAGAAATAATAAAGTTTATTTGACGTCAGTTCATCAAACACACAGAATAAAGAAAAAAAAAGAAACAAAATTCAAAATAAATGAAAAATAAAAAAAATTAAAAATTAAAAAAGAGAAAATACATGTGCTGTGTGCCTCACGGCTGCGCCAAAAAGGTCCATTTCAGCATTCAGAAAAGTAATTTCATACGTAGTCACGAAGCCGTCAACCAAGCATTCTGATTTCTGTAGACATCAAACTAAGTAACTCTACGAAAAAAATATTGCTGGGAAACGACTTTTTTATGGTGAAAAATCACGTTTACGATAGGACTCAAAGTAACAACCACCAACAACATTGTGCTGATGGATGCATTGAATAATACGGGGGTCGTGGAGGTATTTAAAGCAAAGTTATAACATAAAAAAACTTGTATTAAAAAAAAAATCTTGTGAAAAAGTTGGAACTTTGACCCCCAATATCTCCGTAACTAGAAGGTTCCCAGAACAATATAGCAATGACGGGGAGAATAAGAGCCTTTCGGCTTCGCTAGACTGGCAATATAGTTGGTAAGAGGCTAGGCAGATGATGATGATAATGATCGCCATAGAACAAATCTTACCCGACAGCGGCGGAGCCAAAAGAACGGTAATGTTTTTGCAGGTTTTTTATTTTTTATTTTTTTTATTTATTTATTCAAAATCTGTAATAAAGTAACATATAAAAAGTCTGCCAAACTGCAAGACAGTTTGTCGGCAGTTGTTCTCGTTTCACAATAACAATTAAAACAAATTTCGATTTTAAAACGGGCCTCAGTCAAACGGATGTAGTTAGTTAACTAAAATACCAACAGCCTATTATTAAATAAGCAACATGACATTTGACAGCAAACCAAATTGAATGGACTTCTACAAACGTAGTGTTTAGAGATTATGTGACTAACATAGGCAGCTAGTTACTGATTTACACTAATAACCAGAATCTAGGCTCACCATTACGCTGTCTAAACACACTGATTGTGACAATTTTTGTCACGAAAGCCATTTCTTATGCCTTTACTGGTCGTTATTAGTTCAAACGTACACTTTGATACTTTATAACGATTAGTAAGATAAATTGGTTCATTTTTCGAAGGTAGGAAAATCTATTGACAATCGGGTAATTTCTAGACTTTACCATATCTAAACGCTGGGTGCCGAAGGGTAATACACACACACATGTCACACATCACACGCACACACATTTCTCACACACACACAAGCCACACACACACAACACACACACACACCATCACATCTCATCACATGGCTGGGTGGTGGGTGGGTGGGTAAGGCTATTGGGGTAATTGCAGACTGTACCATAACCAAACGGCGGTGTCTAAGTATTTAAGGACCCTGGGCTTGGGCAGTCAGTCTTGCTTTAATTATTTTATGGATTGGTTAATCCCTAAACCATATCTAAGCCATATCCTAGCTAGAAAATAACTCATGGCGCTGTGACGAAAAAACCTCATAACATGCTGAAAAAAAAGGGCATTGATCTCCACTGTTGCTCTATGTGGGTTGCCGATTAGAGATAATTTTAAAGTTTTCTTACAATGTAAGGTATTCTTTACTTTGCCAGTTATGTTTTAGTCTCATGTAATAGAGAGAGAGAGGGCAATCCTATTGCCATCAACCGGGTACAAATCCAAACTCTGTGACGGCTACTAAGAAATTCTTGATAGAAAAACCAAATAACAATTTACCCGACCCGAGAATCGAACCCGTGACCTCATGCTCATCAGTCCCGATTGCGACCACTAGACCAACGATGCCGTCGAATTTCTTACTTCTGATATTAAAAAAAAAACATAAAGACATTAAAAAGGGCAGCAAAGTCATAATTTTAATAACTTATAGTTAGGTACAACAAAGTAACGTCAAGTTATAAAGCAAGGAGCACACACGAGACAGTCTGTCGGGCATTCGGGCACATTCGGGCGCGTGCACAAAGAAACAGATGTGCCGAGTTCGATGAACGATTTCGGTGCGTCCGCGCAGCTAACTCTACTTTATTGGGGGCCCGGTAAATACAGGGTGCTATGGATTTTTAACCTAATTTAAGTTTAAAATAGTAGGAGGACTTTTGTGAGTGAATGTATTGTAGTGAATGTATTTTTATGTCAGTTTGTATTTACTGAGAAGAATTGTATTTATTTTATAATAAGTTAACAGTAAAAAAAAGGAATTCCACGTATAAGTTTTGAGTACAAAGGTACCGATTATTTAAATATATAAATTATTTCAGGAGACCTCCAAAATAATAAAAAAATTATGTCTGTAAGAAAAAGAACACAAAAAATTTGATCTTTTAAAGGAAATTCTGAAATAGAGTGCTACAAAATATCTCTACGAATGGCAAGTTTTTCTATCAGTAGATCAGTTTTAGGCCCTGCGCAGACGAGGGATTTTAGTCAGCCGCGCCCCGCCGGCCAGAAATGACCGTTCCTATCAAGTGTGCATGATGTTATAAATAAAAAGAGGTAGATTTTGCTTTAACGCGCGAAAATTGTTGCAGACAAGTTCAGACAATTGTCGTAATTTAAGTACTTCAAGCGCAATATCTATCTCTTTCTGTATCATACGTTCCGTGTTATTTATTGCAGTCGTAACAACGCAACGATTGAACGCCGCTCATTATGAACGTAGCGTATCTTCTTTCGCGGACAAAATTGTCCATCGCCTGCGCAGGCCTTTATTTTGATTTGTCATAGATGTTATACACTACATGTGTGATTTAATCATTAATTTAAATGCTTTATAGTCTGCTGAACAGAGACTGTTTTCTTAGTTTTTGTACATACAGCAGATGTTTCAATAGTTTTTTTACAATTTTGGGTATTAAACGTGTGTTAATATTATAACACGATGTTCTTTGTGTGTAAAATAATAATATTGTGACAGCTTATTTATTTTTAGGTAAGGAATCAGATAAGTTGAGAATTATTAATATGTTATTTCTTCATCCTTCTTTAGATTATAATACGACACCCCTTAGTAAGACTGGTTGTCAGACTTTTTAGGTCATTGACTACCTAACGACTGTCAATGATCTACAAATGACACCCGGGGTCAACGGCTTAACGTGCTTTCCGAAGCACGGAGCAAACTCGGTATGTAATGGGTGGAGGTCAGATGGGCAGTCGCTCCATGTAAAATACTGGTATTCAGCTGCATCCGATTAGGCTGGAAGCCGACCTCAACATAGTTGGGAAAAGGCTAGGCAGATGATGATGATGATGATGATCCTTCCTTAGATTGTTTATAAAGAGACATTATATCAGCAATTTGATGAACACGACACGATTTGAAAGGCCCTTAACTCCGACACTGCATTCACAAAAAAAAATTAGTATCATTGCAAACAATTGTTTTTTTCTAACCATAATGGCCGGCTAGTTAATCAAACAAGAGATGTTACAAATATCGAATTCGTATCGTGTAGCGACAGATCGTTAGCCGATCGTCGCCCAGTCCGAGGTTCGACCCTTTTGGACCCGACCCCTACCTGGACCCTTCAATTGGCCCTTACAACCTGCAGGCGTTCATGCAGCAATACCCTATCCTGAATTATGTTGAATTGAAAGGACACCTTTTCAGGAAACGTATTTTAAAAATTGTGCTCAAAATGGAGATGTTGCAAAATATACGAAATGTAAATCATGATGGCTCAGTATACACACCTCGACTGTATCTTTGGTCTAGTAGTCGCAATACCGGCGGCTGAGCATGAGATCCTGGGTTCGATTCCCGGGTCGAGGAAATTGTTATTGGGTTTTTCCATCAGGAATCTCTCAGTAGCTGCCACGGAGTTTGGATTTGTGACCGGTTGATGGCAATAGGCTCACCCCCATTACTGAAACATAACTTGCGAAATGTGGGTGCTATTAGGTACACCTCTGCCTAACCTAAAGTCCCAAAAACCCAAAGTCTTGATGTTATGTTGTTATGTCAATATAAACAACGCAATCACATTTTCTTTAAACTGTCCCTACTCCAGTAGACTTACAAATAGACCATTGTGTAGTTCAAAATCACTTTTATACTTGAAGGCACCGCTGTCAGCCTTCAGGGTCTACCCATCTTTGCTGTTTCTTAAAATGCATTCAGTGTTCCTGGGATTTTGCCAGTGTCAAAATTTGGTGGAAGATATGCTTCCGTCAGCTAGCTGGTTTGGACTCGTATGAACTAATTTCTTAGCTTGATATTTTACTTATATCGTCAGCATATACAACATTAGTTTTAGTATATGCGAAACCTGATACACGTGTCTAGTATTTTTATGTAAAGAATCTATATACAAAATTTCAAAACTCTATCATGAAAAATCACAAAGTTATAAGTTTGTTCTGTTGTCCGCACAAAATCGTGATCACCACGCAGCGCGCGTCTCCAGCGTCGTCTTGAGCTCATTGATAATAATAATTTGGCAGTAGGTACCTAAATTATTGCGATAGGTACTCAAAGTCGCTCGGTATCCAACTATTACCTTTTTTTAATATTTTTGGGAAAAAATATACCATGGTTTAAAAATTATTGGAATCGATTCAGTTACTTTTTCTGAACAAACTATATTCAGGTTTCGCATATACTAAAAATAATTTTGTATAAGTCAATGTTTTTTCCTACACTTCCACTCCTTCTTTTCTGATTAATTTCTTTGCAGGATCCAAGACAGTTAAATTGTTTCTCTGGGACTTCATCGAGCTTCATTGTCTCGGCGCTTTTCTGGTGGTCGCCACTGTAGATTTTGGCCTTTCTGGAGTTGCAGTGGTTTGCGAATAGTGTGGTAGGCTTCTCCCAAAAAAAGAGTCAATGATAACGTTCTATCCACTTCGGTGGGCGGTACCTGCTAATGTACTAATTCACAAATCAGCTATCATTATTTATGATCTGTGAAGATCTTAAAGTTTGTATCGTACGTGTTCACATTAATGTTCATCCAACATGTCGCAAACGTGAAACATTGTGTGATATTGTTGTGATCTTATAAAGTTTAACGAGAATGCATTACCGTTAGACAGGCGTGGTGATTCATAAATTAATGTATAGATTGTCATACATAAGTATTAGGTAATAAATATTTAAATTTTCTTGATACTGTTGTTTATTTCAAGTCCTGTTAGTGTCCTGGAAGCGCCAGGGTAACCCGCAAAATTCAAATTTTCT
The DNA here is from genome assembly GCA_905163415.1 of Noctua fimbriata. Classification (NCBI taxonomy): domain Eukaryota; kingdom Metazoa; phylum Arthropoda; class Insecta; order Lepidoptera; family Noctuidae; genus Noctua; species Noctua fimbriata. The sequence goes on from LR990946.1 coordinate 10,725,869, forward strand.
TACGTTTTTCAATTTCCATGATATCATATTAAAACATGATTTGCGACCGTAAAAAATATGGCTTTACAGAGTTGTAATCATTAAAATCATCAATACAACCCTCTAAGTTCATTTAATCCAATTGAATGACTTTTCAGTGACCCGAAAGTCTGACAACCAGTCTTACCAAAGGGTATCGTATACCCAGTACTAACTGGGTCGTAGAGGTCAGATAGGCAGTCGCTCCATGTAAAATACTGGTATTCTGCTGCATCTGGTCAGAATGGAAGCCAACCCCAACGTATTTGGGAAAAGGCTAGGCAGATGATGAATGACTTTTTTATGAAGCAGTCATTGGAAGGGAATATTTGAATTTCACGTGCTACCCTGGCGCATCCTCCTTGAACAATCTTCTTCTTCATGTAGTTGTCACGACAAGTATAGTTCAAATTCGTCGTCGGTGGTACCGCAGAGCTCACTTTGACCGCATGTGTAACTTTTTTCTTTTATTTTCTTTTTATTTTTTTTGTGGTCCACTAAGAATTTTCAAAAACAGGTCTTTGTTACGTCATATATAATTATTCTTATTGAGCAGCGTAAATTGGGATGTGCGGAATCAGATTGCTGCTGTGATTTGCAATCTTAAGTCAACAATTGGTCAACGATTGCCCCACTTCTACAGGCCGTATATTTATCTCCAACCGGACTTCAAAAATGCAGTTCCTTGTAGACACTGTTTCTGACTTGTGTGTTTTTCCCCAGTCTGCTGACAAGACTAGTCTGGTGACCCCGAAATGGACGTCAGCGCAGTCTTCGATCAACTTGACGTCATCAACATCACCAAAAGGCTATCCCTGCTTATAACCCAGGGTAGTCTCAATGCAAAAGGCAAAACCAACTCCAACAAGAAGGTCTACTCTGACGATGTCTGCAGGTCCGTAGAGATTGATAGCATTATCGATTCACGGAAGACCCCGAAACCAATAATAAATGACTAAAGCAAATCGTTACACTAGGCCCTTAAATAAATCTAAAGCGGTTCACATTTGTTTCAAGCGAAATGGGAGCAAATAAAACTTGGCAGGGGTTTGAATACATCTTACCTATTTTGTAAGAGTTCTTGAAAGGTGAATGGTAGAATCTAAATGCGAATAAGGATCCGTCGTGTGAAGCCCCGAGTTTATGGTCAACTGAATATTGAACAATGTTGGAGGAGCTCAGGTTAAGCCGTGCTTGCCTAGGTTGCTCCGTGGATGGGTGACCACTCATTACATATAGACTTTCCTCTGTGCCTCGGAAAGCACGTTAAGCCGTTGGTCCCGGGTGTCAATTGTAGTCAGTTGTTAGGTAGCCAGGGGTCCGAAAGTCTGACAACCAGTCTTACCAAGGGGTATCGTATACCCAGTACTAACTGGGTTGTAGAGGTCAGATAGGCAGTGTCTCCATGTAAAATACTGACATTCAGCTGCATCCGGTTAGACTGGAAGCTAACTCCAACATACTTGGGGAAAGTTATTGCAGCTTCGTGATCATTATTGGCAGCCTTTGATTGACTATAGGGCTTGTCACTTTTTGTGCATGTTTCCGTCTACCTAGCCACACTAGGCCCACGTGGTGGATCACGGTCCACACCACTATCACATCACATTAAATTCAGTAGCATTTTGCAAAGGCATGTATTTAACGCGGCGACAAAGAACTAATCTGATTTAGGGTTTTAAAAATAATTAAAATGGATAGCAAAAATAATAGGTTGGCAACTACAATTAACCACTAGATTGTAGATAAGGCGTAGTCGACGTAGCCCTAAGCTTCTATTTCTGTTTGCAGGGTTTAAAGTAACCTAACACGAAGGGGATTCCGGGGTCTTAGTTCGCTCATTTCGCTCGCTCATTAGACCCCGCCATCCCCTTCGAACCTAACCTGTCCGAGACGTGGTGCCACAAGTCTCTCTCAGCCTTCGCTCGCTCTTGCTTGCTATATTCTCCTTGCCGCAATGACCGGATAAATAGTTATTTACTTTGTACAATATTATAGTCGCCCATTCAGTATATTGGTCGCCAATTTAATTTTTATTCGCCAGATTAATAATTTCCCTTTTGCAAACAACAATTTCTGTGCAGAACGTTCATCTTTTGTTTTGTTTATCGCTACAACACTACTTCAAAATTCGAACAGTGTCGAATTATGAATTCCCGGGTTTATTTTTAAAAACAAATGAATTCACTTTTCTAATTCTGTCGCGATGTGTTCGAAGTGAATCTTATAGGAATAGCACTAACTGCAGATTTCGACATGGTTTTAATGCCTTATAGTCTGTCGCAGCCATTTCTGGCTTAATGCCAGCTATATTGTTTGGGGAACTGTCGCTCCGCTCGTTAGTGAACACAATGACAAGTTTCAGATTTTATATTGTGATTTACTCGTAGCTTCAAGGGGATCAGATTTCCTTAGTACGTACATTGTTATATGTAGCTGTGCTCTTATTTCAGGTAGGAATCAAGATATAGTGTTACGTTAAGGTAGATTTTCTAAGAATATTACTGGATTTTTAGCGGAAATCGTTACGATGCGGCAAAAGTTAACATAAATAGTTTCTTAAATAATTGATGAGAGTGTATTCACATTTAATTTAAAGTAACACGGATACTATTAAATTCTAGTCGACTTATCAATGGCAAAATATAGTACTACACTAAAACCTAATCTTAATCCAAATAAACTCCTAAAACAACCCTATAATCAAACCCAACCAAAAAAGCAACACGCTGTATCTCCATTTTATTTTTACTTTCTACATGAAGCTAATTCTTTTGTTCTTTGATGTAGCACCGTGTATACAGCACATGGCCCGCACTCGAGGTAAAAATATAAAACGGTCAAGTGTGAGACGTGTACCTGTGTGTAGTAGGAAGTTGGGAGCGGTTTGGGTGGGTGATATTTTTGCGGAGTTTCGGTCAAGAATTTGGCGGTTTTGGGTACTTAATTTATTTTGCTTGGTTATAAGAGAAAAGTTTGCATGTATTTTGAATCAAGGTCAAAGGAATCTAAGTGATGGACTTCTATGGGTTGAAACCGGTACATAATACACAGCAGTAATTTTTGTATGAGCAGAAAAAAAATTCAGGCTGATGTGACCTTAATTACGAGTAAGTCATATTATTAATATTTTTCCGTTAAGTGTAATTGTTTTTTTTTCATTTGGAATTAGTCAGTAGTAGCCCGGAGTCTGGGTATTTGTGCCTGGTTGATGGCAATAGGCTCGCCAACTAATAGGTGCATGCGACTTAAACACAACTACTGAAATGTGTGTACTATGCGTGCACCTGTGTCTAAACCCTCGGATAGACAGTCGTGCTGTTGTGTGTTTCGTTAATATGGAAAATTGTTTCAGGTAGAACAATAAGCACAAGGCATATCAGAACTACCTCTAAAGTCATTAACACATCTGTGTAAGTGTTTAACTCCAAAATTCATAGACAACAATTAGGCAGGAACCCTTCAGATTTGGGGGGCCATCGACCTAATGAAAATCAAAGATAACTTCTATTTTTAGCAACAAAACCCAAATGTTCAGCCATGACTAATCCCAAATAGTTACTAGGGCCTCCCATCAAACAATTTACGAGCAAAAATTCCAAGAATTACCCTCCAGTACACACTGTTTGAGATGCTGACAGGCAACGATGATAACACACTGACAGATAGGCAAATAGTTTTAATATTAAATAGTTAGTCAGCCATACTGAGTCACTGTTTATATTCAAATCGGTATGCGGTATTATGGGAGATGATGTACATCCTTGTGGTAGGGTTATTAGTTATAGGGGAGAGCTATTAATATGTTCTTTGTTATAATATTACATCGTTTTGTAGTTTTTAGTATACAAGGTAGAAGAGATGCCGATGCATAAACGGCAACTACGTATTCAGCAAATCGTTCTGAACCGTTCCGTAATTTTGACCGAGTAGGTATTGCACTTTTGTAGGTAACAGCAGTTTTTTTTTTTAAATTACCGAGCAAGGGGGGGGGGGTCAGAATGATGTCATGAATACGTGGTAATCGTTTGTGCGACGGTGTCACTTCCAGTATGTATAATAGGCTGCCGCTTCTAGCCCGAACAAATGGAAAAAAAAATCTTGCTGTTAATAACCCTTCGTAAAATTCGCTACTCTGTATTATCATTCTCTTGCCGTTGTCTAAATTCTTTGAGGTCACCGCAGCATGTCTTCATCCATATTTCTCTAATACTCGTCATCTCGGCAGTCATCTCCCTTCTAGGCATATATTCCTTCATCCAGTCATCCATTTTTAGACGTTTTCCTGATTCCTCCGCATCACATACCCATACCATGACAACCGATTACCACATATTATCTTAGCAGTGATAGCCTAGTGGTGTGATCGTCGGACTGCCAAGTCATAGGTCTCTACTTCGAAACCAAGACATGCACCTCTGATTTTTTGGAGTCATGTGCGTATTGTATAATTATCACTTGCTACGGTGAAGGAAAACATCGTGAGGAAACCATGTCTAAGAGATATTTCTCGACGGCATGTAAGTCAAGGGCCCAAATCAGAGGGCCATGAGCGGTATAAAAACTCCTCTTCTTCTTAGCGTGTCGATGGCAATCTAAATTGTATCAGCCCAGAACTGAGCTACTAGTTTGGTGCTTTCGGTAGCGTCCATCAGTTCCTGTAGTGAACAAACAACGGATACCCAGGACACGATATTATGTGCCCTGTATAAAAACTCTGACACAAGGTTAGGCACATCTTTTCAGTCACCGGCGCGGTGCCACTGTCAGACTCCCTCGAAAATTCAAACCTCAGTACACTAATACAGTTTGCAGCTTCCAAATACCACACGTATATAAACTTTACCTAACCTTGCTCTCATTTGTTTAGTTTCAAATGCGCTCAGTTTTGGCACTATTACAATTATTCATACTAAAGTAGATTGCAATATTATAACAGTGATTATACCTACTGTTTTACTATATATTTATGCTAGGGTTACCGCGCAACCCTGTAGGTTTTACAGAATTCTTTTTTATTTCAGGGGAAATCCTTCAAAAGACGTTCGGACCTTGGGGATAACACCAAGGAGTGTGAGTGTAGGGATTTTTCTCCACTGATCACGTTATCAGGTTGAGTTTGCAATGGCTCACGGCGAGTTGTATCCACTGATAACGTGATCTGTTTCCTTTAAAAAAATAATTAACTTTTTCACACAGTGATCACGATTTCTGTGGCTATAAGAAAAAAAAATCTTTTATTCAAAACATTAATTCATTTTTCGAGACAATCGGATCACGGTATCAGTGATCCGTGGCAAACTCAATCTGATAACGTGATCAGTGGAGACAAACCCGGATTCGTGCCTCAATAAACCCACACCGGTAGTCACCATCAGCACCTGAATGGGGCACCGTTTCATCTAAAAATATCACACCAGAACCCTCTGGGTACGTACAGCACCTGTAAAGGCACAACAATTTGGAGACTAGTTTCTACGGAACGCTTTAAGCTTAAAGACAGCAATGCTGCGAGACAGATTACATGGCAATCCTTTGTCAGACAAATTCTTATGCAAGGAGATCATCTATCTTTTTAATAACATCACGCCTGTAATCCCCGAAGGATTAGGCAGAGGTGTACTTAACAGTACACCCACATTTCGCCAGTTATGTTTAAGTCCCATGAATAGAGGGACAATATTCTTGATATTGTCATCAACCGCGCAAAAATCCAGACTCCGTGGCTGCTACTGAGAAATTCCTGATGGTAAAACCCAATAACACTTTGCCCGACATGGGCATCTCCATCAACATGATCATCAACATTCTCCTGCCCTTTTAATTGGTATCGGCGCAGCATGTCTTCTTTTTCTATACTTCTCTATTACTCATCATCTCGGCAGTCACCTCCTTTCTAGCCATATCATCCTTGACCCAGTTCATCCATCGGTACTTTGGTCTTCCTCTACTTTTATAGCCATCTACACTCATACACAACATTTTCCTCACAAAATCTCCCTTTTTGGGAATCTCCCTTTTTCATTATTAAAGTACGATCAATATGCACCATTTTCACTTTAAAACGTAGCCTAATTTACAAGTATAGTAGCTCCTTTTCACGAAGATAGAACGAGAGCAGAGTGCATGCAAATATTTTATCATTTGAATATACAAATGAAGATTCAGCGCTGCAATATGTCGGCAAAATGAAGTACGCAGTCCAGGAGAATTTTATTAAAATATACGGTACGGTCTTTTGTAGAATTCTAAGATTGTTTTGAAAAAAAAGGATTTATGGTAAATGCTGGAAAGCAGCGTTTAGGTCCCTAAAGAATTGGATAATTTCAAATCATCAATGCTGATGTAAAAAATCATTAGTATGCAAAACAAATCATTGGTTGGCTAGAGATAGAATGACTAAGACATCAGTAGTCCGAGAGACGTAACTCGTCATCAATCTTAGCTATGCTGAGATCGGTTTTCAGTTTATCGGATACAGCTAGGTCTAGGTATCAGACTTCTTCGACCCAGATATTGGACAAGACTAGTTGTCAGAATATCTGGACATATATATAGCCTTGTAGATTCCTACATGCTTGTTTACTTTTGTTACATAACTTTTTTTTTTTTTTAAGTTTTTTGTGTAGTAAGCATGACGTATTGTCGGGCCTATGCTATCCCCCCTTACTTAAGTACTAATTCTGTAACGTGATGTTTTTTAAAACTAAATCATTTTAAAAGAATAACTATGGAGTTTCTTGCCGGTTCTTCTCCATAGGAAATGACCAACACGAACACGAACCGTGCACCTTTTCTCGACGTTTTATAAATGCCCATGCCAAAAAAATAATTTGATTTTGAAGGGCTGATAATATTTATGATGATGATGAATGATTCTTTTCTCATCTCTCTATAATTTACAGGTATTACAAAATAACATATACCTCAGGGCTACAGATTAGGAATTCAACACCGAACAAATGGTTTGAGAACTAATTTCCATACATTACTCCATAATATTTACATAATTTCCAACTTTTATGTGCATATCCAAAGTGTATGAATAAAAGAAAACATTTTTTTCTTTGTTCTTATTCGTGTAGTTTTGCAAATATATGTCAATGTATACCGCTGATTTAAAATGTAGGTAAAGTTGAATGGACTCGGACGGTGCATTGTTCACCTGCAGGCACAGGTAATATAATACTTCCCTGCAGGACAACAATCACGTTTTTTGTCTTGTAAAGGTGTAAACGAATACAAACCAGTGTCGTGTGTCGATATAGATTAATGATAAAAGATTATATGTACGTAGTTTTATATATAAGCACGTTAAGCCGTTGGTCCCGGCTGTTATCTATACAACATTAGTTTTAGTATATGCGAAACCTGATACACATGATTGTCTAGTATTTTTATGTAAAGAATCTATGTACAAAATTTCAAAAAGTTATAAGCTTGTTCTGTTACCTAGTTGTCCGCACAAAAACGAGGTCACCACGCAGCGCGCGCCTCCAGCGTCGTCTTGAGCGCATTGATAATAATAATTTGGCAGTAGGTACCTAAATTATTGCGATAGGTACTCAAAGTCCCTCGGTGTCCAACTTTTAACTTTTTTTTAATATTTTTGGGAAAAAATATAACATGATTTAAAAATTATTGGAAGCGATTCAGTTAATTATTCTGAACAAACTATATTCAGGTTTCGCATATACTAAAAATAATGTTGTATATCTTTGACAGTCGGTACAAGTAGTAAGTGTGCCGAAAGTCTGACAACCAGTCTTACCAAGGGGTATCGTTTTACACAGAACTAACTGGGTTGTGGAGGTCAGCTAGGTTTGATTGGGCTTGAAGATGACCTCAATGTAGTTGAGCCAAACGAAATAGACAACTACTTACTATTATTGTAAGATGGCTGGATAATGAAGAACGAAGGAAACTGTAGAAGACAAGCAAACTTGGAAGTAAAATCCAGGGTATTAGAAAAGCAATTCTCTTGTTTTAATCAATAAGATCAACTTCCCAACAACAACTTAATGATTCAATAAGTACGTTAACGAAACATCTTGCAAATGATTCATGAATATTTCGCTAAAAACAAAACGATCCCCTCTGGCCGGCCCCTAATAAACTCGAGTATTATGCTAAACTTTGCAATAAATAACGGTGAAAAACAATAGGCCGTGTGTGCGGAAACATACGGGAGGGAAAGTGGGACAGGCACGTGACGTTTTTAAAGAGCTGTAAAAATGTTGGCGTGTGCGTCACTTTGTAATTTTGAATCCATCAAACCATTTATTTCCATTAGGACATTAAAAGGCACTTGAACGTCATTTGATAGGGAAATATAATTGATTCTTGTTCAAGTATTCTCCTGGTGAAGGTTGCGGGGATGCGCTGGATGAGAGTCGCAAGGGACCGGTCAATGCGACGGCACTTGTGGGAGGCCTATGTCCAGCAGTGGACGTCTTTCGGCTGAAATGATGATGGTGATTGTTGAAGTATCGAGGTGTCCTTTAACTCTTACTATATGTCCCTCTTCTATTAGGTTTAGTATTTCTCGTATCTCATTTTCTCCCTTTAGTTTGACCTCGTCTTCTGAAACTTCATAATAAGTCTTTTGTAGCCACGTTTCAGTATATCTTCTCGTGTCAATGACAGATATGTCCGATCTAGTACGTAGCTAGCGATCTCAGTACTGCAAAAGTCTTATTTGTAAAATCTGACAACTTACTGAGTCACAAACAGTTCCACATCCACAAACTGTATGTACAGAACTGATTACGTAAATGCTATGTAAATGAGAGCGCCAAGGCCGAGGTCAAGGTTGCTACGCCAAGGTTCCTGAAAATCAGGTCCAAGAAAAATAAGGAATACATATATTGGCATGAAAGATGTGTAAGTAAGTATATTTCAAATGTGATTGATGAGGTCCAACAATATACCAAACTCTGCTCCTAAGGATGTAGTCCAGGGGTTCCCAAACTTATTCAGTTCGCAGCGCACTTACGGTTTAGTATTTTATCTCGGTGCCCTACAATGATATGTAGATGGGCACAAAAACTAAAACTTCGACTACAGCTGAAAATCCGGCTTCACATAAATAAAGTTGGATATTAATTTTGAACCGGAAGACGCTGCGTTGAAAGGCCTCGCACTAGGTGGACCGATGACCTGGTGAAGGTTGCAGGGATCCGCTGGATGCGAGTCGCACGGGACCGGTCAATGTGGCGACACTTGGGGGATGCCTATGTACGCACGTCATGTACCTGCGGCAAATAAATATATTTTCTTTATTTATTTATTATTTATTATTATAACCAACGGAACACATGAATCTTGTTTTAAGGCTGTTGTCAAAAGAGAGTGACAAAAAGACTCTTTTCTTCTTGCAAAATGAATTCTGTTGGATATTGAGCATTAAAAGGTTCTTGGATCCATGTAAATCTTTCGAATGAGAATGGTAATCAGGAGCGCCTCACGACACCCATCTTTGCACTCTCTACGGCGCTCCAGGACGCCGCGGTGCAAACTTTGGGAACCCTTGATTTTGTCGATCTGCGCAAGATTAAAAACAAATTAGATCTAAAGCTTGATAGCAGCTAAATCTTTGAATAAAATAGATACAATATATCATGAAACATGTTAACTACATACATAACCTCACGCATTTCTCTCATGGGGGTTAGGCAGAAAATACAGAATGTCTTCTTGCTTCGTCCGTGTTGGGAAAAGGATGAGAGAAGGGTAAGCAAGGTGACTATAGATAGTCCGACCACTTTAATGAGTCCTCGCGAAGGTATCAATTTAAATGGAATATGCTAAGGTTGATCACGTATTGGTTCAATTAGTATCGTAATAACTACGTGGATTATGGTTACTTTAAAGCAAATCACCTGTGGGATATTGTTAGGACTTTGTGAACCCATAATGTGCCTTTGATTGGGCAAGGCGGAGCTATACAGATCCAGTTTATGCGGATCTCTCATTGCACGGGAAATCTATATAAAGCGAGGCCATGTTATACTAGACATGTATAGTTTGATCTGTCGCCTCGTGTGTGTGCGATCTTTCTCTTCTGTTTCTTTCTTTGTAACATGTTATCTAAGGTTTGTTTAACCGAATACAAAGTTGACGTAATAAACACAAACATGTACTGCTTATCTGGTACTGAGCCAGCACTCAGTCAAGTCAAGAATGAGTACTCCCAGTACTTAAACGAGGCCTAACATTCAAGTATGAGTTCAACAGACAATGTATCAGTGAATGATCGTGTCTACAATCGACACCGTTTCCCATTCCCTTATACAGGCCTCCTCGTGCCTCTACAGAATTATAAATAGCTCCTTCATTGAATAATATTCCCAAAATGGTAGCAGAAACAATTAATACTAACGCAACAACATTAATTTTGCAAATAGTATCACTAATTACTTTTTGATGTTGTTTATTTGAATGGGACTTTGGTTTGATATCAGTAAAGAAACGATATAGCCTATCTACGTTTAATTTGTCCGTAACTGTTCCTGGTTTTGTTAATTTTAGGTCACAATTTATACTAGTCATTGCAGAGCTCGTGGCTAAATAATAACAGCCGCTCGGGTCGATCTTTAGGTTAAGCAGTGCTTGCCTAGGTTGGTCTGTGGGTGATTGACCACCTACTACATACCGAGTTTCCTCCGTGCCTCGGAAAGCACATTAAGCTATTGGTCTCGGGTGTCATTTGCAGATCTTTGACAGTCGTTAGGTAGTCAGTGGCCCAAAAAGTCTGACAACCAGTCTTACCAAGGAGTATTGTATTACCCAGTACTAACTGGGTTGTGAAGGTCAGATAGCAGTCGTTCCATGTAAAATACTGGTATTCAACTGCATCCGGTTAGACTGGAAACCAACCCCAACATAGTTGGAAAAAGGCTAGGCAGATGATGAATTTATACTAATCATTGAACTACTTGTGTAAATCTTAGCTCTGTACATTTTTAACGAGAATTGCACAGGCTGAGGATGCACCTGGAAATAGGCCACTCACAAACTCTTGGCCTTTCAAATACTAAAGCCACATTATAATCTATGTCTTCATTGTGAGTAACAATGTAGTCAGATCTGATTTAATTTTAATGTTTTTTTTTTAATTTTTAATTTTTTAATTTGAATTTTATACCTGTTTTAATTTTATTTTTTTATTTTTTCAATGTATTCAATTTATTCCTTTTATTTTATTCTTTTAATTTTATTTTGTTATCTTTATTCATAATTCAATTAATAATTAATCATAATGTAATCAATTATAATTTGAACAGTAATCACATGCCAATGTTTTTTATAAATTTTATAAATATTTTATGTAAAGCCGTTCTCTGTGCATGTGGTGTTAACCTGTCATTAATTGTTGCACTTGTAAATGTTACTCTAGTCATTAATCAGAAATGTATATAGTGTAAGCAATTGTTGGTTAACCTAAATAAATAAATAAATAAATAGATGACCGAAAAGGAAAGCGCTAACTGTGTCATGGAGGTCAGATGGTCAGTTGCACCCCGTCCGTCTGGAATCCGATATCAACATAGTTTCGAAAAGGCAGATGATGATGAAATAGCTAATTCTTTGTCGACATGACTTTTTGGTAGACCATCGACGTGCCCGCACCAACTTTCTTTCCAGCAATATATTTAAAAACGCAAGGAATCGGCACCGACTTGGGGTGCCCACCCGAGCGTACAACGATCGGATCATGGACGAAAATGTCGCAACCTAGCATTTGCACTGGCATTTCTGATTCCCGACCTTATTTCTGACATTTAGGAGCTATTTAATTTGCGATAACATCTACCAAATTCTTTTTAATGATCGTTTGGGGATTCGTTCGGTATTTGCGTTGACATTTTGATTTTGGTGAAGGGAGTCGAAGTATTTTGTGCGTAGTTCGAAACTTCTAAAGGGTAGTGGTGTGTTGACATTATGAATGAGAAATTAATGATCCTTATAAATGCCAGGTCAAAGCGAAGATGATTCAAATTGAAGGCAAATGTTAAAATAAGTAGGAATAGTCTAGACAAATAAATAAAGAAATTGAAGTGTCTGTTTGTAATTTCAAAATACTAGTAAACGATTTTTACTCAATGCATATGAAAGTATATACTGTACTTACAACAAAATAAAAAAAATTAAAAAAAAATATCTGTCTGTTTGTTTGTTCCGGCTAATCTCCAAAACTGCTGGACCGATTTTGACGGGTCTTTTACTGACAGATAGCTGATGTTATAAGGAGTAACTAGGCTACTTTTATTATAGAAAAAAGATTAGGGTTCCGTGGAGATAAATTAAAAACCTTGAAATTTTTAACAAAATCCGATTCAGATGAGGAAGTCATATTTTATAATCATTTCATGCAGTCGAAGGCAACAACTAGTGTTGAAATAAGTAGGTTTAATGTTCAATACCTAATAGTTCATTATCAACCAACCCGCACTGAGACCGCGTGGTTGATTATGGCCCACGACCTCTGACAAAGAGGCAGCCTTTGTCCCAGCTGTGGGAACATTACAGACTGATTATAGTGTTGTGCGAAAGTGTAATCGGCCCGTTTGGGGCGGACAACTAGCAAACGAGAAGTCGTGAGGTCGATCACTACCATTTGCACTATTGATGTTAACACAACTTCGAAGCTATTTGGAGCTTAGTTGTTACGTACTGGTTCGTACTTAGTTAACTGAAGTACTAGTCAATAAAATAAAAGATAGTACCTTTGTATCTGCTCGACACACGGAAAATTAAAACTTCTCATCTTTGCAACATTTTTCGTCTTAGTCTTAGTCTTGAACATAAAATGTAATTATTGTACATGGATCTTCAGGTTCGTGGTCTTAATCGGAACTAACGCCGGCCATATTGATTTTTCACTACAATTTCCATAGTCAATTTCTTAAATTTTTACCAACAGCGTCTCCCTGGTATTGCCAATCAAGCGTCAAAAAAAAACAATGCATCACTGTAAACCATGCAGCATGTTTGCTCATATAAATGATTGTGTTGATTGAGTTTATGATTGCTCATCTTCTGCCTAGCCTTTTCCCAACTACGGAAGCCGACCCCAAGGCTTCCAGTCTAATCGGATGCAGCTGAATACCAGTATTTTACATGGAGCAACTGCCCGTCTGACCTCCACAGTTGTCAGACTTTCGGGCTACTGACTACCTAACGACTGTCGAAGATCTACATTGACAGCCGGGACTAAGGGCTTAACGTGCTTTCCGAGGCACAGAGGAAACTCAGTATGTAATGTGTGGTCACCCATCCACGGATATAGGCAAGCGCTGCTTAACCTGAAGATCTATCCGAGCGGCTGTTAATATTTAGCCACGAGCTCCTCAAGTTTATGATTGCTCAGTTTCAATAATTTTATTCATCGTTTCTTCTAAGGAGACAGTACATTGTATATGCATTGTCTTCTAAATGATGCGTAGCGGAGCGTGTTTAAGGGTGATGCGCAGAGGTGCGAAAAGTTAGGAGAAGCACTTAATTTGCGAAGTTTCCAAGAATTTGAAATTTGCATGTAAATTCTTTAAGATCTCGCTAAATACCTTCCGCCCTTTGTTTGTTACTCAAATTACTTCGTCAAATTGTATAGGCACGCTAATTCATATGTAAAGATGTTTGGTGATACGCTTGAAGTGTGGTTGAAGATTGTTTTAATACCTAACCTAACTGCAAAAGCAAAAAAATATTCTTTAAGATAGAAAAAAAAAAACAATAGAAAGAAAGATATTCTCCATGGAGATCTACAGTTTGGAACGTGGAACGAGTAACAAGCTTCATCTATTTGTTTTTGATTCACTGAGTCTTTGACGTTTTGAAAGTAATAGGATTTAAAAAAAAATGTCATAACATCACGCCTGTAATCCCCGAAGGGTAAGACAGAGGTGTACCTAATAGTACATTTCGCTAGTTATGTTTAATTCATGTGTCATGTAATAGGGGGCTTGCCAATTGCCATCAACCGGGCACAAATCCAGGCTCCGTGGCTGCTACTGAGAAATTCCTCTGATGGAAAAACCCAATAATAATTGGCCAGATTCAGGAAGCGAACCCGGACCTCATGCTGAGCAATCGCGATTGCGACCACAAGACCAACGAGACAAATAAATGAGTTTAAAAAGTCTACTTAATTCAAAATATCATCTACATATGCTGGTATGTGTATCAACTAATTACAATTCGAAGCACTAAAACCAAATCTATTTCATCAAGAATCGCCACAAAATTAATAGCTAACAAACAGACTATTAAAAAATAACGATCGCGGTCGGCCATTTTCTTCGTTTTCGCGCCCTTTTTGACATCAGGCCGCCATCTCGCGATAAAGCGATGCCAACATGGCGGATTTTTACTAGCGCTCGTAAACCACGCCGAAATTAACAAAAGGTTTTGGCAACTGGCACGATTTTAAATATAAAATCATGATGGGATTCGACCGACATTTTGAAGTATTGAACATCTGAGATATAAATACACTATGCGGGCAGTTTGAGATTTCCGCGGTTGGGCAATTCGGTCGAGTAAGTATGGCTTGGATTGCGAAGCTCTTAAAATGGAAATAGTATAAAATGAAGCCAGTTATCAGCCGTTTATCAAATGGAGTGAGTTGTTATAGTCAATTGAAGGAGGCGAGTTGTGGCTCAATTCAATTTATTGCTATTTTGTGTCGTCGGTATGTTATAGAACTAGTTTCAGTTCGTGGCTTTGCTTTTGTGTAATAATATGAAATACTTGTCCAGTTTCGACAAAAGAAGTGCAGTTGTGGTATTCTTTTTCTTCGAAAAAAATAAATTCAAGTTCCTGCAACTTGTGTTTAAAAGTTCTTTTGAACTACATATACAACATTAGTTTTAGTATATGCGAAACCTGATACACGTGTCTAGTATTTTTATGTAAAGAATCTATGTACAAAATTTCAAAACTGTATCATGAAAAATCACAAAGTTATAAGCTTGTTATGTTACCTAGTTGTCCGCACAAAAACGCGGTCACCACGCAGCGCGCGCCTCCAGCGTCGTCTTGAGCTCATTGATAATAATAATTTGGCATTACTCAAAGTCGCTCGGTATCCAACTTTTAACTTTTTTAAATATTTTTGGGAAAAAATATAACATAGTTTAAAAATTATTGGAATCGACTCAGTTACTTATTCTGAACAAACTATATTCAGGTTTCGCATATACTAAAAATAATGTTGTATATCTTATTTTGTGCTCTTGAGATTTCGTGGCTAAATAATAACTGCCGCTCGGGTCGATCTTAAGGTTAAGCCGCGCTTGCCTAGGTTGGTCCGTGGATGGGTGACCGCCCGTTACATACCGAGTTTCCTCCGTACCTCGAAGAGCATGTTAAGCCGTTGGTCCCGGCTGTCATTTGTACATCTTTGACAGTCGTTACAGGTAGTCAATGGCCCCGAAAGTCTGATAACCAGTCTTACCAAGAGGTATCGTGTTACCTAGTACTAACTGGGTTGAGGAGGTCAGATAGGCAGTCGCTCCATGTAAAATACTGATATTAAGCTGCTTCTGGTTAGACTGGTAGCCGAACCGAACAGAGTTGGGAAAAGGCTAGGCAGATGATGATCTTTTTTGTGCTCTATTTGTAGTATAACGACTTGTAGGAACCAAAATGTCTTTTCAACTCTATTTAATATTAAAACTATTAAACATTTACCATAGGACCACCATGGGCGTTATGTGTGTCATGTTTACGATAGCAGAGCTCGCAGAACACCCATACGATTATTAGTAAGCACCAGGCGCGGTGCATACTAAGTCATAACATTGTTTTACTTACTTGCAATAGTAGTGATACCGGTTTATTTTTCGTTCTGAGTGCAGTTTTGCAAATAGATCAATGTTCTATGCATAACATCACGCCTGTAATCCCCGTAGTGTTAGGCAGAGGTGTCCCTAATAGTACACCTACATTTCGCCATTTATGTTTAAGTACTATGTAATAGGGTGCGAGCCTATTGCCATCAATCGGGCACGAATCCGGACTCCGTGGCTGCTACTAAGAAATTCCTGATGAAACATAATAGCACTTTGCTCGAACCGGGAATCGAATCCAGGACCTCATACTCAGTAGTCGCTTGCGATCACTCGACCAACGAGGCAGATTTGTTTGTTTGTTTTGTTTGACAGATAATGTACTCAAATATCAGTCATAGACCGGTATCTGCAGCCAGTCCTTGAGTCTGGTTCACTCGGTTTGATCTCACCTTTATAGCGGAGACCCTATTACCAATAACCGGACACAAATCAATACTCCATCATCATCATCATTTCAGCCGAAAAGTCCACTGCTGGACATAGGCCTCCCCCAAGAAGGGGGGTTTTGCCATAATCGCCACGCTTGGCAGGCGGGTTGGCGATCGCAGTATGGTTGTTGTGAATCAGAGAACGCTGCTGCCCATTCTCTGGTAAGTCCCTTAGTCGCCTCTTACGACACCCACGGGAAGATATGGGATGGTGCTATTCTTTACGCCCGGACACCATACAGAACAAATCAATACTCCAAGCCGACTGATAAATTCCTAGTTGATAAACCCAATGAACCGGCTTGACCTCGACATCAAACCTATGCTGAACAGTCGTGCGAACAAGTCCAAACTGGGTTTCATTAACAGTTTGCGTGTTTAAATTCCATTAAGGGGTAACACATTTTGTCACTGACTGTACAATGTGACATTGAATACTGTCGACGCAACATGCATGTATAATTTATTATGGTCTACAAAGGTGTGATATCATAAAATAAAGGAGTAGGTAATAGAATAAGAATTACTTCCTTATATAAAATCATCTAATTCAGAGGCCAAAGTGACATTCTAATAAAAAAACCGGCTAAGCGCGAGTCAGCGTCGCACACACTGGGTTCCTTAGCATCAAACAATTTACAAAAAAAAATTTAACGACAAATTCAGTTTTGCTGCTGAGTGTAAATTGACGTATGAATGAGTGATACGTCAATTTACACTCAGCAGCAAAACTGAATTTGTTTTTCTTAATAAAAACAAAGTAACCGTTGCAGTTTCACGAAAAAACCCATATCTCAAAATCTAAATATCAAATCTTATTAATACTATTATTATTTACACTAGAAACGGGATATTTACCATGTTTACTGTTTTCTTTGAGTTCCCGATATTTCGGCGCTGTTGCTGTTGTTGTTGTTGCTGTTGTTTCCAGTCTAAATAATAATGTTAGTGACCATGATAGTTTAAAATCTTATAGCTCTTCTTAAGTTCTACAAACCTACATTATTTCATCGAAATTTCTCTCTCTAACTCTCTTTAGAAATTTGAGGGACACACACACACACATTTTTACGGCTTAAGTAGCGAATATTTCATCAACCATTGACTTGAGAAAAAAAGTGTTTGAGGAATCTCGATATTTTTTTTTATAGACAGCACAATACACAGTTATATACGTAGAAAATTTTTGGTAGGTAGTTCTCGAGTTTTATTGTTATTGTTCCATAATAATTAGACGTAGTATTACAATCATAATATTATTTAATTATACAGTTTAGTTGTATTTTTTTCAGTAAGAAAATCAATCTAAATCTTAGTGTTTTTTTTTTTTCAATCCAGTCACCAATATGTAAACACTTAATAACTTTTAAAAGTGTTTTTCTCCTACTGTTCTGATTAAAATGTCATGTTGTTACGAACATAGTATTTTGGAAAACCCATATTTTATGAAAAAGATCCTATCTCCAAGTTACAATCGTTATTTCTCGCGAAAATTGCTTTTAAATTTAGTAAAGTGTGCTCATGACTGTACACTTTGCAAAATAATCAGCATTGCACTCTAACTGACCATTCATAAACCACCACAAAGAGGCGTTGGAATAAAAAGTCCCATAAAACAATGGTAGCCCCGCTGGCCACCCATGTGACCCCATGACCCGGCCAACGACCCCGCCATCCTAGCCATTGTACCCGCTCTAATAATTTAAGCCTTCTACGGTATCCGGCCATTTAATGTCGAAAATTAAAACAATAGACTCGTGTTTTTTTTTAAATGGTTTTGAGGGAAAGTGTAGTTTGTTTTGAGTATGAAGCTATGGTCAATTTGGCTTGTATAGAAAGTGTGAAACAAGCGAAGTGTTAAACATAACTGGCGAAATGTGGGTGTATACAACATTAGTTTTAGTAAATGCGAAACCTAATACACGTGTCTAGTATTTTTATGTAAAGAATCTATGTACAAAATTTCAAAACTGTATCATGAACAATCACAAAGTTTTAAGCTTGTTCTGTTACCTAGTCGTCCGCACAAAATCGTGGTCACCACGCAGCGCGCGCCTCCAGCGTCGTCTTGAGCGCATTGATAATAATAATTTGGCAGTAGGTACCTAAATTATTGCGATAGGTACTTAAAGTCGCTCGGTGTCTAACTTTTAACTTTTTTAATATTTTAGGGAAAAATATAACATGGTTTAAAAATTATTGGAATCGATTCAGTTTCTTATTCTGAACAAACTATATTCAGGTTTTGCATATACTAAAAATAATACAACTTGAAACTTGGCCACTCGTGAATTTGGTGATTATTTGCATTCAAACATTTACATTTGCATTTTTGACAATAAATTAAGGGTAAGTGGATTCAATAAGTGTCTCTAAGAAAGTCGCTCGGTGATTCGATGATTATTATACGTCTGCCTAACCCTTCGGGGATTACACGCGTGATGTTCTGTGTTCTATGTATGTTATGTTACTAAGTGCGAAGAGGTTTGTCTCAGGGTCAATTTGAGTTTAATGAATGATCCATTTCTACTTTATCATACACCTATTATCTATCCACCTAAATAAAAAAATAATTGCCGCAAGTATGAAGGATGACATTTTCATGATACTTTGTAATCTTAATAATATTTTCTTCATTAGTGACACCCGTGAGAATCCGGGGCCGGGGACTAATTTTATAAATACAAAAGTAACTCTTGTTTGTCTGTCAGCGTGTCTGTCTGCCAGTATGTTTTCCCTTTTTTCACACCTTATCTAGTGACTGAATGGGTTTCGATAAAATTTGGCACATAGGTAGACAACGTAAATAACTCAATGAATATTGCGAAGACCTTGCTATATACCGCAGCCCAGTTTTTCACAACATATTTGCTTTGCTGTAATCAGAATCACCACAATTGATGACGGCGCGGTTGGCGCAGTGGCTGAGCGATTGGCTGCTGCGCTGCATGTCGCGGGTTCGATCCATTTAAATATTTGTATGATCTACAGGTAGTTGTTCCGGGTCTGGCTGTTTGTGTATGTCAGTTTAAATGTTTGTAAACGCACCCACGATACTGGAGAAATTCCTAGTGTGGGGCACGTTTTTTAAAAAACAAACCAAAAATTAGACCTCCAAGAAGTGAAGAACTTCCCATCTTTTATGGAGTCACCCAAAGGCGAAGACTACATTTTAAATAACAGTTGCAACAGTGAAAGGAACTAAGAACAGAAGAAAATGATTAATAGCTCAAATTAATCTAATAACCTATCACGATTTCATATCTAAGTGTATTAATTACAAGATATTCTCAGAGCTATATGGAACACTTATAAAATACCACGTCGAACATACTTACGGCTTTTCCCTTGGGAGTAGGCAGAAAGTTCAGAAAGCGACGTTCTATAATCCTTGTAATCACTTTTGTTTGTCCACATCCATACATTGTCATCAAAACCTGACGACCTCTTTGAAGGACCATTACACTTCGACCAACATATCTGTACAGCCAGTAAAACAGAACGAAAATTAATGTAAGAAGTTTGACATTGTTGTTACATTTTTTTTTTGACATGCTGTGACACCGGACTGCAAACTAAAACTGGTCGTGCTGTACCTACCTACGTCCTTCTACAGTCTTATGAAAAAAGTGTCATTTTATCAGCGTTAATGATGATGGAGAAGTTAAAAATGCATTGAATCGAAATAAGCTACCGAATCCCTGATCCCTGTTGAAGATCGTTGTGAAAATACCAAAGACATTCAAATATTTACGAGCGATACACGGGACATGACGAAAAAAATCGTATACTATTACTTGTAACACTTCAATCAACTTATCTGTGCAGGTGGGAAGACACAAAATTAAAATAAATGTACCTAGTTTGACATGTCGATGAAATTTTTTTTGACAAGCAACGCCACCTTGATCTGCAGACTTAAAGTGGTCATATTATACTACTTTCTAACAAGTCGGTCTGGTCAAGTGCCATACGCCCGCTTCGTGTGTTATAATCGAAAATATTCGAGATCAAAATTTTTGTATGACAATAATCACATGACCGCTTTATAACTCTTTTAAATCTCTTTTGAAAATACTAAACATTTTGAAATCATTGCCTTATATCTAGGTTTTCTGGTTTAAATTCAAAATTGTTGGTACCTTATTCTTTCACATCTTAAACGTGTTTTTTTACTCACAAAAACTACTAAATACTTCTAGACAACATTGCTGCTCATCCGCTTTGTGTAAACCCTGAACCCTGTAGAGAATGTTAGTACACCCACATTTCGCCAGTTATGTTTAAGTCTCGTATGATAGGGGACAAGTCAATTGCCATCAACCAGGCACAGATCCAGACTCCGTGCCTGCTACTGAGAAATTCCTGATGGATAAGCCCAATACACACTTTAACCGACCTGGGAATCGAGCCTAGGACTTCATGCTCAGTAGTCGCGCTTGCGATCACTAGACAAACGCGACACTCCCTGTGGAGAAATAGGGTATCAAAATTATAGAAAGATACACATACGGTAAAATAAAACGGACGGACGATGGATGTTTGCGGCAGCCCAGGTTGATGGCTTCCATGCTATACTGCGCAAAAGAATTGGCTCCCTGATGCGGCGCGTGCGTGGCAGTCCCAACAGCCTCCTGAGGGTAGTGGCAGAACGACTGGATGCCGACTGTCCTATTATGAGGCACTGGACGAGGGTTCACATTACCTGTGAAACCTCGTCGGGTGCCCTCAGGTTTTAATTGTTGTTGTTTTTATTTATTTTTTATATTGTACTAACATAGTTTATAAGTCTGATTGTTACTAACCTAATATGGACCTACTACAGTCTGAAATAAATGATTTTTATTTATTTATTTATTTTTAAAATCGTGAAAGCTGATCTAGTCCAAAGGTTATGACCCTTTCCCTTGACATTACAAATACATATTAGGTACTGTTACTACGCGCCCAAAATAGAACCGATATGACCTCCCTTATTGAGAGCTAAGTAAAGAAGATATTTTCAGTCGAGTCACCAAGATTTGTATAAAATTTCTCAAGTAAAGTTAGCACTAAGGTCAAGGCCTTTTTTTGGCTCATGATAGACTACTTTTTCACGCGATTTCGTCCGGGGAGTTCGGATATGTTTCCACGGAAGCAAGAACATAACAGGAGAGGTAGAGGTGTACCTAAATAGTACACCCACAATTCGCCATTTATGTTTAAGTCGCATTTAATAGAGGGCGAGCCTACTGCCATCAACCGGATACAAATCCAGACTTTGTAACTGCTACTGATAAATTCTTGATGGAAAAAACCCAATAACACATTGCTCGACCTGGGAATCGAATCCGGGACCTCATGCTCAGCAGTCACACTTGTGAAAAAGTGAGTTCATGCTCCAGGACCTTGAATTCAGGTTATGGTCCACCTGTACGCAAAAAAATTACCAAATCAAAATGATTATCAATTTTCGAAAAGTTAATAGACATACAGACAGAGTTACTGTCGTTTATTATATTAGTATACCTTTTAAAAATCACATAAAAATCTCTATTACAAACTGAAAAGAGCAATGTTATATTTAGAACGACTTTTAGCTCTAAAAGCCTATGCAATCACTGTTCAAGCAAGTACTTGTACAGTATACTTGCCCAGCGAGTGGAATGACCCAGTAAACTTGAATAAAGTCGTGAGATCCCGAGCTATATTATAGTATCAGTAATCAATAGTAGGCCACACATTGAAATCTAGGCTCTATTGCTAACAGAATAGAGTGGAGAAATCGTTGAAATGGAACCCGGCTACAAAACAATGAGCCCCTCTTATACTACACTCTTCTACTCCAATAATACAGGCCTTATTTAAAAAATAAGAAAATTTACATAGTCTATTGAAATTTAAACTTTATTGCTACAAAAAATAATGTGCGTTTTACTTTATTTCCGACATTTTCTTTACGGTAAGCGTTTTTCTCTGTTTTCGTACTATTTGAAAGACCACCTTATTTTTGGGGAGTTATGGTTGGTTTTTCATCGTGTAGGAGTTGTCAGTTCTTAAGTCAAGGGCTTGAATCCCCCAGCCCTAAGCAAAGCTTGTTAAAAATCGGCGTTTTGTTGGAAACGCGAATTACTTTTGCATTTTTTTCTGTTTAAGTAAGAATTTTGTTGAAGTTGTGAGAGAATGTGGTAACTAGGTAATTTCTGTCGCGATTAATTTTTGTTGGAATTTATTTTTTGGTTAGTACTTTGGGGCAGTTGGGATTTGGGAATAGGCGTTCCCTTATTCTGGATACAAGAAGGGCAGAATAACATATTATGCTGTTTTGACTGCCTCAGTAGTCTAGCGGTCGCAAACGACACTGCTGAGCATGATATTCTGGGTTTGATTTCCATATCAGGCTAAATGCTATGGGTTTTTCCGTCAGGAATTTCTTAGTAGCAGCCCAGCCAGAGTCTGGATTTGTTGCTGATTGATGGCAATAGGCTTGCCACCTATTAAATAAGTCCTATTTAATACTGGTCAAATTTGAGTGTGCTGTCTCTAAGTACACCTTTGCGTAGACCCTGGGGGAACCAGTGTGATGCTATGTGTGTTAATTTTCCGTTTTGCTCGTGGCTAAATATTAACAGCCACTCTGATCGTCTTTAGGTTAAACCGCGCTTGCATCGGTCAGTCCGTGGATGGGTGACCACCCATTACATACCGAGTTTCCTCCGTGCCTCGGAAAGCATGTTAAGCCGTTGGTCCCGGCTGTCGTTTGTACATCTTTGACAGTCGTTACAGGTAGTCAATGGCCCCGAAAGTCTGATAACCAGTCTTACCAAGAGGTATCGTATTACCTAGTACTAACTGGGTTGAGGAGGTCAGATAGGCTGTCGCTCCATGTAAAATACTGGTATTCAGCTGCATCCGGTTAGACTGGAAGCACCCAACATAGTTGGGAAAAGGCTAGGCAGGTGATGAGGTACAGCAACGATCTTCGCAGGATGGTTAGTAGCAGCTGGCAGAGAGTTCCCGAGAATCGAAATAACTGGCGTCTGATTGGAGAGGCCTATGTCCAGCAACAAACTGCTATAGGCTGATGGTGATCATCATTAACACGTGACCTGATGAAAAATTTGTATACCCGTAATTTTAGCAATGCTTCTTGGTCGCAGAAATTGGTTAGTACTTTATCATCATGTATTTCTTCCAAAATATCTCTACAACAAATTTTCTTTGTTCGATTTCTACATTTTTACTTACGCAAGTAACCTTTATTTTTAGCAACAAACACAAAGAGACTTTGGAAATCCCAGTACAAGTCCCCCAAAATTTAAATGAGCCACGTTACGTAAAGCGTCTGGTCTCTCGTCTATGGCACGTGGCCATGTCCCGATTTCACAACTCTACCTACTCTCATAAAAATGGCCTGTGAATTCATACCTGATTCAGGAAGAAGACCTACACCATTCAATTTCCAACTTTAATTTTCCGAGATAAGGTAGATTTTTGAGTGGTGAAAAAGTGGTGGTTATGGTGTATAGGTGAGAAGGGATATGTGTATAAATCAATCGATCTCTGCGCAAGCGATCGACGCGTGCGCAGCGCCTGTTGGCGATCAAACGCTGCTATTTCGAGGTATGTGTTAAGGGGAGACCGTTTTAGTGTAAAATTATTGGTTTCTTCGGAGTTTTAAGTTTTTATGATGATTTGGAGTGAAAATGATGGGGAGTTTTGAGCTTAAAAATACGCAGAAGTTTTTGAGAATCGTAAAATATCGGCACGGTAGAAAAAGTCAAAGGTAGTAGGAAGAATTAATGAATTTTTAATCACTGTTTCTGGTGCCAAACGTGACAGTTCTGATGTTTTGACGTTTGTCGGAGAAAAAAATTGGTATACCAGCCCCCGTAGCATGACCAGCGTAGACAAGGATTTCTTTGACGGAAGAATCGACAAAATGACAGATAGTACAAAGAAATCTGTCATTGTGTCGACACAACGTGGTCATGCTACGGGGGCTAGTGTATTCGATTTCGGTTGAGCTGGACTTGAGTTTGATTCATCGTGGAGAAAAGATTCGTCAGCTAGACCCTGTATTACAGTCTTATCAGATTTCCATTTAGTTTCCTGGGCTGGCCATGATACATACATTTCTCTTTTCTACACACTGTGTCTATATTTCTAATAAAACTTTCCTGTCGCAGGTCTGCTGGAAGAAATTTCTCATGAAATAAGCAGTGCCTTAGTGCTTTTCTATCTTAATGTAATGTCCTGTTAAGTATTTTGTGTGTACATAAAAAATAAATAATACATGATCTCTAAGTGAAATCATTTTATTTCTATAAGTTGGTTTTAAAAAACACTCATTATGTGAAATAAAACCAAATGTGACGTTTTACCCGTCACATTTGGTTTTATTTCAAACCAGCCCCCGTAGCATGACCACCGTAGACAAGGATTTCTTTGACGGAAGAATCGACAAAATGACAGATAGTGCAAAGAAATCTGTCATAGTGTCGACACAATCTGTCATTTTGTCGATTCTTCCGTCAAAGAAATCCTTGTCTACGGTGGTCATGCTACGGGGATAGACGAGACCCGTATTTCGTATCTGACTACTCTGAGAAGAAACGGGCGAAATAAATTCGTGGTCACCGCTTCTCCTGAGTCAGGTCACATGAGGACCATGCAGATGTCTGAGATGGTGTTTTGGAGAAAGAACCACACAGATTTGAGTAGACCTGTCCCGTCAGAGCAAGCATTTGTCAGAGTTGTGAACACACATTTTTTATTGAGCTCCAGAAAGATTAAAAAAGTAGTCTATTTTTTCTGATTTTCTGAACAGACACCGTGTAATATCCGTTCCTTATAAAAAACTACACAAAAGGCTTCGTAGCCTGCACAGCGCAAGGCATTGAAATTTTCCCGATTGGTCTCGCAACTCCAAGACGAGCTAGAATTTCTCCTGGGATATACGTTGCGGTAATCGAAATGCAGCTCTGAATCCTGGCATAGATGTTTATAGAACTTTGATTGAAATGTGACCTTCCTGTAATCTGTTGTATTTGAAGACCAGTGAGGTTCTAGAAAAAGCGTCATTGGATCAGCAAAAGCGATATAAAAATTCAAAAATGTATTGGATAGACTTAAGTTCGCGAGAATTCTTTCAATCTTATTGAATGCCAGAATGTCGTTGAAGAAGTACGCTAAGTAAGCGATGGCTAAGTCCAGGCCCTTATCTAGGCGCTCATTCCGCCATCTCCGCCTGGGCCTGCCGCGATATCACTGGCCGTTAAAGAGGACCCATTTGGTCATGACTTTGGCCCAAATCTAAAACTGTTTAAAAAAAATCGGTGGAGCCAGTTTGAACCCGAATGATAACATATAGATCATTGCACCAACAACCACTTATTCCATGAGCTTTTTGCCTTTTGGGTAAAAGTGAGAAAATGGTAAATTACTTTCAAAAATATCTTCATACTAAAAATGTTAGCTTCCACTTAAGTCAGTTCGCTACAGTATTAAGGCTAGCCACTTTGCTCTATGGAAAACGGCTGGAATATTTATAAAAATAGCACAAAAAATCATCGCAGGCGCCCGAGCGCCTATCTAGCTGGCAATATTCATGAAATATATAAAACACGCTACGTACGCTATGTGCATAGTTTTGTGGGGAACTATTTTTGTGTCCGGGGTCAATTTAAAAAGGTCACTCTCTCTTTTTTTTAATTAGAATGCTAAGGGGTATGTGTGGTGTAACACGAATGAATAAAATAAGGAATGAATACAAAGAGGAAGTCTGAAAGTGGCGCCGGTGACTGAAAAGTTGTGTGGTAATCGGTTATTGTGGTATGGACGTGTGATGCGGAGGAATGAGGAAAATTTTGAGTATTAATGTTTGGCTATAAGAGTAGAGGAAGACCAAAGAAACGATGGATTGACTGTGTGAAGGATGACTAGAAAGGAGGTGACTGCTGAGATGACGAGTAACAGAGAAGATTGGAAGAAAAAACATGCTGCGACAAAATATAACCAATATGCCATCTTATCAGTAGAACTACAATATACGACACGACGGCACCGGCACGTATATTATAGAAAGTTTTGTAAGAAAATTAAGAGAACATTTGAACTAGGTTACATATACTGTTCCACCAGACTCGCTATCAGTGGACCAGTGTGTTTGTGTGGACTTTGGTTCATACAAATAAGACAAGCAAGCCTACTTGGTTTAGGTATTATATTCTTGTCTCTCTATCTTGCATTTCTAGTTTAACAGCCGTGCAACAGTGACAGGAATAGCTCGTTTTTAATAAAGTTTATCAACCTAGGACTAATAGCTTACTAAAGGCGTGACGGTTACGGAGTGAATGGGACACCGACGCACAAATTGTTATCATGTACTCAGTACATCAATCTGAACCCCACATAGAAATTTTTCATCTGTACTGTATACGTGGTAGCCGTTTGTGTGTCGGTGTCTTCCACCCTGTATATCAAAATTCAATTGCACGTTTTATTCAAACTTCTGAAACAAGAATGCTTCAGTCACAAATTCACTAGCCCAGCTTGTAATCAAACACCTAGTGAATCAAATGTCAGACATGCCTATAATAGTGAATATTTGATGGCAAACACCGGCAGTTATTACCGGTTATGGCGAATGCTTTGCCAAATTAAAGTGGGCTTTCATCATTACGTCGGTGAGGTGGAATTTATGATGATGCTAGTGAAATGAGTGATGATTTCAATATCTAGATTGAGAAAGTATGGGTGCTTTTATGCTGAGATAGGTTTAATTCCTGCGTCTAGCTAGCTCAATAAAATAAGTTAATTTCTAAACACTGTCACCTAAGGGGCGGGGTATCTTCCATGATTTTCAATTATTGCACGCTCCCGATATTTCGACGGTCTTGCAAGCGCCTTGATCGCTGGATTATAGGAGAATGCAGACATATCTGCCTACCCTCTTTCTTAGTCTTATACGCGCACTACTGGAATGCTTATTGATAACATATGGCTGAACCTACCTTTTATCTATTTACCACCATGTACTGTACACATATTTGCAAAATAAAAATTTCTTACTTACTCGATATAAAGTCACGGCAAAACACACTCACTGTAGCTATCACTAGGTTTTATGTAGGCCTTATTACGACGCCGGCTGTGGTTTTTGAGTATACTTAATACTGGATTCCACATACTTGACAATTTGCATTCCTCCTCTCATGACAGTGTAAGTTTAGTTATACAATATGAAGGCTAAAAACAAGTTCATTTCTATTCTATGTTTACCCGACTGCGGTGGAATCGAAACAGAGAGTAATGTCTTTTGCTACGTGAAACTGAAAATTTTCCATAATTTCTTCCTCTTTCCTTTGAAAGATTTCGTCAATCTCAAAGCAGTTCAGCTCTGTTCCAAAAATGAAAGCGGAATTGCGGGAAATTGCACAACGCAATGACGTTAAAAAGGAACCAATTTTTGCGAGACTTTCCTGTTTGTTTTTATGTTTCAAACATCATCACCTGCCCTGCCTTTTCCGAACTATGTTAAGGTCGGCTTCCAGTCTACCCGGATGCAGATGAATACCAGTATTTTACATGCAGCGGCTAACTATCTGACCTCCACAACCCAGTTAGTAATAAGAAACTCCTTGGTAAGACTGTTTGTCAGACTTCCGGGCCACTGACTACCTGTAACGACTGTCAAAGTTCTACAAGTGACAGCCGGGTCCAACGGCTTAACGTGCTTTCCGAGGTACGGAGGAAACTCGTCATGTAATAGGTGGTCACCCATTTACGGACCAACTTTGGTAAGCACAGCTTAACCTGAAGATCGACCCAAGTGGCTGTTTCTATTTACCCACGAGCTCCTTTGCTGTTTTAAGCCCCATGTTGTCCTAAAACTGTAACTGAATATGACAAGCTAAGAAAAACCGCACTCCATCCGTTCGGAAACTCAATATCGGGAATCGAAACTCATTTTCCATTTCCTCCTAAAATTAGTCCCCTGACCTTGAAAGTCATTCAGTCCGACCCATTACCATTTGTTATTGACCTCTGCGCTTCACACCATCCTAAGTACTTTATTTGACCCTAGGGGGAAGAAAACTAAGAGGTAGGGGTCTTTTTATATCGGTAACAACGGCCAATGTTACTTGACCCCTTGTAGCGAAAGGTTGGGAGAAGATGATAGGTCATGGTATATTAGTGGATAATAGCGGAGGGTTGATAATATCACGTTTGGGAGAAAGTGTGCTTATATGAAGTCATTTGCACCGTTAGAATAATAATAAGTACGTAATGTGTAGAAAATGCTGTTTCAGGGGAACACTTTCGTTGGAGGAAATGATATGAATTTGAATTAGTGCGTTACAGCGAAGGGGGTTACTACGATGTCTTAAAGAAGGAATAATTCCTGTGCGGAAAAGAGATGGCGCGAGACGACCTGTATAGCCCTGTCTCTTTCCCACACTGGAATTACTCCTTTTTTAAGACGTCATGGTAACCCCCCCTTTTTTTTTTTTTTTTTTTTTTTTTTCCCCCCCTGGAGTTTGCATTTCTCGTTAGCAATAACCTAGGAATTTTATATTCTGACATGAACTATTTCATGACCTCACATCATTAGTGCTGATACTTACCTAGAGGAGCTCGTGGCTAAATAATAACAGCCGCTCGGGTCGATCTTTAGGTTAAGCCGTGCTTGCCTAGATTGGACTGTGGATGGGTGACCATCCATCACATACCGAGTTTCCTCCGTGCCTCGGAAAGCACGTTAAGCCGTTGGTCCCGGGTGTCATTTGTAGATCTTTGACAGTCGTTAGGTAGTCAGTGGCCCAAAAAGTCTGACAACCAGTCTTACTAAGGGGTATCGTATTACCCAGTACTAGCTGGGTTGTGGAGGTCAGATAGGCAGTCGCTCCATGTAAAATACTGGTATTCAGCTGCATTCGGTTAGACTGGAAGCTGACCCCAACATAGTTGGGAAAAGGCTAGGCAGATGATGACTTACCTAGTATCACGTGATATATGGCCAAGGCAACGAATGGTACACAAGAGAAGGCAAAAGGAAGAGAGGTCGCCCGATAGGAAGGTGCGACGACGATCTCAAAGTGACAACGGGGTCAATGTTGAAGAAGGAAACCCGAGACCAGGAAACGTGGAAGAATATGGAGGAGGCCTATTCTAAAGCAAAACAATCTTCAATAAACCGATTTCTGAAGAAAAAAAAAATCGTTTTAAGTAAATAATAATATATGTAACCGGGTTGATCTTAAGGTTAAGCCGCGCTTGCCTAGGTTGGTCCGTGGATGGGTGACCGCCAATTACATACCGAGTTTCCTCCGTACCTCGGAAATCACGTTAAGCCGTTCGACTTTCTGACAAATTCTAGCCAACTTTTTGTTCACTGATTTTACTTTCACCTGTATTTTGCAAATAAATGATTTATTATATTTTTCTGTATTTGTGAATGGTATAACACATAGTAATAGATTCTTAAAGAACATGAATGCATAAACTATTTGTTCAATGCGGAATTTAGAAGCTGTTGTGGGCGAAATTGTTTACTAAATCCGAGTAACTATATCCGTACGATAATATCTTACGGTAGGTGTTAAAGGTTAAATCAGGAGTATTTTAAGGCCAAAGTGATATAAGATGAGGCGATCAAGATGATTAAATAACGATGATATCAGCTGTTGAAGGTTGCTGGGATCCGCTGGATGCGAGTCGCACGGGACCGGTCAATGTGGCAACACTTGGGGGAGGCCTATGTCCAGCAGTAGACGTCTTTCGGCTGAAATGATGATGATGATGATATCAGCATTGGATATTACTTTTGGAAAAATATGTAGTATTTGGAGTTAAATAACATGTTTTGCTAGACATCATCTGGCTAGCCTTTTACCTACTATGTTGGGGTCGGCTTCTATTACCAGATTCAGCTAAATACCAGTATTTTATATGGAGCAACTGCCTATCTGCCCTCCACAACCCAGTTAGTACTGGGTAATACGATACCCCTTGGTAAGACTGGTTGTTAGACTTTCGGACCACTGACAACCTGTAACGACTGTCAAAGATCTACAAATGACAGCCGTGACCAACGCTATTTAAGCACCTGCATTTATTAACAAAATGTTCTTTAGTTAGTTAGTTTATAAATTATATCTGATAAACTATAGTTATCATTAAAATGAAAAAGTCTTATTAAAATATTTACTATTTTATGTTGCTCTTTGTTGGTATAAATAAATTATTCTAATCTATTTATAGTTCAACCCACAATATAAGCCAGTCTCTGCCCACCCTAGTGGTATTAACAGGCGGGATGTGTTTGACAGGGAGAAACAAAGCGAGGACCAAACGCTTGTTAAATCCAGGCTGCAAGCCCTTTGTCCAAAAGTGCACCCTGTATGTGCCTATGGTGAGATAGGTTTGTCTAGGGGTCTAGGCAGAAAGGTAAGGATAAAGTTTAGGCAAGTTTAGGAAAACCCTCATGACAGTGTGCTCAAACCAGATAGTTACAATAGGTCACTATGAAATCTTTTGAAAGTTTGACGTCCGCTTACAACTTGTATATTTAGTTTAATAATACCTCGTTATTAAACTAAATTCGAGAGCAGCGGTGGCCCAGTGGTGGCAGCCCCAACTTACGAACAGTAAGTCGCGGGTTCGAACCCAGGCAGGCGCATTACTTTGTGTAATTTATTTCATCACCACTGCTCTCAAAACGGTGAAGGAAAACATCGTGAGGAAACCGGCATGTTCTAGAACCAAAAATTCGAAGACATGTGACATTTACCAATTCGCACTGGGCCCGCGTGGTGGATTATAGCCCATTCCCTCTCATAGAGAGGAGGCCTGAGTCCCAGCAGTGGGAACATTATAGGCTGATTATGCTATTAAACTAAATATACACGTTGTAAGCGGACGTTTCATGAAGCCGTCAACCAATTATTCTGTACATTAAACTAAGTAATCCTACGCAAAAGATATTGCTGGGACACGACTTTTTTTTTTGGGTGAAAACTTACGTTTTACGGTAAAACTCAATGTAGCGCACTCATAATATGGGGGTCGTAGAGGTATTTAAAGTAAAGTTAAAACATTAAAACTTGTATTAAAAATACTTGTGAAAAAGTTGGAACTTTGACTCCCAATAGATAGCTCCGCAACTAGAAGGTCCCAGGTATGGTCTAGAACAAAAAATATCGCAATGACGGGGAGAACACGTGCCTTTCGGCTTCGTTAAGAGGACCCTTTGGATCCATATTCTGCATTACACTGATAATTTCTTGGGTCAGCTAATTACTGAAAATTTATACTAGTTCTACGGATATTGATACTGCTTAAAGCCTCCCCACTGCAGAAATTAATAAAAATAATAATGATACTTCTCTTCAAATAAAAACGCGACATTAACTTCGAATGTGTCAACACAAGCGATTTAACATTCAAATTAGAACATGTTCTTGCCAGAAAATTTCATCTAGATTTAAGACTAAACATTCAGCCAATTCAATTCGTTTTTTGCAATTCGTTTCTTTACCAATTGCAGCAATCGGTAAGAAACTTTAAAAATCAAATTGAAGAAACTTTGCTCAAAACGTTTACGTACGTTATGTCACTTCGATTCGTGTTAAGGTTACCTTTAAGCAAATTGGTACGAAAATGAAGACCACTAAGAAAGAAAAGATAAATAACAAATCTATGAACCAACGATTCTGCTATTTATTTTTGCGACTAACCAACCTGAGATGTCTCCAAGAAAACGTAGAAATAAACATGTTACCTATCCCCCGATCACAAAATTCCGGAGGTAGGTAACATCAAAAATTTATTCAATAGCTATCCATAAGGCCGGGAGCTCACGAAATATATATTTTTCTATCATTTCGTCGTAACTCAATACTTTTTGCCAACAAGCCCTATCCATTTATGCTAGTGTAAACATTTATGTGTGTGTTGGCGAGTCTGTGTGTGTGTGGTGACGTGCAACAAGTTATATTATCGAACGGATTGTCTATGTGTGCGTGTGTGAAGAGAACATTCAACTTTGAACTATATCTTTAGACGTTTGAGTTGAATTTTGAATGCGGGGTGGTTTTTTTAGTAGCATTGGTAAAGTTGAAAATGAGCTTTTCCTCAGTAGGAATAAGGTTTGAATTGACATGGTTTTGTTGAATGTATATGTTACTAAGGACGCTAGCTGTCTTTTGTAGTGGTCGATAGCATGACAGTCGGTTACAAATTCAACGTTTTGCAGCCAAGAGTAAGGCTTTATTTGTAAACTAAATATTTTTCATGAAAACTGCGATGAGGTTGCAATGTTAACGTTTTCATGTTGTTGGAGACTTGTGTTACTGCAATGGCAAATGTGAAGTATTTTTGTGTTATGAAATGCATGTAAACGATTCATGCTGTAGTTTTAGCTTTACAGTCGGTGTGATTTTGACGTCTGTCGTAAATTTCTTAGGAATTCGTCTGCACACTGCATTACCACTTTAAGTGTGCAAGTGTGTGTTGTCAAGAAAAAATCCATTGATATGTCAAACTTGGTATTTATATTTGGCTGAAGGGTACTTTTTTTGTCCCGTGGTGACAGTCGGACCTAACGCCGCCATCTTGTTTTTTCAAGTATTTATTTAAACGTAAAAAAAAAACATAATTGTTCCATACATTTTGACGAGTGTTGCACTTTGGTACGAAACAGCTTTTTTTTTTAAATTACCTTAGAAGAATTTCTGTGTGGAGGGTTTCAGAATAATGTACTGAATACATGACATGGTAGATATTTTTGAGGATTTTTTTGTCAAGCAGCAATATTTATAGACCTAAATACAATTTATTCAAATCAAGGTAGAAACAATGGCAGATAACATTAAGAAAACCTAAAATATAAAACTGTTATTTTGTATAATTTGAGACAAAACTTTATCAAAATCTAAACGGTTTCTATTACAATACCGAATATCAATAACTTACAACATTATCGCAATGTGTCGAGCATTGAGCAGTTCGTATTGTGTGGGCTCAGTTAGAATTATTTATGTGGGTAGAAACTACAGAGTCGAAAATAAACCCTTGTTTATAATATTAGTCTTGGAATTATTTCAAAGTTATTAGCGGAATATTATTAATAACTTACTGTTTATTGTTTTACGAAGGTTAATAATACCAGAAGTCCTACTGCAAGACAAGGGCCGCTTCTAATATAGAGAGATAAGCATTTATCACCACGCTTCCTCATGGCAGATTGGAGATTTCATCCTTATATTAATTCCTCACGATGTTTTGCTTCAATGATTTCAGTGGAAACTGGGACAGTTCGGATTTTTTTCTGGAAACAGCAAATGTCTCTAAAAAAACAATAAATAAAAACGCCAACACTTTTGTTCGCGACTGTACGTGTTCCGTAACGAGGTCGTAAAGTGCCATCGCGCTATACAACTCGGGGGTAAGCAGGATATATCCGTCGAGAGCCAACTGTCTTGCTCAACTCAACTTGTAACCACGCTTGAAACGATTGTTGCGGTGAAACATTGCCATAAAGAACTAGAACATTTTTTAGTACTTATGAAAGAGATTTTTGAGTATAAGGAGTAAAGAGTCGAAACGCTAAATTAGTCTGAATCTTCTACATTGTGATTTTCGAATCTTTTGTCGCCTATTTTTTCTTTCATTACATACCGAGTTTCCTCCGTGCCTCGGAAAGCACGTTAAGCTGTTGGTCCCGGCTCTCATTTGTAGATCTTTGACAATCGTTACAGGTAGTCAGTGGCCCGTAAGTCAGACAACCAGTCTTACTAAGGGGTATCGTATTACCCAGTAGTAACAGGTTTGTGGAGGTCAGATAGGCAGTCTCTCCATGTAAAATACTGGTATTCAGCTGGAAGCCGACCCCGACATAATTGGGAAAAGGCTGGGCAGATGATGACCACCGTTCTGATCGTGAGGGACCCGGCTGCCCCAGAACCAAAAAATAGAAAACATGTGACACTCACCAACCAGCGCTGGGCACACGTAGTGGATAACGGTCCACTCCCAGACTGAAAGGCTGTTGTCCCAGCAGTGGGAAACTTATCAGCTGATATCCGCATTCTGTTGATTATGGCCTGTAATCATCCCACTAACAAGCAAAGCGAGGCCTTTGAAAATAGCTTTTCATACACTCACTGGGC
Source organism: Noctua fimbriata (assembly GCA_905163415.1). Taxonomy (NCBI): domain Eukaryota; kingdom Metazoa; phylum Arthropoda; class Insecta; order Lepidoptera; family Noctuidae; genus Noctua; species Noctua fimbriata. Next base: position 10,760,321 of record LR990946.1, read on the forward strand.
GTCGGCGATAATATGGCTAAAAATATATAGGACATAAGCTCCGTAAAGTCTACGTAAGCTGCAGGAATTGAATGTGAGAACTGGGTCACAGAAACGGCCCGTTAAAGTTTACATTGCTGTAAAATCTGACGATATACTGTATGAGTAGAAGCTTCTGTATGAGGGGAAATAAATGGGAAATGAATATGTTGCAAATTCAAATGATATTAACTGAAGTACTTGAGGAATAAATTTGGAAAATTATTAATCGGGCGAATAAAAATTTAATTGGCGACCAATATACTGAATGGGCGACTATTGTACCAAGTAAGTAACTATTTATCCGGTCATTGCGGCAAGGAGAATATAGGAAGCAAGAGCGAGCGAAGGCTGAGAGAGACTTGTGGCACCCCGACTCGGACAGGCTAGGTTCGAAGGGGATGGCGGGGTCTAGTGAGCGAGTGAAGTGAGCGAACTAAGACCCCGGAATACCCTTATTTATTTATTTATCATCTAGCCTAGAACTGAATCATCTGTCCCTTCTTCTTCTTGTCTCCAGCTCGAAGTGCTTGCAGCGCTTGAGCGCCACCTGTGACCTCACCTTGCAGACACCTCACTCAAGACAGATTTCTTCATACAATTTTCTATGTGGATTTCGACTTCTTCTTGAAGAAGGGCTTCGATGTGCGTTATAACTTTATGTAATTGAACTAAACATTTTTTTTTGTTTTTAGTAATTCCATGTGCAGAAAAAAAAGTAAATTTGAAAATGGAATTGCTGAACATAAAAGAAAAAATTAATGTGAAATAGGATGAAAGGAAGGGGCTTGGACGTACTTATCTACGTAATAAATCTACCTACTGAATGAAAGTCACTAACAAACAACAGCAGTCTCTTTTAGCTGGGTTTACAAGCGTGAAATTGCACAAGATTTCCTTATATTAATAATAACGAAGGTAGGGTACCTCAGGGACAATTTTCGTCGCCATTAAAATATGGAGTTGAAGGGAAATCATTCCGTACTTAATATTTTTTTTAATTTTTTTTTTTCTAAATGTATGGAACAGCAGTATTTTTTTTTAAATTACCGATGAAAAAATGTATGTTGGGATTCGGAATGATGTATTGAATACGCGGAAACCGTTTTTACGCCGATGTCGCGTCCATCCTGTCTGTTAATTGGTTTGTTTGAATTTTTATTTTTTTATTACAAAATCGGCCAGCTCTCGACCTCGTTCACGCCTGATGGAAAGCTATACATGAGGTCTATGATGGAACGAGCGTGCCCAGAAGATGCCTGTTCACTCTTGCTTTGAATAATTCCGAAAACTGGAACTCAAACCACCTGTCCCCGATCCAGATCTTCTCATAATCCTCTCATTATCTTCCATCCCGTTCACATAGCAACAAGTAAAAGAGACACTTCACTCAATAGTGTTTTATCTCCGAGTTTATGATAAGCATCTGACAATCTAGCTGGACCATCGTGCAGTGTGGTTCGGTACGGAAATTAACACGACCACACAGATGCACAGAACACATATAGCATTTTGTGGTTAGACAGCAGATACCTACATACAGACGAACTAGTAAACTGAATGATCATAGCATAATCGGCCTATACAAGGTGTTTTTTTTATATCCCATAGCTCTAGGGTATAAATGAGACCATATCAAAGAATCAACTAGCATATGAATTATTTTACAATTAGCATTATTTTTGTGTGACGATTATTAACGTAAAACACCCTTACGTAAAAAAATCAGGAGTGATGTTTTGTTATTTTATGTGGCTGAAATTGGTAGTTTGTTTATTATTCAATTAGAAAGGTCAGGTGCGTAGTACTCGCAACCGGCGTGTATGACCAGATGTATGAACGTGGACGAGGCAAAAAGAATAAGTAAGGATAGTAGCAGGTGGTTTCTGTGGTTTCTGCCTAGCCCCATGGCAAAAAGACGGGAGTTAATGTATGTGTGTATATATTCAATCACTCTTGAACAGATTTGGATGAAACATTAAGAAAATCAACAGCTACGAGGTATCCATCTTCAAGAATAAAGGTGATGTGCAGGACTGCAACAACTATCGGGGGATAAAGCTCATGTCACATAGTATGAAAGTATGGGAGAAAGTGATAGAGAAAAGAATAAGAGAGGAGAGTAAGATCACCCAAAACCAGTTTGGGTTCATGCCAGGTCGAGGAACAATGGACGCCACTTTTGCACTCCGCCAATTGTGCGAGAAGTACAGGCGTGCACACAAAAACTTGCACATGGTGTTCATTGATCTGGAGAAAGCGTATGATAGGGTACCTCGGGATGTGCTGCGGTGGGCCTTGAAAGAGAAAGGTATACCTGGGAAGTATGTAGAGTTAATTCGTGCTATGTACAGCCAATCTTGTACCTACGTCCGGTCAGCTGCTGGCAACACCGATGAGTTCAGTGTGGCTGTAGGCTTGCATCAAGGGTCGGCTTTAAGTCCTTACCTCTTCCTGTTGATTATGGACGTTTTGACGTCGGACATACAGGAAGAGGCACCCTGGTGCATGCTGTTTGCCGACGACATTGTTCTTGTCGGTGAAGATGGACCTGAGATCCAGAGCAGATTGGAAAAATGGCAACAGAAGCTGGAGAATGTTGGGTTAAAAATCAGCAGAACTAAAACAGAATACATGTTCTGCGATTTCGGCGGTCTCTCCAGTTCTGGAGCCATAGCGCTAGATGGCGCGTTTCTTCCTGTCTGCTCCGACTTTCGGTATCTCGGTTCACTCGTGCAAAGCGATGGCGAAATAGATCGTAGTGTAAAGCACAGAATTAACACGGGATGGATGAAATGGCGGCAGGTCACGGGAACAATCTGCGACTCCCGCATTCCCCTTAAACTTAAGGGGAAGATTTATAAAACAATGGTTAGACCTGCTGTCTTGTATGGATCAGAATGTTGGGCCACAAAAGGGATGAATGAAAGGCATTTGCATGTGGCGGAGATGAGAATGCTAAGGGGAATGTGTGGTGTTACGCGAATGGATAAAATAAGAAATGAGTATATAAGAGGAAGTCTGAAAGTGGCGCCGGTGACTGAAAAGTTGTGTGGTAATCGGTTGTCGTGGTATGGGCATGTGATGCGGAGGAATGAGGAAAATGTTGTGAGGAAAGTTTTGAGTATGAATGTGGATGGGTATATGAGTAGAGGAAGACCAAAGAAACGATGGATGGACTGTATAAAGAATGATATGGCAAGAAAGGAGGTGTCGGATGAGATGACGAGTAATAGAGAAGTATGGAAGAAGAAGACATGCTGCGCCGACCCCAAATGAATTGGGATAAGGGCAAGAGAATGATGAACAGCTACGAGGTATAATTTCATGAATAGTTCTTGTCCACCACAAATTTTAGGAAATATAATGAGAAAACCATCATATATTTAAACAAAACACAGGATAAACGTATGCAATTAACTAACCGAATTACTCCAGTAGATCAACTCACAACTACTAACTGAATTGCGAGCATCCAATTAAAAATGAGCACTAATAATGCTCGAGCTGAAGCAGACGCATTACCGAATTACATTTAAATTTTTTAACTAGCTTGTTTCCGTGTTTTTGTAGAGTGATAAATGCTGTTTTATTGCAGAGTTTTATGTTATACAAGTCGTGGGCCCGATATGATTTAGGTACCATCAGAAAAAATGAAGAATCTCTGTAAAAAAACATTCATCTTCTTAAATAAGTTATTTAGAATTAAAATATCACTTTGCTTCACTGTACAAATGGCACTGAATTGGTAGTAAAACATCTGGTATTATTCTTCGGGTCGAGTCTAAGCGGGTCGAGTGGTCGCGGATAATTAGCCCCTTTTAATATGATGAGGTTGAAGTTTTCAAATTTTCAACCGGAAGACCCTGCTTTGGAAGGCCTCCCGCTAGATGGACCGATGACCTGGTGAAGGTTGCAGGGATCCGCTGAATGCGAGTCGCACGGGACCGGTCAATGTGGCGACACTTGGGGGATGCCTATGTACGCACGTCATGTACTTGCGGCAAATAAATATATTTTCTTTCTTTTCTTTCTTTCTTTATGTCCAGCAGTGGACGTCTTTCGGCTGAAATGATGATGGTGATGAATTTACAAAAATCTATCACTAGGCCTGCTTGACAAGCAGACACGCATCCGTCAAAAGGGTGATTCTGCCCGATATATAATGAATCTTCTTTTACTGTTCTTCTTGGGTGAAATTCCAATCAAATCCAGAAAACACTGGGTGCAGCTAACTATTTAGTCTATCTTTTGAAGTAACCTATAATCTGTGCCTTACAAAATTCTAGTGTCAATTGGCCTAACATTTTATCAACACGAAAGAGTGTAAAAGTACCCCTAACGAAGTCGAAAGGCACTTGTTTTTCTTGTCATTTCGATATTTTTTTTGTTCTAGACCATACCTGGGAACCTTCTAGTTACGGAGATATTAAGGGTCAAAGTTCCGACATTTTCACATGAATTTTTTTTTTAAATACAAGTTTTTAATGTTATAAGTATAACTTTTTTTTAAATACCTCCACGCTCCTTGTACTATCCAATGCATCCGCCAGCACAATGTTTTTTGTGCGTTACATTGAATCCTTCCGTAAAACGTGATATTTACCCCAAAAAAAAGTCGTTTCCCAGCAATAATTTTTGCGTAGAGATACTTAGTTTGATGTACAGAATTCTTGGTTGTCGGCTTCGTGAAGGCTCCAATTACACCCTGTATTTAACTAAGTACTTCATATACCTTTCTAATAAAATTGTCTTTATGTCCTCTGTATAATCGAACATTCCTCAATGTAGGATATACTTACCAATTCATCTTAGTTCATGTCCCCTCTTTTTTGTAAAACGCTCTTAAAAAAGTTTCACGCCACCTAAAAATAGCACGTTGAAACTCCAGAAATCCGAAAGCCTTACGTACCTTACTTCACTGCGGGGTCAAGTGCAAGTACCCCTGTCTCCCGTCTGATGACCCCAATGGTTCAGTAACGATCTAGCCATCCCTTTCTATCTCGAACAAGATGTATATCTCCATCTCAGTCTTGTGTCAACTTGTCAGTACACACTTAGGTTTGAATGGGCGCAATCGCAGTTTTTTTTTTCAACTTTTTTGTTTCTTTTCCAGTTCTGCGTATGTTTGGGTCCGTCTGTGGTGTTGAAGAGGTGATAAAAATGCTTTTTATGTAACCAATATGGTGTTATGCGGGTGGAATGAGGCTGGATGTCGAATGCGATTATGTAGGGGCATTTTTGAGGTCAAGTTGGTCACGGGTCTTAAGAGTCGCGTACGATGTAGCCTCATATTTGTCACACTGGCGATGATTATCGACCTTAAAGTGTCTACCTTAAGCACGTTCATAGATTATGCTTACGCGACAACGATAAACAAAAACTAAATCTTCTTACAAGAGGTAACTGGGTGCTGTCAACTGCTGTCGGTACAAGTGTAACATGACAGACTTGGAAATAATGTCATTTTGCATTCAGGCCTCACTGAGACATGAGACATTTCCTCTGATCATCATCAGAAAGAGAATTCATTTTCAGATTCAGATCGGTTCGATCGGTTTCGGTTTTTTTTTTCAGTTCTTTTTTTTTTTTTGATATTACATTTTCTCTTTTCTTTTTTGACTCTACAGGGTGGTAGGGACACCGACGCGAAAACGGTTACCACGTATTCAGTATCTCATTCTGCCCCCCACCATATAGAAATATTTCATTGGTAATTAAAAAACAACTGCTGTTTCCTACGAAAGTGCAATACCTACAAGGTCAAAACGTATGAAACATCTGTTTTTTTTAAATAACTGATGAAAAATTTCTATGTGGACTCAGAATGATGTACTGAATACGTGGTACCCGTTTCCGCGTCGGTGTCCCTTCCACTCCGTATAGTATCATAAATAACATCACACCTGTAATTCCTAAAGAGTTAGGCAGAGCGGTACATACCTAATAGTACACCCACATTTCGCCAGTTATGTTTAAGCCCCATGTCACTAATCCAGACTCTGTGGCTGCTACTGAGAAATTCCTGATAAAAAAACCCAATAACAATTTGCCCGACCCGGGAATCGAACCCAGGACATCATGCTCAGCAGTCGCGATTGCACCACTAGACCAAGGAGGCTGTATAGTATCTTAAATATCTTAGCTTAAGCTCCACGAAATTGAAAGCTACACAAAATTTCGTGTAGATTTCTTTAAGAACGTGTCCAGCAGAAATGAAAGAACATCTTAGTTTCAAAAGGGCATAAATACCAACAACTTAATCCAACGTTACAAATTATTACGTTAACTTCACTCTCTTTTATAAACAAAGTCATTTCCCGCTTCGCTGCGGAATTAGAGGGCCAGGTTAGCAACCACACAGATTACCTACAGAAGTACCTCTCGTTGAGACCCCAGTAAGTTCCAACCCACCCAAGACTTAATCCAATCCAAGGCATGTTCAGTTGGGCTGCAGGACTGTTCGAAAGAGATACCGCGGCCTTGGATACAAAGGACGAAGAATGATGGGTGGACAAAACATGGGGAGGTCCGTCATTTGAGGATTTCAGTTATAGCGCTCGGACCACTAGACGAAAAAGGTAGTTAGTAGAAAAGTAAGGTATCTGTGAACACCCATTTTTATACAGAAGTCTATGGTACCCCATCTTATATAGTGTATTATACTCTTGCCGTAATCATCATGGATCCATCACACTACCCCAAATGAAGTGTGAGTATGGAGCTACAAAGTTTTTGTCATAAATTATTCTTTTCCTACCAATCTGCTAATCATGTACTATTCGGGATAAATTAATGAGCAAGAAGTGGCTCGTGGCTAAATAATAACAGCCGCTCGGGGTCGATTTTTAGGTTAAGACGTGTTTGTCTAGGTTAGTCCGTGGATGGGTGACCTTGCTGGAGAGTAGAGTTTCCTCCGTGCCTCGGAAAACACGCTAAGACGTTGGTCCCGGCTGTCTTTGTAGATCTTTGACAGTCATTATAGACTCAGTGGCCCGAAAGTCTGACAACCAGTCTTACCTACGGGTATCGTATTACCTAGTCCTAACTGGGTTGTGAAGGTCAGATAGGCAGTCGTTCCATGTAAAATACTGGTATCCTGGTATTAAGCCGACCCCAACATACATAGTTTGGAAAAGGTTAGGCATGACGAAATAAACAAGAAGAAGCATCTGATCTCTGAGAAATTGGGTTTGGTAATGCTTTGTACTGAAATTCCTAGCTTTGCATTAATTCAACCTTCTGACCCTATATTCCTGTATCTATATCGTTCCACATCGAGTATTAGGTATCGCTATAGCGTAGAAACTTTTAGCTTACACGCGAAACTTACGTCATGCCAAACACCTTGGGGGCGGGTTTCACTATTACCCGTTAACTGATACTTTAAACACTGTTTTAAGCTTTCACGGTTTACAACTAAACTTATACTGTCACTTACGGGATATCTTCCGTGATTTTTTATTGGGGTGGCTTCAAATTGTCAAGTACGGGGAATCCAGTTTTGAGTAAGCTCAAAAGTAGCAGCCGGCAACGTAAAAAGGACTCCACAAAATCTGGTGATACTGTGAGTGTGTTTTGCCGTGACTTAGTATCGAGTTCCAGTAGTGCGCGTAGCTAAAGACAAAGAAAGTGGGTACACAGATTTTTCTGCTCTTACCAATTATTTTGCATTCAGCCGCATTCTTCAGTCAACCCGCGATCATGGCGCTTGCAACAGCATCGAAATATCGAGAGCTAGTAAATAATGAACAATCACGGAAGATATCCCGTAAGTGACAGTATAAGTTTAACTTATACTTTGATCGAAAGTTCTAGTTTTTATTCTGATTTGGTCAAAAATTATTTATAAAAATAACTGCATCATTGCATGCCAAATCCAAAGTGGATAAATTAAGTAACCTACAAAACTGCCAAGCTTAAGTGTGAGTGGGTCAGACATGTCTACTGCACGTAAGGTGAGAAATGAGCTAAAAGAATCACCGAGTGGGTGTAATTAAATACTAGGCAATATCGCGGTGTGCTACGGCGAAAATGGCGTGACTAGCTAGTCTCCTATCGCAAAGACTGACCCATATTCCCAGAAAAAAACAGTTTGTTGAAAAGAAAGAAACTCATTTGCCGCAGTGGGACAATACAGACAAGTTATTTATTTATATAAGATTTAAGTTACCAGTGGTCAAAAATCACACTATCAGTTGAGTTGTTAAATTCTCATTACCAAATTGACACTTACCTAACGTTTCCTGCACAAAAATAAACGCCACACTTAACGACAGTTAACTGATCCCGTTTAACAGCGCGGTGTGACCCCCTATATTTTAGTTGTAGGCCATCCATCACCCGCGAGGGGAAATGTTTTGCCGAATGCTTTCCTTCCTGGAGCTGCTATCAAAGTGCTGTTAATAACCGGTGCTAATATCCTACGATTGTGTTATACAACTTGCAAAAATTTGTTGGGCTTTACGTAGGGAAAAATAAAGGCTCTATTCTGTTGAAAAAGTTTAGGCATTTAGGTTTACGAAAATGCTATCGAAAAAATTGTAGGAATTTTTTGTTTTAACCAATCTTAGACAATCCTTTGAAATACTACTTTAGAATCTCATCATCATTCTCTTGCCATCATTATTCTTCCATACTTCTCTATTACTCGTCATCTCATCAGACACCTCCTTTCTTGCCATATCATTCTTTACACAGTACATCTATCGTTTCTTTGGTCTTCCTCTACTCATATACCCATCCACATTTATACTCAAAACTTTCCTCACGGCATTTTCCTCATTCCTCCACATCACATGCTGACACCCGACGCTGCCTGATGCTGCTCCACGACAACCGATTACCACACAATATTCCTTTAGAATCTATTATCTCTATTTTTCTTATCTTGTGTCCACATAACAATAATTATTATCTATAGCTGGAGGTATAATAGCTTAAACCACAGAAATGATGATCAGTAAATCAGAAAGGTTGATAGCAGCTCTGATTGCTCAGAGTGTGCCAGATGTAAGTACCTGGTGGAGGCTTTTCTGCACCTCACTCTAAGGTCTAAAATTAATATAAAGCAACAACAGATCGATATATTTTTACTGCAAACATGACAAGTAACAGGGACGATGATCGGAATCTTATTACTAGCACTGGAAACAGAGAGAAACCACATTCTCGGTTACATGAGGATGATGAATAAACTGGACCTCAAATTAAATATCTACCCCATGCTGCGGTATGAATGTAAAAATACTCTAACGAAATGGTTAAAATCACAAACTTAAAAACGAAGAAATTGAACTTTTTGAACCAGAATTTGTTAGAAGAACTTGTACCCAATCATTACATATATGAATCAATCAATCATTACTACACACACACACACACACACACACCCACAGCCCCCTCCCCCCACACACACACAAACACTACACATACCTGAACATGCTACTAAAATTTTGTAAAATCCTAGTACCTAAACTTTTTCTTTACTTTTTAATGATGTCTCAACATTGTAGGTAGTATGGCAAGTTGCGAGGTAACTTCATCACAAGTATCCTTATAACTTACCGGGGTTGCCTCAATTTTGTGCTGTAGAACAATTTTATTGTATGAGAAACAATTTTTTTGTTTTTTTTGTTTGGATATGCCATCTTGCCGATTTCGGCCACAGCGACTGCATTCGATGGCTTTCTAAGGTGGATGTCAGGAGCTTTGGTGTGCTGCACTCACTTTCATGTGCACTTAACTTTGGCCGAATACCTAGGTTAAATACCTTATAACCCGTACCTCTACCTACACTATAGCTAAATGGCGTGAATAATAAACGTTGTTAGGTACATTTAGCAAGTACTGGCCACTTCAATGTAGGCGATGCACACAATTGGTCAAATTGACCTCTATAATGAGATCCGTGACCGTTGTACTAGCGCTAACACAACTGCTATGAAAATGATTTTATAAATAGTGGACGAGGCAGGTCATAGAACGAAAAATTTGCCGACATGTGATATCTAGACATCAACCGGCATTGGCCCCGCGACCCGCGTGGTTAGAGGCAGGAGGCTTTAGCCCTTTTTTAATTTATTTTTCGTATGGGGAATCATCAAATGACCCCCCCGCTCTGGGCGGAGCGGAAGGGAGTGTCAGACTTCTACTAACTAAAACCCATCCATGTTCCTTCTATGCCCTTTGTGTTCCAGGGCCGCGGTATCTCTTTCGAACAGTCCCGCAGCCCAGGCCTTAGCTCTCTCCTACCTCTAACAGAGGGGAGGACTGTCTCCCAGCAGTGGGAAGATTGTAGGCTGATAATGTTAAAGTTAGCCGTAGACGGTCTACGGCTAACTGCAAAAATGAGGTCTACGGTTGACCTCATTCTTCGCTTTTCATGAGCGTGGCTATGGTGCAATATCCAAAGGAGGCTGTTACAGATTCCTGTGCCCTAACAGGGCATCCATAATTGTTCTTACATTGTGGATTTGGGGTATGCAAATATAATGATGTGAGTATGAGGCGGTGACCGCTTAAAGGCACAAACCCACCGCGGCCCAAGGATAGTCTACGCACGTGTGTTAAGCTTGGTCATTAGTACATGCCTGGCTTGCTCGAATAAGGCGCTCACATAGCTCAACACTGTCAACGCTATGCACGCTGTGTACACGGTACACGCTATACAGGAATATTAACCCAAGACTATGCCGCGGTGGGCCACGCACGCTGCGTTGTGGGTGTATAGCGTGAACTGCTGTGAAAAAGTAGACCCACGTTGTCAAACAAATGGATCCACGCAGCTAAAATGCGCTTTTATAGTCAAAAGTTTTGCAGTACGAGACAATATCAGAAAGAGAAAAACCAAAATCATAATATTTTATCGGACTTAGAAGATATCTGAAAGAAAATGCTATGATCATAGTCAACGTCTCGTGGTCCAGATATGAATCTGTGACATCACTAGAACGTCTTCAAATAGGTAGATGATTCATCTGATGGCCAATGACCTGGTAACCCTAGTTTTTTGTAGCCTCTTATCTGACTCATAGGAAGAATGTATGGTCTAGTATCTTCTATTTATGAAATGAAGTTTTATACTTTCCCATTTTGTATGAAAAATCCTACTTTTATTATAAATGCGAAAGTTTGTGAGGATGGATGGATGTTTTTACTCTTTCACGCAAAAACTGCTGAACGGATTTGGATGAAATTTTGCACACATATAGTTTATAACCTGGATTGACACATAGGATACTTTATTCCGGTAGTTTGATCCCGTGGGACAATTATCGAAATTCACGCGGGTGAAGCCGCGGGCTTTAATAAGCTAGTATTGTATAAAACCGACATTTCACCATTTTAAATCCACAATTCAAAATGGAAATCTCTAATCCCACAAAACTGACAGTGCCGCCGAAAACTAACAATTTAAATGACAAGCTAATCCATCTAACGCTCCTCTCTTTTGTAAATATGACATGACCCCAATATTGAAACAACAGCCACTACCAGAAGGTCCAGTCCAATAAAATACAATAAAGGGGAATGGAAAGAAATCACGAGTGCTGCCGAGCTGTTCCACCTCTCGAAAGGCGAGGAGAAATATTCCAAGCTGATGGCCATCCTTCAATAATTGGAGAGGCACCAGAAGAAGAAGAATAGTTGGAGACGTGTTAGTGAACCAACAGTCGATTAACAAAAGATAGCAGGAAAGACTGGGTAAGACTCACAAAGAACATGGAGTATGGTAAAAAAGTGAGAAGGGGTCTTAACACGGCAGTGGTTGGAACAAGACTGCTAATGACTGGTGATGATGATCATTGATTAGTGCAGATGGAGGAACGGGCCCTGGAGGAATAGTAGGTATCCAAATATTACTAATAGCAAATTATAGTTTAACAAAAGATGATGCACTGTCACTCAAAATAGTTATTAAGGATGCGAAAGAATTATCAATAAAAGGATAAAACAAAGAGTAATGTAGAAAACAGAACACTTTATTCACTAAAACAAATTAACAAAAATTAAGTAGAATAAAGAAGACAACACTTTATACAGAATAAAGAAATAGAAAACAAAAGCAGCATAAGTAAATATCTTTAAAAACAATAGCTTCTTCTTTGCATACCCAGTTCTCAATAATCCATCTTTTAGTATGTATTTCCTCAAACTTAAGGCCCATAATATCATGTATTCGCGCCAGTCTATTTTGTTGACGTCAAAATTGAATATTTCTTGATCAGTTTTGGATAGACTGTCGTATAGAGCTTCAGTGTTCTTGTCAACAAAGTTGAAACTGTTGCAGGTGAAGTAAGACATCGTAGTCATCAACTTGTAGGTTTTAGTGTAAAGTTTAACGAATCTGAAAATGAAAGAAAGAACATAATAAAAAGATCATTACTAGAAAAGAGTATCCACGAACGTGATACGCATGGAATGTTTTAGTAAAAAATATATAAATCTGTAGATTTTTGGCAATAGATTCCAGCGGTGTTTTGATCAATAAGTCAGTTACAGAACTAATTCTTTTTTAATACTGGGATTAAAATGTGTTTTATAATAGCCAGAGGTATTGGCAACAAAATCTAGGGGTAGGCGTCACTAGTAGCAGCAGAAACCACCTCTATGACAAGCCTGTGCAAAGATTGCCTTCAAATACCAAAGAGGCAATACAAGTGGCAGTTCATCGAAATCGAAATAAGAAGATAAAATGACGGCATACAAATCAAGAAGGTCTTCGGTACAGAATGTCAGCCGGGTTATGACTGACATTATGCTACCAGAAATCTTATTGATTTTTATGCCGTCATATCTCCGAAAATACTAATTAAACTAAGTTACATAATCAGAAACTAATGTTCTACTTGAGAAACCCTATCCCATGGTATATCGCAGGTTGCTATTGAAGGATGGGCCCAGGTCTCATACATTTGTTTTCATTCTCCTTTTCGGTTTTTCCATCATTGTCATCACTGATAGAATGGCAGCTAGTCTAGGCCCTTACTTCTCCAACTATGAGGAGTTTCTCTTACCGTCTCTCTTTTCCAATAAGGAAGCAAAATCCATCAATGATGTACGCAGGTATCAGATGCAGCAACCAGGTGTGGATCCAGAACATTACAGGGCTGCTCGTTTTCACATAGAGACTGTACGCCACAGCTGCTGGTGGTGGATAGTTCGCTACAGTATCTTTCCTCAATATAGGTAAGAGTTTACCTGCAATAAAAAAAAATAACATTGAGTAAAACCTTTACAAATTTAATGGACCAGGGTGAAAATGAATTAAATTTGCATGCAAGAATCCATCTCGAAAAACTAAAACGTGAAATATAAAAGTGCCTAAAATATTATCACTGCAGGGGTAGGCCTCTTTTTCTTAACACTCTCAAGTAGACCGGTATCCACCACATAGGCTTATGTTTGTCCTGTTTCATGGAATTATTGTTTATAGGGCAGTTCTAGGGACCACGATAGGCTGATTACATATGCTGTTACTTACCCCAGCTCGCCCGATTTCTCGTAGACAGAGTCATGTTATAGACCTTCGGATTGGTCTCGCCAGCAGTCCATCTCTTGGCTGTCTCCCATCCGGCAGCTATGGTTGCATTATTGACATAGTCAACTGGTACAAAATCCACGCGAACCTTGTCATCAACTAACATTGTATGCATCACACCCAAGCCTACACCTAGACTCAGCTGAAAATGAAGGCAGGTAGTTTTTTGGTTGTATTGTTAAAAAAAGCTCATAACAAAACGAAACTAGTTTTTAGATTAAATCTGAAACAATATCTTCGGCAGCACAATACATTACGCCGGCTCTCAAGGCGGCAGTAACTGATTTGTGGAGGTCCGATCGGGAGTCACACCATGTAAAATACAGATTTTCAACAACATCTGGCTATACTGGAAGCCCTAGACATCAAAATCTTCTGGAAAAGGCTAGGCTAGAATGAATTCTGATAATATTTCAGTGTAGTTTCAGCTTGTAGACAGATGTTAATCTTACTTACACCAGAAGCCCCATATATACAGGATTCATCAATCCATCCTGGCTGCGGTTCTTGTGCAGAATGTAATACTGTAACAAGATATTTGACAATTATAAAGATAAACTTCGACTATCTTTCTGTCAAATCCAAGCTATTGCACAAACAAAACATAGATTAAAAGAAACAGATTTGGGCTGGGCTATCTTAATTGACATATGATGAGGAGGAATGAAATATTAATAGATGGAGAGGGAAATTGAAACGAAAAAAGGATGAATTTGTGAGGAATGATGTTAAAGAATAATTAGTGAATGGAAGATTGACAGGGGAGAGTATATAAAAAAACCTGTTGCGCCAACCCCAAATAACATGTGACAAATGCCAGAAGAAGATAATGATGATATAAAGGTACACAGTGTAACAGATGAACCACTGATTGTATCCCATTAAATTCTAGGCAGCGACACCGCGGGTGACCATAAGGAATTGGAGGGACGATTTTATTTCCTTCAGAACGTAATACCCCATAATAGAAGGGGACAGTCGTGTGGTGAAAAGGGAGCGAGAGGCCCACCAGTGGGAGGACCCATACAAAATAGATGGATTACAATATAAACTCGGAGCGAATTCTGTCGTATGATTCAAACTCACCAATAGCAGGTCTAACTACGCATATGGGGAGTTCTTCGCTCATGGTTCTGACCATCTCTTCGGCCACGGCCTTCGAAAACGAATAATTGTTTAGCCAGTCTTTGATCAAGCTGAAAACAAAATGGAATGTCATGTAAGTATCATGTTTTCCTCTAATAAACAAATTATGAGTCGAAAAAAAGGTTTATTCTACAAATCCCCCCTGAAAGTCCCCCTTGGGGGGGAAAAGTGGAATCTAAACAAAAAGTCTAGTATTCCCCCCTGATAATCCCCCTTAGGGGGGATAGTGGTCTCATGGTGACATGGAGAGAGCGACTGTCGCAACCCCGTGCAGGGCACGCCACCATAGTGGCGATAAGTCCCCTCTTTGAGGAGTGGCTAGAGAGGCGCCACGGCGCCCTCACCTTCCGCCTGACGCAGGTCCTCACCGGACACGGTTGTTTCGGGAGGTTCCTGCACCGAATCGGGCGGGAGGAAACGCCCGGGTGTTTCCATTGTGAGGATCGTCCGGAGGACACGGTGCAGCACACTGTGGAGGCCTGCCCCGCTTGGGCGGAGCAGCGCCGTGTCCTCGTAGAGGCGATTGGCGGCGGCGACCTCTCGCGCCCGGCCCTGGTTCAAGCCATGGTCCGGAGCGAGAGGGAATGGGGATAGACTATAAGAAGGCCTATGACTCGGTGCCACATACATGGCTCATGAGGGTGCTAGAGTTGTATAAAGTTGATGCAACTCTGCGCACCTTCCTGATGTCATGTATGGGGCAATGGAGGACAGTCCTTCGCTATCCAGGATGTCGGCAAATCCAGAGGAATAGCGAGCCGATAAGGATAGAGCGAGGTATATTTCAGGGCGATAGTTTGAGTCCACTTTGGTTCTGCTTAGCCTTGAATCCTCTTAGCACGCTGCTGGAGGATTCAGGTCTAGGCTATCGGTTGAGGAGAGGTGGTCAAGTTATATCTCACCTCCTTTACATGGATGACCTGAAACTCTTTGCCCCCAACGATTTGCAACTGATGGAACTACTGAAGGTAACTGAAACTTTCAGTAGCGCCATCAGGATGGAATTTGGTGTGGACAAATGTGCGGTCATGCATGTAAAGCGAGGGGAGATTGTGGAATCTGTGGGAACCCAGCTCTCGGATTCCAAAAATCTTAGATCCCTCTCAGCAACCGAAACCTATAAGTATTTGGGTATGTCGGAAGCGCTGGGCATCAATGTTGCTGACATGAAGCAATCGTTGAAGGAGCGCTTCTTTGGCCGCCTGAAAAAAGTATTTAATAGTCTTTTATCAGGCGGCAATAAGGTACGTGCCTTCAACGGTTGGGTCATGCCGGTTCTGATGTACTCTTTCGGCATACTCAAATGGACTCAAACAGAACTAGACGCCCTGGATAGGAGGGTCCGTACATTGTTGACGGCATATCGAATGCATCACCCGCGTTCTTCTATTATGAGACTGTATATCCCGCGGAAGTGTGGGGGTCGAGGCTTTTTAAACGCTAAGACTCTCCACAATCGCGAGATATGCAGTCTCAGGGAATATTTCCTTGAAACCGACGTGGGGATGCATCGAGATGTGGTCGCAGTGGACAAGGGCCTCACCCCGCTTTCCTTGGCTAAAGAGAACTGGCGCAAACCCTTAGTGCTTGACACTAACGACCGCATGGAGGTATGGCAGAGTAAAGAGCTTCACGGACGCTTTTTCCGGGCCCTGCATGGGCCCGATGTAGACCTATCAGCGTCCGTAGCCTGGCTACGTTCCGGGGACCTCTTCGGAGAAACCGAAGGTTTTGTCTGTGCAATTATGGATGAAGTTATGATGACGAATAACTACCGGAGATTTATTGTGAAGGACGGTACGGTTGACATATGTCGGGCATGCCACCGTCCAGGCGAATCAATCCGTCACATTATCTCGGGTGTTCTCGTCTGGCTAACGGAGAGTACTTGCATAGACACAACCTTGTAGCCAGGATTATCCATCAGCAACTAGCTCTAAAATACAACCTTGTGGAATCGGAAGTGCCGTACTATAAGTATGTGCCCGACCCAGTTCTCGAAATTGGCAGTATCACATTGTACTGGGATCAATCCATCATCACTGACAGGACTATTGTAGCCAATAAGCCTGATATAGTGGTGGTGGATCGATCAGAGCGGCGCACAATGATTGTTGACATAACGGTCCCGCATGATGAGAACCTCGTGAAAGCCGAGAAAGATAAGAAAATCAAGTATCTTGACTTGGCTCGCGAGGTTGTCGACATGTGGGATGTGGACTCAGCGATCATTGTGCCGATAGTCGTATCAGCCCATGGCTTAATTGCCAAGAGCCTCGACCAATACCTGAGGAGGCTCTCGTTAGGCAGCTGGATCAAGGGCTTGATTCAGAAAGCGGTACTTTTGGACACGGCTCGTATTGTTAGGAGGTTCCTCTCCCTGGAGCCCTGACCGCCGGTAGCTTGGACCCTGTTCCCGATACCGGTGGGCTACAATTTTTTATATTTTTAAATGTTTTTTTATATATATTTTTTTAAGGAATATTTAAAAATGTAAAATAATTTGTAAAAATTTAAATAAAGGAAATAATAATAGTATCGAGTTCCAGTAGTGCGCGTAGCAAAACACAAAGAAAGTGGGTAGACAGATTTGTCTGTTCTTAACAACTTAATTTCTATCCACCCGCATTCTCCAGTCAACTCGGGATCATGGCGCTTGCAACAGCGTCGAAATATCGGGAGCTCAAAATATTGAACAATCACGAAATATATCCCGTAAGTGACAGTATAAGTTTAACTTATACTTTGATCGAAAGTTCTAGTTTTTATTCTGATTTGGTCAAAAATTATTTATAAAAATAACTGCATCATTGCATGCCAAATCCAAAGTGGATAAATTAAGTAACCTACAAAACTGCCAAGCTTTAAGTGTGAGTGGGTCAGACACATCTACTGCACGTGAAGTGAGAAATGATCTGAAAGAATCACCGAGTGGGTGTAATTAAATACTAGGCAATATCGCGGTGTGCTAAGGCGAAAATGGCGTGACTAGCTAGTCTCCTATCGCAAAGACTGACCCATATTCCCAGAAAAAAACAGTTTGTTGAAAAGAAAGAAACCCATTTGCCGCAGTGGGACAATACAGACAAGTTATTTATTTATATAAGATTTAAGTTACCAGTGGTCAAAAATCACACTATCAGTTGAGTTGTTAAATTCTCATTACCAAATTGACACTTACCTAACGTTTCCTGCACAAAAATAAACGCCACACTTAACGACAGTTAACTGATCCCGTTTAACCGCACGGTGTGACCCCCCATATTTTAGTTGTAGGCCATCCATCACCCGCGAGGGGAAATGTTTTGCCGAATGCTTTCCTTCCTGGAGCTGCTATCAAAGTGCTGTTAATAACCGGTGCTAATATCCTACGATTGTGTTATACAACTTGCAAAAATTTGTTGGGCTTTACGTAGGGAAAAATAAAGGCTCTATTCTGTTGAAAAAGTTTAGGCATTTAGGTTTACGAAAATGCTATCGAAAAAATTGTAGGAATTTTTTGTTTTAACCAATCCTTTGAAATACTCCTTTAGAATCTCATCATCATTCTCTTGCCATCATTATTCTTCCATACTTCTCTATAACTCGTCATTCTTGCCATATCATTCGTTACACAGTCCATCCATCGTTTCTTTGGTCTTCCTCTACTCATATACCCATCCACATTCATACTCAAAACTTTCCTCACGACATTTTCCTCATTCCTCCGCATCACATACCCATACCACGACAACCGATTACCACACAATATTCCTATCTAATCTATTATACGGTTCTGTATGGTGTCCGGACGTAAAGAATAGCACCATCCCATATCTTCCCGTGGGTGTCGTAAGAGGCGACTAAGGGACTTACCAGAGAATGGGCAGCAGCGTTCTCTGAGTTTTATAACAACCATACTGCGATCGCCAACCCGCCTGCCAAGCGTGGCGATTATGGCAAAACCCCCCTTCTTGGGGGAGGCCTATGTCCAGCAGTGGACGTCTTTCGGCTGAAATGATGATGATGATGAATCTATTATCTCTATTTTTCTTACCTTGTGTCCACATAACAATAATTATTATCTATAGCTGGAGGTATAATAGCTTAAACCACAGAAATGATGATCAGTAAATCAGAAAGGTTGATAGCAGCTCTGATTGCTCAGAGTGTGCCAGATGTAAGTACCTGGTGGAGGCTTTTCTGCACCTCACTCTAAGGTCTAAAATTAATATAAAGCAACAACAGATCGATATATTTTTACTGCAAACATGACAAGTAACAGGGACGATGATCGGAATCTCATTACTAGCACTGGAAACAGAGAGAAACCACATTCTCGGTTACATGACGATGAGGAATAAACTGGACCTCAAATTAAATATCTACCCCATGCTGCGGTATGAATGTAAAAATACTCTAACGAAATGGTTAAAATCACAAACCAGAATTTGCTAGAAGAACCTGTACCCAATCATTACATACATGAATCAATCATTAACACACACTCACACACGCCTACTCACACTCACATACCCCCACATCCCCCTCCGCCCCCGCACACACACAAACACTACACATACCTGAATATGCTACTATAATTTTGTAAAATCCTAGTACCTAAACTTCTCTCTCTCTCTTCTCTCTTTTTTCTTTACTTTTTAATGATGTCTCAACATTGTAGGTAGTACGGCAAGTTGCGAGGTAACTTCATCACAAGTATTATTTTAACTTACCGGGGTTGCCTCAATTTTGTGCTGTAGAACAATTTTAATGTATGAGAAACAATTTTTTTTTTTTTTTTGTTGGAGATGTCATCTTGCCGATTTCGGCCACAGCGACTGCATTCGATGGCTTTCTAGGGTGGATGTTAGGAGCTTTGGTGTGCTGCACTCACTTTCATGTGCACTCAACTTTGGCCGAATACCTAGGTTAAATACCTTACAACCCGTACCTCTACCTACACTATAGCTAAATGGCGTGAATAATAAACGTTGTTAGGTACATTTAGCAAGTACTGGCCACTTCAATGTAGGCGATGCACACAATTGGTCAAATTGACCTCTATAATGAGATCCGTGACCGTTGTACTAGCGCGAACACAACTGCTATGAAAATGATTTTATAAATAGTGGACGAGGCAGGTCATAGAACCGAAAAATTCGCCGACATGTGATATCTAGACATCAACCGGCATTGGCCCCGCGACCCGCGTGGTTAGAGGCAGGAGGCTTTAAGTAGCCCTTTTTTAATTTATTTTTCGGATGGGGAATCATCAAATGACCCCCTCCGCTCTGGGCGGAGCGGAAGGGAGTGTCAGACTTCTATTGACTAAAACCCATCCATGTTCCTTCTATGCCCTTTGTGTTCCAGGGCCGCGGTATCTCTTTCGAACAGTCCCGCAGCCCAGGCCTTAGCTCTCTCCTACCTCTAACAGAAGGGAGGACTGTCTCCCAGCAGTGGGAAGATTGTAGGCTGATAATGTTAAAGTTAGCCGTAGACGGTCTACAAAAATGAGGTCTACGGTTGACCTCATTCTTCGCTTTTCATGAGCGTGGCTATGGTGCAATATCCAAAGGAGGCTGTTACAGATTCCTGTGCCCTAACAGGGCATCCATAATTGTTCTTAGCTTGAAGCCTATTACGATGCCTACATTGTGGATTTGTGGTATGCAAATATAATGATGTGAGTATGAGGCGGTGACCGCTTAAAGGCACAAACCCACCGCGGCCCAAGGATAGTCTACGCACGTGTGTTAAGCTTCGTCATTAGTACATGCCTGGCTTGCTCGAATAAGGCGCTCACATAGTTCAACACTGTCAACGCTATGCACGCTGTGCACACGGTACAGGCTATACAGGAATATTAACCCACGACTATGCCGCGGTGGGCCACGCACGCTGCGTTGTGGGTGTATAGCGTGAACTGCTGTGAAAAAGTAGACCCACGTTGTTAAACAAATGGATCCACGCAGCTAAAATGCGCTTTTATAGTCAAAAGTTTTGCAGTACGAGAAAACCAAAAACCAAAAACAAAAACCACCACCAAAAACCAAAATCAAAACAACCAAAATCATAATATTTTATCGGACTTAGAAGATATCTGAAAGAAAATGCTATGATCATAGTCAACGTCTCGTGGTCCAGATATGAATGTGTGACATCACTAGAACGTCTTCAAATAGGTAGATGATTCATCTGATGGCCAATGACCTGGTAACCCTAGTTTTTTTTGTAGCCTCTTATCTGACTCATAAGAAGAATTTATGGTCTAGTATCTTCTATTTATGAAATGAAGTTTTATACTTTCCCATTTTGTATGAAAAATCCTACTTTTATTATAAATGCGAAAGTTTGTGAGGATGGATGGATGTTGATACACTTTCACGCAAAAACTGCTGAACGGATTTGGATGAAATTTTGCACACAGATAGTTTATAACCTGGATTGACACATAGGATACTTAATCCGGTAGTATGATCCCGTGGGACAATTATCGAAATTCCCGCGGGCGAAGCCGCGGGCTTTAATAAGCTAATATTGTATAAAACCGACATTTCACCATTTTAAATCCACAATTCAAAATGGAAATCTCTAATCCCACAAAACTGACAGTGCCGCCGAAAACTAACAGTTTAAATGACAAGCTAATCCATCTAACGCTCCTCTCTTTTGTAAATATGACATGACCCCAATATTGAAACAACAGCCACTACCAGAAGGTCCAGTACAATAAAATACAATAAAGGGGAATGGAAAGAAATCACGAGTGCTGCCGAGCTGTTCCACCTCTCAAAAGACGACGCGAAATATATCAATAATTGGAGAGGCACCAGAAGAAGAAAAATGGTTGGAGATGTGTTAGTGAACCAACAGTCGATTAACAAAAGATAGCAGGAAAGACGTGAAAAGACTCACAAAGACCATGGAGTATGGTAAAAAAGTGGGAGGGGGACTCGGCAGTGGTTGAAACAAGACCGCTAATGATGGTGATGATGATCATTGATGAGCAGATGGAAGAACGGGCCCTGGAGGAATAGTAGGTATCCAAATATTACTAATAGCAAGTTATAGTTAAACAAAAGATGATGCAGTGTCACTCAAAATAGTTATTAAGGATGCGAAAGAATTAGCAATAAAAGGATAAAACAAAGAATAATGTAGAAAACAGAACACTTTATTCACTAAAAAAAATTAACAAAAATTAAGTAGAATAAAGAAGACAACACTTTATACAGAATAAAGAAATAGAAAACAAAAGCAGCATAAGTAAATATCTTTAAAAACAATAGCTTCTTCTTTGCATACCCAGTTCTCAATAATCCATCTTTTAGTATGTATTTCCTCAGACTTAAGGCCCATAATATCATGTATTCGCGCCAGTCTATTTTGTTGACGTCAAAATTGAATATTTCTTGATCAGTTTTGGATAGACTGTCGTATAGAGCTTCAGTGTTCTTGTCAACAAAGTTGAAACTGTTGCAGGTGAAGTAAGACATCGTAGTCATCAACTTGTAGGTTTTAGTGTAAAGTTTAACGAATCTGAAAATGAAAGAAAGAACATAATAAAAAGATCATTACTAGAAAAGAGTATCCACGAACGTGATACGCATGAAATGTTTTAGTAAAAAATATATAAATCTGTAGATTTTTGGCAATAGATTCGAGCGGTGTATTGATCAATAAGTCAGTTACAGAACTAATTCTTTTTTAATACTGGGATTAAAATGTGTTTTATAATAGCCAGAGGTATTGGCAACAAAATCAAGCGGTAGGCGTCACTAGTAGCAGCAGAAACTACTTCTATGACAAGCCTGTGCAAAGATTGCCTTCAAATACCAGAGAGTACCATACAAGTGGCAGTTCATCGAAATCGAAATAAGAAGATAATATGACGGCATACAAATCAAGAAGGTTTTCGGTACATAATGTCAGCCGGGCTATGACTGTCATTATGCTACCAGAAACTTTATTGATTGTTATGCCATCATATCTTCGAAAATACTAATTAAACTAAGTTACATAATGCTATACATGGTATATCGCAGGTTGCTATTGAAGGATGGGCCCAGGTCTCATACATTTGTTTCCCATTCTCCTTTTCGGCTTTTCCGTCATTGTCATCACTGATAGAATGGCAGCTAGTCTAGGCCCTTACTTCTCCAACTATGAGGAGTTTCTCTTACCGTTTCTCTTTTCCAATAAGGAAGCAAAATCCATCAATGATGTACGCAGGTATCAGATGCAGCAACCAGGTGTATCCAGAACATTACAGGGCTGCTTGTTTTCACATAGAGACTGTACGCCACAGCTGCCGGCGGTGGATAGTTCGCTACAGTATCTTTCCTCAATATAGGTAAGAGTTTACCTGCAATAAAAAAAATAACATTGAGTAAAACGTATACAAATTTAATGGACCAGGGAGAAAATGGAATTAAATTTGCTTGCAAGAATCCATCTCGAAATACTAAAACGTGAAATATAAAAGTGCTTAAAATATTATCACTGCAGGGGTAGGCCTCTTTTTCTTAACACTCTTAAGTAGACCGGTATCCACCACATAGGCTTATGTTTGTCCTGTTTCATGGGATTATTGTTTGTAGGGCAGTTCTAGGGACCACGATAGGCTGATTACGTATGCTGTTACTTACCCCAGCTCGCCCGATTTCTCGTAGACAGAGTCATGTTATAGACCTTCGGATTCGTCTCGCCAGCAGTCCATCTCTTGGCAGTCTCCCATCCGGCAGCTATGGTTGCATTATTGACGTAGTCAACTGGTACAAAATCCACGCGAACCTTGTCATCAACTAACATTGTATGCATCACACCCAAGCCTACACCTAGACTCAGCTGAAAATGAAGGCAGGTAGTTTTTTGGTTGTATTGTTAAAAAAAGCTCATAACAAAACGAAACTAGTTTTTAGATTAAATCTGAAACAATATCTTCGGCAGCACAATACATTACGCCGGCTCTCAAGGTGGCAGTAACTGATTTGTGGAGGTCCGGTCGGGAGTCACACCATGTAAAATACAGATTTTCAACAACATCTGGCTATACTGGAAGCCCTAGACATCAAAATCTTCTGGAAAAGGCTAGGCTAGAATGAATTCTGATAATATTTCAGTGTAGTTTCAGCTTGTAGACAGATGTTAATCTTACTTACACCAGAAGCCCCATATATACAGGATTCATCAATCCATCCTGGCTGCGGTTCTTGTGCAGAATGTAATACTGTAACAAGATATTTGACAATTATAAAGATAAACTTTGACTAACTTTCTGTCAAATTCAAGCTATTGCACAAACAAAACATAGATTAAAAGAAACAGATTTGGGCTGGGCTATCTTAATTGACATATGATGAGGAGGAATGAAATATTAATAGATGGAGAGGGAAATTGAAACGAAAAAAGGATGAATTTGTGAGGAATGATGTTAAAGAATAATTAGTGAATGGAAGATTGAAAGGGGAGAGTATATAAAAAAAACCTGTTGCGCCAACCCCAAATAACATGTGACAAATGCCAGAAGAAGATAATGATGATATAAAGGTACACAGTGTAACAGATGAACCACTGATTGTATCCCATTAAATTCTAGGCAGCGACACCGCGGGTGACCATAAGGAATTGGAGGGACGATTTTATTTCCTTCAGAACGTAATACCCCATAATAGAAGGGGACAGTCGTGTGGTGAAAAGGGAGCGAGAGGCCCACCAGTGGGAGGACCCATACAAAATAGATGGATTACAATATAAACTCGGAGCGAATTCTGTCGTATGATTCAAACTCACCAATAGCAGGTCTAACTACGCATATGGGGAGTTCTTCGCTCATGGTTCTGACCATCTCTTCGGCCACGGCCTTCGAAAACGAATAATTGTTTAGCCAGTCTTTGATCAAGCTGAAAACAAAATGGAATGTCATGTAAGTATCATGTTTTCCTCTAATAAACAAATTATGAGTCGAAAAAAAGGCTTATTCCCCAAATCCCCCCTGAAAGTCCCCCTTAGGGGGGAAAAGTGGAATCTAAACAAAAAGTCTAGTATTCCCCCCTGATAATTCCCCTTAGGGGGGAAAAGTGGAATCGGTAAAAATACTTATTCCACAGATCCCTCCTGAAAGTGCCCCCGAAGGGGAAAACTGGATTTAAAAAAAAAACCTGCAGACTTGTGGGTTGGTTGATCACCCATTTGACAGTTACATCTAACGTTGTAATCTATAGGAGCGATCCAAATCTAAATTCCTATTAGAAAATCCCAATAACCCAACCCCTTACCCCCCTACTCCCTCCTCTCTTCTTCTTGCCCCCTTCTTTGCTGAACCCCGAATCCAAAAGTTAAAAAGAAGATACTGTTAAGGACTTGCAGATTCATATTAATTTGATTAGTGTTACACAATATTAAATAGTTGTTGTTTTTATACTAGACTATGTCCGCAGTTTCACCTGCTTGGTGTTCCGTACTGTGCCACAGGATCGTAGTGGGATAAAAAATATCCTATTTGTTAATCCAGGTTATAAATAAAATTTAATTGCTTTTAATCCAAATCCTTTCACTAGTTTTTGTGTGAAAGAGTTACAAACATCTGTCCATTTATTATATTTGTAGGAAAGTAGGATATTCCAATACAATAAGTACTTACTTGTGCCCGCGTCTTTCCCGGTTGGAGATCGGAAATGATCCCATGTCAATGTATTACAGGGATCAAAAAGTCGTATACTGAGTTTCAAATTAATTCAAAATCCGTTCAGCCATTACGTGAAAAGGCACAGACAGACAAACTTGTTTTCGCATTCATTTTATTAGTTTAGATTACCGCTTACCCGGGTGTCATGGCGTCCAGTCTGCTCTCATCAACTGTCTCAGCTAGTCTGATCATAGTCTCCGGTTCCACCGGACTCTGGTAGAAGTCTTCTAATACTTCATTGTTGAACCGATGGGAGCACGCATGAGAAAACGCGGTTGAAACATGAATGTAGGATCTATGAAAGATAAGGATCTTTATTTTTAATCAGTAATTTTCGTCAACCAAAATTATTATTGCAACAGCAAGAAAAAATAAATCTCTCTTTAGAGATTAAAACCATTGTTTTCAAAAACAATGTAGATCCTGCATGTGTAATCTCAAACTCAAAGATAAATTAATTAAACAGACCGTTTACAGACACTTTAAATTGTCAAAGAATCGGAGAAGAACGGGCAAGGAACTCCAATATCAATATTAACGTAGAACGACTGCTAGTCTAACCTCCAAAAGCTTACTTGACCTGGGAATTAAACCCAGAACCGTGACGCTTATGACCTGAGATTACCAGGGTCGTTATGAATATAAAGCAAGTATAGAGGTTACTTACTTAAGATTTTTACATGCCTTGCCGAAGAGCAGCGCTTTTCTGGTACCTCGTACGTTGATCATAGTTGTCATATCCTTGTTGTCGCAGCCATATGGAATATTATATTTACCTAAAAAATTTAGCTATTTATATTCTACTAACTTTTACTGGTTTTTTTTTTTTTTGGGAGAGATAGAAACGAAATAGATTTCATAATTACCAATATGCCAAAGATTTTCAACGACGTCAGTGTGGTATCAAACTTAAACTTCAATTCTGACCATAGAATGGTAAGAGGAACTATCGTGGGAAAGGATTTAAAAGCACAAAGACGAAAATCCCATGGAACGAACTGCAGGGCCTTAACACATATACCACAACAAAACTTGAAGGACTTAAAACTATCATTAAACATGGTTGAGAGACAGAACAATGTTCAAGAAAAATATAACATTTTAGAAAAGGCGCTATCAAAAATAAACAAATGTAAAACCAGAGATACAAGGGACAAGCTCGGAGAGGAAGCCAGATTAAAAATGAACGAGAGAAAAGAAATGATAACAAACAGAAAAGAAAATCGTGAACAAATAGCTAAGATAAGTAAAGAAATTTCAAAAGCAATTAGACACCATAGAAAAATAAATCGGCTTAATATAATAAGGGAACAAATAAATAAAACAGGAGGAATTAAAAGTGCTTTAAAACAACTTAAAGACCATTCAACATGGATACCTAAGACGATTAAGAAAGGCAACAAAATACAAACTGCAACTAAACGTCGACACATTTTACAAATGGCAACAGATTTTTACAAACAATTATATACGGATGACTTAAAAGAAATCGCGGACAAAACAACACCAAAAGAAGACTCAAATCCAGAACCAGTCCCAAATATCATGCAAAGTGAAGTAAGAAGAGCCATCCAAACACAGAAAGCAGGGAAATCACCTGGAGATGATAAGATAACCAATGAGATACTAAAAAATACTATAGAAGAGATAATACAACCATTTACACACATTTGCAATGAAATTTTGGATACAGAACAAATTCCTTCCCAATGGACATCGTCAACAATAATACTTTTACACAAAAAAGGAGATAAAAACGAGATTAACAATTACAGACCCATCAGTTTAATGTCAAACTTGTACAAAGTATTCAGCAAAATAATATTACACCGCATGACTAAAAATCTAGACAGTAATCAACCCAAAGAACAAGCGGGATTCCGCTCAGATTTTTCAACAATTGATCACATACATACTGTCAAACAAATAATTGAGAAATGCAATGAATACGACCGCCCGTACTACCTGTCTTTCGTCGATTATAATAAAGCATTCGACTCTTTGAAACATAATTACATATGGGATTCTTTAAAAAACCAAGGAGTGGAAAATAAATTCATTAGTATCATTAGGGAAATATATGTCAACAGCACAGCCAAAGTGCAACTCGAAAACATTGGAGATCAATTTAAAATACAGAAGGGCGTGAGACAGGGAGACCCGTTGTCGCCAAAAATATTTAATGCCGTTTTGGAAAATATCTTTAGGCAACTCAACTGGGATACCCTTGGTATTAATATAAACGGGGAAAAATTGCACCACCTAAGGTTCGCAGACGATCTCATTTTGTTCGCAGAAGATCCCATCACACTACAAACAATGCTACAACAACTAGCATCAGAGAGTAAAAAGGCAGGATTATCGATGAATACAAGCAAAACTAAAATAATGACAAACAAGACCGAAGTCAAAATTGAGGTGGGCGAAGATGAGATCGAATACGTAAACGAATATGTATACCTGGGTCAAGTTATATCGGTGAAAGATTTATCGACGAAAGAAGTAGAAAGGCGAGTAAACAACACCTGGCGAAGGTACTGGTCACTCAGGGAAATCATGAAAAATAAATCTGTGCCCATCTCAGAAAAGAGAACCGTTTACAACACCTGCATACTTCCATGCCTTACCTACGGCTGCCAGACTTGGCCACTATCACAGAATATTGAAAACAAACTAGGTGTATGCCAAAGAGGAATGGAAAGGAGCATGATGGGTCTAAGGTTGAAAGACAAAAGGAAAGCTACAATAATTAGGAACACCACAAAAGTAGCAGATGTTAAAGTAAAAACACGAACCCTAAAATAGAAATGGACAGGTCACATGATGAGAACACAAACAGAAAAGTGGACCAAAAAAGTTACTGAATGGTACCCAAAGGACGGAAAACGACGCAGAGGAAGACAGATAAAAAGATGGGAGGATGATCTGCCTAAGGGATGGAGGAATACAGCGAGGGATCGACAAATTTGGAGGGAACTAGAGGAGGCCTATGTCGCAAGACAGCCTGACCTGGTAGCTGATAAGACAAATAAATAAATGAAATATGTATAATCTAAGGTTAGTTAAGATATAATTTAAGTTTAGTTAATCTTATAATTTAAGTTTAGATGTAGAAAACAAATAAGTGTAGTTATATTTTTAGTTTCAAAATTACTATATATTGTGTATACGAAGGTCAGAGTAAATATAGGCTATTTTTATTTTTTTATTTAACTTTTACTGGTGACCTATAGGAAATTATCTCACAGGAATGTACCATAGGTAACGTACAATAGAAGCGAAACCTCGAAAGCTCTCGGGGCCTACCATCACCTGTTTTAGTAGTATTATTTTAATCTTACTTCATTGTGAGCAAGAGAGCTGAGACGTCCTGTATAGCTCCATCTGTTTCCCAAACTGAAGTGAGATGAAAGTAAAGCTGCTTTATATAAGTGGTACAGATTCTGATTAGAAGATTTACAAGTCAGACAAAATAAAGCAGTCACTCAAACTTTGATAACGAACGACCCTTTTCACTACAGCATCATGTGCGTATTGTAATCACTAGCCTCGGTGAAGGAAAACATCGTCATGCAAAGCCGAGTGAGAGGCTTAAAAACTCTGACACCAGGTTAGGCACAAACCTGCCAGGGCTGCGGGACTGTTCGAAAGAGATACCGCGGCCCTGGAACACAAAGGGCAAAGAAGGAACATGGATGGGTTTTAGTCAGTACAAGTCTGACACTCCCTTCCTCTCCGCCCAGAGCGGGGGGGTCATTTGATGATTTCCCATGCTAAAAAAAAAAAAGTTACTGTGCCAAATACTAAATAGTAGTTTCAACCATACCTGATCAGCGAGAGTGTTCCAGTCTTGATCGCTCAGGCCGAGTCTAAGTCTACCTACGTCTCCTAATACTGGTACGATCCTCTCTGCGAAGTCTGGCTGCTGCTCCCGGATTTTGTCGAATAACTAAATGAAAATTATACGTTAATAATGTCAAGAAACTGGCCAAGTTCGAGTCGGACTCGCATACGTTATTACTTATATTGTAACTAATTACTATGGTAAACACTTACGGGTTCCTCAAATATTGCATTTAGCCTTTCTTCAACTTCTTTACCTTTTTTGGGTCTTAGCAACACGAACAATTTTGATATTTTCGTGGCTCTGAAAAGATGCGAAATGAAATTTAGTAAATTTTTTATAAAACAATCTCGTCTGTTCCTGGTCCAGTTCCTAAACGCAAATTTTAATTCAGATAGCCAGAAAGTATAGACCGCCAGCTGCAACGATAGGTACCTGTACTTTTTTGGCTTCATCCTTTGGATCTCGACCTGCCTTTAACCACGCTTACTACCCTCAACTCTTTGAAACGAGCCCTGGAGTGAAGACTGCATATTGGCAAGTGGAGTGAGTGCCCCCACCCACCCCTCTAAATGAACCGATGACCTTAAATCGGTGGCTAGGATAGAATGGATGCAAATGGCGGAGAACACACAACTTGGAAGAGCCCTATGTCCAGCAATAGACTGTGATAGGTTGAGTTGATTGATTGACTATCATCACCTGAGGAGTTTCTCAACAAACTGTTTGCCCAAGAAGCCGGTCCCTCCCGTCACGAGCACAGCCGCCCCGCTGTAGAACTGCTGCACTTCTGAGTCTCCGCGCTTCATCACCGCGTCCATCACCTGATTGCGGGACATCAATTGGTTGATGAACATCTGCGCCGGATCCATTGCTTCTACTTGTACCATGGCTGAAAAATAATCATTAGATTCGACCAGCACCAATATGAATTACAAAAATTCATGATACCCAACTACTACTACTACTACTTACTATTGCTTTCCTTTACTCTTTAGTCCGATGGGGGGGCAATCCGTCACGACCGGAGAGAGATACTTAAATACAAAAGTATTTTAAGGTAGTAAAAAAAAGTTTTGGTAGCTTATGTTATTTTTTTTCGACTTTTTTGAAGGAAATCATCTTGGCGAAACCGGGATTATAAATAATGTACGTCTGAAATCGCCAGCCCGTCATGAGTAAGCATGGTGATCATAGCCCGTGTCTTCCCTGTATGAGAAGAGGCCTCTGATCAACAGTGACAACTGCTGGTATTATTATTCATCATCTTTGTCACTGATAAAATGTCACCTTTGTCTAGGCCTCTGGTGTTAGACTCACCTGTCCACTGTATGTATCATCATCATCACCCACGAAATTACCCACCCAAAGTCGGGTAAAGGCCTCCCCGGTCTTTTGCCATATTTCGCGGTTCTGTACGAGCCTCACCCAAGTAGTATTTCTCGTGACTGACAATATCGTCAACCCAACGCGCTTTTGTAAGACCATGGTTTTTTAAAATTGTATTAGACTTACCGAATTCAAACGTCCTACTTCTTTCACCACTAATGTACTAAGCAATAGCTAGACTCAGAATGTATATTATATAGGTATCCCAATAATGACTAGCTGAATAATAAATAATCCTTGATTAGGTGCATTCACCTATTAAATTGAGTAGGTATGCTAAATAATATTGAAATGCTAAATCGAATGCTAAATTCGGATTGGGGTGTGTGTGTTTTTTTTTGTAGAAGAACGTAGAGAATGACAAAAGAAACGATGGATGTGTTAAGGATGATATGGCAAGAAAGGAGGTGTCTGATTAGATGACCGGTAATAGAAAAGTATGGAAGAAGAAGACATGCTGCGCCGACCCCAAATACATTGCGAAAAGGGCATAAATGCAAGGCAAGGGCCATAAGTTTGATTTAGTATATGTTTTTTTTTTAAATCAGCCTGCTCTGTCCCACTGCTGGGCAAAGGCCTCCCCCATGGCTTTCCAATCCTGCTTACAATATGCCCTCTCTGACCAATCCGTTAAGAATGAGTCCAGATCGTCACGCCAGCGTTTCTTGGGCCTGCCTCGGTTACGACGGCCGTCTTCAGGCACCCACTGTGTGACTATCTTCGCCCATCTGTCCGGGTTCATCCTTAAAACGTGACTCACCAACATGTAAATTAAAATCCTAATTCACTGACGCAACGCTAATCTTAAACTTCTGGTTCAAAAACCTTGAAAAATGGCACAACAATTAAAGTGAGCACTAAGGGTTGAAAGTGTTTTAAGTAAAAAGTGGATGTAGGTACTTACCGTGGTACTTATGCAAAAGATAAGAATTTAAACAAAGTAACAACTGTCAAAGAAAGCGAAGCTAAAATTATAACTTTTGACAGTTCTAACTTCAAGCAATTACTAAGCTAGAGAATAAAAATCGCATCATGACTTTTACTCAAGTAATTTTGACTTGTTAATAGATATGGGTGTTAGACTTCTGTTCAGAAGAAAAAAATATTAGAGCAGAGCAAAGATTGTCAGAATAAATATGAAGAAAAATACACCATAGATTTTGATGCGGTTTTCACCCGTTCTAGATCCACCGTACAGAATACCCCTGGTGGTACGGTAGATAGACCCACTATACCCCTGGCCATAACCATACAGTGAGCCCCTGGTCGTGGGATTCAGTTTTTTTTTTCAAATTCTACTGCCGGCTAGTTGACAAAATCTAGGATTATTAAAAATTACATACTTATTTTCTTCTATTCACCATTACCGCATCCAAATCCATCGCAAATTTTGCGGTGACACAGACAGACACAAAAAGGAAGATTATTTTACATTATGTATGGATCTAGAAATTGATAGACTACCTACACTTTCAAATCCATTGTTTATATGCAAATTAAAAGACATTATTCAATTTACATTTAATTTTGGTGTACGAATAAATATTCTAACGACGCGTGTAAAAAAACACAAAAGTCATTAATATTATTCCCGTCATTGAATAGAATAGAATATTTTTTTAAATCATTTTTTATTGCACTGGACCATACCTAAAACTCTATCGCCCATTTAAGTTATGCAAAATATTTCTGTTTATTCCGCAAATAGAAGAGCAACGGTGGCCGCGAAAGCAGCGGTGGCTCAGCGGTGGCGGCCCTAACTTACGAGCAGTAAGTCGTGGGTTCGAACCCCCGGCAGGCGCATTAGTTTGTGTAATTTATTTCATCACCACTGCTCTCAAAACGGTGAAGGAAAACATCGTGAGGAAACCGGCCTGCCTCGTATCAAAATTCGAAGACATGTGACATCTACCAACCCGCACTGGGCCTGCGTGGTGTATTATAGCCCATTCCCGCTTATCATCAGAGAGGAGGCCTATGTCCCAGCAGGAGGAACACTATAGGCTGCTTATACCGCAAATAGATACAGACTGGCTAGCTGGCTAGAGGCAGGATGGGGCACCTCGCTTCCGTCCTCTCCTAGGTTTTTGTGCATGTAACATGTTTATTTTTCGCACTCCCTGCAAGTGAATGTTTTTGCGGGCCTCGCCAGTATACTGCTCGTAAATGCTACAGCTGAGCATGGGGTTGTCCGTCACGAATTCTTCAGTAGTAGCCACGGAGATTTGTGCCAGCCTGATGGTAATAGGTCCTGGCTTCGATTCCCGGGTCGGGCAAAGTCTTATTGGGTTTTTCCATCACTTCGTAGTCTGGATTTGTGCCCGGCTGATGGCAATAGGCTCGCTGCTATTACAATGGCCTTAAACGTAACTGGTGAAATGTGGGTGCTCTGTTAGGTACAACTCTGCCTAACCTTTCGGGGATTACAAGGCGTGATGTTATGTAATTCCTCAACAGCAGCCCTGATTCTGGATCTGTGGCCAGTTGGTGGCAATATGCTTGGTCCCATCTATTACTTACGACTCCAACATAACGGGCGCGAAGTAGGAGTACCATAGGTACTTCTTTGCCTAACCCATCTATGATTACAGGCCTGAGGTGAAGTTAAACCACACCTAATCAGCAGACATCTCAATTAAATTCTATCAGTCTAACTGAAACGGTACCACAAAATAGATAAACCCATCACAGACAATCACAAAGCTATTTGCCTATTAACATTAACACATCCGATTGGCAATAGACAAGGATAGACCTAATTGTTGATTCTAAATGGCTGGCGAAATATCTGCGAGGTTAAGCCACGATTGCCGGGGTCATGACTTAGATGGGCTGATTTTCTTTACGTAACTAGATCCTGTATTCCTCGGGTGGCATAATATCGATCCAGATGGCCTAGAAAAGTGACAAAATAATTGCTGCCAAAGTGCTTTGTATTTCTAGAACGATTTACCATAGTGTAGTAAGACCACTTTTAGTTTGCAGTTCAAGGTGGAGCTGCTTGTCAAGAAATAATATGAATCGGTATGTCAAACTTGGAGGAGCTCGTGGCTAAATAGTAACAGCCACTCGGGTCGATCTTCAGGTTAAGCCACGCTTGCCTAGGTTGGTCCGTGGATAAGTGACCACCAATTATATACCGAGTTTCCTCCGTGCCTCGGAAAGCACGTTTAGCCATTGGTCCCAGCTGCTATTGGAGATCTTTGATAGTCGTTACATACAGATAGTCAGTGGCCTGAACGTCTGACCACCAGTCTTACCAAGGGGTACCGTATTTCCCAGTAGGTACTAACTGGGTTGTGGACTGCGACTCCTACCTGCAGGTAGGCAGTCACTCCTACGTGTTAGAACTTCAACGACGATATAGGAAATAAATTGATTTTCCACCGCGCAAAATAAAGTTTCATATTTAACACGCACAGGCACAGACAGAAGCAATTGCTAGACAAATACGTAATTTAATTACCAAAATAAAACAATAAACAATGCAGCCTGATTGTTGCCAACAATATTAATGATTTCCATCCAAACCACCACGACAATGTAATCTCAACTTTATCATAATGTGGTTTAGGTGGAATTTTCATTGTGATTGAATTTAATCAACAGCCGATTGAAAGACAATAGCAAGTAGACTGTCTGTCCGTCTGTCCATTCATTAAGCACGCAATCGCAACTCGGAAACAACTTTGACGAATTAATATTCGTCAAAACTGTCGGGTTTCTTGATTACTGCCGAATGGTGTAGGGTGGCCAAGCTTTGCAGTTACTTGGGATAGTTTTGTTTATTATTTTGTTTTTTTTTTTTGCGAATTTTGTTACTGGCTAGACCGAAGCAGAGATGTGTGTACAGGCTACCAGGCACCCAGTTTAGCGCGATCTACAAAAGGCGAACGTCGCACGGCTCTCCCGTCTCTTCTCGTCTCTGGTGTGCGCTGCTGCTTCCTTGACCGCCGAGTGCGGAGGCTGGTATAAACAAATATGAGACTTCACCGCTTCTGTCTGCTCAACAATTTCCAGTAAAGCTAAGTGGAGACGAGAAGTCTAAATAACGAAGTTCTATTGGTGGTTTACAAGTTACAACACATTTTCTCTCGTGTCCGTTTTGGTGGAGTGAGGGCCTTAGTATTGAACTACAAATACTATTACTTTAGTTTTTTTTGGAACTGTAAAAAGACATATTAATTCTCTATTAATTAAGTACCTACTACTCATTATTTTTAAGTATGAATAACTTTTTCAACTGATAAAAAAAAATATAACAATGAAAGTAAGTAAAAAAAAATAATTAAAGAAAATAAAGAATGTATGTGTGTATGTGTGTGTGTGTGTAGTGTGTTGTGTGTGTGTAGTGTGTGTGTGACTGTGTGTGTATGTGTGTATGCGTAATGTATGTATGTGTGTTGTATGTGTATGTATGTAATGTGTATGTATGTGTATGTGTGTGTATGTGTGTGTTGTGTTGTATGTAATGTATGTGTGTTTTGTAAATGTAAACCAGTCTTACCAAGGGGTATCGTATTATCCAGTACTAACTGGGTTGTGGAGGTCAGATAGGCAGTCGCTCCATGTAAAATACTGGTATTCAGCTGCATCCGGTTAGACTGGAAGCCGACAACAACATGTTGGGAAAAGGCTAGGCAGATGATGATGCAAATGTAAACTCACGGATGTATATTGTTAAGCATAGGTAATAAGTCCGTAAATACCAACTGTCATTTTTGACAGTTGAATAAAATTACACATGTCAAGTTGACGTAGTGTGTCAATTTAATAATTAAATAATTTTCCTGTTTGCAGATTTGATGAAGAGAAAAACAATTTTTACGCTAATATTAAGAATTGAAGAAAGTTATGTAAACAGAAAATGTATAGTAGCCATTTATTTGAAGTCAACACGAAATTACCCCATTAGAAAGACTTCCCCTTTGTTTAATTAAATGTTAACGACATTTTAAAAATGTACTTCTGCTAATTCATAAAAGTAGCTTGATTACATTAATTACTGATGTGTAGAGGAATTTATAATTAAGCAGATTCGTTTTAAGTAGCAGTATGTTACTTCAAAATTGGGGTCGTCTGACAGTTGATAGAAAAGCGGTAAGGACATATAATATCATCATCACGCCTCATCCTTAAAGGATTAGGTAGAGGTGTACACCCACATTTCACCAGTTCTGTTTAATAAGAATAACTTGTTCATGTAATAAGGGACGAGCTTATTGCCATCAACAATCCGTGGCTGCTTTTTTTATAAAAAAAAACCAATAACACTTAGCTGAACCATGAGAGACAGGTCGTGAGCTTAAACGTGCATAGCTATAAGGAAGACCACATAGCGATGGCAGAATTGTGTCAGAGATGATATATTCAGATAATTATTAAGATGATGGCTGCCGGAAATGTAAGGGAGAAGAATATTTAAATGCAGCAGCTGAAACATTCCAATTTATATTGGAATGGGATAAGAAAGATAACAATAGAAAGATCGCTGTTGTTTTTTTTTAAAAAAAAAACGTCAGAATACAAATTCACATTATTTATTTCTACAAAGGGTAGCTTAAGAAACATACATATATTATCTAATTATAACCTATAAGCTTACAACTAGGTTAAGACTACAATTCTTTTACCAATGCGATGACATCCGACACAGAGATGGTCATAATAAAGTGAGAAATCTAAACAAAAAAATGAATTAACATCAATAAAGTCAGACACAAAAGGCACAGTAGGTATGTACATAATGCGAGGTTTCTCTTTTATAATCTATTTTATTTTACATTCATAATAACTTAAGATTAAGATATATTTTGCTACATAATTTTAATATACACTTATTTTATATTTACACACATTACAATTTATAATGTATTTAAGAAAAGAAATCGCAAATCACACAAATCATTAGCCGTTGATATACAACGGGAAACGTCCTCAAAAAGCTGGCAACATTGCCATGGTGGATGTTAATACTGCTAAAGTTTTAAAATAATAACAATTGTCAAAAAACATTAATGAGAAAAGTAGTGATGTTACTGATGGCACAAAAATCGTCTATCTCTACAAGGAATATACCACTAATAACAATTGATTGCCCACAAATATCCGATACAGAAAAAAACATCGATCATCACGAACGTCCCTACATGATCGACGTTTACAACGACGGTGATCATGTGGGTGTAAAAACAACTTTAGAGTTATAAAATATTAGGGTTGAACCTCATCTGGCAGCACGGAATCGCACTTTTCCATGCTCCTATCCCTTTTTACATGTTTCTCGCTCTAACAAAAGTGGATTCTGAACGACAGAAAAGTTTAACTAACAAACTTTGTTGCTAATTATTACAATTTTTATAAGCGAATTATTCTTATCGACAAACAACACAACAGTAATAATCACGACATGGTCTTTTCAATCGACTTTCATAATAATCATACCACAATACCCGATTACTCTTCACTAAAGGAATGAACAGCGTAAGAATGATAACATGCAAGCAAAATGTAATCCCTCGCACTAATTCTGCAAGAGCAAATGCATCCCAAATGACAAATGTGATAATAAAGACATTACTGAAAATAAACATGATCGTGACTGTACATAAACGACTTAAATTCTGTTTTACTTTTTCCTTTTTAGTAACCACACACGTATTTATAACTTTACATGGAAACAGTGAACATAACAATCTGATAAAAATGTACAAGTTTGTTAGCACAGGCAGAACAATACACACGAGTATAATAAATGAGAAGATCAAAGAAAGTAGTGTTTCTTCGTTAATACTTTCTGTTAAACCGATAAGGTATATAATAATTCCACAAATGATAACTACAATAAAAGGTACTCCCCACGCAAAAAGGAAGCTTTTAAGATATTTTCGTGTAATATCTGATTGAAAAACTTTTACAATATCGACGTAAAACATGTAACACATTATTACCAGCCAATTGTTGTACACTATGGCCAGAAACATCGTGAGAGACTTAAAGAAATATACGAATTCATATTTCAAGTTAATATGTCCGTTGCAATTGAGTAAAATAAGTGACACAACGATTAAACGTAATATATTCACTAGGGTTGCACTGAGACAGACGTAGTTCTTGAAATTCCGGAACTTTTTAATGAGGCACCACGATGTTATTCCGTAGATGAAAGTTGGAAGACACATGGTGTATAGAATAACGTGTATGAAGAAATAAACGGGAGCATTGCTTACATAGACATCACACGCTGTAGCGTTGTCGTTAGAGTCGATAATAGCCATCACAATCCTCAAACGAGGTGAACTCAGATATTGAAAAAACCTCACAGAGAGGAGAGCTTTGTCCCAGTAGTGGCAACAAGCTGAATAAGCTATGTACTCTTGAAAACAAAAATGCAAGTCACTGACATAGGTGTGACTCCTAACACAGTCGACGAAGTAATAAAAGTCCCAGATAGAACATTGTAATAACAAGGATAACGAACAAATGTGATTAAACCAGATTTTGGCCACTCGACTAATCGATTCCGTTAACCTGCCTTATCAGGAGAGTTCGTAATTGAGCCAGTGGTCAATAATAGACTTGATAACGTTTGGTGTCGCATACATTGTTTGATTAAAATATGTTATTGCCAAAAAGCACTCATCGATGTATATGAATGTATGAGTAGAGTTTGTTAATTACTACAAACGACTGTTACTATAAACGAGGAAATTTTTTATGAAAATTTATTATGTAATTGGTCAAGTGGTAATAATTAGCAAAAATAAGAAGATAAGTCCTTATGTGATGCATAAGTATCTTTTAACGACTGACCAAAATCGGAGCTAACGTAGTTACCTTCTTTTGTCAACACGATTCACAAAATATTTTCACAAATGTTTATCAACAGTGTCTCCGTTTCTGTCCTGTGTAAACAATATTTGAACGTCAAGGATCCTTGTAATACTATCAACTTATAATACTCTTTTTACATATATATTTATGTTCTCAGACTAAACCAATCTATTTCGAATGAAAATCTATCCAACGTCGACGATCGTCCGTTACTGCCGATCGAATTGATAAACGTTTGGTCGATCAACCTGTTACACCTACAGGATCGATGTATATCAAGACGTCTATTGTGTGGGTGTTTCAAAACCAATTGTGGTTGAAAAAGTCGTCACTGTTAGATCTCGTAGAGAAACGCGGGACACGCACGGAATCCGCGTGTGTTCTTTTCAATCGATTCTTGTAATACTCGTTCCACACTACCCGATTACTCTTTACTAAAGGAACAAATAACGATAGGACAACTACTTGTAAGGAAAATGAAAGAGCTCGTACTATGTTTGAACAATGCCATAAAAGCGTTATTAACACAAAAAGATTGTTCAGCACAAACATAACTGTCGCTATACAGAAACGACCCACGTTTTGTTTTCTTCTTTCTGATTTTGGAATAATTGCTCTTATTGGATTATTGCAAGAAAACAAAGAATATACTAGTTTGACATAAAGAACCGAGTTGATAGTTGTAGGGATAGTGTTGGATAGGATCAAAATGGTAGCTCGGGCTACAACTGAAAGTCTTTCTTCGGTATGACATTCATCAGCTAGCTCAACTAACATAAAAATCGATCTACTAATGACTATTAACATCAGAGGCACGCCCCAGGCAAAGAGCGAGCTTTTCAGATACTTTTTGGTTATTTCAGTATCAAATACTTTTACAATATCAAGGTAAAATATATAAGCCAAAACTACTAACCAATAGTTGTATACAGCAGTCAAAAACATGAAGATAAAAAAATAAAGATTGATGTTTTTGACACCTTTTGGATAATACAAGCCGCCTTGAATTAAAGTTACCGTTCCAACGGATAAACGTAAGATATTCACTAGGGTGGCACTGAGATACACGTAGTTGTTGAAATTACGGAACTTCTTGATGAGGCACCATGATATCACTACGTATAAGAACGTGGCTAGTGCAATGGTACACTGAAAATAGTGACCGATGATAAAGTGAAGTTCTGTTGCTTCATCTTTTTCATTTACTGGAGCGGAGTCTTCACTGGTGTCACTATCAGCCATGCAGCTACTTT
Organism: Noctua fimbriata; assembly: GCA_905163415.1. NCBI lineage: Eukaryota > Metazoa > Arthropoda > Insecta > Lepidoptera > Noctuidae > Noctua > Noctua fimbriata. The sequence goes on from LR990946.1 coordinate 10,800,016, forward strand.
CCATTATTTTAAACGATTTTTGAACAAAAATTAAAAAAATAGTTGTGTCTTCAAACATACCGTGTTTGAAGCCACGAAGAACTATATCCAAAGAACTGAGCAAAATATCTTAAAATCAGTACACGGTATCCAAAGATCTGATTCCGATCTCAGATGCGGTAGTTATTTTCCATTACTTGAAAACTAAAAAAAACTACGCACATTACTGTGACTATCTGACTTAGTTTTTTCTATCGCCGAAATATCAAAACTTTCAAATTGATCTTTGCTGCACCACCGATGGAATAAAACTAATGTGATCAGATCCAATTTTGGCCACTTCAGTAATTGTTTCTGTTTATCTTGCTTTATCAATACAGGTCGTTATTGCATCAGCAGTCAATAAGAGTCAAAAATGTTCGGAATAGCAATTATTGGTATACTAGGATAAAACCTTATTACCTACGTTTGTCAGTGTACGATACTAACTTGTGGTCGAACGATAAAGGCTGTGGATGTTTCTAGATGTGTTAGGTACAAGCGGCCTACAGGATTCATACTTATCAAGACGTCGATCGTGTGGGGGTTTCAACATCCAATGAAAAGTAGTTACTATTAGCACAGGCACGCGGAACACGCGCGGATTTCGTGCGTTGAAGGTAAGACTGAACAAATATGAACACCGTCACACAAGTGAAAAACAAGCGGAACCCGCGCGGTTCCGTAATCGTGATCTCAACGTATCTAAACGTCCTCCGGATTGGCGTTACTGACAAGCAACACAAAGACAGTCACGTCACGATCTTTTTTAATCGATTCTTGTAATACTCCTGCCACACTACCCGATTACTCTTTACTAAAGGAACAAACAACGAGAGGACTATTACTTGTAAGCAAAACGAAAGAGCTCGTACTAAGTTTGAACAATTCCGTATATCCCATAAAAGCATCGTCAACACAAAAATGTTGTTCAGCACAAACATAGCGGTCGCTATACAAAAACGACTTACGTTTTGTTTTCTCTTTTCTTTTTTAGGAATAATTGTATTTACTGCATATTTGCAAGGAAACAAAAAATACACTAGTTTCAAATAAAGTACTAAGTTGATAATCGTAGGAAAAACATTAGAAGTGAACAAAATGCAAATCCAGGCAAAAACCATGATTCTTTCTTGATCACGTGATTCAGCTATATCAACAAAAATGAAAATCGATCTACAAATCACTAATAACATCAAAGGCACACCCCAGGCAAAAAACGTGCTTTTAACATACTTCCATTTGATTTCAGTATCAAATACTTTTACAATATCAACATAAAACATATAACTCATTACCACCAACCAATAATTAAACACAGCCGAAAAGAACACGAAGAAAAAAATATTAAGTTTTAAATCATATCGAAGAAGCTTCATAATATAAATGTTATTTTGTATTAAAGTAAGCGCCTCAACCATCAAACGCAAAATATTTACAAGGATTGCATTGAGATACACGTAGTTGTTAAAATTACGGAACTTCTGGATTAGGCACCACGACATCACTCCGTATAAGAACGTAACCAGAGTCATGGTACACTGGAAATAGTGCCCGATCATATAGAAAAGTTCTGCTGCATCAGTGTCACTCACTGGATTTTGTTCTATGCTGCTGTCATTATCAGCCATGTCGAACGATACAAGCTGGGCACTCAGACACTGATACTATCTTCCATTATTTTGGGCCAGTTTACAAAAATGTTGGCTTAACAAAGAATCTGTGGCTTCAAACAGACTGTGTGTGAAGTCATGAAGGACGATATCCAAAGAACTGTGCACAGTATTATAAGATCTGATAATTTACTCAGATGTGATAGTTATTTTCCATTCTAGTACACGTTGAAACAAAAAAAAACGCACATTGATGTGACTGTCCAACAAATTTTTGTCTGCCGCCGAAATATTAAAACTTTTAAAAACAATCTTTGCTGCACCAACGATAGAATGAAACTAATGTGATCAGAGTTTTGGGCATTTCAACCAGCAATCGTTTCTGTTTATCTTGCTTTATCAGTCAAACTCGTAATAACATGTGCAGTTATTAGGAGTCGAAATAGGGTTCATTGATTCACTTAGCAATGCGAAATGCTTATTGTATTCATTGCAAAGTAATAACGTTTATGCATCGATGCATGGATAAATGATAGCGTGACGGTTGACAGAGGAGAATGGGAGAAAAAACCGTGTTGCGCTGACCCCTAGTAACATGGGACAAGGGCAAGAGGATGATGATGATGATGATGATGCGTCGATGCATGCGAACTAATCTAAGATTAAGAAGATAATTACGTTTCAGAATTGATACTAGAAAATCGTCTTAATGTTCATCCAACGAGTCAATTATATTAGTTTATTTGATCTAATTGACCTATAGAAATAATGATGTCTACAGTTTGTTAAACACAAGTTGCAAAAATTCGATGATCCTAATCTATTACACCTACTAGATCAACGTTATTTATAATTTGTGCGTTAGCATTCCCGAAATATACACATAAAACATGTTGAAAAGTTCTTCTCTCGCATTCCCTCTTCTCTTTGTTGAAATCATTTAAATAAAAACAAAAACGTAACTTTTTTTGTTATTTTGGAGAGTCATATTTTCTTTACTTATTAAGTTGCTGAAAAAAAAAGAAATGACAGGACGTGTCTACAGTAGAACTTGACTTTATTAAAAAGAATGATTACTCTCGAGGCATTATTCAGGAAGAAAAAAGGGAAATACGTTTGTATGGAGAATCGCAGCCTCTATTCGATCTTAAAGCTGCGGTTTGTTACTAGTGGAAGAGGGCAAAACTGACGACACATTCCTTTTCAGTCGATTCTTACAATACTCTACCCATAATTCCCGATTACTTTTTACTAAAGGAACAAACAACGGTAGAACTGCTACTTGTAACAAAAATGTAACAGCTCGTACTCTGCTTGAAGCATTAAATAAATCCCATAAAAACATCATCAATACGAAAACACTGCTTAACAGAAAAATGGCCGTTGCTATACATAAACGACTCAAGCTTAGTCTTTTTCTTTCTTTCTTGGTTAGAATTGCATTTGTGTCATTGCAAGTAAATAAAGAAGTTACAAGTTTGATATAAAGGACCAAGTTGATAATTGCAGGCAAAACGTGGCACGTGAATAAAGTGAAAGCCTGCACAAATAACATTAGGTTTAATTCTTGGTTGCCTTTTTCAGCCAGATATATAAACATTAAAATCACCAGACAAATGAACAAAAATACCAGAGGCACTCCCCAGGCAAAGAGAAAGCTTTTAAGATACTTCCTTTTGATGCAAGTATCAAAAACTTTTACAATATCCACGTAAAACATATAACACATCACTACCAACCAATAGTTATATACAGCTGACAAAAAAATTAAGATAAATAACAAAACTAATTTATAGAGCATAGCGATACACATGCCACCTATAAACAGTGCAAACCTTATGCCTAATCGTAATACATTCACTAGGATGGCACTAAGATACACGTAGTTGTTGAAATTACGAAACTTCTTGATGAGGCACCACGATGTTACTCCGTATGTGAACGTCGCCAGAGTCATGGTACACTGGAAATAGTGCCCGATGATATTGTAAATTTCTACTGGGAAGGCACTCACTGGAGAGGACTCGAAGCTGGCATCATTATCAGCCATGTTGAGCATCAAAAGCTGTGTAGTCAGATACTGCATTTATAATCCAGTAGTATGCACTACTTTTTTTAATAAAACTGTTGGCTCAAAATATAGCAGTGACTAAAAACACGGTCGCCAAAATATTAAAATTTCAAATCGATGATTGCTTCAACAGCGATGGAATCAGACTGATATTATTAGAGCACTAAATTACTGAAGTGCCAAAAAAGCTCTATAAATCATGTATTTTTATCTTGCTTTATCAGTTACACGGTTCGTAATGTACTAGCAGCCTTTAATGTTCAAATTCACGTTTTCATTGCTTCTGGGTAATCTCTGATTATCTACGTCTTTTGATCTACGTCATCGTCAACTAGAATGCATCATCATTTGCCTAAACTTTTCCCAACTATGTTGGAGTCAGCTTTCGGACTAACAGGATTCAGCTGAATTTCAGTATTTTACATGGAGCGACTGCCTATCTGAACTCGCCAACCCAGTTAGTACTGGGTAATACGAAACCCTTAGTAATCTCTGACCTCTGAGTTTGTTTCAGCGTTTCTTCTCCGAGTAGTAGGATAAGAAATATCGGCATCATCAAACTGATCTTTAAATGAATATATTTTACAAAATAAATATCATTTATAGTTTGTGTTGGTCAAGCACGTTAAGCCGTTGGTCCTGGTTGTCATTTGTAGATCTCTGACAGTTGTTAGGTAGTCAGTGGCCCAAAAAGTCTGACAACCAGTCTTACCAAGGCGTATCGTATTACCCAGTACTAACTGGGTTGTGATTGTGAGATAGGTAGTCGCTCCATGTAAAATACTTGTATTCAGCTGCACCCGGGTAGACTGGACGCCGACCCCAACATAGCTGGGAAAAGGCTAGGCAGATGACGGTGAGCTTACGTTGGTCAGTTACGTATGCTTCAAAAAAGAATGGGTGAAAAATCGAATGTCAAAATGTTTAACGTTTGTTGTAATGCTTTTGACTTCATGAGCGCGTTCATATTGTATACCCTGACACTAAAATTGCAGTAATCAATCATTCTCTGCTCTTACACCTTCAAGATCGGCGTTTGTTATTCGACGTCGAAATATAACTTTAAAACATGTTCAAAACTCTATTGTTCTCTCTTCCTCTCTTCCCTTAGTTGAAATCTTTTATCTCATCAGACAACACATTTTTATGTAAATGTTTCGCCAGTGAAAATGCACAGTAAAATATGAAAATCTGAAATTACAGTCGAACTGATGCTCTTTGATGGTCAACATAGATTCTTGTTATTAACGGACGGGTCAAATCAAGAAAACGTCCTTTTCAATCGATTTTTACAATACTCGTGCCATAATACTCGATTACTCTTTACTAAAAGAATAAACAACGATAAGACTGCTACTTGTAAGCAAAATGAAACTGTACGTACTATGTTTGAACAATTAAATAAATCCCATATAATCATCATCAACACGAAAATATTACTCAACAAAAACATAGTGGTCGCTATACATAGACGACTCAAGTTTTGTTTTATTCTTTCTTTTTTAGGAATACTTGCATTTACACTATCATTGTACGGAAACAGAGAATATACAAGCCTCACATAAAGGATCAAGTTGACAATTGCAGGCAAAAAATTGCAGGTGATGAAAATGCCAACTTCGACCAATTTCATTTGTATTCTTTTTTTGTCATCTATTTCAGTTAGATCAATTAACACAAAAATCAATTTACAAATGACCAATAGTACTAGAGGCAAGCCCCAGGCAAAGAGAAAACTTTTAAGAAACTTTCTTTTGATTTCATTTTCAAATACTTTTACAATGTCAACATAAAACATATAACACATCACGACCAACCAATAATTATGCACAGCCGAAAAAAACATGAAGACAAAAAAGTAGAAATTGATGTATTGAACAAGCTTGGCAATATACATACCACATCGAATTAATGTTACAGTACCAACGACTAAACGTATTACATTCGCCAATGTTATACTGAGATACACATAGTTGTTGAAATTACGAAACTTCCTGATGACGCACCACGAAGTAACTCCGTATATGAACGTAACAAGGGTCATAATGCATTGAACATAGTGTCCAATAATATAGACAATTTCTGTAGGATAGTCATCAGTTTCACTTACTGGATAGCTTTCTACTCCGGTATCACGATCAGCCATGGCGAACATCAAACTGGACAATGGGAAACTGTTGTTCATCATTATCATTTTTGACCACTATGTTGGTGATCTCTTCCAGTCTTATCGGATGCAGCTGAATGCCAGTATTTTCTCGAGGGTCTTTTTATCGAGGGACTATTTGCACTTGAAATTCCAGTTACTGGGTAATAAGATATCCCTTGGTAGGACTGGTCAGACTACACGACGACGAACAAAATCCAAAGAACTGAGCACGATATCCAATGATTTGTGCATATCATTTAGAAATCTGTGTAAAATATCCGAAGATATGATTCTGATACCGTCGTTAGTTTCTATAAATTACACTTGGTTTTGTTCACGAATAATTTCCACTAAAACATCACACACACAGCTGTGAATTCAAACACCGTCGAGCTTATTTTTTAATGTTGCCAAAATATTCGGATCAAATATTACTTCAGCAGCGATGATACTAATGTGATCATTCAAAGCCAATTTTCATCACTTGTGTAATCGTTTCCGTTTATCAAGCTTTATCAGTTTAATTTGTGTTTGCCCTAGTAGTCTATTATGTTCATTTTAGTAATCTAAAGTGTGGTAATGACTACGATTTGTAATACTTACGTCATCACAAAACTTCACGATCTCAGGGAATGGGACTTGCGTCAGGCAACACATGGGTTCGACACTTAGAGGAGTGATTTCTGAAAAGTATTTAAGTAAAGTATATATCGACGGAATGGTAAAGTCAAGACGTAATTACAAATAGAACTGGTAACAGTTTCGTTCAAAACACCTAATTTCCCATAGTATCACAGCCTTTTTACCTGCCACAGTATTTGTTTTTAGTGGAAATAAGGCCTTTTGAAAAATCACTCGTCTTGTTCCCTTCATGGTCCAAGATCCCAGGGCCGCCAGACCTTATTTATTTTCTGATAAACAAAATCTGTTGGATCGAGTAATGTATGTGCTGTAATGCATGTCTGATAGCTTAGGCTGAGGGCCAATTTTAAGGTATATCAGGTGCTAAAGTTACGTAAAAATATTACTCACTTTTATAATAATTATGTTGAATAGAATATTGTAAAAAAAATAATCAACAGTGCCAGATACTTCCCGTTGGCAGAAATTTCTGCCAGAAGCTCGGAAAAATAACATGATTTTTTTGATTTTGATTTCATTTCCTGTCAACGTGATAATAGTATGTATATAGTATTTTATATGTATGTTTATCTATATGTTTTGTATGCATTATGTATATTTTATTGTATGTATTAGTTAAGTAGGGTTATAAAATTATGTTAATTCAAGTTTTTAAATGTACTGTTTATGCACATAAGCATATCCTCTTCTGAAAATCTCGCAATCTAAGTAAGGTTTGCTGTAAGAAAACCCAATTCTGCATTCATGCATTCATGCATTCTGCATTTTCGCCTTTATACATAAGCTATATGTTGTAATTATGTATTTCTCTTATTTTGTGTGCAATAAAGAATAAGAATAAGAAGGATTTACTAATAGCCTGAGTCTTATTTTTTATATTTGATACTTAAGGAATTATTTCAACACCTAATGTAACCAGCCATACCAATCTTAGGGTCATAATTAATATTTTTGTAAGGGTATAAAAAACCAATGCACTCAAACAAAGGCATGTTAATTGTGTCTGTGTTTGGCCATAAGGATTAGTCTGGCTGCTCACAATAAGTACTTCATTGTGGAAACGGTTTTATCAGTTCGTGCTGTTTGTCGGCTAGTAGAGCACTGTATGCTAAAAACTGATGCGAGCAATGCGCATCATTAGAACCAACGCTGTGCACCGACGGTCGGTGAACCAATGTAACCGGCCTAAAGAAGGTACAAAGTCGACGTTCAATGAATAACTGTCACATGATTGACGCTACAGTCAAATGACCTGATGCTTGTTAAGTATATTTGGACAGGAGTTAATATTCACATCATGGTCCTATTTAATCGATTTTTATAATATTCGTGCCAAACTGACCGATTACTTTTTAATAAAGGAACAAATATCGCAAGGACAATGATTTGGATGTTTAATGTGTAGGCGCTTATTAAATTCGAAAAACCGAGCAAACCCCATAATAGAAAAGTCGCCACTAATACGTTGCTTATAAGAAACATAGCCGTCGCTGTACATAAACGGCTCAAGTTTTGTTTTCTTCTTTCGTTTGATGAAGTTGCGCACTCGTTTTTAACATTGCAAGGAAACAAAGCAAACACAAGTTTGATAAAAAGAACCAAATTCATGGCCACCGGTAAAAGGCTGCATGTTAAATAAGCGGAAAACAATACAAAAACAAGCCTAAATATTAGTTTATCTTCCGCTGCTGATTCCATAATGTAAAATAATAACCTACAAGTAAGCAATACTATTAGAGGCACGCCCCAGGCGAAGAGGATGCTAAAAAAATACCTTCTTTTAATTTTAATGTCGAAAACTTTTACAATATCTCTGTAAAACATGTAACACATGACCACCAACAAATAGTTGTAAACTGCCGAAAAATATAAAAATATATAAACATATAAACTGGTCATTTGAGGAGGCAAAGCAAAATAACTATCAAATAAAATTAAAGGCAGCCATAAAATTATTAATCGTAAAATATTCACTAAGATAGCACTGAGGTACACGTAGTTGTTGAAATTTCGAAACTTCCTGATGAGGCACCATGAGATCACGCCGTATATGAATGATACCACAGACAAAGCACTCTGAATATAGTTTAGGATCACTTCAACCTCCATAAAAAAGTTCAAATCATCACTCCCTAGTTCGCTGGTTTCGTTATCAGCCATGACGAGCTTTTAATTGTTCCGATATTCAGGTACACTGCAGTATTTAATTTCAATATTATATATTATCTTTTTGAACACTAAAATAAGAACATGGCTAAAAACACTCTCGATTAAGACACTTTTCAAACAAAACATGTTTACTCAAAATTGGTTCATCCGTTCAGGAGCTATGATGCCACAGACAGAGACACAGATTGTCATGCACATTTCAAACTTATCTCCACCTCTCTTTTTTAGTTGGGGGATAAAAATAGGTGAACGTCTGTGATTGTGACTCTCAATTCAATTAATTTTTCAGATCGATCATCACCGTAACAGTACCTAACCGAAATAAACTAATGTAATGACTGCGAATTTTGGGCGTTAAGTATAATTATGAACGGTGTGATTTCCTTATCATTCGTAACAGCTCTACACCTGCCAACATTGTAAAAGCCTGTGATAATGCCGAGGGTGCTAATCATTGCTGCACTTGAATAATATGAAAATATAATCAAAGTTTTTTTGCGCCAATGTATCTGAAAATAAAAGTCACGATCATCGAATAATAGAGATGTACGAGTATGTAAAGAGAAAAGTTTTATTGAAAATGATTCATAAACGAAATCGTATGATTGAGAGATTTGGTATTAAACCATTCAACTGTGTATCTGAGGCCACACGTGCTATCTTCAGTTGATTTTGAAGTAATTGGGGCTTGAAAAGGAATGGACCCAAACTCGAACCTAGAGAAACGCCCATAGTAATTTTAGACCCTAACGAGTTTACGCCATTTGGTTAAACCGTCTATCTTTGAGATATTATGTTACTAAATCTAGAACTGTATTTCCAATTCTATAGTGCATATAAGTTTCAGCCGAAGTGTCTCGTGGTTTACGCATTCGAAAGCCTTTGAGAGGTTGCAAAGAATTCCAGTGGTGTTGTGTGCTTCTCCTCTGGCATAAAAATGTTCTTTATTTGAGAGATACCAGCGTTAGTTTTAGAATGCCCCTTAAAGAAAGTACAGTTGCTCATGAAAGAACTTTTTATTAAGGAGGTTTTCATTCATGATTCTTAACATTTAATTGAGCATTAACTTTTCAAACCACTTAGAGGGAACTGGGTAAATTGACAAGGGCTATAATTGTTCGGATATTTACTATCACCGGACTTAAACATTGGAAGTAATTTTATTACTATGAATGCCGATAGTAGCTACCAGGCGGCAAACTAGAAGATAGGTACCTAGTGCTTGTTTTGAGAATGATTAACGTCGATATCGCAGGTGTAATAACTCTTTTATATGATTAACTACTGTCAAATGAACTGATGCTTCCATTCTTGAAAGTGTTGTATATTTGGACAGGAGTTATATTCACGTCATGGCCCTATTTAATCGATTTTTATAATATTCGTGCCAAACTGACCGATTACTTTTTAATAAAGGAACAAATAACGCAAGGACTATTATTTGAATGTTTAATGTACAAGTGTTTAATAAATTCGAAAAACCGAGCAAACCCCATAATAGAAAAGTCGCCACTAATACGTTGCTTATAAGAAACATAGCCGTCGCTGTACATAAACGACTCAAGTTTTGTTTTCTTCTTTCGTTTGATGAAGTTGCGTACTCGTTTTTAACATTGCAAGGAAACAAAGCAAACACAAGTTTGATAAAAAGAACCAAATTCATGGCCACAGGTAAAAGGCTGCATGTTAAGTAAGCAGAAAACATTACAAAAATAAGCCTAAATACTAGTTTATCTACCGCTGCTGATTCCAAAATGAAAAATAATAATCTACAGATAAGCAATACTATTAGAGGCACGCCCCAGGCAAAGAGAGTGCTAAAAAGATACCTTCTTTTAATTTTAATGTCGAAAATTTTTACAATATCTCTGTAAAACATGTAACACATGACCACCAACAAATAGTTGTAAACCGCCGAAAAATATAAAAATGTATAAACATATAAACTGGTCATTTGAGGAGGCAAAACAAAATTTGTGTCGAATAAAATAAAAGGTAGCCATATAACTATTAATCGTAAAATATTCACTAAGATGGCACTGAGATACACGTAGTTGTTGAAATTACGAAACTTCCTGATGAGGCACCATGAGGTCACTCCGTAAATGAATGAAACCACAGACAAAACACTCTGAATATAGTTTAAGATCACTTCTGCCTTCATAAAAAAATTCGAATCATCACTATCTGGTTCGTTGGTTTCGTTATCAGCCATGACGAGCTTTATATAGTTCCGATACTCAATTAAACTGTAATATTTTATTTTGATATCGTGTTCTTATACACTAAAATAAAAACATAGGTCAGAACACTTTAGATTAAGACACCTTTCAAACAAAAAAAGTTTACTCAAAATCAGTTCATCCGTTCAGGAATTCACAGATACACACATTTCAAACTTATAGCACTCCTCACTCTCTCTTTGGTCGGGGGTTAAAATAGGTGAACGTCTATGATTATGACTTTCAATTCAATTGATTCAATATTATTTTCAGATCGATCATTACCGTAACAGTACCTAACCGAAACAATCTAGTGTAATGACTGCGAATTTTGGGCACTTAGTATAATCATGAATGTTTTGATTTCCTTATCATGTATTCGTCATAGCTCTACAAGTACTTACATTATAAAAGCCTGTGATAATGTCAAGTGTGGTAACCATTGCTACACTTGAATAATACGTAATTATAACCAAGCTTTTTGTACGTCAATGTATCTGAAAATAAAAGTCATTAACAACGAATAATAGAGATACAGTACGTGGGTGGAAAAGTTTTTTGAAAATGATTCATAAACGAAATCGTATGATTCAGGAATTTAGGATTAAACCATTCAACTGTATATCTGAGGCCACACGTGCTATCTTCGGTTGAATATGAAGTAATTGGGGTAAGAAAAGGAATGGACCTAAACTCGAACCTTGAGATACACCCATATTCATTTAGGGCCCTAAAGAGTTTACGCCGTTTAGCTGAAAATTAAACCGTCTATCTTTCAGATATTATCTTAGTAAATCAAGAACTGTATTTCTAATTCTATAGTGCTTTAGTTTCAGCAGAAGTGTCCCATAGTTTACCCATTCGAAAGCCTTTGAGAGCTCCTAACAATTTTTAATGGCGTTGTATCCTTCTTCTCTGCACATCGACTGATACACCGGCGTCAGTTTTACAATGCCATTTGAAGAATGTACGGTTGTTCATGAAATAAGAAGTTTTTATTAAAGATTCTTGACATTTGATTGAGCGTTAACTTTTCAAACTGGCCAACTTCATACGGGCTATAATTGTTCGGTAGAAGTACTTTTATTACTATTAATACTGATAGAAGCTACTGGGCGGCAAACTAGTAGATAAGTAGTGCAGCAACAAAATCGATCCTTTTAAGCCACTAATTTACACTTTAGACACTTTTTAATAATTTGACGTCGATTGTGCGGTGAGCGATTTATTTAGAGGACGAAAGGCAAAATCACGACATGGTCCTATTTAATCGATTTTTATAATATTTGTGCACTACTGTCCGATTACTTTTTACTAAAGGAACAAATAGCGCAAGAACTATTATTTGAATGCTTAATGTAAATGCGCGGAATGAGTGCGATACTTTCAGCAAATCCCATAATAGAAAAGTCGCCACAAATATGTTGCTTAAAAGAAACATAGCTGTTGCTGTACATAAACGACTCAAGTTTTGTTTTCTTCTTTCTATTTTAGGAATTGCGCACGTGTTTTTATCATTGCACGGAAACAAAGAATACACAAGTGGAATAAAAAGTACAACGTTCATTAGCACAGGTAAACCGATGGATGTTGCAAAAATGGTAAATTCTAAAAAACCTATCAAAAATTGATCTTTATCACCTTTTATAGCTAATTCAATGAAGAATAAAATTAATCCACAGATAAGCAACACCAATAGAGGTACGGCCCATGCAAAGAGGGTGCTCAAAACATACCTCCTTTTAATATTATAGTCAAACACTTTAACAATGTCTACGTAAAACATATAACACATCACCACCAACCAATAGTTATAAACCGTCGTTAAATACATAAAGATGATAATATACAAACTATTAAGTCGAACGACCAGGGCAACATAACCGTCTCCAATAATTACAAGAATCGACACAACTATTAATCGTAATATATTCACTAGGATGGTACTGAGATACACGTAGTTGTTGAAATTACGGAACTTCCTGATGAGGCACCACGATGTCACTCCGTAAATGAACGAAACCACAGTTACGGCACACTGAATATAGTGTCCGATCATATAAGCGTAGACTGGTTCCACCAAGTCATCACTATCCTTCACTGAAGAGTTGGGATCGCTGATTTCGTTATCAGCCATGACGAGTAATTGTGTCGTCAATCAGACATCATCATCGGCCTGCCCTTCTCTCGCATAACTTGGGGTCCATACTCAAATACTGTAGTTATTGTTCTATACCGTACACTTGAAAACAATTATGTTGATAGGTGGGCTTTTATAATTGTTCCAATACTGCAGTTTTTTTTAAAGCTAAAATATTGCTCTATAAAAGTCTATGATAGTGACTATTCACTTGATTCAATAAAGTTTTCAAATAGAACATAGTTATAACGGTAACCGTAACAAACTAATGTGACAAAAGCGATTTTTGGCACTTAGGCTTATAATCGATGTATTATTCCCTTATCTTGTTCCATAATGGCTTTAGTACTCAGTTTATAAAAGCTCGTGATAATGTCAGAGGCGGTATTCATTAGTTCACTTGAATTGTTTGTGAAAATATAATTCACGATTGTCAAGTCCTGCACATGAATGTAAGAGGAAAATTTATATTTGAAAATGATTTATAATCGAAACTGTATAATTTTGAGACTTCGGATCTAGTAAGTAACAGACACAGATTGAACTTTTGAACAAAACCATGATAGTAAATTGTGATAAAAAACATTTATATAATTTTACGTAATGTAAGGTCCATTAATTTCAGCAAGCTTACTCAAAAACTCAAAGAACACCGTCGGTTGAAAAAAATAAGTGTGGTGAGAAGTTAATTTAAGAAAACAAGATACAAATATATATTTGCAAAGATATCACTACATAAGAAGTTGGAAATTAAATAAGTCAAAAAACTTGCAATAATAATTCCAAAAAAAAACTAAACGTTCAATTCAAACTTACACTTAAAGGTACGACTACAATCGATGATATCGAATGTCAATCAATACTTAAAGAAGCGAAATTCGAAGAAGATCGTTTGGGTATTATCATCACAGGAACAGACGATCGATGTTACTGTGACCCTAACAAGATGAACTTTGCTAATGGCTAACAGGCAGGGAACATTATCCATGCTATTGACATTACCGACAAACAACACAGCAATAATAATCACGACTTGGTATTTTCGATCGATTCTTTAAATACTCGTGCCAAAATATCCGGTTACTCTTTACTAAAGGAACAAATAACGCAAGTAATAATATTTGTATGTTCATTATAATGACACGTGTTAAAACTGAAAATGTAAGTAAATCGCATATAACCATCGTTAATACAAAAATGTTGCTGACTACAAACAAAGCCGTTGCTGTACATAAACGACCCAATTTTTGTTTTCTTCTTAACTTTTTAGGCATAGTACACTCAATTGTGTTATTGCAAGGAAACAAAGAAAGCACAAGTTTAATAAAAAGGACTAAGTTAATCATAGCTGGTAAAAAGCTGCTTGTGATAAAAACGCAAACTTCAAATGCCAAATTTTCAATCAATCGTTCATTGTCTTCTTCTTCTCGATTGATAAAGAATATAATCAGTGCAATGAAGCCCGCTGCTGTCGAGGGTATGCCCCAGGCAAAGAGAACACTTTTAACATATCTTCTTTCGATGTCTCTATCAAATACTTTTACAATGTCGACGTAGAACATGTAACACATCACTATCAACCAATAGTTGAACACCGCCAATAGAAATAAATAGATAATATAATGCAAATCTTCGTATTGGTTAAACACTGCAATGTGCATATAATTGAACAAAGGAAGTGATACCACAATTAACCGCAATAAATTCACTAGAAGTACATTGAGATACACATAGTTATTGAAAGTGCGAAACTCCTTGATGAGGAACCACGATATAAATCCGTATATGGAGGTTGCCAGAGTTATGGCTAGCTGGACATAGTTTATTTCCGCATAGTTAAAGATATATTTCACAAATTCAACACCATCGTGTTCACTCACTCGGATGGGTTCGCTAGTTTCGATATCAGCCATGATGAACCTCTTACGTTGTGTCGACACTAGGTCACTTTATAGTCAGACGGATATAAAACAGATTCCCAACAAAGTTCGTTTTAAATGGAACTTTACTTTACCAGGTACTGAAAACAACTAATGTAATGGAGCAAAATTTTCGACACTTAGGATAATGATCGATTTAAATTTATGGCTCTTATCTCTTAATGGTGCAGGTGATAGTAACTGCAAGCTTTTGAATGTGCCGAAGCTCGCGTTTATGACATAACATTTTACCTGCACATACAAGTAGGTGGGATTACTACCACTTCGTGTGGGTCCACTATCAGACAAAGCCTTGTGGGCGATTAACACTTAAATCTAACATGATAGTTAACATAATATGATCGCAAAAAGATTGAGCTTTATGTGAATTTAATAATTTGATTAAAGCACGTTAACACGTTGCCGCGTCGGTCCCGGCTGTCGATTGTAGATCTTTGACAGTCGTTACAGGTAGTCGAACAACCAGTATTACCAAGGGATATCGTATTACCCTGTAATAACTGCTTTGTGGAGGTCAGTTAGGCAGTCTCCCCATGCAACATACTGGTATTCAGCTGCATCTGGTTAGACTGGAAGCCGACCCCAACCAATTTGGGAAAAGACTAGGCAGCGGTAGAGACAATTTTATGAAAGAATGTCTAAATAAATAGTTAGCTTTTTTTACTACTAATTTTAATTCTTTATATCCATAACCAAACTCCGGTTCTTTCTTTAAAAGGCCGTCTAAGACACTAACCGCCACAGTTCTCATTAGGCCTGATCAAGATTATGTATGAACTTCAAAAGAAGCTGTGACCCCTGTTTGTTTTGGTGTTTCATCTCAACTAGTTTTAAAACACAGTTGACTGCAATGAGTAAAATTGATTTATATAAAAAAAATTTGGGACACAGTTTATCCTGCACTTTACAAACGCATGGTCACCCTCACGGCCAATTCTGATTGGTTCGTGCCACGATCGCTTAGCGGCTTCTAATTTAATAGAGCACGCGTGTCCAGTAGCCAATGTGCACCCCATGGTGTAATCACCGCGCTGTCATAGTGAAATGTTAAAAATAACTTCGAAGGAGTGGCCGGGGAGGAAATATGTAGAATCGGTACCCATACTTTAAAATGCTGATTCAGTTTACTCTTTGAGACAAAACATGACTTCTCATAAGATATGAGAAGTCATGTTTTGTACTTAAAACTCAGGTTACAAATATTTTCAAAACAACAATATATTTCTTTAAATTGTTTGATGATTAAATAGAGTAATAGAATTATCTTAGAAATGCTTATGTTTAGTTCTTAATCGAGAGATCGAAAAGGGGGGTTAAATTAAAAAAAAAACACATTGTAAAATAATTAGTTTCTGAAATGACAATTGGCGTTCCTCAAGGTTCAATATTGGGCCCATTCCTCTTTGCTGTTTTCCATGCTCTTTAAATTACCGACAAACAACACAACAATAATAATCACGACATGGTATTTTCAATTGATTCTTTAAATACTCGTGCCAGTATAATCGGTTACTCTTTACAAAAGGAAAAAATAACGCAAGGACCAAAATCTGAACGTTAACTGTTATAACACGTGTTAAAATTGACACATCAAGTAAATTCCACATTAGCATCTTCAACACAAAAGTGTTGCTGACTACAAACAAAGCCGTTGCTGTACATAAACGACCTAATTTTTGTTTTCTTCTTAACTTTTTAGGCATTGTACACTCAATTGTGCTATTGCAGGGAAACAAAGAAAGCACAAGTTTAATAAAAATAACCAAGTTAATCAAAGCTGGTAAAACGCTGCTTGAAACAAAAATGCAAACACTATTAAAATTTTGAATAAATTCTTCCTTGTCTTCTTCTTCACGATTGATAAAGAATACAATCAATGCAATAAAGCCTTCTACTGTCAAGGGTATGCCCCAGGCAAAGAGAAAACTTTTAAGAAATCCTCTTTTGATGTCACTATCAAATACTTTTACAATGTCGACGTAGAACATGTAACACATCACTATCAACCAATAGTTGAACACCGTCAATAGAAATACATAGATCTTATAATGTAAATCCTTGTGTTGGTAAAACACTGCAGTGTAAACATAATTGACCAAAGGAAGTGATATCACAATTAACCGCAATAAGTTCACTAGAAGTACATTGAGATACACATAGTTGTTGAAAGTGCGAAACTTTTTGATGAGGCACCATGATGTCACTCCGTATATGAACGTCGCCAGAGTCATGGCTAGCTGGGTACAGTGTAAGATCACATTGTAAATCACAAATTTATCACCGTCGGTTTCACTTGCTGGGATAGGTTCGCTAGTTTCGATATCAGCCATGATGACTTCACTTATGTAATGCCGAAACTAGTGACCTAGTTTATTTATATGAAGTTTTAGAATTGGGCATAAGAATGGAGGCGACGGATATAAAACAGATTCCAAACAAAGTCAAAACAAAGCATGTATTAAATGGAACTTCACTTTACCAGGCACCGAAGCCAACTAATGAAATGGAGCAAAATTTTCGGGGCTTTGGATAATAATCGATTTAGTTTTATTGATCTTATCTCTTAATGGTGCATTACATAGTAACCGAAAGCCTTTGAAGGTACCGATGTTTGCGTTTAACAAATGTGAAAAGTAGGTAGGATTACTACTACTACAACGTGTGGGTCGGCTATCGGACATAAAACTTTTGAGCGATTAACACTTAAATCTTAATTTATAGTGCAGATAATCTTATCGCAAAAATATTGAGCGTTATTTTAATGTAATAATTTGATGAAAGCTTATCAAAATATTTTTTTTAACTACTATTTTTTTTTAATAAAGAACCACACTCCAGTTCTTTCTTTAAAAGGCCGTCTAAGACACTAAACCATCACAGTCCTCATTAGACCTGATTAAGATTATGTATGGACTGCAAAACAAGCTGTGACCCCTGTTTGTTTTGGTGTTTAATCTCAACTAGTTTTAAAACACAATTGACTGTAAACTGTATTGTTTTATTATTGCATTGCATGGTCACCTTCACAGTCCATTCTGATTACTGCCACGATTGCTTAGCGGCTTCTTATTTTAATAGAGCACGTGTGTCCTGTAGCCCATGTGTACCCCATGGTGTAATCACCGCGCTGTCAAAGAGAAATGTTAAAAATAACTTCAAAGGAGTGGCCAGGGTGGAAATATGTAGAATCGTTACCTTTTCTTTGTAAGATTTATTCAGTTTACTCTTTGAGACTTAGGCTGTGTTTCCACCAGAGATGAGCGGGGATGCATAGCGAGGGATGTGAGTGAAACTAACCGCTAATATCGTCACAGCTTGAGGTATTCTAGCTATGTGATTGGTTAGTTTCACACACATCCCTCGCTACGCATCCTCGCTCATTTCTGGTGGAAACGCAGCCGTATGCGAGAATTCATAAAGTTTTGTACTTAAAACTCAGGCAACAAATTTTTAAACGCGTTTTGCCCTAATAAATTATGATTAACTGTTAGACAGACAACAGTTTAAGGTTCTAATAGTTTGATTAGCCTCAAAGTCGAAATCAGTTTTACATTGACATTTTTTAATTATTTTTTTTAGAATAAATGTGTATTAAGCCAAATCATAACAATATTATATGCACATATAAATTAAAGTAACCTAAAGTAACTAACTTAAAAATAAACAAAAAATGGCGTCAAAAAACTCCTCCTCAACAGGTGATGTCCCCAAGAGGTGGCAGCGTTGCCACGTTGTATGGCAACGCAAAGCCTCTGGCCTAGATAAAAGCCAGCCCTTGGGTCACGATAGAGCCACTCACCCACAGCCAGCAGGCGCGCACGCTCAACAGTAGTAGCAGACGTGTTCAGTAGGTTGATCTAAATTAATTTTGCCATAATTGTTTTCAAAACATCATTCTATTTCTCCAAATTGTTTGATGATTATAGTAACAGAATTATCTTAGAAATGCTTATATTTAGTGTTAATCGAACCATCGAAAAGAGTAGTTAAATTAAAAAAAAACAAACACACATAGTAAACTAATAAGTTTCTGAAATGACAGTTGGCGTTGTTCAAGGTTCAATATTGGGTCCATTCGTCTTTTTAGTACAGTGGGACCTCATTAATAACAAACTAATCTTGCGGGGCAGTTAAGCTATGTATACCGTTAGAAAGAATGAAATTGTTAACAGATAGATACAGTGATACAGTGCGTTTGGTCTACTTAAGCTACTTTCACAGCATTATGTTTCATAGCATTTTTCTCCATATTAAACTACGACAATAGAAACAATAATTCTATTTTATTTGAAATAAATGATTAGACTTGACTTTGCTGATGAAGATCAGACAGGACACACTGTTCTCCATGCTCTTGACATTACCGACAAACAGCACAACAATAATAATCACGACATGGTATTTTCGATCGATTCTTTAAATACTCAAACCAACATACCCGGTTACTTTTTACTAAAGGTACAAATAATGCAAGGATTAATATTTGTATGTTTATTGTTATAACACGCGTCATAACTGAAACTTGAAGGAAATCCCATATTAGCATCGTCATTACAAAAATGTTGCTGACTACAAACAAAGCCGAGGATGTGCATAAACGGCTCAACTGTTGTTTTCTTCTTACTTTTTTGGTCATTGTACACTCAATAATTGTGTTATTATAAGGAAACAAAGAAAACACAAGTTTGATAAAAAGTACCAAGTTGATTATCGCTGGTAAAATACTGCTTATGATGAAAAACATGAAAAAATCAGCAACATTTTGAAGAAATTCATCTATCTCATCTTCTCGTTTTATGAAGAATATAATCAGTCTAGTAATGCCTTCTACTATCGAAGGTACGCCCCAGGCAAAGAGAAAACTTTTAACATATCGTCTTTTGATATCTCTATTAAACACTTTCACAATATCAACGTAAAACATATGACACATCACTATCAACCAATAGTTGAACACCGTCAACAGAAACATGTAGATATAAAAATATGAGTCCATGTATTGTAGGTACACTGCAATGTAAACTGTATTAGACGGGAGTGACACAACAATTAACCGCAATAAATTCACTAACATTACATTAAGATACACATAATTATTGAAATTGCGAAACTTCTTGATGATGCACCACGATGTCATGCCGTATATGAACGTCGCCAGCGTCATTGCAAGCTGGACATAATGTGCGATCACATAGTAAAATATGTATTTCTCCAATTCAGAATTATCATCGGTTTCACTCACTGGGTTGAGTTCGCCAGTTTCGATATCAGCCATGACGATATTTAATTAAGTTGTTCCGGACACTTACTATATGGTCACTGTTTTACTATTATTGCACAACCTGATTTAAGGTCCTAACTAGCGATACAAATGGACCTTTACAATGCCAGGTATCGAAGTAAACTAAATGTAATGGAGAAATATTTTCGGCACTTAGGATAATAATCGATTCTGTTTAATTACTGTTATCTGTTAATGGTGCAGGACATGGTTATTAAAAGCTTTTTAAAGTGCAGCATACATCAATTTACTTTAATGCAAAAAAAAAAAATTTTAGACATTTGTGTAAATTTTTCCATACCCTTCGCGATTAGGAATTGTGCAAGTAGGCGGAATAACTACTGTTTTCAATTCTTTATACCCAGAACCACACAGATTTGAGTTAAGTCTGAACTTATTTTAAAATATTAATCTTTTTCTTTCTATTGTTTGAAGATGTTCAATTCTGCCAGTTCCCAGTAAGATCAAACGTCGACGTTATAAAACGTCGAAAAAAAAGGTGCACGGTTCGGGTTGGCCGTTTCCTATGAGAAGAACCGGCAAGAAACTCCATGGTTACTCTTTTCAAATCATTTGGTGTTACAATATTATCATGGATACAGCATTAGTACTTAAGTATGGGGAGACAGCGTAGGCCCGACAATAAGTCGTTGCTTACTATACAAAAAATGTAGAACAAAATAAAAAGTTAACAAGCAGCTGGGAATCTACAAAGCCTACAATGTTTACACATTCACAAACAATCTATAAAAAAGAATCTATACAAAGGTAAAAAAAAAAGAATTGTACTAAATTAAACAAGTGACACAAAATGTTATCAGTGCTGTAACTATTCTGAGCAAAAGATGTATAAATGATTTGAAAACTATTGTAAAAATCTGATTCGAAAGAAGAGAAAAAATGAGATTGAGAATAGTTAGAGACATCCACATATTTGTGCCGTTTATGAGCTACCAGGGAAGCCGCATCATCATCATCATCATCATCATTTCAGCCGAAAGACGTCCACTGCTGGACATAGGCCGGGAAGCCGCATGCGCTAAAGCCAAACTTCTTTATCTTCAACGTAGTCCTTGATTTTGTAATATGCTTTTTTAATAAGGAAACGTTTGATGTAGTTTTTGAATTTTCCATCGGTCAGTTCTATAACTGACTTTGGCAACCTGTTATAAAAGCGTATACTGTTTATAAGAAAAGACTTACTAGTTTTTGTTAATCTGAACTTAGGTATTACAATTTCGTGTTTACTGCGTGTATTTATATTATGAAAGTCGCTTCTTATTTTGAAAAGCCCTCGATTTTTGCGGACATATAAAATACATTCTAAGATATAAAGTGAAGGCAGGGTCAGTATATCAATCTCTTTAAATTTTTCTCTGAGGGACTCGCGAGGACCCATTTTATATATCGCGTGGACTGCCCTCTTTTGAAGAATGAAAATTGAGTCAACGTCTGCTGCTGATCCCCACAGCAGAAGGCTATAAGACATAATACTGTGGAAATAGGCATAGTATACTAGCCTAGCTGTAGCCACATCAGTTAACTGCCTTATTTTTCTTACTGCATATGCAGCTGAGCTTAACCTACCCGAAAGAGTTCTAATGTGTGCGCCCCACTGCAATTTTGAATCGATAGTAATCCCTAAGAATACAGTTTCCGCTATAACATCAAGTTTTTTGCCGTCAAGGTTCAAATCCAGATCCCGTTGTGGTACATTTGGTAAAGAGAACTTCAGACATTTTGTTTTGTTCGCATTCAGTAAAAGATTATTCGCTGCGAACCATTTCGAGAGTACGGTTAGACTTTCGTTGACAAGTAAGGCATTCGTATCTTTTCTATCTATTTTAAAAATTAGCGAAGTGTCATCAGCAAATAGAATTATATCCGATAATTTGGCCATCTTAAAAGGGAGATTATTAATGTAAACAAGAAATAGGAAAGGACCGAGAATTGAAACCTTGGGGCACGCCCACCTTGACTAGAGACCCTGAGGACGTCGCCCCATTTACATTTACTTTTTGCTGCCTGTTAGATAAATAGGAAAGAACAAGATCAGCAGCTTGTCTACGAATTCCGTAGTGGTGTAATTTACAGATCAGTGTGTTGTGGTCGACGCAGTCAAACGCTTTTGAGAGATCACAGAAAATGCCAATAGCATCCTGGGACTTCTCCCAAGATTCCAAAATGTGACTGATGAGTTTTACTCCCGCGTCCGTTGTCGACCTACCCTTCATGAAACCAAACTGTTGTCTATGCAGAATCCCATTTGAGTTGAAGTGAGACAACATCTGGTCCAGCATGATTTTTTCATAGATTTTAGTTAATGCTGAAAGCACAGATATAGGTCTATAATTTGAAGGATCACTCTTACAACCCGATTTGAAAATTGGTACTACTTTACTATGTTTCATTAGATCAGGAAACTCGCTGCTGTCCAAACATTGATTGAATATGCCTGTAAGGACAGGAGCGATTGAGTTAATAATATCTCCAAGAACCTTGACGAATATCCCCCATAAGTCTTCAGTATTTTTATGTTGAGACTTTTGAATGCGTTTTTAATTGTAGCAATACATATTGGTTTAAATTTAAAGTTTGGTATGTCCTCATTAAAGTTTTCTTTAAGAAGAGCTTCAGCTAATTTAGAAGAAGAGGGGAGAGATTTCGTAACATCTAACGGAATGTTGGTAAAGAAAGTTTCTAGAGTCTCAGCGACTTCTAGCTTATCAGAAATGGTCTGATTATCTATTTTCAAAGACAATTGATTCTGATCTCGTTGTTGTGCCTTTCCAGTTTCTCTGTTAATTACCTGCCACACAGTTTTTATTTTATTATTAGAAATACTAATTTTGTTAATTATTATTTGTGATTTTGCTTGAGCGCAGACACTTTTGAATATTTTTGAATAGTTTCTAACATAAGTATGAAAAACTTGATCTGAAGTCAAAGATTTTTCGTGATATAAATTATAAAAAGTATCTCTGCTTTTTCTTATTCCCGCAGTGGCCCAATCACTAAATTTAGATTTAGAATTGACTTTAACTGTTTTTAAAGGACACGTTTTATTGAATTCTTGACAAACTGTTGAAAATAATGTGCCGTAGTTTATATTGGGGTCTTTTGAATCAAAACTAGCGTTAGAAAGGCTGCTAAGAACATTATTATTAAAAGATTTTTATTTAATTTTAGTAAGAGGTTTTAATTGAATAGTTTTAGCTAAGTGTAAGTTTTTGTCTAACTCAAATGATACAAGCTGACTAGTATGGTCTGACCTAACGCCACTAATTAAAAACGAATCTTTTACGTTACAATTAGTAAATACATTATCTATGCACGATGCTGAAGTTGCTGTTATTCTAGTCGCTTCATTAAATAAATATTTTAAATTGAATGAGACGAGTTTACATTTTTCGGGTGAATTGACTAACAGATCAATATTTAAGTCACCACATACAAAAACTAATTTAATATCTCTAAAAAGTCTACTTAATATTTCTTCCATTGTGAATAAAGAACAATAAAAGGTAAGGTGTTTGAAATATTAATGCTCAATTAAATGCTACGTCGCTTTAATAAGAACTCCATCTTTCGTGAACATCATCACGGTTACAACAAAGGGCTTTGTATAATTGAAGCCGGTGTTTCCCTAATATAGATATTTTTAATGCCTGGTAATAAGCCATTGAAATAATTTGCAACCTTTCTAAAGCGTTCGATTGCGTAAACCATGAGTCACTTCTGCTGTTCCTGACTTGCTAAAATCAGTCCTAAAAGATAGTCTGATTAAAGTTCAGTTAAACGACATAAACTCATTTCGGTCTCAAATGACAATGGGCGTTTCTCTAGGTTCGATATTAGGTCCATTCCTCTTTTTAGTTACCCTGATATGATTTGCCCCAATTACTTCAAAAGCAATCGAGAATGGTTAATGATTTGAAGACAGAAAAGGATAGATCAATGAAAAAAAAGGTGACCATGCTGCTAGATGAGGTGCAACCCGGTCAGGGTTGCGCCTTAGATTGTTTAGGTCAAAAAATTGGTTTACCATTAAGAATTTGGTACAAAATGCCAAAAAAAAAACGAATGTATCAGATTAGCTTTACCAAATGTTAGAAGTCTGTAGCGAATGTCATATCGTACTAAATGAAGAAAACTATATTAAGAAACGGCTTTCCTAGAAATCACGCTCGTCCAAAAATTACAAAGGGGACCTCATATAACTACTAGCTCAGCCGCTGCTTGCCTAGAAGAAACCGATTCTTTATCGGTTTCTTCTGGGCGAGCGTGCTCCATCTTAAGCCGCATTGCTTCACATCAGCGGCCAAAAGAAAGCCTATGTAGTATATATATATATGTATATGTTGTAAGAAAGATACAGATATCATAATAAACAGAAACAGTGCGTTTGGTCTACTGTAGTATTGTAGTTACTTTCACAGTATTATGTTGCTGTGAATCTACAAAGGAGATTTATTAAAAAGTTTAATATGATTCAGACACCTAACAGAGCTTGGCCAATATTGATTTATAAAAATATTAAAATGTTAGAAAAAAAAACATATTTTCATTAAAATAAGCGATAGACATAATTAAAATAAACTAAGATTAAAGGTAAACCACTATGTATAGATTATAATTTATCTAAAGTCTATACATCTTTTATGGGGTACTGTGTTGAATGTTACAACATAATACCTTAACATATTTTAAAACTTAATGAAAGTGAACACTGTTTTAAACTTTCACGGTTTACAACTAAACCTATATTGTCACTTACGGGATATCTTCCGTGCTCAAAATAATGAACAATCATGGAAGATATCCTGTAAGTGACAGTATAAGTTTAATGAAAGTATTTTTTTATATACAGAAAAAAAGAAAGAAAAAGTACTTATTAGACTCATTAATGACAACATAAAAAAAGGTTGAATTCACAATAAAACAAAAATGATATAAACAAGTAAACATAAGAAAAAGAATAAACAAATTAAATAGGTCCTGTACGAGGCCAAAATTTAAAAGAAAAAGTCACAGCGCTGGTACTGGTAGAATACTACAGGGTGGCGGTATACAAACATATTACAATTTAAGTAATTACATTCAATAAAACAAAATCCTTGGAAACATAGGACAATTTAGAGCTTAAACAAAATCAAATGTTACTCACACACTGATATTTTTTCTTTTTATCTAAGTTTTCGATATTTGTGGATATGTGAGCAGTTTAAAATACTGTGTACGGTACGAATTAATTATAAGTAGTACAGTTTTTTTTTTATTCTGGTTAGTTACTTCGTCACTTATAATTTTAATTGCTAAAAAATAGCAAGCTTGTGTCGAAGGAGTTTTTTGCTCATTCTTGTCCATACGATGCTACCTTGCAAACGGGCTATAGAATTAATTCTATTCCCTTTATTTATCTTAAAATTCGGCATTCAACAATTCCTGTCAATGGCCTAATTGAAGTAAATGGTTAGATTTTTACTTCTCTATGAACTCTGCTGATGAAGATCAGTAACTATTCTCCGTGCTCTTGACATTACCGACAAACAACACAACAATAATAATCACGACATGGTGTTTTCAATCGATTCTTTAAATACTCGTGCCAATATACTCGATTACTCTTTACTAAAGGAACAAATAACGCAAGGACCAAAATCTGAATATTAATTGTTATAACACGTGTTAATATTGACATATCAAGGAAATCCCATATTAGCATGATCAACACAAAAGTGTTGCTGACTACAAACAAAGCCGTTGCTGTACATAAACGACCCAATTTTTGTTTTCTTCTTAACTTTTTAGGCATTGTACACTCAATTGTGTTATTGCAAGGAAACAAAGAAAGCAAAAGTTTAATAAAAAGAACCAAGTTAATCAAAGCTGGTAAAACGCTGCTTGAAACAAAAATGCAAACATTATTAAAATTTCGAATAAATTCTTCCTTGTCTTCTTCTTCATGATTGATAAAGAATATAATCAATGCAATAAAGCCTTCTACTGTTGAGGGTATGCCCCAGGCAAAGAGAAAACTTTTAAGATATCCTCGTTTCATGTCACTATCAAATACTTTTACAATGTCGACGTAGAACATGTAACACATCACTATCAACCAATAGTTTAACACCGTCAATAGAAATACATAGATCTTATAATGTAAATCCTCGTGTTGGAAAAACACTGCAATGTAAACATAATTGACCAAAGGAAGCGATACCACAATTAACCGCAATAAATTCACTAGAAGTACATTGAGATACACATAGTTGTTGAAAGTGCGAAACTTCTTGATGAGGCACCACGATATCACTCCGTATATGAACGTCGCCACAGTCATGGCTAGCTGGATATAGTGTAAGATCACATAGTAAAACACAAATTTCTCAAATTCATCATCGTCGGTTTCACTTGCTGGGATGTTATCAGCCATGTTGACTTCACTTATGTATTTAGAATTAAACATAAGAACGGAGGCGACGGTTATAAAATAGACTCCCAACAAAGTCAAAACAAAATATGTTTTAACTGGAACTTTACATTACCAGGTACCGAAGCAAACTAATATAATGGAGCAAAATTTTCGGCACTTATGATGATAATCGATTGATTAGTTGCTCTTATCTTTGACTGGTCGCCATGGTGCGGTACATAGTTACTAAAAGCTTTTTAAGGAGCAGTTACATTGCTTATCTGAAAAAAAAATTGTCCGTCGATGTACGTCAAAATAAAACTAAATATCTTTATTGTTATAGTGAGCATTACACAAACAGAATGTCACATCAAATTGAGGTTGCACTTTTGTAAAAATGTGACGTAGTTTTCTTACGCTACTGCCTTGGCTCTATTTGTTTATCCAGTTAAGATGTTCGTCTATGTGGAACAAATTACCTTATTAATTAAATTAGTTTAACTCGCTCAGGGCTTAGGGAGGTACAACTTGTTAGTGCATTAATATCACAAGTTCCCATCTTGATGACTTGGGCAGAATCAGGTATCATCAGCTTAGCCAAATATTTTACCTCGGCCCAATCCCAATGTGCAGAGGCATTTTATGTATAGGATAAAAAGGGTTGGCCCGAGCACAATGCCCTGAGGAACTCTATAGTTTAGGCTGACGTAACTGCTTCACTTTTCACTCATGCTATTTCTTTTTGTGCTGTCCGTAAGATAGGACTCAAACCACTGAGGAGTTATACCTCGAATATCAACAGCTTCCATCTTAAGGAGAATACGTCTAGACACCATATCAAAAGCTTGTGCTAGGAAGGAATACCCCAGTACACTTAAAGTCATTGATCACTTTATTTACCACATCGTTTTTAACTAAATAAGACTTACTATTTACAAAACGAGTTCATAAGATTTTGTTTTTGTTATAAATAGTTAGTTCTATAACATTTGTAACATTTCCAAGAAAACATAAGACTTATTCTGTAATTTACAAACGCATGGTCACGTTTAGGCCCAACATGATTGGTTCGTGATACGATCGCTTAGCGGCTTCTAATTTAATAGAGCACGCGTGTCCAGAAGCCCATGGGCACCCCGTGGTGTAATCACCGCGCTGTCATAGTGAAATGTTAAAAATAACATCGCACGAGTGGCTGGGGTGAAAATAGTATCGTTACTCATACTTTGTAATAGTAATTAACTTTTCACCTATTGAACTTTTATTGAATAAATTGAATTTTAAAACTTAGTATGTGTAAAAGAGATGGTAGATAGATTGTTGGCAGACTAACATCCAGAAAAATTGAAACGACCTACAGAAGACTGTGGAGAAGAGTTGAACAGACCACAGATTCATGGCACAAAAGTAAGGTGAGCCATACTTAGTGGCGGTACTTTCTTACAAGCCAAAAGGTTGGCTTGCCCTTATAACCTAATACTATTCATGATGTTAGGCTTTCTGAAGAGTTTGCTCGCCTTATGGGCTTGCCGTATTGTTGGACCCTAGGCACGCCACTGCTTGCCTATACTCAATAGTAGATGAAACAAGAATGCCAAAGATAATTTTGTGAAAAGGGTAATAATATCACCCATACGATCAAACTCTAACGAAGGTATAGGTCAACATCGCTTAAACCGGACCAAACATTTATTTATTTTTAAATAAAATAAAATAAATCGGTTCGTCTTCGATCCTGGCTACTACTGATTGAACGATCAAAACGTTTGGCTTTTGGTAATTTTCGATAGGCTACTAACTATTAAACGTTTTCTACAAAAAATCATCGATCATCTTTAGGTTATCTACGGGATCGATTAAACCATTTATGTAACGTCGATCGGGTGGGTGTAATAATGCCACAGATTACGATTTATTCAAGAAAAAAAAAAAAAAAAAAATGTCGTTACATAATGGCAAATTTTTCATTGCTACTCTTTTTATTAGTTAAGAAGCTGTTAAGAAGGATTTTAAATACATAAATAAATGATAAGTACGACTAGCACGGTCGTTATTATACTAGTTGACACCTGAGACAGCTCAAAAGTGCAGACTGGGGCCTATTTGGCGCAGCCGTGAGGCACACAGTGTCACACTATTCTATTAATTTTTTTGTTTAGATTTTATTTTTTTATTTGTTATTTTTTTATACTGTGTGCACTTGTGGCATGTGCCAAATAAATGTAATTTCTTTTTTTCTTTTTCTTTTCAACAAACATCATTCGCACTTAAATGTCAACAAATTAAATAAAACAAAATCCATTTCTTCACTTCTGAACGAATAATCTAAGTGACAATAATTTGTTTTCAAAACATGTCACCTAACAAATTGTTGAGGTTAAGTTGACAGCTGTCATTCATCATGGCGTTTTTGGCGGGAACGCGGCAACCAATCAGGGGCGGCGAGTGATTCCGTCGGAAGCTGGTTAAGGATGGCATGTTGGGATGTTGGCTGAATGATTTGGTGGTGACGGTGAAAATAAGAGGGTGTTTAAATTGGGGTGATTAATATTCGAAACTTTGTAACTTTGTTGTAATGTTCAAATTAATGATCTTTTATAATTAATATTATAAGTCACTAGCTGTTACCCGCGACGTTCGTCCGCGTGAAATTTTATAGTCTATAACCTTCCTCGATAAATGGGCTATCCACACTAAAAGAATTTTTCAAATCGAACAATAATCGAATAGACAAAGCATTATTTTATAAAGATAATGGAAAAATCAAAAATGTATGGGACTGCCATGCGATACTAAAAAGCTTACGTGCGTGTTGAAAGTCCTTATAGAAATACAAAACGCCTTGAAAACGATTACCACTCGCCGAGGCCATATGAGAGATATTTGATGATGGACATTTAGACGCACCCTCACAACACCAACACAACTGTCTTAATTCACCCCCCCCCCCAACACACACACACACACACAGGCACATACAACATACGTACATATACATATCATAACTTATTAGATTACGAGTAGATTCGATTGGATTTAGAAATGTATTATAACGGATATATTATTTGTGTAACAATATAAATGTAAACGGAACGAAGGAGCCTGAAACTCACGACACAGGGTATCCTAGCGTCAAAAAAAAAAGGGTATCCTAGTGTGAGTTTCAGGAATCAATGCATTGAACAAATTATTCTTATTCTTATTTTCATTTATTTTTTTCCTACTATAGGTCCCTGGCTGAAAAACTTCCCAAAGTTCCTATCTCAACTATTTTTACTTTTAGAGCTCCATCCGACCCCAACATCATCCCTAAAAATAGTAATTTTATACTCCTTGGAAACGACAAAAGCCTATTAGAATTTATTCGGGTTACTTTCATGCGTCGTGTAAAGTAGATAAAAGCATCATGGCCGCCGGAAAACACACTGACGTGATATTTTGAAGATATTTTGTTTTTCTGTTGCTCATTAAGAGTCTGGGGTTTTGGGAGTAAACTTTTGAAAATGGAGCACTAATTTACTTTTCTCTGCAGAAATTTCTCAGTACCCGCTGTTTGTATTTCTGACCGGTTATAACGATCACTGTTTCTGCCTAATTCAATCAATCAATCAAAATATTTTATTTTACATAGGCCTAGATGGGCACTTATAAAACGTCGAAAAAAAAAAAAAAAGGTGCACGGTTCGGGTTGGTCGTTTCCTATGGAGAAGAACCGGCAAGAAACTCCATGGTTACTCTTTTCAAATCATTTGGTGTTACATTAATATCATGGATACAGCATTTGTACTTAAGTATGGGGGGACAGCGTAGGCCCGACTATAAGTCGTTGCTTACTACACAAAAAATGTAGAACAAAATAAAAAGTTAACAAAAGTTAACAAGCAGCTGGGAATCTACAAAGCCTACAATGTTCACACATTTACAAACAATTGATAAAAAAGAATCTATACAAAGGTAAAAAAAAGAATTGTAAAATACTAAATTAAACAAGTGACACAAATATTGTTATCAGTGCTGTAACTATTCTGAGCAAAAGATGTGTAAATGATTTAAAAACTATTGTGTAAATCTGATTCGAAAGAGGAGAAAAAATGAGATTGAGAATAGTTAGAGACATCCACATATTTGTGCCGTTTATGAGCTACCAGGGAAGCCGCATGCGCAGAAGGAACTAAAGCCAAACTTCTTTATCTTCAAGGAATACAGAAATTATGATGCTTTTTTTCTATTATTAATACAAGGACAATTCAGTACCTTATGAAAGGAAATCTTTCTTTGTCACCCAAGCGAAAAATCACGGACATGTGCATTCTTCCCATGTTGACTTATGAATCCCAGACTTGGTTTTTGACAAACATTCAAAAGTCCAAGCTCAAGGTTTACCAACCTGAGCCTCACGTCCCAGCCGCCGCGAGAGACGCCCTGGGCGTCAGGGGTCACGTGGTGGCTCCCGGCCACCGTAGGCGCGGGCCTGTAGACGGCGAGTTATGGGCTAACTCGCCGTTCGGCCGTCTTATGACGACAGGCCGCCGGCCGTGTCGACGGCGCGTTCGTGTTCCACGCGCGCCTCAAAGACATGTCAGCAACCACGTATGGGTCCGCATGGGCCGAAGCCTGCCATTGCTGCGGGACTGTTCGAAAGAAATACCGCGGCCCTGGAACACAAAGGGCAAAGAAGGAACATGGATGGGCTTTAGACAGTACAACAACAAAAGTGGCGTCAAAAGTGTCAGACGACACTTTTGACGTCATTTAATGATTCCCCATCCTAAAAAAAAAAAGGTTTACCAACCTGCAATGGACAAAAAACGACGCAGTATCCTAGGTGTCAAACTACCCGACCATATGCGCAACAACACACTGTTTTCCAAAACACAAATTACTGACGCTGCTCAAACAGCCGCTAAGCTGAAAGGACTGGGCTGGCCATCTGCTGTATGCCCCACGAACTGTGGGCCAAAATAACCACGATGTGGAGCCCTGACACAGTCAGAAGGCGACACGGTAGACCTCGTAGGACACGGCGGGCCGAGCTGGACAGTACCAACGACCAGTGGTCCACATTGGCCCTGAATCGAAAGATTTGGAGGTCATGGGGGACGCCTTTGGGCCAACAGTGGGATGATACAGGCTAACTGTAACAGTTTACTATTGGATTGAGACTACTTTTTCATTTTTTAGGTAAGGTAGCTTTGCGTTGAACTTCCCTCGAATTAAAAAAAAACTGCATAATCTTTTCCATTGCCGCCAAAATCTGCCAACCCTATCACATGTTTCCCTTCTCCCAACTTCTACACTACCATTCCCAAAATCATTTCTGTTCTAACCCTCTGGTACTCAAGGTTGAAATTCCTTTGATTTTACTTTACCCACCAGTAAAACTTTTTGGGAATTCTTTTCGTTTAATTATCGTTAATGACGATCAGGCCGGGAGTTCCGTTTTTTTGTTCCGCGTGTCAACGAAGGCTATGATTGATGGAGCTCCCAGTTCCACTCGCGACCACTCGGTTTGATCTAAATATGTTTGTTAGCAAGAATATTGTCGCGTTTTTTGTTGTTTTTACGATGGGTATTAGTGATTTTTGTTTGCTTTAGTGTATAGATACTCTTTTAAGTGGTATTTTGCTTCTCAAAAAACACACTTTTCATTCCATCTGTATATTTATCATTTAGTATTTTTCTTCAGGGCGTGAGACAGGGAGACCCGTTGTCGCCAAAAATATTTAATGCCGTTTTGGAAAATATCTTTAGGCAACTCAACTGGGATACCCTTGGTATTAGTATAAACGGGGAAAAATTGCACCACCTAAGGTTCGCAGACGATCTCATTTTGTTCGCAGAAGATCCCATCACACTACAAACAATGCTACAACAACTAGCATCAGAGAGTAAAAAGGCAGGATTATCGATGAATACAAGCAAAACTAAAATAATGACAAACAAGACCGAAGTCAAAATTGAGGTGGGCGAAGATGAGATCGAATACGTAAACGAATATGTATACCTGGGTCAAGTTATATCGGTGAAAGATTTATCGACGAAAGAAGTAGAAAGGCGAGTAAACAACACCTGGCGAAGGTACTGGTCACTCAGGGAAATCATGAAAAATAAATCTGTGCCCATCTCAGAAAAGAGAACCGTTTACAACACCTGCATACTTCCATGCCTTACCTACGGCTGCCAGACTTGGCCACTATCACAGAATATTGAAAACAAACTAGGTGTATGCCAAAGAGGAATGGAAAGGAGCATGATGGGTCTAAGGTTGAAAGACAAAAGGAAAGCTACAATAATTAGGAACACCACAAAAGTAGCAGATGTTAAAGTAAAAACACGAACCCTAAAATGGAAATGGACAGGTCACATGATGAGAACACAAACAGAAAAGTGGACCAAAAAAGTTACTGAATGGTACCCAAGGGACGGAAAACGACGCAGAGGAAGACAGATAAAAAGATGGGAGGATGATCTGCCTAAGGGATGGAGGAATACAGCGAGGGATCGACAAATTTGGAGGGAACTAGAGGAGGCCTATGTCGCAAGACAGCCTGACCTGGTAGCTGATAAGACAAATAAATAAATGAAATATGTATAATCTAAGGTTAGTTAAGATATAATTTAAGTTTAGTTAATCTTATAATTTAAGTTAGATGTAGAAAACAAATAAGTGTAGTTTATATTTTTAGTTTCAAAATTACTATATATTGTGTATACGAAGGTCAGAGTAAATAAAGGCTATTTTTATTTATTTATTTATTTTACTTCACATATCCTTGATCCCATTTAGAACTAGGTGGCTTCATAGAAATTTTTCATCGGTTATTAAAAAACAGCTGTTGCCTACAAAACTTGTTTGTATTGATACCAGCTCTCGATTGATATAAATAGGTTCTATGCTTGGCCGCTAATTTGAAAAAAGTTAAAATGGCGGAGGTTAGGCTTGCCAGGCGTCCTACAAAAATCTTTCAAGTCCTTTGACAGTTTGTGATAACTTGATTGCTAGCGACTGTACATGAGAAATATTCAGGTAATTGTTCACTCAATCCTTATCGCAGACAGCATTTTCCTCTATCTTGTTTTCATAACAGATTTGGTCCAGTAATGAAATTATTATCATTTAATCAGGACAGCTTTATTAAAAAACTTGTCACTTTGTTACATACAGATACAATATAACAACAGAGATAAACACATAGTACATTATGCACGTACCCGGCTTCTCCATGTACATAAACATCACACACACATTAACATTATACATAAACTCACGTTTTTCCCAAGGATAACCAAAAGCTAAAACCAACTGCTACGGACCTGCATTCTCCTTTTTAACCGACTTCTAAAACCGAAGAGATTCTCATTAGGCTGTTTTTTAAGGTTCCGTAGCTGAATGGCAAAAAACGGAACCGTTATAGATTCGTCATGTCTGTCTGTCCGTATGTATGTCACTGCCACTTTATTTCGAAACTATTAGGACTACACAGTTGAGATTTGGTAGGTAGTTGTATTCTGTGAGCCGCTTTACGATTTTTATACAAAAATAAAAAAATAAAAGATTAAGGGGACCCCCTTTAACCTTTTTTTTTCCCCTATACATGGAACTGAAACTAAAAAAAAAAAGTTTCATTAAACCTATACGTGCATGGTGTTCATAAAAATGGCATTGAGGTTCCTAAAACCATTTTTTCTCAAAGTCAATCGTTTGAAAGATAGACACTTCCAAAGTGGTAAAATGTCTCTAATTTCTAAAGTAAGAAGAGGAAAATTCTGAAAAAAATTAGGATTGTAGAACGTAAAAAAACTTTCAACGAAAATTGGTTTGAATAAGATTTGATGTTTAGTTTTTGAGATATGGGACTTTTTCATCAAACTGCAGCAGTAACTTTGTTTTTCATTAACATACTACGAAAAAAAAAATATTTTTGGGTTCGATTCCCGGGTCGGGAAAAGTGTTATTGGGATTTTCCGTCAGGAATTTCTCAGAAGCAGCCACGGAGTCTTTATTTATGCCCGGTTGCTGGCAAAACGCTCTGTCCCTATTACATGGGACTTAAACATAACTGGCAAGATGTAGGTGTATTAGATAGTACGTCTCTGCCTAACCCTTCGGGGATTACAGGCATGATGATGGTCATTTTTTGAAGCTCAATGTATCATTTAATGCAGGTGTCCTACATTTATTTACAAAATCAATATAAATTAATACAATAACTTGAAGTAACCATAGACAAACGTGCGGTTGCTGCTATAACAATGACATGATTAAACAATAAAATTGTTACGCCAATCGTAAAATATAAAGCTGCTGCGGTTACCGACTGCTTTAGAGATTCAAGGAATATGTTAATGAGTATTTTGAGAGGAACTTATGTGTCTACAAAGTTGGAAATGTGGTCTTTAGGTCGACATCCCGCATTGCAGTTGTCAGACACCTCTGATTTTTCGGATTCATGTGCGTATTGTATAATTTATCACTTGCTTCGGTGAAGGAAAACATCGTGAGGAAACCAAACCGGCATGCCTGTGAGATATTTCTCGACGGCATGTAAAGCTAAGTCAGAGGCCAATGGGCGGCATAAAACTCGACATCAAGTAAAGCGAAAACCACACGAAATGGAAACAAAGAAAAAATTGGTCATTGACACCTCGTACTGCCTTGGAGCTAATACTGCCCCACACCTATATCTAAGCGAATACATCATCATAATTATCACCAGCCTAGCCTTTTCCTAACTTTATTGTCGTTGGTTTCCAGCTCAACCAGATGCAGGTGACACCACATTCTCCTGGAGGTGGTTCTACATGGAACAACTGCCTATCTGACTGCCTGATTACTAGGTAATATGACACCCATTGATTGAATGTCAGACTCAGTAAGTGGTCTTCGCATTTATTTATTTACAGCATAAGTTATTAATACTAAATGAAGTAATCCTTTTGCTCGGCCTTCTCACAGAACCACAAACATTCTAACATTATCGTCTTCGATTCATCAGCAAACAAGTCCAATCCAGGGTTGGTCTCCGCGTTGAGCATCCCAAGCATACGCGGTATAGGGGAAGTGGATCGAGCTACAGTGCGACAAAATGAGACATTAAACAATTTATGCTTTCTAGAGCGATTATAATTATTTGGAACAAATAATTGACACAGCTCCGTCATGTAAATCCGAGGCGTCGGTATAACCATGTATAATTTTATACACTGCTGTTATTTGGTCAACAGCACGCCTAACTTTATGGGAATTAAAATTCAAACATCCTAAAAGAAAATTAGTAGGATACATATGTATACTACTAATTTACTTTTTTTTTTAATTTTTGTATATGGATAATATCCAAACACATGTTTGTAGAAGTATCTGAGAAAGGTTTGTTTTGTTTTTGTTTGTTTGTTTGCAAGACAGTGTTTAGAAGGGTGATACTAAAAAGTCTATCCCAAGATTCCCCACACGCATGGTTACTCGACCTACAGCCATAGTAAATCACATAACAGTAACTCAACTTGATATAAAGTTCGGCACGTATTCCACGCATTGCTACTTCGTTACGGATGCCATAGTTTCTATGGTTCAATTATAATAGTGGACCATATCGGTATAGTCAAATTGAGTGATACCCAACGTCTGACGATTGCATTCCATGCAATTACATAGTACGTCCAGTTAAACAGCAATTAAACTGATGTTATTCCGTCACAGTTGGTTATAGAGGAGACATCAAAAAGTTCTCTACTGCATTGACAGATCTGATGACTGTGATCGTGGTGACGATAAAAACTGCAGAAGGGGGTGCTATTTGCCAATGACTACATAGTTATGGAGGCTATCGACCGGTTATAAGGTTTTAGCACAGCGTGAACTTTACTCCTATATGAGTAAAAATCCTCAGAACCAAAAATTCTGTAAAACTTTAATGATGATAACACCAAATGTAGAGTGCATTTGTTGTTATCACGGCCATTCTCACACGACACTACATGTCCGCACGGTTGAGCGGAGGCGGCAAAGCAAATAAATATTGTTGTTGCGCCGCGCAGAGGTGATAGTTATCGGATATATTCAAAATCTCATTATCTAACTATACATTGATTTAGTACTACACATCATCATCTGCCTAGCCTTTTCCCAACTATATTAGGGTTGGCTTCCAGTCTAACCGGATGCAGCTGAATACCAGTATTTTACATCGAGCGACTGCCTATGTAACCTCAACAACCCAGTTAGTACTAGGTAATACGATACCCCTTGGTAAGACTGGTTATCAGACTTTTTTGGCCACTGACTACCTGTAACGACTGTCATAGATCTACAAATGACAGCCGGGACCGGCTTAACGTGCTTTGCGAGGCATGGAGGGACCCATTACATACCGAGTATTATATCGATTTATTTTTTCATCATATTGATTTAGTGCTAAACAAACAACCAAAAAACTAGCCAACTATTTCCAAGGCCACCCCATATCCAACGCACATTGCCTGACAAATCCAGACCCTCCCTTATAATAATATATACTCTAATTAATAGTGTCCCCCTCCACAAGGTAAACATAAGCGCCAAGAGGGGGTGAACAGGGGGGTGACACATTAATCATCCTCAGACGACGACGGGGACATACTTGTTTACTAGCAAAGAGTGCCAAAGGATGGGCTGATAATTTCGCGAAGAATTTTTGGCACTTCGGAAGTTAGCGCTTTAAGCCGCCTTTGATAAAGGCTTTGGTGGTGGAGTTTGATGGATCATTTAATTTTGTAAAAGTTAACTGCTCTTTAAAAGGTGTTAGTGTTGAATTTCACGTCTTTTCAAAATAAATAAAATCACCACAAGTGGGACCAAGGACGAGATATTTGGACTAAAGAAACGAAACGTATTATTTCTGATAAGATCAATTCAAATACTAGTAACAGATGATGTCTTCGAGACATAAAATTGAATTTAAAGGAAAGAAGGTACTGACGTGTGAATACGAATACTGTGAATACGGAATTGTGGTGTGACTGTGGACTAGACACTGTAAGATATTCCATGAAGTATTTGTATGGAGTTATTATTTTTAACGAGTCAATGACAAAAAAAAAACAAATGTGCTTAGCTCAAAATTCAGCCAGCCGAACCCCGCTCACTGACGCAGCCATAAGGTCATCAAGTGAGCAGATGTCAGGGCATGCAGCACAAGATGGAAGGTGGGCCATTTT
Organism: Noctua fimbriata; assembly: GCA_905163415.1. Classification (NCBI taxonomy): domain Eukaryota; kingdom Metazoa; phylum Arthropoda; class Insecta; order Lepidoptera; family Noctuidae; genus Noctua; species Noctua fimbriata. Next base: position 10,837,872 of record LR990946.1, read on the forward strand.
CTGTGGTGAGACGTCGCATACGCACTACTTTTTCGTGTGGTTACTGGCTAACCTGGTATCAAAGTTTTTATGCCACCCATGTGCTTCTGATTTGGCTTTACATACCGTCGAGAAATATCACGCATGCACTACGCACTGAAGATCTGAGTTGTCCTTGATTCCCTATCTGTGGAGCCGTTGTCATTGCTCCGGCTGACCTGGGTTCGAAGTCGGCCACATCATCATCATTCTCTTGCCCTTGTCCCAATTCATTCGGGGTCGGCGCAGCATGTCTTCTTCTTCCATACTTCTCTATTACTCGTCATCTCATCAGACACCTCCTTTCGTGCCATATTATCACGGCAACGAACCTTTAATTACACTCATTCACCAACTGCACTTTAATCAACGCCACTTTACTTCAGCTTCCCACTATCAGTAGTTAAACTAACTTAAATTACACTCTGACCTCGTCCAACATTTTAACGATTATAATTGCCTTTAACAAATTAACTATGAATGATTCAACAGAACTAGAATAGGGGACGAGCGTGTTAAGGTGCCTACAGATTAATATGCTCGATTTTTGATGACTGTTTTTATAACATCACGCCTGTAATCCCCGAGGGGTAAGGCAGACGTCTATCTAATAGTACACCCACATTAAGTCCCATGGCGAGACTATTGCCATCAATCAGGCGCGATTCTAGACTCCGTGGCTGCTACTGAGAAATTCCTGATAGAAAACCCCGACCCGGGAATCGAACCCAGGACCTCATCCTCAGCAGTCGTGCTTGCAACCACTAGATCAACGAGACAGTCAAACGACTGTTTTTGTCATTCAATATTTTCGGTTGACATTCTCAACATAGTGGACCTGTATAGTATGACCTGGTTGAGAGAGTCTCGCGAATGTTAATTTAAAATAGGTACGCCAACAGTACATACATTTTACATTTAAAAATAAAAATATACAGGTTAGGGTTCTTATGTAGGTACCAATTACAAGTGTACACAACATTCTCTTATGTAAATAGCTTATAGCTATTATAGTAAATTTAAAGAAATAAAATGTAACATTAAAAAAAACAAAACATCTTTGACTTAAACTAAAGAAGAGATCAAAAAACTGACTTACACTAATAAACACAAAACTAAAGACAATATAAAAATAAAAAAATATCCAAGTAAAACTAATGAGAAACTAACTATAGATCTAAATGTTGATGAAGATCTGTCAGCTTCTTGCATAATATTTCGCCTGTCGACGATAATTACGCCGGTGAACGATCGATACATCTCTTCTAAGTCACGGTCGAGGTTGTTATAACGTATCTTGATGAGTGAGCCGCTTAGCAAAGCGGCGCCATTTCTCTAGAGCTCTGCTTGTCGTTCTCCTTGGGCATTCGTGCAAGGAATGGACAATTGAAGCTCTGATTTTTGTCTGTCCATCTCATTGAAGATCTATGGTATGATCTAATGCCCTGGCCACGTTATAACAACGACTTAATCGAGTGCCTCGAGAGAAAAGTGGTTTTTTAATCTATACAAATCTATCCATCATCATCATTACCATCAAATAAATAAAAGTGAAGTGTCTGTTTGTAATTTCCAAAATTCCAAATAATAGTTTTTTACTGGATGCGTTTGACAGTATATGCAGCACTGTAACAAAAAATATATTAATTTTTGTCTGTCTGTTTGTTTCGGCTAATCTCCGAAACGGCGAGACTGATTTTGACGGGAGTATTACTGGCAGATAGCTGATGTTATAATGAGTAACTTAGGCTTTTATTAAAATAATACGCTTGAAATTGTAAACAAAACCCGACTCAAAGAGAAAGTATTTTTTTAATAATAATTACACGCGGACGAAGGCCGCGAGCGACAGCTAGTACACCCAGCTACGAAAATAGGTTTTAGTTTTCAAGTTTTTTCTAATCAGACACCTACGACGATCGCTAAACCTCATGCGATCTGTAAGCACCTTTAATGACTCGGGTATCGAATCTAGGACCGTCACGCCCACGACGAGCCCACGCCGGTTATCATGCAGTGTTCGTAATGGTCATAACATTAGTCTAGCTCAACGTATGCGCACGATTTTATGCTAAATATCATTGTGTTCTAAGATCTGTGTAAAATGTGGTGTGTATTTTAGAATAGGTTATCTTATCTTTGTCTTTTTAAGGGCCTCGGCGTTTAAGGATACCAATCCGCTTCGAGCAAGCGTGGTGATCATGGCCATGCCTTCTCTATATGAGAAGAGGCTTCTGCCCAGCAGTGGGACGATAATAGGCTGGTATTATATGCACACGATGTAAACATATAGTCGATGTGCGTATACTGGCTTCAAACGCAGCTAGCGCAAAAAAAATATAGCGTTAAAAAAATGTTATTGGTAAAATCTTATTATAGTGTTAATGAATATTTGTGTGACAAACTCTAAATAATGTTTATTACTTAAGTTTGACATAAATTGAGTATTTCACAATTATTAATTCTTGACATTTTAGCATAATAGATTAACTTTGACATTATTTACTTTGACTTTAATTGACAATTTAATAGACATGTAATTTTGAACTTTAATGTATTTAAATATTTAATTTAGGGACTAACCATGTTCCGAAATAAATGTTGCATGCCTAGTGCAGAATATGGTGACACTAACAACTTTCCTGTTCTTCAAAAACCCACCTGTATAACTATCCATATGTGCAATAAATGAATTTGAATTTGCTTCTTTTACAAGGAAGAATGAGTGTCGTCTACTCGCAGACGATGCGTCGTTTATGAAACGCACGTATATAAAAATGTCTTGTGTGTGCATTGGCACCATAGCTTAAGACTTGTTTTACAGTTATGTTTCTAGATTAATTAATAAATGGAATTATAATCCAGATTAGTGAAAGAAAGAAAAGAAGAAAGAAAATATATTTATTTTCCGGCAGGGACATGACGTGCATCACACAAAATTACAAAAAAAAAAACAAAACACAAATAAAACAAATAAATTCAACAGGACGGAACAAAAAAGAAAAAAATTAACAGCTTGCACGTCGTGACTGCGACAAGCAGGTTACCACTCAGCATGATGCTGTGAAGGAACTTCAAGCGGTAGTAAAACAAACTATTTCCTATTCATCTGTGTAATGCCAAATAAAGTGCCTCCTACCTGTCCCAACTACCAACGCAAACCATTAATTTGGTGAATGGCGCTTAGCGAATGATAAACAAATTGCGATTGAATTGATTGGAATCCTTCTTAGACAAATTACTAGCTTTATGTAGCTCTTTTCTTGCTTAACAGCGTCTACTTATGTGATTTTTTCAAGAAATACGTACTTGATTTATATAAACCGTATGTCCCTTGAAAGCTTGATAAATAAGCTTTAAGTTAACATCGATATCATAGGAAATATTCAGTAAAATAATGAATAATCTGAATAAAAGTTGATGATTATGGTACCAATTTAAAGCTAAGGTCTTACGCTTTTGAACTCGAATCGAGTGGTAGCGGTACTGAGTGAAAAAAACGAACAAGAAAGAGGGTAGACCGATTTGTCTGTTCATAAACACCCACCCGCAATAACTTCAGTTTATCCGTGATCATGGGGCTTGCAACAGCGCCAAAATATCGGGAACTCAATAAAAACAGCAAACATGGTAAATATCCCGTTTCTAGTGTAAATAATAATGTTAGTGACCATGATAGTTTAAAATCTTATATAGCTTTTAAACTGTATGAGATGTTTATAAATAAGTACTTATCTACTGTATTATTTTTTAATATAAATAAGAATGCGCGCTAATAGCTTGAGTCGATTTGGTTTCTCGCGAGTGCAGTTGGTCAATAAAATGTATTTTCTTTCCTCCCGTCCATATTTTTTCAATAATTACGCTATTTGACTTATGACTAGTAGACAATCTATCTGATGGTTAGTGGTCATCAATTCATTTATTTATTTAATTACAATGGTTGTCTTTACAACCAATTACTTAACTAAAATTTTAAAAATAAAAGTGACAATTATAACACATATTAAAATATGCAAAATAACAAAGTACAACATACATCCGAAAACACATCGTCTGTTGGATTAGAATCCAAGAGATCATTAAGCGCGGCCAGAGTGCGAGGAGTTGGCGACTGAGTACGTGCAACAGTACGACATGGAGGCACGGCAAACAGCTTGTGCTTTCTACCCCGTTAAAAAATAAAATAAATAGCTAAAAATGATGGACATACTTATGCAATATCAGAGGCATCTCAGGTGCATTGTCTTCCCAGAGACCAAGTTCAAATGTCTCATCTACTTGCACTAGTAATATTTTAATGTCTCGACTACAAAAGTAGTTTCCATCACTTTGTAGAGTCCTCATATTTTTCCTTTCAGTTTAAACAGCTAATAACTATCGGTGTTAAGTTAACCGGGTCAGCTGGGTTCAACTAGTTGATCCACAGTATATGGGTCGGTCGACCCCACCCGTTTCCCGCCGCTCCCTCGTATCCTATGTAAGGCTGCGGTTACAATGATAAACTTTTTATGTGTAGTCTAAAAGGTTTTCTTTGATAGATTAAAAAGACAATGTGATACTTTGAAAGCTGTTGGAGTTAAGGAGTTTCTAGACATTACAAAAGATTCAGTGGGTCGATTTTTGCCTGATCTGACATCATCATCTGGATAGCCTTTTCCCAACTATGTTGGGGTCGGCTTCCAGTCTAACCGGATGCAGCTGAATACCAGTATTTTACGTGGAGCGACTGCATATTGGTAAGAATGGTTGTCAGACTTTTTTCGCTTGACCTGACATAGTGATGCTCTATCGAAGGTTAGAAAATGTATGGGATTATCACTGATGAGTGTAAACGAGTCTACATCGCGGTGCTGTTTTGTTGTAATGGTTGCATACGGCGGCAGCTAAAACATGATATCTTTAGAGTGAAAATAGAGCTTGTTTTCATTCTCCAAGGAAGTCAAGGATGGGGGCTGACAACTGATCGTTACATTACCGACATTCGGCAAGACCACGTTGTTCCCTTCATTTGATTTCCTGGGATAACTTCTTGGTAATGCATGATAAAGCCCTCTATCAAACGTCGCCTATCACTCCGCATTACCCGAAGAGAATCTGCCGTCACGCATTTCAACCAATATTAGGGAACAGCTGATTTTTTCCTCATTTCATCTACGCTGCGGTAGAGGTAGGACTGGAGAAACAAAAGGCAGTACCTACTCATTGTGGCAGTAACATCGTATAAATACAAAGTAATTTACCTTATTTTAAGTATTTATTTACAACCTTTAAACCTTAATATAAGCTTGATTGCTTCGCACAGAGTCGTGATGTTGATGTCGTGAGTGTGCGTGGTCGGTGGTTGTCGCGTATCAATCAATTGTGGGTAGGGATATTAATTTCCATGAGTTATTAGAAATACTTAGTCAATCATGTTGTTCATAATCATTTGATTATAATTCTATATGTTTTAAGACCGCGGCTTCACTGGCGTGGTGTTCGGTAATTATCTTAAGTATTAATTCAGGTTATGAACTATCTGTGTGCCCAATGACAGAGTAACAAACATCCGTTCATCCATCCATCCGCACAAGCTTTCGCATTTATAATAGTCATAATATATAATGAAGAAGAGAAGCAAGAGGTCAATCAACTCAGCACGCAGCTGTTTTCTGAACCATCCACGCCCAGTCCAAATGCTGGACATAGGCCTCTCCCAAGCTGCACCACAACGCTCTATCTTCCTCTTTCTTTTCTCTTCTCTTTTCATATCTCACGCCTTTTATCCATGGAGATGGGCAGATAAATTGAGGAATGAGGTTATACAAAGACGTTGCTGTTTTTAAAGAAGATGTAGTCACAAAAATTGAAAAGAGTATTAGTTGGTTTGGTCATGTGGAGAGGATGAGTGGAAGGCTACTAAGAAAAAGTATTTGTGAGTGGCAACGCTCGGACATACACTAACCTTATTGGTGAGGTTCGCCAGAAAGGTCAGATGCGTAGTACTCGCAACCGGCGTGCGTGTATGACTAAATGTATGAACGTGGACGAGTCATATAAGGATCGTAGCAGGTGGCATTCTGTGGTTCCTGCCCCCATGGAAAAAGGCGTGAGTTTAAGTATGTATGTGGGCAGAAACCTCGGCTTCATGAAGAACGGAGTCATTCCAGCCCTGGCTACATTATTAGGCTGACTGCGGACTCTTCGCATAGTGACAGTAGGTATTTGACATTGACTTTTAGAGTTATCGCAGGCTAAAACAGAGCAATGATTTTACTATTATCGCACGATACGATTTATCTCATTTGTGGTATCAGCACGCAAACAATTCATACAAGTACGTGTTAGATACTTGCCAAGTCCCTGATTCCGCTTGCGTGTAGGTCATTATAATAACATTAAAGTTTGGGAAATTATGAGATTACAAAATATCACTAATTAAATTGACCATTAATTGAAATCGCCACTTACATTTTTTGTCAATTTTATAAGAATTTAATAAAAAATGTTTTGGAACATTTACAAACTAAAAACAGGGCTTAAAACAGAATGCAGCACCGTTCTTCTCGTCCACAACAATATGCACATTTGCCTAAGTTTGCGAAAACTTTATTTCAAAACGCCACCCTAACTGATAATAGGAAAATGACTAAAACTGTGAATTGCCGTAGTGGTATGTAAATTTCCACTACGGCTAGTTTAAATCTGGCCAGAACACCTTCAGCTGCCATCATCTGCCTAGCCTTTTCCCAATTATATTGGGATCTGCTTCCAGCCTAATTAGATACAACCTGAATACCAGTATTTTACATGGAGCGACTGCCTGTCTGACCTCCACAACCCAGTTAGTACTGAGTAATACTATGCCCCTTGGTAAGACTAGTTGTTGGACTTTCGGGCCTGCGGACTACCTGTAACGACTATCAAAGATCTACAAATGTCAGCCGGGACCAAGGGCTTAACTTGCTTTCCAAGGCAAGCTCGCGTTGCAAATGACTCATCACAAAATTCACCTATCTTTTTACCCAGTACTAAGTGAAAGTGTCAATTTCAGCCAGTAACAATAAAAGAACTTCCGACGTTCCGTGAACACGCCTTAACGCATTATGGAAGTACTTCCACTCCCAGGCCAGCCCATGACACGCCATCAAACGACTTTTAATTATTTTCAGGGCTCTTTCATTATAGTGGCCGACTGCCTAGACAGCTGTAATAGATATTGTAAAAAATGTAGAACGAAATGTGACTCGAGTTTTATAATTTTCGTTGATTTTCTGGTAATCGAATGGATGAGTTTAAATGTCCTTATTTTATCGATTATAATTATTTTGAATCGGGGTCGACTGGACGCTTGATGATGTTGAATTATTTTTGAAATGTATTTTGTTAAAGTTTTTCTGCAGAATTCAATGGTATACATATAAAGCAATGCTCAAACAGAACGTGAATCGTTTTATAAATAAATAAATGAAATGATGGCTAGGTTTATATTGGAATCAAATGAAATTTTACAAAAAACACATTGACGTTTTCTCTTCGACCCAAAAATTATTTTTCTCGTTTAGAAAAATATTATTAACATTAAACCATTTGACAATTTTGGAGTGCGTTGTTAACTCCATAAGACATGCCTAAAGGACATTTAATTTAAATAAACGAAGGAAGGCATGAAAAAAAAAAGACCTAGAATGGAGCCCTGAGGAACGCCCAAATTGATCGCGTATCTAGTAATTTTCTTGTCAGTTCATCTCTCTGAATTCTAATGTTCAGATAAGAAGTCAGAAAGTGGAGAACCCTGTCCCTCATATCGTAATGGTACATTTTCCTGATGATTGCATTTACAATCAATTTATGCAGTATGCAATCGAATGCCTTGGACAAGTCGCTGAGAATGCAAAGAGCATCTAGCGCCATTTTTGTATAGTTGCATGCAACTTTATATACGGACCACGGTAAAGTTTGACTATAAATTTCAAGCAACGCTCATTTCTGCTCTATTCTCATTACTTTGATTTCTGGAGTTTCATCCACTTTGAAAGATTTTTTTTCAAATCGTTTTGTCTGACAAAAAGTCGAATTATGATTTTTACACACGCAGACAAACAGGTTTATTTTAAGTAAAATAAATTAAGTCATACAATGTATGCGAAATCGGCTTTATCAAAGGTTTTATTTAACTACCACAGCCATTACGACTGATAAGACAAGGGAAACAGAATCGATCAGTACCCTAGTGCCAAAAACCAGATGGCTGAAACAGAATACTTATACCCGTTGAAAGCACTGCGTCGCATTCAGTGTCCTCTACATCTGACTCCTATATTTCTGTTCTCAATAATAAAACATTGGGAAATCACAATAGTATCCGTGCATCAGCGCAACAACTGTTGTCTATCTTGACTGATAATAACATCAACGAACCCTGCTCTACGGAGAATGTTGGAAATCAGGAGCCAGTAAAAATTCTCTGTTTTGAGATCACACACTATAATTCTGTTTTCAAACACTGTAGCGAAGTTCATATACGGAGTTAAATTGTGGTGCCTCATCAGGAAGTTTCGTAATTTCAACAACTACGTGTATCTCAGTGCAATACTAGTGAATATCTTACGTCTGGTTGTTATGTCCATTATTTTAAGAAATTGTGTCGACCGTTCAATTTATTCATGTTTATTTTTATATTTTCATGTTCTTATCAACGGTGTATCATTATTGATTGGTATTAATGTGTTATGTTTTTTATGTTAAAATTGTTAAAGTTTTTCATAGAGACATGAGCAGGAAGTACCTTAAAAGCAGTATTATTGCCTGGAGCTTGCCATAAGTAGCATGGCTCATTTGTGGTTTGATTTTAAACATTATTGTTGTATCTGTAGAAAGTGACAATATGCTGTTTATACGCAGAATAGCTATGTTTATATTATGGTCATATGCAACGGTAAACCGAGTGTTTTCAGTTTGATTGTTTTTACAAAATTTTCGTATGTATTACTTTTCTCTACAGAACTAAACATAAGCGCGGCTTCTAAAAAAGAAAGATGAAAAGAAAAATGGTGTCGTTTTTACATAGCGATATCTATACTTTTTTAAGCAACGCATTTGTATTTTATTTTGTTATTTCGAATTTTTTTGATATGTCTTTTGTAACACGTATTGCAACAACGCATAATATACAAATATGACCTGTATCGCTATTTATTCCTTTAGTTAAAAATAACCGAAATTTATGGGACGAACACTATAACAATAGAGTAACAAGAAGTTTGTCGTGATTATTTTTTTGTTATTCTTGTCTGTTAAATAATTTGTTATTTATAGTGTATTATTTTATACAAAATATTTTTTTTACAATCATCAATGTATTATTTAAGAAATAAATACATTACACTCCATAGATTTTTCGGATCCGGTCGTTAGTATGGACATAAAATGAATCGCAAGTGCGCCGGTGGTGACATCACGCGACCTACTTACAAGTCTACCACACCACAGCGTGCTTCTACAGAGCTCTAATGTTCAGCTCGAGGCGAGGGCGACATTCAATGTCTGATCGCAGCGGAGTTGAAATTTCTTGGAATTGTACCCGATTCATTGTGCCCTTTGTTATTGTATTAAGTTGTAATCTCAAGTAATTCGTTAGTTTTGCAAGAAACAGTGTTTTGCACTCAGTGTGTTTTCATAGCACAAAACCCATCGTCTGCCCACATGATGTACGAGCTTAACGGAATAAATCCTGACAAATTCCACATATTTATTAAATAACATCATGCCTAGTAGAAAAGGATAAACGTACTAACATATAGTCTCACAAATCGACAGATAAAATATTATTTTGCAATAACAAAATGAAAATCATACTATGAATACGATAAAGGCTTTATCAAAAGCTTTTATTAAGGACACCATTACAGCTGATAAGACAAGAGAAACAGATTCGTTTAGTATACCACCTAAGTGCAAACATACTGGTCGAAACACATTATGTCCGGCTTAAAACTTAACTGTGTTCACTTTACTATGAGTTGCTTCTGCGTCTGTCATATACATTTATGTTGACAAGTGTATAAAAATGGGAAATGACAACAGTATCTGTGCATCAGTGCAAAATCTGATGGTCATCATGGCTGATAACGACTCCATCATACACTAACCCACACACAATGTCAGTAACATGGAACGAAATATTATTATTCCCTGCTATCAAGTCTATCACTACACACTGTTCAGCATGACTATGGTGACGTTCATTTATCGAGTGACATCTTGGTGCGTCATCAGGAAGTTTCGTAACTTCAACAACTACGTGTATCTCAGTGCAACACTAGTGAATATAATGCGTTTCGGTATTGTGTCGCATGTTTTAACATACTGTGAAAAACGTATGTCGGTCGTTCAACTTGTAAATAGTTATTTTTATATTTTTATTTACCTGTCAACTGTGTATAATTATTGGTTAGTAGTGATGTGTTACGTGTATTATATTAAACTTGTAAAAGTTTTCAATGGAGATATAAAAAGGAAGTATCTTAAAAGCACTTTGTGTGCATGGGGCGTGCCAATTGTAGTAGTGCTCATTTGTAGATTAATTCTACTCTCTATTGAACTATTAGTTGTAGAAGGTAACATAAGATCAATACGTTTCATTTTTCTGTATGTGTCCGTTTTATTCACTTGCAACATTATTCCTATGATTTTCAACTTAATTGTTTTTATTAAAGTTTTGTATTCACTATTTTCTTGTAAAGAAACGAATGTGATTCCAGTTTCAAAAAGTGAAAGAAGAAAAGAAAAGTGCCGTCGTATTTGTGTAGCGACGTCACTATTTCTTTTGAGCAATGTTTTTGTATTGACTTATGTTATATGGGATCTTTTAGAACTTTCAGCGGTCGTACGAACTATTTCTTTTAATTTTCAAATATTAGTTATTACGTCATTCTTTCCTTTAGTAAAGAGTAACCGACAGTTGTGGTACGAATATTACAAGAATAGATTAACAAGAAATATTTCGTAATTATTGTAGCATTCATTATCGGTTAAATCAAGAAGATCAGCAGACGCGTCTTATGTTTAGTAATCAACAAATTATATGATCAACTGTGCTGATAGTGAAAATTTACTGTAGTAGCTCCAAATTAAAATATTCCGAAGGTGACGAATGTGTGTGGCACAATGAGCCTATATAATGTCGTCAAGTTACATGAAATTATAAACTGAAGTTCTATAACGCTTTCCGCTCTTTGTTCCTAATTTAATCCTTATACAAAGAAGCCGGAACAAGTTAGTAAAATATGCCAATTAACAGTATAAATTGACATATTTTACTAACCTGTATACTATATCTAAACTTTTGAACTAATATTGTGACTAAGCAAATCACGTGTCCAGAGGGCTGGCCTATTTTTAGGCTAAAGAATCAGCATTATTATCCAACGTGGCAATGACACCAGCCTTCTGGGCACTTTTCCTATTGACAGCGATGCGGACGAATTTTATGACGCCCTATAATTATTTTCTTCTTTTGATACTTGTACATACTTTATAATTATTATCGATCTATAAATTGAAGTTCGTAAATAATGTAAATAAATAAATATAGCAACCCTGTCTTTCAAAAGTAGCACCTGGAAGTACTAGTCTGATCTCAATAAATCTTTCATGATATCGGTTTCACTTTTGCCGTGTGCAATAGGAAGAAATGTTAAGACACGTGGATAAAACCTCTGGCAGAAGCTAGTTGAATAATGAATTACTGTACAAAGGCTAGGCAGATGATGGTAAAATGTAATGCATTACATTACATTTTACCCTCATCCGCCTAGCCTTTTCCCAACTATATTGGGGTCGGCTTCCAGTCTAACCGGATGCAGCTGAATACCAGTATTTTACATACAGCGACTGCCTATCTGACGTCCACAACCCAGTTAGTACTGGCTAATACGATACCCCTTGGTAAGACTGGTTGTCAGACTTTTTGGGCCACTGACTACCTAACGACCGTCAAAGATCTACAAATGACACCCGGGAACAACGGGTTAACGTGCTTTCCGAGGCACGGAGGAAACTCGGTATGTAATAGGCAGTCACCCATCCACAGACCAACCTAGACAAGCACGGCTTAACCTAAAGATCGACCCGAGCGGCTGTTATTATTTAGCCACGAGCTCCTCATCCTGTAATCCACAAACAGTAAAAAATTAAAACCTCAAAATTGTTTCAATTTGTTGTGAGAATTATCATCATCACTGAAATCCTTTATTCCACCCACTGCTAAATAAGGCCTCCTCCTTTATGTTAAATATTTCCTATGTCCGAGCTTGTTTCATCTTGTCAATGGCGCGGACGGTAATTGTAATTTTCGAAATCAATGACATCATAATTATTTAGTATAAATTGGACAATAGTGAAGATATCATATTTATTTATTTATTTATTTAATGCACAATGTACACAACCAATTTTACACGCTAAGCTTAAACTAGTGAGTACATGACCCTGTTAGGGTGCAGCAAGATAACTTAAAACTAATATTGCAGAGTATGTATTATCTAATAATTATGACTTACAGAGATCATTAGGAACTTTCACATTTAAACATTATGTTAATTAAACTATAAGTTTGAAAATTCCAGTCTAGCATTTCGTTTCATTTGCTTAATAAAATTAAAATCACAACAAAATCAATAAACATGTCACATAAAATAATAAATACAAATAGCTTTTTGACATAAACATAAACCATTTACGCATATTGATAGTTTTTTCTACTAATATAATAAATTATATTAGTTTTGCTATGAATGCGATATCTGCTTTATCATAAGCTTTTATTAAGACGAGATGTCATTACGACTGATAAGACAAGAGAAACAGATTCGTTTAGTATAACGGCTAAGTGCAAAGATACTGGTCGAAACGCATTAGTTTGTTTCGGTACCTGTCATAGTAATGTCTGGCCTAAAAGTTTTATTGTGTTCACTTTATTATTAGTTGCTGTTACGTCTATCGTCTACATGTATAATGACAAGTGTATAAAAATGGGAAATGGCTACAGTATCTGTAAATCGGCGCAAAGTATGATGTACATCATGGCTGATAACGACACCAACGTACACTGCCCTGCACTCAATATCAGCAACAGAGAACTAAACATCATTATTCCCTGTTATCAGGCCTATCACTATACTCTGTTTAGCATGACTCTGGCGACGTTCATATACGGAGTGACATCGTGGTGTCTCATCAGGAAGTTTCGTAATTTCAACAACTACGTGTATCTCAGTGCAACACTAGTGAATTTAATGCGTTTAATTATTGTGTCGCTTATTTTGAAAGACTGCGAAAAACTGATATCGATCGTTAAATTTGTAAACGTTTACTTTTATATTTTTATTTTTGAGACGACTGTGTATCATTATTGGTTGGTGGTTATGTTTTACTTGTTTTATGTTAAACTTGTAAAAGTTTTTAATGGGGAAATCAAAAGGAAGTATCTTAAAAGCACTCTGTTTGCTTGGGGCGTGCCTATTGTAGTAATGCTCATTTTTAGATTAATTCTCCTCTTTATTGATCTGTTGGTTGTAGAAAGCTATAAAATACGTGGAATTTATATCTATTTGTGTATTTTATTGACTTGTAACATTGTTCCTATGGTTTTCAACTTGATCATGTTTATTAAGCTTCTGCATTCTTTATTTTCTTCCAAAAACACGAATGAAAATGCTTTCACAAAAAAAGAAAGGAGGAAAGAAAAATTACGTCGGTTTTGTCTAGCGGTATCTATATTTTTTTTGAGCAATATTTTTACATTGACTTATGTTATATGGGATCTTTTAGAACTTTCTCTGTTCGTACGAACTGTTACTTTTAACTTTCATGTATTGGTCACTACGTCATTCATTCCTTTAGTAAAGAGTAACCGACAGTTGTGGTACGAATATTACAAGAATATATTAACAAGAAATATTTCGTAATTATTGTAGTGTTCAATAGCGGGTGGTGATCAATAAACTACGACTATGATCAACTAAATTAGCTGAAAGCGAGAATTTTCTATTTTGGCAATTTTTTTTTTCAAGTGTCAAATCAAAATTTTATTGCAAATGTTGTCAAGATCTATGGCATTATGAGCTGGAGTTCTGTGGGATTTTTTCGCTCTTCGTTCCTAATTTAATCCTTTCACAAAGAAACCGTAAATTGATGATGAATGAGGGGCAGACCCAGCTGAGCATTTTATTTTATTATTTTAATTTATTAAACGACAATAAAAATAGTTGTATTTATTTTGGTGTTCAATTAAAATTTTGTTATAGTAGTATCGTGTGGCAGGCATGTATTTGTTTATGATAATTTTATTACTAACACAACTTTTAAGTACTTACAAACAAAATTATGGATTGATGTGTCGGTTTGAAATATAATGAATTGTTTTTTTTTGTTTCTAAGTTTGTTTATAAAAGGGGACAAATGTGATTTACACGTAAATTTACACGTATTGTTAGAAATAATTATTATTTCCAATAAAATAGTTTAAGTCATGCCATGATTGCAATAACAGCTTTATCATAAGCTTTTATTAAGAATGCCATTACGACTGATTAGACAAGAGAAACAAGTTCGTTTAGTACAACACCTAAGTGCACAGATACTGGTCGAAACAAATTAGTTTGTTTCGGTTCTTGTCATAGTAATGTCAAGTCTAAAAGTTTTACTGTGTTCACTTTATTATTAGTTGCTGTTGCGTCTGTCACTACATTTACATTGACAAGTATATCAAAATGGGAAATGACTACAGTATCTGTTCTTCGGCGCAACGTATGATGTTCATCATGACTGATAACGACACCAACGTACACTGCCCTACACTCAATATCAGTAACAGAGAACGAAACATCATTATTCCCTGTTATCACACCTATCATTATACTCTGTTTAGCATGACTCTGGTGACGTTCATATACGGAGTGACATCGTGGTGCCTCATTAGGAAGTTTCGTAATTTCAACAACTACGTGTATCTCAGTGCAACACTAGTGAATATAATGCGTTTAATTATTGTGTCGCTTATTTTGAAAGACTGCGATAAACTTATATCTATCGTTAAATTTGTAAACGTTTACTTTCATATTTTTATTTTTGAGACGACTGTGTATCATTATTGGTTGGTGGTTATGTTTTACCTGTTTTATATTAAACTTGTAAAAGTTTTTAATGGGGAAATCAAAAGGAAGTATCTTAAAAGCACACTGTTTGCTTGGGGCGTGCCTATTGTAGTAGTGCTAATTTTCAGATTAATTCTACTATTTATTGATCTGTTGGTTGTAGAAAGTTATAAAATACGTGGAATTTATATCTATTTGTGTATTTTATTTACATGTAACATTGTTCCTATGATTTTCAACTTGATTATGTTTATTAAACTTCTACATTCTCTATGTTTTTCCAAAAACTCGAATGTAAATGCTTTCACAAAAAAAGAAAGAAGGAAAGAAAAATTGCGTCGTTTTTGTCTAGCGACGGCCATATTTTTTTTGAGCAATGTTTTTGTATTGACTTACGTTATATGGGATGCTTTAAATCTGTCGTTATTCATACGCTTTATAACAATTAACGTTCATATATTAGCCCTTACATTATTCATTCCTTTAATAAAGAGTAACCGAGAGTTATGGTACGAATACTACAAACATCGATTGACAAGGAATATATTGTCGTAAGCATTGTAGACTTGTTTGTTGGTAACACCAAGATGATGAGCAGCGTCGTCTTTCTTTTATTAAGGGTTTTCTGGTAAGACATTATTTTGTTTCGATCCCGCTTTATCTAGATTCAGGCTTGGACACGGAATACATGCACGACCGCTCGGACGTCCGTGCAGTCAACCTCTTCTTAGTAAGTCCCACAGATGGGGAAAAACGTGTCGAGTATATGTTTGGATTGCTCGTAAGCTGCTCTGTCTCTCTCTTCCGTTAATCACTTTTCTTCTGTAGACCAATCCCTTTTAAAATTAGTCTAGTTAATCCCGCGGTCTCCTTCTGGATCTGTCGCGTTGTCGTTTTCTGCCAGTTAATATCATTTCTGCCTATTGCTTCTCCAACATTCTAGATTAGATCTGGCAACTTTAAGGCCAGCATCACTTATTTGTGTTTAAGGGTGATCTATAGAATTGGCGTTTCCTAATTGGCGTTTCATAATTAGCATCCAACCCTCAATTAAAAGCAATTGTTACACTACGATTTCTGAACTAAAAGACCGACGAATATGAAACACAGATTTATGACTGCAAATCGACGGACAGTTTTTGTTTCCCAAAATCATGATTCGAGTCATGCATTAAAAAGTTATCTACTTTATCATAGGCTTTTATGGACTACCAGCGCCATTACTGCTGATAAGACAAGCGAAACAGAATCCATTAGTACACTAAGTACTGTAAATCAGATGGCTGGATCGCATTACTTTGTTTCTACTCTTGTTAAAGTCACTGTGTTCTACTGGAACAAGCGCCTTGTTATTCACATCTACATCAGTCACTGAAATTTTGTTTCCAAGTGTGCAATAATGGGAAACGACTACAGTATCATTCCATCGGACGCAGATACGATTCCCTGTTACATGGTTGTACACTACATTATGCTTTCCATGACTCTGGCGACGTTCATATACGGAATGACATCGTGGTGCCTCATCCGGAAGTTTCGTAATTTCAACAACTACGTGTATCTCAGTGCAACACTAGTGAATATAATGCGTTTAGTCGTTATGTCAATTGTTTTACATTATTGTGACGAAATTGTGTCGAATATTCCATTTATTATTGTTCATTTTTATATTTTTATGTTCTTGTCGACGGTGTATCATTATTGGTTAGTAGTAATGTGTTATGTGCTATATGTTAAAGTTGTAAAAGTTTTTAATGGAGATATGAAGAGGAAGTATCTTAGAAGTACTCTATTTGCTTGGGGTTTGCCTTGTGTGGTGTTGTCAATTTGTAGATTAATATTACTCATTATTGAGCGATCAGTGGACAGTGAACAGACAAAGTTTTCACGCAGACTGTATATAAGTAACTGCATTTTAATCGGGGGCCACATTATACCTACTATTTTTAATTTGATTATTTTTGTTCAACTTGTGTATTCTCTATTTTTATCTAAAGAAATAAACAGTGCAGTTTCTAAAAAAGAAAGAAGGAAAGAAAAATGCCGTCGTTTGTATACAGCGACATCTATATTTTTTTTAAGCAACGTTTTCGTATTGTATTTTGTTATTTGGACTGGTTTAAAATTCTCTATAATATTACGTATTGTGACAATCCACATTCAACTATTTGCTGTAACGGTATTCATTCCTTTAGTAAAAAGTAACCGGTTATTATGGTACGAATACTATAAGAGTCGATCGACGAGGAGTATGTCTTGATTACTATTGTAACGTTGAGCACTGTCCTCTTGTCTGTAATGTAAACAATGTATATGTTACGGGTAAAGATGCGTGTGAAGTTAAACTGAAGATAAGCTATCAAAAACTTGGGTTGAGCCACTACCAGTCCTTCTAAAGTGAAGAATGCTCACGTTGTCTTGAAAATACGTTGGTTGCTGGCAATTTGATGCAAACAACTTTGATGTACCGCTCGCTGGCCACTACGCAGTACCGCCCGCTTCGCTCGCTCGGCTCACGCGCCTTTTGTCACAGTTCTAACCTAAATCATTAGGTCGGGGCGCCCTAGCTTAGTTACTGCGACCATCTCAACTCGCGAACTATAAAGCTAACCTAGGGTAGGTTAGCTTGACAAAAAATACTTCAGTTTCAATTATGAGATTGCCATCAAACTTTTCAGCAACGCAGTTGTAGTTCAACCTAATTCTAGTCAGCTAATCTCAAGTGTATTTTCATACCTGTCTTTAGCCGTACACATTCCCATTTTCCAACTAAATAACATAACATGTAGAACTAATATGGGAAAACGTGAAATTAATCATTCACACAAATATTTTTTTTTGCAATGACGTAGTTTAAGTTATACAATGTTGGGATATCGGCTTTATCATAGGCTTTTATGGACTACCGGTGCCATTATGACTGATTAGACAAGGAAAACAAAATCCATTAGAATACTAAGTGGCGAAAAATCTGGTTAAATAACATTAGTATGATTCTGTTCCTTTCAGTGGAATGTCGATCTGAAAGTTTTATTGTGTTGATTGTTAATGGCATTTGTGTCTATAACAGAGATCTTTGTTTTCAAATGAACGATTCCGTATATAAGGATAATATTTCATATTTATCCAGTCATCATGGTTGATAACAACACCATCGTACCCTGGCTTACACAGCAAGCCGGTAACCAGCAGTCAACCGTGCCTTGCTGTCAGATCTTGCACTACATTGTGTTTGCCTTGACTTTGGCGACGTTCATATACGGAGTGACATCGTGGTGCCTTATCAGGAAGTTCCGTAATTTCAACAACTACGTGTATCTTAGTGCAACACTAGTGAATATCTTACGTCTGGTTGTTATTTCACTTATTTTAGGCAGTTGCGGCGAAATTATGTCGACCGTTCAATTTATAATTGTTTATTTTTATATTTTTATTTTTCTGACGTCAGTTTATAACTATTGGTTAGTAGTGATGAGTTACGTATTTTATGTAAAACTGGTAATAGTTTTTAATGGAGATATCAAAAGGAAGTATCTTAAAAGCACTCTGTTTGCGTGGGGTGTGCCTGTTGTACTAGTGTTCATTCTAAGATTGATTTTGCTTGCCATTGAACTTTTTGTTGTACAAGAGAACATAGAATTTATACGTATAATTTTTATATATTGGTGCTTTTTCTTTACATGCAGCTTTATTCCTTCAATTTTCAACTTGTTCATTTTTATAAAACTTCTGCATTCTTTATTTTTTTCTGCAAATGTAATATTAAGTGTGAGGGATAAATGGGGTCGTTTTTGTCTAGCGGCTACTATTTTTTTTTTAAGTAATGCTTTTATGTTCACTTATGTTATATGGGATGGTTTTGAACTTACTGTTTCTCTCGGAGCTTTTACAATACACTTTCAAACATTAGTCACTACGTTATTTATTCCTTCAGTAAAAAGTAATCGAGGATTATGGTACGAATATTATAAAAACCGATTGTCAAGGCAAGGCAACTAGAACGTACATATTGTTTTGTATGTCTAGTTTGTAAAATTATTAAGTTAAGAAAAGGAATAATGGATGGGCTAAACAAAATGTAAATTTAATAATATATTATTTCACGAGTTTTGCAAAAACGCTCTATCAGTAATTTAGCATATTTTTGTTAATAAATAATTTTATTTAAAGACAACAGAAGTGTTTTATTCACGTGAATTTTGATTCTCTTTTCCAAGTTGTGACTTGGTTAGGTTTGGCAAATGGTTCCCTGTAATCAGTATTATTCCATTAAATAGCGTGAAATTCGGTTTCTTTGGGCTATTGAGCTTATTTGGCGCAGCCGTGAGGCACACAGTGTCACACTATTTATTTATTTTTGTTTATATTTAAGTTTTTTTTTATTTTTTATTTGTTATTTTTTTTACTGTGCACTTGTGGCATGTACCAAATAAATGTATTTTCGTTCTTTCTTTCTTTTTATTTATCTAGTTCTTTTACATAAAATAATATCACGCCTTTAATCCCCGAAGGGCAGCCAGTAGCACTCCTATATTTCGCCAGTTTTGTTAAATTCCTATGTAACAGCAGGCGGGGATATTACCATTAATCGTGGCTGCTACTGTGAAATTTCTGCTAGAAACACCCGATAAATCTTTGCCCGACCTAGGAATCGAACCCAGGACCTCATGCTCAGCAGTCGCGCTTGTGACCACTCGATCATTGAGTTAGTCTTTTTAGTTACTGTATCCAATTAAATAGAATTGGGCAGCTTTAAAATAAGCTGCCATTTTAGGCCCAATCACCATTAAAGCTTTTTTTTTTTATTAATGTCCCGTAGTCAACAAGGAAAGGAACCCATTAGGGTTCCTAGTTTCGACATGTCCGTGTGTCTGTCCGTAGCTTAGCTCTATTACTCTTAGTACTAGAAAACTGTAATTTGGCATGAATATACTGATTAGTTACACCGACAAAATGGTAAAATAAAATCTCGAAAAGTATTTATTTTACGGTATCTCCTGTACCTACTCGCACGTTTGTTTTTTATTATTACAATAAAAATCATGATTCAGAGGCAAAATCGCATATTTTGATGGGCAACTACAGAAGCCTACATTGTGCGTGGCCCGACACGCACTTGGCCAGTTTTTTCTGCTTTTGGAATTACACGTGTGATGTTATAGTAACAAAATAGCTACCTATATTGACTACTATTCTGTTTATAACCACGTCATGATACAGTTTCCTAGTAAAAGTAAAAGCCAGACAGTCAATATCTCTTTGAAAATCATTCTGAGAAGTTGTAATGTTTCAGGTTTTCAGTACAGCAGTAAAAGCTCGTTTTGTGCTGGCCTTTTAGTTTCTTCGGGGTAAAATAAAATTTAAAGTAAAATTAGTTTATTAGTAAAACGCGTTACGGGAACTATACAACATTCGTTTTAGTATATGCGAAACCTGATACACGTGTCTAGTATTTTTATGTAAAAAATCTATGTACAAAATTTCAAAACTGTATCATGAAAAACACAAAGTTATAAGCTTGTTCTGTTACCTAGTTGTCCGCACAAAAACGCGGTCACCACGCAGCGCATGCCTCCAGCGTCTTCTTGAGCTCATTGATAATAATAATTTGGTAGTAGGTACCTAAATTATTGCGATAGGTACTCTAAGTCGCTCGGTATCCAACTTTTAACTTTTTTTAATATTTTTGGGAAAAAAATTTAACATGGTTTAAAAATTATTGAAATCGATTCAGTTACTTATTATGTACAAATTATATTCAGGTTTCACATACTAAAAATAATTTTGTATACTGACTATACAGTACTAAAGAGGGTAGGTATCTTTTTAGTGGGCTGCGGGACTGTTCGAAAGAGATCCCGCGGCCCTGGAACACAAAGGGCAAAGAAGGAACATGGATGGGTTTTAGTAAAAAAAGTATCTTTTAGTACTGTACAGTGATTTTTACTAGGACAGTTAAAGGAGAACTAAAATAGTATTTTCATGTGTAAAAAGACCCTTAACGAAGCCGAAAGGAACTTGTTCTCCCCGTCATTGCGATCACTTTTTTGTACTGGACCATACCTTTTTTTTTTTTTTTTTTTTTTTTTTTTTTAGGATGGGAAATCATCAAATGACCCCCCCCGCTCTGGGCGGAGCGGAAGGGAGTGTCAGACTTGTACTGACTAAAACCCATCCATGTTCCTTCTTTGCCCTTTGTGTTCCAGGGCCGCGGTATCTCTTTCGAACAGTCCCGCAGCCCTGGCAGGCATCGGCCCGTGCGGACCCCTACGTGGTTGCTGACATCTCTTTGAGGCGCGCGTGGAACACGAACGCGCCGTCGACACGGCCTGTCGTCATAAGACGGCCAGACGGCGAGCTAGCCCATAACTCGCCGTCCACAGGCCCGCGCCTACGGTGGCCGGGGGCCACCACGTGACCCCCGACGCCCAGGGCGTCTCCCGCGGCGGCTGGCACGTGAGGCTCTTTCCCTCTCACGTTCCGCCACCTCCTTCACTAGCATGACTGCTTCGCAGAAGGAGGTGACGGCTTCCCATTCCCTCTCGCTCCGGACCATGGCTTGAACCAGGGCCGGGCGCGACAGGTCGCCGCCGCCAATCGCCTCTACGAGGACACGGCGCTGCTCCGCCCAAGCGGGGCAGGCCTCCACAGTGTGCTGCACCGTGTCCTCCGGACGATCCTCACAATGGAAACACCCGGGCGTTTCCTCCCGCCCGATTCGGTGCAGGAACCTCCCGAAACAACCGTGTCCGGTGAGGACCTGCGTCAGGCGGAAGGTGAGGACGCCGTGGCGCCTCTCTAGCCACTCCTCAAAGAGGGGACTTATCGCCACTATGGTGGCGTGCCCTGCACGGGGTTGCGACAGTCGCTCTCTCCATGTCACCATGAGATCGCGCCGGAGGTCTGTCCGCTGAGCGGCGATTTGCCGCGGCAGAGGAGTTTCCCCACGACGTAGTGCCTCCGCGCGCCATTCGTGAAGGCGCGCGAGGACTATCGCCTCCAGATCCCATGGCGGCAATCCGGCAAGGAGGCTAGCCGCCTCACCGGAGATCGTGCGGTACCCCCGGACTAGCCTAAGGGCTATCCCCTTTTGGGGCGCGTTCAGGTAGCGGGCGGCTTGCCGCCTTAGAGAACGCGCCCACACCGGGGCACTGGACCATACCTGAGAACCTTCTAGTTACGGAGATAATGGAGGTCACAGTTGCAACTTTTTCACAAGTTTTTTTTTTATTACCAATTTTTAATGTTATAACTTTACTTTAAATACAGACCTCCACTCCTCCAGTGATTTTTCACCCCAAATATAAAAGCCGTTTCCCAGCAATCATTTTTGCGTAGTGTTACTTACCGAACGCTTGGTTGGCGGCTTCGTGAAGGGTCTGTTTACACCTTGTATATAATAATAACAGGTTTTTGGTAAGCTTTAAGTAAAATTCTTTGTTTTTATTTAAAAAAAATAACAGTTTACCTTTTAATCTACGAAAATACCATTATTTTCACAATTCCCAGAGCTAAATTCATGAGTCCTCGAAGAGACCTTGACCTCTCTGCGTTACAAACTTTACGCAAGACTGGAACTTAGGTCAAGGCTAGGTTAAGTCGCGATCGAAACTAATTATAATAATACTGAAGATTTTTAAAGCAAAATCATAGAATTCAAGCTCACTAACAAATTCACAGCCAATACAAAAATTTATGATTTGCATCGGTGAAGGAAAACATCGTGAGGAAACCAAACCAGCAACCACCAATCAATCAAAACATTTATTTCAAGTAGGCCAGTTACAGGCACTTGTCGAAATAAAGACAACAATGAAATATAGCAACAGTCCCAGTCACAAGGCATAAAAACTGCGAAAGTACTGTAGTTGCCCATTCCCTACCTAACGTAGATCTCTATGGAGAAGAACGGGCAAGAAACTCCATGGACACTCTTTTATCAATCTTAATATATCTCGACGACAGCCAAGAATTCTGACACCAGGCTAGTCACTGACCACACGAAAACCTACCACAGACAACTAAACGTAAACAAACAAAAAAAAAAGTCAAACCACTCTATGACCATTTATAGACAGACTTAAATCATAATGTCAATTACATTGTCCCCCCCTGATTGGATAGATTAGGTTATGAAGGGTTTCCAAACGTCGGTTCGATTGTGATAAATGACCACCCCTAGGGAGGGCGGGAGGCAGGGGGAGAGGCTAACACTTCTTTATAAAACGAGGTTATTTGTTGGTACTGCAGGATGGGAATCGTAATAACTCTTGGCTTTTGAATTTGTGGTTATGATGAGCAATGAAGCTGGTGTTTAATAATGAGAGAGTGGATTATGAAAAACCAGGCAAGTGCGAGGTGGAATTGAGAACCGAGGGTTCCGTATAACTTGTAGGTATTTTGTTATTATACTACATATTTCGCCTCTTACGACACCCACGGGAAGATATGGGATGGTGCTATTCTTTACGTCTGGACACCATACAGAAAAAGGAAGGGACTTACCAGAGAATGGGCAGCAGCGTTCTCTGTGATTTTTATAACAAACATACTGCGATCGCCAACCCGCCTGCCAAGCGTGGCGATTATGGCAAAACCCCCCTTGGGGAGGCCTATGTCCAGCAGTGGACGTCTTTCGGCTGAAATGATGATGACTACATATTTACGGTTTTCAGTTTTTGTCTTTTACATGTGCTGTAAGACATTGCTTCTCAAGATTCAAGATTCTTTATTTTACATGAAATATGGTACATGATGGTCTTATGAATAAAAAGGTTTCACATATTTCGCTGACTTCCTTCAGCATACGTACTTAAAATTAAATACCTTTTTTTTTGTAGGACCCTGACCCTGGCAGGCAAAATTAAAATACCTAACACAATGTACTCCTAGTTTAGATACCTAGTTCAAAGTTTAACAATACATTTAAGAAACAATAATTCTCGCCTAATTTCATGATTCTAAGTCAACGGGAATTACCCTGTAGGTTTTGATTACCTTGTGAAATAGCAAAATATGCGACATCGACATATTTAAACGGTCATATCCTTTGATAGCGTTGACTTACAAGTTTTATTTTTTCACTGCTCCAAGAGGTAGCAGACCTGAGTATTTGATATTAATTTCAGACGAACAGACGGACAACAAAGTGATCCGATTAGGATTCCGTTTTAGCCGACTGAGGTGTCCGGCCGTCTTATGACGACAGGCCGAGTGGGTCGATCGACGGTGCGATCGTGTACCACGCGCGCCTCAAAAAGATCCTTCGCATGGGCCGATGCCTGCTAGGGCTGCGGGACTGTTCGAAAGAGATACCGGGGCCCTGGAAAAAACCACAAAGTTTTTTTTTTAAACTTTGCCTCTCTCTATAAACTTGTCTTGTATCGTGGGTGGTTTTACAAACATTTAAACTCGCATACAGAGACAGCCAGACCCGGAACAACTAAGTGTACACCTGTAGGTCAGTTTGTTGTTAAGGGATCACATTCTCTAAACTCGAATCCGTAATTAAAATTATCAGGCTCATAGGACTGCAGAAGTAAATAATGTCGTTTTCATAACCCAAAACATACCTACATATGTACATGCACGATAAATCCAGCAGAACCCATCGGAAATCATGAAAATGCTCTTTCAATCACCGAACTGACCAAAAGTGAAAGAACAGCATATCTTTCTCAATCATATACCTGGACTTTACCCAACTACGTTGGAGTCAGCTTCCAGGCTTTCCAGATGCAGCTGAACAGGTTGGCGACTGCTTATCTGGCCTCCTTATCCCAGTTAACCACCATGATGGTACTTACCTTACTTGGTAACAGGGAGGCCGAGCTCTGCTCGGGTGACAACAGAGAAAACAAATGCTCCAATAAACTCCTATATTACAACTTTCATCGAAATCATTAGAGCCGTTTTCGAGAACGTGATAGGATAGGATATACTACACCAACAGAATCAGCGTTTAATGTTCCCACTACAGGGACACAGGCCCCGTCTCTGTGAGAGGGAATGGCCACCACCATGTGGGCCGAGTGTGGGGTTGATGACCCATGAACACCACATATCGCCACCATTGTCTTCATTACAAATAATAAACTACATGAGCATCAGACCATTACAATCACTTACCACGTCAAGCTGTCAGTTGGCAGGTCATTGATAAGGTAAACTATCGGAAAAACGATCAGATAATGAAGTTTCCATAGCGGTGGATCGATGTTGTCAACCTGGGTTATTGATTAGCAGCTGGTGAAATAACTAATTAAAATTATTACTACAGGAAACGGGATATTTACCATGTTTACTATTTTTGTTGAGTTCCCGATATTTCGGCGCTGTTGCAAGCACCATGATCACGGATAAACAAACCGGAAAACAACAAAAAAACGGAACAAAAAAAAACAAAAAAACCAAAAAAAAAAAAACAAAAAACCAAAAACCAAACGGAACCAAACCAATATCGGGAACTCAACAAAAATAGTAAACATGGTAAATATCCCGTTTCCTGTAGTAATAATGTTAGTGACCATGATAGTTTAAAATCTTATAACTAATTAAAAGTTTTTATATTTAAAGATTTTGAGAATGTATGTATGTATATGTCGTTGTATCACATTTATTGTGTACCGCCAGTCTGCGGAATTCCCTGCCGGCTTCTCTGGTTCTCGATCATTATAATCTGGATCTTTTCAAAATTCGAGTGTATCGATTTCTTCTAGGCTTGCAGGCTCGCATCATCATTTCATATCAGGCGAGTTGCGCAAGACGCAAGACTATTTACAGCGTAAAAAAAAAAACAACCTTCTGTTACATGATGGAGGACCCCTATTTAGTTTTATTCGTAATTTCACATCAGTTTTGTGTATCGGATGTCAAAAATTTCTGAGACATACAGACGGACAGCACGAATAAGAGGTCCGTTTTTGGCAACGTTTGGGTTGCCGTTTAGCAACAGAACACAAAAGAAGATACTTGCCTAGTAGCCTAACCTCCTCCTTTTCTTGAAGCCAGTTAAAAACTAATATTAATTTCACTAGACAGGAACAAAAACCACAATATCACTAAAACATCAAGTTTACAAGCAAAACCACGACAACAAGCGACTCCGAGTTACGTGTAGCCTGCCACAGACAATCCAATATGGCGCTCGTCATCTGTCACTTGCAGTCGTCCTGTCATAGTGAACGAACATCTATCGTGACTGTATCTTACAAAAACATTAATGTCTACCCTATCTCAGGGAAATAAGGTTTATTGTTTAAAGTATTATGTAATTAATTTTATAACTTGGGTATTTGATTGTTTTAGAATTTTTGAAAGAATAAGGAAAGTGTGGCGTAATTTATTTGGGGTAGTTGTTACGAGTCTTTTATTGAAGTTTTCTTGTTGTGAGATGTTGTATTAAAGGCATTGAAAGGTTTTCGTTACGTATTGGGTTGGTTGGGTAATTCTTTATAAGTTTTATTGGGAAACAAAGCCCCTTACACAGGACTATTCAGATTTCATAACCATCGAAGACGTGTAATTTGTGACAGACTGGGAGACCTACAATGTAAGCGTTTCCACAGATCAAAACAACAGTTATGTGTCTATTTAGTCTTTCCTAAATATCCATCGATGATTTTCAAACGTAAAGGTCCCTCTCTAACTAAAACTGTGGGTGTGGCAGGAGTATGTACTAGTAACTTGCACAATACCATGCAAGTAGCTAGCATGCTGTTGTGTGATAACAACTTCTGATCACCTTTCTCTTACCTTTATCCAAATTTTTGTTCAGCTCAGCATGTCTTCTTCTTCCATACTTTTCTATTACTCAACATCTCAGCAGCCATCTTCTTTTTAGCCATTCCTGGATTAATGTGGATTGCCTCGTTGATCTAGTGGTCGCAATCGCGACTGCTGAGCATGAGGTCCTGGGTTCAATCCCCGGGTCGGGCAAATTGTTTTTGGGTTTTTACATCAGGATCTTCTCAGTAGCAGGCACGGAGCCTGGATTTGTGCCTGGTTAATGGTAATAGGCTTACCCCCTATTACATGGGTCTTAAATGGCGAAATGTGGGTGTAATATCAGGTACACCTTTGCCTAACCCTTCGGGGATTACAGGCGTGACGTTATGTTGTTGTACTATTGTAGCAATTCGCGTGTTTGCTTTTCAAATCAGGACTCTCTTTGTTTCCTTTACAATTTTTACCCGACTGCGGCGAAGCCCAGAAGGAGGATTATGTTTTTGACCTGTATGTATGTATGTATGTCCGTTACTATGTTCCCTCGTAACTCCTAAACAGATAAACGGATTTGAATAAATTATTTATTATTAGATTCGTCTTAGTAGCGCGAGTGTCACTGGCTACATTGAAATAATAAAAAAAAACAAAGAAAAATGGCGGATTTCGGCTGCCATATCGTGGAGTTCAAATTTTTTTTCCTGTACAATCTTGTGGCGTTCTATTTTCATAATTTTATATTCAAATGAGCCCAGCCTGCTTAATACTTTTGTTTAATTTAATTTAACTTTTTTTCATTTTTTTAGTTACACACTTATATCTTTGGTTCACTGTACTAGTATTGACGCAGAAAGCTTCGTAATGAGGTAATCAGGTTACTAGGGTACCGGCAGTGTCATATACTAGACGACGAAGTTGTAGCTTCCTTTATGCACTCCTAGTAACTTTTGTCCGAGCAACCGGATATTTCTAGACCGTGGCTTTTTTAATGGCGATGGAAAGTAGAATTAATGTCGTCTCTGAAAGGGTGTTTTATACAGTAGCAACATACTGCATTAATTGGGTAAAATTTCTTTACCTTAGAAAATAAACTGTTCAATGGTGAAGTTTTACGGCATTTACACCTGGTTTGGTTTTTTCGAAATATTCCTATCCAGAAGTTTGCGTTTTGCATTAAAAGAATGTTGTTTCTGAAAATAAAACCAGATAAACTAGTTCTGTTTTTGTTTATATTTACAGGTTTTATTTAAAAGCAAGTAACGGCCTCCTAAAAGAGCAATATTTTCTTCTGCAATTTGTGTGAATTTGTGATAATGTCATTACTTTATGGTTTGGTCTAATGGTCGCAACCTCCTGCGGAACATGAAGTTTTTGTTTTTATTCTCAGGTCGGAAAAAGAGCTATTAAGTTATTCCGTTTCCAATTTCTCAATAACAATCCACGGCCCGCAACTCGCAATCGCGCGATTGAAGACATTGGACATAATTTATATTTAGCTACACCTCTGCTAATCACTTCGGGGCCAGCTGGAATGATGTTATGGTATGTAATTTCAGGAGTATACAGGGTGTAAACAGACCCTTCACGAAGCTGTCAACCAAGCATTCTGTACATCAAACTAAGTAACTTTACGCAAAAATTATTGCTGGGAAACGACTTTTTATTTTGGGGTGAAAAATCACGTTTTACGGTAGGACTCGATGGAAACCACTCAAAGCATGATGATGCTGATGAATGGATTGAATAGTACGGGGGTCGTGGAGGTGTTTAAAGTAAAAATCTTACAGTAAAATGACGTATTTAAAAAAAAATTGTGAAAACGTTGGAACTTTGACTCCTAATATCTCCGTAATTAGAAAGTTCCCAGGTATAGTCTAGGACAAAAAAAAATCGCAAAGACGTGGAGAACAAGAGCCTTTCGGCTTCGTAAAAGGTCTATTTACACCCTTTATGCAGCAAAATGAGATTACCATGATTATAATTAAGTTTTAAAAACTATTCAAGCTAATCAAATAAGTTTCAATCACACCCCTTTGCACCCGAATAAAGAAAGTAAGTTAGCACGAATCTCGGAAGGTCAAAATTCAATTGGCAGGTCGAAAACGGCCAAGATAAGTTCACAAAGGCCGTATTTCGGCTCGGCCCAATAACTTGTACAACACTATAGCCATTGTGCTACGTACACTGGCGTGCAGGGAAAAGGGTCTACTTGTATTGTTTTAAGTTTCGCTTGGTTCTGATAGGATAAGGTTTTCTGGTCGTCATTTGTTTCGAGTTTTCTTTTGTTTTGTTGATTGGTTTCAGTCTAGACTTTCATCCTGTCATCTTTGTATCAGTGATAGCGTAGTAATAGATAAGAAATAATATTTATTTTTTTATAATATTTAATTGTTTTATATATTTTTTATTAATATTTAAAAATGTAATTGAATTTTTTTTTAAAAATTGAGGAAATTAAAAAATGTATTGGATCAGCACCGAGAAGTTTCTGCCGTTGAAGAATTAATATGAAACGCTTTAAAATCGTTTGCCTCTTGTCTATGCCCTCTGGTTATCGCCTTGTTTTACTTCTCTTTGAATAATATATGAAGGATATGCAGCTTCAAAATAATAATAAATTAATAAACTAACTGATAAATTAAGCTATGTACCTAATATTCGTCAATAAACTCTTCTGATGATGATTAGCCTTATCTCAAATGCAGTCTTACTAATATTATATTTGTGAGGATGTATGGATGTTTGTTACTCTTTCACGCAAAAACTACTGACCGGATTTGGATGAAATTTGGCACACAGATAGTTTATAACCTGGATCTTACTAACGGGATATATAAATATTAGTCGATCCCGTGGGACTATTACAGAACTCCACGCAGGCGTAAGCTTGTATTATTATAATTGGCTCCATCCCTCAGTCTATTTATATTCTGTACAGTATCCAAACTCAGATAGGTAAGTTAGTAAACATCCTGAATAAATTTCCTGCTCAAACTTTGCCGTGTCTGCACTGGAAGTTTGCAGTAGCGACTGACCAAACTTTGGCGAACAATTTTCATCGAACATCGTCCTAACTCCGGTTGGCTAAAATTAACGGACCACTAAAAGGAATAATTTGGGCAAGACCACACATTATGTTTAATTAGTTATTTGTTTTGAAATATTATACAGGGTGACTGATAATTAGTGACCGATACTTATACACGTGATTGTACTCATGATAACAAACAACCTTCCCAAAGAAACTTTTTTTTATGCACATACGTATACTTTATCACTATAACACAACAGCCGTATGAAATTCGTGCGCGCGCGCCTGTGACCGCTGTTAGCCGCTTGACACCGTCTTTCTGTATCATTAATAGCGTACCGTGCAACAGTGGGTAGGCAGAGCACTCGCGCGGCTCGCAAGCCAGCTCCGTAAGCTCGAATTTCATACGGCTGTTGTGTTATTGTGATAAAAGTGAATGAGTATAAAATGTTTCCTTGGGAAAGTTGTTTGTTATCATGAGTACAATCACGTGTATAAGTATCGGTCACTAATTACCAGTCACCCAATATGGCGTTAATTAGGTAGGTTAAGGATGGTATGGCTAGAAAGGAGGTGACTGCTAAGATGACAAATAATAGAGAAGTATGGAAGAAGAAGACAATCTGTGCCGACCCCAAATAAGCTGGGATAAGGGCGGGAGAATGATGATGATGAATGAGGTAGGTAAATAATTATGAAAAAACACAGAAATAAATGGTTTGGTTATTGCTCAGAAACTTAAAACATCATTTATGAAACACTTACCTTAACAGATAAAGAACTTTGACTTTCAGGTGAGTAGATCTTGCAAACGGCGCAAAATGAGTGTATGACCAGATGTATGAACGTCATCATCATCATTTCAGCCGAAAAGTCCACTGCTGGACATAGGCCTCCCCCAAGCAAAACCCAAGAAGGGGGGTTTTGCCATAATCGCCACGCTTGGCAGGCGGGTTGGCGATCGCAGTATGGTTGTTGTAGAACGTGGACGAAGCAAAAGGAGTAAGAATTGTAGCACATGGCTTTCTGCAGTTGCCACTTGCATTTTTATATTTGATCCCCTGGTCGGTTAAAGTGTTATTGGGTTTTTCAATCAGGAATATCTCAGTAGCAGCCACGGAGTCTGGATTTGTGCCCGGTTTATGGGAATAGCCTCGCCCCCTATTACATGGGACTTAATGCATAACTGGCGAAATGTGGGTGTACGTACTAGTAGGTACAACCAGTATTACAGACATGATGTTATAAAAAAAAAAAAAAAAAATTTCATTTATTTCAGGTCCGAGACCCATATAAAAAACAAAAATACCAAATTAAAAACACAAATTATAGCTAAAACCTAAATATCAGAACACACATTACATTAAATTAGAAATATTATTGAATTAAATTAAAATGTCAAAAAAAAAAAAAAAAAAAAATATGATATTTATGTTATGTAATTTATTAAGTTTTAAAAAACACGGTTCTCCAACGAGATCCTTTCAACATTGCAAAAGAGCATTTTTTTGCAACTACTTTTAGGATAATTAACACTGTTAACTAGTTAGAAGAGTAAAATTATTATATTTTCAGCGGTACTGAATATTTTGCGCAATTCCTGCTAGTAGTTTCACGGATTAGCCTACATAGCAGAAATGTAGTAGAAATAATCTTCCTGGAACGTAATCCCAACGTATTGCAGAACTTTGCTCTGCAGGTTCTATTAAATACTGCTTTGAACCTACTTACAAAGAGGTTTATGATATTAAATTCCATTTTCAAAGTGCTTCAAAAACGTTATTAAAGCTAAGGTTATTTATTAAATACAGTGAGTAAATCATCCTCTGGCGCTGATGGCAAATATCTGCGAAAATATTTTCAAAAAGTAGAGTGCAAAAGGATTATCATAGCTTTATTAGTTCTACTCGGTCTTAATACTAATAATAACCTCAAAAGCATCACGAGAAACAAAAAAAAAATTAACACTAAATAGGGTTACGTCATTCATCATTTCAAAAGACGTCCACTGCTGGACATAGGCCTCCCCCAAGTGTCGCCACATTGACCAGTCCCGTGCGACTCGCATCCAGCGGATCCCTGCAACCTTCACCAGGTCATTGGTCCACCTAGTGGGAGGCCTTCCAACGCAGCGTCTTCCGGTTCGCGGTCGCCACTCCAGAACTTTTCGGCCCGGTCGGCCATCCGTTCTGCGCTTAAGTTTAAATAGAGTTACGTTTGGCCAGAAATCTCCTGATGTGAAGCGATGCCATGGTGTGGCCATGGGTGGAGCATGTTCGCGTAGAAGAAACCGATTCTCTCGAACTTTACACATCCTTGCTCTGACTGGACATCATTATCATGTATGGTCCACTGAAATCGGTTTGACTCCTTCCTCAAAAGACCGTTTCAGTCACAAATCTGCATGGTCCTTGCAAGACAATGTCTGTACATAAGAGGAACATTTTTTTAATACATTTTATTTATTTTATTTAAGAAAATAAGCGAAAATTGACCTTTCCGGGGTTCTTAACTCCGAAACTATAGTGTCAATTTTTTTTGAAAAAAATAAAAAAAATAGTTTTGTGCCTGTAGATTACAAGAAAACTATAATAAATCTATAACAACAAATAATAAATTAAAAATTAAAGGGGGCTCGCCTACTACGATGGTACGGAAGCCTCGCTGACTCGCACTTGACCAGTTTTTTTTTCATCATCATAGATAGGTACTTCATACATTTTCGCCAATAGTTTTCCCTTAGCGTCCACCTTACTTTGTCCTGCAGTGTAGGGTAGAAGTGGAAAAACTCTCCCTTCCAATGACTACACCTCGTTGATTGTTATTTGTCGCAGTTGCTAGTTGTCGCCCCCTTAACGCTGATTGAGTTCTATTACGGCCATACTTTGTGCTATCTTTACGAATATGAGAGCATTCAGGTAGATTTATTTATAGTTCGGGGATTGTTTGTTATGGGGAGGTATTTGAGTTATGAGGGGAATTATTGTGTACTGGATTTTGGATGACAGGGGATTAAGTTTTTGAAATAATAAACATGAGATCACGCCTGTAATCCTTGAAGGGTTAGGCTGAGGTGTACCTAATAATACACTCATATTTCGCCAGTTATTTTTAAGTCCCATGTAATAGGGGGCGAGCCTATAGCCATCAACTGGGCAAAAATCCAAATTCCGTTGTTGCTACTGAGAAATTCCAGAAGATGGAAAAAAAAATCACACTTTGCCCGACCTGGGAATCGAACCCAAGACCTCATGCACAGCAGTTGCACTTGCGACTACTAGACCAACGAGGCAGCCGAGGTTGAAATAGTATTGTAGTAATAAAAAACTTTGACTTTTATTAATTGGACAATTTGAAGATTTTTTCCAGCTGTTCCTACAGTCTTACTGTTAGGCTCTCCACCAGAGCTACTTCTCTGTGTCGTCTTTTATAGTCATTTCACCAATTTTTTATAAATACTTCAAAATTATCACGCTAGCATTTCCTAGGGCTATCTCATCAGCGAAACCTGTTATGTGGCTTCTACTACATTGTCTGTTATGACCGGCTGAGCCATTTTCAGTACAGCTGCACTCGACAACATTATTAATATCACCATCTACAGCCTCTATGTTTGATATAGAGCTTTTCATCATTCATCATAATTTCAGCTGAAAGACGTCCACTGCTGGACATAGGCCTCTCCCAAGTATCGCCACATTGACTCCCGTGCGTCTCGCATCCAGCGGATCCCCGCAACCTTCACCAGGTCATCGGTCCTCGCTTAGAGCTTTTCAATCGCACGCAATTCTACTTCGTTCTCGCAACTATCAGCAAGTCTCCACCAGGTATCTTGCGAAGCGCATTATTTTGGCATTATAACAGGCACTGTTATTTTGTCATCATCATCCACAGCCCGAACTCACCCACTGCTGGGTATAGGCCTCTCTTTTCTCGTGCCAATCCCCACGGTCCTGTGCCAGCCTCATCCAGGTTTTTCCCCCGATGGAAACTATGTCGTCTGCCCATCTCGCCGCCGCAGTTATTTTGTACTCATCATCAATTGCTGATTATATTGTGGTTGAATAATGGTTGCCCTGATCGTTTTCAGTCATGACGGTTACTTATTAGGGCAAGCTAACCAAAAGATATATAAACAGTACTCAAGTATATGAACAAATACAGGTGCACTCTTGTAGTCTAATGGGACGGGAATCCGACACGAGCGGAGAGAGATCAGGGGCAGGACCAACGGCTTAACGTTTGTTTTCGACACATCGGGGTATCGCACCGCCATCTTTGAAAATCCACCTCCTACTGAGAACTTCCTAATAATAACCAAGCTATTGGTGATCTGTACTACATCTGAGAAGCTTTTGACTAAGTAATAACTCCCACACGCGTCGATATTAAAGGTTAAGCCACGCTTGCAAAGGTCGGTCCGTAGATGGGTGACCATCCATACCAAGCTTCCGTCGTGTCTCGGAAAGTACGTTAAGGCTGTGTTTCCACCAGAGATGAGCGAGGATGTGTAGCTAGGGATGTGTGTGGAACTAACCAATCACACAGCTATAATACGTCAAGCTGTGAAATTGAAGCGATATTATTGGTTAGTTTCACACACATCCCTCGCAACACACCCTCGCTCATCTCTGGTGGTAACGCAGCCTAAGCCGTTCGTCCCTATCTGCATACGGTTAGACTGGAAGCCGACCCCACCATAGTTGGGGAAAAGCTAGGCAGATTATGAACATAGCTACTACATCTTATTTATCATAGACAAAAGCTTTATACCTAATTACTTTTTTAAACTACTTTAACATAAAATTCAGCATACGAAAACTTCATTCGGGAAAACAAGTCACGTCACAGCATTTAGCAAAAAACTCCGACATTTTTATTCACTTAGGCTCTCTGCAAAATGTGAACGAATGCTAGAATGTGCTAGTTTATTTCATTTAATATTTAACCTTACTGCCCCACTTTATCTGTGCTGAATACAGTTGGCTTTTAAAAGGCATAAAAACTTCATAGAGGAGTTAAATACGAATGTTTTGTGAGTAACGAGTTGAATATGTTGATACAAATTTTTAAAATGTGTCTTTTTGTATTGAATTTTTTCTTTCGCTTAAATCTAGCTCGAAAATCAAACATCAATCGACATCCTATCAGCGATAACGATGACAGATCAACAAAAGAAATCTGTCATTTTGTCGATTCTTCCGTCAACAAAACCCGCTACTACGGTGGTCATGCTACGCGTGCACATGTCACACAAACATCGCTGACACTAAATACATCTATCTATTTGTTTTGTTGTTCTAATAAAGGAAAAGTAAAAAATTAATAGAATTGACGTAAACCAACGAAAACGTAATGAAATACGGACATGGATTGCGTTTGGCCGCAACTCTCCTGATGTGAAGCGATGACGCTGCCAAGGATGGAACACGCTTGCTTAAAAGAAACCGATTTACTCGAACTCTTAATATATCTAGATTATAATGATCGGGATACAAGGAAGCCGGCAGTGAGTTCCACAGACGCAATAAAAAATATACTTTTTTTTTAATCAATTCTATCGATTTTCAACAACTCATTTACAAAATTCCGTTTTCTTTTTGGTTTTATGTTAAGTCACAATAGATTCGCTCTATCTCTATACCTACTTCAATGGAAATATGTAGTACAGCAGTATCCTTTCGCCACTCCAAAACCACAAATACTTTTGCCAAGCTTAGTGACCGTGGCCAATAACTCCAAAGACTGAGGAAGCTTTAAAACTTTACGATCTGATCTGATCTAGCAAAACTATCATCCACGCAAGCATTGCCTCTTAATTTTGGTTATTATTGCCGATTCTAACCACATTTGTAATACCTTAAAAGGCAAATGAACTTGAATGGCATCATATTGAACAATAAAACGCAGTTAGAGGGATGCACGGTACTTGCATTTTTATCGATACATCTGGATCGGAAAATGTATCGAATGCCTTCGGTTGGATTTTCGAACTATCGAATCATATTGTATCATCATAGTATGGGATACAAGTATTGTGTCGTACTTATTAATCCGTCTAAGAGTTTTGGCAAAATTCCAGAAAATATTTTGCAATCCTTTTATGTCCTCCTTTTGTATTCTCTTGATTTGATTGATGGCTGAATTTAGGACAAAATATAGAATAGCACCTTCTTTATTGCACACAAAAATAGATATACTATCTTGAAGACAAGCTTTGAATGGACTTTATGAACTTTAAATCCAATCCTTCCGATACCGACTTTTGTATCGATCTCAGCATTTATCGATACTGTAAAGAATCGAATCGGAACGTACATCACAAGTCGGCGCACACTGCAGTGATCCATTCCCTCAGCTGACATTTAGCGTCGCGTGGGAAGACATAGTAATGGACACACAATCCTATATCATAGCATAATGTATTCGTAATTATAAATGGTATTTGCTTTTAAGAACTGGCATTTGTACCAGACATAGATTCCCAGCTAGTGTAATATATTTAAATGACCACCTCGTTCGTCTAGCTGAGTATGAAGAAGAAGAAGTATGGGAAGACCAAATAAACGATGGATGGACTGTGTGAAGGATGACAAATATCTAGATAGCAGGTCACTGCTGAAATGACGAGTAATAGAGTACGGAAGAAAAAGCTATTATGCTGCACTGGCCCTAAATTAATTGAGATAAGGCCAGGAGAACGACTTCCTCATTGGTCTAAGTTAGTTAGACATGAGGGCTATTTTTGAGCATGGTTGGGCAAATGGTTATTGAGTTTTATCCATCTAGAATTTCTTGGTAGCAGCCTGGAATCTCTATTTTTGCCCAGTCGTTGGTTAAAGTGCATTTGAATACAGGGGGACCCTAATTAAAAGGGACTGAACAAAACTGGCAAAATGTTAGTTTACTTAAGGGTCTACCTTACCCTTCGAGAATTACAGGCGTGATGTTATGTCAAGTTAAAGATGCTATTAATTCATTATTATGTTTGAATAAAGCATTTTAGGTCCTCGCTCAGAGATATTTGTACCAAAAGACCAATATTTCTTCCGAAACTTTGTGCGTTCTTCATCAATAAATTTATCGGGCCTAAGGGTGTTCTGTAAAACATCTAGATTTATTATCTTTTACTGTTCCGAAGTCTGGCGATGTGGCTTTAGCTGTTGCTAATTCGAATTTGGTAAGTTTTGGAATTATGTTATCGTTTATTTCATCAACTGTCTAGCTTTTTCCCAACTATTTTAGGGTCGGCTTCCAGTCTAACCGGGTGCAGCTGAAGACCAGTATTTTACACGGAGCGACTGCCTATCTCCACAACCCAGTTAGTACTGGGTAATACAATGCCCCTTGGTAAGACTTTCAGGTTTTCAGACTTTCGTGCCTCTGGCTGCCTGTAACGACTGTCAAAGATCTGTAAATGACAGCCGGAACCAACGTCTTGGTGTGTAATCGGTGTCCACGGACCAACTTAGACAAGCGCGGGTTAGCCTAAAGATCGACCCGAGCGGCTGTTATTATTTAGCCACGAGCTCCTCCAATTATGTTATCGTTTAACTGAACAAAATAATATGAAAAACAATGAGAGATTTCATACTTTTAGATTAATTCAGACTATTCCAGACAAATATTAAAAATTCGGAAGAAACTCCGTTCATTTGTTACCATCTCAGTTTTCATAGCTGAAAGGATTCGATGTTTGACACATTGGCGCAGCACGCCCTGTGCTAGGAAACTAGGATAGTTTTTATCCAAGTAGTTCCTGTAGGACAATTTCTGACCTAAACGTGGCTGAAACCGCAGGTAAAAAAGGGAGTAATAGAATAAAAGTTATTAAGCTAAGGCACAGATTAGTTCACTCTTATTACTATTACCTAAGTACAGTACCTACTACCAATATAATTGCAATACGCAGTCCACTCACTCAAGCAACTTCCCACTTACACACGCCCAAAAAATTTCAACATCATAAAAACAAAAAAAAGAACATCGAAAAAATTCCACCAAAGCAAGAACGCACGCATTACGTTTGACATAAGAAAGCGCGGGAAAGCCACCATCTTAAATCGAAACCCATTGTGAGCCATCTTCGTGTTCAATCGAGCGGGTAAAAAGTTTTACTACGTTATTACTGTTACAAGTTTTTTTACGAATTGTTGGAAGTTTTTTATCTTAACATTGCGATTTAGGACAGAGATTTGTACTTTTAGGGTGCGATGATAAGAAAAACATTCGTGGATTATGTGGAAAATGTTATGTTTTGTTTGGTAGTGTTATTTAATCAGATCTCGATTTATCTGTTTGCTACTTTTGTTTGTAGGAAACTTTATTGATGGCCAGGTATTTTCGACATTATCTTTACTGGGAAAACCCACTTTCTAGACTACCTATCGATTTATAACACTAATTTTATACGACTGATCTATGGGTCCTTCTTGTTATTCTCTAATAATCTATCTACTCTAGCCTTAGCGCTTCTTAAATATCTGGTCTTGAAGCCATTTCAGCCTCTGCTAGACACTTTTCTGACACCAATGAACATGAATTCTATAAAAATCTAAAATATGTAAAAATATGTGGACTTCTATAATAAATAATAATAAAACTAAACACGACGACGTAAACGACGACGACAAACGAACGAAGAAAATAATTCATATTCATTAGTTCTGACACCAATGAACATGAATACTTTACGTCATACAACTTTTATAGAAGTCCCATAACCACAAAGGGTCACCATACCAGTACAGAAGAAAAAGGACAAATTAACCAAAGGCCTTGCTCAATACGGCTTCAGAAAGTTATAATTAATGAAAATTATTTATAAGTTATTTCCCAATGGTTACGAATGGAAATCGTAGAAAAGATGTCGTGCGTCATTTCAGGTTGGATAAGAATAACGAAGGGTCGAATTCGAGCAAAATTGCATGAAAAAGGAACTCTATTTATATAATAATAGGCACCTATTTCTGGGCATGGATTCGAATTCAGACAGGACTTTGAGTAATAAATTTCATCACTTCAGCTCTCTAAATTATGAAGGAAAACATCGTGCATGACACTACAAACTGGCATGTACTTTTTTTTTTTTTTTTTTAGGATGGGAAATCATCAAATGACCCCCCCCGCTCTGGGCGGAGCGGAAGGGAGTGTCAGACTTATACTGACTAAAACCCATCCATGTTCCTTCTTTGCCCTTTGTGTTCCAGGGCCGCGGTATCTCTTTCGAACAGTCCCGCAGCCCTGGAACAGTCCCGCAGCCCTGGGACAAAACTGGCATGTCCTGGAACCAAAACTTCGAAGAATTGTGGGATCCACCAAACCGTACTGTGGCCGCGTGGTGGATTGCAGCCCTGTCTCACCTGTGTCCTAGCATTAGTAACGTTATACAGGGTGTAAACAGACCCTTCACGAAGCCGTCAACCAAGCATTCTGTACATCAAACTAAGTAACTTTACGCAAAAATTATTGCTGGGAAACGACTTTTTTTTTTGGGGTGAAAAGTCTCGTTTTACTGTACAACTCAATGTATCCAGTCAAACCATTGTGCTGATGGATGGATTGAATAGTACGGGGGTCAAGGAGGTACTTAAAGTAAAAGTTATAACATTAAAAACTTGTTTAAAAAAAAAAAACTTGTGAAAAAGTTGGAAATTTGACCCCCAATATCTCCGTAATTAGAAGGTTCCCAGGTATGGTCTATAACAAAAAAGTGATCGCAAAGACGGGAGAACTAGTGCCTTTCCGCTTCGTTAAGAGTCTATTTACACCCTTTATATTCTGATTATGATAGAAGTAAGGCTCTCCACGTACCTGAAAGTTTCATTATTCAGTCTTCTCAACACGATTCCCGTACAGAAATATAAAACCAGTCTTGCACAACAATTGGGCTGCCTCATTCATACCGGCTCAGCTTGCTCGGCTTCATGCTGGCAATATTCTAGAACGGCGCTCGCTCTGAATCTGAAACTCGATTTCAAACTAGATTTCAGTCGAGATTGCGTTCAAATCTGATAGTTTTAAGTTTAAATTCATGACTGGGCTCTGGAATCAAGAATAGTGGGGTCAGATTATAAATTATTGTCCTTCTCATCGAAGAACTTGAACAGCTCAAAGATTCACGATTAGAAAAGGAAAGGAATTCGTAAAACTTCACAAGAAGCTTACGAGCAATTAAAGCAGGCGACCGATAAACAGGGTGGAAGAGACACCGACTCTAAAACGGTTACCACGTATTCAGTAAATCATTCTGAAATCTTACATACAAAACATAGTTGTTGAACAAACTTTCTGTTGTAATTGTCGGATCCGGTCGTTAGTATGGACATAAAATGAATCGCAAGTGCACCGGTGGTGATATCACGCGACCTACTTACAAGTCTACCTGTGGGTAGACTGTGTGGTGTGCCACAGCATGCTTCTACAGAGGCCTGATGTTCAGCTCGAGGTGAGGGCGACATTCAATGTCTGATCGCGGCGGAGTTGAGACGTCTTGGAACTGTACCCGATTCATTGTGCCTCGTGTTATTGTGTTAAGTTGTAATCTCAAGTAATTCGTTAGTTTTGCTAGAAACAGTGTATCCCATCGTCTGCCCACATGATATACGAGCATAACGGAATAAATCCTGACATTTCCGACATATTCATTATTTTGTTTTTGATTTATTGTTTTGTTGTCTTTACTATGGACACTTTTAACGTGCACATCTTACTACATCGTTCTCACATAATGTACCATCACAACAGGAATGATATGTAACCAGGATTTTTTTAATATTCTGATTTAAAAGAGTGTCTGTGAAGTTTCTTGCCCGAACTTCTCCATAGAGATCCAGTGCCTGTAACTGGCCTATTTGAAATAAATGCTTTGATTTTGATTTTGATTTCATCTCCACAAATGGCACGAGGATTAGTGATAGGACTTCACAGGTATTAGAGGACAGTGGAGCGTAGCTCAAAGAGCGGAGCGTAGCGTAAAAGTTTCTTTGGGAAAGTTGTTTGTTTATAATGAGTACGATCAAGCGTTTAAGTATCGGTCACTAATTACCAGTTACCTTATATACGACATCAAAGTTACTATCTCGCCATTAGAGAAACTTTGATAGCTTGTATTTCGGAAATGTGACGTTTTAGAAGATTTTGTCAGAGACCATATTTGTTTGTTTAGATGCCAGCTGTTGATTGATACAGGTTTTAGGCGAGGCCGCCATTTTGAAAATAAATTAAAATGGCGGCCACGCTTCATATAAAAATCTTCCGCCTCCCTGAACTTTTGAGTTTCTTACGAAATAAAGTGGGGTAGAAAACATAATAAAATTTTATAATAGGCACTTCTTACCCATAAACCGGTAACCAGAGCGATGAACCCAATTTTTCAACTATGTAAACATTAGTACCGGTATATCATTTTCAGTAGGTATATGATTTTACGTCGTTACGTAAACGTCAAATTTGAATTACGAACG
Organism: Noctua fimbriata; assembly: GCA_905163415.1. NCBI lineage: Eukaryota > Metazoa > Arthropoda > Insecta > Lepidoptera > Noctuidae > Noctua > Noctua fimbriata. Next base: position 10,879,250 of record LR990946.1, read on the forward strand.
TCATGTGGCATTAAAATTATATTCCAATAAATCATGGCTGGTTTTTATGGGTTTGAGTTTTATGGTCCAAGTGAGGAGCGATAAGCGGGGGCGGAGAAGTTTATCTTACGCTATGAGTGATGGCAGTTTGGTTTACGACGAATGAAAGCTGCGATTGTGTTTATTGGACAGTAAAGACACATTTTTAGGGTTCCGTAACCGAAAGGTAACCAACGGGACCCTATTACTAAGCCTCTGCTGTCCGACCTTCCTTCCGCCCGTCCATCTGTCTATCAGCGGGCTGTATCTCATGATCCGTAATAAGTAGACAGTTCAAAATTTTCACAATTAGCGGTGTGCAATATACTTTACGATCTATTCTCATACCTACCAAATATACATTAAAATTTCATAAAAATCGGTCAAGTCGTTTCGGAGGAGTCCGACCACAAACACCGCGACACGAGATTTTTATATATAAGAAGATATAAAAATCCATGTCTGTTTGTCTGTACATCTGTTTGTACCCTATAGACTGCTAAACTACTTAACCGATTTTGACGAAATTTTTCACAGTTACATTCGCCAAGTAAGGTTTCTGAAAAAAAGAAAAGAAAAGGCATTGCAATGCTTGGCCCAACTAGTTGTTGATAAAAATTTAGACCGCTTCCTCTTTAAACTTACACCGATTTTAAAAATAATCCTGTCAATGACTTTCTGTTTCATATTTGAAAAACATCAGTATTTCAATTACTTTTATTTTTTAATCAAGATCTATTTGTTTTGTATCGTACGGTAGTTACCGGTTTTTTCAGTATTTCCGGTACTTTAGAAAGTGGTAACTCATAATCATGGCATGAAAGATTATCCTAAAATTATATTTTTATTACTTTTTATTTTTTATTACTTACTAGCATTTGCTCGCGACTTTGCCCCCGCTATGTACGGAATGTACTCACGGGAACGTTTTAAATGTAGCGTATTATAATATACGGGGATAATGTAGGTTTCCGAAAGAATTTTCAGATTCGGAACAGTAGCTCCGAAGATTATCCCCTACATACAAACTTACGAACAAACACATCTTTGGACACACACACACACACACACACACATCACACACCACACACCCACACACACACACCTCACACCACACACACACACACACACACACACACCTTTCCTTCCTTTCCTTCCCTTTCCTTTCCTTTCCTCACATCTTTCTTTCTTTCATTGGTATAGAAGTAAATTCAGTAATTTTATAGATATTGTTCATTATTTTCACATCTAGATCTCGCCATCCTTATTTACTTTCTGAACTTTTTTTTAAACCAGCAGATTCATTTTGTATTTTGGCCTACGCAGTCTCCATGGAATGTTTTAAATATGTTATTGTCACTTTCTTTTCTACTGGCTCGTTGGTCTAGTAGTTTGCAACCGCGGCTGCTGAGCATGACGTCCTGGGTTCAATTCCCAGGTCGGGCAAATTGTTATTGGATTTATCTGGATTTCTGGATTTGTGCTGCGTTGGCGGCAATAGGCTCGCCCCCTATCACATGAGACTTGAACATAACTGGTGAAATATGGGTGTACTATTAGGTAAGCCTCTGCCTAACCCTTCGGGGATTATAGGCGTGATGTTATGTTATCTGCAAGTCATAGGCGTTTCAAATAGCTTATCATAACCTCGGTGTTCGGATTACAATCAGCTAAAATATCGACATAGGAAGAAAATATATCTTCATACATCGTTTTATTCATCTTATACAATTTGGTAGCCATCCAAGACTCAAGTTTATGAGTCCAACGACTCAAAGGTTGGCCGAATAAGTTTTTTAAAACGTTTCCTAGAAATGTTTAATGGCAGTGGTTTGCAACATGGAATCTAGGTTTATTTATATTCTGTGAAAATGCTGCATTAATAATATACTATTTAGAATTACCTATGAAGTGTTGTGATCTAAGAAGTTTCGCATATTATGTACTAGTTTTTGCCCGCGGCTTCGCCCGCATTAATTTAGAATTTGACAATCAATTCGAGTTATGTAAAGTACCTACTTGTAATTCAATCAGGATTCGAAAGACACGTGGCGCCATCTATGATCAGAAGAACGTTATTGTTGTTTTCCTCGGGAACAGTACTTTTTTCAGGATGAAAGGTACTCTATGTCCGTTTCTGTACACCTGACAACGTATATGCAAAATTTCAGGATAATCGGTTCAGTGGTTTAGACGTGAAAAGGTAACAAACAAACTTATTTTTAACATTAAACTACTATTTAACTAGCTTCATAACACAGTTGTCTCATTGGTCTAATGGTGGCAAACATGTCCGTTGTACTTCTTAGCGTGTCTATGATAATTCAAATTGAGTCAGCACAAATTTTTTCGACGAGTTTGGCACTTTCAGTAGCGTCCATCAGCTCTTGTGATGTGCAAACTACAGGACAGGCAGGACACGATATCTAGTGTTCCATCGTTTGTGGGACAACACCACATTTACACTCCAGGGAAGAGTCATCTATGAATCTCCATTTGAAAGGTTTTCCTTGCTTCGGTCAGAGCGCGACTGTTCATGAGCTAATGGGTTCGTTTCCCAGGTCGGGCAATGTGTAAATGGGTTTTTCCATCAGTAATATCTCAGAAGCACCTAGATTTGTACCCGCTTTGTGGCAAGAGAATCGTCCCCTATTACATGGGTTTTTAACTTTACTGATGAATTGTGTACTAATATATCATGACATACTAAAGAGAAGTTCATGGCTAAATAATAACAGCCACTCGGGCTGATCTCCAGGTTAAGTCGCGCTTGCCTAGATTAATCTGTGTATGTGGGACCTCTTATTACATAACGTGTTTCCTCCATGCCTCAGAAACCACGTTAAGCCGTTGGTCCCGGCTGTCATTTGTAGATCTTTGATAGTCGTTAATGGTCCGAAAGTCTGACAACCAGTCTTACCAAGTGGTATTGTATTACCCAGTCCTAACACGATTGTGGAGATCCGATAGGCAGTCGCTCCATATAAAATACTGGTATTCAGCTGCATCCGATTAGACTGGAAGCCAACCCTGACATAATTGAAAAAAGGCTAAACAGATGACAATGTCATGACATACTACTGTTATGTCATAACGCAGTAACAATAAAAGTGGCTATAACCCAACGGCTATAACGTTGGACTGGAAAACAATAGGTCGTGAGTTCGTGCCCTATCTTATGCAGTATTCTTGTGAACTCATTCTTAGAAAGCAATTTTATAACTGCTGGAGGGGATAACAGCAATCCTAGTTATTATGGAATACACGCCGATTTAACGGCTGGTGCTCTGTCAGGACTAGAGCTTTCTTATGCTTTGATTTTATTTTGGACATCTCTTATAGCTGGTAAATTAAAAGAAAATTTTCACCATTCATGTTTGATCAAAAAAAAAAACCTTTAAAAAGTGCAAAATTACTTTAGTTTCGGAAGTCGGTGACTTCTGTTACTTCTTAATTTTTTTTACCGACTTCCAATACTAAGGTTATTTTGCACTTTTTAAAGATTTTTTGGTAGTAGGTTTTTTTTGATCAAACATAAATAGTCAAAATTTTCGCTTAATTTAATAATAATATAATAAAGTCCCGACCGTTAAGGATGATCTGATGATGAGTAACTACATAAAATACTCGTCTTCAGATCATCACCATATTTCAGTAGGAACAACTTGGAAACATTCCCAAGACTCATTAAAATCGGTTCATAAACAACGAAGCTATGGCTATACATACAACATTATATTTAGTATATGCGAAACCTGAATATAGTTTGTTCAGAATAAGTAACTGAATCAATTCCAATAATTTTGAAACCATGTTATATTTTGTGCCAAAAATATTTTAAAAAGTTACGAGTCGGACACCGAGCGACATTAAGTACCTATCGCAATAATTTTGGTACCTACTGCCATATTATTATTTTCAATGAGGTCAAGACGACGCAGTAGGCGCGCGCGCGACGTGCTGCTTGGTGACCACGTTTTTGTGCGGACAACCAGGTAACAGAACAAGCTTATAACTTTGTGATTTTTTCATGATACAGTTTTGAAATTTTGTACATTGATTCTTTACATAAAAATACTAGACACGTTTTTCAGGTTTCGCATATACCTACTAAAACTAATGTTGTATATGTAAAAAAAACGCTGCAGACTTGCTACGCCCACTCCAAATAAATTGTGATAAGAGCAGGGGAATGCTGATGATGGAACACTAAGATAGAACCTCTTCCTTTTTAGAATTCGGTTAAAAACGGAGCTGGCTTTCGAAAGTGAACCCACTTTGCGCGCAAGTTCCATCGGCCTCATTCATCGGGCCTGTGGACGGTGAGTTATGGGCTAGCTCGCCGTCCGACCATCTTATGACGGCAGGCCGTGTCGACGGTGCGTTCGTGTTCCACGCGCGCCTCAAGGAGATGTCAGCAACCATGTAGGGCTCCGCATGGGCCGATGCCTGCCAGGGCTGCGGGACTGTTCGATACAGATACCGTGGCCCTGGAACACAAAGGGCAAAGAAGGAGCATGGATGGGTTTAAGTCAGTAGAAGTCTGACACTCCCCTCCGTTCGGCCCAGAGCGGAAGGGGGTCATTTGACGATAACACAAAGGAAAAAAAAAGGCCTCATTCATGGCTTTCTTTCTACCAGAAGAAATCTAGGGCAGAAACGGTCGCACTTATTAGTAAACATTAAAATAAATAGGGACTGTCTCGTTGGTCTAGTGGTCCTGGGTTCGATTCCCAGATCGGGCAGTGTTATTAGGTTATTCTATCAATCGAATTTCTCAGTAGCAGCCACGGAGTCTGGATTTGTGCCCGGCTGATGGCAATAAGCTCGCCTCCTATTACATGGAACTTAACTTAAACGGTGTGTCTACTGTTAGGTACACCCTTCCGGGATTACCAGGTGTAATGTTATGTTAAGTAAAATAAATAGGCCAACAACTTTGCTATTCCATAAATATTACAAGCTTCAAGATACACAAATCAAATTAAATATGTTTATTTGCAAGAAAATACGTACAAAATTACAAGGAAAGATCTTATTTCCTAAAAGTCAATGTATTCTGCCTGCAAGCAAGCGTGCAAATTATTTACAATTACAAATTATTTATCTATTAATGTAATTATTATCATGCAATTAATATATTAATGTATATAATATTTACTATGAATAAAGAGTTAAATTGTTTAAAAAAAAAAATATATATATTATTACAATTATTATAAAACCAATTATTCATTTTAAATTCCATAAATCCCTTAATGCTATAAAAACAACTATTTTGTAGCCACTATGTCAATTTTTTTTTAAATAAATTACCCTGCAATTTCAAATAATTTGGAATATTATTATAAATCAGTATACACATTAAAGAAAGAAAGAAACGATGAATGGACTGTATAAAGAATGATATGGCAAGAAAGGAGGTGTCTAATGAGATGACGAGTAATAGAGAAGTATGGAAGAAGAAGACATGCTGCGCCGACCCCAAATGAATTGGGATAAGGGCAAGAGAATGATGATGATGATGATACACATTCTTTTTATAAATATATTTATGACTGGGTCGGTGATACAATAGGTTGTGAAACTTAGCCCTTTTTTGTCTTGGTAGAACCTCACTACGTTGCTTAAAGTAATGCATGTGATTCTTGGTAAAAATGCAGATATCTCTTATGTTCATACAGGGTTGTGGAACAATTTTACATTTTTGGAAGAGAGGTTTACAACTATCCAAGAACCATGCTTTGTTTATAACCCTGATGCAAACGTTTTTGAAGCTTTAAAACTCTGTCAGAATCCGTCGAGTTGCCCCACATTATAAGATCATAGCTTAGAACAGTTGACACATAGCCGTGATAAGCCGAAAGAGTAGCTTCCACAGATTCACACACTATTCATGCCATAACAATTTCCAATAATATGTGAGAAGGATTTCCTTCAACCGCGGAGCAGACTCCGCACGGAGAGGAAGGAACTAGAACAGATGATTGCAGCCAGGATAATTAGGAAACGGCCCACCCACGTTGTCTTAGATCGCAGCGAGGTTAAGTAAACTGGTGATATCCTGATCCAGGAGTTTTGAAGGGTAAAGTAACTCAAATGTGCTTGAAAATAAAATGCAGTAACAGTGAAAACTTTAACGTTTCGAAATGTATATATCTATACATACATAGTTACAGATAAATAAAATTAAAGTATCTTTGTGTAAATTCAAAATAAGAGCTTTTTAATGAATGGATATGAAAGAATTACAGGACTAATTTAAAAAATAAATATAATTTTTAAATGTTGTCTGTCTGTCTGCTTGTTTGTTCCGGCTAATCTCCGAAACGGCTGGACCGATTTGACGGGACTTTTACTAGCAGATAGCTGAGGTTATAATGAACAGCTTAGGCTTAAGATTAGGTTTCCGTACAAAAAATTAAAACCCACGAAATGTTAACAAAATCCGATTCAAATAGGAAAATAATATTTTTATAATAATTTCGCGCGGACGAGGGACTCTGGGAACCTTCTATAGATAATTTGTGGAAACCGGCTCATATGCTAAAATGCCCAAGTCTTTGGCAGTAAAACCATATCGTCTCTAGCAATAATCATCATCATCATTTCAGCTGAAAGACGTCCACTGCTGGACATAGGCCTCCCCCAAGCGTCGCCACATTGACCGGTCCCGTGCGACTCGCATCCAGCGGATCCCTGCAACCTTCACCAGGTCATCGGTCCACCTAGTGGGAGGCTTTCCAACGCAGCGTCTTCCGGTTCGCGGTCGCCACTCCAGAACTTTTCGGCCCCATCGGCCATCCGTTCTGCGAGCAATGTGCCCTGCCCACTGCCACTTAAGTTTGGCTATTCTTCGGGCTACGTCGGTTACCTTGGTTCTCTTGCGGATGTCCTCATTTCTGATTTTATCACGCAAGGAAACTCTAACAATACTGATTCTTTATCTATTTTAAAAACGGAAGAGTCTTTGATCTCGTAAAATGATGACGAAATATCCTCGAGTTTGTCGTTCACTGAGAAAGGTTTTTTTTTTTTTGAAGGTTACTTTTTTATAGTATTTTGTTCATTAATCAAAATATTCATCGTTGAGGAGTGATTACTATCGTAATTGTTTAATATAGTGATACCAAACACATAATATCATGCCTATTAGGCAGAGGTGTACCCAATTATAGTATACCCAAGTTTCGCCAATTATGTTTTAAGTCCCATGTAATAGGGGGCGAGCCTATTGCCATCAAACGGGCACAAATCCAGACTCCTTAGCTGCGACTGAGAAATTCCTGATGGTAAAACCCGATAACACTTTGCCCGATCCGGGAATCGGACCCAGGACCTCATGCTCAGCCGTCGCGCTTGCGACAATTCGATCAACAAGGCAGGCGTGGAGTTTTAAATAGAAACACAAAATATCTAAAAAAACTGAAACCTACCTTTAATCCCAAAACCCACCATCGTCAAAACTCGCTAATCCCCCGTCAAAGTATCGTAACCTGAAATCCAAAATGGCTACCGCGACTCCTGACGTTTATTCAAATGTTCCGCCAACCGGCAACCGTCCTCGTCCCGCATAATATATTCAATTAACTGAATAATAGATCAAATGTATTCATTCATTATTAATGCTTTAATATGCTGCGATTATTGCCTTTAGTGTTTTTGGCAGATTCAAATTAGGTTAATGTTTTAGACGGTAGTAACTAATGGTGACTACGTTTTCACGTTTATCTAACTACCTTTTATGTCCAACTAACTACTATCCGTCTATTTTTGTCAACCCTAAGTAGCCTGAACCAGTGGCGATGCGTAAAAATGTCCTATATCCAGTTACAGTATAACCACTTTAAGTGTGCAGTTCAAGATCGCGTTGCTTGTCAAAAAAAAACGCATGGAAATGTCAATCTTGGTACATTTATTTTAGTTTCTGTATTTACCGCCTTGAAGGAAGAAAAGAAGTAGAGGAAGACCTAAGGATTATAATGACATGAAAAGAGATGTCTGATGAGATGATAAGAAATAGAGAAGTATGGAAGAAGAAGACATACTGCGCCGACTCGAAATGAGGACAATGATGATAATTTTCCCGCCCGCACAAATAAGTTGGCTGAAGTGAGTGACATTATTGAACTGCACACTAAAGTGGTCATACTGTATCGAAAATCGTATGTCCATCCAATATGTGTGTTGAAAATCGTTGTAAAAATACAAATGGCTGTGAAAGCGAATATTGTCTTGTTTATTCCTTGTCATTTTCTAGCTGTTAACTTCCTGACTGACTTAATTACGACATAACCATTAAAAATAAGTTGTTAAATTATATAATAGGATCCATGTACATTCTGCCTTAATATAGCATGCAAATGTAGTACATAACAGAGGATAATAAGGATATTACAAAAATATATCATTTAAGAAATCCTGCACAGAATAATAACATTTGTCTACAAGTAATTCTGTAAAACGTTTTTTAAATTTTTGCATCGGTATGTTTTTAATTTGGTCAGGTATTTTATTAAAGATTACAGGAGCCATACAAATCAAATTTTTTTTCGCCGTACCATTCTATTCTTATGTCGTTTGTTCAATGAAAATACTACAGGAGTCTAAGATATCCTTTCCCAAAGGAATTATTGAACGGTTGAAACTAGAACTCCCATAATATTATCTAATCTTTTCAGTAGAAGAGCTTCTCATCCCGTAATATTACCTTCTAAAAGTTTTCAAATCAATTTTCAGAAAGGTATTACAAATTGTCACAAATGGTTATGATCGGTACATTTCTGATGGGAAAACCATCGATTAAGCAATCAGTGAACCGTTCTGTTTACTTAAATCTATAGATTTATAGAATACGAGTATTTACCCGACCTTACTTCGCATGGTCGAATTTACTAATGTCATCATCATCTGCCTAGCCTTTTTTCAACTATGTTGGTGTCGGGGCTAAATAATAACAGCCGCTCGGTTCGATATTTAGATTAAGCCGAACCTGTCGAGGTTGGTCCGTAGATGGGTGACCACCCTTTACATACCGAGCTTCTTCCATGCCTCGGTTAGTACGTTAAGCCGTTGGTCTCAGCACTCATTTGTAGATCTTTGACAGTCGTTACAGGTAATTAGTGGCCCAAAAGTCTGAAAACCAGTCTTACTAAGGGTGTTACCCAGTAGTAACAGGGTTGTGGAGGTTAGATAGGCAGTCGCTCCATGTAAAGTACTGGGATTGAGCTGTATCCGATTAGACTGGAAGCCGACCCCAACATAGTTGGGAAAAGGCTAGGCAGAGGATGACAGAAAAACAAAACATCGTCACAAAAATTGGTCCTAAGGACCTGACTCCACCAACACACAGCACACCAGTTTCGTCCAGTCTCTGTGTAGGCCTCAACCCTGGAAACTGAAGATAACAAACTCCTATAATTGTTACCTAAACAAAAGAACGAATGACGTAACAATCAACTGATTGAATTGACTTACATGACTACATATATGATAGACATTGGTACACGATAATTATATACATAGCTATGATTGTGACCAACCTGTTGTATGCGGTCGTTAATGTAGTACGTCAGAGCTAGATCTGACCTCCAGGAAAGCTGACGCATCTATACAGTAAGGCTAGTTTCATGAAGTTTGCGAAAATTGAGAGATTTAATAGAATTATGGAGCGGACATTGGGAATATTTTTGACACACGAATGCTACTTGACAAGCAGGCGTATGACACTAGACAGACCGACTTGTTACTAAGTAGTAACAAGGATTGGATTACGATTTGCTTCGTCTTGTGCCGTCTATTGCTCGTAAATATTTGATGTCTTTGTTTTCACATAACATCACGTGCTGTTTTAAGTTTTCACGGTTTACAACTATACTTATACTTACGGGATATCTTCCGTGATTGTTCGTTATTTTGAGCTCCCGATATTCTCCAGTCAAATTCAAATTCAAATTATTTATTGCAATTCATAATGTACATATACAGGTGGTAAAATACAATTAAGAAGAAACAATTATGGACCCTGTCGGGCACAGCAAAATTAAATAAATAGGTAGGAGAGAGGATGAGGTGTCCGTGATCATGGCGCTTGCAACAGCGCCGAAATATCGGGAGCTCAAAATAATGAACAATCACGGAAGATATTCCGTATGTAAAAGTTTAAGTTTATAACATCGCGTATGTGTTTCCGCAGTGTGCCCTATAGTACCAGCAGAAAACGTGCAAAAAAACGGTTATTTTTAAAATTTTTCTTTCTACACCCATATTTCTCCAGTTATGATTTTTAGTCGCATATATTACAGGGCAAGCTTACTGGCAATAACCCAGCACGAATCCAAACTCTGGGGTGCTCCGGTGAAAATTCCAGTGGTAAAATTCAATAACGCCTCCAGGAATCGATCCCAGGACCTCAAGTTCAGCAGTAGCGCATGCGACTACTAGACTATGATAGATATTGGTACCATCCTGTTGTCTTCGAACGTTAATGTAGTACGTCAGAGCTGTATCTGACCTCGAGGAAAGGTGACGCATCTGTACCGTAAGGCTGGCTCCATGCAGTTTGAGAGATTGGGATATCTTTAGTCTTGTACATTGTTTTATGGCGAAAAATGTGGGCTCACTATTAGGTAGGTAGGTAGGTACAGACGCCAGCACATGAAGCTTCTACAATCTGTTCAATTTCTTTATTATATTTTCAACTCAATCGCTAAAACATTAGGTTCAAGGTTGATTGGGAAAATTTTACAGTTTCGGGTAGCTTGATGTGCTGGCGACTGTACATCTCTACCTAACCCTTCGGGGATTACGACAAGGCGGGATGTTATGTCACATTATTATTATCTTCTTTTTAATGGGTATGTTAATCATCATCATCTGCCTAGCCTTTTCCCAACTATATTGGGGTCGGCTTCCAGTCTAACCGGATGCAGCTGAATACGAGTATTTTACATGGAGCGACTGCCTATCTGACTTCCACAACCCAGTTAGTACTGGGTAATACGAATGGGTATGCTAATGAAGGACAAATAAAATATAGGTCCTGGGATCGATTCCCAAGTCAAGCAAAGTGTTTTTTGGATTTTTCCGTCAGGATTTTCTCAGTAGCACCCACGGAGTCTGGATTTGTGCCCGGTTGATGGCAATAAACTCGCCCCCTATTACATGGGACTTAAAAACATAACTGGTGAAATGTGGGTGTACTATTAGGTACCTACACCTCTGCCTAACCCTTCGGGGATTGCAGACGTGATGTTATGTTATGTAACAAAATATAGAATGGAAGATATTATAAGTTTTTATACGCTTTCTTTGTTAACGAACAAATAAAATGCCTTCAAGGTAACAGGTCAAGGACAACTCTCGTAATTATATCCGAGAATCGAAGGGCCTTATAAATATCAACTTCTAACTATGTTACTGGAGACTTGCCCTGCTTCACACGGTTTTATCGATGTGTTATATTTTATCCTATAAGCACAATTAAATGAGCATATTCACCGTATAATGTTCCCACTGCTGGGACACAGGCCTCCTCTCTATCCGCCATCCACACCGCGAGCCCAATGCGGGTTGGCAGATGTCACATGTCTTCGAATTTTTGGTTCTAGGACATGTCGGTTTCCTCACGATGTTTTCCTTCACCGTTTTGAGAGCAGTGGTGATGAAATAAATTACACAAAGTAATGCGCCTGCCTGGCCTCTTACCCACAACTTACTGCTCGTAAGTCGGGGCTGCCACCACTGTGCTATCGCTGCTCTCGCGGTCACCGCTGCTCTTCTAGGGCCACCGCTGCTCTTTTTATTAAATAAGCAATATTTATATATTAAAAACGTATATTTGAAATCACGTTCTCGAAAACGGCTCTAACTATTTCGATGAAAGTTGCAATAGGAGTTTACGGGAGCAAAACATCGATCTAGCTGATCTCATATCTGGGAAAATACGATTTCTCTATTTTCACCCCAGGTGGCCCAGGTATTTTTAATAATAATACAATACCTATACACAAAACCTTCAGGAATATATTTTTTACATGTTGTGTAAACGTGAATCAAATTATTGCGAACTGGCGAAATGTGGGTGTACTATAAGGTACACCTCTGCCTAACCCTTCGGGGAGTACAGGCGTGATGTCATGTAGCAATCATTAGTTATACGCTCATTCTATTGATCCCTAGAATATTTGAGACTGAGTTACTAGTTATTCTATTTAACCTGGAGAGCTTCTGTGGATTGTGGTCCTCATATTAAGCTTCTAATAAATGATTTCTTTGAAGATACTATAATAATCTAGTTTCAAGTAAACCCGAAAAAAAAAAAAAAAAAAAATGTCCTCAAAAAAATGTGAGAATTTATCACTAGAAAAATAATTTAAATGTAACTAGGAGTATAGTATAGTTCTGTATGGTGTCCGGACGTAAAGAATAGCACCATCCCATATCTTCCCGTGGGTGTCGTAAGAGGCGACTAAGGGACTTACCAGAGAATGGGCAGCAGCGTTCTCTGTGTTTTATTACAACCATACTGCGATCGCCAACCCGCCTACCAAGCGTGGCGATTATGGCAAAACCCCCCTTCTTGGGGGAGGCCTATGTCCAGCAGTGGACGTCTTTCGGCTGAAATGATGATGATGATGAACTAGGAGTATGAATAATTTTATGAAACCTTGCGCACAGCTACAAGAATAAAGTTTTACTTTAGAATCCATTTCCGTCCAGTCATCATCATTCTCTGGCTCTTATCCTTATTTGGGTTCGGTGCAACATGTCTTCTTCTTCCATACTTCTCTATTACTCGTCATCACATCAGACACCTCCTATCTTGCCATATCACACAGTCCATCCATCGTTTCTTTGGTCTTCCTCTACTCATATACCCAACCATTTCCGTTGATTGTTATAATTATTTTTTTAAGCGCTTTTATGGCAAGGAAATGTCTTTCAGCAACAGTGAACACAAGAAAGAGACAATATGTAATAATTTTCATAGCATTTGACAAGTCTACTGATCCAACAAATTCAATTTGTATAAAAGGACCAAAAATCATAACATAGCACCCACACGAATACCAGACACATTGAGATACGGACGTTTCGAGTTTATTTATGCATCTTCAAAATCAAGACTGTGGTTCCGGTCTGTGAGATAAAACAGAGCATATACATCTACAGAGGATCTTCAGACGCGTTTTCAGTTCACGTCATTTGTAGACAGATCGAAGTATTTTCTAAAAAATAAGAAATACGAATAAGAAATAGAACGATCTCAATTCATTGACAAACGTAGCATTGACAACTCATATCCTAGTAATAAGAACCAAAAATAGAACGCTCCCAAGAAAAACAAAACACAACACAATTCGAAAATCAAATCACAAGAAACATTTTCAAAAACAGAACCTCAACGCAACCTGCACGCGAAGCCCTTATTTATGACGTGCCAGTTCTATACAAACTTGCGTAGCAAAAGCCATTTCTAACGCCGGAAGGACAGATAAGACAATCCTAATCGATTCGCGGAAAACTTAACACAGCCAGTAACGTGATACTACGCAATAAGCCCATCAAGCTTCGTAACATTCCATAGCACTCCTGAAATTGATTAACTAGGTAGTGCATTTTTCCAGTGGCGGAAGCAAGGCGCGGTCGCGGGGGGGAGGGGCGCGGCTAGGGACGCGGGGCAACATGGCGCCGCCATTACGTCACTTTCACAGTCGTACGTTTGGAAATTAGATCAGTATACTGCAAGCCGCCCTCCGCGCGGTCGTATAGACACGCACCCACTTTTTTTATCTCGAAAACGCGTTTGGACGTATACCGTTTAGTGCCTTTTTAGTTATGTGTACGACTTTTTTGTTTTTTTTTTCATTGCGCTTTTGCGGAAGGATCCCGGACCGGAACGTAAGTTTTTTCTCTTGTAGTACAGTGATCGATTAAAAGCTCTCAAGCTTTTTGCGGCTGACAAGCGGGAAGTTTTCGTTTGGGATTTTTTACGCGAGCATCGAATTACGCCGATATTGACTTCGCGTTTTTTTTCCGCTAAATGTAAATGATAGGGTTGTATTTGGAGCAATAACTGTCAGAAAGGCGCTAGACAAAGATTTATCGAGCTGCACTTTTTATTAAAATAAAACATCTAGGATTTTTTGTAAGTTATGGCTCGAAAGGAATTTTATTGCGCTTTGTGCTTGCGGTTGCGTGAATTTAATGATGATTTTATTTACGCTGTGGGAATCTATCATTGATTTGTTTGAATGAAGTCACTCACTCATTCGGAGTATAATTTATTGTTTTAGAAATAAATATTTTACGTTCTCAGTAGGTACATAATAAATATACTTATGTAGTCCTTTTTTTTTCTTAAAAAATCACTTTTGACTTCCTTTGTTTTTATTTTAATCAAGGATTTCTATTTAGTTATGAAAATTTGACAATGCCAATTATCCACAGAGTAATTGAAAAAAAAAGAAAAATTATATTCGCATCCTTTTCCTTTTTTCTGCGTAAGAAAAAACGTTCTTATGAATGACTCTGAATGGGGTGGGCGCATTCTAAAAATTGCGGCAAATTACTTGTGCCGCGGGGAACATTTGTCATAGCAAGAAGAATATCTCCGTACACTTTTATTTTGTTGCGATTTCATTTGACAAGTACTACGATTTCATCGCCATTGTTAGGTTTCTTTAGTGGAAAGAAAATCTATTATTCGGGCCTCTTGTATTGTAAAGCCACATCGTATGAGATAAGCTGACGGATTTATTTTTAATCTTCTTAGGTACTATGGTTTTCGTTTAGGTCTTTTTGTTCGCTGTTCTTCCTATTTCAATTTAAGTTGTCTGGTCTATATATAGTTTTAATTTAGTCGAACGAAATTTTTTGATTGTAGGTATTTGATGGAAGTTTAGAAATAATTTAAATTTAGAAAATAATTATCTTTCGTTCCGATGAAAACTTTAAAATAAAATAATAAGTATTTAGAAAACTAAAACAATCCAATTACCTTACCACTGAATTCATACACTGAAATATTAGTAAAATATCCTACAAACCTCCTCCACCAAATTACTCCATTCCCCACATATTTAACGACCAAAACTTTTCACACGCGAACTCTCAAATACCCCGCATTCCAAAATTAAATTTCAAACTTCCAAATTGAAATCGAATTTCAAGTTTCAACCGTCATTTATCATCAACGTACACGTCTGGAACGCATTTTGAATTGAAATAAAGAACAACAGAAGAGCGGTCGGCGAGGTCACCGCACGTCCAGTTTGCGCTGAGCCCTGCCGTGTGGTGTGCTTGTCTGACGTTTGATTGTTAGTGGGAGGTGGGGTGGGTCAAGTTAGGCTGGTGGTTTGTACAACGTTGGTCATTGTGGGTGTTCAAGCGACCTACATAGTTTAATTATTGCTGGGATGCGACCAGCAGGCGCCGTGGAGGCCTCGGAGTGGGCGAGAGGTACTATCGAGTAGAAACGTACGTTTAATTGAGATTACAGCAAAAGGCTGTTGATCCTGGTGAAGATCCTGTAATTCAAACTAAGGAAGAAGTAGTAATAGATAAAACACTCGATAATTTTAATCAGATTCTTACAACCAATTCGTTTTGAAGATTTTTGGGCACGGTTAAAGGCTAATAAATACTACTAAAACATTTTTGGATTTAGACATTTTTATTTATTTTTTTAATAACCTGCTTATCTGGCAGATCAAATGCCTTTGTTACCGTTAACCAAGTAGAACTTAAAAATGAAACTCAAAAGGTAAAAGAAAACGAATTTAAAAATAAAATAAAAAGCCTCATTCATCATGCAAGTAAACACAAGCCAGAACTTAATTATAAATGAAGCCGGAAAATTCATTTGTATTAAATCGTAAAAGTTTAACATTTTTACTCAGCGAAGAGGAAAGCATAAAGCTGAAGCCAAAATTAAATAACGGAGCAATATTTCGGAGTCTTTCATTTTTGCGCTGACTTGAAAAAACTAAGAGGAACCAAGGGACTGGAAAAAAATACAATGTTATGTAAGAGGTGGAACGAGGTAAACTCAATATTAAAATACTAGAAAAGGAAAAAACTGAAAATCAATTAGGCATAGATAAAGCTCTAAAATCTATTGGAAGAAAATATATTAACATCATTTGAAGACACTAATTTTATTACATAAAAAATTAATGTGCAGTCGATCAAAAAAATATGCAAGCCGACTCCAGTATAGTAAAAAGGCTAGGTTATCTACAATTTAAACATTTTGCAATGCAAGCGATACAAACGAAACTCCTCTGTCTTTCTCTAAACATTAACTACGTGAATTCATTCTCAGTTCTCGTTAAACCTTGAAGAACTCTTTACATTTAGATAAGTTTAATTTGCACTACTCATTATCTTAACCTCTTTGTAATTCTCGCATATTCATTCATGAATGGATACGCGACTACAGTTTTCATTAGTTAGTCTTTTGAATAACTTTCATTTACTTGTGATGTTTCTTTCTTTGCATCTTTGCAATATAAACTTTTCACTTACATTAAACTGTATTTACTAGTACGACTTCTGAATTAATCATTCATGTTTGACCTACTTTATTTTCGGGCTTCTCGGCCAAGGTCAAAATCTCTCTCTATAATTGCTTTATACTCAGATTCACCAACTTTATCCTTGTAATCAGGAGTACTGTCAGTGTTATTGGTTAGTTTTCGTCCAACTATATTTTTCTCAAAATCCTCTTTAACTATTTTAATTCTAAAGGTAACTTTAGAATTAAAATAGTTATATATCCTATATAATATTGTAAAGGAAGAAGAAGTAGTTAATCAATCGTGAGCCCGTGTAGTGAATGGCACACGATCTGTCCATGTCCACATAGTTAATGTTCTGAGTAACAGGTGTCTCCATCTATTGGTATTCCATTTAAGTAGAGGACCCTACTTTTTCTACTCGACGTGTCAGGATGAAGCTTTTGATAGGGGTGAAAAAGATGACTTTTTGATTGAACACATCGTTTTTTATTATTCGTTATTTAATTGAAATGGTTCACTTGCTTACACCAGTACCAGAGAATCCTGTAGGTGTTACAGTTATTAACTATGAAACACTTTGCAACCCAAGCCTACACTATCCATATCAAAGTAGGGACAGTAAATTAGTAGGCTTACATAACTTAAACTACATAAATACATTTAGCAAACAGTGTACCTTTCATTTGCTGGGGATAGTACATTAAGCTCTTGGGTCCACTGATATCAACAGACTATGCATGGACTTTGTAGATAGATATACTGTGGACCTTGAAAATTGTATCAGACCAAGGACTGGTGGAATGACTAATGATACATAAATTATAATTGAATGATAATCTACTGACTTGTGACCTACAGGCTGATAGACAATCGATGAGGCAATGAAGTTAGACAGATTGTAATTTTAGACAATGATCTAATAATCAAGATACTACGATTGTAATGTTAAGGTGCTATATATAGCAGAGAATAAGCTATTAATCTAAAAGAGCAACCCCATGAGTGTCGTTAAAGAAGATTAAAGGGTTTAACATCAACAGAATGGCCTCTGACTATCCTTAAGATAAGTGTAATGGCAATTCCAACTAAGAAGGCATGATTTTACGCTGTACTTGAAGATATTTATTGTGTTTTAGTCTATTTATATCCATTAATGACAATCATATTGACAGTAATCATTTCTCATAGCATGATAAAGTAGACGTCAATCTTCATCAGTTAACGTCACATAAACGAGGCAATACAAAAACAAAGGATACTAATGCAGGAACTATTACAACAACTCCTGACAACAAAGAAAAATGTTCGCAACACAAAACAGGAAAAACGAAAAACATCCAAAACTGTGTTCTTTATTCGAGCCGAACAAGTGGGTCAGTAATTAGCATTAGTCGCCATTTTAGGTGTCTACAAAGGTGGGGCGAAGTAGGTTAACCATAAAACGCCATGACTTAACGAAGATTTATAAGCCGCAGTCTATATTGTAAGACAAAGGCAATTTTGTTCAAGGTTTACTCGAAAAAGTTTCTATATTACTTTTGGTTTTGTGTTTGAGTTAGTTTAATAGAACAGTGACAATTTATTTGGATTGTCAGACATTTTCTTATTGATTTACGGAGCGGATTAAATTTCAGATTGGTGAAGTTTGGTTGTAGCTTCGTATAAAGTTGCGTCACTTTGTTTTACTATAAATGTCGTGTTGGAATTGTCGCACTGCAGGATATTTCAATACTCTTTCTTAGTGAAAATTCTCATAATTGAGCTGAATGAATTCTTTAATTCCACTCATTGATGTCTTAGATCATCTCAGAACTCATGACTTTGGAACAGCAGCCATGAGTAAATCAACAATCATCAATTCAATCTGTCACTGTCCACTGTTGGATATAGGCTTCTCCCAAGGTATATCACTACACACTGTCCTCGGCCTTCTGCTCAATGTCTATATTCATTCATCATTCTTTTGCTAAATGAATTCTTTGATTTCAGTCATTGATGTCTTAGATCATATTATAAAAACTCATGACTTTGGAATACCAGTCATACGTTAATCAACAATCATCAATTCAGCCTGTCATTGTCCACTGTTGGACATAGGCCTCTCCCAAGTTGCATCTACACCTCCGCCATCTGGTCAGTCCTGGTCATCATTTTAAGATCGTTGGTCCAACTAGCTGGGGGCGTGTCACACTATGCTTCCCGTTAGTCATTCATTAATTATCACTGTTCAGACAAAACTTCTTTTCGGTTTAGTTTTTACTGGAATTAAATACTTGTCTTCTGTCGGAATAATGTAATTAAGGTGCACCTATTAGTCTCCAATATAACTTCAGAGATAAAGCTGGGTTAAGTCAATTTATTTTTAGACTCAGTCAGCTGCTCTCATGACCTAAGTGACCTCAGTCAATCCGTTTTTTGTTTTGACTCATTTTATTTTATTTAGATGGTTATCCTCGGCGGCATCTGCCGCAGTGCATGTTTCGCTTTCAGTAATGGGATGGGTTAAATTTGAAAGAGGGTTGAAATTTTTGCACCTTGCCAAGCCATGTGGCTTTGCGCGCCACCTTTTATAAAATAAATGGAGTCTAACGCATCTGGTTGGGGATATTTGCAAATATTAGTTGGGTTATTTTTGGGGAACGTTTCTTTAGTTTCAAAAACGTTGAGCTTGAATAATAGCAATAAATTATGTGTAACTGTTGAAGGTGTTATGATTTTTCAAATCTAGAAAATTTAAACATTTATTTTTGATCTAGATACTCCAATAAATCGTCGTCCTTAGAATTAAACCAAAACAATTCAAATAACCACCACAAAAAATATTACCACACACAATTACCAAACGCTTGTGCAACCCACTGTACATGCGCAGGCGCAGGCGTGAGTCAGCGCGCGCGTGTCCTGTTTATCTTGCACATCTGCTGCGATCGCCGGGTTCCGTATAGCTACGAGCCGTACATATTGATACGGAATAGTCGAATTGATGAGGCGTTTTATATCGATGAATGTTTTTGTTTGACTCGTTGGTACAGTGGTCGCAAGCGCAACTGGTGAGCATGTGAAAAAAGATAGAAAAATAAACATAAAAATAGAATGAGGTTCTGATTTCTATTCCCAGTTCGGGCAAAGTGTTATTGGGTTTTTTCACCAGGTATTTCTCAATACCTAGCAGCCACAGAGTCTGGATTTGTGCCCAGTTAATGGCAATATTCTTGCTCCATATTAAATGGGACTTTAACATGACTGGCAAGATACGGGTGTACTGTCAGGTATACCTCTGCCTAACCCTTCGGGGATTACATGAGTGATGTTTTGTTATATTTGAAGAAATAATTGAGCTTTATATTGAGGCTTGTACCATAATATTTGAACATTATCATCAGCATGTTTTGTGCAAACAGTAATTAGACGTTCGCAGCCATCGCCTTAATTGACATTTAAAAAGTTAGGCGTTTCATAATTTGTATTGCATCAACTTCAAAAACGCCTCTGGCGCCAATTTGTGTGTTTAAACCTGATGTTTATTTCGCGTTCTTTATTTTCTTAATTAGGAGTTGGCTTGTTTGATTTTGGTGCAAAAAGCACATCTTTTGGACTTTTTCTTGTTAAATTACGAGTGTACTGAACTTTAACCATCGGTGTAGTCTCCGTTATCATATGAATTACTGAGGCATTCGACTCGCTTAACTCTAGATCCAAAGTTTGAACAAAGGTCTAGCCTAAAGATATCAGTATTTTGTAATTGGGTTGCAAAGATCGAGGATTGACCTTTAGGCCTCTGAACATTGATCAATATTTGTAGTATTTGAGAAGATTAATCAAGAATGGACTCTCTAACTACGATCAATAAGACAGTTTTCGCTTTAGTAGATTATTGGATGAGGACTTGAACCTGGAAATCAATTAAAGCAAAGAGGTTAGTTATGATAACAAAATTGATGATTACGAAGTAAATACAGAATCAGTCGATAAGTATCAAATAACTGATAAAGTTAAAAGAATGGTCAATAATATGAAGAAATATTTATTCACTATTCTTTTAATCGAGGTGGATTTGGAACATGAAGGTTAATTAACAGAATTTAGTGAAATAATAGTCATGACATGTATAGCAATAATTGAGCAAGAAGATAATTTATAGTCCAACGATTGTCGATTTAATTCGTAACGTTAAAGTATTTGAGAAATCGATTTGCCATGGAACGGTGGGATTCTATTTTGCGATGGTAATGTGTAATTATAGTTTTGGTACTGTTAGACGATTATCAAACGTATAATAGCCTTTTAAATATTGCCGAATAGTTACCGCATTTGCTTCGCTAGTTTACCGAATTAAAAAAGAATTTGTAGATTTGGTAATGGTTGCCAAAAAGCGACATCTATTATGAATTATGTTTGGTGAATACTTGAGTTTAATTTTCGAAGTATTTCTTAACGGTTAAACCAACCTACCGGCGCATTAACAGAGTTAAATACTTATGCAAAGTCGAGTAGATTTTGATCGAAGAATTTGTCGTTATTTTTTTTTATCGTTTTTTCTTCACTATATTATATTATTATTAGAATTTGTTAGGCTGTCTAGAGTTTTGTTAGTATAGTTTCTGAACAACACAATCTAATGTCGTTTAGAATTAATCTATCGAAAATTAAGCTTCTAGAACTCGTGAATTACCTACATCATCATTGTCTTGCTCTTATCCAAATTTATTTGTTCACCGTAGCTCGTCTTCTTCTCCCGTTATTCTGTATTTCTTGTCATCTCATGACCTACTTCTTTTCTATCGATATCATCTTTCACACAGTCTATACATCGTTTCTTTGTTTTCTTTTACCTGCAGAAATAGCAATAATCACTTACAATAGTGAAATCCAATCCAATTCACTTTCAAGTACGACATTTACGATTTGTATTCAAAAGCTGATGTCGTGGATTTTGACGATCGAATCAAAAGGCGATCAAGTCACTTTCTATTCCAAGTGGTGAGCCCTTACACAACAGTTGAAACACCTTTGTTTTGAATCAGAAAAGTTTTGTATGTTGAATTGATTGATATATGCAGATAACCACCTCGTTGGTCAAGTCGCAAGCGCTACGTATGATAGCTGAGTAGGTCCTGGGTTCGATTGAAGGTTCAGCAAAAACTCAGATTGGATTTTCACCATGAATTACTCAGTTGATGGTTGATGGTAATACGCTCTAAAAGTAACTGGTGAAATCACCTTGCCCTTGTCCCAATTCAGTTGAGATCGGTGCAGCATGTCTTCTTCTTCCATACTTCTCTATTACTCTTCAGACACCTCCTTTAGTGCCATATCATTCTTCACACTGTCCATCCATCGTTTCTTTGGTCTTCCTTACAGCCATTCACAGTAATACTCAAAACTTTCCTCACGACATTTTCCTCATTCCTCAAATGGCGAAATGATATCTAACATTTTATTTCAATGTTTTTGAGTTAAAACATTCATCATCATCTTCACATCTTTTAACAGCACTGACAATAAGTTATCGAAATCTCATATCAATCCTGTTCGAAATCGTTGCAGAGATATGAAAATCTTTGAAAGCGATTGCCATGTCGCTATGCTCTCTTCATTGCTATACTTAATATTATCATATCCACACAATCCATCCACATCTCCTAAGTCTCTCACACAAATAACCCCAAAAAATGAACTCGGCGCACAAGAAAACAACTACAAAACTAATGACACATCGGTCTAATCATGCACTTATGCGGGTTCGCTCAATACAGGGGGGTTGACGGGGCCGAGGGAGGGGGGAGATGGCCTTATCACTCAGCTGATAATCACAGGCCCCTAAACCAGACACTTCATGTGTTGACGCAATGGTAGGGTGGCGTTGTGTCGAGACAGTCCTGATTAGAAAAATGTGGGTGATTGTATGTTGTATGGCTTTTGATGAAGTGTGGGTCGGTGATTGGTTGTAATTGGTAGTTGAGTTTGGAATTAAATTATTGCTTGTATTGTATTGGTGTGAAATTTTGTTAGAATTAAAATGTTATCTAGACAACACTTTGTCGTTCTTAGTTATAGAGGTGATCAGACTTCAGCAAACCAAAAATTACTGAAGACATTTTCTATTTCCTCACCTTTTAATGCTTCTACCGAAATAAAACGTAACTTTTTTACTAAGAAATCTTGTAAAAACACTTGTTCCAAGAAAGACGATTGCTGCAATGGCTTTATGAGTTTCATACTGGGATCTATTCCTACTAATATTATAAATGCGAAAGTTAGTGAGGATGAATGGATGGATGTTTGTTACTCTTCCACGCAAAAACTGCTGACAGGATTTGGATGAAATTTAGCACACAGATAGTTTATAACCTGGATTAACAAATAGGATATTTTTTATCCCGGTATTACGATCCCGTAGGACTCTACCGAATACCACGCGGGCGACGCCGCGGGCATAAATCAATTCAAAAATAAAAATGACGTATAATAATCAATCTAGAGAAAAATATACAGTTATCAACACAAAAGTCAGCTTTTGAGCTTTATGCACGTATGAGCCATCAGATAAAAAAAAAACGAAACCGCTAACCGAAGACCAATGAATTCCACTTAGCAATAAAATTCAATAATGGATTGTCCATTATACTTTCAACGCATGGTGACAATAAAGCTGTAATTTTATGCCGTCGCCTGAAAGAGAGGAGCGATTGCCGTACATTTATGAACATTGTACGAACACGTACGTATGTATGTATAGTGATATTGATTTATTGCAAGCCCCGGCAGTATTTTGTAGTACCCGTACTTTTAATATGACACATTGAGCTGTAAAATAAGACTGTTGCACAGGTATGCAAAAAGGGTGCTCTACGGCTGTCACTAAATAAAAACAGCCGCTCGGGTCGATCTTCAGGTTAAGCCGCTCTTGCCTAGGTTGGTCCGTCGATGAATGACTACCCATTAGATACTTAGTTTCCTCCGTGCCTCGGAAAGCACGTTAAGCTATTAGTGCCGGCTGTCATTTGTAGATCTAATGGAATGAATATGTATTGTTGTACAAATATTTTGATCCCGAACGTTTTCGATTTTGACACACGAATGCTACTCGACAAGCGGGCGTATGACACTAGACAGATAAATTTGTTACCTACTTATACTTGTTACTACTTAGTAGGTAACAAGTATTAGATTACGATTATTCTTCGTCTTGTCCCGTCTATCGCTTGTAAATATTTGAATGTCTTTGAGTTTAGTGCAAGGCAAGCCCCGATAGCACCCTATATGCAAATCATATATTTGGCTTTCAGTCGCCGCGTGCAGAACGGTAGATTCGTTGTCTCTACTTGCCATAACTGTCTGACTGTTTTTAAATATATATTCAGCGAATAAAAGAAGATCTTTGAGTCAGTAATTGTAATACATTAAATATTTACGGTTCTTTTTTTTTTGTTAGAATAGAAACCAAAGGGATGAATGAAAGGCATTTGCATGTGGCGGAGATGAGAATGCTAAGGGGAATGTGTGGTGTTACGCGAATGGATAAAATAAGAAATGAGTATATAAGAGGAAGTCTGAAAGTGGCGCCGGTGACTGAAAAGTTGTGTGGTAATCGGTTGTCGTGGTATGGGCATGTGATGCGGAGGAATGCGGAAAATGTTGTGAGGAAAGTTTTGAGTATGAATGTGGATGGGTATATGAGTAGAGGAAGACCAAAGAAACGATGGATGGACTGTGTAAAGAATGATATGGCAAGAAAGGAGGTGTCGGATGAGATGACGAGTAATAGAGAAGTATGGAAGAAGAAGACATGCTGCGCCGACCCCAAGTGAATTGGGATAAGGGCAAGAGAATGATGATGATAGAATAGAAACCTGAAGTAACACTGGAATTTAAAAAAGTTCTTATTTGAAACCAAGAAATTCTCAGAAAAATGCCAATAAGCCTGTTTTTACATAATTAAATTAATATGAGTTTCTATGCCAACAATTGATTAAAAGGCGAGAGCAAGACCATCGATAATGCACGGGGTTATCGGTTATATATATATAATAGGCAGGTTCATTTCCTGGTAGTAATTAGGTACATTATTAACCTACTTTTGATGTAAGAATAATTGTATTGTAGCGATAGACGTATTCTTTATCAAGGGCCTAGGTCAACAAAAAATGGACGCAGTTCTGCAATAAAAAGCTAACCCACAATCTCAATTCAGTCGAAGACGTCGAACTGATCCAACCTTCTCAAGGTGCTATATTACTTTTCAGTAAAATTATTCTCACCTACATCCAAAAAGTATACTTAGAAGTTTACTGATTTCAAACTAATTCGCGTTTACTATCCAAAATCATTACAATAAACTCAAACTCAAAGCATTTATTTCAATTAGACCATTACAGGCACTTTTGAATGTCATAAAACAAAAAAAAAGCGAAGCTACAGTCACAGTCACAAGGCATAATAACTTGAGAAAGTACTGTAGTACAATTAGTTCAGAAAAAGGGGAGAACGTTATGTGGGTTGGTACATTTTGACAGAACTACGTTTAAATGATTTGTTCAACTTTTAAGTCGTTTTAATAAAGCCCTGAAAACACTACCAAGTCAGACTGAAAAATATTTATAGTAAGAGCAATCTGGAATTAAAAGTGTTGGAACGTTCAGGATGTTTTTAAAATTGGTTTAAACTTGAAAAACACTGCAGTGATTGGAAAACATGTCTTCTGCTTTAAGACAGGACTGCTGTATTTCGGTATAAGACATAAAGTAACAGATATGATAGGCTTCTGAGATATGGATAGTAAGGACGTGAATGCTGAGATGACTACGAATAGAGAAGTATGGAACAATTGGAAATGCGGAGCCGACCTCAAATAAATCGTGATTAGGGCAAGAGAATGATGGTGATACGGCTTTTGAGATGAACAAGTTACAGACCATCATCATCATCATCATTTCAGCCGAAATACGTCCACTGCTGAATATAGCCCTCCCCCAAGTGTCGCCACATTGACCGGTCCCGTGTGTGTCGCATCCAGCGGATACCATCAACGAACGCCTTAGTTAAATTCTCTTGGTGATTTAATAATCCATAGAGGACACCAATCTTGTGAAGAAACCAGCATGTCCTAGAATCGTAAGATAAAGATATTATGTGTCATCCACTAACTCGCAATTATTATTATTTCTTTATTTCAATCAACTTTGGATCATGCAATTAAACTAAATTAAAATTAAAAACAAAATCAAAATAAAATTAAAAACAATATCCAAATAAAATTAAAAAACAAAATCAAAATTAAATTAAAAACAAAACCAAAATTAAAATTAAATCAAATTAAAACAATATCATAAGATTAGTCAGCACATGAAACAAGTAATAGTGATTAACTTACTGACAGTCGAAACGTTCAGCAAAAGCTTTCAGGATACTGTTGTGGCTGGCCCGCACCCTACGCACCAGGGAATGAGCCGGCGTGGTGGCTTACGTCCTACTCCCTCATACAGGGAGCAGGCCCGTGCCCGTTCTTGAAACATTACATACTCATTAAACCCCCTTCACATAAAACACAGCCAGCACGATTATCATTCAATTACACAAAGAAAATAATTACACACAACCTTTTTATCAGAAAACAATGTCCCAAATTGGTTGCTACAGAGTAAACGATTTAATTTTTAGCACGGAACCAGTTAGATAGAAAACATAATTAGGTGTCGGAGCCCCGGGCATTTAGATAAGTGTGTGTACTTATGATAGGAGGACAAAAACCAACATATTTTCATTTAGATAGCAAGGTGGGTGCCGTCATTGTGTGGGCTGGCGACGGTGAGAGTTTTAGCGAAATGTTTTATTATTTTTGTCTTTTCTCTATGGTGATATCTAGATTAATGGGGAAAAGTCTAGGCAGATAATGATGAGTTAGGTTTAAGCAAAAACATTTCACCGAACCACTAGGCGATGACTATAATTATGACACTAATTCGATGCGTTCATGGCCGGAGAAAACCGCACAGAGAGAAGAATATGGTTATGGGGGAGGCTTATGCCAGCGGGAAAATACAGGCTAATAAAAAAGTAAAAAAAAACGATGCGTAATGCTAGGAACAGTGCCTAGACAAGTAAAGGAACTTTTAACAGGATTGACATTCTTATAATATATTATAATAAAAAAGGGGGTAAGAATATCCTCAATGAAGCCAAAAGGCACTTGTCCTCCCCGTCATTGCGATATTTTTTTTGTTCTGGACCATACCTGGAAACCTTCTATTTACGAAGATATTGAGGGTCAAAGTTCCAACTTTTTCCACAAGCTTTTTTTATTTGCGCCTCTGGCACATTTATGTATTTTCCAATTAGAAACTAAAAAATTAAAGGAAACGTTCGAAATATGCACGATCAGTCGATTTTAGCAAAAATATGCATTATCTTTTTTTAATGCATAAGCAAAGCTCTAGGAATTACTAATCATCATCTTTCGACCACACCAAAGCCAAAATTAAATGATTCTGGCCGTAATCATAAAGATTATAAAACAAAATAACAGCTTTATACCAACTTTGATACTTCTATAATCTTCTTTGCTCAACAGGAAATCACAAAGCCCAAACTTCACGTTTTCCTTAATACCCTGAATAAAATACAAATGAATCACTGAACTAAATTCGGTGAAAAGCTAAATATATGCCGGACGAGAATACATTTGTCAAATAAAAATAGTTTCTGAAAGTTTCACCGAAATACCGCCAACGGTTCCACTTCCGTTGTTTT
This sequence comes from Noctua fimbriata, assembly GCA_905163415.1. Taxonomy (NCBI): domain Eukaryota; kingdom Metazoa; phylum Arthropoda; class Insecta; order Lepidoptera; family Noctuidae; genus Noctua; species Noctua fimbriata. Next base: position 10,906,540 of record LR990946.1, read on the forward strand.
ATTATTATTTTAGTTGACTCACAATATAGTATTATTATGTTACACATAATAATAAGCTCGTGGCCAAATAATAACAGCCGCTCGCGTCGATCTTCAGGTTAAGCCGCGCGTGCTTAGGTTAGTCCGTGGATGGGTGATCACCTATTATAAGTCGGGACGGGGCTGTCCTGAATTGGGAATTCAGTCCTCTTACAATGGTTTAAACCTTTCACGGTTTAAAACTAAACTAATACTGTCACTTACGGGATATCTTCCGTGTTTGTCAACGCGCGATCATGGCGCCTGCAACACCTTTGAAATATCGGGAGCTCAAAATTATGAACAATCGCGGAAGATATCCCGTAAGTGAAAGTATAAGTTTTGTTTTTTACTCAGTCCTTTTATTCGGAGGGAAGGCGACCAGTCTGGGACGAACCTTACATGAGCCGTGCGGAAATGGCGGGGCGCGGTGACTGTTCCTAAATCACCATAGGCTAATAAAATTAAAATTTTTCCTAAAATTTAAATCATATTAATAATAGTATTAAGGTCGGTTTCCACTGAGCTTCCTAGGTGCCTTGAAAAGCATGTTAAGCCGTTGGTCCTGGTTGTCATTTAATATATCTCTGGCAGTCGTAACCGGTAGTCAGTGGCCCGAAAGTCTGACAACCAGTCTTACCATCCCAGTACTAACTGGGTTGCAGAGGTCAGCTTCCTAGTGTAGGATAGAACTCCATTCAAAACAGCCATTGAAACAATCTGCAATCTCATTAGTAATTATTCTAATTAAATACAAAACGTTAGTCTGTCACGCGGCTATCACACACACATACAAACAAACAAACATACATGCGTCATTCTGAATAATGAAGTGTTCATTCATGATGTTCATCGTTGCACAATGTCAGTTTGCGTTGCGTGAGGTTCCCACGGATGGGCAGTGTAGCTGGTGACCAAGTTACGAGATCGGGGCATAGACCACCCACATTAGCGAGCGAAGGCAATGGCGAGCGTAGGCAGAAATAGTTCTATATTAAATACAGTGCAAATATAACCTATCAGAAAGATATTGTGTTGCTGGGGAATTTGTTCTCCCACTTTAATAGTAGTAGTACTTCTTAGTGGCGAAGTTCGACCGTATTGGGGAGACTGTCTCTTGTACATTTTGACGTTCAAAAGTGCTGATTTTTAGCCTAATTAGAATAAACGACTTTTGATTTGATTCAATGATTAAACAAATTAATATCCAAATATCAGAACGGTCAGGTGCGTAGTACTCGCAACTGACGTGCGTGTATGACCAGATGTATGAACGTAAACGAGGCAAAAGGAGTATGTAAGGATCGTAGCAGGTGGCGTTCTGTGGTTTCTACCTACCTCCATGGGTAAAAGGCGTAGAGTAAGACACTTGGAACTTCCTGATTTTCTAACCGCACTCGATTCCACCTTCATCATCATCAGCTTAGCCTTTGCTCAGCAGTGCAGTGATAGTCTAGTGGTGTGACCGTCGGACTGCCAAGTCATAGGTCTCAAATTCAAACCCAGGACACGCACCGCTACGATTTTTCGGATTCATGTGCGTATTGTATAAATATCACTTGCTCCGGTGAATGAGAAACATCATGCGGGAACCAAACCAGCATGCCTGAGAGATATTTCTCGACGGCATGTAAAGCTAAGTCAGAGGCCTATGGGCGGCATAAAACTCTGACACGGTGTCACCAGGCACTAACCAAACGAAAAAGAAAGTAGAAAGAAGTAGTCTCTTCACAACCATGTTGGAGTCGTGTTGAATTCATCAGAATATCAGTGTTTTACATGGATTGACCGCCGATTTGACCTCCACGACCCACTTACTGTGTAACACGACTCCACCTTGATTAATTAAAAACTTTATTTACCAAACTGCTGACGCATTGGCTTCGAAATAGGCTTGATAAATAACTCTGAACGATACTGGGCCAATGGGCGTCTGGCTAATACCGGTGTGAACCAGATTTATCCAGATTTCAGATAAGTACGTGCCACGTAGAGTAATCTGTGCGATTTTTCAGTGTTTGCTAAAATTGAGTGAAATTGGGTTTTAGCGGATTTGAGTTGCGAGTTTGAAAGAGGAGTGTGGGGATAAAAGTGGATGTATTTTTTTGGAATAACTAGTCTTATTTGAAATATTCTAATAAATTTTAACTAAAGTAACATCACAATGTATCGTTGACAACTGAGACAAAAACTCAGTTAACTTATAATCGTATAGTATCCGCTTTCAGATAGCTCTTAATTGTCGATTATCTGTAATGCGATATTGTTAAAATAATTGTCCGTAATGGAAGCTGGTTGAAAACGTTAATGGAGTTAATTGGACGATCAGATTGACGTAGCGGTTAATGGATAAACGATGGCTTTTTGGACGAAGGGTTCGATACCCGCCAGGCACAAATAAGTCGATAATAATATTGTATTACTAGCTTCCACCGTGGCTTTGCCCGCGTACATTCAATTTTTTATATAATACTTTTATAAAATGTAGCCTGAGTTATTCCATTTTTGCTGCCTTACCATATTGTTTCAGTAAGTTTTTGTAAAAAACCAATTTAGAAAAAAAAATCTATTTCTTAGTACTTAAGTATTATATTGACTGCCTCGTTGGTCTATTGGTCGCAAGTGCGATTGCCGAGCATGAGGTCCTGGGTTCAATTCCCAGGTCGGGCAAAGTGTTATTGGGTTTTTCCATCAGGAAATTCTCAGTAGCAGCCACGGAGTTTGGATTTGTGTACGGTTGATGGGAATAGGCTCGCCCCCATTTACTTGCGACTTACACATATCTGGCGTAATGTGGGTGTCATATTAGGTACTTACACCTCTGCCTTACCCTTCAGGCATTACAGGCGTGTTGTTATGTTTATATGGTCAGACATTTAGGACAAAGAGACTCCATACAAATTAATATTTCATGCATATTTTTAAACCAAATCTAATACTAATGGTACATATTTTGTAATTGTTACAGATGGTTCCACTGAAGAAGAAAATGCTTTGTCACTGTAAGTATCTTCAACTTTAATAATGTTACTAATAGGATCATAATTATGAATTGAAATTTAATCTAACCTGCAAAATTATTTACATAATTTGGGATTACCTTAGAATTTAATTTAATGACAAGAATTTCTTACGATGCTCAACAAAGTTATAGTCTATAGATATGGTTGATAGATCAACACTGAAAAAACTACGAGGTTACCTGTGACCTCGATTGCATACAAGCCTCTCCGGAAAAACTTCGAAAAATTCATTAGATTTGCAGCGGTGCATATCATGTTATGAACTCCATATTTCTATCTTCAATACGCGCTTGTGCGTTGTCTATCAGCCAATCAGCAACCCAGTCACGAAACTATTCCATTATTACATAGATTGCCTAAATTATTTCAAATATGCTGACACCGGGAGCTTTATCATAATTCATAAGCCGTCAATATCCCGGATCTGGTTTCACGATTTCTCGATCAGCATCAGCCATAACCTTTAGGTCATTGTCTCTCCAGCCAAGCTCTGCTATACTTTCTAATTTATTACATTCGTGAAATATCTCGCTCTGGTGTTTCTAGTTTAGTGTACCAATATCAGAAAGACAACCTTTAGACTGCTGATTTAGCTGGTAGTTGGTGTGTTATGCAATTTGTTGTCACGAAGTGTTTGTCTATAATTTATCGACTCACTTACGAGTACTTGTTTTGTATTATCTTTCACAGTCAAATGATGAACGTTAGACTCATTCAAATGCAATACGGTTTTTGGATCTATCCTAAGGGTGTGTTAGTTTAGTTTACTATTCATGTTTACACAGTAGACAATACAGGAACGTGGGATATAAAATTTGAGTACGTACTAATTATTTCTAAAGAAATTTCTGCCAACAGACCTGCGAAAGGAAAAATAAAAAGAAATGTAGACGATAGTGCGTGAGAAAAGGAAGATAAATATTGTTTATGAGGTTAGCCTCTTATATTTAATAAAAGGGCACATATATATAAGGAGAATTAAAGTACTTTTATATATAAATCACAGTTGAGAGGAAAGGTACCTAAGGGTTCGTATTGTAGGTATTTTTTTTAATTATTGCTAAACTAGGCACGTAATTTCTACTAAATATACAAATAATTTACAAACAAATTTTTATCTTGTATAGAACAAAACCTAACAAAGACTAAAAACCGATGTAAATCAAAAATAATAATGAAATTTTCACCAATACTAAAAATACTTGAAATTCTAACACATACATGTACCGTTTGCAGCATACCAAAATTAAGCAGAACCAATTGTTCGAACGAGCGTGTCCGATACGCCAGTTCATTTCGCTTTGTCTATTTCATACTCCTTACATTTCCCTCCTCAGTACATCCTCTTCTGCCATCTTCAAGGCCTCGTGTATCCTTATGTGATGTCGCAACGATTCATCCTCTTAATCCTCTAATCCTGCTGATAAATCTAGCAGGTATTTACGACGTCACATCACGTGCCATGTTTGTCTTCCTTATCATGTTCAAACATTGTGTCTATGTAAAATTTTGTGGAACACTAAAATTAGGAGTTACGATCTTTTGGAGTTGAATGTCCTCTTTGATGTGGTGGTTCATTATCGTCTGTGCTTGCATTTGCGTGTGTGAATTTTGGTTTGTAAAGAATTGGGCCGATTAGAATTTGCGGTAGACATGGTAAATGCAAGTCATGTTGATAATGCAAGATTGCTTTCGCAAATTTTTCTTGAGTTTGTGGCGAAACTAAAGCGCTTTATAAAGTAGCAAACCATTTGTGTATAAAAAGACATAACAGTTGCTTCAAAATAAATAGTAACAGCAGTAAGAGGTCGTTAAATATTGACTTTACTACCGCAGAAAGGGACAAAGTTACAAAATCATTTCCACCCCTTAAATAAATAAATTTCTCTTACAAATCCTCAGGAAAAGCTCTATCAACCGAACATCCTCCAAGAATTAGACCGTCCCCAATTAAATATCATTATGACATCAGCATGGTGGCTTCCTTGTCAAGAAAAGGCCTACTGTTTAAACCAAAATTAAATTTTCCTTTCAAACAACTCCTTTAAATTCTTAATAGTACAGCCATAAGGCCTAAATTTAAATTTGTAATGACTATTTGGCCGTAAAAGAATTTTGGTGCTTAGATGTAGGCCAAGCAGGGACCAATTTTCGTTGGCCTCTAAAACTTCTTTGTGTAGCCTCATTTTTAATGCGTGTAGTTGCATGAAGAGAGGAGGGGCGGGTCATGTTACTTTGGACATCTACTGATTTATTTTTTCTTTGTTTGCTGAGGACAATGTTGACATGTCTTTTTTTTAAATTTCGGTCTGGTGTTAGAATAATTTCTGTCTGGCCAGTGACATATTACTTTTGTTATGATATGGACCAACACGTGTTGCCTGACATGTAATGAATGTGTCTTTTTTGTTTCATATGTTTCACTATTCATTAGTTTTGAGCGTGATTTTGTAAGTTCTTGTCGTCATCTTGTGGAATTTAAGATGGCTACTATAGATTGTTATTTAATGGCAGTCTCTGTTGATTGTGGTAGGCATTAATTATCTATGATTCATGATGTGAGTTATGACAATTGTTTCGTCTGGAAACTATTAACAATTATTCGGTTTCTAGCTGGGAATGAATAATAATATAAGTACCAGCTAGTTTAATGGAATGAATTGTAGTTTATAATTTGTCTTGTAATTGAGATTAGCCTGTGAAAATTTACTATCAATTTACATTAGTGAAAGTTTCATTAATCGTCAAAATCATTATTTCTATGGGGTACTCACAAAATTATTGGAGAGTAGCGTCGTGTTTTTTTTAATCCGCAAAAAAAAAATTAAAGAGTAAAAAATAAAAAGTCCTAGAGGAACAATTCTGCTAGTTATTCTTATTACACAAGAAAACCTTAAGAATTCTCAGGCACTTAATAAAATTCCTACATTACATATTTTTCTCATTCCTTTAATTTCCTACAGCGAACACGTTTTACTTCGCACAGGTGGAAATGAGAAATTCCATTTGTTTTATCTTAACGAAATCTGTATTATTCGGATCAGCGGAACGCGAGCAAAATTTTTATTCGAATAAAATAATTATATTTCGCGGATGTTCCAATTTGCCCGCGTTCACCCTAAGTTAGTGAAATTGTTTTCATTATTCTGTACACGAATTACGTAAAAAAATGTTTTGCTTATGACAGATTGTCTTGAGAAGGCAAATAAGAGATCCATACTTAATTTTTATATATACAAAAATGAAATTCTCGACTATCTGTTAATAATAGGCTAACAGATAGACAGAGTTTGTAATTCCCTTTCTACCGCCTAAACCACTAAACCGATCGTTCATAAAAGTCAAATAGGTCGCCTGGCTCCTGCCCCCGTAGCATGACCACCGTAGACAAGGATTTCTTTGACGAAAGAATTAACAAAATGACAGATAGTGCAAAGAAATCTGTCATTGTGTCGACACAATCTGTCATTTTCTCGATTCTTCCGTCAAAGAAATCCTTGTCTACGGTGGTCATTCTACGGGGGCTGGAGAGAGTCATAGGCTACATTTCATCCTAGATATTTCATCATCATACCAGCCCGGAATCACCCACTGCTAGGTCCAATTTCTTCTGTCACACTTCCCAGTTTTAAGATATTAATTGTATTAGAATATTGACGAAAAACTCACGCGGCAGATGATGCTAGTAAGATATTTAGGCGACATTTGCTCAGCTGCTATACAGTAAAAGCTTGTTCAACTTGAAACTAAACGCGATATTAAAGTACAATTGGAGGTATCATCTAGTTTTTTTTCTAACTACTTTCATTGTTGATGCTGGACCTTAATAGTATATTATTTGTATGTAATGATTGACCATTAGAAAAGCAATAATTTTCGAATGTATAAAATGCTGCGTCATCATGAGTATGCAACATGCTTATTGATGATAAACCAGCTGTTTTATGATTGATTAACTGTTAATACCAAATTAAGTTTTTGTGTACTGGCAAGTTCAGAGCCTAAGATGTTTTTTAGACTTAAAAAAATATTTTGATCTTTTTTTTAATAAGATAAAGAGTTTCGTGGCGATTAATAAAGATTTATGAATGACAGATCACATTAGTAAGATAAGCTTGAAGGTTTTGAATATAATGAGCAAAAGGTCAGGATGGTCTAAGTGTGGACCGATTCAGATGATTTTGATTAGTCGATGAGTCATTTAAACAAAATTAAGAATAGTTTTAGGAACACTAAAACAATGTCATCATCTGCCTGCCGTTTCCCAATTATGTCGAGGTCGGCTTCCAGTCTAACCGGATTCAACTGAACACCAGTATTTGACATGGAGCGACTGCTTATCTGACCTCCACAACCCAGTTAGTACTGGATAATACGTTACCACTTGGTGAGACTGGTTGTCAGACTTTCGGACCACCGGACTGCCGGGAACAACGACTTACCGTGCTTTCCAAGGCACGGAGGAAACTGGGTATATGGTTAATGGGTGGGAACCCATCCACAGACCAACCTAGGCGAGCGCTCTTAACCTGAAGATTGATCCGAGCAGCTGTTATTATTTAGACACTGGCTGTTTCTGTTTTAGCACGAAAACAATTTATTACTACTAAAAGCTTCCATGTAAAGCGAAAGTTTTAAGCAAAGATTCTTTCAATTTTTCTTTTAGGTAAGTATCATATTTGTTGAGGAAAATGTCCTGAGGAAAGTATTGAGTAACTAATAATGTGGATGATAAGAGTTCAGAAAGTAAGGAAGACCAAAGAAACTTTAGGTAAATGGAGTGTCTGAAAGATGATACAGCTAGAAAGAATGAGGAAAATGTTGTGAGGAAAGTTTTGAGTATGAATGTGGATTGGTATAAGAGTAGACGAAGACCAAAGAAACGATGGATGGACTGTGTGAAGGATGATATGGCAAGAAAGGAATGTCTGATGAGATGACGAGTAATAGAGAAGTATGGAAGAAGGACACACTGCGGCGACTCCAAATAAACTGGGATAATGGCAGGAGAATGTTGGGGTATCACATTTGAGGTCGTGACGTTTTTGACTTTAAGAGTCTTGCCCCAAGTACGGCATTCAGCCCATAACCAACGAAAACTGGCCATATTTCAGCGGCACTACTTCAACATAGTACAAAATGTACAACAGCGCCATCTATGACACAAATGAAGAACTAACATCTAATTCATAAATGGCGATATTTAATGTTCTCCGCGACTTAAGACTATAAAAAAAACCTGACAACAACTGTCGGGCAGTAGCCCACCAGATACAACACCCGTCTGGTCGGAGGATCCTCGCTTTTCTATGGCGGATGATAAACTTTAAATCCTGTTCTTCATACTCCGACAATACTAAACAACTCTGCCGACTCTTTCAATGAATATAAGCGCAATATCATGATAATATACGTCTACAACTACGTGATTCATACTATACACACCAAACGTAGGTACTCATACATCGATCGTACTTATTTGTGCCTCTACATCTGTATAACACTCATTTTGTACCTTTAAAGACTCCATTCAGCACAAACGGCCCATTCTTCAAATCTTCTCCAGTCCTCTTACACTCCAAAAACGCTTACACAATCTTAAAAGCACAAACATAAAGTCCACATTTGAATAAAACCATTTTACGAACAGCAAACCTAATTTTGTTGCGACGCAAATCGATTTGCGTTCAGAGAATTTGTAAAGAAATCGTGTGTGTTTGAGGTAAGGTTGAGTTTGGAGTGTATTTCGAGTTCATGGGGTGCATAGTGGGTTATTGAAAGGACACGTGCAAGTCGGCCCAGATGCGTCGAGATACATATGCAAATACCCTTTGTTGTATACATCATTGCGTCACCGTAACGGTAAATGATTACCTACAGGCTGGAGTTTATAATTTGGTACCAAATTTGGAGCTATTTCCAAGCCTTTCGGGCCATTTTGGGTAGAGGGCGGATAAATTCGTTATTTCATGCTTGTATTATACTAATGAGCTTAAAATTTTCTTTTTGGTCGAAGCGCTTGATTGCATTTTTAGTATGGTTTTTATGTTCTGTTAAAATTTCTAAACTTACAGACGTCCACTAAAGTTGATGAAAGATTAACACTTAAGACTAGTACTCTTAGCAGTACATATTTCGTTAGTTTATCAATGTGGGAACCAAAAGAATTGGTCATATTTTAAGTTTGGAGTAAGTGGCACGTAACACTCACATCAAAAAAAAAATCAGGACGAAAAAATTCTCAACACAAGAACTGAACTTTAAACCTCACCTCACTTCACTAATGACTCCATCCAAGAGAAAAAACATTGATTTTATGCTTTACCACTCCACAAATAAACTCTCAAACAATTTCTTCCATCTGACTAAATTTTTTAAAGCACTTCAAACGCGGGATTTTAATTGTAAAATAAACATTTACGTTCCAAAACTGAAACAATGAAACATTTGGTGCGAAACAGTTCACAATTGTATGTTACATTCGTACAGAAATGTTACAATTTATTTTTGGATATATTCCTCTGTTTTAAATTGTTTTAAAATACGTGTAAACTGGTTGGAGCCATATGTTTTAACAATTTTAAAATGTAAGGAAAAGTAGGAGTATTTTTGTACTCGGTAACAAGCGGGTGCAATACTAAAGTGATTCAAATAGTCTAGAGTAGTGGTCTATAAAGAAAGTACATCATCATCATTCTCTCGCCTTTAGACCAATTTATTTGGGGTCGGCGCAGCAAGTCTTCTTCTTCCAAACTTCTCTATTACTCGTCATCTTTCTTGCCATATCATCCTTCACACAGTCCATAAATCGTTTCTTTAGTCTTCCTCTACTCTTATACCCATCCACATTCATACTCAAAACTTTCCTCACGACATTTTCCTCATTCCTCAGCATCAGATGCCCTTACTACGACAACTGACTACCACAGAACTTTTTAGTCACCGGAGCCTCTTACAGGGTACATCCAAGAGAATATGTCCAAGGCCTAGACAGAGTGGAAAGTCAAAAATGCATTAGAATGACGTAGGTAAGCTACCTAAATATTTATGTCAACCTCGTTATAGAAATACGAAGCACTTTGAAAGCGATAGCTGCTTATCGAGCAACCGATGGGCCTAAGAAGATCCTTTCACTTATCTGTAAAAAAATGATCTTTATTTCCCTTGCCATAAGGTTACTGTGGTGGGCTTCTGCTAAGCCTAGCTAGCATACAGTACTGTAAGATCTACATTGTAGACAACATACTAATAGAAAAATTAAAAGGTTAAACAGTCAGGTCACTGTCGAATAGAATTATGGACTCGCTTTGTTAGCACATTCTTTTGTTTTAAAACGATAACAAGAAAGAATCAAGCAACTATTTGGGTCTATATGAACTCGCGATTCTCATATTTATAAGAGTGCGTTCTAATCGGTCAAAAAACCTCTAATCTTTTTGAATTGATTGTCGCTGAGATGAAATCGCGACTTGCATTTGAACGTATTCTAGTACGAGAAATTGGCTTTTAGATGGTCCACACAGGTGGTCCGAACTGCCAGCTAGGTGCAAATAGCAGTTTGAAGATATCGGCACATTCAAAATTGCTTTTCTATGACAAAATACCTATTTTCTTATATATAGGCAATTTTAATGTCACAATTTTGGTGATCTCACCAATATTCCAATATGGTGAGAGTGACCAATGAAACGCCAACCCATCGCACTTCAGATCCCCAAACGACGGTAAACTAAGAAAGTTAGAACCCGCAACGAACTTGATCCGAAAATACGAGGAGTAGGAAAAAATAGTAAACTGTTTAGAAAAAGGATACAACATGTATAAGCTTTGATCTCCAGAGAGTTAGAGAAGAAGTATAATTATATATACAACATTAGTTTTAGTATATGCGAAACCTGATCCACGTGTCTAGTATTTTTATGTAAAGAATCTATGTACAAAATTTCAAAACTGTATCATGAATAATCACAAAGTTATAAGCTTGATCTGTTACCTAGTTGTCCGCACAAAAACAAGGTCACCACGCAGCGCGCGCCTCCAGCGTCGTCTTGAGCTCATAGATAATAATAATTTGGCAGTAGGTACCTAAATTATTACGATAGGTACTCAAAGCCGCTCGGTATCTAACTTTAAACTTTTTTAAATATTTTTGGGAAAAATATAACATGGTTTAAAAATGATTCGAATCGATTCAGTTACTTATTCTGAACAAACTATATTCAGGTTTCGCATATACTAAAAATAATGTTGTATAGAGGTAACACCAATAAATTGATGACCCCACTTGATAGATACTGGTCGATTTGAATTGTAACGCTGACATTTCAATGGGGTCGGCACGAGCCTCTGAACAAAATAACTACTGCAAGACAGAACTTTCTAAAATTGTTAGAGGCTAAAAGCTCCTATCACCACACTGAAGTACAAAAGAGATTATAGAAATGATTGAAATACTGTTTATCTCAATAGTTACGTGATTTTTCAACACATCGTGTGGAAACTCAAACAGGCTTCGTGTTACCGCAGACTTATGATTTTTGTTAATCTTATTGCATAAGATTCTGTAATATCTTCTCCTGGGAGAGGGCACTGGCTCCTGTACCACATGTCTATCACCGAGCACAGGGTGTTGTTTGGACTTCACACAATTTTGTAACCACTTTCTTGTGTAATAAAGATTATTGATTATTGATATTGAAACGATGAGAACGGTTTAAACCGTTGGTCCCGGCTGTCATTTATAGATACAGGTCGTCAGTTGCCCGAAAGTCTGACAACCAGTCTTAGCAAGGGGTATCGTATTACCCAGTGATAACTGGGTTGTGGAGGTCAGATAGGCAGTCGCTCCATGTAAAATACTGGTATTCAGCTGCATCCGGTTAGACTGGAAGCCGACTCCAACATAGTTGGGAAAAGGCTAGGCTGATGATGAAATCAGGTTAGAAACACGACCAATGACCCAAATTTTTCGCAAAATAAATAAGAAAATAAAACAAAAAGCTTTGGAAAGACAATTTTGACCCAATAGAAGCTTATCCAAGAATTAATAACGACCAGAGGATTATCTTCACAATTTGCTTAGCAAGCTCTTGCTACGTAATTATTTTATCCGCTATACAAATATTAAAGCATCATAATTTTCTACAGACTTTAAGTGGTGGATTCAAGGTTTGTGTTGTTTTAAGTGAAATGTGTTGCACAATACAGGATATTAGAGACAGCCCTGTACAAACTGAGAGGGTGCATAGCTCCTTATTTTGAATCATATTCGACCGGAATTTTTCTCCGGTTTTTTTTTTCAGTTACTGTTCCTTTTTTATTTCAATTGGAAATTACATTCCCTCTACGCAGCAGTCAATTTATGTAAATAATACGGATAAAATACAGCAATGGATGTTGAAATAATTCAACGAACGTCGCGTGAAATCAGCTGTTCACTTCCTGCCTAGCTACAGAGTTCATCAAACTCGTCGTCGCGGTTGCCGTTCGACACGTGCGTTTTGCCACAGTAACGATACATTGCGTATGTATCATGGTCATCTTAGTATGATATACTGAATTTACACCATCACTTATTTTTTTCTCTCGCATCTCGCAGGTCAACCACAACACAGAGAATGTCGTCTGCTTAACAGGAATATCTTGTTGGAGCCTTGAGTTTAAGGCCTCCAGCTAGGTTCAAAAAACTTACAAATTAAGTGACTACACGCTAAGGGCACCTCCTGTGGGGTACGATTCTCGGCGTCGCTGGGGGAGGACCTCCTACCGGAAAACGTGACTTTCCACACCAAAAAAAAGTCTTTTCACAGCAATAATTTTTGCGTAAAGTTACTTAGTTTGATGTACATAATGCTTGGTTGACGGCTTCGTGAAGGGTCCGTTTACACCCTGTATTTGTATTTTGAATCGAGGTCAAATAAATTACACAAAGTAATGCACCTGTCTGTGTTCGAACAGACTTGACGTGCGTCAGAGCTGCTACCTATGGGCCACCGCTGCTCCTAGATCAAGTACAAACAGCCGATAATTTTCACACTGCTGGGACACAACAGACCTCTCTGTTAGATGGGAGGCTCCTAGACCAATAAGCTTTTGTGAGATAAGAGCTTCAATGTACATAATTATCCTCTTTTTTCACACCTCTCTACTCTCGTCCCTCATTTTTATTTTTTATTTCCATTCAATTCGGTCTTTGCCCACGTAGATTATTTGAAAGGCTTTCTTTCTGTACACGTGCAGCATTTGAATATCAATGTGTCGTGTCGTGTTTTTTTATACGTAAAAGGTCCTTAAACTCGGTTGTACAGCCGCCAGCACATCAAGCTACCCGACACTGTCAAATTTTCCCAATCAACCTTGAACCTTTAGCAATAAAGTTGAAAATCTATTAAAGAAATTTGACAGATTTTAGTAGCTTGATGTGAGGCTGGTTTTAAATTGATGATTGATTGTAGTTACCTCGATTAATGTTGACGGAGAGGGAGAGGACGACTTAGTTGTCTTAGTTACTTGGTTGTCTGCTCATCTCGTTTCACAAAATGAATACCTACATCAAAAATATACATACATTTCATGGGTAACAATATTATAAAAGCTTATTGCAACGTAATATTACAGATTAGGGCCCGCGTAGAACCTTTTTAGGGCCACGAAACGGACGAACCAACATCTATATTTTAGGCATAAAAATAATTGGAACATAACTTTCTCTGAAATGGGGTTCCGCATACAGGTGCGGCTACGGACACCGGACTCAGTGTCCGCAGTTTGTCCGTATAGGTTTCATCGAAATTTTATAAGAACTTTTATCGTAGGTCGGTTGGTGTTGGAACAAATGAGTTTTTCAGAAATCAGTGAGCTCAGCTTCCCAAAGAGGATTGTCTGACACCTAAATTCGACTCTCATTTCTCTGTCTAGCTTGAGGCGTCAATGGCTTTTATGGACCTTAACTTAGGAGCAATATCTGAAACATTTGTCCAGATGCACAGCACGTAGGTATAATATTTAAACATAATTGAGCTAATAAATGGTATGTATTTATATACAATGGTATGTATACGTTCTATATTTCTAAAAATTGTTTCAACAAAATTGACAAAATCTTTTCAGTAACTTATGAGTTATGACAGACAACCCATTTTTCATTATCGCTGATATAATGTCAAACTGTCTGGCCCTCACTGGCCTCGCAGATGAGACAGACAGTTGTCAAATGTTACCGATTTATATGTTGGAATTGAAACTAAAGTAATAATATTACAAAACTCGCGTACCTAGTGGCCATACAGTGTGGGTTTATAATATCCGTTCCAACGTATTTTATAGAGATTAGTTCTAATACAAAATTTACATAGACCTTACATTATAAAACCGTTTATAATAGATTTGTATTGTGTATTAAATTAAAGATTATATCGCCCTGCGGCGTCTCGGGAGGTCTTTCATATATATTGTCGCATCGATGATTTAAAAAAGTCAAGATAACGTAGAATTCTGTGAAAATATCTTCTCGGAAAGTGACTATTTTACTTTTTAACCTACTTCAATAAAGGAGGTTCTATGTTTGGCTGTATATTTTTTGTTTGTAAGTCGGTGGCATAAAAAGTCAATGAAACAAACAAAAGTCACCGGCTTCCGAAAGTAAAGTTATTTTTCACATTTTAGTGGTTTTTTGGAAGTCGATATTTTTTTTGCAAAAAAGGTTTTGCTTTTTGATGTCAAGTCGATACTATGTTCCTTTTCAATGGTTTCATAAGTGCTGTTAAAGATAAGACAGAAAGCCCTTAATATACAAGAAACACCTATTGATTTATCTTTTGGATAACCTATGTGGTATCGCAGAAACCCACTTGGTCGGAGTAAGCTTAGCTTAGTTACTCTTAACTTAAAAGCTATGCATCATCATCCACTGCTGGACATAGGCCTCTTCAATTGCACGCCAACTAACTCGATTCTCCGCAACTCGCATCCAGTTGCTACCAGCCACCATGTGAGGATCGTCGCTCCACCGAGGCTGAGGCATAAACTATTAATCCGTGCTAAAAATCAAAACGACCATCTAAACTACGAAAGCCAATCATTAAGTCACAGCGCCGTCCGTTTTAAAATGAAGTACAGAATCTAGTTTTCAAGAAATATGTGTCTGTCTGGTACAGTTTCCAATACTGATAAGAAGATCTCGTATTAATTTATTTTATCCTCAGAGCCAAGCCTCTCATTAGGGAACCTAACAGTTAGTTAGGTCTACATCCACGTCCCTTCACTTTCAGCACATCTTGATAAGAAGTCATTATGCACCCAATATTTCGTAAGTTAGAGCAGCTTTTTAGTTCTAGTCTTAATTGAAATAAGTAAACTGTTAAGACATTTTATGGTTTTGCAATAAAATTTGGAAACTTCGGCTAGGCTAGGCTTCCCTTTGAAAAATGGCACAGTCAGTATTCATCATCATCATCATTTCAGCCGAAAGACACCCACTGCTGGACATAGGCGTCCCCCAAGTAGTAGGTAGTCAGTTTTCTTTAGAGAAATAACATAATCACATTAAAGATATTTATTCCAGCTTACCTCTTACAAAAATTGACCCTTCGCTACTGGTAGCCACTCACAATTTTGGTATAAGCATTGATTATAAGCATTTCTTCAACGACTGCTCTTGTCATTATTTGTCGTATTTTGCCGTTTATGTATTATGATATAAAGTAACTAGCTTTTACTCACGTCTTCGCTCCCGTTATGTACGGAAATTAACACACAGAAACATTTTAAATATAGCCTATAATAATAATAGTATAATAGTGAGTAAAAGAGTTTTCGGAATCGCATCAGCAGTTACAAACAAACTTACAAACAAATTTTACTTCTTTAAAATATTAATATACAACATTAGTTTTAGTATATGCGAAACCTGATACACGTGTCTAGTATTTTTATGTAAAGAATCTATGTACAAAATTTCAAAACTGTATCATGAAAAATCACAAAGTTATAAGCTTGTTCTGTTACCTAGTTGTCCGCACAAAAACGCGTTCACCACGCAGCGCGCGCCTCCAGCGTCGTCTTGAGCTCATTGATAATAATAATTTGGCAGTAGGTACCTAAATTATTGCGATAGGTACTCAAAGTCGCTGAGTATCCAAATTTTAACTTTTTTTAAATATTTTTGGGAAAAAATATTTAAACATGGTTTAAAAATTATTGTAATCGATTCAGTTACTTATTCTGAACAAACTATATTCAGGTTTCGCATATACTAAAAATAATGTTGTAGATTTATTTCCTCGGGTACTTTAAAACAAGTAACTAAATACTAATATTGCCTGAAGCGATGATTGGGTTGCCAGCTCGATAAACGGCTATAATCAAAATAATTGCTCCTACCACAGACTCGGGCAAACACATGTGAAATATACGCTACATTAACTTATTGGGATAAAATTAATCCATTAACGTAATTAATGGTAATGTTGTGGAGATACTTTAGATCATTTTTGTATCTATATTTTTATTAATATACTAGCGACCCGCCTTTGCTTCAAACGGGTGCAATTTACTGATATGGCTACATGTCTAAACATTTAGATTGCGGTGGTTTATTTAAGTTACATATTAATTTATTGAACTGCCTCGTTGGTCTAGTGGTTGCAATCACGACAGCTAAGTATGATGTCCTGGATTCGATGTCCGGGTCGGGCAAATTGTTAATAGGTTTTTCAATCAGGAATTTCTCAGTAACAGCCATGGAGTATGCATTTGTACCCGGTTGATGGCAATAGGCTCGCCCCCTATTACATGGAACTTAAACATAACTGGCGAAATGTGGGTGTACTATTAGGTACACCTCTGCCTAACCCTTCGGGGATACCAGTCGTGTTGTCATGTTAATTTATTATACACATAAACCGCTCGGCATAAATACTCTATAAGACGCTTAAAACGGCATCATCCTCTGTCGCGTAGTTAAGAAATGTATGGTTGGGTCCAGCTTGAAAGATAGGACAGTTTTGGACTCGATAGGTGGCGCCAGGAGCGAAGCAGGGGCGGATCGCTAGTATTATTATAAGTTAACCCAATCGTTGACCCAACGAGCTTTAGAGCCGTCCCCCTATTTCATTTGGCCACCACTCTGTCAAAGCCTTGCTCCATCAACCATCTCCGCGTCTACCCAGATATCCTGCCCGAGTACACTTGAGCCGCACCGCTCGGTCCCCGACGTCGTAGACTTATCGTCAAAATACCAGGAAACACCTGGATAAGGGACGCACGGAACCGGCTAGTCTGGCAGAAAAAAGGAGATTGGAGCCAGCAATGGGTGATTCCGGGCTGATATTATGATGATGAATTACTTGTAAATGATTTATTGGAGTCATTTTTCTCACCATCATTTTTTTTTTAAGCCCGTATTGTCCCACTCCTGATCAAAGGCCTCCCCCCCATTCCTTCCACTTCTCACGATGGTGTGCTTCTTCTCGCCAATTCGCGAGAAAGCCATCCAAGACGTCCCGCCACCTTCTCTTCGGTCTACTGCGACCCCATCTAGCTGTTTCAGGGCTCCAGTCTTGCGATATTCGGGCCCACAGCTGTTCCGGACATGGCCTGCCCAGTCCCATTTTAGTCTCGCAGCTTTATAAGCTACGTCGGCAATTTGCGTTCTGGAGCGTGGTTTTCATCATAGCGTGGCTAAATCTTTAAGCCTCATCCACTTAGCTGTTCCAGCCCTTTAGACGGTCACTATAAAAAATCCTGTTTTCAAGCCAAGTTTGAAAATACACACTTCATTAGCCAATCACGAATCTACTCGAAACAATTATAGCTATGTCAGGTACGACAGAATGTTTGGCTGCAGTATTCTGTGGGATTACCATGAACGCGTGGAGTAAAGGTAACGTTGGTAATAGGGGTTGGTCTAAAAGCGCAATACCTCGTAGGAGGTGATTCAGACCATCAAACTGTACAAAATTCCTGGAGATGATGAGTCGAAAAAGATCATTTGTACTTTCCATACAAAATTTCGCATCGGTTGACGCATTTTTTTCCGGTTCAGTCAAAGGTCAAAGTATTATTTTATTAGTGTGGTTTTTGGTCTTATATTTAGTTTCTGGTATCAACAACTACCTATTGGGCATACACTATTCAACAATATAAGAATTTAAAATCGCTATTGCAAACAAATTTCAAAATTTAGAATACAATTCATATTTTTTTATAATAAACATTTAGAACACAACTAATCATTATAAATAATATTCAGAATGCAATTAATTTGTTACATTTTGTCAAGAAGGAATTACGCTGGGGCCTACGCTGTCCCCCCATACTTAATACAAATGCTGTATCCATGTTAATATTAACATTACACCAAATGATTTGAAAAGAGTAACCATGGAGTTTCTTGCCGGTTCTTCTCCATAGGAAACGACCAACCCGAACCGTGCACCTTTTTGTCGACGTTTTATAAGTGCCCATCTAGGCCTATGTGAAATAAAATATTTTGATTTTGAATTCATCAATGGTATAGTAGCATTTTTCAATTAAAAAAATATTTAATTAGTTAGTTGATGGCCGGTTAGTTTGATGGTATGAATTTCCGATACCTAAGAGGTATTGCGCTTTTAGAGCTACACCCTATATGAATGTATATTCGTTTATTCGAAGACATGTAACTCTACCAACAGGTACAGCTAGTCAGCGGCCCGAAAGTTTGACAACCAGTCTTACTAAGGGGTATCGTATTACCCAGTACTAACTGGGTTGTGGAGGTCAGATATGCAGTCGCTCCATGTAAAATACTCGTATTAAGCTGCATCCGGTTAGATTGGAAGCCGACCCCAACATAGTTGGGAAAAGGCTGGGCAGATGATGATGTAATTCTCCCAACCCGCCTTGGCCTGCGTGGTGGTTCAACAGTCCACTCCCTCTCATAAAAATGCAAGCAGTGTTGCGTTACGCACTGCTCTGTTACATTTTCTCGACATTTTTTCGTGCACTTTGAGTGAATTCGCAAAAGTTTTGTTAAACGTAGTTTCTTATTTATAAGTAGTTAGATAGCTAATGGACCTGTGTTAGGAATAAGAGTGATAGCCACACTATCGAATTAGGTTTAAGATGATAGTTGTAAGTTAAATAAATTTTGGAATTTTTGTGACAAGTTAGTCTTATACATTATAGCTTATGCCCGCGGCTTCGTTCGCGTTAATTTAGAATTTGACAATCAATTCGGGTTGTACTCTGCTTGTAACAATATAACTCAATCAAGATTCGAAAGACACGTGGCGCCATCTATTATCATAAAAAACGTTATTGTTGTTTTCCTCGGGAACAGTACTTTTATTCGGGATGAAAGATACCCTATGTCCGTTTCTGTACCCCTGACAACGTGTGCAAAATTTCAGGATGATCGGTTCAGTGGTTTAGGCGTGAAAAGGTAACAAACAAACTTAATTTCGCATTTATAATATGAGTAAGGAAGTAAGGATGTGCGATACGAGTTTTTTCAATGTTATAATCATTTGAATTTACGTTACATTTAGTCCGCGTGTTCATGTTAAGCCCACAGCATTCGTGAATCAACAATTCACGTTCAAATTGAATCGACCAATACCGATACCAATACAAATACCAGTACAGAGCACGGTATTTATTAATTAATTGATTAACGGGTTCGTTCAGCGTTTAAGTGTAAATTTACTGTAATTAGGTACTGTAGACTACACTCTCGAAGTTTTCACAGTTCAATATCATTGTGGAAATATATTGGAGTATTTATTGGTTATACGTTCTTATGTTGGAAAGTTACTTCTAAGTGTGAGGTCTTCGGTTGGATTCTGAGGGCGGGCAAAGTGATATTGGGTATCAGAAATTTCTCAGGAGTGTGGATATGTCCACATGTTTTCACGATTATTGAATACGTTAGCTTAGAAGTTTCATTCGTAGTGTTCGGTTCTCCAGAAAGGTCCAATGCGTAGTCGCAATCGGTGTGCGTGTATGACCAGATGTATGAACGTGGACGAGGCAAAAGGAGTATGTAAGGATCGTAGAAGGTGGCTTTCTTTGATTTCTGCCTGCCCCCAAGGGAAAAAGGAATGAGTTTTTGAATTTTATGTTGAATCGTAACTTCAAAAGCCTTAATTTGTTTTTGACCTGACCCATTGATAGTGTTTACACAAAAAAAAAAAAAAAGAAAATACTGGTATTCAGCTGCATACGGTTAAAGAGGTAGCCAACCCTAGCACAGTAAGGAAAAGGCTAGGCAGATGATGGATTCTTAAGGGTCAGAAATAGCCCAAATTGTGATTTTTTAATGGCTCTCGTTTTAATATTACTAAAGCATTTACTTTTTGATTAATTGGTATTGAGCAAAGTTGAGGATTGCTTCCAAGTTGTATCTGTTTCGAAAACACGATTCCATAAAAATTTTTCGATAGAGTTCCTTTAGTTAGATAGTCGATCTATAAAGGGTGTAAAAAGATCCTTAACGAAGCCGAAAGGCATTTGTTCTCCCCGTCATTGCGATCACTGTTTTGTTCTAGACCAAACCTGGGAACCTTCTAGTCATGGAGATATTGGGGGTCAAAATTCCAGCTTTTTCCCAAGTTTTTTTTTAATACAATTTTTAATGTTATAACTTTACTTTAAACACCTCCACGACCCTATCGTTAAAAGTGTTTTGTCACTCCCAAAAAAAAAATGTTTCTCAGCAATAATTTTTGCGTAAAGATACTTAGTTTGATGTACATAATGCTTGGTTAACAGCTTTGTGAAGGGTCCGTTTACACCCTGTATATTGTTTTTAAACCCTTTGTTTTACAAAACCACATCGAACGATACTCCAAATTAAATTCATCCGCATTCTTCCGCACTAACGCAAAGCTCAGAAGCTTGTATGAGTTTCCAATTCATAACTGTGCCTATTTTGAGCCGTGACGTACGAGTTGACGTGCTACAATGGAAACTTATAACTACTGGTGTTATAGCTATACTATAAGTACTGGTGTTGCTTGAGTTTGTGAGTCAGCGACTAATATTGACGAGTTATTGAGCGCAAGGCATGGGCGGGAGCGGGGTTGGGACTTCCGGTGATGACGGGAATAGATTTTATTGATATGGGAATGAAAAATAAGATGGTGGGATTGTGTTATGGTAAGAATGTGGGAAAAAAATGAGGTGATAGATAGTTGAGATGTTGGAAGCCATTCTGCCCCAAACTCAAATTAGTAAACAAGAATTTGTGGGTAATATTACAACTAAAAAACCCGATTACTGAATAAAATGTAGCCTATGTTACCCGGGCCATAATAACGACTCGATTGACACCTTATTCATCAAAATCGGATGAATAGTTTAGGCGCTACGGAGGAACATACGTAAATACCTACATACATAGACTGGTGAAATCATAACCCTTCCTTTTGGCTTCGTAGTCGGCTAAAAAAGTTTGTTGTGTTTATGTTATTTTTTGTTTGGGATGGATGGACTTTGTGTAGGATGATACGGCTATGAAACAGTTGTGAATCGTGATCTTTTGTTTTTCAATGACCAGTCGGAACAGTGACAAGTCGGGCATAACTCTAATGGGGGTGACTGCTGAGATGACGAGAAGTATGGAAGAAGAAGACATGCTGCGCCGACCCCAAATGAATTAGGATAAGGGCAGGACAATGATTATGAACCTTGTTGTGTTTGTTTCTAACTTAATTAACTCGCAATAGCCCAATGGTTTAGCTTCTGACGCAAAGGTCTTGATTTTAAATCCAATCTGTTGCATTATTTATCTGAACCAGGTTCCTACTAAGAACACCAAAGACAGAAAAAAACTTCTCTATAGTTTTTAAATACTACCACACATGTGGTCGCAAGCGCGACTGCTGACCACGAGGTCCCGGGTTCGATTCCCGGGTCGGGCAAAGTTCTATTGGGTTTTTCCATCAGGAATTTCTCAGTCGCTGCTACGGGGTCTAGATTCGCTCCCTATTACATGGGACTTAAACATAACTGGCGAAATGTGGGTGTACTATTAGGTACACCTCTGCCTAACGCTTCGGGCATTACAGGCGTGATGTTATGTTTATATGGTCAGACTTTTAAGACCAAGAGACTTTATACAAATAAATATTTAATGCTTATTTTAATCAAATCTAATACTAATGAAACATTTTTAATTGTTACAGATGGTTCCACTGAAGAAGAAAATGTTTTGATACTGTAAGTATCTTCAACTTTAATAAAGAGATAAGAGATAAAGATAAAGATAATTTATTTGTTAAAAACATGCGTTTACACACAAATTGAGCATGCAAGATCTTAGTGAGTAGGGTAGGGTAGGTCCGTACATGTTTTACCATGTGAGGTGTACAAATTTGGTTTTTCTTTCCAATTATAGAAATTAAAACATTTCTATTTTAGCTATTTTTTCTAGGTAACTATTATATATTCATAATAACTAATGTTGGCATATTATTCTCTTATTACAAATACAAATAAAAAATAAAATAAAAAATACAAATTGTCCAATTGTCATGAGAATAGAATGAAATATAAGGTAAATATGTCAAAAGGTAAAAAAATTAAAAAAAATAAAATTAATTGAATGAATAATTTTACTAATAGGTTCATTATTGTGGATTGAAATTAAATCTAAAATACCTACGTGAATTATAGGCTGGATGTTATGTTATTCTTATGTGTCGTGGGATGGAAGTTGGGACCCAGACACTTTAGTTTAAGTCACCACCACTGCTCTCAAAACTGTGAAGTCATGGCTTAGAACCTCAAAAATGGAAGATATAGGGCACTGAAGCTTCTTGGGGGATTATAGCCCACTCCATCGCACAGGCTTGTGTCCCAGCTGTGGGAGCGATACATCCGATTACGCTTTGCCACAAATCAAACTGTCTCCTACCTACCCTTTCAGGGCTTGGCGTGAATAGAATTCCAAAGAAACATAATGAGCGTGAATTTAATATCGTAGCAAAATTAAGCAACAAATTGAAAACGACATAAAGTCAATACGGGGTTTTACACATAATTGAATACATGCCTCTCTCTCCGGAAATTTTAAGCGCGCAAACGTGACGTTGTGGGATATCAAAATTTATAATTTATACGGACAAAAATTGTATATTTATTTTGTTATTTTATTCGTTACGGTTTTGTCGTCCAACGAGGTAGGCAGAAGTATAATTATACAACAAACAACAAACTATCATTCGATTTTTAACTTAAATTTCAACATTTTATGGTTTAAAATCATTTGACAGTAGTGGTAACTTGAAGTGCTGGCGACTGTTCACTAATCCAGGTCCAGTTGAAAACCAGCGCCGGGCACTAGTTGCCCGGTCATTTTTGCTGAGCTGGGCCTATTTGACGCAGGCGTGAGGCACACAGTATTACATTCTATGTTAATTTTTTTTTATTATTCATCATCATCATCATCATTTCAGCCGAAAAGTCCACTGCTGGACATAGGCCTCCCCCAAGAAGGGGGGGTTTTGCCATAATCGCCACGCTTGGCAGGCGGGTTGGCGATCGCAGTATGGTTGTTGTAGAATCAGAGAACGCTGCTGCCCATTCTCTGGTAAGTCCCTTAGTCGCCTCTTACGACACCCACGGGAAGATATGGGATGGTGCTATTCTTTACGTCCGGACACCATACAGAACAATTATTTTTGTTTTTATTATTATTTTTGTTTTATTGTGCACTTGTGGCTTGTGCCAAATAAATATATTTTCTTTCTTTTTTCTTTTTACATGCTTATCTCAACAATGATATTAGGATCCTTACCGGACGAACTCCAGACCACATTAGTATTGCCAGGCTAGGTGATCAGCTCCACTGGGTAGTTAGCTAGCGGACTAGAAGACTATTATTTTTCCCATGGCATTTTCTAATAGTTTTTGTCGATACCCTAAAAAAAGAAATTTTGAAAGTTTAAACGCCACTGAAATCTAGACACGCGGTAGCGTGTCCAGCCAAGTTCAAGCTAACAGAACTGGCGAGCAGCACCGTGTGTAATATTACACGAACCATTTGGAGCCAATTTTGATTACACACGTGTAATTTAATATCAAAGTAAGCATGGTTTTATTTCGCTGAAACATATTGTTTTTGGATGAGCAACTACAGTATTTTCAGACACGAGACGACACGAGACACTCAAAAATGCCTGTAACGATCTAATTGAAATAAATGCTTTGAGTTTGAGTTTTTCGGAGTCGCTGAGAATTTCAAATACTTGGTATAAACATGTAAAAAAAAACATCGTGAGGAAACCGGCATGTACTACTAAAAAAATTAAAGACATGTGACATCTACCATGTTCTGTATGGTGTCCGGACGTAAAGAATAGCACCATCCCATATCTTCCCGTGGGTGTCGTAAGAGGCGACTAAGGGACTTACCAGTGAATGGGCAGCAGCGTTCTCTGTGATTTTTTATAACAAACATACTGCGATCGCCAACCCGCCTGCCAAGCGTGGCGATTATGGCAAAACCCCCCTTGGGGAGGCCTATGTCCAGCAGTGGACGTCTTTCGGCTGAAATGATGAATGATGATGAACGACATCTACCAACCCGCACTGGGCCCGCGTGGTGGATTATAGCCCATTCCCTCTCATAGAGACGAGGCCTGTGTCCCAGCAGTGGGAATATTATTGGCTCCTTATGCTTATGCTTTATGGTATAAACATATTTAGATCTCCTGATAAGTACACAAGGGTCGACCCTAGTAAATGATTCAAACACAAAGTAATAATCTTTGTGTAAGTCATAAACATAATTTTATATTTAAGCTGTCAAGACGACTGTTATCAACAATTATTATTAATAATGTACTATTACTTACATACATAGCCATACATTAGTTACAATCAATCTCTAATCTCTTGTAACTTAAACCGCCCACCAACCAAAGTTATTTTAACAAGAGCTGATTGTTTTACTAGT
Source organism: Noctua fimbriata (assembly GCA_905163415.1). Taxonomy (NCBI): domain Eukaryota; kingdom Metazoa; phylum Arthropoda; class Insecta; order Lepidoptera; family Noctuidae; genus Noctua; species Noctua fimbriata. The sequence goes on from LR990946.1 coordinate 10,931,521, forward strand.
AGCGCACGGTCCGGGGTTCGACTCTCGAGAATGGAATTATTGTTCCTTTTTAGTAGTTGAAACAATGATGGTTCTCTGTTTAATCACAGTGTGAGCTATTCACATTGAGTTATGGGGATAATGTATAGTTTCTATTGTTGAGTAGTTGTAATTTAATATTTGTATAGGTTTGTAATAGAATCAGGTGGTGAATGGACGGAAGCCGGTGTAGAGGTTGTGAGGTTAGCTTCTGTGCTGAGGGTTGTAGTTTCGATTCTTGCACAGATTAATTGAGATTAATAGTTAATTAATCTCTCTCTATCTAAACATCTACATAAATAAATAAAATTGAAGTGCCTGTTTGTACCTAATATCAAAATAACGGCTTTTTGCTGAATGCATTATGAAAATATATACGGCACTTATAACAAAAACATTTTTTTTTCAATTTTTGTCTGTCTGTCTGTTTCAGTACGAGTTACTCGTTACTCATTATCATCTCTCTGCTCTTGTCTCATTCTACTTGGGGTTGGCGCAACACGTCTTCTTCTTCCATTCTCCCCTGTCAGACGTCACGGCATCATTTACTCCTTTCTCTTTCATATCAGTCTTCACACAATCCATCCATCTTTTCTTTGTCCTTCTTCTCCCTCTCCATCCATCAACATTCATGTCCATTACTCTTTTAGTCATATGCGTTTCATACCTCCTCATTACATGTCCTTACCGAGACAAACAACTTCCTTTCAATTTAGTCCTCTGTTACTATGGACACATAAAAAGGATTTTGCCCAATTTTCCCCAACAACCACAGGATTACTCAATTATGACCACAAAAGGTACAAAAATCTACAAAAAACGCAAAAACTGAAAGCTTGCCAGGAATTTAATTTGATTCCAATAAAATTTCCATTTAAGTAATTAATCTAGCTAGCTTAGTAAGTAAAGTGGTTTTTAAGTTATTCTTGTTGGGCAAAAACTGTCAAAAATTCAGCGGAGCTCGGGTTTTTACGTAATTAATTCAATTTTAGCGTTTTTTCTTTCTTTATCTCTAGTAAAATTTTGTGTAAAAATCTGTGTAACAGAATGTAGTGAAGTTGATACTTTAATTGCAGTATTTTTTAAATTATTATAAAATATATTCTATTCATTCATAGTAAATATTATATACATTAATAAATAACCTATATTAACTAACTAACTTAAAAATAAACTTAAAAAATGGCGTCAAAAAACTCCTCCTCAACGTAGTCAACTGGTAATGTACCCAAAAGACTGGCGGCGTTGCCACGTTGTATGGCAACGCTAAGCCTTTGGCCAAGGTAAAAGCCAGCCCTTGGGTCACGGAAAGAGTCATCTAAACGTTTAGAAATGTTTTTAAATTATTTAGTTTGTATATCGGTACCGAAATCCAATTTCAAAACGATTTGATTTGGTATCGATTTTCTCTGTTCAAGGTACTGATTGATATTTATTTTAGGTTTATAATCTGTAATTGTTACCATGATCATCATCATATTAGGCAAAAGAGCTCCACTACTCCATAAGCCCAACTCGAGGTCAAATCGGTAATCCCTTATGTAGGTCACAAACATGTCCATGAGCTTAGGTACACCCCGCGCAATTCCTGGAAAGTTTAATTGAAATGTGGGTAGGTGTGAGATTATTTTCCATTCAAAATCAAAATCAAAATATTTTTTTTCACATAGGCCTAGATGGGCACTTATAAAACGTCGACAAAAAGGTGCACGGTTCGGGTTGGTCGTTTCCTATGGAGAAGAACCGGCAAGAAATTCCATGGTTACTCTTTTCGTAACGTCTTATTTCGTTACATTACGTTTCGATTTCTAATAAAAATTGACAATATTACCTAAACCACGTCTATTTGAGATTCATAGTTTTTCACTCTTTTTTAAATCCTACTTTTTATCATAACACTATTTAATACAAAAATAAATATTTTTTTATTAAACAGTGTTATGATAGCTAAAAATTCGGGAAAAGAGTACATGGAAGGAATTGGGGGAGGCCTTTGCCCAGCAGTGGGACAGTACAGGCTAAAAAAAAAAAAAAATCTTAGCTAAGCTAGTAATTCATCTGGAGCTTTAATAAACTTACTGGTGTACATGACTTGGACATTTTCAATACCAGTGTTTCTCGGCTTAAGCATTTGTTAGTGAAAAGCTTTTTTATGGAAAGGTAATTTGTTTGCGTCCGAATATTGTTTATTTTTTAATTTTTAGTTTGTAGTTTTTTTTTAATAGATCGCTTTATTTTGTTTAATTTATGTTATAGTATTTTGTACCTAACTTTTATTTTTGTTGTCTTTTTTTTCAAGTGTTTATCTGTGGAAATTTGTAAATGGCCTTCGAATTCTTATTGTTTAAGAAAATTGTTTATATTAGCTGTAAGTTTCCCGAATATAATAAAATAAAATCTCAACCATTGTGTCATACATTAACCGACTTATTTATTATACATTAATAAGTAAAATAACGAATACTGCTTCGAAGTGGCGTAGGAGAATAGTAACTGGAATCAGAATATAACTCATGAAAATCATAGTGCAGCCACGTAAAATTGGTCCTTACTGTGCGTGTTGAAATCTGGCTCTATGTGAATCCTTTGCATATGAGAGTGCACAACGCAATATAGGCGAGGTCATTGCCCAGCAGTGTGACTTACATACCTACCTATTAAAAAAAAGTTAGAATACATGTGTACACTGCACGATATCTTTCGTAAAATTTAAGATAGTCAAAACTTCTAAATTGTCAAATAACAAATCCCAACGAATCAAGCAAAAACAAAAGCAAAATAACTTGAAACATTTTGCATAAATTCGAGTTAAAAATATTGTTTCCAACTCGCTACAAGGCTGTAGGTACTGAAACTCGAGAGTTTCGGGATGACCTTTCTAAACTCGGTCCCGAAAACGTGAACCCGGGACCGAAAAGGTTTCAGGAAAACCCCTCGATGAAATGTCAAAGTTTCATTCCGAAAACAAATCCTTTATTTTCGGAACGTTGGCGGGTTATATCCTTATTTCTTTTTATTAAAAAAAAAAAAAACACGTTTTTGCGAAGACTTTCTTTATTACTCCGGTTGGGAGACGGTACTGGAAATGAAAATTTTTGTATTGTTTTAATCGTTCAGTTAGATTGTAGGGTTTCTTTGCAATGTGACCATTTGTTTTAAGGTTCCCACTTTTCCTGGTGACCGACCATAATTGTCCCCATAGCAACACAATTTCATGTTGTTAAACTTATGATTCATTCTATCATCTTAATAAATATCTGCTAAAAATAATAAAAAATGACTGAATGACGGTCATCTTTTTTTTCCATTAATAGTTAGTAGTAGGACACCGAGTACCTTTAGTCAGTGGCCCGAGTCTGACAACCAGTCTTACCAAGGGGAATCGTAATTACCCAGTACTAACTGAGTTATGGAGGTCAGATAGACAGCCGCTCCATGTAAAATACTGGTATTCTGCTGCATCTGGTTAAACTGGAAGCTGACCCCGACATAGTTGGGAAAAGGCTAGGCAGATGAGTTTCAACGAATGTCATAATATTAAATCAAGGCACAAGTTTGGACTTACTATTAGAAATAATGACTGAAAACTGTCCTGAAAACATTTCGACTAAAGTTAGTAAAAACAAACAGACAGTAAAACGACAGTGTATTTAATAAAACCGTCACATAACAAATTGCTAAATAAAATCGTCGAAACGAACGCCCCAATCTATTTACGTAAAGGTGAAAAGCTGTCTCAGCCGCATCCAATATTTAAAAAGGGCTACAGATTGACGCGGCCGCGATAAAAACCCGATATAAAAATAAAATGGGACGACTCCAATTTGTGAGGTCTAATTTTTTTCTACCCATTTTCTACCTAACTTGATAAATCAGGGCGTATCGCGATTGCAACCCCGCCCGGCCGCACCCTCGACCGACGATAAACAGCTCCACCATCTACCTATTTTCTTCGACATTTGTTTAACGGGGCGCGCCAGCCATATAACTGAATTGCGCACTATAATCGGTCAATCTGTCGCATTATTACCCTGCCCGTACTGCCCTTAGCTTGCCCAAATAAGTTACAAAAGCGATAAAGACAAGAAATGACCTTAAAATAAACAGATGATCGCCAAACGAGGTGTGGTGTCCACCTGCAATAAAGCTGTGTGTACATAGCCGACGCGCCCTTTCTCTAATGAGGACAGTTTATGGGGCGAGCTAGCATTTAGTTTTTATTGTCTGTGCGCGCGCAACCCCTTGTCGATGGTTTATAAAGAGGGACGTGGCACAAACTCGCTCAGTAGTCCACGTGACGGCGTCGCGCGCGGTCGTCTGCGAACGCTTCGTTAACTTAATGTGTTAATTTGTTTCGATCGTGTTATGTTAAACGAGTGACTCAGTTGTGAGTCGAACTCGCCCACACCCGATAATTGGACGCCAGCCTAGAACACGAATTAACGCGTTCTTTAAGTTTTCTTTTGTTGTAAACATCGAGTGAAATTTTAGGAAACAATTAGAATGTTAGGTGCGAACTATAAACAAAGCATATCCGGTCTAATTTAAAAGTAATTCTCAAAAATCAGTTCGTTATTAAAAGCAGCTTTCATAAAAAACAAGAAGAAAAGTTTTCATTTACGTTTAAAAGTTTTTCAAATAAATCTAAAGAACAGTTCTCTTCGTAAAATATTATTCCAACTAACCAAAACTCTAAAGTTTATTCGAATAGTACTAAAGTAAGCGATTCCAAAGTTTTACTTGGAGAAGAATCGGCGTATTCAAAACAGTTCTTAAACTAAAAGACAACTTTAAGAATAAATGCTTAAACGCAATTTATCAGACAGAATTCCAATTTCAGGATGATTTATAGCACTGAGAATCTGAAATAGGAGTTCTTGGCAAACGTACTTTCTTATAGAAGTTAAGTTTATTGTTTATAAGTATCGTTTATCGATATTGGTATCGCTATCTCTGAGTATTCATCATCTGCTTAGCCTTTTCCCAACTATGTCGGGGTCGGCTTCCAGTCTCAACAGATGCAGCCGAATACCAGTATTTTATATGGAACTAGTGCGAGTACTTTGAGTACTGAATAGACGATGTAATACTAAAATTGCAACGTGAAATAGACATCAAGCTTTTTGTTGCCAGTACCTAAAATTCACTGCAGTTAAGACTTGTAAATGTAAAAAAAATATAATTGAGACTGACAAAAAATACTTTATTGACCCTAAATCATCAAGTTACCAGTTAAGATATTGCGACCGGTAGTAAGACAGAAAACCCAGTTCCTTTATGAATGCACCCTAGTAGTTTTGCACGACTCGAGTTTCAAACCAAGGACTTTATGGTGTACATCAGTGTTACTACATAGGTGTTATTAGTATTGTGATGTTACCAATGTCATATTTTGCAGTGTGCATAATCTTGTCTTAGGTTTTCCGATTCCTTTGATTATTAGGCTGGTTGAATAATGTGAAGTCAAACCGTACAGCCTGAATAGTTGATATATAAAACATTTAAAAAAGGTAATACAGGATGTCCCTTTTTGAAAAGTCTATGTTAGATTGAAAACTGATTTTATTGAAGATTTTCGAATTTGCATTTGTAAAGTTTTTGTGGACAAAATATCTTTTAATTTCCGCACTAAAAACGTGAATTACGCATTGACCGAAACTTTAATAATATCAATTAATTACACTCTAATAATCGGATGACCTGTGGTAGTTTCTCGTAGTACCCCCATTTGTCAAGGAGCTCCTCAGGGAAAGTCAACTAGCGCTGGTTTCGACTAGTCAAAATCAAGTCACTGAATCAATTTAGGCTAAAAATCAGCACTTTTGAACATCAAAGCTACATAAGACTGTCTCCCTTAACGAGTTCCTAGTATTTATTAATTTTTTATGCTTGAGTTAGGTGGCGCGGAACAAACTCTGCAGAAATACATCTTTCTATTACGTTAGAAGAACCTGGTGCAGGAAATGGGTGCCAGTGTAATTACGGGCACGTAAAACTTTTCGCCTTCAGTATAGGACGATAACGCAATACATGGGTGTAAAAAGACCTATAACGATGCCGAAAGGCATTTGTTCTCTCCGTCATTGCGATCAGTTTTTTGTTCTAGACCATACCTGGGAACTTTCTAGTTACAGAGATATTGGAATTGATAAAGTCGTTTCCACAATAATGTTTGCGTGAAGGGACCGTTTACACCCTATACAATATTATTTTTAGTATATGTGAAACCTGAATACAGTTTGTTCAGACTAAGTAACTGAATCGATTCCAATAATTTTTAAACCATGTTATTTTTTTTTCCGAAAATATTCAAAAAAGTTAAAAGTTGGATACCGAGCGACTTTAAGTACCTATCGCAATAATTTAGGTACCTACTACCAAATTATTATTATCAATGAGCTCAAGACGACGCTGGAGGCGCGCGCTACGTGGTGACCACGATTTTGTGCGGAAAACTAGATAACAGAACAAGCTTATAACTTTGTGATTTTCATGATACAGTTTTGAAATTTAGTACATAGATTCTTTACATAAAAATACTAGACACGTGTATCAGGTTTCGCATATACTAAAACTAATGTTGTATATCTCTAGTACATATTACTGCAGATGTCCATCGATGGTGGAGGCCACTTACTATTATATGAATTGTCTTCTCGTCTGTCATCCAAAACGACATGATATGATTCAATTTAATTTTCCTCAAATTGAGTTGAAATATTCTCATGACGTATAAGAATATTTGGGAATTTAATGTGGGCGATACCCAAACACTGTTATGACGTGAAAGTTAGTCTAAGTGGTTTAAAGTCACGACAAATAACAAAAAAAAAGGGTTTTTATCGTTAACCTGCTTTCAATAATATTTTAATTATTTTCCTTCCTGGTAGAAGTTTCTTGAAATTGTTGTATTCCAGTCGCCATCTTTTTTTTTTTTTTTAGGATGGGAAATCATCAAATGACCACCTCCGCTGGGCGGAGCGGAAGGGAGTGTCAGACTTGTACTGACTAAAACCCATCCATGTTCCTTCTTTGCCCTTTGTGTTCCAGGGCCGCGGTATCTGACTCATGATTTTATTAATGTTTTGGAGTTCTCAAAGAACATAGATTTGCCTGCCTTATAGTCTAGGTTGAATTTAGGAGGAGCTCGTGGCTAAATAAAAGCAGCCGTTCGGGTTAAACCGCGCTTGCCTATGTTGGTCCGTGGATGGGTGATCACTTATTACGTTCCGAGTTCCCTCCGTGCCTTGCCGTTGGTCCCGGCTGGCATTTGTAGAGCAGTGGCCCGAAAGTCTGACGACCAGTCTTACCAAAGGGTATCGTATTACCCAGTATTAACTGGGTTGTGGAGGTCAGATAGGCAGTAGCTCCATATAAAATACTAATGGTATTCAGCTGAATATGGTTAGAGTGGTAGCCGACTTCAAGATAGCTGGTAAAAGGCTGGGCAGATGAATGATAGTCTAGATTCTAGGTTGAACTTGATATAATAATTACTTAACCAAACCCCTGAAGACAGCCTGAAGCCTATGTCATAAAAACTAATATCTTTTTCCATGGTGTCAGAAAGGAACTACAGATATACCTAATAATATATTCTATGGTCCTAACAGATTATTGTTACTACCCACAAATGAAGTAAAGGATACCCTAAAATAGCTATATTTGCTTCTGAACTTCCCTCAAAATAGTTTTCCTCCCACTAAAGTGTGGTTTCTTATTAATTAACTCAGCCATACCCACTAAGCGACAAAAGATTGAAGATACCATATCAGTTTCCTTATGAGTTTTCCTTCCTTTTAATTATAATAACAATGAGAATATTTCACTCATTATACGCCAGACACGTGTCGAACAATCCTTTTTAAACTAGTTATTATTATTTTCACGATAAAGATCTTGTAGACGGCTGAAGAATTATGTTAGTCTTTATCTTTTCAGTGCTTAGATATTCATTAGCTTTCATAACGACAAAACGGTAAAGGAAAACATCGACATGTACAACAAATAAAATAAAGGAGACATGTAACACACATGTTTATCTCCTACACTTACACGATATCTCGTAATAAAAATAAAATAATAATAAAAAAAGTTTATTGACTCATAAAAAGTGTTAAAATATTTAAGTATAACACTGAATCCCGCACTAGGATACCTTGCAGGGTATCAGGGTATCCTCCGGGATCTCTATCAAAGCTAATTCTAGATGTGGAAGGGGCCTGGTGACCTGTAACACAGGTTTATCTCAAAAACCTACATCAGGCACCAGTCCCTCACAAAAGTGGAATACAACTGAGACATTTCAATCAATATCTCAGTAGCAGCCGCGGAGTCTGAATTTGTAGCCGATTGATGGCAATACGATGGCCCCCAATTACATGGGAATTAAAACACAACTGGCTAAAAGTGGGTGTATTATTAGATACACCTCTGACTAACCCTTTGGGGATTACAGGCGTGATGTTATGTTGCGTGTTGCGTTTGAGACATAACCGAAGTTCAGCAGAATTTTCAGTAAAGTTTATGGAAATGTGGGTTTTCCTGTAATATGAAATATGGAGTATGTATTTTACATTTAAAATGCTTCAGTATTTTTTGGTAATCAAGGCGGCTTCCAAGTTTGTGTAAGTTTTGATGAGGAAGCCTTGAGAAAAACGTTCTACTTACTCAAAGTAAATATAAGGATGAAAAACGAAAATATAACTGTCTGAAGTCCAAAAATATCATGATTTTGTATTTATTTGTAAAAACAATTAAATTTGTTTGTCTCGAAAGTGAAATTCGACAATCATTTAGATCCTATAAGCAACATTTAACACATTATTGTGAAAATATCAATTCCAATATAAAGATTACTTAAACACTTGCATTTTTGTTTTAACATTTTGCACGAAAAGACCATTTTTTTACCCACTGTGGACTAACACAGCATGGTGATAAAAAAATCATCTTTTTATGTTTTAATTTTACTGTCTTTAAATAATTAATTGAATTGTTATTGTTGTTATAACGGCCACAGTAATACACTCTCTGTGAAAATTTCAAAGTTCAAAAGATACAACCCTGTGACAGACGAACGGACAGACAGCGGAGTCCATAATATTATGTTCCGTTGGCACCTTTTGGGTGTCTAAAAATAATAAATAAACTATGTATTATATTCTGTTGTTATGCAAAAATAGCGTCCAATTATAATAAACTTGAACCGACTCGTGTAAACTTGTACACTCATCATCACTTCATTGCTCAAGTGACGAAATGAGCAAAAAATTTGAAACATCATCTAGTGACGTTGCTATCGTGACGAGATAGATTATTGTGGAAACCGAAGACACCGATAAAGGTATTCATTTGCACGATTTTTTTGTATGTTTAGCACAGATCTTGTTGATAATGGAGAGGCCTATGATGATTGTTATTGACAATTCGAATAAAGGGGAAGAGAGACAGAGGTCATTGTAGCCCATCAAAATTGTAAAATAACTGTGTGTAAACTTTGATGATAAAATATACAGGGTGAAACGGACCCTTCATGATGCCGTCAACCAAGCATTATGTACATCAAACTAACTAGTAACTTTACGCAAAAAATAATGCTGGGAAACGACTTTTTATTTTGGTGTGAAAAATCACGTTTTACGGTAGGACTCAAAGTACTGATGGATGGATTACGAGTACGGGGGTCGTGGAGGTGTTTAAAGTAAAAATCTTACATTAAAAACATGTATTTAAAAAAAAGAAATTGGAAAGTGTTGGAACTTTGACCTATATCTCCGTAACTAGAAGATTCCCAGGTATGGTCTAGAACACAAAAATGATCGCAATGACGGGGAGGACAAGTGCCTTTCGGCTTCGTTAAGGGCCTTGTTACACCCTTTATTTATCCAATGTATGGCTCAGGAACGTGGAGATTGGCGCAAGAAAAGAGAGGTCTAGCAGAGGGTGAATTCGGGCAGATCCACAGGTTGAAATCACCAAAGCAGTTGGTGAATTCAGGCCTTCCGGATGATGATTATGATGATTCTATATTTCTATGAATACGATTCAGATGATCCAAATTAGACAACCAGTCATACCAAGGGGTATCGCAGTACCAAGCAACTGGGCTGGGGAGGTCAGATAGGAAGTCTCTCCATTTAAAGCACTGGCATTCAGCAGCATACGGTTAGACTGGAAACCGACCCTTATATAGTTGGGGAAGACTAGGATGATGATGACGATGAATAAGATGCGAAAAAAAAATAGTATAAGGCTTTTGACACACCCGTATCGTACAGCTAGGTAGCAAGAGCTTCAAATAGATGAAATGTAGGAACAGTGACCTCAGAAGACCTATTTTTAATTAAGTTCATTAACCTTCTGATAATTTAACAACCTACTCCGGTGTTAGTCACTTTATTGTCCTCATTTTTTTATTAATTGGAATTTTCTACAACATAATTTGCTCTAGAATAGAATAACCTATATTTTTCATTAAAATTAAATTCTCTTGCGTTGCAACGTTAATTATACAGGGTGTAAGGGACAGCCCTCCGCAAACTGACAGGGTGCATTCAGCTCCTTATTTTGAATCATATTCCACCGGGATTTTTTCTCCGGAAAATTTTAATGTTTTTTCAGTTACGTTAAATTAAATGTAAAATTACTTTATCTATACGGAGTACTCCATGAATATAAATAATACGAAACCAACAATGGATTTTGTAAAAACTCTAACGAACGACGCGTGAAATCAGCACTTCACTTCCGGCCGAGCTGCTAGCTGCATCGAAATTGCCGTCGCACTTGCCGTTTGCTAAGTGCATTTTGCCACGGCAACAATACATTGTGTATGAGGAAATAAAACAAATCAAATTTATTAGATACCCGTAATGTCCCTGAAATAATTTCTTGTACCGGTCATCTTAGTATGATATACTGAATTCACCCCATCGCCGGAGAGGGCTGTCTCTTACACCCTGTATAATAACGAATTCTAAAATATTAAACAATAACGAACAAAAACGAAAATATAACGAATTCTCTAATAAGTGAAAATTCCTTCATCTTTGTAATATTTAATAAACTTTTGTTTAAACTTAAACATACTATAAATTCAAGTAATTTAGTACCTGTCCGTACGACAGTGCTGTTCTTTTAAACTACGCAACAGATTTAGAAGCAGTTTTCATTATTTTTTTTTTAGATGTTTTTTGCTGTATACTATTTATATTTAACTTTAAGTTATGATAAATCTATTTATGTTCATGTTTCAGTTCTTAAAAACCGGGCGGGTTGCTTGTATTACTTATTTTAATTATCTCTGCAGTGTAAACTTTTATTCGTTCTCTTCTTCTAACAAAACATTCTAAAATCTCACGAAGTTTCGACATTCTCCTTTTATACGTTTTTTCGCCCCAAAAAATCCCGGATGTCGAATCCCTCACATGAAAAAAAGTAGCTGCTGTAAGTGGCTGTTAAACACGGATGGCCGACTCGGAATTACGGGCCTTTAAATTGATTTCAGCTATTTAATTGAGCGAAAGGATCTTGGCGACGACCTTCCACCCCGTAGTTTCAGTAATATTTCCTGTGTGTGATACGGTGATTATTTTTTAGGAAGGTGTTTTTTTTGAGCTGTTTACGAGCATTATTTGGCTGTAGTGAATTTTCGGATGATGCCATTGCGGGAATACCCTGGATGACGCTGGCACAAGAACGCGAAATTTGGCACAGTCAAAGAAAGGCATACCTAGCAGTGGGTGAAGTCGGGTTGTGGATGATGATGAAAGTTCGACTATTTGTTTACCTTGAAAGGTAGATGTGTTTTCAAATGAAGTACTGACGATATCCCGAGTAGACTTGCTGCGATTAGAATAATGTTATATTTTTTTTTTGTCTATATCCGATTGTTGGCATCACGCGATCAAATGCACGTGGGTTGTTGGGTTTCAAAATGTTGGCATTTTGATACCCATTACTTGAAAGTCCAAAAGAGTAGTCATAGTGGGAAAGTAGGCATCGTGCTACAAAATCATTATTTTTCGTTCTCTTGTCGGTATCTTGGGGTAGCATAGCATGTCTTATTCTTCTACACTTCTCTATAAGCCACCATCCCAGCACTAGCATCTTAGATGAATAATATTCTAGCCATAAGGCTAGAAACTATATTAATCATTCATACAGTCCATACATTTTCTTTGGTCTTCCCCTACTCCTAAAGACTAAAGCAGAAATAACGTTGAAATAATTATGTCATCATTTATTTAAGAAATAAGCTGATCCATACATTATGACCGTGCAGATATTAGAAAGAAAGAAAAAATATTTATTTGTCGCAGGGACATGACGTGCATACTTAAAAAAAAATAACAATAATCATACAACGCATAACAAATATTAGAAATAAAATATAATAGGACATAAACTATAAAAACTAAAAAAACATATTACATTCATTATTACATTGTTCTTCTATGAAACGATGAAACTACGTTAGGGGTCCTCATATGCTGAATTCATATTTAGTTTTGCACATCGATGTCCCTGACACCATGTTTCTTCTTCTTCTTCAACCTTTGGCCACCCAATGCTGAGTGTAGTTCTCTTCCAAATCTCTCCACTTTTGGCAGTTTTGTGTCATGGCTATTCAGTTTCTTCCGGCCACTTTAATGAGATCGTCTGTCCACCTAGTCGGTTGTCTTCCCACATTCCTTCGTCCCGTCCGTGGACCGTGGTCTACACATCATGTTTATATAGCGTAAAATATATGAATGAATGGAGACAGTACACCAGAAACTCATTCACTCGAGACATACTAGAAAAATGTTTTAAAACTCCCAATGACATGACAGCGAAAACCGAAAGTGACTATTAAAATCGTTGTGTACATACGACGTTACATCAAACTATACCTTCCAATATAAGTGAAACCGGCAATACAAAGGCTTTCTGGACAATGAGAGGTCTGGTTATACTGGGATAGGTTGGCTTGACGTGACGTTATGTGTATCTATTTCCGAGACTGAATGACGTCACCTCCCTCGGGAATCTATCGCGGCTTAGAGAGGAATCCAAAATGGAATCCTATAGACTTTTACTGGTATATTATCTACCGTCTCTGGGGGCTGTGGTATGTTAAATCTAAAATTGGTAAAGGATGTGGGAAATGGTTTATTTCTCGACCTGTGCTTGTGCGATTTTTTATGGTTTCAAGTTTTATTTCAGCTTTAGATCTTTGGAATACAGAATTTCGTTTTGTGTTTTCGAAGAAGTTCTTAACAGTATTCTTCTCCTTTATAGTGTGGTTACTGCCTAACCTGGTGTCAGAGTTTTTATGCCGCCCATGGGCCTCTGACTTGGCTTTACATGCCGTCGAGAAATATCCCTCAGGCATGCTGGTTTCCTCACGATGTTTTCTTTCACCGAAGTAATTGATAATTATACAATACTCACATGAATTTGAAATCACTATTTATCTGTACTTAAAGACTCGTAGACCGCTGAAAATTTTGGAGCTCCTTTTGTACCCAAAAACTTTAATTTAAAAAAATCACCATGATTTGCTTGAATATCAAATTATGACATGTATTTATTAAATCTTATGAAAAGGTAATCCTGCTTTCAAGCATCCAGCCATCCATTGTAAAATCGATCTTTCATTCTGCTTCCGATTTCACACCAATAAAACTCAAACTGAACAAAACATCTAAATCATTTTCTTCTTTGTAAATCCGATACGCTTGCATAACATGGGAAAACTTACCCTCGCGTTTCAAGTCTTTAACGTTGACTTTATTGCACCTTGAAGTCCTTTGCAAGATAAACAGCTGTGCTCTTAAAATGATCTAGAATTTTTCTCTCTCCGCTTTTCTGCGCTTGTATTTATTTTTAAACCTGAGCCAGAAAGTAATGGTTATGATTGCAACAAGAGTAGTAAGCATAAATGTTTTCGTGTTACGTTGAAAATTCTGCTTTAGTTTTGGTTGAAGTGGAATTGAAATATTTATTCGTGCAAAATGTAGTTGTGCTTTTAGTATTGTAGATGGGGCTTTTGTGCTGTCTACATTCCTCTTCTTCTTATTTTTCAGTCGATGCACTCTTGAACCAAAGCAGTGGTCATGTGAAGAGCAGTTTTAGTGATCCTAAAACGAGCACTGGACCTTGATAAAGTGACATTCTAACCGATACTTTCCGATGTTGGAAAAGGCAAACGAAATAGTCGATTGGCATAATCTACAAAATAAAATTATGTAACCCTGTAGAAAGTCATTGTAAACAAAACAAACTTTTTTTTTGCTTTAATTATCGCTGAGGAGTTCTCTCTTAAGGAGACGATCCTGGGTACAGGATCAAGTTTTTTCTGTCATAAAAATGTATTATCACCAGAACTAAACATGTGTGTCACAATCGATTGGGGGAAAATGGTTTGAAATTCAGTTCAAAGATTTGAGCAATACATACTAACTAACAAGGCAAATTAAAAATAAGCTTGTACAATACGAATCGCCTTGACTGTCCAGCAAGAGAGTAATCAACCCCCCCCCCCCCCCTCCCAATATATATTAACACATACGTTAGAAATACATATAATTAATACAGAAATAAACATCGACTACCTTGATCACAACGGACAACTACAAGTCAAGTTGATTGCAACACTCCCCTGGACAGTCCCAGAGGTGTGAAATAGCGTTACTAGTGAACTAGCCAGAGCTAGCAACTACTCCTAACGGAGACCCAATCTCCTTAGTCGTCCCGGGAGAGTAATCGCGATTAATTTGCGGACGGCTATCGAGATCGTCTGGTCGATGTTACGCTTCTTAGTTATTGTCATTTTGATTACTCTCATTAGTAAGTTCATCTTGAGCTTTATTATGTGTTTTTTCTTTTGGTCTAGCTACAGTATTGTTTATGTTCTTTTATTACTCAAAGCGACACGGTTTTACATTTATGTATTTTACGGATATGCATTTTCTGTCATTTGTGTAAACGTTTTCACATTCTTTCATAATATGTATTCGTTTCGACTCTTGAGACATTTTTTAGGTTCCAAATCGTTGTAAACTGTCTGCCTCAGTTAACTTCAAATAATATAATTTATGACATACATTTTATCAATGCAAATAAAATCCGCTTCAAAATCAATTTCAGAATCTAAACCCTAAAATATATTTTGTATTCAAACTCGCTCGCTTATGCAATATATTCCGTATTCCTTCGTATATCGTACGTCTCTCCTACATTGCTATTTGTTCAAACCCCATTTTATTGTTCTGCTCCTCTCTCGTATTGTTTTAGAAGCTTTTTAAAAAATGAGGTCACGTGCCTCCGGGGCTTACAATTTAAAGATTTGTGGTTTAGGAGGATCATAATTAACAGGGGAGTATATTGTTTTATTGTGAGTAAACGAAAAACAGTGTGGTATTGTTTCAAAGAGAATCGTTGGCAAGTTATTAATTCCGTTCCCACTGCTGGGACATCGGCCTTCTCGTTGTCAGGGGGAGCGGGCTGTAATACTCTATACGGTCCAGTGCGGGTTTGTAGATGTCACATGTCTCCGAATTCTCTCTGATTAAAGTTATATTTAAGTGTGGTACTACCGCGCTCACTGACCACTTTTCAACCTTATTACTCAGGGCATAAGGGTGAAAAATGGTCGACCGTAAGTGAACTCGGTGATACATCATCCTAGAACTAAATTTACGACGTATTTGCCTTTCCAAGAGTCCCTTGGATTATAAGAACCGATAATCTCATTACTACTAAGCCAATAATCCAGCTAATAGTGGATTCACTACAACACTTGGTAGTACTTAGGATTCGGGCTCATGACCTTTTAATTACCGGCAAGTATTAACGCCTTTTAGATATTCTTTCACTTTTACTTCATTCAGCACACACTGGACCTGCAAGGTTGTCTGCGTCCCACTCCTTCTCAAAGACAGCAGCTCTGTGACCAGTGACCTAGCAGTGGGAATAATTTAAACTGATTGCTGCTTCTATTACTTCATTAGTTACTATTATATCATCATCATCGTCCACTGTACTTATGAACCTTAAAGTAACTATAGATCCGATTTCTCCATCTATAACTTCGTATTATTGAACTATGAGAAGGTTGTTTTCCTCTTCTATTTCATCATTCTGTTTGTTAATAAAACCTCCAATCGAAACCGTTCAATCAGTATGACTTGCACTGTTTCCGATCCGGTCGAACTCGAAACCTAATGCTCTAACAATGTACCCTTAATATAACTAACAGGGTTCCTTGTTCATATAATTATATCAATTTTCTGTCAGTCATGTCTCAATTTACAACATGTCTTGTTAACACAGTTATGTTAGTAACATTGTTAACTAAATTATTGTTTCGAGTGAGTCACTTGAAAGTATTTGGAGTATTTCCGACATTTTAATATTTGGTCATTAAGTTCATTAGGTCTGTACTAGATGAATTGTATGAGGGTGGTCGAACCGTCCGGTTCAAGAGGTCAACGACCTTGTATTTTGGGGCTCTGTAAAGGTCTACTGGAGTAATTTTAGAAGGGATCGTTTATTTTTTATTTACCTACGTTATCCAGGTACATTAAAACAGATGTGTGAACGTGGATAAGGCAAAAAGAGTTTGTTATGGTTGCAGTAGGCAGCGTTGTGTAGTGTCTCACTAACGCCATGAGAAAAAGGCGAGAATTAATGTTTGTTTTTATCATCATCATCATCATTCTCCTGCCCTTATTCCAATTTACTTGGGGTCGGCGCTGCATGTCTTCTTCTTCCATACTTCTCTATTACTCATCATTGATGTTTGTTTGTATGTCAAAAAACATTTTTATGTTCATTCTCTTGAACTTTACAACTGTTTATAGATTCAAGTTTATCATCTTTCTCACCCTTTACTTTAAAGCGACTTCTACCGACATTAACCATGACCAAAACATCAACCAACGGCTAACAAATTCAACAGATTTCACAGCAGCCGTTCAGACTCTTGTGTAAAAGATTACTAGCCAGAAACATTAAGCTATTCTAGTTACTATAAACACATCTATTTTCGAAGCCGTCTGTGTTTGATCAGAGTCGATATCAAAGGATTTGGAGCAACTGCTGTCTGCCAACATGGCGTGTCAATTAAAAAAGATTTTTTTAGCTGGCAAGGTTGTCTGGAAGATTTAGTGTTGCTAGTTACATTCCAGGTGAATTTTGGTGCGGTTGAAATTGAGAATTTGCAAGCGGAAATTGCTTGTCATTGTGCCGGAAATTACATACTTAAGATTTAGACAATTGGTGTTACGAATGTTAATTTAATTGTCCGATACTGCAGAGTCATCTCGATGCGAAGTTTATTTGAGAAGGAAAATGGCGTTAAAATGTTTCTTACAAAAAAAACTTCTTTCTCAAGCATGAATCGGCAGACTTCAATGTCAATGAACATGTTAATATAAAATGTGAAGCCTTTTAAGCCATTGCTCCTCTGCATAATGAAATATTGCGAAATACCACACGTTTACCGCGTAGCAACCATTTAACCTATTTTACTGGATGCGGGTCAATTCCTGACTAAATTTGACTGCAGTATTGTAGACTTTGTAGGTACTTTACTCATTCATTTTTCCTCAATGTGACAAATGATGAAATAAAATTAGAGGATGTGATGGATGATAGAACAAGAAATATAGAAGAGAGGTCATCCAATATTTCTAACGGTAAAAAAATATTGGCAGTAAGGAGGCCAGCTAGGGTGGCTGGTAGTAACTGAATGGGAGTTACCGAGAATCGAGCTAAGTGGCGTGCAATTGAAGAGACCTATGGCCATCAGTGGCTATAGATATAGAGCTACTGTAGGCTGATTATGATGATGAAGAGAATTATTTAACACTGCAACTAAAGATAGACAAGACGAGACGAGTTGTAGACCAAAACTGTTACTGACTTATTAGATCATTTATTTTAAAAATGTCTTATCACAGTTAACATTTTAGTTAGGTTATAAAAGAAGAAGTCGTTTTAGTAAGCCTCTAAGAGTATTTACAAAAAACTAAACATCATTAACTTGAAATAAATCTTATTTCCACTTCCCAGTTTCATAAATGCATCTACTCATACACGCCTTTATAATTAGTAAGCATTTGATAATGACATCATACTGTACATACATAATCTTTATGATATCATGCGTCATAAGTAGAGAAGCAAGTCTCCATCGTCCTTGATCAGCTGATTCATAGTCGTATGCTCCAGAATTTTCCATAGTGTTTCAATCTTCGAACATTCTTGTATCGGCGGCAATAGCTATGAAACTACATTTGCTGACGATGCACAACGCGCTCGTGGAAACCAACCCTAAATTGTACATGTTTGCTGATGAACGGAAGATGAAAATGTTAGAACGTTCGCGGTTCTGAATGAACAAAGAGTGATAGGATTAACTAAATTTAATATTCTATATAACCATCTGCCTAGCCTCTTCCCAATGCAGCTGAATACCAGTATTTTGCATGGAGCAAGTGCCTATCTGACCTCCACAACACAGTTAGCACTGGGTAATACGATATACCCCTTAGTAAGACTGGTTGTCAGACTTTCTGACCACTGACTACCTTTAACGACTGTCAAAGATCTACAAATGGCAGCCGGGACTAATGGCTTAACCTGCTTTCCGAGGCGCGGAGGAGACTCTATATATAATGGATGGTCATCCACGGACCAACCTAAAAATGACCATAGCGGCTGTTATTATGTAGCCATGAGCCGAAATTTAGTATTCTAAATAATAAATTTGCGACCCGCCCGGCTTCACACGGGTGCAATATACCTTTAAACCTTCCTCTTGAATCACTCTATCTATTAAAAAAAACCGCATCAAAATCCGTTGCGTAGTTTTAAAGATCTAAGCATACACAGGGACAGACAGCGGGAAGCAACTTTGTTCTATACTATGTAGTGATAAAAGAATATGGCTTAAGCCGTGTTAGAACTATCAGGCGGCCATGTGGTAGCACGATTGCCCAAGAGGAGACATATAATTATAACCATTTAAGTATGGTGGAAGTTGTCAAGGATTTTCCCAATAATGTTGGGGCCAGCTTCTAGTCTGGACAACAGAATGCTGGTCATCATCACCTTCCTTCCCTAGTCCCATGTTACTTGGGGTCGGAGCAACACGTTTTTTTCTTTTTCATTCTCCTCTGTCAATCGTCACGCTATCATTTATTCCTTTTTCTTCAATACCACCAGTAACAATACTACCACTATATTGATATGAAAGTGTTGTATATGGAGCGACAGCCTCTGAACTTCATAACCCAAGTTACTGGATAACACGACACTCTTGGTGAATACAATTTTTTTTAAAGTTTCAATTACTGATGAAATGTTTCTTTTCTTGCAGGTATACTGATACAATATGGATATACTGATCTACCTTGATCGAAGATTTGGTAAGTCATAATCATAACTAATTTTACTTATAGAAGTATGAAGTAACTGTTTTCGTTTTTTGCTTTATCATCATGATTTACATTTTCATCACAATTTTAACCGAATAGTTCTTTGACTTTTGTTTTTGTGTGTAAGTGATTCATATTTGTATAATCTATGGATGGAATAAACTTATTATTTTCATATGAATTGATTGATAGTTTTCTTTTTTCTTTTTACCCATTTCATTTGCGTTCGGTCGTCAGACCATAAGCGAATAGGTTCTAGTTTACTTGGCGTTGTGGTGGAGCAGCCAGTGCTGTGGCTCCCACTCATAGAAGATGGTTCCTCTTCAGCCTTTTTACTACCGCTAGTTCAGTAACTAGTGGGTTTGGGATAGTTCTCTATTTGAAGTAATTGTTATTTTTGTTCGACAGAGGGCGCATTCTTCTTTTCTGAGCAAATAATTATCGTTTGTTTAAACAGCATGTTTTAGTGAGGTGTTTTTGTTTAAAGTAACCCAAATGTATGGAACAGCCGATTGTGATGTTGGTCTAATGAAGAAAGTTCAAAGAGATTTAAAGCAATCATAGAGCGGACATCGGGAATAAAGTTATACTTGCAAATATTTTGATCCCGAATATTTTCGATTTTCATGTGCAGGCATGTGACACTAAGACAGACCGATATGTTACTAAGTAATAACAACTGTTGGATTTCGATTTTGTTCGTCTTGTCCCGTCTATCCATCGTAAATATTTGAATGTCTTTGAGACAGTTGATTAGTGTGATTGTCTATATTCTTAAATACGACCATAACTTTCTCATCATCATCATCATCTTCCTGGCCTTGTCCCATTCTACATGGAGTCGGTGCAACACGTTTTTTTCTTCCATTCTCCTCTGTCAGACGTCACGGCATCATTTACTCCTTTCTCTTTTATATCATTCCTCACACAGTCCATCCATCTTTCGACACGACCACAACTTTCTGATCCATGATATTATGACACCGTCTAATGGTGGTCCATTTTTAAATGTAGATCTTGCATTACACAAACCAGAACCTTAAATACTTTCACAGTTTGTAATACTAATAAAATATAAAAAAAAACTATATAATAACAAGCTTGCCGTCTGCGCAGCATCACTCGACGGATGGAAACTTTGAGTTTATGCCAAAAAATATTAATCTTTCGCTCCCGAAATACACTTTAATGTGAGATCGATCTGATCTGCTTACTGCCACAAGTGAATTATACGTGGAGATCGGTGTTTCTGGGTGATTTTTTAAAGTGTACTTATGTGGTATGTTACGGCATTGATTTAGAGGTAAAAAATCAAAGTAAATGTCAGCTATTGACTTGAAATGACTCGGTCTGAAGTCTTAAGATTATAATGGTCCTGATAATCTTCTTCTCCACTCAGGATTTAGTCCAACCAGTACGTAGTGACCTGGGCAGCTCCTTCGTTTGCCTCATTCAAGTCCTGGAGGGTGCATTTAGTTGTGCACGACGGGCAGGAGAGAAGTTGTGGCATATCCTGTTCTGGGGCTCCACATTCGCACACACATTCCGGCACAATGCCGAGATGGTTCGATTATACCCCATCTAAACAAGTTGGATCGGCAGCGGCCAACTTGAGCCCGCAGTCGGTTCAAAGATATCTATATCTGCAATGGTCCTGATGAATACCATTATGTTTAAACATCTCAAGATTATGAGGCAGGTACTCCAGAAAACATCTGGATCATTTACTCCAGCAAAAGCCTGGTCGTATGTCAAGGACCTAACCTTGTAAACCGAATGCAATTTAATCATAATTCACAAAAAATAACTCCCTCACATATAGCGATAGTAAAACAATAAGAAAAAATATGTAAATCAAATAAGAAACTATAGACCGACCGCTTTAATGAGTCCTCGCGAAGGTATTAATTTAAATGGAATATTCTGAAGTAGTATCGTAATGCATACATGGATTATGGTTATTTTAAAGCAAATAACCTGTGGGATATTGTTAGGATTTTGTGGACGCTTAATGAGCCTTTGATGGGGCAAAGCGCAGGACTCATTACAGCGGTAGATCTAAAGGTAGGTGCAGACAACTACACGTTCATTATAACTGTTTGACTATGGTGGAGTCTTTGCAACGCTACTTCTTTTAAATTAAAACACTAGGAACTTGTGAAGGGCGATCGTCTTATAGGGACTTTTATGTAATTTTACCGTATAAAAATGCTTAATCTCAACCTTATTTGTATAAAAGATTTTTTTATTTTGATTTGGCAGAGAATAGTTTAAAACAAACACTGTACAATAATAAGGTGGTATAAGTCTTGATAATCAAAATGCCAATGAACTTTTGTCGCTGACTGTTCACACATGAATTTAGTGCAACAAAGCTCGCCGACACATCTCAACATATGGCACGTATCCGTCAGAGGGTCGTATGCATGCGCGTGCGCCGGTTTGCGCGCATCACACATGGCGGCTGTTGTTATGTGTGATTGATTGAGATTTTTGTTAGCGTTGTTTACCCTTACGTAAGATTTTTTTTTATCGTAGGTGTTAATGATAGTGGATATCATACCTGATACTGAGCTACTAGGTTGTGAAGGTCTGTTTTAGGTACAGGTGAAAATTGACGCAAAATAGTTGGGAAAAGGCAAATTAAATAACTACTATTTTCTCGCACAAGAGTTACACGAACTACTGTACGTCTTGAGATAGAAAATAGTCGATAGCTCCAGCCACCAGACCTAGAAAACTAGTACAGACAGGCAAAGAGACGTTGCGTTATACATGTCAACGATTATGATGACACTTATAAATGGAAACATCATCTTACCCTCAATTTTTTTTTTCTATATGGTACTTATGAATTGGCAAAAAATATGACAGAATAGATCATGTTATTGCAAAATTATTGAAGGTGGAAACACCGACAGCAAAACGGTTACCTCGTATTCAGAACATCACCCCCCCCCCCCCCCCGCATAGAAATGTTTCGTCGGTGTCCCTTCCACCCTGTAAAAGCTAGTCTGCAAGATGGCTACTGCCCTGGAGAAATCCAGAGAACGTCTTTGATACAAATTATAAGTATTGCAGTGGTAATACTGCTGCAAAAGACCTGCAACTAAGACTTGCCAAACATTGTGTAAAAATATGTCGATTCAAATTATTTATTATAATTTCTACAAGAATGTGACTCAGCATTTAAATAAAATGCACGACTGCGGCATAACTTTACCACTGCGTGTTGTTGAAAAACTTTAAGGAAACTATATACTTTTGCAGTGGTTTCATTTCGGTATAAATGCTCTATTCTATTCAAAGTGTGCCAAGAGCCTACCCCTGGAATTTTACCATAAATCGTAGCACAACTGTAATGCATAATTGCTACTTAAAATAATTCTGCTTCCTAACAGTTTGACTTGGAACAAATTTGCAAATGTAAGTAGGTTGAAAATGCTGGCAGAATTCCAGTAATCGGTTGTGTTAACCTATTTTTTTTTAAAGTTCCAAGGAGTCAGAATATCAGATTTTATAACCGAAGAAGGCCGAAATTGGCTTGCTTCCAGAATATTGATTAGGATATTATAATAAATGTGTTTTATAGTTTTTTTTTTTTTGCGAACGATACTTGGTACGGTGAAATACTAAAATATAATGGTTGGGAACGAAATATCGAGAAGACTTGGGTCGTGTCGGATATCTAGGTCTAAAAATACATATTTTGCACGAAAAGATGTAGATAAATTGATGTAATAGTGCCTAGGTATTTTATTCTGGACATTTTTCTTAGTTTCTCCGCATCTTATTTCAAAGCACCTCTCTTTTGAACACAGAAATTGTAACTAACGCCTATTATGTCCTGAATCTCTAAATAAATTCAGTAACTAGACATAACGTATTTTGTTTGTCTATGCATTCAGTCAACCGCATGCTGTGGTAACAATTTGACATTGACAGAGCCAAAGGAAGCTACAAATGGTTTTCGTCGCCATAGGTAAATATTGACTTGCGGTTGACCATTATTAAAAAAGGAAATTTAATCAAGGCATTCGAGAAAAAAATCTCAAAAACTGCAAAAAAAATATATCATCCAATTCCACAGAAACCCTGCTTTTCACAACATAATCATGTTTTAGAAAAACTAAATAGGGAGTTTCAGGTCTAGTGGTCGGAATCGCGACTGCTGAGTGTGAAGTCCTGGGTTCGATTCCCAGGTCGGCCAAAGTGTTATTGGGTTTTTCCATCAGGAATTTTTCAGTAGCAGCCGCGGAGTCTGCATTTGTGCTCGGTTGCTGGCAATAAGCTCACCCCCCATTGCATAGTATTTAAAGATAACTGGCGAAATGTGGATGTACTATTAGGTACACCTCTGCCTAACCAGGCGTAATGTTATGTATGTATGTGTATAGGAAGTTTTTTTTCTAGTAAATACTGTAATACTACAGCCCTGTATAACATACAATAACCGAGCAGAAAACCACGAAACTTCAATTCACATATTATCCCACAAATTGAACAAGCAACAAAAATTATAGCAATCTACAAACAGCTACATGACTCACTGTCTAGTTCAGACAACTCGTAAATTGTCTATTAACCCAATTTTTACCATTGACCGTAACACGTAATGGAAACGTTAAACGAAGCCATAAAGATATATTAACTACTGCTGTTTCTGTTCCCTGCTGAGAGCTGACTCTGATGAATTATTGTAGAAATAGAACACACCCTGGCGATATTGATGTTTTATGAGAGGGATAGATGGACCCATCTATCCATCTGCCTAGCCTTTTCTCAACTATGTTGGGATCAGCTTCCAGTTTTACCGGATACAGCTGAATTCCAGTATTTTACATGGAGCGACTGCCTATCTGACCTCCACAAACCAGTGCTGTGTAAAACGATACCCCTTGGTAAGACTTTCAGGCCACTGGCTACCTGTATCAACTATCAAAGATCGACAAATGACAGCTGGTAGCAACGGCTTAACGTGCTTTCCAAGGCACGGAGGAAACTCGGTATGTTATGAATGGTCATCCATCCAGGGACCGGACTGTTATTATTTAGATAGATATATAGTTTTATATGAAGGTGTGCGATAGAATCCCCCTCTCATATTGAGGAGGTCTGTGTCCTTTCACGACTACTACAAGGTCTACAAGCTATACACAATACGAGATTTCAGGCCTTAACCATACAACAATATTTTCAGTAGATGCGAAACCTGATACACGTGTCTAGTATTTTTATGTAAAGAATCCATGTGCAAAATTTCTAAACTGTATCATGAAAAATAACAAAGTTATAAGCTTGTTCTGTTACCTAGTTGTCCGCACAAAAACGCGGTCACCACGAAGTGCACGCCTCCAGCGTCGTCTTGAGCTCATTGATAATAATAATTTGGCAGTAGGTACCTAAATTCTTGCGATAGGTACTCAAAGTGGCTCGATATCCAACTTTTAACTTTTTTAAATATTTTTAGGAAAAAATATAACATGGTTTAAAAATTATTGTAATCGATTCAGTTACTTATTCTGAACAAACTATATTCAGGTTTCGCATATACTAAAAATAATGTTGTATAAATACTAACATGGTAAGTGCGAAAGACCTGGATTAGAAAATATAAGTATAATTTTTATGCCGGTAGGTACAGCGTTCCCGTTGGATACTTTTGATCTATTTTCAGGCGAAGCTGCGGTAAAAAGCTTGTGTTATTCTTGTTACTACTGAAGGGGTAATATTTTATTTGATGGACAAGATAACAAGCGGTTGCCAACGACAGTTAAAAAACGTCTTTGTGCGAAGCTAGTGGATGAAAACCAATTAAAGTACTAAGGAACTTACCAATTAAGTAAACGAAGAAATATTGATCTTCATAATGAGTGCTGAAATTGTAAAGATCCAGGCCAGAACAATTAATATAGAAAAGTAGGCCATTTTTTATTGCTAGTCACTATAATGGGATCTAATTACTGGCTTCTTCAGTAATTTGCCAGTTATTTCTATTAGCTTTGCCAAGTTTAAGCTTTTAATAAATTACAAGGAAGTTCTAATTATTCCTGTTCAAAAGGCCAAAGCAGAAACGAAAATTGTAAAAAAATGGCGTTAAACCGTTTTAAATGAAAAATTCAATGAGTTTAATGACCATTGTATTTTAATTCTTCAACACGTCAATATTTCATTATTAGCGAAAATAAATATTATGTTGGAATATAGGCATTGCTAATAAGATTAACAACAGAGTGGAAATCGCTCAAAAGAGTTTTCCAAGTCATCATCATCCCAATTCATTTGGGGTCGGTGCAGCATGTCTTCTTCTTCCATACTTCTCTATTACTCGTCATCTCATCAGACACCTCCTTTCTTGCTTATCATTCTTTACACAGTGCATCCATCGTTTCTTTGGTCTTCCTCTACTCATATACCCATCCACATTCACACTCAATACTTACCTCACAACACAAGTTTAAGAATAATATTCCGGCCCAACCTTATTTTAAATAGATCCATAATTTGTTATACACTACCAAAACAGCAATACACTGCAACAACGCAGACACCATTAAAAAGTCCACATTCCCCATACCAATATTATCAATATCAATCCATCAATTAAACCTATCAACAAATTAAAGATAGATAACGGCTGCGCATTTTGCGATAACCATCAACCGAATGGATAGCTTTAAGTGAATGAGGGGGATATTGGCTAATTCAATTACGTGTAGTGCCACCACTTTGTCTGTGGTCACGCGAGCCGCGGGTGTGGTGGTATTAACCTAAATGTACCATAGACATAGCTTTAATAATGGCGTCTATGGGCGTGTAGGTAAGTTACCAGAATTCGCGTGTTCTGTCAGACTTTCGCTATTTTATGGAATAGTTCGGTGAATATATTAGATTTTTGGTATTTATATAGCGGTTATTATATTCTATGACAGTTTTAGGATCATTGCTAGTGATAATTGCAGAAATTTCGTAAAGAAACGTGTTGATTACCGCGGTTTCGCATTGCATCTGAGTGATTTCTAACCGAGCTTAAGTCTCCTCATGATTACAATTATGTACTTACTTAATGCTAATAAGTAGCATTGGTGTATATTTGTTTTGAAAATTGCTATTTGGGATCCTGTATTTAAGGGCCGTTACGATTCACTATAGTACGGGGTGGAAGGGACACCGATGCGAAAACGGTTACCTCGTACACTGTTTTAAGCTTTCACGTTTTACAACTAAACTAATACTGTCAGTTACGGGATATCTTCCGTGATTTTTCATTGGGATGGCTTCAAATTGTCAAGTACGAGGAATCCAGTTTTGAATAAGCTCAAAAGTAGCAGCCGGCATCGTAGTAAGGACTCCACAAAACCTGGTTATACTGTGAGTTTGTTGGGATATCTTCCGTGATTGTTCATTATTTTGAGCTCCCGGTATTTCGGCGCTGTTGCAAGCGCCATGATCGCGGGTTGACAGTATAGATAACCGAACTGGTTATCTCGTATTTTGTACATCATTCTGAGCCCCCCCCCCTCACATAGAAATTTTTCATCAGTTATTAAAATAAATCTGTTGTTCCCTAGAAGACGAAATGCAATACCTAAACGGTCAAAATGTATGGAATAGCTGATTTTTTTTTTTAAATAACCGATGAAAAATTGCTATGAATGACGTACTGACCACGTGGTAACCGTTTTCGCGTCGGTGTCCCTTCCAATATTAATAATATATAATTTGTATAATTCACTAATATTCATTCCTTTGTACATCCCTTAGTACGTCTTCATTATATTTCAAAGTATTATTTTGTTTGAATATTAATACGATTTCAATCTAACTTCAAAGCCAATAAAATAGTCATAAAACAAGTAGGTACATCATCAATATTACTTTTTAAGTTCTCAAAAAACTTACCCATCTAACTTTACAAAACTTCGAAACTTATTCTCTACTCAATTTCAAGTTGTCCTCGCTGTAGCAAAGTGCTATATTTCCCATGTTTTTACTGAAATATTCCTATCTTCAGCAACAGGTTGGGAGGTTAGGTCGATCGTCCACTGCTACTACAGGATGTGCAAGGAGAGGTTTGGCGCTTAAGCTGCGCGGCTCATTTGTTTTGTCAGCATTTAGTAACCAGTAGCCATTTTGATTTGAAATGTCATGAAGTCTAGTTATTATCAACTCAAATGGAAATGGAATGGTGACTATAACTGCTGAGCATAAAGTCCTGGTGTAGATGCCTAAGTCAAGCAAAGTATAATCAGATTTTTTTCTCAGAAATTTCTCAGTATCACCTACGGAGTGTGGATTGGTGCCTGGCTGATGGCAAAAGGCTCGCCTTCTATTACATGGGACTTAAACATGACTGGCGAAATGTGGGTGTACTGTTAGGTACACCTCTGTCTATGTCTTCAGTGATTACAGGCGTGCTGTTAAGAAACTAATAGCGCTAGCATAAGCATCGAAATTAGTGGAAAATTTGTTAATTTCATCTAGCTTGACGTCATTGGTCAGATTGGGACTTAGTAGCTATGATCACGTCGTCTACATAATGAGCTTTGACAGGCCTTCCTCACTGATGGGTGTTACCTGAATACTCTTCATTGGAATCTTCGGAGCTTAAACATGTCAATTTTTTTTTCTATACAGTTTATTTATTTAACACTTCAAACACAAAAGTACAGAGGCGGACTTAATGCCATAGGCATTTTCTACCCGTCAACCTTTGGGTGATGCAGAGACAAGCAGTTGTGGGTGTGTCTGTGGTAGTTTACTTTTTTCCTACTACTTGTATTTTCTGGATTAATTTCGTTACCGGTTTTAACTTTCTAAAACGGTTTACCATCCATTGAGGATCTAAAGTGCAATGGCTTGGTGTTATTATTGGTCACCCTCACCGCTTTAGAATAAGGGTATATTTGTGAGTACACCAAAATTCTGACTTCATCATTTGCCAATGGTCTATCAGAAATAAACGTCGACTGGCCGCTCCTACGAAGCCTGTGTACAAAAATTGTCTGCCATATCAACAGCGCGGTGCATTTGTTTCCTCTTGACCAAAAGCTTTACACGCTTCTTCTAACGGTGACTGTGGAGAAAACAAACGAAAAACGCGGAGCAATGGAACTCACGCAAGGGAAACAGTTGTCACCCGCGCGGTTAGCATTTGTTTCGGGCAGACGGTCGCAATGGATGATCCCGCCAATATTTTTATACCAAGCGAAGCTATGACCTGTATAGCTGTAGTATAGCTTAGCAGTAGGCAGCTATGGAGCAGTACCTTGGGCCATATTCCTTTGATAAATTATGTGCCAGTGCAATGTACGGTTCGTGTTTTTTAGTGTTCATTTTCGCTTTCAAATTGTGTTGTTTGTATATGTTTTATGTTTTCGTGTGGTTCTGGTTGTTGTGTAATGTATTGTTACCGTTTTGTTATCGCTTTTTAAAGCTTTTCGTATTCTTCTTAGCGAGTCGATGGCAATCTACACTGTGTGGGCCCAGAACTGAGCTACTAGTTTGGCGCTTTCAGTAGCGTCCATCAGTTCCTGTTGTGAACAAACAACAAGACACGCAGGACACCATATTAAGTTCCCTATGGTTTGTGGAACAGGACCACACTTACACTCCAGGGCAGCGTCATTAATGAATCTCCACGAGAGCAGCTTTTCTTTGCTGCGATCAACCTGGATCCGGAGTCTATTTAAAGACATGGCATGGCAGATGCGTATTTCCACATTGCCTTTTTTCAGGAGAGACACAACCTTTCCAGTAGCTTATTTTATTTTGATGCTTTGTTTTCCATACATTTCAGTCTATGTTAATTTATCCAAGTGTCTGAGGTAGGTAATATTTGGTAGTAGTAAATTCTCAGACAAAAGTCTGCATATAAAAAGAAAAAAAAGGTTTTTACTGGTTGTAAACCCTAAAATATAGCTTCCATAACTATAACAATTATGAAACAAGTGTCATATTTTTTGTTCAATTTCCTCACCACTTGTTTATCCAACACTAAACAAAAACCAATAAAACAAAAAGTAATAAATAACACATTACAAAGTTTTCTAGAAATTCACATTAAACACAGATACTAACGCTTTCCACATAAACAATTTACAAAGGAGGATAAAATATGATTCAAAATAAACGTCTTTGCCAAATGTTTATGTCTGAATGTTGGCAGATTTAGTTATTGATGTTGGCAACACTACGGATTGATCTCGATCTCATTATTGGTTTGGGCAACCCTGGTTATTTGTGGCGGGACATTAACTATTGTATTTTATCTGTGATTTATAATAAAATTAGGCGTGGTATTAGGGTGTATGTTTGAATAAGGCTTGTAATGGTATGTAAAACCGTAATGTGTTTTGTGTAGGTAAGCCATAATGTAAAATTGTTATCAAAATCAAGAACTACCTATAAAGCACGACACTCTGTACTGAACAAGTCTGTTCATCTGACCCCACGCAAGAAAATGACAAAAAAAAAACGTGTGTACGGCAACATTTTGAAGAAAATACAACTTTGTATCACGTAATTCTGACCCACTTAATCACGGAGTTATGAAATAACAAACATCACTTTTATAGAAGTCGGTTAACTAACCTAAAGGCTAAAAAAGGATAACTAAAAAAATCTACCCAAAAAAGCCTTTTAAACATAAAGATTGATCGGCTTCAATACCCATTACTAAATATATTACATTACAATATACCTATAAAATTAGGTGGGCTTTCCAATTACATTTTTGGGGCAGCCGGGCCACTCGAAGGGATGGGCCATCGATTTTTTCATACACGAATACGCTTTGATGTAAATTTTCCATGACGCATGTTATACTCAGGAAGTTGTCAGTAATGGGATGATAATTTAGGGTTTTTTATCAAAAATTATTGTTTGTCATTTTGTCTTTCATAAAATGTTACTCAAAGATCTATTTAATAGGCCACTTTGGTTTAGAAATAAGAAAATATATCTGTGGTTTGGTCATTCCATATTCAACTAAACTTATACTGTCACTTACGGGATATCTTCCGTGATGGTCAAGTACGTGGAATCCAGTTTTGAGTAAGCTCAAAAGTAGTTGCCGGCATCGTAATAAGGACTCCACAAAACCTGGTGATACTGTGAATGTGTTTTGCCGTGACTTAGTATCGAGTACCAGTAGTGCGCGTAGCAACAGACAAAGAAAGAGGGTAGACAGATTTGTCTGCTCTTAACAATTTATTTTTCATCCACCCGCATTTTCCAGTTAACCCGCGTTTGCAACAGCGTCGAAATATCGGAAGGTCAAAATAATGAACAATCAGTGTCAGTTTCAGTTTAGTGTAAACCGTGAAAGCTTAAAACAGTGTTTATTCTATAAGTCACTTAAATAAGCCTGTTACAGTCCTAGCAGGGCAAAGTTAGAAGATACGAACATTAATCGCCACGTTTATTCAAGGTGTATAATTAGCGATTGATTGGGTAAGTAACTTTTAGACAAAAGAAATAATCATTACGTCATTTCACAACGAGAGCGTAAAAATCATCATCATCATCCTCCTGCCCTTGTCCCATGTAACTTGGAGTCGGCATCACCAGTTATTTTCTTCCATTCTCCTCTGTCAACCGTCATGCTATTATTTACTCCTTTTTCTTTCATTTCATTCCTCACACAATCTATCTGTCGTTTCCTTGTGGTCTTCCTCTCCCTCTCACTCAATCCGTCATCATTTCATCGCTCGAAAAGAAACCTCAATAGTATACGCCCATATTTATAATAAAAGTTCAAGTATTTAGTTTTCTATCCACATTCTACCGTGTCCGTTTAACACGGCCACCATATCGAACTCAAACATAATAACATACAAACTAACCTAAATGTACAAGTCGCTGCGGGCACCCCACGCAACTAGTGTCAATGTTTTAACAACCGCGCAGTCCGGGCGCCCATTATTTTGAAACTAACACAAATACTACAACGACCAAACTAAGCCAATCTGCATATCAGCGATTGTTTGTTCGCAATAAACTTGTAATAGAACGTGTCGCGTTTCCGAGCGCGCGTAATTGACAGATGTCAAAAGTGTTTTTCGCGCCTTTTTTGCTGTCAGTGTTATAATGATGTAGATTTTTTTTTGTTGATAATGTCTTATTTGATGTGTGTTTTGTTTCTGTTTGTTTTGCTGTGAAATTGTTCAGGTAGAAAGTATTTATTGTTTTTATTAATTTCATGCAAGGTTGAAAGATATTGGATACATAAATATTTATGTAGGAGTATAAGATTGATATGTAGTAAGTAGTGCTTTTTTCAGTGCTGTAAGGTCCTTTTGATTTTGCTTGAATAACTTTGCATAAAATAATAGGATATTAAGTTTGTTACAATTTTGGCTAAGCGCCAAAAAATCCCTATACAGCCACAGATCATAATGTATTGCTTGCAGATTAGTTTTTAAAAATGATTTTTACAATCAACAATTTAACACATGGTCACATTATACGACATTCTTTGTCCAAAACCTTTTATTTTATGAATGCCTTCTTATAAATTTCCTTTCACTATTCAATTAAAAAACTAACAAACAAAATGTTATTTATAATAACATGCTTTACTAAAATTTATTTGACTATCAATTACAAAAGAAATATAATACACAAGACGACCTTAACGCCTAGACAAGTCTACCTTCAAATCAAAATGACTCACGCGCAAATCGAAAACTGGATCCATTACAATATCTTACGAAATCAATCATTTATTATTGAATGATTGGCTACTAGACAGATCTATTATTAATAAATAAAAGTAGTAATTAGTCTTGCATGAACTGTAATTAAAAATTTTGATGTGGCAACACTGTCGTCCATTTTTTTATGACCTAAATTGTAAGGCGCGTCTTCTGACATTTTAGAGGCGCCATTCTAATTCTAGGTTCTTGAATAATTTGTTGACTTTGTTATAGTAATACACAGCTACAGTACCTGTGGGCCTAGGCAACTAACAATCGCTTTTAAACGTTTCATATAATTCTACTACTAACAAAATGGACATACAGGGTGTAAACAGACCCTTCACATAGCCGCCAACCAAGCATTCTGTACATCAAACTAAGTAACTTTACGCAAAAATGATTGCTGGGAATCGACTTTTTTTTGGGGTGAAAAATCACGTTTTACGGTAGGACTCGATGGAAAGCACTCAAAGTATTGTGCTGATGGCTGGATTGAATAGTACGGGGGTCGTGGAGGCGTGTAAAGTAAAAATCTTACATTAAAAACATTTATTTAAAAAAAAAAACTTGTGAAAAAGTTGGAACGTTGACCCCCAATATCTCCGTAACTAGAAGGTTCCCAGGTATGGTGTGGAACAAAAAAAAATATCGCAAAGACGAGGAGAACAAGTTGCTTTTCGAATATGTTAAGGTGAACGCTTTGTACATTAATATGGTTTTTACATAGTCTCACACTATTAGAATTGTCAGAGAAAATAACCCTGGAACAGTGAACTTTTGTCTTAAAATTATTTTTTCTCGATGCCGTAATAACGAACGCGTACTGTACCAGATAGTACGTATTATATTGCATGAAGAAGTGAAAAAAACTGAAGAACTAAAAAAAAAACACAGCAAAGAAGAGAAGAATATCACAGAAGATTAAGAAGAGAGTACGGTACACTGATGGGCCTGAATTGTTGCTCGAACCTGTGTTTTAATCAAGGTGAGCAAACTTTCAGGTGTGTTAGTGCCGACTTTTCTGCGGGAGAAGAGAAGAGAAGATAACAGAAGAATGGAAGATTTTGTTGATTATGTGTTATGTTTGATTTTATCTTACAAGATTACATAATAGTCATTGACAAGTACTTCGTTTATTCATTTTTCTTATTTACTTTTTTTACATTTTTAAAAAACCTTTTAAAAATCTTATTATAATAACTTTGTTATCTCCTATTATGTTTATCGCTTTCTTGTAGGTCCTTAATACCCAATCGTAACTCAATATGCTCATGAATATGACCTACCGTTTTAGAAAGTTGAAGGCCTAGAATTGTGGCAATTATTTGAAAAGCATTTCGTGTTTCCCTATTGACTTTCACCGGGATTAACATAATAGTAACAGGATTGACATAAAGAATTTCGATAGCTTATGTCAATCTTTTTTTTCTATCTTCGTTATTGTTTATACAACATTAGTTTTAGTATATGCGAAACCTGATACACGTGTCTAGTATTTTTATTTAAAGAATCTATGTACAAAATTTCAAAACTGTATCATGAAAAATCACAAAGTTATAGGATTGTTCTGTTACCTAGTTATCCGCACAAAATCGTGGTCACCACGCAGCGCGCGCCTCCAGCGTCGTCTTGAGCTTATTGATAATAATAATTTGGCAGTAGGTGCCTAAATTATTGCGATAGGTACTTAAAGTCCCTCGGTGTCCAACTTTTAACTTTTTTTAATATTTTTGGGAAAAAATATAACATGGTTTAAAAATGATTGGAATCGATTCAGTTACTTATTCTGAACAAACTATATTCAGGTTTCGCATATACTAAAAATAATGTTGTAGATCGCTACTTTTTCTAGGCCCTCTCTGGTTAGGTGTAGACATGGTTTACATCACAGATATAGATAGGTTTACATCGTGAATCGCGAAAATGAAATATGTGTAATTGTGTAAACTTTTGTAAAAAAACCAGTTGCAAATGACCTAGCTAAACGTAGACTAAACATGTCATGTCTTTAAAAATAAAAACCTAACAAGATGCTAAAAAATGAACACGCAAAATCCAGTAAAAAAGACGGAAAATCTAGATTTTCATGAATAAAAAACGTTACATTTTCTCCACATTTTTCCTTAACAAACTGATTAAAACTTTAATGCATAACTTAAGCCGACGATGAACGCTTGTAACCTAACTACTCTTCATAGAGACTTACTAAGTCCTCTCTGATGGTTCCCTGATTAAACCTCGGGTGGGCTTGTTAGGAGTTTAAATTATACACTAGCCCCTTGGCCACGAGTTCAACGCTCAAGCGACGGTGAACGCGGAGTAAACAAATGAGATAAATTACTTAAGCTATAGATGGTCTAAATTATAATGAATATTTTGAATTAATGATAATTCGACGGCACAGTTGGCGCAGTGGCTGAGCGATTGGCTGCTGCGCTCCGGGTCTGACTGTTTGTGTATGTGAGTTTAAATGTTTGTAATCGCACCCACGTTACATGAGAAATTCCTAGTGTTCCTTTTAGTTCCTTTTATCGTAATAAAAAATTAATAAAATTGCTTGTCAAGAATGTGAATTTTTCATGCTTGTCAATTCATTTTGTTTGAAGCTTGATAAGCAAACTGCGTGCTTGATAATGTTTGATATTTTTTTTAATATTTTTGCTATGCTTGTCTAGTAACACAATCAGAGACCCACGGTTCAGTTCAACGATTTTATAGTTCAAAGGCTGGGACACTCTGTGGCGACTAAAATGAAAATGAGTGGGGATACTTGACAAGCATGTTTGACGCTGCGTCAAGCCTCGTCAATCGTGCTTATCAAGCAATTTTGACCGTCTAGGGATCCTATTAGAGCATGCCACAAGTAAACATGACGCGACAGTACTCCGTGAAGGAAACAAGTGACACAGGCGCGTGTCGTTTCTCGTTAGTCTCATCGGCTGAGGACGTGGACGAAGCGTTATAAAGTGGTCTTGTTATTTTGCCTGTTAACGTGAAGAGGACTTAGTATTGATTGACCTGTAGACCTAGATCTATTGTGCGTAGGTGGGTCTGGACTGGATAGATAATGCGTCATTTGGTATAGTTTCTTCCAGTACTTCCTGTGCCCGTACATTTGCACCTGTAAATAAAATTCTATTTCATCAATGAAATTCATCAATTCTATTTCTTTGTAAAGACACGACTGCTGAGCATGTGGTCCTGGGTTCGATTCTGTCAGGAATTTTTCAGCAGCGGACATGGATTTGGATTTGTGCCCGGTTGATGGCAATAGGCTCGCCCCTTATTACATAGGGCTTAAAACATGACTGGTGAAATGTGGGTGTACTATTATTAGGTACACCTCTGTCTAACCCTTGAGGGTTTACAGGCGTGATGTGTACAAAGGTTTAATGATGTAATTGAAAAATACATTGAAAATGAAAGATACACTTAAGTTCGGTATCGAATTTGGGACTGGTCATCTCTTAGCTGCCACGGTTTTTTCTAATTACTTTATTTTTTCATTGTTGTTTTTATCTTTTACTCCGGACGCTCTTAATGTGCACGTCTTTCTACGTCGTTCTCACATATATGTATAATCTCAACATGAACGATGTAACCAAGATTCTGTAAGAATATTTTGATTTAAAAGAGTGTCCATGGAGTTTCTTGCCCATTCTTCTCCATAGAGATCTACGCTTTGGAATGTGCAACTACAGTACTTTCTCAAGTTAATATGCCTTGTGACTGTGACTGTAGCTTTTTTTTAGTTTATTTGATATTCAAAAGTGCCGGTGATGGTCTAAATGAAATAAATGCTTTGAGTTTGAGTTGAGTTGAATTAGGTCTCGCTATGCATCAATGAAAACTCGCAATGATTCTCATTACTTGTGTTAAAAATGAACACCGAAATTATCATAAAGTTTGCTGCATAAGTTCAATATTACATTCCTAAATCTTCATGAAAGTCTCAGCAACTGCTATCCACCACACTAGAAAACTTATCTATTCATTTTTCCTCGAACTCGTGTAATAAATTCGTCTGCCCTATATTTCTTGCTAACAGAACTCTGTATATAATTTATTATGTAAAGCAAAACAACAGATCTTTGTCTGAGTTCAATACACAGACGTTTCTCGTCCGCGCTCTAATGTCCTAGATACGTCGGGTTGTACAAAATACTTTGATATACAACGTCCATTGATTGGTCAGTTTACAATGGAACAAAATACTAGTTTGTATACTCTTTTGTAGTGTGCTTCTGTGTACCTAACTTGGGGAACTTCACACGCACACACAAGGTGTAAACGGACCCTTCAAGAAGCCGTCAATCTAGCATTCTGTACAGGACGTAACAGAAAGGGTATAGTCATGTGAAAGGTTAAGCTGCAGACCATCAAACTGAACAACTTTCTCCTTGGGTCCAATAACGTAAATGCGAAAAAAAATTCAGCTGCCCCATTCAACATTTCAATGTGTGGGAGGTTTGATGGTATGCAGTATAGGATATACTCATATAGATATTCATATGGCTATAGCCTTTCTGTTACACCCTGTATATCAAACTAAGTAACTATACGCAAAACTGATTGCTGGGAAACGACTTTTTTTTGGGGTGAAAAATCACAATTAACGGTAAGACTCAATGTAACGCACTCAAAACATGGTGCTGGTGGATGCATTGGAGGTATTTAAAGTAAAGATAGACCATTAAACACTTGTGAAATGATTGGTACTTTGATTTCCAATATCTCCATAACTAGAAAGATCCCAGGTATGGTCCAGAATAAAAAAAAAAAATTGCAATGACGGGGAAAACAAGTACCTTCCGGCTTCGTGTAGGGTCTTTTTACACCCATTAGAGAGATCATCATCATCTTCCTAGACTTGTCCCAACTTTGTTGGGGTCGACTTTGATTCTAACCAAATGCGGCTGTATATCAGTATTTTACATGGCGCGACTGCGTACCTGACCTCCACATTCCAGTTACTGGATACAGATACCTCTTGGTAAGACTTTGGTGACTGGTAGTCAGACTTTTGGGTTCTAACTACTCTTAACGACTGTCAAAAATCTACAAATAACAACCTGGTGGTCTACCATGACGTCATAAAGAGGGAGTAATTCCAGTGTGGGAAAGAGATGGCGCTAGACAACCTGTATAGCTCTGTCTATTTCCCACACTGTAATTACTTCTGCCTTAAGACGTCATAGTAACCTTCCAGGAATTTCCGAGGCAAGGAGGAGCTCGATATGAGATGGATCCCATGGAGATCCATCCACGTATCGGCCTTCGTAAGCGTAGCTTAACCTTCGACCGACGCGTGCGTCTTTTATTACTTAGCCACGAGCTTCTCAAACATTAACAGTGAATGCATTATAATATCTAAATCAGCTTTCATTGAGAAAGAGATAGCATGACCTATGCCCCAGACCACACACGGATAAACAAAAATATTTATCAAGCCAAGCATTTTGCCTACTCATAATAATATAACCAAGAGAGTAATGACCAATAATTTCTTGCTGCCACTCGACACAACGCGGCAGTTGTTCGCAAATGGATAGTTATAAAGATTATTATTCTCTGAGATGCTTTACGATGGCCGTTAAAACGACATAGATTAAATGTTTTCGGAGATATGGCATTTCTTTAAGGTGGTCTCTTAGAGGCATTAAAGAGACGAAAATATGTTATAGTAAATTGCAAGAGGTAATTTGTAGATCTTTGACAATCGTTACAGGTAATCAGTGGCCCAAAAGTCTGACAACTAGTCTTACCAAGGGTATAATACTACGCACTAGCACAAACTGGGTTGTGGCGGTCAGATAAGCAGTCGCTCCATGTAAAATACTGGTTTTCAGCTGCATTTGGTTAGATTGGAAGCCGACCGAAACATAGTTGGGAAAAGGCTAGGCAGATGATGATGAACTAGCTTGAGGTTCTATCGTGGAAAATCAATCAATGTCTGCATTTTCACAAAACTTTGCCGTGCCGTGACTTTGCTCGCATAGATCAATCAATCAAAGCATTTATTTCAAATAGGCCAGTTACAGGCACTTTTGAATTGTCGAAACAAAGACAACAATGAAAAAATAGCTACAGTCCCAGTCACAAGGCATAAAAACTGTGAAAGTACTGTAGTTGCCCATTCCCTAACGTAGATCTCTATGGAGAAGAACGGGCAAGAAACTCCATGGACACTCTTTTAAATCAGAATATTTTTACAATAACTTGGTTACATCATTTATGTTGAGATGGTACATTATGTGAGAACGATGTAGCAAGATGTGTACTTTAAAAGTGTCCATAGTAAAAATAAAATAATTAATTCAAATAAACCGTGCCAACCAAGAGATGACCAGTCACAACTGACAGCGCCCGTCCACGAACATGACGCATGTATCGGCACCATTCAACTCAACCATTTTAAAGGGAACACCATGATCCGACACACGCGCCACCATCAGCGAGACATTTTAGTGAGAATGACATACTCTTAACCGCCAGGGCACATTCAAGTCAAGAAAATACGTAGGTTTCCAGCGAAGAGACTTTATTACCAGGATATAAAGTATTATCTTCTCCAGGTCCCAAGCTGCCTAACCCCTCAAATTTCACAACGATCCACCAGTGGTTTATACGAAAAGGTAACAGACAGACAAACAAACAGAGTGATTTTCGCATAGCATTAAGTCCAGGATACTTATGACCAAGTCAGAATTAATAATCGTGTATTTATAAAAAGGGGCACATTTAAAATAAAATATCTTAACCATTCAAAAATATAGCACAGTTGCTCATTTGCCTGAACTAGGTTGAACCTGTGTTTCAGGCTACAATGTGCATAAATACCTATATACTTAAAATAAATAAATTAATAATAAATACATAGTAAAGTACTAAAATCAAAACTTACGAAAAAGTAAAAATAGCTAGCAGTTGGCGGTTTATTTGCAGATAACAAGCAGATCTCCTGTCTGTGCATAACAGCACGCGTACGTGACCACCGTAGAAACGGGTTTTTTATTTAACAGCTTATGTACACACTAAATACAGAAAAGAAGAAAGGAACAGAAAATAGTACAAAGGTGATGCTTATTTCTAAAGAAATTTCTTCCAGCATACCTGCGAAAGGAGATACTAAAAAAAGAGATGTAGACATAGTGTGTAAAAGAAGAAGAGAAAATGGAATACATAAAACATAAAGCAGAACTATTTAAACATAATATAAGAATATACTAACATACTTATAAATACAAAGACAAAACATAACAATACTGTAAATACAATAAAATAACTAATAATAAATACTTATGTAACTAT
This sequence comes from Noctua fimbriata, assembly GCA_905163415.1. Taxonomy (NCBI): domain Eukaryota; kingdom Metazoa; phylum Arthropoda; class Insecta; order Lepidoptera; family Noctuidae; genus Noctua; species Noctua fimbriata. Next base: position 10,970,981 of record LR990946.1, read on the forward strand.
GACGAAATGGAAAGATAATGTTCTTTCACTCTTCCTTTGAAAACTGTCAACGGAGGAACCATCGACAAAATGACAGATCGACAAAAGAAATCTGCCATTTTGTCGATTCTTCCGTCGATAAAACCCGTTTCAACGGTGGTCATGCTACGCGTGCAGATGGATTGTAAAGATTCTATTATAATTTTTTTACAGCCCTAGCTGTAAAAAAAATATAATAGAATTTTATCCCAATAAATAAAAATAATTTATAAAAAATAATAATAATATTCAATAATAATTTATCCTAATAAATGGAAATTGTTTTGTTCTTACGCCCCGAAACTTCTAGGTATGTATATTATATGACCTGGCTTTGCGGAGATTAGGACAAAATATGTCATGCCTAGAGACAACATTCTTAATTCATCCAGCAGCCCCACGAATGAAGCAAATGAAGGATAGTCTAATAAACTAATACTTTCTGCACAAATGAGGTTCTACCAGCTGTTTTATTATTTTCCCAGTTTTATTAAAAAAAGAAGAATCTCCAGGGAGACATTCGACAAGGAAATCAAGGATGGTTCAACCAGTTTTACACACTCGAATGTAAATTGGATTGTTCTGGGAGCTCTCATGGTGCCTAATGATGCATAAACAGGTAATCATATAACATTATTAACAAGATGTTCAGTAATAGGCGAGATACTCGCCCTGCATGAGACTTAAAAGTTCTGTTGAAATCAATGATATTATAAATAAAAAGAGTAGACATCGCACTAGCGCGCGCAAATTGTTGCAGACAAATTCAGACAATCGTCGTAATTTAAGTACTTCAAGTGCAATAGCTATCTCTTTCTGTATCATACGTTTCGTATTATCTATCGTAGTCGTAATGCAACGATATTTAAACGCCGCTCAGTATGAACGTAGCGTATCTTTCTTTAAAATATCATTGGGTGAAATCATACCTCTACCAAACCATTTGAAGATAACTGGCTTGACGCTGCTGGTTTGGCTATATTTATCTTTTACAGACTAATAAAAATATATATAAACGTCTAAAGGATCAAAAGAGATGGGCAACGATCTTCACTCACTGGACGCCTGTCGGAGGAAATCGCCTTCGAGGTAGACCGGGGCGGTGGTGTGACGATCTGATCTCATTTGAAGGCGAACATGGCCAGATATTGCCCAGGATAGAGAGAGGTTTGGAAGGAGAAAGGGGCCTTTGCCCAGCTCTGGGACACTCAACAAAAAAAAATAGGCTAATGAAGACATTCAGGGGAAGAACCTGTTTTTACTGTATCAACAGAATGTAAACAGACCCTTCACATAGCCGTCAATCAAGCATTCTGTACATCAAACTAAGTAACTTTACGCAAAAATTATTGCTGGGAATCGACTTTTTTTTTTGCGGTGAAAAATCACGTTTTAAGGTAGGACTCGATGGAAAGGACTCAAAGCATTGTGCTGATGGATGGATTGAATAGTACGGGGGTCGTGGAGGTGTGTAAAGTAAAACTCTTACATTAAAAAAATGTATTTAAAAAAAAACTTGTGAAAAAGTTGGAACTTTGACTCCCAATATCTCCGTAACTAGACGGGGAGAACAAGTGCCTTGCGGCTATGTTAAGGGTCTATTTACACCCTTTATATCAATTTATCTGCCCGCATATGCGCCAAAGGAGGAATTCTAAACTCCATATTACCCCATAACCCATTTCATATTGTCGCCCCCATCATCCAATTTGACGACAATTCCCCAGACTACCTTATTAGCCCAACCCTTCTACCTGGTGACATAAAAATCAACAGCGTGAATATATGGTACACCCCCAATCATATGCTAACAGGCAATATACAAAATAATAAGACCTTTTTGGTTTATAGTCTTTGCCATTTTATGGTTCTTTTGACGATATTTTTTTACCCTTTCTTACTCGTAAAGGGGTTGAAATGGCCCCATGAAATGCCTAGCTTTTTAATAACAGCCAGTTAGGGGTGGTTTCGAGGGTAGTTCTAGTTTAATAGCTTTGCATCTTGACGGGCTATTGTATGGCTTTCTTATGGGTTGGCGGAGGAGAAAATATGTGCAAGTTTTGTTGTCGAAGGCCGATTTTAAATTTCTTGAAGATAACCTAACCGTGTTAGGTTATAATGATACTGGTCCTAAGTCAAAATGTTAAGACGAAGACGAGTTAAGACGGATAATTTAATAGACCTCAAGAAATCATTCTTATTGATCTTGATCTGGCAAAGCTTTTCATCACCTACATACGATGTATTTGGCCAACAGTCTTTAATTAAGACCTCAAAAACAATGTAAACTGTACAATTTCAACCAATCCCACTGCATTTAATTAATTCATTCCTATCAAAATTAAATGAAACAACGATTGGAAATTCTCGGAAAACCAATGCGGATACTTTTAAAATGACACTTCAATTAAAATTCATATCTCTTCATATTCCGTTTTCATTTGGTTTCAGTTTACAGCACTGAAAAGTATTACCTTCAGGTAATGCTCTCTTCGTTTCAGTGTTTTAGTATGTAATGATAAATGAAAGCTATAACTCAAGGTTTGCCAACGTGCTATGGAGCGCAGTATCTTAGGTGTAAAATTAACAGATCGTGTTCGAAACACTACACTGCGCTCCAAAATGCAAATCGTTGTCGTAGCTCACAAGGCTGCCCAACTTATATGGGACTGGGCAGGACATGTCTATCGCATGCTGAACAAACTGTGGGCCCGTAAAGCTCAGGATTTGTGTCCTGAAACAGTGACACGGGGTCGCGGCAGACCACGACGGAGATGGCGGTACGAACTGGATATCTTCCTTTAGAATTGGAAAGAAGTAGCACAGAATTGTGACCGTTGGTCGGGTCTTCTATGGAGAAGGAATGGAGAAAAGTCTTTTTTAAGCTTTCACAGTTTACAACTCAACTTATACTGTCACTTACGGGATATCTTTCTTGATTGTTCATTATTTTTAGCTCCCGATTCAACCCGCGATCATGGCGCTTGCAACAGCTTCAAAATACCGGGAGCTCAAAATAATGAACAATCACGGAAGATATCCCGTGTCAAGTGACAGTATAAGTTTGGAGAAAAGTCTTTGCCGAGCAGTGAGACAATATGTGCTAGGATTATGTAATTATATTAATGAGAATTACTGTTATCTGTTATCGACAATGTGGCAATGTAATTTCCCTTGCAGCGATAACTACAATGAAAATAATGACCTCCTCCTCTGACCTCGTCCTAAGCATAAGTACGTACTGCTTTGGGTCCTCAGAGCAGTTTTTTGGTTTATTCTTTTCTGCTATTCAGAGTAACAACCCAGTAAAAAAACCACACTGATAATTGCAATAATCTTGCCTCTGCTTCATAGGACCTTAACATAATTATGAATTTTGGGTAAATTACACCAGATACGGACCTATGTGCTAAGCTCCTGTTCGTTACCCAGGAATTACCTACCGTAGTGACGTGATGGTGATGATTTCAACCCAAATTTGGTACCCAAATTCATTAAACACACCCAACCTTGCAACAGCATTGCTCCATCTTGCCGCAGGCTACCTTACGTTTACCAATTCGCGATCTTATCACTCCAAACCACGTCCACCATAACAGTCATGGGTACATTTCCATAACCCGTTAACCAATATAGTAATCCTCGTAAAGCATAGTGTGCAGACTAGTTACACAATCGGCCTGTCCGTCTGTCCGTCCGTTACATTCAGATCACGCTCGCTGGCTGCGGATGATGTCATAGCATTGTTTGCGACCTAGCGGTGTAGCGTGTGTTGTGGGGAGACGGTGTTTTAGGACGATTTGGGAAATTACTGGTTGGGTTATGTAACATAACATCACGCCTGTAATCCTCGAAGATTAAGGTAAAGGTCTACCTCTAACTCTTATTAGGTAGACCTAATAGTACATCCACATTTCGCCAGTTATGGTTAAGTCCCATGCCATGCCCATGCGAGCCTTTAATTGCCATTAACCGGTTACAAATCCAGACTTCGTGGCTGCTACTGAGAAATTCCTAATGGAAAAAACAAATACCACTGCCCGATCTGGAATTCGAACCCAGGACCTCATGCTCAGCAGTTGCGCTTGCGACCACTCGACCAAAGAGGCAGTCATGGAATCCTTCCCTACTTATAATTATGTAGTATTATAAATGCGAAAGTTTGTGAGGATGGATGGATGGATGTTTGTTACTCTTCCACGCAGAAACTGCTCACCAGATTTGGAAGAAATTTGGCACACATATAGTTTATAACCTGGATTACCACAAAGGATGCTTTTTATCCCGGTAGTACGATCCCGTGGGACTATTACCGAACTCCATGCGGGTGAAGCCGCGGGGCGGGTATAAGCTAGTGAAATGTAAATGTAAATGGACGTAGAGGGAGAGTAAGACCAAATAATAGAAGCTAGGATTGAATGACGAAAGAGGTAAAAGAAAAAGGAGTGAGCGATAGTGTGACGGTTGGCAGAGAAGAATGGAAAAATATGACGTGTTGCGCCGACACCTAGTAACATGACATAAGGGCGCGTTAGCAATTTGGAATCACAAACAAAAGTTGTGAAAGAAGAAGAAGAAGAGAAGAGAAGAAGAGAAGAAGAAGAAGAAAAGAGAAGAAAGAGAAAGAAAAAAAAGAAAAAGAAAAAAAGAAAGAAAAAAGAGAAAGTAAGAAAAAAAAAAGAGAGAAAGAAAAAAAGAGAAAAGAGAGAGAAAGAAAAAAAGAGAGAAAGAGAAAGAATGAAAAGAAAGAGAGAGAGAAAGAGAGAGAAAGAGAGAAAGAGAGAAAAGAGAGAGAAAGAAAGAGAGAAAGAAAGAAAAAAGAGAGAGAAAGAGAGAGAAAAAAGAGAGAAAGAGAGTGAGAAAGTTGTTTTTTTTTTTTTGGTTTTGTTTCACAAATAAACTGATTGATTGATTGATAGATTGATTGATTGATTGAATGGCCTCTTGCGGTTATACATAGAATATTCGGTATAATATAACACCACGCCTGTTATCCCCAAAGGGTTAGGCGGAGGTGTACCTAAAAGTAAACCCACATTTTGCCAGAGGCGAACAAAGTGTGATTGGGTTTTTGCATCAGGAATTTCACGGTAGCAGCCACGAAGTCTGGATTGGTGCCCGGTTGATGTATACAGGCTCGCCCCCTCGCTATTACATGAGACTTAAAACACAACTGACGAAATATGGGTGTACTTTTAGAATATTCGGTTACTACAAAATAAATATATAAGGTCTATCTTTTCATACACGAAATATTTTAATATTTTTCTATAAGTCGTAAAGTCGCCATAGCAACGAAAAAAAAAAATATCTGAGTGTTTTTTTTACGAAATTATTATAATAATTCTAAATTTTTTTTAAACTTTTTGCATAAAACCTTTACTTCCATATTCTAACAATGACACTAGGTAAATACTACGTAGTAAACTAGCGTAATAGATGTTCAAAAATAAGGAGCTAGTATTTATTTTGTGGGTGAAGTAATTTTAAATTATTTATTTTTTATAAAAATATACTCAGATAAAAAAAGGGGAATTATAAAACGAGCGATTAAAAAAAAGCTATGCGACTGATGATGACATACTGTATTAATAACTTGAGCGGTATGAATTTGAGTAAGCGAAAAATTAACTAAACTAACGACGAATATTGATTAATAATAAAATCCAGAACGAGCTTACAAAAAGTGGATTGTGATAAATCCATTTCATATATTAAAATTTTATCCGAGCGACTACATTACTAAGTGAGCGACTGGAAATACAGAGAGGGCAACTTCAATATTAAGATATAATCGATTTTTCTAAGTGAGGATAGGTTAGGTTAGGTTATTTTTTTTTTTTAATGTGAGCTCCTTATACTCTGCTCATTAGTGTATTTTTCAAAGTGGTTTTTGTATTCGAAACACTTCATTTAAGATAAAATGCCGCTCAGTATAAAAAATACATTTGCCAAATATTGAAAAAAATGCAGGACGTAACGTTGACACTCAAACAAATATTAAGTCGCTCAAATATTATGAAGCTGCTCATTTTGTATTTTATGTAACTCAAATTAATGTTTGTAAGATACTATTCTGTTGATTTTTCGTCACTTACAGTCAGTCGCTCACTTAGTAATTATATAACCCAAATTAATTAATTTTGACACTTAAAATTGTAATTTACAGTCACTCGTTTTATTGCTACCCAAAAATAATCCCTTGAAATGGCTTCGTTATAGCCGTTGGATGATTCCCTGAAAATATTTCGTGTATGAATAGTTAGACCTTATATAAACTGTCTCTAAAATACTTCCTACAAGTCTTGGTGGGATGTTGTCTTCGAAAACGTCCTACTACGATAGCTAATTCGCAGTTTTTCTTATCTGAAAAAATTGCCTTTTCCCAAGCTTCAGGTTTCAGGTTTTTACTCCAAACTCCTAAAAAGACCAAAAATTTATTCAATTTAAAATTTTTTGAAAACCTCAAACGGCACTAATTTAATTGGTAGTTATGTTTTAGAGCCGTATGGAGTTGAAACACTAGGGCCATGGGGTCCGAGTCCCACCTAGTATTATGGGAAATCGCCAAACGATTGGTCGACTCTTCACGTAACCAGAGGGTGGGTCTATTTTTTGCCCAAAGAATCAGCATTGCTATCCAACGTGGCAATGCTACCTGCCTTCTGGGCACTTTTCCTGTTGACAGCGATGTGGACGAATTTTTTGACGCCCCCTTTTGATACATGTACATATTTTTATTGCTATTATATATTTTTAGTTTGTAAATGATGTAATTGTCATGATAACAAAAAATTTATACAAATAGATTTTTCATTTTAGTTCAGCCTACAGTACTCTTACTATTTCTTTGTATAACTAGAGGACTTTTTAGAGGAATTACAAAACTAACGGAAAGAGAAGAGAAGCGTGTCAAACTCCCAAGGACATACACCCGTAGTTTAAGTCGTGGAATGAACTTAAGTCGGACTTGACACGCCTACTTTCCACCCCATTGGACATATTGACAGCTACAGTTTGTTTATAATTTGACATAAACGCCCACTTTTCAAGGAATCATCTGTCAAATTCAACGAACAGTAGTACAAGAATCTTTTGACGCTCGAATGAAGCTGACAGGGGGGCGCTGTTGGTAAACCTTTTGTTAATTGTTTTGTAAAAAATATTGAGAAAAGAAAGAGATGGCTGCGTTAGTACTGATTTTTGCCCCGCGCCAGAAGATTATTAAAACCGTGAAACCCACGTTGTGAGTGACATATGTACCTACTGAAATTCAAGTGAATCGACGTGTGTAAAATTGTTTTCTTGTTGTAGCCAAAGCAAGATGAATTTTGAGGAGTATGTCGATTATGTATACGATACGCCATATAATTATTTATCGCGACGATATTTACGCGATGCCGATAACCCGTTAGAATATTACAACAATGAACAGTTCTATAGACGATTTCGATTTCAGAAGGAAACCGTACAATATGTTTTGTTACCCTTGGTATTTGAAAGTGCTAGCAGTAGCTCTAATCGTGGACTACCAATTCCATCAACATTTCAGCTAGTTATAGCGTTGAGATTTTACGCTACTGGAAACTTTCAAGTAAGTTAAATTAGAACAACGTACTACTAGGATCATATATGCCTATTTTTTTTATTTTTTTAGAGAGTAATTTTACTTTATCTGCTGATGCAGTTTCTGTTATTATTTTGTAATATTATACATTCCTATATTTTTTTTTCTTTTCATTTTAGATTGTTTGCGGTGATTTACATAAAATAAGCCAGTCGCAAGTATCAAAAATTGTGGCAAATGTTTCAAATATATTGGCAAGGAAAATGAGGCAATTTATAAAATTCCCTGCCCTCGATGACCAGGCAGCGGTGAAAAACAATTTTTATCGCGTAGTTGGTTTCCCTGATGTGCTAGGATGCATAGATTGCACGCACGTGCCAATAAAAAATCCGAACCGCACAAATGGCGAAGCTTTTCGCAACCGAAAAGGATGGTTTTCCAAAAATGTGCAGATAGTTTGTGGACCACGTATGGAAGTTTATGACATTGTTGCCCGTTGGCCTGGCTCAGTCCACGATTCTCGAATCTTTAGTAACAGCAGGTGTTGTTTGCAGTTTGAGGATGGCCACATGTCCGGCATACTGATCGGGGACAGCGGCTATGCCCAAACCTCTTATATGTTCACGCCTGTGCTTAATCCACAGACTCCGGCTGAGTTACAATACAATAGGGCTCACATAAAAACAAGAAACGTAATTGAGCGATTCAATGGGGTCTGGAAAAGGCGATTTGCATGTCTCAGTAGGAAATTGCAAAACAAATTACCAAACACCTTGAATATCATTAGTGCCTGTGCCATACTCCACAATATTTGTATCATGGTAAATGAAGACATGCGGACGCCAGAACCCGGAGCTGGACACACGTATACTAATAATATACCTGTCACTACCACTAATGAAACTGAGCGTGGCAGTATAATAAGGGCTGCATTTATTTCTAGATATTTTGGTCCGTAACATGATTCTCCTGCCGTTATCCCAATATACTTAGGCTCGGCGCAGCATGTCTTCCTTTTTCAGAGTAAATCTATCGTTTCTTTGGTCTTCCCCTACTCTTATAATATTCGTAATCAAATCTTTCTTCACGACATTTTCCTCATTCAGCCGCATCACGTGCTCATACCACTAGAACCACAGACTTACCAGTCTTACCACATAACTTTTCAGACGTCTTCCTCTTTATATTAAATACTTATTCTAATCATTCACGTTACACTACACGTCCCCCATTCATCTTAGTATTTTCATGTCCACTAAAATTGCCTTTCATTTTGTTTTGTAGCCGAATATTCTGTTCCGTACAAGCAGGTCTTATTATTTATTTGCCTAGCCGTGGCGCCTTGGTTTTCTTTGACATCATTCTGTTCACACTATGGAAAACTTTAAAAATCACGTTATTTACGAATACGAGTTCCACCGTGGTACCAGCGCTGCAGAAATTGTTCGAACGATTAATAATGTGTATAGGGACTCAATCTTAACGGATTGATCGAAGAAAGCAAATGTTTAACAAAATTGGAAAGCCATGGGAAACCTTTGCCCAGCAGTGGGACTTAGTACGCTGATATAAAATAAAATAGGGAAGATACTATAAAATAAAACACGGATCATTGTTGGTTCCAACGTTTTCGTTCTGGAAACGACCTACAGCCCGTGGACGGCCAGAGACCCTTGTTGATAATGACTATTTTCCGTCGCGTTTAATTTTAAAGTTAGCTATTATGTAGTCGGGATTAGTAATCAATGATTATTACTATTGCGAGCACTTGCAAATATCCGTGGTAAATATATATTAAGCACGGTTTCTTTCTCAAATCGGTAGGTATTTGGAAATGTTCATCATCGTGGGATTGTTTGAATTAGTAATCAAGATCGCGTAAATAAGTCTGACAAATAGTCGTAATATGGAGTCTCGTACACATAAAAGATGAATACAAGCTTAATGCACTTTATATTTCTAAAGCATGAGAAAACTAATACACCATTTTGAATCTCAGAGATTAATTTGGTGCGAATGGTGCTTATGAGCGTGCTTACCCATGCCCGTGTTGTTTTGTTTAAACCTACGATATCACCAAGTCGCTCTCATCTTCTATCTACACATATAAAATTCAAAGCCCTGACTGACTGATATTTCAAAGCACAGCCCAAACCATTGGTCCTAGAGACATGAAGTTTGGAGAGTGTATTCTTTGAAATTCTACCCGTAAAAGGGTGAAATAGGGTGTTGAATTTTCTGTGATTTTTTTCTCGAGGTCGATTGATTTGAAAATTGGTGTACACACTTTTCAATTAAAATTATGAGACATGTGTATCACAGTTTTTCTAAAATCATCCCCCAACAGAGTCAAATAGGGCTTCGAAACTCACGTAGATGGGCGCATAGCGCGCAGTGTTGCGCAGGGTGTGCGGGGCGCGGGAGTATTTAGTTACCTATTAGTAAGTAAGTAGGTAGAATATTTCTGAGGTAGACGTGTCTGTAAATATATGTGAAATCCCGATATTGGCGTTGGCTCGTGATACGTGACATTGATATTAAATATTATGTAAAAGTATTGTCTATAAATAGATTCCTAATGAATCATTTCGGGGCTTTTGTTTTAAATAATCGCGGACGAAGGTCGCGGGCAACAGCTAGTATGTTTATAATTGTGTGATGTTCATATTTATATTTTTGCTGTCTCGTTGGTCCACTAGTCATAAGCGCAACTGCACGGTGTGAGGTTATGGGTTCGATTCCCAGGCCATGCAGTGTTGATGGGTTTTACTAACCTAGAGACTGGATCCAGTCTTACGTAGCCCTACGTGAATGAAAATGAAAAATTTCCTATGTTTTTCTATGTTAATCAATGTGTAATTTAGATTTTTTTGTTACTTGTTGTACGTGATACTACTTATAAATAAAATAAAAACCAGTTGGCTTGTTTAATGTATAATAATAATTCATTTTTTTTTTTCGGCCTCCTCCCTTGTAACCTCGCTGAATTGGTGTAGCTGGGCGGCATTTAAACGTTCGAGCCTTGCTTTTTGGTAGGCTTCTTCTGCTGCCTTCACCAGCCACTTCTGCTCCTCCATTTTCAGCAGATGTAACTGCTCCTCTCGTTCCTCATTCCGCTTTAATTTTTTTGCTTTCAACAGATGCAACTCCTCCTCTCGTTCTTCATTCCTCTTTAAATATTCCGCCCGTACTTCGAACTCCTTTGTTATAACTTGGGCGCGAACATCTTTCCCTACAAAATTTAACAAGTTCAGAAAATAAGTGTTAATTTGTTAACTACAAGTACCTTCAAAAATCGCTAATGAGAATATAAAAAAATAAATGCTTCGAATGAATACAAATAGATTGATGTTATTTCAAATTCTGTATTGGTGCCACTGTTAAGCCACACACAGATAAATTGACTTTCTGATGTACTGTTCTGGAGTGGCGACCGCGAACCGGAAGACGCTGCGTTGGAAGGCCTTCCACTAGGTGGACCGATGACCTGGTGAAGGTTGCAGGGATCCGCTGGATGCGAGTCGCACGGGACCGGTCAATGTGACTACACTTGTGGGAGGCCTATGTCCAGCAGTGGACATCTTTCGGCTGAAATGATGATGTACTGTAATGGGTAGAGATCAACTGAAAATCATTTGATCAACCCTACCAAAAAACTGCGAGTTTGCTGCTGCCAAGTTAGTCGGGTTATTATCAGGTGGCCCCTGAGCCGCCGGTGCCGGTACCTCGTCTACCGGACGAAATTCCAGAACTGATAGAAGAAAGTAAATATGTTAATATTTTTTAATACAAATAATGGAATCAATAAAATTACTAGACTATAGGTGTACCGTCAGCAGGAGTTTCATTTGGCATAGTGTCACAGTCGATTGCGAACCTCTATTCTAAATCGGTGGAGGCCGTCAGCGCATCTTCCACTCCTTCGACACATGAGGACGCGGGGCCAGGATAGGGGCCACCCCCAGTCCTCAACCTTTCTTTTTTTTCTTGATTAAGGGTGGTTTTTTTCTTGGCCTTAATATTGGACCAGCATCTTTTTAGCTGAGATTCCGTTCTCTATAAAAAGAAAAGATTGCCGTTCATTACGATCATCAAAAATATACCAGGTATTAAAACAGCCACGATGTTATTTGGTACTTACGCGCGAGTTAAATATGGAGTTATACTCTTGGGTTAGGCGAGCCCAAACATATTTTTTCGCCGATGGGCTGCCCGACAAAGTCGTATTTTGATGTAGCTTGTGCTTGCGGACAAGTTCCTGTACGCACAACTTTTCACTATCCGAAAAGAATATTCTTGAAGACATTTTTTTAAAAGAAATTATTGAAAATGCACCACGAAAAAATAAATATTTATTTTTACGCAAATCAGTTTTAACGTTTTAATTTCTTTGACAAATGATGTCAGCCAAGAGTATTCGGTTGAACATCAATTTATGACATCTCTAGCATTGTGACGTATTTTAATATAACATTTTTAGCATACAAAGCAGCTTACAACCTTCATGCAACATACTTATTTTGAGTTTGAAATAGACAGCATGTTTTCGAGGTAAATTAAGGTGAGTACTCATATGCGCATGTCCACGTATTGTAACATTGGTTGATAAATTGAGGAATGATATAATACTGCAAGGTTGCGGTTGAAAAGAAGATGTGGAGACAAAAAATTAAAATAATATGTTGGCTTGATCATGTTGAGAGACTAACAAAACCCGAAAGAGAACACCCTAGAAGGACAAACTTTATTGGTATTGTTCCTCAAAAAGGTCAGGTGGCAGTGCTCGCGTGTGAGTATGACCAGACGTATGAAGCAAAAGGAATAAGCCGGTGGTGTTCTTTAGTGACTGTCCTTACTGTGTGGCATTTACTCTTCGTTGATATGTTGGATTACGATTATTGATTATTGACGAGTTATATTAAAAAAAAAAACTGAGCGAATTAGGAGAAGTAACGACCAGCACAACCCCTCAGTCCACGCACCTCATTCCATGTTGCACGATTTGTCCGCGCTCGTGTTTCTGATCGATGAAATTTTACACAAGTTCGCTCGTTTCTTAGCAAAATCAAGTTTTAACAAAATGTCAAGCGGCTCGATGTCTTGTTGGAAATGCAAGTCTAGCTAGTCTGTCCTTACCTTATGAAGTGGGTGTTGCTGATGCCGTGGTGGGCGTTCTTCACCTGTTGCCATGGCAACAAATGACGACTTAAGTTCAAAAATGGACTTAAGTCGGCTTCTGGAATACGGGTGATAATGTCCCAAATCAGACATTTTACCAAACCTCAAATCTTCCATTCTACCTGCAACGTTCACGCTTAACCAATGAAACAATGAAGCCTGAGTTAATAGTTTCTCTTTTACAGTCTAGCAGCCTTTTGTCCAACACAAGTTATTGCATAGTTTAGCATAATTTGTATGTACCTACTACATTTATGACAATTTGCGGTTTTAAAAATTGATTTACAGTATTACCAATTTATGTTTGTAGTTCAAGGTGGCGCTGCTTGTCAAGCAAAAACACATCGATATGTCAAACTTGGTACATGTATTTTAGTTCTGTGTTTTCCCGCCTGCACTGATAAGTTTGTTGAAGTGTACAGTCATATGACTGGATGTAAAAGTGACTGTATTCTGTTGCTACTTTTTGAGCATAGATGGCGTTAGTTGTTGGATAAAAAAAGTGTTTTACCTATCTCTATTGGTTGAAGTCAACTAGTATAACATTATTTATTGACAATAGGCAATAATGTAGTTTAGTTACCAGTAAAAGATTTTTTTTAAATAGTTCAGTACTTCCAGAGCTTATCTACCTCTGACAAACAAACTATTTTACCTCTTTATAATAAGAATTTAGATATATATTGTCTATTTCTACGGGTATTCATGACAAAGATCAATGGTTAGACAGTTTTATTTTTGCATCTGCACCATTTAAAGTACACATTTACGAAAATAACCAGACATCGCCAAAATAAAACTGCATAGGTTATATCAGCGCATTTCAAAACCAACGATTTTGCTTGCATGTCTAAAAAGTAACGATGTTTTAAAGGCCAGTATAGATTTACTGCTGCACATAACGTTAATGGACCATTTAATGGTTAACCATCACCTCGGCCTGGTATATATTTTAATACCTAGATCTACATTTTAAATGGTAAGTATAAGCAAGCATGCCTTGAGACATCACCATGAATTGGGTAGTTGACACCATTTAACAATAATTCCAAGACACAACTTCTCTAAAAAATTACTTCATTTTAGACGTGAAACCCCGATTAATTTTCAATTAATTGCAAAATTAGATTTTTAGTTGCTTTGAAATCAATAAATAGTTGAGTCTTTGAGTTGATTAAATAGTGACGTCATAGCGTGCTATTTTCATTCAAAATATAAGGGGAATCACGTTTTGACAGCTCTTAAAAAGTATGTCAATTGATTGGTTTGTCAACTACCCTATTCATTTAATCGTATATGACACTGCGATGAAGCTTTGACCGCCCAGAAATGCAAAGGTATTTCGGACTGCCGACTTAATTAATGTAACGCATAACATAGCATTGGTTCTGTATGGTGTCCGGGCGTACAGAATACCACCATCCCATATCTTCCCGTGGGTGTCGTAAGAGGCGACTAAGGGACTTACCAGTGAATGGGCAGCAGCGTTCTCTGTGATTTTTTATAACAAACATACTGCGATCGCCAACCCGCCTGCCAAGCGTGGCGATTATGGCAAAACCCCCCTTGGGGAGGCCTATGTCCAGCAGTGGACGTCTTTCGGCTGAAATGATGATGATGATGATGATAACATAGCATCACGCTTCTAGTCCTCGAAAGAGTAGATAGAGACCTCTTCATCAAACATTTTACCTGCCAGGCTTTTTTCCAACTATGTGGAATCCGATTCGAGTTTCAGCTTGGATGCAGCTGAATACCAATAATATATTTGAAGTGACTACATAATATATATCCTTCTCAACCTAGTTACTGAATAACACGATACCATTTGCGTCTAGTCTGTCCTTATAGTGTTAAATAAATAAATACTCCTTGGCAAGACTGATTGTCAGACTTTTGGGCTACTGACTACCCGTAACGCCTATTAAAATACCTTAGAACGATTCAAAGATACCATCAAATTTTAATACTACACTTTGCAAAAATGCCACCCAAGTAGTAAAATGTCCCCGACTCGCCACCATTTAAACTGAGACACATGAAAATCGTGTCTCAGCCATTAACCTCTTTGACTGACATTTGACTAAATGTTAGATAACGTAAACTGTCACCCAGTGATCTGGAAAAGGCCAAAATGTCCCTAAGTGTTGCAAAATATTGAGAACTGGCCCCACAATGCCCATGTATTGTGGGGCCAGTTCTCATACACTTAAACATAACTGGTGAAATGTTGGTATACTATAATCCTGGCCTTGTGGAGTTAGACCCTAACCCTTCGAGGATTACAGGCGTGATGTTCTGATCATGGACCCATGAAAATTACCACTGCTACAGATAAGAGGTATATATCACACGTAACATAATGATTTATCTGATGGTAATTTGTTGCAATTGCATCTGCAATATCAGAGGTATGTACCTAGGATTTTTCTCTTAAGGGCATTACATTGCTCGATGACCTTGATGATTTGATCCCTGTACTGGTTTTTGTTGACTTGCCCCGCACATTTCGCAAAATTTCGGTTTTTATTTATTATTTAAAAATATTAAAAGAAATAACAGAAAAAAACATATATACAGATTGTTAAGTATATAATTACGTATTTGTTGTTACAAAATTCATGCCGATCTATTCAGCCGTTACAGAGATAATTTACATTTAAGGTTGAAAAAGGACCTATTTTCTACGATTAACCAAAAAAAATTGAGAAGGTTTATTAAAATTTTAAACAATACAATTTATTTGTGATGAACTTAACTATAACATACTTTTTTACACGGAAAACGCACGAAAGGATTCATCAACAAATGTCTTTGAACATACGCTGTTTTTGGGATTTGAGCCATGTAATGCCCTTAAATGGAACTTGGCTGGCCACATTTGTCGCAAGCCGGAGAAGCTATGGGCTAAAGTAACCACAGAATGGGTCCCAAACTGCAGCCAATGGCAATGCTGCAGGCCCTGGAGGAGATGGCGGGACAAACTCAACTCTTACCTTAGAAGTTGGCTATTAGCAGCACTGGATGGACATAAGTGGAATGAGGGAAGGGAGGCATTTGCCTTGCAGAAGGACACAGATGGCTATTAATGAAAAATGAAGCAGGATACATTATGTACCTTAGTTAAAACGCTTCTATTTGTGGCGGCACTAGAAAAAAGATTACAGCAACATAGTACAAAAGATAGAACAGCGCCATCTATGACACAAATGAAGAACTAAATCGTAGTATAAATTTAAGACTATATAGAAAAACCCGACAACAACTGTCGGGCAATAGTACTACCAGACACAACACGTGTGATAGGAGGTTCCACCCATTTTATATGAAGGATGATGAACTTTACACCCTGTTCTTCATATTCCTATAAATTCATCAGAAGAAGATAAGGTGGTAATACTTCCCCGGGCGAATTCCTTCATAAATAGCACTCATGATAGAAGATTGTTAGCATTCATGAGGATACTGTTACACAGTGTTGTAAATATTTAATCATCCTCTGTGTCATCTAAGTGAGCGGAAAAGGTCTTTCCCGTTCCTTGCTTCCACCACATTGAACTAGTTTTCTAGATCCCTAGAATTGTGTGTAGTCAATTTGGGTTACTCACGACCTGGGTTATTACCACCGAAGGAGGAAGCTTTGCAATATACAGTCTCCATTTATTTCCCACACTAAAATTAAATTAAAATAATATTGCTTCAAAAGATGGTGGCCGTGAAATAGATCATTATAAAAGTACTGGTCCTTAAAATCATCACTAAATATGTAGGGTGGATTGTATTTTTTTTTAAAGATTTTCGAATAGTTCCGAAAAGTTGCATGTGGTCGTAAGGAACAGGAATAAAATAATAATAAAAATATTCGAACATACTTTTAGCCCTCTACCACCGTTCAAAGATTTCAAAAAATGCCAGAATCAACACTGGGAACCCCCAAAAAAACCGTCGAGACAATGAAGCTCGATGGAGTCACATAGAAACAATTTTTAACTGTCTTGGATCCCGCAACGAAATTAATAAGAAAAGAATAGCGGAGGAGTAGAAAAAACATAATTTCCACTTCCCTCCATATCAGCAGGAGACAGAACAAAGCAAGATCAGTCGTAAACAAAGTGACGTTTACAACTGGGATAAGCCCAGTTGCCACCACGGATAAATATTTTCTACTTGCTGCCTGGCTAATATTTCAACCACGGCTTGAGAGAGCTTACTATTGCAGTTCCAAAAACGGCCATAAGTCTATGGTCATGAACCACCAACACCGGCCCAGAAGTACCGTGTGCAATGACATTCATCTAAAAAGTAACTCTCCATATTTATAGATGCCACAGCCTCTGTCATTTGCCTACGCGACAAGCTCAAACAGCCTTATTTGGTGGACCACGACGCAAGTATGATGTATAAATAAACTTGAACTTATGTTACTAGCTTTGGTTTACGGATTTGCTTGCGTGGGATTTGGGACAACAGATACGAATGGGTCAAAAGTTATGGCAAATACTGATACTGTAGAGGTCGTGAGTTTAGTCTCCAGTCTTTGCATAATGTGACTTAGTAGAAGAGTTTGACAGGAGCTGGTAACTGTTACTGTTGGCCTGCATCATCCCACTGTGGGATGGGGAGAGCCCAATGGCTTCTAGGTCTTCGATCCATGACTAATGTGGATCACTGGTCGTTTATTTTGACCCGCTCTTCTCGTCATTTTCGGTGAGTTCTGCCACCGATACCTTCTGGGTGTGTCAGAGTTCCACAATGTGACTTTCTAGGCCTGCAGCTTATGGGCATACGGCTGTCGTGGCTAGTCTAGTATAACATCTATTTAACGTCTTTTTAAGCTACGTCAGTCATGTGTTTTTAAGCTTAGTACAACACAGTAGAACAGTACATCCACGCTTCGCCAGTTATGTTTAAATTCCATACAATAGGGGGCGAGCCTGTTCCCGTCAGCCAGGCACAAATCCAGACTCCGTGGCTGCTACTGGGAAATTCCTGATGGAATACCCAATAACACTTTGCCCGACCCGGGAATCGAATCCAGGACCTCCTGCTCAGCAGTCGCACTTGCGACCAACGAGGTATGTAGTGAATGTGGTCTGTTAATAAAAAACAAATCTACTATTTCGGGCAAATATAATGTTTGGTGTTTATTCATCTTTCCAAGTGGGTTCTAACCATTAGAAGATACCAAAATCTATTTGATAACTCAGCTATTCAAAAAAAAACTAGACAAACTCACGCTTATGTATTTAAAATATTAGTAAAGATACACTGCACGTGTAGATCCAAATATGGAGTACTACTCATTTTATATGTAGGATGTCTGTCGTCAAATATACATATAAAAGCATAAAACCAGCCGTGGTGTGTTATTAACCTTCAAAGTTTCAAGGTGTTTCAATCATCAGCGTGTAGTCCTGGATGCGATTCCCAGGTCGGCCTTTGGGGTAATTGGTTCCCGGCCCTGGTGCAAGCCATGGTCCGGAGCGAGAGGGAATGGGAAGCCGTCACCTCCTTCTGCGAAGCAGTCATGCTAGTGAAGGAGGTGGCGGAACGTGAGAGGGAAAGAGCCTCACGTCCCAGCCGCCGCGGGAGACGCCCTGGGCGTCCGTAGGCGCGGGCCTGTGGACGGCGAGTTTTGGGCTAGCTCACCGTCCGGCCGTCTTATGACGACAGGCCGTGTCGACAGCGCGTTCGTGTTCCACGCGCGCCTCAAAGAGATGTCAGCAACCACGTAGGGGTCCGCACGGGCCGATGCCTGCCAGGGCTGCGGGACTGTTCGAAAGAGATACCGCGGCCCTGGAATACATTTGATGATTTCCAATCCGAAAAAAAAAAAGGGGTAATTGGTTTTTCCAAAAGGAATTTCTCTTCTCTAAAACGTCTCGTTGGACGAGTGGTCACGAAGGCGACTATTGAGCATGAGATCCTGGGTTCGATTCCCTGATCAGGCAAAGTGTTAATGAGTTTTTCCATCAACAATAACAATAACAATTTTGTTGGGACTTCAAACATAAATGGTGAAATGTGAATATACTACTAGGTACTATCTCTATTTAACCCACCAGGATTAGAAGCGTGGTGTTATTAACTTCTTAGTAGCAGTCTGAAGTTGGGAAGTTGGTGTCCCATAGAACAATAAGAGTGAGCGAATGATGCCTTTTCTCGCTTTTATTGCAGGGACAATCACTCTCCCAGCATTCTTTCTGACTAGCTTAGGCCTCCTGTAGAAAAAATTGGTCATTCCCCTTCTATACCTCATCAATATATCGTTCTAGGGCTTCCCTTACCTACGTTGTCACTAATAGTCACCCAAGACGAGGAAGTAAGTTCATTCTTTATCGTGTGATTAATACCTTACTTGGTGTCAGAGTTTTTATGCCTCCCATGGGCCTCTGACTTGCCTTTACATGCCGTCGAGAACTATCTCTCAGGCATGCTGGTTTGGTTTTCCTCACGATGTTTTCCTTCACCGAAGCAAGTGATAATTATACAATATGCACATCAATCTGAAAAATCAGAGGTGTCTTGGGATCGAACTCGAGTCCGACGGTGACACCACTAGGGTATCAGTGCTTTTTAGGACGTTGAACTACAAAATCTTTTCAATTTTGATAACTACTTCCTCATTCAAATACAATGTGACTCATTTGGATGAAGATTTTTGCACGAATCTTATTATTGGACTCTGTACCGTCTTTAAAATATGCACTTACATCGGTATCAAATTCCACTGACACAAGATTGTTGCTTAGTCGAGAGGTTTTTTTTGCGAAGGCATCTGCCGTGACTGCTCACCGCCTGTATTTTTGTCAATATAGCTGTAAAATAATTGATTGACCTAAAGACTGACTGCCTCTATGATGCATCGCAAGTGCGAGTGGGGACCAGTATTCTATAAGGAATTGTTCAATAGCAGCGAGGTACCTGTGGCTAGTTTAAGGCCAGAAACAGGTTGGCTGAAGCAAGGCTGCTGCAGGCAAGCTGTTCAGGTGAAGATTCATAGATGACTCTTTTGCCCTGGAGTGTAAATATGGTGTTGTCTCACAAACGATGGGTTGATATCGTGTTCTGCCTCTCCACGTTACTGAAAGTGCCAAACTCGTCGCCTTTTGTGCTTAATCAATTTAGATAGTCATCGACACGCTAATAAGAAGAAGTTTATGGCATTAGGCTCGCTCTTTAATACATGGACCTTATGTTTAAGGTCTGGCGAAATGAAAGTATACTAGATCATCTGCACGCCCGCATACGTCAAGGCGTAGTGTATTGGTGTTTAGTAAAGCGTAGTTTGACATTAATAAAATTGACCTTTAGTTTTATTTCTGAGCTCTAAAGAATGTACCAGAAAGGTGTGGTTATTACTTGAATGACGATATTTGTGATACACGATGTCAAACAAAAAGGCACTAAAACCCGAAAAAACAACAAAAAAACAAATGTTTCTTTATTTTTCTTTCTTTAGTATTACTACAGCAAAACCATTTAAAACACGATCAAGTTAAAAATACTAACATAAAAAATAAAACTAATTACAGAATGAATGGTCATTCATTTTGCAACTAGTTTTTTTTTTAAGTGGGCGTAGTATTTACATAGTCGTGATCTCGTTTATTCAATAGAATCAGGTCCGGTTAATTTACGTTAAAGAATCCGGATTTTTGTAGACCCTGGGAATTCTGTTGTATCTGATAAAATTGCAGAATAAATTGGTGTATATGGGGATAATTATTAGGAGACCACCTCCAACATTGCGGCATACTAAGGAGCTCACGCTAAGTGAAACTAGTTTTTGTCAAGCCCATACTGTCCCACTGCTGGGTAAGGGCCTCCCCCAAGTATTTCCAAGACTTTTCGAACCAGCCCTCAGATATAGATTAATAGGGTAGTTGACACCATTAAACAATAATTCCAAGGCACAACTTCTCTAAAAAATACTTCATTTTAGACCTGAAAACCCGATTAATTTTCAAATAATTGCAATATTAGATTTTTAGTTGCTTTGAAATCAATAAATAGTTGAGTCTTTGAGTTGATAACAGTGACGTCATAGCGTGCTGGGCTGCGGGACTGTTTGAAAGAGCAAAGAAGGAACATGGATGGGTTTTAGTCAGTACAAAACTTTTCTACTTGACTATACAAATCACAAAATTGCTCAACGCGTCCAGTTGACCAATTCAAACATGGATTAGGTCGAGTGGACCCGCGGGTCCCGCCTGTGGGATCAGTTGACTAAAGAGCCCTTTATAATATTAATGTAGAAAACAAAAGAACTACCACCACAATACTACCTGCCGAAGGATATTCGGAAGTCATTCGTTAATCCAAATGACTATTTTAGTAGTATCTCAAGGCCACAAATCTCCAGTTAGCAATCGCTTTCACTAAACGGTTAACATTGGAAACATCTGACGTCCACCAGCATTCATTGTGCATTACGGAACTTTTCGTCTCATTGAGAGGCCGCCTTTGTCCCAGCAGTGGGACACATTGTAGATTGATAAACATAACTATGGTGAAAAGCGCACAAGACTTACAAATCATCACAAATCAAATAATATAACATTTGTACAGCCTTGGGTACTATCCTCACATCATCATCAGGATAACCTTTTCTCAACTATGTTGGGGTCGGCTTCCAGTCTAACCTGATGCAGCTGAATACGAGTATTTTACATGGAGCGACTGCCCATCTGACCTCCACAACCCAGTTAGTATTAGGTAATACGGTACTCCTTGTAAAGACTGGTTGTCAGACTTTCGACCCACCGACTACCTGTAACGGCTGTCAAAGATTTACAAATGACAGCCGGGACCAACGGCTTAACAAACTTTCCGAGGCACGAAGGAAGCCCGGTATGATAAGATGATCACCCATCCACAGACCGACCTAAGCAAGCGCGGCTTAACCTTGAAGATCAACCTGTGCGGCTGTATTATTTAGCCACGCGCTCCTCTTATTATTTATGTGCACTTTTCTCACATAATTCAGGAAAAAGTGTTACTAAATTCTACGAAAAAAAAACCTCAATTCACAAAACACGTGTCACTGTGTATGCCAGACAATATTAATAAAGATTTCTCAGTATAATCAGTCTAAAGTAGGGGCGACAGAAAAAACAGCTGTTTGACAAACGTTGGGACAATGAACTCGACTTTTAAAGTCATCTGATCGACCGTTTGAGGGCGTGCGGGTACGTTGTTAAGCAGCACGGGTTTCAAATGGCGAGAAAGTTTAGTTTTTTATGAACGGCTTTACGAACGGTTTTTGATGGTGGTGGCAGGAAAAGGCCAGTAGTTGGTAGTTTAATAACATATTTTGGTTAGATGGGTCAATACCTCCAAAATATGCTAGGTACAATTACCTGCACTGAGAAGAAGCACAAAAATAGATCTGTAGCGGCGCTATAAAAAGTACAACAGCGCCATCGATGACACAAATTAAGAACTAACATCAAATTCCTAAATGAAAGAAAAGAAAGTAAGAAAATACATTTATTTGGCATATGCCACAAGTGAACACACTACAAAAAAATTAAAAAAAAACTAAATTAATTAAGTTAATTGTTGAAAAAGTCATTTTCAGTCCTTATTAGAAGGAACAAAGGATAGGTAGAAATTATAAAACTAAAGGTAAAGAAGTTTCGTT
Source organism: Noctua fimbriata (assembly GCA_905163415.1). Taxonomy (NCBI): domain Eukaryota; kingdom Metazoa; phylum Arthropoda; class Insecta; order Lepidoptera; family Noctuidae; genus Noctua; species Noctua fimbriata. The sequence goes on from LR990946.1 coordinate 10,993,390, forward strand.
CGAAGGTGCTATGGACTTAGCTTTAGCTTAGCTTAGCTTTTTAAAAAATAGTTTTGAGTATGAATTGGCAGTTTACAAGCCTACTCCAATATGCAAAGTCGTTCCTCTAGTTCTTCCGGGTATGTCCGGTGCCATTCATTCATTATCTTTTTCTGAGTAGACCTCGGAGACACCGTCTTCAGGCTGTGACACAATAAGAGCAATACCTCTTAGGTAGTGATCATTAAACTGGATATCTTGGCCTAATAAACATGGGTCAAAAACAGTATGAAGTGCCAAATTTTATTTTTCTATCCATATTCCTATTTTAAAATTTTTAATTGCATGTCACTAAAAGCGTGTCGAATATAAATGTTGATGAATGGAGAGTGAGAAGAAGACCAAAGAAACGATTGATGGATTGTGTGAGGAATGCTATGAAAGATAAAGGAGTAAATGATAGCGTGACGGTTGACAGAGGAGAATGGAAGAAAAAAACGTGTTGCGCCGACCCCAAGTCACATGGGACAAGGGCAGGAAGATGATTCCTTAAGAAATAAAAACCTAACATGGATTGAATTCTTGTTAATCGGTCGTTACTAATGTAGCTGAAGCCCATATATTCCATATTAACTGGTGTGAGGTAAGACTTTCGTATGGGTCTAGTACACTCAGTACATTCAATTAATATAAACTACCGAATGTAATTGACGTGAGACATTGGAGCCAGTGACTGTCAAGTCACGCCCGGGCAAGTCACCTTGATCGAGTGAACGCGGCACATCCGTAATGCTGCCACGAAATAGAGCAAACGATCCTTTTTACTTGCCTAAACTTGCTCCGTATATAATTAACTAGCATGCCTTAAACAGGGCATAGATAGAAATCATCATCTGCTTAGCCTTTTCCCAACTATGTTAGGGTCGACTTCCAGTCTAGCTGGATGCAGCTGAATATCAGTAATTTACATGGAGCGACTGCCTATCTGATCTCCACAACCCAGTTAATACTGGGTAATAAGATACCATATCATTAATATGTGTATAGCCACCGGATCATACCCGGAAAGTCTAAAAACTACTATCGTTAAACCCATCTTCAAAAAAGACAACAAACAGAGTATGAGCTGCTACAGACCTATTGCACTTATTCCTATAATATCAAAAGTTTTTGAAAAATACATTTATAATCAAATTTATAACTATTTAGAAAAATTCAACATTCTTACAGAAGACCAGAAAGGTTTCCGCAAGAATAAAACAATAAACATGGCTATTTTTGATTTTTTAAATAACGTTATGGGTAATGTGGATAAAAGAACGCCGGTATGTTCCATTTACTGCGATATGACCCAGGCTTTCGATTATGTGAATCATGACATTCTCCTCCGTAAACTGGAAGCTTATGGCATTAGAGGCAATGTTCTAAATCTCGTAGAATCTTATCTAAAAAATCGTAAACAATTTACAGAAATCTCTAAAATAAACATTAATACTAAAAAAGAAGAAACATATGCATCAAAAAAACGTATAGTTAAATTTGGGGTCCCGCAAGGGAGCGTATTGGGTCCTTTGTTATTCATAATCTATATAAATGATTTGCCATTAGTAACTACTTATCCAGTATCACTTTTTGCCGATGACAGCACGGTCACTATTAATTCTATAAATAAAGATAGGTATGAACATGAAATTAATAATACAATCAATTCAATAATTAACTGGTTAGATAACAATAATTTAAAAATCAATCTTGAAAAAACAAAAATTATGTTCTTCAGTCAACGTTTAGTAGCACCAAATATTAATGTTCACCACAGATTAACTGTTATAAGAAATGTAGACACAGCAAAATTTTTAGGTGTAACCATTGACAAACGTCTGAACTGGAAAGCACACACAGAAGAGTTAAATAAAAAAGTATGTTCTTCTGCCTATGCCCTCTACAAACTAAAACCTATTATAAGTACCAACGCGCTTATTACTGCCTACCATGGTATTGTCGGCTCCATATTGAGATTTGGAATTATATTTTGGGGAAACTCTACTAATAAGGAAATCATTTTTAGGTCACAAAAAAGGTGTATTAGGGCTATGTTTGGTTTGAAAATAACTGATAGTTGCAAACAGTATTTTATTAAATATAACATTTTAAGTCTGCCTTCCTTATTTATTTATGAAATAGCTAATTTTATACAAGCCAATCCTAACCTATTTAAGAAACTATCAGACGTTTCTATTCGTAATCGACGAGATAATAAATTATGCGTACCAAGATCCACCACGGCATTGATGCGTAAAAGTATTTTTTGTTTAGCACCAACCATTTATAATAATATCCCAAAACCTATTAGACAAATGCCTACTGCTCTGTTTAAAATACATTTAAAAAAATATCTCATAGCCAAATGCTATTATTCCATATCGGATTTTTTAAATGACCGCAATTAATTAAATAGATTCCTGTAATTACGATATTTTCACAATTTGAGCCCCAAATCTGTAAATCAATACTTTCTATTTTTTAATTATCATAGTTTGCTGTGTAGACTCATTTTTTTAATTTTTTGGTTTATTCTTAGCCAAAAATATGTTGTTTTGTACGCCTTAAATGGCAAAACATGTAGATCTACCTGTTATTTTTTAAGACCTTGCACATATTATTTGATGTATACTCATGTTTTACAATAAAATATATTCTATTCTATTCTATTCTATTCTACCCCTTGGTAAGACTGGTTGTCGGAACTTCGGGCCACTGACTACCTGTAACGTCTGTCAAAGATCTAAAAATGACAGCCGCGCTGACAGCGCTTTCCGAGGCACGGAGGAAACTCGGTGTGTAATGGGCGGTCACCCATCCACGGACCAACCTAGGCAAGCGCAGTTTAACCTGAAGATCGACCCGAGATAATTAGAGCTGATATAATTTAGCCACGAGCTCATAGATAGAGATGAGTGGTATTAATTAGTAGGTGCAATATATACATATAAACCTTCCTCTTGAATCACTCTATCTATTAAAAAAAACCGCATCAAAATCCGTTGCGTAGTTTCAAAGATTTAAGCATACAAAGGGACATAGGGACAGAGAAAGCGACTTTGTTTTATACTATGTAGTGATGTCATTTATGTCTGAGTATACGGTAGGTACATAAAGATAAAGCAGCCGAGTAAAATACTTGCTTAATAGCTTCTCAGCTATTCAAAAAAATTACTTGGGGACTAGACAAGTAGCGATCGACTTTATAAGAGTTTCATATTTCTAATACGCTTTTAACACATAACATAACATCACGCCTGTAATCCCCGAAGGATTTGGCAGAGGTGCACCTGTACACCCACATTTCGCCAGTTATGTTTATGTCCCATGTAATAGGGGGCGAGCCTATTTCCATCAACTGGGCACAAATCCAAACTCCGTGGCTGCAACTGAGAAATTCCTGTCGGAAAAACCCAAAAACACTGCCCGGGAATCGAACCCAAGAATTCACGCTCAGCAGTCTCCCTTGCGACCACTAGACAATGAGGCAGTTTACGCTTTGTGAAACAAAGATTGGATTGTGAATCCTTTATCTTTATCGTTAAAATAATGTCACTTTTTCATGGCTCTCTTAATAATAATTAATTCAATAGTATTTAAAGCCACGTTACGTACACGGTCCCCGTAAAAATACTCCAAGTTGCCATCGAATAAAAAACCCAATTTGAAAAGCAACAAAGTGAAAAAATCAACCGCGGATCAGAGTGCTCACCTAAAAGTCACATAAAAAATGCCTTTTTGAATCGTACATCGGCAATTATTGTGCATGTTTCATGCAGTGATTACCAGAACTAGTGACCGACCGGTGATGGTCGATTTCTGTTCGAAACCGAAGCGGTTTCGTCATGCCCGTAATCCTCGAAAGGCCAGGCAGATGAGTGCCTAATGATAACACACCCAGATTTCGCCAGTTGTTTAATCAAATCCCAGGTCAAGCATATTGGTATCAATAGGGCACAAATCTAGACTCCGTTGTTGCTACTGAGAAATTCCTGGTGAAAAATCCCTGGGAATCCAACCCACTGCTATCCATGCTTAATAGTAGAAAAAATAATGTCAATTATAAGCTCTGCTGACATTCATAACAGTGTTTCTACTCTTTGGGTGCTTGCCAGACGCCTTCAACTTCGGCCAAAACTTCGCCCCATTTCAGCCGAAAGCTCGATCGGTATTTCTGGCCGAAGTCGATGGTTCGTCCCGACACTAACCCCATCACACAATGATGGCGGTCGTCGAATGAAATAACAGGTGCTGCTATTCACAAGGACAACCATTCATAATTTATCACGAGGCGTGTACAAATTCTCACGATTCTTACTTTTATCGAACTGTTGGCAAATGTCGTTACATTATTAATTAGGAAAACTTGGGGTGTTGTTACTTGGGTTATTTTTTTAATGCCTATAGATTTCTGTAGTTTACGTTATTTTTAAAGAATGGGAGGGTCGATATTAGGCAACAAATAAGTTTCAAGGAAAGCTCATGACGTCATACCACTCATCCTTTAAACTGAACTTCACCAATGACGCTTTAAACGTGTTATCTATACTAATATTATAAAGAGTTGAATGCCTCGTTGGTCTAGTGGTTGGCTAGGGCGACTGCTGAGCTTGAAGTCCTGAGTTCGATTTCCGGGTCGGGCTGTGTTATTGGGTTTTTACGTCGGGAATTTCTTAGTAGCGGCCACGTTGTCTGGATTTGTGCCCGGTTGATGGCAATAGGCTCGCCTCATATTACATGGGACTTAAAACAAATATGGCGAAATATGAGTGCTCTATTAGGTACACTTCTGCCTATCCCTTCAGGGATTACAGGTGTGATTTTATGAATAACTAGCTTTGTTCCACGGGATCATACTACCGGGATTAAAAGTAAAAATCCTATGTGTTAATCCAGGTTATAAACTATCTGTGTGCAAAATCACATCACACATCGCAGTCAACAGAAGAAGTGCCCATAAAAGCTGGCAGCATTGCCACGTTGAATGGAAATATATAGTATAGAAGGATCGTGGCTAAATAATAACAGCCGCTCGGATCGATCTTTAGGTTAAGCCGTGCTTGCCTAGGTTGGTCTGTGGATGGGTGACCGCCCATTACATACCGAGTTTCCTCCGTGCCTCGGAAAGCACGTTAAGCCGTTGGTCCCGGGTGTCATTTGTAGATCTTTGACAGTCGTTAGGAAGTCAGTGGCCCAAAAAGTCTGACAACCAGTCTTACCAGAGGGTATCGTATTACCCAGTACTAACTGGGCTGTGGAGGTCAGATAGGCAGTCGCTCCATGTAAAATACTGGTATTCAGCTGCATCCGGTTAGACTGGAAGCCGACCCCAATATAGTTGGGAAAAGGCTCGTCAGATGATGAGAAGGATTGCATTTACTAACTAAACAAATTATTGCATAAACCCTATCGCCTGCACAACCAGCCAGTATCTCCATATCTAAGGTATCTACACTGATTATTAGCACGCTGATAGCAATCGCTGGTACAGCACAAAGTGACAGAACGACATTATCATGCCTCGCACGACAGTCGCAGTGACAGCCAGTGAATGCGTGTGTTAACCTTGAGGGAGTACAGTTGGGTGCATTTGTATTGAGTTAATAAATTGCTATTTTATTAATAAGAACCAATTTCTAAACTAATTAGTATGAAAGAGTTGGTTTCGAGTTTGCATTCGTTCGGTTTAGAAAGGCATTAGGTAGTTTTTAGGGTTCCATACTCAAAGAATAACCAACGGGTCTGGTTCATAACATCGACAGTCACTACATCGACGGTCGCTGTATCGAAAACGTTCCATCGACGGGTTAATGAATGTTAAGGAATCGACAGTACCTCAAATCGATGGTACGCTACATCGACAGTACACCAAATCGAGAGTACGCTATATCGACAGTACACTTAATCGAGAGTACGCTATATCGCCAGTACACCAAATCGAGAGTACGCTATATCGACAGTACACCAAATCGAGAGTACGCTACATCGACAGTACATCAAATCGATAGTACGCTATACCGACAGTATACCATATCGATAATACGTTGTATCGACAGTACACCATATCGATGGTACGTTGCATCGACCGCCTGACCCGAGCCAGATTTAAATAAAAAAGATAAGATTTTTTAATGTTTTTAAACACAATTTGTTAAATTTGTATATTGCTTGTTTTTGATGTAACCCACATAAAAAGGTTGAAAAATCATAAATTTGTATTCAGTAAGTACCCTTAGATATTACAATAACTTTCTAAATATCTATAACATAACATTGATAGTATTAATTTTCCAATCTCTCTCCCCTCTCCTCTCTATTAATGTGAACTCATTAATATTATTATTATTTGGAAGTTTTTTTAAAATTAATACTATCAATGTTATAGTTATTTTGTAAGTTATTGTAATAATTACCTACTAAGGGTACCTACTGAATACGAATCTATGATTTTTCAACCATTTTAAGTGGGATACATCAAAAACAAATTTAACAAATTGTGATTAAAAACTTTAAAAAATCTTATGTTTTTTATTTAAATTTGGCTCGGGTCGGGCGGTCGATGCAACGTACCATCGATATGGTGTACTGTCGATACAACGTATTATCGATATGGTATACTGTCGGTATAGCGTACTATCGATTTGGTGTACTGTCGATGTAGCGTACCATCGATTTGAGGTACTGTCGATTCATTAACATTCATTAACCCGTCGATGGAACGTTTTCGATACAGCGACCGTCGATGTAGTGACTGTCGATATTATGAACCAGACCCGTAACCAGGACCCTATTACTAAGCCTCCGCTGTCCATCCGTCCGTCCGTCTGTCCGTCAGCGGGCTGTGTTTCATGATCCTAATAAGCAGACAGTTGAAATTTTCACAGTATGTGTATTTCTGTTGCCGCTATAATAACAAATAATAAAAATACATTAAAAATTAAAGGAAAAAAATTAAAAATTTAAGGAAGGAATTGGGGGAGGCCAGCAGTGGGACAGTACAGGCTAAATAAAATAAAATAAAAATTAAGGGGGCTAGGCTACTACGACGGTACGGAACCTTTTTCCGGTTTTTTTTTCCTAATTATACCAGTGCCTCCACATTTTGTTTAACATATGCCAACTCTAGGCTCATGGAGTAGATAGCCAATCAATCTGGGCGTTCTTAGTAGCTATCTAAAAAAATATTTTGAGGGCGTTTCTGAGGCCTTTGGCACGAAGACCCGTAAATCGAGGTATGATTGGCGAAAGTTCCGCAGTTTAAAATGTACTTTGAAAGTGGTTGCAATCATCATCTGCCTAGCCTTTTCCTAACGATGTTGAGATCGGCTTCCAGTGGACCCGAAGACAGCTGAATAGTAGTATTATACATGGAACAACTGCGTATCTGTACCATAACCCAGTTAGTACTGGGTAATACAATACCTCTTGGTATGACTGGCTGTAAGACTTTCGAGCCACTGACTACCTGTAACGACTGAAAAATATCTATAAATAACAGCTGGGACCAAAAGCTTAATGTGCTTTCCGAGACACGGACAAAAATCGATATGTAATGGGTGGTCACCCATCCACAGACCAACCGAGGCAAGCGCGGCTTAATCTGAAGATGGATCCGAGCGGCTGTTATTATTTAGCTATTCGAGGTACTCCTCCTTATTTGTCAATCTATTTAAAATCTTACACAGGACGTCGTATCTCTAAACGTTATTTACTTTAAAAAGAAGAGGAATAGGCTTTTCCTATTACCAGTCAGTTGCACACATACAATTTCCTTACGTAAACGCCAAATTCATCTAGAAGTGTCACACAAAGCCAGCACACTATACCAAACTAAAACTAAAATGCAAGACTTCCTCCATCGGCATCGATTCGACGTTGTGCTCCGTTAATTTGACAGGTAGTGTATACCCATACACTGCCTGGTAATTTGACAGTTGATATTTTTGAATATCGAGAGTGTATAGAGAGAACATTGGTTGTGTGTCTTAATAATTTAGTAGGGAATAATATGCATAGAGAAATAGAGCCTAGTTTGAATATTATTTTAGGTAACGTATTTATTTGACTCGCACAGGACAAAATTACTAAAAAGAAACAAACAAAAAACAATGAAAAATAAGACATTAAACTAAACTGGACCTGTACGAGGCCAAAATCTCAGCATGGCGCTGTAACATTAAAAAAAAATGTCACAGCGCTGGTATTCTGATAAGGCCCAATTTGCAGTAGTTGGAGCAGTTATATTTAGAGTTCTATACAGAGAAGGAGGGGGAAGAAAGACATGCTGCGCCGACCCCAAATGAATTGGGATAAGGGCAAGAGAATGATGATGATGATGATGACAGAGAAGGAGGGGGGCGTGTACGCTAATGTTATTTACGCCACCAAAAATGAGCCGCAAAATTGCAGTTGCATTCGTTTTCATTCATTGCAAATTGTGCCTCAGATAAGCAAAATCGAAAAACGTCATAGCTTGATAATTTTTGTTGATTATATTTATTTAGGTTGTTTGGTCGTTGTATAAACTCCCGAGTAAAAGGGTGCGAACTTATTGACAATAAACGGGCCCAAACCATGACATCCGGCTGGTACTGATAAAATCCTGACGGAAGCACCTATAAATTTTGCCCGATCTGGGAACCGAACCTAGGACCTTATTCCCAGCAGTAGTGCAAAGTCAGTTCTTACAAAATTACTCAAGCGTAATTGTCTGGACTCATTTTCGGCGACGCAATTTACGCTTGTCTAGCCCCATTGTTTAGCCACACGGAAAAAAAACTGTCAAAATGTCAACTTGTTAAATATGTTTATATGAATCTTCGTCACTAGATGGCGTTGTACCATTAGTACCGATTTCTGCGATTAATTATTTGATAAAAAATAGAATACACAGTAAACAATTTGTCCGACTGTACAACAAATCCGAATTAGGTATCAGGATTCAGGATGTGAATGAATTAAACACTAACTTACATCTTTAATTCATTTTTTGGATAGCCTAGCAGACAGTTTACATGCTAATTTGGCAATACTATAATAAACTTAGATTGGCCACATGGCATGCATCGTAAGGAGTCAGTCAGGATCTGTGAGGACCGTTACTTTTGATTGCCGATGGATTTGTTTCCGTAAAGGTAAGTTTGAAACTTTTGATGAAGGTATACAGCATTAGTTTTAGTATATGCGAAACCTGATACACGTGTCTAGTATTTTTATGTAAAGAATCTATGTACAAAATTTCAAAACTGTATCAGGAAAAATCACAAAGTTATAAGCTTGTTCTGTTACCTAGTTGTCGTTGTTGTGGTGTGCTTCTTCTCGCCAATTCGCGAAGAAGCCATCCAAGACGTCCCGCCATCTTCTCTTCGTTTATAATTATGTTTTTAAAATAGCAATTTAATAACGACCGTCAAAGTAAAAACTAATAAAGTTAACTAGTAGTAGTTAATTAGTTAGTAAACTGCCTCCACTGCCTTTGTTAGTCTAGTGGTCGCAAGCGCAACTGCTGAGCATAGTCCTGGGTTCGATTCCCAGGTTGGGCTAAGTGTTATTGGGTTTTCCCATCAGAAATTACTCAGTAGTAGCCACGGAGTCTGGATTTGTGCCTGGTTGATGGCAATAGGCTCGCCTATTACATGGTAATTAAACATAACTGGCAAAATGTGGGTGCGTGTACTATTAGGTACACTTCTGCCTAACCCTTCGTGGATTACATTGAAGTAAAATATTATTAATCATTTTGCTGCTATTATTTACTTTACTCATTTATTTATTGGAAAGAAAATTCTTTGTTGTTTTTGAGTTAGAACTTTTAGTTTAGTTTTTAGTTACTTAAATTTTTTCTTTCTTTAGTTAGTTTGAATGTGTTACTTTATTGTAGCATAGTTAGACCTAATCTATTTCGTATTATTATATACTCTATTTACATCTATATATCTTACTCAAGTATATTTAGATTCAAGCTAAGTCCCAAAAGTTATATTGTACTAGCACCTGGCCCGCGACTTCGTCCGCAAAAATTGTGATAACTCGGCCAATTATGAATGATATAAATATAATTTATAGCCTACAGCACCCACGAATAATGTAGCTTTCTGCCAGTGAAAGAATTTTTAGAATCGGATCATTAGTTCCGGAGATTAATTACCCCTTTCATACAAACTTACAAACAAATTTCACCTTTTTCTAATATTTATATTTAGAGTGGTAGATGGCTACCACTCAACACAGCCGGTCGCAATCCGCAGCTATTCTGATGCCCCTAAAACACTCGCTATCTTGTACCTACAAAATGTAAAATTTCAATAAAATCTCAGTCCAAAGTCTCCCAAGCCAGGCCCTCGCCAGGCCCTCGCCAGGCCACGATATATAGCCACCGTAATAACGTAAATCACGTTTACGGTCTGCGTTAATACTTAATTTGTTAATTTGCTTTTACATTGTAATGAATAGGGCCGGTAGAAGATCTTCCCTTTTTTACAATGGATTCTTCGAAACAACATATCTTGTGCCTTCCTTGTTGTAGGTACCAACAACTATAAAATATAATCAGCTGATAATGTTCCCACTGCTGGGACATAGGCCTTCCCTCTGTGAGGGGGAGCAGGCCGTCCGTAACCCACCCGGCGTGCACAGTGTGGGTAGGTAGATGTCACATGTCTTCGAATTTATGGTTCGATGGACATGCCGGTTTCATCACGACGCATTGTTTTCCTTCACCGTTTTGAGAGCAGGTTTGGAAGACACAACCTAAGACTTGTAAGTACAGTGAGTCGCCAGTCACCACTGTTCGTGGGTTTGGGATGCGCCAGGATATCTCGCGAAATTAAAATTTGCAGGCTAGGGTGTATGGTAAACAAAATATGAATCACGACCGTAACAAATTTGGCATTAATTTTTTTTTTTTTTCATGTTCATAATATTTTGTAGTGTATATGTTAGTTACAGGTCTAAAACAATAAATTAAAGTTCCAATATGTCCTGCCTAATAGGCATACAATAATTATGTAGTGGCATTACATTTAAAATTATTTTACATGTCGGTTATTATAAATGTCAAAATATCAATATACAGTCAAATTAATACAATGGTCAACAATTCAATCAATGATTCAAGAAATCTTGGATCGTGTAGTATGCTTTCTCAATTAAAAATGTACGCAGTTTATTTTTAAATACTGGAAGTTCCTTCCTTCCTTCCTTTTCCTTCCTTAACAGAGCTATAATCATTAAAACCATAAATAAAAGCCTTTAAGTTCATTTAATCCCATAATTGAATGTCTTTTTCATGAAATAGTCATCAAATAGGACCCTGGTGCTAGTGCAGCTTCGTATATCTACGGAGAGTTAATACGTTAGCTGTGAGATTCATTTGTTTTGACAGTCATGTATCCATGCGTAGCGTGACTGTGTGTTGCAGTAGACAATCCAGTACAAAGGTTAATGCCACAATACAATGCAGTCCAAATCTGAGCCAAATCGTCTTTTAAACGCCATCTAGTTTGCATTTACCGAATCAATACTTATAACTATGTATTATTGATTAGTTGGTGTTAGACGCGAGAATCTATACTTCTATTATGATGAGGTAAAGTTTATAAGTTTGGATGTAGTATTAATCTCCGAAACTATATATTTATTTAGGAAAAACAAACAGTAACATATTAGAGGCTATTAAAATAAGGCTTACATTGAAAACTATGATAAATATGCTACCCACTGCGTTTTCCACAGATTACTTTAAATACTTAGTAACTAAAGAGACATATGTATAAGATGTAAACTAAAATAACAGTTATAATAATATGTGATGCACAATATACAAAAAGTTACACAATATACATCCTATTTAAACAAATATTTTTCTGACTGAACTTGGCAATACAGGAGCGGTAAGCTACAGTTCCATTTCCATAGATATCTTCGATTATTTAGCATTATATATATTTCACCATGATATTATACAAATCAGTATCATAAAATAACGACCACAGCAAATCGTAAACCTCCACTATCGATAAAAATAAAAACGTCATAATCACCACGCCTTACAAACGCATTAGTGACGGCAGTAGGGGTAGCCAACCCCTCAGTTATATAATACCTGAGTCACCTTTTAAAATATACGTAAAGACAGAACGATGAGCTAGCTACACGGATTGACGGCACCGTTGGCACAGTGACTGACTTATCGACTTCTGCGCTAGGAGTCTAAAATGGCTGCTTAAGCAGAATCATACTAGGATATTAATACCTATGAATTATATTACAATTCGTAAAATGGTCAGAAAGTGATAAGTGACCTTTTTAAGAATTGTATAATGAATTATATTTTCCTTTATTCGTTTTTATAACACATTATTCAAATTTTTAAATATTTCTTAAAAAAAAATCATAAAGACATTTAAAAATATAAAAAATAGTGATCCGCCGGTATCGGGAGCAGGGTCCAAGCTGCCGGTGGTTAGGGCTCCAGAGACAGGAACCTCCTCACAATGCGAGCCGTATCGAGGAGTACTGCCTTCTGAATCAGGCCCTTGATCCAACCGCCTAAGGAGAGCCTCGAAAGATGGTCGTCGAGGCTCTTGGCTATTAGGCCATTGGCCGTCACGACGATCGGCACAATGATAGCCGAGTTCACAATGAATTATATTATTATTATATTATGATTCTGCTAGTCGCACGGGACAGGTCAATGTAGCGACACTTGGGGGAGGCCTATGTCCAGCAGTGGACGTTTTTCGGCTGAAATGATGATGGTGATGATGATGATGATGATGATGATTCTGCTAAAGTGGCCATTTAGGCCCCCTGTACGAAACCAAATAATTTTATAGAGCTTAGTTTGTTCTAGATACTTAAGAGTCTTTTTGGTTCACTCACATTAATACTCATTCCAGAACAAACATAAAATAAGAAATAGGCCAACCAGCTGAGACCATCAATTTTATTAGTATCTAATTCGTTTGAACAACATTAGGCCACTACTCGATTTGCACGACAAATTCCTGTGTGATTAATCTGATCTTTGGCTTCCAATAGTCACAGCATGATCCTGTAAACTGTTACTGAAAAATACGGCGTCTGAAAGATCGATAAAGAAATGAACGACGAGGAATTTTGATATCGTCGTTGAAGTTCTAACACCACGTACCTAAGTCGAAAATAGCAACTTTACAGGTGATTGAAAAAACTGCATAATATTATAATTTGTGTCCAATTCAAATTAGATAGAAACCTTGCGATGGCATCAAAAATCAAAATGTCAAAACCGCCAAAAATAACTTACGTGGTGGTTAGAACTTCAATGATGTAATGAATCATTGAAGAATTAATTATAGAGAATGCATCTTGAAGAAACACTATAATTTAAACTAGTCTTTAAGAATATCCATCTTTTATTCATTCTATCACCTCTCAACACTTCCAATAATACCAATATACCCCACACCAGGCATCAATTCGCACAATATCGTCGATATCGCTTGAAAGCCAACCGCGCCGGAACTCGCCACGCTAAAGTCTAATCGTGGAAAAGCAGGTACATATCGCGGCTAAAATAGACGCGCTTCCGTTGGGGTGTGGCGTAAGGTGCAGGCGGGAGCGGTTTGGGGGACTGAGATTTTTAACAAGTAGTAAAGTGGGAAATGGTTTGCTTTGATTTGTTGAATTACTGATAAACTTAATATACTGTGATATAGAGATTTTAATAAATCAAGTTTATTGATTACTAGGTTATGCTTATGCCCACGGCTTCGCACTCGTTGTTTTTGATAATTGTCCCTCGGGATCATTCTAACGGGATATAAAGTATCCTATATGTTAATCCAGGTTATAAGCTATCTGTATGCTAAATTTCATCCAAATCCGTTCAGTAGTTTTGCGTGAAAGAGTAACAAACATCCATCCATCCATCCTCACAAACTTTCGCATTTATAATTTTAGTAGGATTATTATACAAATAAATAATAAAAAAGTTGTAGATCTTTGACAGTCGTCACAGGTAATCACTGGCCCGAAAGTCTGACAACCAGTCTTACCAAGGGGTATCATATTACCAAGTACTAACTGGGTTGTGGAGTTTAGATAGGCAGTCGCTCCATGTAAAAAGGTATTCAGAAGCATCCGGTTAGACTGAAACCGACCCCAACATTGGAAAAAGGCTAGGCAGATTATGATGATGTCTTTAAGTTACAAGTGATTGGAAAACGCATTAAGAGGCAATATTGCTTAATGGCTTCTTCATTTAAACTTAAGTAATGTCTCCATTTAACGTATTACAATAGTTTCATTACAAGTAGAGTCCTGAAACTAGACAAAAAATATTTTACTTACAGGTACATTTATGTTGGCTCCTATAAATGTAAATACTCTGAAATTACAACTATATTTACGTGGAACAATACTTTTAACAAATTATATTAATGTTTGTTCTAAATACTACTTCAGTAATCAAAAAAAAAGTAAAAGTCATTCTTAGTCTTATAATAGAACATTTCCGACAACTACCCACAATTTCCTACAAAAACATCAGCTAAACGCCCCACAATTCCACTGCAGTGTACTTAAACAAACACATCAAACGCCGCCGCCTCTCCCACTCGCCACCACCACGGCTGCACCCACCAGACTAGGTGTGCCACACACTGAACGTAATTGATTAGCTCTAGGGCTCTCTTATTGTTGGCTAGCTTAGTAATAAGGGCAGAGAGGACATTTGTTTGCTGTTTTTTTTTTTCAGTTGACGTTATAAAAGTCAGGTAATTTTTCTTTCTTTGCTTTCGTGAATTATTTAATCCTCGTGAGTTTCGATATAAAAAAATAACTACGCTTTTTATGGCGACTTGGGGCTTGGGGTATGATTTCTGATAGCGACATTTTTTTAGTTTCTTCAGTAGTTTTCTTGTGAGCGTTTACTATACACGCCTTCTTAAAATTTTGTTTATAAACTACATACATTTACGATTTAACTAAATATCGAAAGGCTGAGTAATAACATAAAACTAATATCTTTGCGTAACTTATTGTCTCGAGTTTTCAATACTTTGCTAATAGGCAAAATTATGTTTACGCTATATTTTGCTTTTTCAAATCCTAACCGGATAAGTAAATTGTTATTGTTTCATATTTAGTTATTCTGTATTTATTTCTTTTTCTTATGAAATATGAAGCTACTGCGTGATAAAATGTTCCCACTACACCCTTCAACATCCATTTGCCATCCACCCGCTCCCGCTTATCCTTACCCCGCTACCGCTCATCACCAACACCGCTCCCCAGCTCCACCCAACAGTCGCGGTAAGGTGCGGCATGCATACACTGTTACTAATGGATTGCCTTTTGTGTTGTTTATCATTGTTAGCTAGGCAGGTAGGTAGTAGGTACCTAGTGGGCGTGACGTCATCGGAAAGAAAGTATCGCATCACGCTGTTGGGGCTGAACGTTTTGGAATAAAAAGGGTAATAAATAAAGACGAAAAACTGTTAAAAAAAGCAACTTGACAACACAGAAAAATATATTATTATTCTTATTATCAGTCATTTTTGTCCCACTGCAGGACCAAGGCCTCCCTTCCCTCTTTCCACATATGGAACTGGTCTGGCCACATCTGTCGTATGCCGGAGGAGCTGTGGGCTATAGTAAGAACCACACAATTGGTCCCAAACAGCAGCAAACAGAAAAATAGTAAGCAAAAAAAACCAAATTACGATATAAAAAAAAATCTGCTGTTTCCGACAAAAATGCCCAACACGGTGAAAATGTGTGTAACAGCTGATTTTTTCTTAAATTACTGATGAAAATTTTTATACTGTAACTGTATATTCTAAACTGTACTGGGGTCAAGCTTTGTCGATTTTCACACAGTACCGCTCGGCGAAACTGCGATTCAAATGTATTGCGGTGCGTCAAAATCGAAACTTTTTAAACAACAAAATTACCTAATAATAACATTCGTCGAATACATAAATCTTCAGTACAGTACTTGAATACCGTTAAAAACAAACAATTAAATTAGTCTCGTCAAGCGTGCTTTTATGATTAATCTTCTTTTTATTGCTGAACTCACCTAAGAGACGACAGCTATTTAGCCTGTATGGTAAAAAATGAAGATCGTCATGGATTCTGCTTAGATCATGATCCAAGCAGAAGCACACTGCAAGCTTGGTCCATCGACCAGCTTGCAGCTTGCTTGCATTGACAGAGAAAAACTCATCCTCTTTGGGTTCCGTAACCGAAGAGTAACCATTGGGACCATCCACGCGATTACTATGCCTTCGCTGTCCGTCCATCCGTCCGTTCGTCCGTATGTCTGTCAGCGGGCTGTACCTAATAATACCGTAATAGGCAGACATTTGAAATTTTCTTAGAATGTGTATTTCTGTAGCCGCTATAACAACAAATACTAAAAATAAATAAATATCAACTCCCCTACTACGATAGCACGGAACCCATCATGCGCGAAACCGACTCGCACTTGGCCGGTTTTTATCCTTTTCAACATCAATAACAAGTCGCCTAACAACGCGAAAATAAGTCATCCATTTTTTGCTAAATCCTATCCACATAAACTAGATAGGACCTATCTTTATGGCCTAGAATAGATCTAGGGCATAAAGATATCCATAATCACAAAATCAGAACCTATAAGTCCACACTACGACCGTATTGAGTGACGTCAAATGTTTTTTTTAACCGGCAATCACATGCAACCGTTGCCTAGCAACTGGATAACAGGTCTTCATAACCGTGAAATGAGTATCAGTGGATCCAAACATCTCTATCAGAAACCACGCGTTTAAAAAAAAGTTCAAAAATAAAGGAAAAAAAAGTTCGAAGTCATAATCGGTATTATTTTTATCGAGTTAGTATTCGATATTAAACTCGATTTGAAAGTGAAAGCTAACTAAGTGGCGTTTGTTCATGACCTTCTGATGTATTGATTAAAGTTTTGCACTAAGCCAGGTAAGTTTCTAGCCATAAACGTGATTATAAGCTTGTTATATAAGCTAGAATTAGTTCTAGAACGATTTGATGCTGAAATGTTTTGATTATAATAATGTAAGCGCCTTTTGATTTTCTGTTTCACGGAATAATAAGAAAAACGTTGTTTAATGATTATTAAAAATGTGTGGTTTTGTATTTTTTATAACTGTTATTGATCCTTTATTCATTCAATCTCATTTTTAATATTTCTTAAAAAAAAACCTATAAAAACATGTAAAAATATAAAAAATAGTGATCCGCCGGTGATGGGAGTCCCAGCTGCCGATGGTTAATGCTCCAGAGACAGGAACTAACAGCTGTTATTCTTAAACTATATTTTAAAACAAAACCTCATTAAGATCAATGAAAGAATGCCATAAAGCTACAAAAAATACAATAAATGTATGATAGAAAAAGAAAAAAAAATGACTTCTAAAACAAGTGAACAAGACACCGTATAGTATAATAGTAAATAATAAAAAGGTAATAATGCTATTGAGAAAAGGTTATATTACTTGGGAAGTAGAAATGGAAAGCTATGTGGAGAAATTGGCCCAGCAGTGAGACCATACAGATTGATTAAAAAAAAATTCAAACTCAATTCAATTAAAGAATAGCACGCAATCCAGTTTTCAATGATTCAAAAATAGAAGCCGAACAGCCTTAGAAACACATTGTTTTGTTTTTAAAAACAAAAGTAAGTAGTTCCACCATTAAACGTTCCCTCTTTCGTGCTCGCAACTTGACATGTGCTGACTTTGAAAGTCAGAGCCACGGTCAATGCTGGCACGTGATCTTAAAACAGGAATATCTGAAGGTTTTCATATGAATATCGCTCTTTTAGGTGTAAATAGGAACAAAAAAGACTTTGATACTGAGTTTTTGACTGTGATAGACATTTCTGAAGTTTCCATCAAGTTTATGAAGTTTCGCTAGCTGAAATAATTAGAACCTGCCATCATCATCATTATCTGACTATGCTGGGTCGGCTTCCACTCAGAGACGGAGCTGAATACCAGTATTTTACATGAAGCGACTGACTATTTGACCTGTAAAATTCTGTTATAATGCGATACTCCTTGGCAAGACTGGTAAGCCACGATCATCGGCTTATCGCGAAGTGCAAGCAACCTTTCGTAGCATGTCTTTTTTTTGGGACCAGCCCGCCCCATTATACCCAAACCACTGCAACTCCTGAAAGCCAGACTCAACAGTGGCGATCACCAGAAATGCGTCGAGACAATGAAGCTCAACGAAGCCCCAGGAAAACAATTTAACTGCCTTAGATCCCGCAACGAAATTAATCAGAAAAAGACCAGCAAGGAGCAGGAAAACATCATTTCCACATCCCTCCATATCAGCAAGAGACAGAACAAAACAAGGCCAATAGACACAAACAAAGGGACGTTTACAATTGGTATAAGCCCAGTTGCCTAGCACCACTGATAAATATGCACAGCGCAGCATGTCTGCCTTAATATTAATAACCCTTTCTCTAGTCATTTTATCTTTCACACAGTTCATCCATCGTTCCTTTGGCCTTCACCAATTCTTCTTCTGCTAAGAAGAACATCGTCATCATCATCTTCCTAGCCTTTTTCTAACTATATTAGGGGTCGGCTTCCATTCTTGCCGGATTTAGCAGTATGTTACATGGAACGATTGCCTCCACAACCCGGTTAATACTGCGTAAGACAATACCCGTTGGTAAGACTGGTTATCAGACTTTCAGGCCATTGATTACCTATAACGACTGTCAAAGATCTATAAATGACAACCAAGACCAACGGCTTTCCGAGGCACGGAGAAAATTCTTCTTCCTAAGCCTATCGACTGCAAAAAGTTCGAATAAGGTCCAAAATTCACCTACGCGCAATCCATTCTCATATGGCTGGATCTAAAAATATTATTTACAAACGTGCTTAGTAACAACAAAATTAGCTCCGTACAGTAAATCTCTGTGCCTATAATATGATAAGAATGAGTAGTTTTTGAAGGCTTCCCAGAGATTCATAATGACATAGTGATAAAGTATTATAATGAAACTTTGATTACACGCCCATGACTCATTGGTGGCATCGGGATTATGTGGTTTAAGATAAAATTGTGTAAAGCGTGAATTGGATACAAACGGGGCATATATTTAGGCTGCCTATCCACTGGAGCGGAGAAGAGAAGAGATGAGCGGAGCTGTGCAAATTTTGACCAATGGAATTGCATAGAATGAGCAAAGCGGAGCGGGGCTTAGATTTTATATGCATTTCTATTGGTTTAAAGTACAGCTCCGCTCCACTCTCCGTTATTTTTTTAATTTGGTAGAGGAGTTCGCGCGGTGATCCCATATAAATTTTATTCACATTGCTTGGGGAGTTCATGAGTTATCTTCTATAATACATATTTTTTTCTCCAACAATCAATTTCTTTATTGTGGATCAAAGGTAGGTTGTGGTACATAATACAGGTCTTAAATAATTAAATCATGATCAGCTATGTCCCGCCCACAGGGCATACAATAGTTACATACATGGGAGTTAAATTAAATACATTAAAAATACATTATTGTAACAAATTATTAAAAAAATCACATAGAATATAATAAAGCGAAAAATAAACACAGGTAGGTGCAGACTAGTGGGCTACTGAACTCATCATGACTGAGGGAGACTGTATTGGAGCAGTGATTGTCTGATAGGAAGTCTTTTATAGAGTAGTAGCATTTGTTTAATATCAGGTCATAGAGATTCTTTTAAAATGTTGTTATTTCTGGAATTATTCTAATTATTCATTATTCTGCTATGTCTATGTGGATGATCTGCTAATAACTTCTAAAAGTTCAGACACAAATTACACCAAAAACAAACACAAACACAAAACACAAACAAATTCACACACACACAAACACAAACAAAAAAAACACACAAAAAACAAACAAATTACAGACCAAAAAAAAACATAAAAAAACACATAAAAACAAAACACACAATCACAAATTCTTATCGAGTATTTGTATTAAATGAATACTCAACAAGAATTTGTGTGAGATACCATCATACCACAATTAAAAAAGCTGAAATAAAATCCTTTTAATAAAACTACTTTCGGAAATCGGTGGCTAAAAAGTCAATGAAACAACTAAAAGTCACTGACTTCCAGAAGTAAAGTTATTTTCTACTTTTTAGTGTTTTGTTAGGAAGTTGGTTATTTTTTTGACAATAAAGTTTTTTTTTTACTTTTCTTACCAGTTATCCCTGATAGAATGACACTGTATGGCTCCTCTGGTTCTTCTGAGTATTAGTTTTTGTTTAGTCGAATAAATCTCTTTCCTGATTACTTACGTAAATAATGTGCTGTTTTGCTTTATAAGCAAGACTTTGATGTCATGATTTAAAACTGGTTGCCATATTTTATACCGTCCTTTGGTTTGAACTATCAACGATCGAGCTATGGAAACATTCATCGATCGACGTACTGTTCATATCAAGGACAGACCAAGACGTACCAGTAGCTGCATTGTCATGAACCATTACCACAAAACATGGCCATATTCTTGTAACTTTCATAACGCAAAACATATGTCCAGAAACTCAATAAAAATCAAACGCACCACATGAGAAGTATTACAGGAAACGAACGCCGCGAAATACTAATTTGAAACTCGTAAAATAATTATGACTTTCTGTAGAGCGACGGTTTTACGATGGCCGTCCATCTAAATCTGGTTATTGGTTTCAAATGATATTTTTGGGGTCCGCAAATTATATTTGGCTTTATATTGCATAATTTCTCAAAGTTGAATACAGAGTAGACTCAGAGAAGCACAGATAGCCATGGAGCGTTCCATGCTCGGCATAAAATTAGTAGACTGAGTTCCAAACGTTGAAATCCGGAGACGTAGGTACGAAGGTCTTCGATATTGGAAATCGTTATGGAACTCAAATGAAGATTAGGCAGGACACCTAGCAATGCGCGCTGAAGGCAGGTGGAGTAAAGCTGTGACCGAGTGGCGTCCAAGGACTGGAAAGAGAAGTGTTAGTCGTCCGGTGGCGAGATGGGCAGACGACATTGTTGCCATTACGGGAATATCCTGGATGAGGCTGGCAGAAGAACGGGAAGCTTAGCAATGAGAAACGAGAAGAGCAAAGAGAGGCCTATACCCAGCAGTGAGTGAAGTCGGGCTGTGCATGATGATGATAATGAAGAAATACAGACTACTGCAACTTGTCAACGGTAACTTAACATTTTTTTTACATTTCGAAAATGTTCTCTGATATATTTTTAGACCTTTGTTTCCTGCTTAAGCGTATGAAGTTTCATTAAAATGGTTCAGTCATTTCGGAAAAAAGAACTTGAAAGTTTGTATGAAATGCCGTAAGTCGTAAACGCTCTTATAAGCACATACAGAAGGCTTAAATTCACCCAAAGGGCTATGGAGAGGGTTATGCTCGGAGTTTCCTTACATGATCAAATCAGAAATGAGGACATCCGCAAGAGATCCAAGGTTACCGACGTAGCCCGAAGAATAGCCAAACTGAAGTGGCAGAGGGCAGGGCATATTGCTCGCAGAACGGATGGCTGATGGGGCCGAAAAGTTTTGGAGTGGTGACTAGGCCTAGGCATTGCAAGGCCTCCTACTAGGTGAACCGATGACCTGGTGAAGGTTGCGGGGATCCGCTGGATGCGAGTCGCACGGGACCGGTCAACGTGGCGACACTTGGGCTAGACCTATGTCCAGCAGTGGACGTCTTTCGGCTGAAATGATGATGATTAAAGACACAAACAGTACCATGCAACAAAACTAAAAACTTCACTAAAATAATAAAACTAAAGTCCAGTTCACTCATAACATTACACGACTAACTTCAGGAAACTGGACATAAAACTATATTTTGTTTTGTTTGCCGGGAACATCTTCACGCTTGATCGGGTTTACGAGTCAGACAGAAATACTAGCGGACACCAGCGCATTCGAGATGGCTTAGTCGTGTCATACTACTGCAGATAGCTTAAATAGTAAAGGTACAATGTCTTTTGTCAGGAACATCAATAACTGGAGATGGAAACGGACTTGGAATTCACCCTATAATTAAAACAATGACCCTACACTTTAAATGAAAATTGGCGATTGCATCCAATCTGTCCAATGTATTAAGAGGTGAACCGCTTTTATGATATTTACGGGTGCCTTAAGGAAATCAAGTTTCTTCAACCTCTGGCCACCCAAGTTTCCTCCGTGCCTCGAAAATCAATCATAATCAAAGCATTTATTTCAAGTAGGCTAGTTACAGGCACTTTTGAATTGTCGAAACAAAGACAACAATGAAAAATAGCTACAGTCCCAGTCACAAGGCATAAAAACTGTGAAAGTACTGTAGTTGCCCATTCCCTAACGTAGATCTCTATGGAAAAGAACGGGCAAGAAACTCCATGGACACTCTTTTAAATCAGAATACTTTTACAATAACTTGGTTACATCATTTATGTTGAGATGGTACATTATGTGAGAACGATGTAGCAAGATGTGTACTTTAAAAGTGTCCATAGTAAAAATAAAATAATTAATTCAAATAAACCGTGGCAACCAAGAGATGACCAGTCACAACTGACAGCGCCCGTTCACGAACATGACGCGTCAGTGGCCCGAAAGTCTGATAGCCAGTCTTACCAAGGGGTATCGTATTACCTAGTACTAACTGGGTTGTGAAGGTCAGATAGGCAGTCGCTCCATGTAAAATACTGGTATTCAGCTGCTCCCGGTTAGACTGGAAACCGACCTCCACATAGTTGGGAAAAGACTAGGCCGATGATGATACGAAAGCTTGTAATAATGCTAGGATTTTTTTCAATCTATCAGCAGCCAGTAGATACTGTGCCTGACCAATTGACCATACCAAGGTTATCAATAATGGCTCGCACATCAAGAGCCACCGCTATCACGTAGATAAGTTATCGCTAACTGAATTAAATAGCCAGCGTGAGTAGAAAAAGTAAATCTTTTAATTTAATCTTTATTTATCGGATGGTCGGTCAGTATGAGTCAGAAATAATGGTACTAATTTTGGTATCTTCGGCGATAACAGAAGTTTTAATAGAGGAG
The DNA here is from genome assembly GCA_905163415.1 of Noctua fimbriata. Classification (NCBI taxonomy): domain Eukaryota; kingdom Metazoa; phylum Arthropoda; class Insecta; order Lepidoptera; family Noctuidae; genus Noctua; species Noctua fimbriata. The sequence goes on from LR990946.1 coordinate 11,016,488, forward strand.
GTTAAATAATAACAGCCGCTCGGGTCTATCTGCAGGTTAAGCCGCGCTTGGCTTGTTTGTTCCGTGGATGGGTGACCATCCATTACATACTGAGTTTTCCCCGTGTCTCAGAAAGCGCGTTAAGCTCTTTTACGCAAAAACTACTGAACGGATTTGGATGAAATTTGGCACACAGTTTATAACCTTCTTCTTTCATTATCGTGTGGTTAGTGCTGTAGCGGCACTACAAAGAGTACTACATCAACATCTAAGAACAAAAAGTACTACAGCGCCATCTATGACACAGAAGATGAACTATACTGCGAAATATATCTAAATCCTACATCGCACAAGTAAACTTATCCGTGACCTAAGCCTATTTAGAAGAACCCGACAACAACTGTCGGGCAGTAGCCCACCAGACATAACACACGTCTGGTCGGAGGATCTTCCCTTTTCTATGGGGGATGAAGAACTTTACACCCTGTTCTCCATACTCCCAAATTGCTTAACTTGGTGTCAGAGTTTTAATGCCGCCCACGGGCCTCTGATTTGGCTTTATATGCCGTCGAGAAATATCTCTCAGGCATGCTGGTTTCCTCACGATGTTTTCCTTCACCGAAGCAAGTGATAATTCTACAATACGCACATGAATCAGAAAAATCACAAATTAACACATAGGATTTCATTTTAATACCGGTAGTACGATCCCGTGAGAGTATTTCTTGCAAAGCTTATTTTTTGTACTCATGTAGTTGCTACAACAAACTCCAAATCTGTTTTGTGTCCCCCTTAAACCCTATCCATGGGGATGACCCCATTTGTATTCCATTAGAACTATGCAAATCTCCCCCTTTGAAGATGACATCACGATTTAAGTCAACATGGGGTGTATTATGAAAGATAACCTACTTGTGTAGCCAGATTTACTGCGTAGTTAAATGAAATAAAGTGAAGAAATTGTCGTCAGGAAAGTTTTGAGTATGGTTGTGGATAGCTAGAGAAGGTGAAGACCAAAGCATCGATGGATGGGCTGTGTGAATGGCTTTCAAAAGAACAGTTCGGAAGTACTATTTGAAATCAGACTAAATTGCTCACAAGTTAGATATTACTTATTAGTCATAGTAATTATTATAAGGTTTCTCGTATTTGGACTATTTGTATGTATTATAATATATATTAGTTTATTTCATTTTACTGTATATATGTGTATTAGTATGTACCTATTTATGTATATCAATCTATGTTAACAAATTGGATTTTTTCTTATTTATTTTTTTGTACTCTATCATAATGCTATCCTATTTGACCCAAAGGTTGACTGGTAGAGAATGCCTGTGGCATTAAGTCCGCCTATGTACAACTGTTGTACATGAAGCTTAAATGAATAAATATGGCTAGAAAAGGGATGGCATCTAAAATGACGGCTAATAGAGAAATCTTGTATAAAAGACTGCCCCGGCCCCAAATAAATTGCTATAACGGCAGGAGAATGATATCATCATCTGCCTTTTCTAGCCTTTTCCCAACTATGTTGGGGTCGGCTTCCAGTATAACCGGATTCAGCTGAATACTAGTATTTTAAATGGAGCGACTGCATATTTGCCCTCCACAACCCAGTTAGTACTGGATAATACAGTACCTCTTGGTAAGATAGGTCGTCAGACTTTCGGGCCACTGACTACCTATGACGACTGTAAAAGATCTACAAATGAGAGCCGGGACCAACGGCTTAACGTGCTTTGCGAGGTACGGACGATACTCAGTATATAAAGGGCGGTCACCCGTCCACGGACCAAACTACCGAAGCGCCGCTTAACCTAAAAATCACCGAGAGTGGCTGTTTTTATTTAGCTCCTCAAACACTAGCAGGAAATAAAATAAGAAAATAAATAGAAATTAAATAAAATAGCATTTTAAATAGGTCAATTATTTTTGGAAGCAACCGAAAACGTTAATAACTTGAAGATTTTCCTATAAATTATTAATATTGTTTATTGAATTGCTGCTAAGGAATTATGGTGGGCGTCTCTTTAATTTCTTCAGAACACGAAATATTATTAACAGTATCTTATCGTAATATTAAAAATATTATGTTAAAAGAGGAAATAAAGAAGAGAGGGACAGTACTTGTATATTTTTGGAGTCTTCTGTAATTTTGATGACAGTAGTTGCAAAATCACCTCAGGTGCCGGTCGCTTTCATTTTCGATTAATAAAATATATATTGGTATATATTTTATTTATTATATCCCTTTGCCCAGCAGTGGGACAGTACAGGCTAAATAAAAAAAATAAAAAATATATATACAACATTATTTTTAGTATATGCGAAACCTGAATATAGTTTGTTCAGAATAAGTAACTGAATCGATTCCAATAATTTACAACCTTTGAAATTTTTTCACAAAAATATTTTAAAAAGATAAAAGTTGGACACCGAGCGACTTTAAGTACCTATTGCAATAATTTAGGTACCTACTGCCAAATTATTATTATCAATGAGCTCAAGACGGCACTGGAGGCGCGCGCTGCGTGGTGACCACGATTTTGTGCGGACAACTAGATAACAGAACAAGCTTATAACTTTGTGATTTTTCATGATACAGCTTTGAAATTTTGTACATAGATTCTTTACATAAAAATACTAGACACGTGTATCAGGTTTCGCATATACTAAAACTAATGTTGTATATATATTACGAGTAAGTGATATAAGTTAACACAAAAAACATGTTTCTCGGTCTGATCTTTAATATTGGAAACGTGAACAGATATTGTGTTTTTCAATTCTAAATACAAATACATTAGAAAAACATTTTTTTTTAAACTAAACAGCTACTGGTCTGATCACGTCTGTAACCACTATGTGGAGCTCTGACACAGCTAGTAGGGGTCGAGTCAGACCTCGTAGCTCACAGTGGGACAAAACTTACAACCAGGGGTCCACATTAGCCCCAGATGGAAAGAACTGGATGTCATGGAGAGAGACCTTGGCCCAGTATTGGGATATGAAGGCTAACAGTAACCTTTTTTATGCACTCAGATACCAGAAACCCCTGAATCATGGATGACCGCACGGTAGACCTGATCTTCGGCGGCTCTCTGAAGCTGCTGCCGCCAGTCAGCTCCAAGATCGTCAGGATCTTCACCAGTTCTACCTTCACAGGTGAGGAAAATGTTGCTTTTGTTGTATTGTATTGCATATTGGGCTGGTGTCCGGAACTCCCACGTTCAAGGCGCGTATTTTGCGTGCGGCAGGATGATACTCATGCAACAGTGAAAACAATCGAGCGATGTTTGTATCGAATACGCGTGTTGAACGTGGAGATTGGCACAAGAAAAGAGAGGCCTAATATCTAGCAGTGGGCGAGTTCAAGCTGTGGATGATGATGATGATGATGTTTGTATCATGGTTGAAGAATATTGTGTTCTTTTACACTTTGTAAAATCTTGATTGTGATTCTTTGAATTATCTTAGTATATTGCGACAACTATTCATAGGAATAGTTGTCGCAATATAACGTTATCATGTAATATGTTTCCTCATTGGTAATATTATCAGCCTACAGCAGTGCTGGAAATAGGCCTCTTCAATCGCAATTGGTAAATTATGTTGGGATCTTAATATTTCCTCCATCTAGACTAACAATGCACTAGACGAAAATTTCAAACAAAATAACTATCCAGAAATACATTTCCATTCTAGCTTTCCCAGAATAGCTGACTCAATCCTTGCACAAACTATTGAACAAAACTCCAGTAACACAACCAAACCCGACGTTGCTTTATAAATATCTGTTCTTTGTTACGAGTTTCCAGTAACAAGTTACGGCTCCGTCGCCTGAAACTATTTCAGGTACATTTCAGAGTAACTACGATACATTTCAGGCACACTTAGAGCAACCAACGGTAAATAATGGGGCCTTAAGAGGGAACAGAGGCTGCGATTCTCCATACAAATGTATTCCCCTTTTTTCTTCCTGAATAATGCCTCTAGAATAATCTTTTTTTTTCATAAATTCAAGGTCTATTGTAGACACGTCCCTGTTATTTATCTTATTTTCAGCAACTAGTAAAGAAAATGTGACCCTCCAAGAATGACAAAAATTACCCCGTGATTACAGGACTACCAGACAAATTCGAAAAGTTTTCAACATAAAATAAATTGATGGGAATAGGAAACTAGACTTACTCTTTCTTAAAATTTAATGTCAAAAATAATTGGCTCAGTTTTCGAGGAGTAAAAAAAGGGAACATGAAACGTCGATTTCGTAAAAAAAAATGTGATATAATCGGTCTGAGCTGCAGCTGTCCCTATCGCACTCTACGGGGGCAGGTCTAACGCAGTGCGACGGCAAATAGTTTCCCTAGCTCGCAGGCCCTGTTCGCTCTTAAACCATTAAACGTTTTAGTTATGTTGTTGCCTTAAATGTCCCAGCAATAGTTGTCTAACCCTGTGTCTTAAATAAAATGATCGGTCGCCCGAATACGCGATTATCGTAGTCATAATAAAAATTATGTCACTCGTTTGTTCGGAAATTCAGCTACATCCTCACCCAAGCAGAAACAGGGCAACAAAAACAGGGTCTGCCGTCTGAGTCCACTCATAAAATAGTAATCGCATGTCATTTAACTCGCTATGTGGTCACCTGTTTTTCTTATTTCTGTGGTACCGTGGCTAAAATCGCCCGTTTACCCGACTGCGAAGTACTAAATAATGGGTGAAAAAACCCCTTAACGAAGCCGAATGTCATTTGCTTTTCCCATCATTCCGATATTTTTTTTGTTCTGGTCTAGACAGACCTGGGAATCTTCTAATTACGGAGATACTGGAGGTCAAAGTTTCAAATTATTCACAACTTTTAAATAAAAGTTTTGCTCCTGAACTACTCAATGCATCCATCCGCACAAAGTTTTGAATGCGTTACATTGAGTCCTACCGTAAAATGCAATTCTTCCCACTAAAAAAAATTGTCGTTTCGTAGCAATATTTTTTGCGTAGTGCTTTAGTTTATTGTACAGAAGGATTGGTTGACGGTTTCGTGAAGGGTCCGTTTACACAAACACAACATTAGTTTTAGTATACTTATGCGAAACCTGAAACACGTGTCTAGTATTTTAGTATTTTTATGTAAAGAATCTATGTATACAATTTCAAAACTGTATCATGTAAAATCACAAGGATATAAGCTTGTTCTGTTACCTGGTTGTCCGCACAAAAACGTGGTCATCACGCAGGGCGCCCGCGCGCGCGCCTCCAGCGTCGTCTTGAGCTCATTGATAATAATAATTTAACAGTAGGTACCTAAATGATTGCGATAGGTACTTAATGTCGCTCGGTGTCCAACTTGTAACTTTTTTTAAATATTTTTGGGAAAAAAATATTAGAATCGATTCAGTTACTTATTCTGAACAAACTATATTCAGGATTCGCATATACTAAAAATAATGTTGTATAGCGTTATGTACAAAAGTCAGTTTGTCATAAATAAGTCATTTAACTATCGAAAAATACACAATACTACTCGCAAAGCTTAAAATAGACAAGATTTGAAACAGCTCGGCGTTCACTTACGTGAGTAGGTGCAATTTGAAGCAACCCCCACGACCCCCGCTGTAGGGGTGCGGCGACGAATGACGCAGTGGATGAACTGCTTTCTTTGTTTAGAGTAAGTTTATTTCTGTATGATGACAAAGTGTTTTATGTAACTTTTCGATGTTTTGTTTTGAAGTAATATTCTGGTCAGGATATAAACTTAATTGTTTATATTTTACACTAGAAACGGGATATTTACCATGTTTACTGTTTTCTTTGAGTTCCCGATATTGACACATGACATGGCAAATATCCCGTTTTTAGTGTAAATAATCATATTAGTGACCATGATAGTTTAAAATCTTAATTGGTTAGTTTGGTTCACTAATTAATCGTAACAGGCAGGTAACTTATTTTTATGCAATTATGTGATTTAAACGGTTATATCTTTTAATCGTGATGACTTATAAGTTTGATTTTTCACTGCTCCAAGAGCTAGCAGATCTGAGCATTTGATATTAATTTCAGTTTGATACATACCTCCACGCGTTCTTGAGAAAAAGTGTCTTGACAAGCGGGCAGACAGACAGACAACAAAGTGATAATAATAATGAACGCGTTTAGTTTCAAGCGAAATGCGTTTAATTCACAAGAAAATAACAAAAAAAAAAACAGTGCAAAACTTTTTACTTTGACTGATTTCAAGAGACAGAAATTTGATGCAACTGTCTAGTTTTTTTTTTACCAGATTATTTTATCCCTCTTGATTAACTGTATAAAACTATTATGAATTTCCCGTTTCTAGTGTTAATGATAATGATAAACTCATATTAAGAATAAGTACCTAAAAATCCAAGATATTCTATTATCCTCAAAGAAAACTCCAAAAATCCACTTATCAAATCTAATAGAAAATCTACTCCATCTTTTATCGAACCAAATAGATACCTACCCTCATTTCGTGATCAAATGCAATTTTAAACACACTCCTTGTTGGAGTAGAGGGGAGGTGGTGAGGTGAAGGGGGGGGGGGGCAAATGAACAACTTTTAATTAACGCCATATTATCAGATAGCAGTTATTGATCGGTTTTGAAAATTTAATTTAACTTGACCTACTTTTGACGATGTTTTTAGAACGATTTAATACTGCAACGAGATTTTGTTGCAATGTTTTGAAGATTGGAGTTGTGTGTTTTGCTAGTTCGCAAAAATTTTCGTAACGGCCACACGCGCGACTTCTGAGTATGAGGTCCTATGCTGGGTTCGATTCCCGGGTCGGGCAAAGTGTTACTGGGGTTTTCCATCAGGAATTTCTCAGTAGCAGCCACGGAGTCTGGATTTGTGCACGTTTGATGGCAATAGGCACGCCCCCTATTAACATGTAACTTAAAAATAACTCGTGATATATGGTTGTACTATTAGGTAGGTACACCTCTGCCTAACCCTTCACGGATTACAGCCTTGATGTTATGTTATGTGTGTAGAAATACGAAAAGCCACTAAGCCAACTACACCAGCACTACCAACAGCCACGACTGCACCAATACCCTCTCGCCAATTTCATCTAGCTAAGCCGCTTAGCAGAACAAACGTTCCTCTTGTATAAAATATGTACATGCAAGGCAGGTAGCACAATACGAAGTGTACCGCATCACCCTGGTCGGCTTGTCACCGGCACTCCACTGCCGTGCGAATACTCAAAAGTTCCACGACGTAGTCGTACTGTGTCAATTTGTATATTATCAATAACACTAGAAACGGGATGGAACTCAAAACAAACAGTAAACATAGTAAATATCCCGTTTCTAGTATTAATGACAATGTTAGTGACCATGCCATGCGCGCCATGCGTGCCTTTGCCTAGTTCGGTTGCAGTAGGTACATCCACTTATTAGAAACTAGCAGACCCGCGCAACTTCGCCTGCGTTTGGAATTTTCCCCGTTTTTGCAACATTTTTCATGAATGCTCCGCTCGTATTAGTCGTAGCGTGATGGTATATAGCCTATAGTCTTTCTCAATAAATGGGCTATCCAACACTAAAAGAATTTTTCAATTCGGACCAGTAGTTTCTGAGATTAGCGCGTTCAAGCAAACAAACAAACAAACAAACTCTTCAGCTTTATAATATTAGTATAGATTAATACTGCCAAACTATTTTTCTGTAAAATATTACTAAGTTTTTTGAGAAATAAATGTATTTTTTAAATATTTATGATAATTTAAAAAACAGTAAATTGATTTACATTTAACTACTTACAGAACTGGTAGAACATAACAAGCTAGTTAAACAAATTTTAGTGGAAAGTGTACAAGGATCATTTGCCTGTGGACTAAATCGGTTGTAGGTAACCCCGCCGCCATCTTGGTTTATTCCAAACATAATCACATATCTTAAGAATGAATAAAATAAGGAATGAGTAAACAAAAAGAAGTCTGAACATGGCGCCGGTGACTGGAAATTTGTGTGGTAATCGGTTGTCGTGGTATGGGCATATGATGCGCAGGAATGAGGAAAATGTCGTGAGGGAAGTTGTGACTATGAATGTGGATGGGTATAAGAGTAGAGGAAGACCAAAGAAACGATGGATGGACTGTGTGAAGGATGATATAGATAGAAAAGAGGCGACTGCTGAGATGACGAGTAATAGAGAAGTATGGAAGAAGAAGACAACCCCAAATAAATTGGGTAAGGGCAGGAGAATGATGATGATAAATCACATATCTTAAAAAATATTCTCTTTGTCGATGTCATTCGAGCGTCAAATATCCTTGTAGCATTGGATTGTCTTAATAGGAAAACTTTTCTAATAAAATAAAAAAATGTTATAAATTTATTATTTTTTATGTTTCTATAAAAAGCTTCGAAGTTTTTTAAGTGTTTTGTTTACAAAGTTTTTTATTTAAATCAATAACCATCTTTGTATTTTATGTCTGCTTCGCCTTTAAACCATGATTTCTATCCTATAGGTATAGGTATATCATTAAATAAAATAATGATTGTTTTGAGAAATGCGGCCAAGTGCGAGTCGGAATCGCGCATGAAGGGTTCCGTAACATTGTAGTAGGGTAGTAATTAAGATTTAAAGGGGGCTCCCCCTTAAATTTATTTTTGTTATTTGCTGTTAAAGCGGCGACAGAAATGCACATTTTGTGAAAATTTCAACTATCTACCTATTACGAATCATGAGATACAGCCCGCTGACAGACAGACAGACGGAAGGACAGCGGATGCTTAGTACTAGGTTTGGTTGGCGGCTTGGTAGGTTGGCGTTGGTTACCCTTCGAATACGGAACCCTAAAATCCTAGTCTCGTATCTTAATTTGTTTCTAATTTCAATTACCTACTTAACCCACTTCTAAATAAGATTTTGTCGGTAAAAATCGAAATATCGATGATACTAATAATCTAATTCTCTCTAAGATCTCCACATTACCAAACAATTAAAATCAAATATAAATTCCGGCACAGTACCACCTCATCGTTTGTGGGGAACCGACCTAATTCCGTAACGGGCTATGTCAACTAGCTGCATAGCACATATCAAGCACACTACTGCAGAACTGGGCGTTCATATTACCAGCCGACGATTTAAATCCTTAGATTCATCGTATGGCGGTTATGGTCACGCCTCGGATAATGCAACTTTCGTGAGGAGTCACTGACGTGCTTCATTTGTTTCCTCGTCGCTTGCGTTGACTGGTAAACTTGACGGCGCCCCTCCCTGCAAAGCGCCATCTATGAATAATATTGCAAACTAAACTGATGTCTACACAGACGAGAGTGAAACTGTCTGGAATTCTGTCTAGCGGAACGTCGAGGCGTTGCGGGCAGCCATATTGAATTGAGCGGTTGTCATGGAAGGTGCCACGTGACAAAGCATTGACGGATCGCCGACGTCTGTTTTCTAAATCTAATTAAATCTTCCTTAATTATGTATCAATAGCTATATTTTAATTACGTTATCAGTGCTTATTTGAAGATATCTGTAACATGATTTATCTAACTGAATGACTATTGTAACAGATTTCAATCAAACGAAGATTTATTTAATCCGAACATCAATCGTTGTGATGTCACATAAATTATCATGTGTGATTCCGATGGTGGCGAGCAAGAGCCTTCATACTCTTTTCTTTCATTTGTTTTTTTCACATTCGCTGGCGATGGGCCAGCGAATGTGAATTAGTGACGCTTAAGCAAGGGGAGTCGCCTCAAAGTTTTCATTGTTGTTTCGTTGAAAATTTCATTTGAATAGCAGTTCTCGCGCGCTCATAATAAAAATCATATCGAAGGATTTAAATCAATGTTACTAGCAGTGTTACTACGGCTCGTAGTGAAGCTTTAAGTTTAGTCGTGGTTTATGATCCTTGAATCTAATTTTTAAGACCCGTACTAAAACTAGTACAATAGAGTGAATGACAAGTGCTGAAGTAAACGAGATTCGAAGTTTTTACTTAAACAATGATGGGGATTTTTCTATATTAGATTAGTTTAGCTTATTGCAAGTAGCTTAATTTTTTTAATCACTTTTGAGAATTATGAGTCGTATATAATTCCGAATATTATCGAGAACAAAGAATATTCGGTGAATTGACACTAACATATCGCTAACGCGTTACATCCGGAGTTTTATCCAAGCCGATTGAGATTTTCCCCGAAATATTTATCGTACTGTAAAACGCTCTGATTATTTCGTTATTTTGATTCTGAGAATATCAGCATTGTATCATCAGCCTGCAGTGGCGAAGGTTCCTTACAACTCTATTCCTACCGGATTCCCTTTGAAGACTGGCACAGTCGGTATTCTACAGACAAATAATATAATCACATTAAATATATATACTCCGGCTTACCTCTTACAAAAAATGACCCTTCGCTACTGTCAGCCTGTAATATTGTTGGGAATCGAATGAGTTTTAGGGTACCACCCTAAGGTAAGTCTAATAACCCTTAAGTCTAGTAACCCTTTTAATAAGGGGCGAGCCTATTGCCATCAACCGGGCACAAATCCAGACTCCGTGGCTGCTACTGAGAAATTCCTGATGGTAAAACCCAATAACACTTTGCCCAACCCGGGAATCGAACTCAGGACCTCATGCACAGCAGTCACACTTGCAACCACTCGACTAACGAGGCAGTCTGAAAGTCAAAATCCTTTGCTAAAGCTGGTTTTTGAAAAGCGATGTCTTTATGATTGGCCCAATAATGAATATCTGTCCCATTTGACCACATACAATAACTAATTCTTGTCTTTTCGTGTTTTTCAGATACCACAATGGAAAGAAACACATTGATGGCGAAATGTTACCCCCGCATCAAGGACTATTGTCGTGAGAAACATGGCTTGGAGTTTCAGGTAAGGACAAGTGTTTTTACGAGAGACACGAAAGAGTCTCACTCTCCATCTCTTAAGGTACAATTTCGAACGCAACCGCGCAGACCACAGAAGGCAGCTGCGTTGACAAGAAATGCAGTCGACGAAAAAATACGTCTTGTCGCTATGGTAGTGACTGCCATTAAAATAATAAAATAATATATCATTAAATTCAGGTAACAAAGACCCATAACATAATATACAACATTATTTTTAGTATATGCGAAACCTGAATATAGTTTGTTCAGAATAAGTAACTGAATCGATCCCAATCATTTTTAAACCATACAACGGAGATACAGCTTGAAATGTTAAAAATAGCCTTTTTTGTTATTAGTCTGAACTATCCCACTCATGGACCAATTCTTTCCACTCCACTCGATACTGTGTTTTTTCTCGCAATTTTTTATGAAAATTCATGAATAAAAAAATTAAAAACAATAAATAATAATTATTAAATAAATAAATATAAAGTAATAGCAGTAGTGTAGTAATGTAGTATTAGTTCATTTATTTTTTTTGTGTCCGAGAAACGATTTTTCGGTTAATAAATTACAAAACTTTAATTTGAATATGGAAAATGTATAAAGTCGACGAAATACATGCAAAAATATGCACTGCAAAAAACGTCGGCAAAACAATAACTAAATTATGAAAATGAAAACAGATCGGCAAAGATCGAAAGTCGGCCAATACCGAATAGACCGTTATTTAATCCACACGGAGTTAACTTCACAAGAATTATAAAAGTCTACTTCCTGTTAAATTGAACTTATAACAGGAAATACAGAGGTTTTCTACGAATACCATATCAAACGCTTATTTTCTTAAGATATTATAAAAAATGATGTCTTCCGTCGGATCGTAGTCCAAATCTGTATGTTGGATTAAAGGTAAGCTTTAAAATATTAAAACTCTGAGAAATACTTTTATAACTTTTAATAAGAACTCTCTGGTTCGAAAAACTCCATTTTAATGTCGTTCTACATTCATTTTGTATGAACTTGCGGTATATTTGTTAAACATAATCAAATACTGGCTTCCGCCCGCGGCTTCGCTCGGGTAAATTATTTTTTTTACACAATATCTTCATAAATTATAGCCGATCTGTTTAAGCTATATTACTGTAAAGTTTAATCAAAATGCGTGCATAGTTTTTGCGTGAAAGATTAACAAACATCCATCTATCCATCCTCACAAACTTTTGTGTATATAATATTATTAAGTAAGATTCCTGCCACGCCTGCTAGACTAAAAAAGTGCTTTATTTAAAACCGATTTGAATACAAGGCAATTTGGGAATGCAAGGAGCACTGGACTATATACTTAGGTCTCTTTCTAGTTGGTCATTTTTTTTTTACTTTTTTTCTCCACACCTCTAGGCAACACAATAAAAAAGTCTCATGAAAAACCGACCACTATAAACTTCGTTCCATCTTTTGTGTATTTTTTAGCTAATTGCATTAGGCTATACTCCTGACGTAAAAATCCATTTATACTTATCCCGATCTGGTAATTGACCACAGTCATCAAGACATGGCGATGGTAAGAGAGGGACACATGCGACTATTAGACCAAACGACACAACGTGTTAAAAACAAAACACGCTAAGCAGAGAAACTCCCTGAAAAGTAAAACCTGTGAATAGAACTTTCAAAATACTAAAACTTGCAAGTTTTAATACAACATAATATTTCTGAATGTTATTACTATTGATATAGGTCGAGTCCGTTTTTTTATGTAAATATAAGGCATTGGGGTGGATCCCAAGGTATCAGGAGGAAGGTCAAGCCGTCTTGAACAAATTGAAAGGGCAAAAGGTACTTTTTCCTTATTTTTCATACGGTTTTTTTCGGTTGGGAAAATGCGGATGATATATTTTAAAGGTATATTAACAACAGTAGGTACCAATGTTATATTGTGCGTGAATAGTTCCTCATTGGTCTTGCGGTCGCATGTGCTACTGCTGAGAATGGGGTACTGGGTTCGATAACTAGGCTGGGCAAAGTTTAATTGGGATGTTGCATCAGGGTTAATGGCAAAACGTTCGTCCTCAATTATATGTATTGGATCCGGTCGTTAATATGGACATAAAATGAATCTCAAGGACGCTAGTGGTGACATCACGCGACCTACTTACAAATCTACCCACACCACAGCGTGCTTTTACAGAGCCCTGATGTTCAGCTTGAAGCGCGGCATTCAATGTCTGATCGCGGCGGAGTTGAAACGTCTTAGAATTGTACCCGATTCATTGTGCCCTGTGTTATTATGTTAAGTTGTAATTTCAAGTAATTCGTTAGTTTTGCTAGAAACAGTGTATCATACCCAGTGTCTTTTCATAGTACGAAACCCATCGTCTGCCCACATGATGTACGAGCCTAACGGAATAAATTCTGACGTATCCGACATCTGTAACTTAAACATAACTGGCGTTATGTACTTTAGGTACACCTCTGCCCAACCCTTCGGGTAAATACAAGCGTGATATTTAGTATGTTTACGTACCAATGTGCCAGTTAAAATGTAAGTGAACCTGTTTGATTGATTCGTAAGTTTAACCAGCCTGTTTACATATTTTTATGTTATCACTTTATTCTTTCCTTTATTCGTATTTAAACATATTAATTACATTTTTAAATATTCCTATTCAAAGTGATATAAAAAAAACATTAAAAACTAGTAGCCTACCGGTATCGGGAACTGGGTCCAAGCTACCAGAGGTCAGGGCTCCAGAGAGAGGAACCTCCTAACAATACGAGCCGTGTCCAGGAATACCGCTTTCTGAATCAAGCCCTTGATCCAGCTGTCTAACGAAAGCCTCCTCAGGTATTGGTCGAGGCTCTTGGCAATTAAGCCATGGGCTGATACAACTATCGGCACAATGATCGCTGAGTCTACATCCCACATGTCGACAACCTCGCGAGCCAAGTCAAGATACTTGATTTGCTTATCTTTCTCGGTTTTCACGAGGTTCTCATCATGCGGGTCCGTTATGTCAACAATCATTGCGCGCCGCTCTGATCGATCCACCACCACTATATCAGGCTTATTGGCTACAATAGTCCTGTAAGTGATGATGGATCGATCCCAGTACAATGTGATATCGCCATTTTCGAGAACTAGGTCGGGCACATACTTATAGTACGGCACTTCCGATTCCACAAGGTTGTATTTTAGAGCAAGTTGCTGATGGATAATCCTGGCTATAAGGTTGTGTCTATGCAAGTACTCTCCGTTAGCCAGACGAGAACACCCGGAGATAATGTGACAGATTGATTCGCCTGGACGGTGGCATGCCCGACATATGTCAACCGTACCGTCCTTCACAACAAATCTCCGGTAGTTATTCGTTATGACTTTTATTGTTAGCCGAGCAAGAAATAACTTACGGTTACGGCCAACCCCTTACCTACCCTTCTTATCTACCTTTGGTCTATTACCACACTCGTCTACATAACGTTTTCCTAACCATTTTGGGGCTGGTTCTCACAGTTTAAACTTTTGAACGCCGTTGTCACATATACGTGACAAGCAAGCGCAATCCCTGCACACCAACGACACAGCTATGTGACAAAAAATGCGGTGCAATAAACAATTAAACAGTTTTGGAATCAGTATTCTTTTTGTAGGTACTTATTTGCGGTGAAATTTGGATTGGCGTAGAGGGCACGCGCGTGCGTTTATGCTTTGGTGTTCAAATGATTTACTTGATGCAGCTGAATACGAGTATTTTATATGGAGCGACTGTCATATCAGACCTCCCCTATCCGATACCCTAAAAAGGAAGACTGGTTATCAGACATAAAATCTACAAATTACTTAACATGGAAGAAAACCGGTATGAAATTTACAGGTCACCCATCCACAGACCAACCCTCACCAAGCGTTGCTTAACCTTGACTATCGAACCGTGTAATAGCTGTTATTATTTCGCCACGCACCCCACTTCCCCGTACTCCTTCGCCTTTAATATTCAGTATCTATACCTACTTATTAGCTAGAGTACAACCAGTAAAACAGATCGAAGCCTCTACGTCAATAGTGTACGATGCGAAGTCAATGTCATCGGTGCCTCGACGAAGGGATCCTGTGGGAAATCAGTTCTACGAAGTATATTGTCATATCACAAGTGGATTGTTTACCTTGTTTCATAATGTATTTATTTATTTAGTCTTGAAGGCCTAGCTTCTAAGGGTTTATTTAGATAGTAGACTTATCTAGGGGCCTAGACAACAAGATGACAGACAAGTAAAAAAAACTGACCAAGTGCGAGTTGGACTCGCACACACAGGGTTCAAAGTTACTGCTGCAGTTTTGATAAAAGTCCCATTTCTAAAAAACTTAACATCAAATCTTATTCAAACTAATTTTCGTTGAAATTTTTTTAGAATAGAATAGAATAATTATTTATTTGCTCAGAATGTAGGTTTGCAATAAGGTTTACAATGAAGTGGTTACAATAATATTAGAGAATCCTAATACATTCTACCATTTTGGCATGCAAACATTGATGCAGTTCATCATCAAACATACAAACATTGACACACAACTCAAATATCTAATATCAGTTACAAAATATTTTATTCTATTCTATTCTAAAGTTTTTTTACGTTCTACAAATCTAATTTTTTTCAGGATTTTCGCTCTCCTACTGTAAAAGTCGAAAGGGAACACATTTTTAGGGCTTTAGAAGCGAATAACTAACTCATCAACTATTGTCGTAAGAAAAAAATATTTTAGAAACCTCGCTAGACACCCCACACAGTTTTCGATCCTCAGTTACATGTATGGAAAGCCTCCGATGTACGGGGTGGAAGCGACACCAACACGGAAATCAGCTGTTTCCTACAAAAGTGCAATACTACACGGTCAAAATGTATGGAGCAGCTGATTTTTTTTTAATAAACGATGAAAAATTTCTATGTGGTTGCTCAGAATGATGTACTGAATACGTGGTAACCGTTTTCACCCCGTTTTTTTTTTTTTTCATAATTTCACTTAATTTTTTTTGCAGCGTTTAATAGAAGACACCGATTATCCCAATTTCAACTGTGTTGTGAACAGTCTAGGAGTAAAGTAACTGTGATATACGGACTGACAGACAGACAGACGGACAAGACGAATCTATAAGGGTTCCGTTTTCGATATCGAAAACTTGTGTCAATACCGTTGTCGAAATACAAAACACTTTGCAAGCTTTTTCTTTGTGTTCAGGCTTCTGAACTCATCGCGCTCATAGTCTAAAACAATCATGCTAATTAAAAATATGGAAACAATGTTGCAAGAAGCACTGAAAGAAAGAGATTAATTTAAAAAAAAAGGATTTTAAAATCAATTGGGGTGTTTTACATGAACTAACTCATGGCTAAAAAATAAAAAAGTTAAGAATCAATAAAATCCCACTCGATGAGAATATATTGAATAAATTAAACAAAAACATTAAATTATGTCATGAATATTTTCACAAAACCTATTTACGTAAGTAATTCCTTTACCTGAAACGTAATTTAAAAATCATATTAATAAATTGACACTCCATAATTCAGATTCACGGAATACCGTTAAAATATTCATAATTGGTTTTAATCGATTAAAAAATCGGCAGCCAATAAATCGAGTGGAGTATCGATTTGGGAAATAATCGAGTCGTCCACCGTCGACGTTCGTATCATACATTATTCATAGTTTTCATGTATATTTAATGCATTTTCAGGGTTTTCCCAGCTGAGGTGCGAAACGACTTGGGTGGTTATATTTTTGACGTGGTACTGCTTTTAATAATATTTTGATTAAAACGGTAGCTTTTATTTAAAATGACAAGCACTAAATAATGAATGATTTTTGATGGTAAGGTTTATAAACTATAACTCGTGGAGCTCGTGGCTAAGTAATAACAGCCGTATGGCTTTAACGAAGGTTAAGCTACGCTTGCCAAGGTCAGTGTGTGAATAGGTGACCATCCATCACATATTCAGCTCCTCTGTGCCTCGGGAACCACATCAAGTAGTAGGTCCCGGCTGTCATTTGTGTCTCTTTGACAGTCGTTACAAGTAGTTACAACCCGTAGGTCGGACGTCTGACAAACGGGAATCGTATTTCCCAGTACCTGGGTTGTGGAGGTCAGATAGGCAGTCGCTCCATGTAAAATTCTGGTATTCAGCTGCATTCGGTTAGATTGGAAGCCGACCCTAACATAATTGGGGAAAACTCAAGGCAGATGACCGATGAGTTATAATAATCAAATTTCAAATTATTTATTATTTGAAATTTATAATTCATATTCATCCAACCATTTTTAAAAAGTTATGTTCCAATTTTGTTTCCCTAAGTATGAAGCTCACCCTTAATCCGGTCCTTTGATGAACTTTCCAATAATATGTATAATCCAGATATACTGCAGTACGTTTTCCTCTGAAACTTTTTTTTTTTAATGTTATGCTGACTAGGATGGTCGGTTCTGTTTTTAACGTTCTCAGAAAGTGTAATCTTTGTTTTGCCACTAATAACTTTATCTCTTGGTTATCAATAATTTTAAAATCACGATGTCTCAAGAAACTTATGCAAATTCCCTCGTTGGTCTAGTGGCCCCAAGCACTACTGCCACGATTGGAGTCCTGAGTTTGATCTAGGTCAAACAGTGTTAATTGAGATTTTTCCATTACGAATTTATCAGTAGCATTCCAATAGTTATTACTTAAAACGCCAATTAACAGCAACAGCCTAAATTTAACTTGACTAACACTGTCACTTACGGAATATCTTCCGTGATTGTTCATTATTTTAAGCTCCCGATATTTCGCAATATTGCAAGCGCCATGATCGCGGGATGCACATCATCACATAAGAATATATCCCATAAGTGACAGTGTAAGTTTAGTTATAAAACGTAAAAGCTTAAAACAGTGTTAAAGTGTAACTTTATTTTACTCCTCTGCCTCTGTCGGAAAAAGAGGAATTATGTGTACCTACTTTAAAATGTATACATTTTCACCGCACCAGTAGTTTTGCGTCAAGCTCAGCTACTGACACAAAGAAAAGAACCACTTTCTATCGATCGTCTGCTACTGCCGATACTGTTCACTTCAAGGCCGCCTGCTAGTGTTCTCTGCTGCCATTATTTTGTATTGTAAACTTTTTAATTTGTATTCGAACTATTTTAGCTTTTTGTCTTTTCATTTTCTTTTGTTTTTGTCCTCAAGACTGCAAGGTTATTTCAATAAGGGAATATGACCATGTTATGACAGATGGGTGCTTATCTACGTGCTCGAGGAGCTTATGAATCCGAAGAATCAGAGGTGGCGTGTCTTTGGAAGACGCTGCGTTGGAAGGCCTCCCACTAGGTGGACCGATGACCTAGTGAAGGTTGCAGGGATCCGCTGGATGCGAGTCGCACGGGACCGGACAATGTGGCGACACTTGGGGGAGGCCTATGTCCAACAGTGGACGTCTTTCGGCTGAAATGATGATGATGTCTTTGGTTCGAACTCGAGTCCTATGACTTGGCAGTCCGACGGACACACCACTAGGCTATCACTGCTAAAGCACTTAGTATTACTCAGAACTTCCTACCAATAATTACAATCAACTTCTCCTAGAAACAGCCAAAGCTCAGTAAATCACACTTATAGCCGGTTATAGCCCGCACGTGGCACGTGGGTTGCCTTCCGTCACCCGAAATAGCCCAGAGGGTGCCTACTACCTAGCTCGCTTTTTGTAAATGTTTACAATTCCTATGCCCTGTGTTTGTGGAAGCTATTTTGGGTTTGTTGTACTAAGAGGCCATAGATTAAGGAGTTATGGTGGAGAATGGTATGTTGAAATGTGGGTGGGGAGAGCTTTGAGCGGCGATGATGATGTGGCAATGTTGGATGTTGTTTTCACAGAGAATTATGATCACCCAAATAAAAGTAATAATCTAAAAAAGAAAGAAAATAGGTGTATTTAAAATGCTTAAATCATACAAAAAAAGAGATAATTATGGTGTATCTGACGGCTGCACCAAATAGGCCCAGTTCGGCAAACTGTCAAGCAGCTAGTGCCGGACGCTGGTTTTCAACTGGACCTGAGATAGTGATGTAACGGACATAAAACAAATAAAGACTATTGATTGATTGATTGATTGATTGATTGATTGATAACATTTTCATATTTTGTAGGAAAGTGTATTTATGTGAACAGGTACTTAAATAAAAAAGATTGTGTACATCAATAATTGTGCCATTGCGCCGATAGTCGTATCAGCCCATCGCTTAATTGCCAAGAACCTCGACCAATACCTGAGGAGGCTCTTGTTAGGCAGCTGAAGCATGGGCTTGATTCAGAAAGCGGTACTCCTGGACACGGGTCGTATTGTTAGGAGGTTCCTCTCTCTGGAGCCCTGACCACCGGTAGCTTGGACCCTGTTCCCGATACCGGTGGGCAACATTTTTTTATATTTTAAAATGTGTATTGATTTGTAAAAAGATGAATAAATGAGAAGTATAACAAATAAACTACATAATAAGGATACCGAGATAAATACAAAGGTAAACAAATGTAAGAAGCCTAAGGCTGACTGATCCCTGGAAAGGAATGCCGAAACCACAGATATAACACCCACATTTCGCCAGTTATGTTGTTGTGTGTGTGTTGTTATGTTGTTTGTGGCCGAAACAAACTCAGAACTCAACTAACCCTAACTTTACAATATAGGTAGTTACATCCTCAATCTGACAAAATCACCTTCTTCTCAGGTGGTAGACATGCGCTGGGGAGTCCGAGACGAAGCCACAGATGATCACATGACCACAGAGCTATGTATGAGGGAGATCAAGAACTGTCAGCGACTCTCCATGGGCCCGAACTTCGTGGTGTTCCTCGGACAGAAATATGGATATAGGTAAGCCTCACAAATCAAGTCTTTTTAACACTATGTCAGGACTGTAAATATGTAAAATTTTCTGTTAAGGGACACTTCTAACTACTTAGCTACAATCTACACGCTGAAGTGACACGCGATTTGCGACTGCAGAATAAATAAATGAATGAAATTGATTAGACTATGCCACAGTTCACCTCAACGCGACACGGCTTGCAACGCGACGGTACTCAAACAAGTGAAACATACGGGTGCCACAAATCTCATTCGCAAGTCAAATCCCCTGAGGTCGCAAATGAGGCCCTATCCTTTGGGAATTAGGTGACATAATTATCTTATAACAAAAACTCTTTTGCCAGGCCAATCCCAACATACGTGCTATCATCAGAACTGCAGTTGTTGAAGGAGGAGCTGGTGGCTGGGGGAGTGGACGTCATCCTAATGGACACTTGGTACAAGAAGGACTCGAATGCTGTACCTCCTGTGTCTGTGCTGCAGCCCATCTCGTCTATATTGATTAATTTTAATAATAAGGTGGGCACACACACAAAACAAAACTGTATTGCACTACAATAGTTAAGTTTGTTTGTTACTTAAAACGTAGATAGGTACGAGTACTTAGACTGTCAAGCTACAAGCGCAAGATCACGGAACACAAGATAAAGATGGTAGTATGTCTCAGCCAAGCACGGGCTAAGTAACGTTTACAGATCTCGGCTTTAGTTCCATATTTAGTTCTACATTAAAACATAGGAATAATAGACTTACAAAAGAGTCAATTGACGAGTAGCGAATGTGGTTTCTGCCAATAAACACTTAAATGCAGTTACAATGAAATTAATTAATATCCTTCAATTTAAATCAAAACACTGTAATATGTTTATTGGATAAAATGGGTGACGATGGTGATACCGATGGCTTGTTAGATTTAACACATACGATCTAACCTGGGGATCTAGCATACCATGCACCCACCCAGTTTAACACAAATAAAACATTTTTTCATTTCATTTTCTTTCTAGAGAGTTCCAAAACTCCAAGCCGAAGATCAAGCGGTGTGGTGGGACACGCTCGGTAAAATGCAGAAGCTGTTCCGAAAGGCTTCCTTACAGCTGTACAATGCTGGCAAGATTGATAAGGACTGTATGCACAATTACTTTATGTCTGGTGAGTTTTCAGAATTTGAAAGTAATTTTCCAGATGGACCTTGTTCCATCACTTAAGGGGCAATCGGCCTGTTCTCCGTCAGAGGGACAACAGTTTAAAGCATGATTATTTTCCTTTATTTATTTAAAGCATGATTATTATTATCAGAAACATAATAAAACATGACACCTGTACAAAATTTTAAGTAGATCGCCACAAACAGCGGTAGATTTAACTAGGTATTATCCCAACCATTTGATATCCATTTGACAATAGCGTTAATAGTATAGTCAGTGCCCTGCACTCCTGCACTCCTCTTACAAAGAAAGAGAAGGGAGGAGACACAGATATGGATATACCTAGATAACGCAAATATCACGATCCTCATGAAATCCAAACGTGTCATTTTTTGAATACCTACTATGACGCCATAAGCACTATATTGTCACTATACGAACAAGTTACCATACAAAATATACTACGTATTTGTTCCTTAAATGTCTAGAATTAAGTTTTTGAGTTGTAACGGTGTTGTTTTAAGCAAATTAGCTTGCTGCGACCGTAGCCACGGCTTTAGCCGGGTACGCAAAGTAGGTGCTCCTGCGTTATCTAGTTATTTCTATATCTGTGGGAAGAGTGGTGAAATTATGCAAGAGACTGAATGAACCACACCATACGATATCTGACACACATTTCATCATCTTTTTCTCGCAAATTCCAGTAACCGAACGCGAAGTTATAAACGGGGTGCTTAACGTGAAGAACACGAAGAACCACTGCTTAGCGTACGTCAGGTACATCAACAACATTAACCTACAGAACCTGAAGAAGGCCAGCAACTTCGTGGACATCATCAACAGGAGTCTGGATGCTGAGGCTTCGAAGCTATTGGCTGATCTCAGGGATGTTAGGCTACCGGAGAAGATTGAGACTACTAATATACAGAAGTAAGTGTAGCTTCGAACTGGCTAAGTTTTGATTTAAAAGAGTGTCAATGGGGTTTCTTGTCCATTCTTCTCCATAGAGATCTACGGTTTGAAATGGACTACAGTACTTTCACAGTTATAATGCCTTGTGACTGGGACTGTACTTTCATCTTTTTGTTTTTGACAATGCAAAAAAGCCTCTAATGGTCTACTTGAAATATGTTTTAAGTTTGAGTTTGCTATGTTTTTTTTTGTGGTTTTGAGAGACCAACAAGCAATTGTGGTCATCTGATGGTAAGTGGTCATCACCGTTTGGGGAGATCTGCGGTGGTAGAGGCATTGGAAATACCTTATTTCTTCTAGCTCTTGTGGATGACATTTTGAGGTCTGGATAAAAGCCTATAAGATAGGCGGAGCGACGATCTTCGCATCTGGATGAGAGTAGCCAATATTAACGGCCTGCTGTAGAGATGCCTATTTTCAGCAGGGGTCTTTTACAGGGGGATACAGAGTCAGATCTATACAAGTCGTCTAGAGCCATCTCTTTCCTAAACTGGAATTACTCCTGCTTTAAGACGTCAATGATTATGATTCCCTTCAACCAATACTTTGAAATATAAGGAATCGTGGCTGTAATTTTTTTTAAAAGGTGTGCCACAAGGAGTTTAAATAATCTTTGTATGGCATTTCAGATACACAGTGGAATGGATTGGTCGCGAGGGTCTGGACACGGAGACACACGGGGAATATCTCAGCCATTTCATAGCGCACTTCTACAAGAACATCGTTAAATTGGTTGACAGGTCAGTAAGATTTGACTCACAAGAAATATAATATGTACCTATTGCTAACTAGATGAGGTCCGCACCTGCGCCTTCCGCGTGGAAATTAGAAATTGTTCCACCAGAATGTTCTACAGGCATCAAATATTTTATATGACCTAAACTACTGATAGTCTACCTGCTTGCCAAATTTCTTAGTTCATTCGTTAAAGCGTGAAAAGGTAACAACAGACAGTAAATTTCTTGGAGGCCTTATACTCAAGACATCCACAGGATAGTCCGGTTAAGCAGAAGCCAGCTTCATAGGTTGACCAGAGTGATGACAGAATATCCACTACATCATCATCATCTGCCTAGCCTTTTCCCAACTATGTTGGGGTCGGCTTTCAGTCTAACCGGATGCAGTCGAATACCAAAAAAAATATCCAGTACATCCACCCTATAAATTTTGCATGGAATTCAGGACATGAAGTAATTTACATGTAAATGAATCAAAGAGAGTTCAAAACGAATCTAGCCATTTGCATTGCATACGTTTTGTTGCAAACTATGTTATTTTGTAAGACAACCGGAAGTCGAATTAAATTGTAAATTAATTCCTTTAAGTTTCTTGCGTTTTCCTTCTTTCTAGTTGCTCTCTTCCAGTTTCTGAGAAGAAATAGATTTCTTTCGATAGTCTGATGCGGAAGATTTTTTTATGCATTTGACCGGTAACTTCTGACAGTAAATGAACACTAACCTCAATGTAGCTTCAGTTAATCTATTACTCCAAAATCGAACCCATGACTTATTTAGCACTTAGTTACATTTAGTACAGTTTTGGTTCTTGTCTTTTAGTCCCATCCCAATGATAATAATTATCCTCCCTACCACATTTCGGCCACGCGTAACCCAGCCAGATTTTGACACAAAATTATGAATTACTGTGGTTTGTAAATTACTGCTAAAGTAAGGAATAAGAGGTTTCATGGTTTACTTATATTGGTTCCAGAGCAATGCGCAAAGAAGACAGCAGTGCCCAAGGTGTCATTGTGACAGAGATACTGCAGCATCTGCACGCCTGCAACAATTCTGTAAAGGTGTTCCACGGGAGGGAGCCAGACCTGAACTTCATTGAGGACTACATGAAGAACTCGTCTGATAAACCACTGGTTTTGTATGGAGAAGGTAAATATGAATACAATCTTTATCATAACTTTTGTTCTTGTTTTTTTTAATCAAGCCTGTGATTTTATAACAGATACTTTTTTTTTATGGGAAATCATCAAATGACCCCGCTCTGGGCGGAGTGGAAGGGAGTGTCAGACTTGTACTGACTAAAACCCATCCATGTTCCTTGTTTGTCCTTTGTGTTCCAGGGCCGCGGTATCTCTTTCGAACAGTCCCGCAGCCCTGGCAATAACAGATACTTAAGGCCGGGCAAGAGATTTTTAGGGTAAAAATTATAGGGTTAGTTAAAGCAGCTTTGTTTTGTAGTATCCAGGTATCGAAACTTACGTCCACGAAGTTTCACTAGGTAGTTTTATTTGACCTACACTTATATTTTTGTATACATCCTATAAATACGATATAGTCGTTGCTTCGGAGGGGCTGGTGGCTAGATAATACCAGCCACACGGGTTGATCTTCAGGTTAAGCCTCGCTTGCCTAGGTCGGCTCGGGGTGGCATTATATACCGAGTTTCCTCCGTGCCTCGGAAAGTAAGTGGAGCCGTGGGACTCGGCTGTCATTTGTAGATCTTTGACAGTCGTTACAGGTAGTCAGTGGCTCGAAAATCTGACAACCAGTCTTACCAAGATGATATCGCATTACCACCATTTATACTAACTTCTAAAAGTCAGATAGGCAGTCGCTCCATGTAAAATACTGGTGTTCAGCAGAATCCGGTCAGACTGGGAGCCAACCCCAACATAGTTGGGAAAAAGCTAGGCAGATGAATGTCAGTTGCTTAGATCTATTCGACGAAAGTTTTAAGGATTTTTTTTATAAAAATACTAAAGAACTCTTCCAGTGGTACTGAAAAACTGACCAGGGTCATGCTCTTCTTTCTCCACCCAGGTGGTTGCGGCAAAACGAGTCTCCTATCAAAAAGCGCTGCCATGTCCTTGGACACCTGGTTCGCTGACGTGCGACCAACCAACGTCATCAGGTTCCTCGGAACAACTCCTGACTCTAGTGCTCTCACACCTACTCTCATCTCGATATGTCAACAGGTAAAATCATGTTTTCATCATCATCTTCCTATCTATTTGTATACGAATTAATTTGTATTTGTGTCTATTATAGACCCTTTAATGAGTCCTCGCGAAGGTATCAATTTAAATGGAATATTCTGAAGTTTGACCACGTATTGGTTCAATTAGTATCGAAATACCTATGCGGATTACGGTTATTTTAAAGCAAATAACCTATAGGATATTGTTAGGACTTTGTGGACGCTTAATGTGTCTTTGATGGGGTAAGGCGGAGGACTCATTAAATCGATCGGTCTATAACAGTCATCACAATGTTTACTGCTTTCCTAACCATATCTTCTTTTACACTGTCCATCTATCTTTTCTTTGGGTGATTTTATAACCATTCTCATTCTCTCTTTAAAAACAAAGGCAGTTTTATAACCATTTTCATTTTTATTTATGCCAGTCAAATATAGCATGTTCATCACCATCAACATCATCATCTTCCTGCCCTTGTCCCATTCTACTTGGGGTCGGCGCAACATAGCAATGATAACGCATTTTAATGCGACCCCATTTAAATACTTTATCATTGCTATGTTCACCATGTCTTTTACTTTCTTATTATTTTTTCTTCTCTATCAGCAGTCACCTCAGTAGTAACCCTATCTAGTAATATCATCATTCACACAGTCCATTCATCTTTTATTTAGTCTAGATCTATTCTTAAAGCCATCCACATTCATACCTACTGATAACTGTCCTCCCGAACGTTTAAAATCAAAACTAACCAAACTACAAAAATTAACCTTTCAGATATCCTATAACTTCGCCCTTCCCTTCGAAGGCATCCCAGATGACCTGGTGCCCCTCACAGCACACTTCAAACACCTGCTAACGATGGCCAATCAGCAGCAACCTCTGCTGCTCTTCCTGGATTCAGTCGACCAGCTTACTGGGATAGGCACTGAGAATAACAAGGTGTCTTGGTTGCCGACTAGGTTGCCGGCACATTGTAAGGTGAATATTTTGTATTGTGTATTGCTATGGTCTGAGAACTTGAAGTTACACCACAGCAGATTCTTGGATCTAGTCAAGTAGTTATTAGATAAGTCAAACAACTATTTGACTTGATTACACCCAAATAACTTTTGAGTGAAAACAAATTTGGACTTCAATAATTTTTCGTTTAATACCTCCTTCAAAGTAGTGTACGAAATGTCAAGGTGCTTTAAAATCCCGTAAAACAATAGCAGCATCAATTCCAGTAAATTGAACTTGAAAATGACTTTGATCAGAAAATAATTCTAATATTTCTACACCGGTAACGGAGTATATGTGAACTAATATAAATTGTAAGATCTTTATGTACCTACCGTATACTCAGAAATAAATGATATTATATTTTATTCTATAAATTACTTATTATGTACCTTCTTTTTTTTACTCTACCATTAAAATACTCGCTACTTTTACTATTATCCCTTTTGACTTCCAGATAATCGTAACTTGCGCATGTGAGGAAGCAAATCCAGAGGTATCCAAAGAGTATGACGTGCTCAGACGCATGATTGACTCCGAAGAGAACTTTCTAGAAGTTAAAGCTCTGGGAGATGATTTAGCGATGCAAGTTTTGAAGTAAGTAGTTGAACTGCAAAAGTTTTAAACTTAAAGTGGTTCAGGTGGATATGAGGATCATGCTTCTTATAAATATGAATACTGTAGCGACAAAGAGTACTACAGTAACATAGAAAAAAAAGTACTACAGCGCCATCTATGACACAGTGGACGAACTAAAACATCAAAACATCTAAATCCTACATCGCGCAAGTAAAGTTATCCGCGACTTAAGACTATATAGAAGAACCCGACAGCAACTGTCATGCAGTAGCACACCAGCCATTTCATCCATCTGGTAGGAGGATTCTCCCTTTTCTATGGGGTATGAAGTACTTTACGCCCTGTTCTCCATACCCCCAAAAATAAAAACAACGAACAACAATTCAGTTCTGAAAAAGAACTTTTGCTAGTCAAAGTTCATGTTCGTCATTTGTTTTATTCCAGGTTATGGATGGCTTCAGCAGCTCGAGATTTATCGAACTATCAATGGCGTTTAGTATCCAATGCTATCGCTTCCTGTTCGCTTCCAATATTCGTGAAACTTGTCTTTGCTGAGGTACAACTTTGTTTTATCACATTGTTTCTTTTTCAGAAATTGGATTCTTGACTACCTCGTTCTGACTGCTGAGCTTGAGGTCCTGGGTTCGATTCCCGGGTCGTGCAAATTGTTGTTGAATTTCTCAGTAGCAGTCACGGAGTCTGGATCAGTGCCCGGTTGATGGCAATAGGCTCGCCCCCTATTACATAGGACTTAAAAAAATTACTTGCGAAATGTGGGTGTACAATTAGGTCCATATCTTCCTTACTCCTCGGGAATTAAAGGCGTAATCACCGAAGGATCCCCGAGTGTTCTTAGCAATTACAAAACAACACACTCATTCTCTTTCCAGGTATGCAGATGGAGAAGTTACACCAAACCCCAGGATACTCATTTGGCATCTACTGTCATGGACTCCATCATGATGTTGTTTGAAAGAATTGAGAAGCAGGTACAGAAACTTACTTTAAAATATCACAAAAATGTTTATATACTGAATTACATGGTTCGAGATCTTTACTGACATAGTTTATGTATCTACACATCCCGCAAGATTTTGGTTTTCTTAGTTAGTTTTGTGTGTAGTAAGGTTGCTAATCGCATGACAGGAAGATTTATTTATGAATGAAATACGTGCTTGCCGGGCGACATCTTTAATACGATTTTTGGCGAACGTTGGCTTACATATTATTACAACAGATAGTCTTCTAGCCCTTTACGTTGTCTAAAAAGGTCTGTATATATAATTATGTATAACCAACAGCCTTAAATATTATGAAACACTATTTTGATATCGTCTTATCATCCTCAGCACGGTCGTCTCCTAGTCTTCCACGCGCTAGCCTACATCACAGCCGCTCGCAGTGGACTCTCAGAGACAGAACTAGAGGACCTGATCTCCTTGGATGACAAAGTGCTGGATGATGTGTACCAGTACCATTTACCACCTGTCAGACGAATACCACCGCTGCTGTGGACTAGGTAAGAACAGTGTCATAATTGGCTGAAAACACGAATAGTTAACTGATACTGATACTGTTAGCCTGCGTCATCCCACTGCTGGGCAAAGGCCTCTCCCCATGACTTCCAGTTGTTTCGATCCAGGGCTAATGTGGGCCATTGGTCGTTTATTTTGTCCAGCTCGTCCCGCCATCTTCTACGAGGTCTGCCGCGATGCCTTCTGGCTTTGTCAGGGCTCCAGAAAGTGGTTATTTTGGCCCACAGCTTATAGCGCATGCGGAAGATGTGGCCTGTCCAGTCTCACTTCAACTATGGTCAACACTCATATATTTTCCAAAGAGATAAGCAGAGGATGGAAAAAGTAGTGCAGAGGCCGTCAGTTCGTATTATACTTGTCCTATGTTCTAAAACAGGGGGATCCTATTGCCATCTAAAGCATAAATCCTGGTTCAATTCATGTTCAAAAATCTATATTAAATTGTAGTTTGACTTTGGGACCACCGATGATTCTTGTTCCAAAATCAAACTTACTATTTCAATAACTTCTTCATCATATTTTGCCCTTTTAGGATCCGCAACGATCTTCCAAACTACCTCTCCGAGCGCGAGGCCGACGGCGTCTCCGTCATGAACTGGTACCACAGACAGTTCCGGGACACCGCGCGGGAGAGGTACTTCAAGAACATGAACATGGCCATGTACTTCCACTCCATGATCGCCGATTATTATCTGGGTAGGTTCATTATCGTGCTAATTGCTCGTAATGCTATCATCAAATCAAAACAGTGAAACGCATCCTAAAGTTTATTTTTAACTAGAAACATGTCAGTCAGAAGAATATTAAGAAGATATAAATATACCTTACCTTTGAACGCAGGTAAGCACGATAAGCTGTTGGTCCTGACTGTAAATCTTTGGCAGCCATTACGGGTACTCAGAAGCCCAAAAGTCTGATAACCGGTCTTACCGAGGGGAAGCGTGTTACCCAGTAATTGGTTTGTGAAGGTCAGATGGGCAGTCGTTCCATGTAAAATACTGGTATTCAATTGCATCCAGTTAGATTAAAAACCGATTTTGGGGTTGGTGTAGTTTGAAAAACTCCAAGCAGATAACCTATGAATGTATGTAATCTCATATTCCAGGTATATGGGGCGGAGGAACACCTAAACCTTTCAAATACACTGAGATCCAACGTCACCGCTTCAACCTGGCTGACAGAGAGGGAGTAGCAGACAGGAAAGTTCCTCTTCAGCCGCTGATCTTCATGTCAGCCGATGGAGCCAACAGAAGATATAACTTGAGGAAGGTAAATAGAAAACAGTAACCCTGCCAAGATCGTTGCTCCACCGAGTCTGTGGGCGTCCCACCTTACGTTTCCCGATTCGCGGTCTCCACTCAACAACACGTCTACCCCAGTGGTCATCGGTTCTACGGCTAATATGGCCGGCCCAGTGCCACTTCAGTGACTTATTCTGTGAGCTATGTTGACAACTCTGGTTTACACTCATACTACAAAATTATACAAAAAGAATCTCCAGGAACAGGACATAATGTGAGCCCTACTGTACATTTTCCAGTTTGGTGAACTACCATTCCACCTGGTCCGCTCCAAGCGGTTCACAGACTTGTACGCTGAAGTGCTGTTCAACTATGAGTGGCTTCACGCTAAGCTAAACTGCTGTCCTCTGCAAGCTGTACTGGCAGACTTTGAAGATGCAAAGCAGCATGTCAATAAAGATGCCGTAAGGTAAAAATAATTGAATAATTATCATTTCTTTATTTATAATGCCTCGTGTTACCATAACTGACAATTGCTAGCACTGACTGGACACTCTGGACACACTGGTCCACTTGAACCTGTATGGTTCTTTGAAAAATCCTCCAGATATTCTCCAGATATGCTACTAATAATATCAGTATCTGTCTGTATGTACAGAATCCTCATCAATTACCAATCCGCTCCTTTAGGATGATTTATTTATGCAATCCAATCTAACACTTCCAGAGAACTAATGCTAGTAGCCGACGCCCTCCGGCTGGGCGGCGCCATCCTGGGCACGTACTCCGACATGCTGGCCCCACAGCTGGTGGGGCGCCTGCTGCCCGAGGCACCCGGTAACCCCGCAATCTCCTCGCTCCTCAAGCAGTGCGTCAACAACGGCAAGATGCACTGCGCACTGCTGCCGTCGCATCATTGTTTACATACCCCGGGCGGACCTTTGAAGGTAGGTAAGCTGATGGAAAAGAAAGGTCTGAGATTGACTTCGTATGAAGAAGTAATTGGTTATGATGACTTCACTAATGTTTTAACGTAAACAGAATCCTATTGCTTACTGAATAAAGACAGTGCTGCAACAATCCTAAACATACAACAAATGATTAGTCATTGTGTTTTGTTTTCTATCGCTATGAATAGGGGCTGAGATAGACATGTCCGGATTTTCATTTTTGCCGTTACTTAGTTTCTTTCTTGTACCCAAAAACATCTATTCTGTCGCTACTAAACGAAAACGAGATAGATTGTTTGCAAACTCTTATGCCATTCAGTATCAAATATCAAGTGCGCATGCGGCGTCTCTCGACAGAAAATGGACTATCTTCCATCTTGCACCGCATGCCCTGTCACCACCATCTTATAACTGCATCGGTGAGTGGAGTTCTCGTAACCGAATCGTGGGCCAAATATATTTGATCTTTTTACAGCTAAGATGAAGCAATGAGAGATATTGTAAATCTGGACCGAAAAATCTCGCTTAAGCACTAACCATCACATGCTTGTAATGACCCCAAAATGAAATCCTATCTTCTCTATTTTCAGTACTCCTTAGAAGGTCACCAGTTTGCAGTCTTCGCGTTCCGACTGAGCTCAGATAAACGCTACGTGGTCTCCATCTCTAGCAGGGTCATATCCTGGGACCTGTCCACGTCAGATCTGGCCAGAGACCTCTGTCCTCAACTCGAGGGCATCATGCAGAACTTAGAGCTTTCTCCAGATAATAAATGGGCTGCTGCGTGTACTAATAATTCTGTCGTGAGTTGATCTGTGCTTTTCTTCCTTGTTTTCTTGTTAGTTTACTGTTATTGATTTGAGGTTTATGATGTTTCAGTCAATGCTCCTGAACATGCTGACTAGTGAATACGTCACAATTGATAACCCTCTTGAGCAAGGTCAGTAAAGGCTTTATTTGTTTTTACCTTAGTTCATAAGAAGCTGATCACTTCATCACCTTTCTACTAAACGAATTAATAACGAATTGCTTGGAACTGCAAGCAATTTTATTAAGAAGCTCGTGGCTAAATAATAACTGCCTCTCGGGTCGATCTTTAGGTTAAGCTGCGCTTGCCTAGGTTGGTCCGTGGATGGGTGACCACCTAATACATACCTATTTTCCTCCGTGTCTCGGAAATCACGTTAAGCCGTTGGTCCCGGCTGTCATTTTGTAGATTTTTGACAGTCGTGACAGGTAATCAGTGGCCCGGAACTCCGACAGCCAGTCGTACCAAAGGGTATCGTATTACCCAGCCCCCGTAGCATGACCACCGTAGACAAGGATTTCTTTGTCGGAAGAATCGACAAAATGACAGATAGTGCAAAGAAATCTGTCATTGTGTCGAAAAAATCTGTCATTTTGTCGATTCTTCTGTCAAAGAAATCCTTGTCTACGGTGGTCATGCTACGGGGGCTGAAGTAACTGGGTTGTGGAGTTCAGAGAGACAGTCGCTCTACGTAAAATACTGGTATTCAGCTGCATCCGGTTAGACTGGAAGCCGAACTCGAAATAGTTGGGAAAAGGCTAGACAGATGATGATGATGCAAGCAATTCAATTCCAATCTTGCAGGAGTTGTTATTTTTTTTTGCCAAGGCGACAGTAGGCGCACGGTGGTGTTTTTAATGGGTGCAAGCCCTACATAACCAAGCCCTCTCCCGGTGCGGTATGCGTAGGACTATTCCATGGCTTAAAAAAAAAGGAGTCCTCCTTCTTCGTCTGATTACCCTCCTGGGTAAGAAACGGTATCCAACTCAACAAGGATTCACTAAGTTTTTTGTCAATGTTTCCTAGAGTGGATCTCCTCCCACTTACAAACTTGAAGACCCTAAAAAGGTGACCGTCATAGATTGGATGCGGAAGGTGGAGAGGTAAGGGTTTTGAGGCGCATCTTGAGAGAGGCCCATCCAGCAATGAGCTCCAATAGACCAAGTTGATTAATTTAGATGTTACTTGTTTATAATTCTCATTAACTTAACCTCCAGGTGAGACAGTCCGCGGCGTGTACGTCCTGAACCACCACATGTTTATCTACGGGCCTCACACCTGGGTGCAGTACAGTATGAGAGGCGAGCACGAGCAGACCTTGCCGGCGCCAGGTACTGCACCTTTTGATGATGTTAACTGGGAGATACTTAGTGAGTATGGTGGATGATTCAAATCAAAAACTCCTGGTCCCGGTCCTACGCGATTCGCATCTAACTGAAAATAGAATTTACTAGAATGTCCAACCACCTTTAGGAAAGTTTTGTAGTTGAACAGTTCTGTAATGCTGAATGTATAGCAAAAAGCTAGCTAGCTGAGTAGACGAAACTTCCCACTTTAGGAAAGCGATATTAAAAATTTGTCAAGTTGGAAATTACGGATACATCGACGTTTCATCTTCGCGTTTTAATTCACCATCACATTCAAAAACATTTAGGAATTGTAAGTTAATAAAAGCATCCAACGCTACCAGCTTTGGATGCCACTCAAGCAACATAAAAAGATTACCTTTACAGCAATGGAGTTCCGTGACTTAGAGAACTTCCTCCTTGTGATGTGGAGTGGAGACCTGGATGAGGACCGGCTTCTGGTGCAGTTTTGCAAGGAAGGGGAGTGGATGCAGCCACTGAGATGCCGCGGAGCTCTGGCCATGAACAAGCATTGGACCAAGATCTATTGCAGTGATCCTGAGAGGGGGTATCAGGTAAATGTGACTGACAGAATTAACTAACAAAGTGAAATTTGACAAAAATGTATTGAAATGAGACAGGGAAGCTACGAAAATCTAATGCCAATCTTGTTTATAGACAGTGATGATGTACGAAACGAAAACGATCGTCACTTTGTTTAGCCCCCCTGATGTTATGTCACCCTATGTGAATGGCATCCCGCCGTCATTGAAGAAACCCTTTAAAGCTTTTTATTATTTTTATAGTTCAGCAATTAATTACTATGAATTTTGACATGTACTTGTACATCTGATCAAAAGACACACTCAAGTGATCATAGTTGTAGAGGACTGCACAGACACTGACTTACCAGTCCCCGTAGCATGGCCACCATAGACAAGGATTTCTTTGACGGTAGAATCGACAAAATGACAGGTAGTACAAAGAAAGCTGTCATTGTGTCGACACAATCTGTCATATTGTCAATTCTTCCGTCAAAGAAATCCTTGTCTACGGTGGTCATGCTACGTGGGCTGGAGTAATTCCAGTGTGGGAAAGAGACAGAGCTATTCAGGTCGTCTAGCGCCATCTCTTTCCCACACTGGAATTACTCCTGCTTGAAGATGTCATGGTAGGCCAGAGGTTGAAACTGACGTAACCACAGATTAGACTGACGTGACCATAGGTTGATACTTACGACCAGAGATACAGTCATCTAACCACCTTCCAATTTTTTTTAGATATCTATCTTTGAGCTAAACGTGGAAGAGAAATGCTGGATCAAGGTAGAGGAGATCTTTCACAAAGAGACAGATACGGCTGAAGCGATGCTGCAACTCAAACGCGGCAAGAAAGATCGCATGCTGTTTGGTATTTTTTTCTCTAGTTTTTTTATTAGCCTATTCAGTCGCAGTGCTGAGGCAAAGGCCTCCCTCATACCTTTCCAACTCTCCCAATGTTTTGCCTCCTCTGGCCAATCAGTCAGAAACGAGTCCGAATTCTCACGCCAGCGTTTCTTGGGCCTGCCGCGGTGACGACGACAGTCTTCAGGCACCCACTGTGTGACGATTCTGGCCCATCTGTCCTGACCCATCTTGGAAATGTGAACCACCAATTATGTCCAGCAATTGCCGAGTAGATGTTCTTAACAGTTCGTGACGATACTACAAAAAGGAGACTTGACAGCTTGCAAGCATGGTTTTACAATTTGAAAAAAAGATGACGGATGTTGAGAAACAGTATGCGCTTTTTTGAGACACCTAAGCGCAATGCATTTTTAATTTAATTAATAGTGTTTTTACGTTAAAAAATATTTATTTCAGCTACAACAACATACAGTTTCGTGGTTTGGGACTTTGATTACACGATACCCAGAGTTAAACCTGAACCTATAGTTAAAAAAGATGATAAAATGAGTTTTATGAACCCTGACAAACAGGAAGAAGTAAGCTACCTACTTTTTTTAACTTTTCTAGAGTCTAACACCTTGAAGTTATAAAAACAAGATCGTTTGAGACAAA
Source organism: Noctua fimbriata (assembly GCA_905163415.1). Taxonomy (NCBI): domain Eukaryota; kingdom Metazoa; phylum Arthropoda; class Insecta; order Lepidoptera; family Noctuidae; genus Noctua; species Noctua fimbriata. Next base: position 11,050,833 of record LR990946.1, read on the forward strand.
GAATAATAAAAAACCAAAAAGCTCAAATTGTTGATGGCTCTGAATAGAACAAAATCAACCTAGATATTATAATAGCTCTCCTGACCGAAGTTTTTGATTATGGCGGCCGATCTCATCAGGCTAGCTATGAACGCAGGAAAGGAAAACCAAACATAGACGTTCAGAAAGATAGGACATGCTAAATTGTACACCGAAATGCTAAAAAAGAACATTTCTTTGAAATAAAGAAGTCATCAGATTTCCAAATCTGATATTTTACTACCACACCTTCCAGGAGGAGAAGCCAGCAGAACCAGAAATAGACCATCGCCTCCACGGCATAGTCCTGAAGCTCCCTCACACGATCCGCAACATCTCCACCAAGCAGACGCTCTCCAACTCCTTCATGATCAGTAATAACAATACTTATGCTGTCGCTGGGGTCAGGTATGTTGATTTTAACACTAGCTTCAACATCATCACCCTGAAAATTAAGCAGGATTTTTTACCGTTTTAGCAATCCAATCATCTCAAGAGTTCGTCATTAGGAAAACATCGTGAGGAAACCAGCATGCCTGAGAGACATTTCTCGACGGCATGTAAAGCCAAGTCAGAGGCCCATGGGCGGCATAAAAACTCTGACACCAGGTTAGGCACTAACCACACGATAAAGAAAAGAAGTAATTATTAAGAAAAGACTGCAACTGCATGTCTTTGTGTTTGTGGATTGAAAGTTTGTGGTTAAAATCCTTAGACAGAGACAAGCAAAGCCCTCACGTACCAATCGCGATGCTCATTAACCTGAATGAAAAGTTCGTAAATTCGTTGGGTGGAAAGTGCAGTTTTTTATTGCAAAATAGGCCTGCTTTTGGCCTCGATCACCCCTGATGGAAAGTGATGGATGAGGTCTATGGTGGAACGAGCGTGCCCAGAAGATGCCTGTTCACCTTTGCTTTAAAGGCAGACGGGTTAAATGTCGGAGGGACCACAGATTCCGAGAGTTCCACACTTTGACTGTGCGCATAATAAACGTGGAAGAAAAGCGCTGAGTACGACTCGTCGATTTAGGTCAATCCAATATTGAACTTAGTGAGGCAAATAATTCTAATAACTTTTGTCGTATAAGATGATACGGGTATGATGATTATGGTCACTGGTGGTGACGTGTGAAAATTGTTATTTTCAACCAATAATTTATCACTGATCATGTTTGGTTGTTCTGTGTTCGTTGACATTTTCTTTCTAACAAACAATTCCATCAATTTCCAGAAAGAACCTCTACGTTTGGAGCCTAAAGACTACGAAGCTAATTAAGGTCTTGGACGCCCACTTCGGGAGGATTGTCCAGCTAGAACCCTTGACCGTGGGTTCCTGGAACAATGTTATCACCTCCTCTATCGATAGAACAGTGAAGATCTGGAACATCGACAATATTTTTGAGCAAGTCCATAAGATCGATCGCCAGGAACTGCCTATTGATACTATCAGGTAAATTCAGGACTGATACATTTTAAACATTTATTTTGAGTTACATTTTAATTAGCCATAACACCTGTGTTGTCTTTCGCATCCACTATTCATAAGATCATTTGGTTCTTCTGATCAGAGCAAGTCCACTTACTGGAGTGCCCTAGGTGCCTGTGTACTTGCACGTCTGATGACGTAAATAATGTTACTGATAACGCAATGAATGTCGCCAACTTCTTGGATTAAATACTCTAAAGTTTTTTTCTATTAGTAAAAAAAAAAAAAAATATTTAAGTGTTAGAATTTACCCTTGTCGCCCTTATTTCCAGCCTAGCCCGAGATAAATGCCTAGCAGTAACAGTAACTCGAAGCTGCTGGGGTTTGTGGAACACCGGAACAGGGAAACTGCTGGCCCAGCTGGCTGAGGCACCACTGGGGGCCATCGTCACCCATGCTGTCATCACCCCCACTGGAGACAATGTTGTGACTGCTGAGTCCGGCAATGTGGTGATTTGGGATACGCCGGAGAAACAGGTAAATGTTTATGTTTTGTTTTAGATATTTCTGTTGCTTGGTGTTCTTTTTGTTCTTCGTGTCGCTAGCACGTAGCCCAAAATTTCACCATAATAGAACTAGACTTAGGCTTCTTCTAAGTCATCGCGACATTATCTACGTTTGGCTCGCGCATTCTAGTCTGGTTGGTTCTGAAATTATTGCTGAATTTTTTAATAAGTCCCCCGTGAAAATTGTGCAAACGCTGCCTTTTGAAAGACCGGAGTTTTCTATAATTAAAACTCTTCTTTTCAGGCCATATTCAAAGAAGAACAGAAAGGCATCAAGCAAGTACTACTTTTAGAAGATGGCACCAAGTTCATCACGATCTCCATGCAGGCGGCTTCAGAAAACATTGACAATGTTGGAGTGGCTAGTATCGTAGCCAGGACGATTCCTGGTAGGTCTTTATAAACAGACACGCCTTTTCGTCGTTGAAGTTCTAACATCACGTAAGTCATTTTAGGCGGTTTTGACATTTAGATTTTTGATGCCGTTTGCTAGAGAATCGGAAGACGCGTTATTTCAGCCAATCACAGAAACAAGCATCTTCTCTATCTGATTTGAAGTGAACCCAAGTTATAAAATGGTGTTGTACCACGACATGGTATAATTATGCAGTTTTCACTCTCCTGTAAAGTTGCTGTTTTTAACTTACGTGATGTTAGAACTTTAACGACGTTTTGCCCGATAGCATCAATCGGCATAAATGTCGAACAGCCATAATTGTCCCCTATTATAAGCCTTTAGAGTATGAATGATTAAAATAATTTCCTTAAGTAGATCTAGAATTTAATAAACTAAGAAACTGTTGTGCAAAAATTCACGCTTCTTAGAATTTAGGTTATGTTTTGTGCATATGTAAGTGAACTTAGATTTTAATAAGTCCGAACTGGGACCAAATCAGTGTTCAAGTTTGAATAAAACACTGCAGAGTCATGTCCCAACGATCAAAATTCGAGCCAAAATTAGGTTTCCATAAACTTTCAAACTCGTTAAACTTACAGAGGGCGAAAGGATCTACACAGCTGAGTACGAGCTCCGAGGCACAGGATACAAGGCTGCTGTAGTATCAGCAGATGAGCACCACATTGTGGCTCCAGGAGTCGACAAGTCCTCCAGGGACTGTCTACATGTGTTCCATGCGAGGACTGGTGCCAGACTGCACAGGTGATTTTGATGATAATAGGACACTTTCAAAAAAAACTTCCTATGGCCCGTCGCCCACACGATCTAGAGTCAAGGTGCAGGTGTGGAAGTGCCCCAGAGTGTGACGTCATTTTATTATTTCGTTTCGTTCGTAGCAACGTATAGAAAAGGGAAGGAGGCATAGCCTGCGCGTCGACTCCACATAGATACCACGACTCGACCATGTCGCTCTACTGACCAGTGGGCGATTCGCGTATGATTTCTTGTTGTTTCTGATTTTAGTCATAATCTCATATGTTGACAATAATTGATTGTTTGAACTTCTCGTGTTTTTCCTTTTGCCTCTCCGTTAGCCAACCATCACAAGGTTCAGTCTCGGTATAACTCAGTTGATCATCTTCTGCATCCAGTAAAACAAGCTTCATGTTGAGGACAAGCAGGCAGCACCCGCCAATGCAGTACAATGATATTAAGAATTTCTCATGAACATAAAAAAAAAATCTTGATGCCTTTTTTTTCAAGTAATGTGAAAATTTTCTTTCAGGATCCCGATTAAAAACAGTGGTATCAAAGACATACAGTCGATAGTGGCACTACCACACAAGCCACTATGGGTGGCTGTGGTAGGCAACGATAAAGCAGGTATACTGGACATCAAGACCAAGAGGCATGTCAGGTGAGCATTCTTCAGTTTTCCGGCCAAGAAATTCCACTATTTAATCAAACAACTCCTGAGGTTCAATAAAGAAGACAGATCACTCCACACACACACACACACACACACTCAATAACCCACTCGCATACATCACACATGTGCGCTCCTTTTTGATTTTTTTATATTTTGTTTTCTTTTTTATTTTGTGTCCAATTGCATACACTATAATGTTAAGTGGAAGAGCGGAGTAACCTAACACAAGCACTTGCTTAAAAGGTGATCTCCAAATCATTTATGTTTTTATGTAATTGAATTAGAAAAACTAACTTAACTATTTAGTTAAGTGACCATAGAAACTGACATCCATTTTTAAACATGGTGGTTAATAGTACAGGCTTTCGTGACGCCGACGTCACGAAAGCCTGTACTATTAACCACGTACTACTATTGTACCTATTTCAGTTATTAAGCAACGTTAATATATTCTGCTTTGGGGGTGCCGGCGTGCATCGATGGTCTGTGATACATAAATATTTCTGTTTTATTTCTGGGGCCGTCCGGGCCTCTCATTTAACACCTTATATTACCAGCTGAGTAAGTCAGCTTGTCATCCAATAACACCAAAAAATACTTGGTTTCAGACTCGTCCCCCGCTGGAACGGCGCTTGCACACGCGACGGTAAAATCGGCCTCTGTGCGCCCACCCGAGGAGGTCTGGACCTCATCGAGCTGAAGAGAGGCAATTCGGTACAGCAGCTGATCTACAGGGCTGCTGAGGGCGTCTTCTCTATAATCACCATGTTTAGCTCGACGGATCAGTATGTCTTCTATTATCACAGTGGTAGGAAGACTTTGAGGGTGTTTAGGTAAGTAACTTCACATATCTGCCTAGTCTTTTGCTAGCTATATTGAGGTCAGCTTCCAGTCTAAGCGAAAGCAGCTGAATTTCAGTATTTCACATGAAGTGACTGCTTATCTGGCCTTCATGTACCAGTTACTAGACAATATGATACCTTCTACCCCTTGGTAAGACATTGAACCTTCTGACTACACGCAACGATCGCCAACTAGTTATCAACATTTGTTCTTTCTTCTTGTTCTGCTTCGATAACCTCGTAGAGTCCTGGGTTCGATTCCCATGTCTGACTAAAATTTGGAATTTTTCAACAGCCGCCCAGAGTAATCATATGTATAAGATCGATTAGTATCCACCACCATTCATCCGCCATTTTAATTTGGTGCAGACCTGTTTTACGTTTCCTAAATCTACTATTTTAATATACAAGATGTAAAATAATAAACGCAAGACCTCCCGTGTGGTCTTTCGGAATATAAAACTGAACAGCTTTTGTTCTACGAGTACTTGGAATTCGCAAAAAAAAATTGGACTTATGTTAAGGGTTTTGGTTTCCGCGCTTAGTCCTTAAAGTGGACCATTGAACTTTCTATTAACTTTTATTAAAACTAAAAAGAAAACTTATGAATTTTTAAAAGCCATAGAACAAAAGCTGTTGTTTTCATGGTGTCAGACACCACGCAAGTGGTTTTTTGGTTAATACGTTACACCCTGTATAAGCCCAATTATTACAAAGTAGATGCCTGATGCAATAAAAATATTATAGGCTTATATTGTTACAGGGTAGACGGCCGCGCTATAGCGGAATACCGAGCCCCAGCAGAAGTGACAGGAGTCGCCAGCGCACACGGAGGGAAGGCAGTGGCCATAGCGTCTCAAGACGGCTGTCTCACTGTGCTGGATATAGTGGACCCGTATGAGTAGGGGAGATGTTGTGATTAACTTGGTATGCGGTGGGGTGAGGGCCCGTGGTTTGATAGGGGCGTGGTTCTATTGTCAAAAAGGGATAGGAGATCAAGAATAGAAGTGAATAGTATGGGAGAGAAGAGTCCTTCCGGCCAGTGTTCCCACGTCTGATTTTGCATCTCTGTCAAAACAACTGTGATCTTTGTTGTCAGAGGTAAAATACTGAAAGGACTGAAATGCATGATTTTTTTGTAATGGTCAAAGTCGTCATTGTTCCATTATGAATAGGAAACGGCGCTACAGGTCCTGTGCAGCTAAATCTTCATTATTTGACTCTTCGCTTAAAGTTTGATATGAAAAAGCTGCAAAAAAAGCTTTATGCTGAGCGCTCGTCTACCAGAACATCTTTGAAGAAACTGTTTCCAGAAACCAAGGCATTGCTGCCTTGGTGACTGCCTCGCTGGTCTAGTGGTCGCAAGAGCGACTGCTGAGCAAGGGGTCCTGAGTTTTCTTCCCGGGTCGGGCAGAGTGTTACTGGGTTTTTCCTTCAAGAATTTCTCAGTAGCAGCCACGGTGTCTGGATATGCGCGCGGTTGATGGCAATAGGCTCGCCCCCTATTACATGGTACTAAAACATAACTGGCGAAATGTGGGTGTACTATTAGGTACACCTCTGTCTTACCCTTCGGGGATTACGGCGGTGATGTTATGGTTTGGCTTTCTTAAAGTTTTGTTTGATCATAAATGGTGCTTAAACTACAGCATCGTCCTTTTGCGGAAGGAGATCATTTCGACTTTTGTGCGTATTTTAGTTCAAAAAGGAGTAAATAATAGCGTTTACGGCTGGTAGGGGAGAAGCGAAGAAAAAAACGTATTGCGCCCACTCCAATCCAAGTCAGGCAGATGATGATTTGATTTTCTTTCGGTCGTCTAGTGGTCGCAATTGCGACTGCTGAGCATGAGATCCTGGGTTCGATTCCCGGGTCGGAAAATTGTTATTGAAATTTTCAATCTGGAATTTTTCAGTAGCAACCACGGACTCTGCTTTTATGCCCGGTTGATGGCCATAGGCTTGCCCCATGTTACATGGGACTAAAACATAAATGGCAAATTGTGGGTGTATTATTAGGTACCTACACCTTTGCTTAACATTTCGAGGATTACAGGCGAGATGGTTTATATTTTTCATAGTTATAAGAGGAAATCTGAAAGTGGCGCCGGTGACTGAAAAGTTGTGTGGTAATCGGTTGTCGTGGTATGGGCGTGTGATGCGGAGGAATGAGGAAAATGTCGTGAGGAAAGTTTTGAGTATGACTGTGGATGGATATAAGAGTAGAGGAAGACCAAAGAAACGATGGATGGACTGAGTGAAGAATGATATGTCACGAAAGGAAGTGTCTGATGAGATGACGAATAATAGAGAAGTATGGAAGAAGAAGACATGCTGCGCCGACCCCAAATGAATTGGGATAAGGGCAAGAGATGTTGAGTTTATTAAACCACGGGTCAAAACCAACCTCATAAACCGAGTCGTTTGCTCTGTGATAAGTAGGGATGTGAAACAATGAGGGTTAGGTATGGATCTCAGGAAGAGTTGTGGTAGTATTGATTAATACAGTAGGTAGCCCTGAAGTTAATACGACAGGTCGAGTTTTAGAAAATGTTCACCTTTGTAGAGCTTCGTCGTGACACTGATACAAGTATGATGAGATCTACGGATGAAACCGTGTCCAAAAAATCACACAAACTGCTTTGGACAAATTATGGACCGGCTCCGGACATCGGTCAAGGTGGGAGCGGTTAGCGTTTAAAACAAATGCTCGAGACTTGTAAGATATGAAAAAGAACACGCGCGGACGCGTCGTCGTCAAGAGTGGGTGCCGAACGGCACCGAGAGCGCATCTTGTCGCGAGCCAGTTTGTTTTTTTGTAATTTCTCCTGTATCGTGGGTTCGTTTACAAACATTTAAACTCATATACACAAAGACCAAGACCCGGAACAAGTACCTGTAGGCCACACAAATATTTTTTCCGTACGAGAATCGAACCCGCGACACGCAGTGTAGCAGCCAATCGATCAGCCATTTCGCCAACGTCGTGTGACACACTTATAGCGTTAGCAATGAACGGTCTGGCCCTCCGAGTGGGACACCTCTGACACAGCCGAGCTCGCCGCCCTGCTGCCCGCACCCGCTTCTACCTAGGCCGCATACTGACAAATGAATTGAATGGAGGCATTCGTGTCCGGAACCACGTTTGTAATTTGTCCCTACAGGTTGAACCGATCTTTTACGTCATGATGTCATGATAAGGATACCATCTAGCCGATTTCGGCCCCAGCGACTGCATTCGATGGCTATCTAGGGTGGTTGTCGAAAGCTTTGGTGTGTCATGTCATATTAACGCCCGGGTACTATTCTTTCCATTCGAACACGTACGGTAGCGTAGTAAATCACTATTAGTGGAAATTAGATGTAGTGGTAGCAGGAAAACTAGTCAACTTTTAATGTAAGGGCGTTTGTTTCAATTTTTTCGTCCATCAAGTTTTAATATGTTTGGCACTGAGGGTGCTGCATGAAAATATAGGTCCGATCTTTGCGGGTAACATTATAAAGTCCCTTATTTTCTATATGCTCTTGAAGATAATGATACAGGTAGGTACCTACAGTGTGCACCTCTAACAAAAACACTACATTCTCACTCGGACACTGCCACGTTGGTATAGTGATCGCAAGCGCGACTGCTGAGCATGAGACCCTGGGTTTGATTCCCGTGTTAGGCAAAGTGTTATTGGATTTTTTCATCAGAACGAAGTCTGAATTCGTGCCCGATTGATGGCAATAGGCTCGCCCCCTGTTACATAGGACTTAAAACATAACTAGCGGAATGTGGGTGTACTATTAGGTACACCTCTACCCAAACCCTTCAGGGATTACAGGCGTGATGTTGTTTGTTTCATCTACACCGAGCAACGGTACCGAATTACCTAGACGTACCGACTTGTCTGTACTGGAAACCTGTATCTTCATGCGCGCACAGTTTAGTTTCAAAACCCAAATATCTGTAGTCCCTAGAAACGCCATTAATGCCTAGCTATGTATGGTCTGGAAAATAAAAAGATTATGGAACAAACGCCGTACCTGTTGTCAATTCAATTCTTATCATAATTAGATATTCATTGTCCTGATCTTGATAAGTTTCTACTCCGATTCAATACGATATAGGATTATCCCATTATTAATAAGCGCGGATTCTTTTTATTTTTCGTGTGGCGGGCACGACAGTATTACAAATTTTGTTGGTCTTAAACTACGTCACTTTTACGGGTTAAAGTTATGCCAAACTGAATTGTAGGTTACTTAGCTCAGCGTTAATTAATTATAAACAAATAAATAATACACAAATAATTTTATTTTTTTCTAATTATTAAAAACTAAACCCTAAAAATCCTAAGGATTTTGAAATATAAGCACATATATGTACGGGACTCTGAGGCCCCCACGTCAGTGTTTACGTGATATTAAGTCCAGTAGCTAAAGGTTAAGGTGTAATGCGAGGGTAGCCTGCGAAATTCAAATTTTCTTATGTTTTTTTCCAATGTGCAGGGCAGTGATAAGTTCATTTAACTCCATTCAATAACTCATCATCATCTGCCTAGCCTTTTCCCAACTATATTGGGGTCGGCTTCCAGTCTAACCGGATGCAGCAGAATACCAGTATTTTACATGGAGCGACTGCCTATCTGACCTCCACAACCCAGTTAGTACTGGGTAATACGATACCCCTTGGTAAGACTGGTTGTCAGACTTTATGGGCCTCTGACTACCTAACGACTGTCAAAGATCTACAAATCACAGCCGGGACCAACGGCTTAACGTGCTTTCCGAGGCACGGAGGAAACTCGGTATGTAATGGGCGGTCACCCATCCACAGACCAACCTAGGCAAGCACGGCTTAACCCAAAGGTCGGCCCGAACGGCTGTTATTATTTAGCCACGAGCTCATCCATTTAATAACTATTGCACGAAAAAGCCATTCAATGTAGTTTAATGAGGGAGGTAAGCTAAGAGGGTTGTATTGATTATTTTAATGATTATAATTCTGTAACTACATACATAGTAAAACACATACATAATTTAATTTTGTTGATGCATATTTTCAATTTGCAATAAACTTTTTTCTCGATTAACATTGTATTGGAGAGAGAACTTATCGATATCAAACGACAAAATAATACGTAAAAGAATTAGTAATTCTAGTGAAAAGTTAATACCTATTTAATGCTTTTTTATCATGCTTAGATGAAGTAGCAGAATTATCTAAATGTTAAATGACAAAACCATCGATAGAATTGATTATTTTTGAAATCATGTTATTAAAATATATTATGATACTACTGTTAGTGCTGTCAAATATGAATATTTAGCTCATCATCTCATCGTATCATCAATAGATGCGAATTATTGTTGTAGCAAAATTTTTTGCTAGAAACATAATACTAATAAAACGGTGTGACATTATGACAAATGTTGGATGTAAAAAAAATCCTTATCGAAGCTGAAAGGCACTTGTTCTTCGTGTAATTTTTTTTGCCCTGGACTATACCATCCTGAGAACCTTCTAGTTACGAAGAAACCTATTAAAGATCATCATCATCATCATTATTGTGTGCTCACAAAATATAAAGATCAACTTTTTCTCAAGTTTTTTAAAGACAAGTTTTAAATATTATAACTTTAAATACTTACATGACCTTTTAGTAAAGCATTTCAATACATCCATCAGCACAATGTTTTGAGTGCGTTACACTGAGTCCTACCTTAAATTGATTTCTCACCCCAAAAAACGTCGTTTCCCAGCAATAATTTTAGCGCAGAGTTACTTAGTTTGATGCCCAAAATGGTTGACGCCTTCGTGAAGGGTTCGTTTACACCTTGTATAAGTATTAACAAGATGTAAGGATAATCGTGGTTTAAAAAAGATCCAGTAAGAACATGATTCTAGTTCAACTTAAGAACGTGCCACCAAAAACGTGCTATACCTACACGGTAGTGATGTTTGGTGCAACGGACTTATTTTTTATTTTAACGAGTTGAAATACAACTCTTTCGTAGTGCAACGTTAAAGCAAAATATTCATATCTGAACGCATGATTATATTAACTAGGTTCATAACTAAGTAGTGAATATCTTCCTTCATGAAACCTCTGTCAGTACCTGCTTTGAACTAGATACCTCTCCATAAACCTCCATATTTTAAATAATCTTTATGTAGCAATGTAGCCTGTTAAAACCAATAGGAGTTATTATGCAATAAAAATTAGTTTAAGAATGACCAACCTCCTGGATATTTAAAACTAATTTAAAGAGTGTAAAACACTCTTAGAGATATCGAAAGGCGTTTGTTCAAGAATCAAGAATCTTTACTTAAAATGTTGCTTATAATGTTGTTGTGAGAACAAGTAAGAAAAAAATACCCCGATAAAAATTAAATAAAATGTACTAAAATAAGGAAACTTATATGGCAACACACGGCCGCAAGCGGTCGCTTCTCGGATAGTGACGTCATAAAAAATCAAGTGACGATCGTACATACTTATGCCGTGTTCCGTGTGTTGTCACGTTTTAAAAGTTTGTTAGAATTAAGGGAAACGGTGGTAATATGGGACAAAAATCATGCTTTTTAAAATTAATTAATATTTTTACTTTCATGTATATTTTTTGTTTCTTATTGTATTTGGCAATGTCATTGGCATGCCTATATGCCCCTTTCGGATCGGACAGGTTTTCATTGTATACATTACCCTGAATCTTGAATAACAGTGTTTGGTGTAGAAGAACACGTAATCGAGTCTTATCGAAAGTGACAGTCGTAACATGAGACCGTCGTGCTGTGGTTAGGAGACGGCCTGATAAAACTTCACTAGACCTCTAAACTTTAAAAGTTCATTACGTCATTCTTAAACTTCTTTGATTGCGTAAAATTTAGAGATTTATCAGAATAACAAATAAAACAAGAAATAAAATGTACTTAATCATACTTTAATATAAGTCTATACAATATAAATACTACGTATTATACATATTGTTTTATTTATAGTAGGCACCTTAATATTTATTTCAGATTTACTGCATGAGGCTTATTAATCTAACTTTATTGTGTAACTTTTAAGTCTCTTACAAAAGTAAAAGATCATTGATACAAATCGTGGCAAAATAAATGACTTTAAAAAAATAATTGATCGACAAAATTGTTTATTGATAAAATCAAAAAGGTATTTCAAAATAATTGCTCTAGATGAAAATTACTACCTACAAGCTAACAAGGTAGGTCCTAATTTATAGTTTGTTTCAGTAAATTAGGTAAAACTCGCAAGTAAATATTTGAATGTCTATAAGTAACACAAAATGGTTTTTTTTTTAAAGAATGCAGCTGATCTGAAATAAAGTCCGAAGTTCTAAAAATATCTTACGGAAGTTCTTTACTTTAATAAGCACCATAATTCACTCAAATTCATGTGTCACTCAAAATAATTATCATAAACTTGTAAATATTATGACGTTGGGTAAAAGTATGGCTATAAAAATAAAAATACGTTCTTATTACTTATTTAAAACAAAACAATACTGAATTCACAGAATGCAGTTTAAAAAATACATTGTAGGTATGTTTAAAGAGGCGAGCAAAGATCACAATAAAACGAATGTAGTCAAAATATTGTAAAACATTGTAAAAAAGTAACTATGGAGTTTCTTGTGTGTTCTTCCTCCATACACAACTTCTTTTGCGACTGGGCAACTAGAATCAATTATATTCCTTTGTTAATTTTGACATATTAAAGTCCCAAAATTTAAATAAATAGTTTGACTTTGAAAGTAGACTTTGATTCTGAATTAGTTTTTTTTTTTTTTTTGGTTTTTTGTTTCTTCTTTCTTTTTTGAGTAGGCTTTGATTTTATTCAATTGTTTTCACAGAAATCATTGTCTCAAAAACACAGCTATTATGAGTTTCATCAACAAAATTGCACAAAAACGAAATACTACAATTTGTTCATAAAAATCCGCAAACAAAAAAAAAATACTGTGTCACTAATCTTGTTCGCCACTATAGCTCTTAAAACTCGTATTCAGAGACGTAAATAAAAAGTTTCGCGATGGCTGTTCCCCCGAACTGCTCGTGAGTGTACAGCTCCATAGACATCTCCAATTCTATGCTCTGTGGTCCTTCGAGCGGTCGTACTAATGAGGTTAGACCTTCGTTGTTGTTTTGTGTTAATCTGAAAAAGTAAAATAAATTATTGTTATGTAGGTTTTTTCAAACTTTCTTCAGAAATCTGATGTTTCTCACTAGGATTTATTCTGGCCGAACAATTTTCGGTTCGGTTTTCAAGAGACGGTAAGAACTGACAAATTTGTCAGACCTACAATAAAATGGGCAGATAGATCACATACAAAAGACCGCCGGGCAGACCTGGATGAGACACGAACAGACTAGATATTATTATCATCATAATTTTAGCCCGGAATCATTCAATGTTGGGTATGGCCCTCCCCTTTCTTCTGCCACACTCCTCGGTTATGTGCGTCCCTCATCCGTCTCTCCCCCGCGACTTTGACGATATCCTCAACCCAACGCGCTTTTGTATGGCAAAGGTTGCTTTGGTCTTGTCTGACATTCGGTCAAATCTTTACTACACAGGCCATCTCCAGGTCTAGCGAGATGTCCTGTCCAACTCCACTTGAGAAGTGGAAACTAGATATGCATGACACAAAAGGAGAAGGGCCGTGGACGGGGCCTGTACTCAGCAGTGAATGGAACAAATCTGCCAGTTATGATGATGTTAATTCCGCACTGCTCTGCAAACCTTGGTATTAGAATACTTACAAGAAATCATTGATGTCAGCTTTCCTCTGGATGCTGGGCGGCGCGTTCACATTTACCAGTTTGAGCTCGAACCTCATCTTGACGTACGGCCAGACGGGACCTCGCATTGTGAACAGTTTTAACTGAAAATTCACACTCAGTTTAGACATAAAATTTATCAAAATATCACATCTGTTTCTCTTAGGGGTAAATAATTAAGTTCGTTCCAGTAGGGTGCGAGGGAATCAACATCACGTCATTTTTACTAGCAAATTGCAATCAGAGGCGATGTCGTTTTCTGAACGGCTCGAACTTTGCTGATTCCGTGCAGGGCTTATACGTTGAGTTTAATACAGTCACAAATCTACAGTCCAGGCTGAGAGACTACTACAAGAAATCAAAAACGTTGAAGAATTTAATTCATGAGAGATCAGCTGGACTCATTCTTAAAGGAAATGCCTACAATAGCATTAGATCGAGGAAAGATGGTTGGCTTTGCCACATCTTGATCTGATGCTTGGGCAAAGGCGGGAGGCTTTCCAATGAGGCTGTAATGGATCAGTAATAATTATAAGGTTATGAATCGGTACCTTAGTATCGGGGATGTAGAGGTTAGACACGAAGGTGATGAAGTTGTAAGAGATGGTGGTCGGCTGGTGTGCGCAGTCCCAGTCGCCCGGCTGACAAACACGCTCCACCTTGTTACAGCGGCTGAAAGAGAATATATACGTTTAATAATATCGCAGGATGGCCCATAGCTTTGGCGTCTACTCCTCTAGCAGGCGGATAATATGTGTTTGAACGAGTTATTAATTGTAATTATCACTGACAACACAAAATCAGGAAATGCTCGAGTAAAGATTTTCGCATGATCTGAATCAGAAGACCAAATACAACAATAGCAGCAGTCACTCCCTGGTCGAGCAGTAGCTCACCAGACAGAATACCTGTCTGGTGAGAAGGTCCTGCTTTATCCATGGTGGAACGTTGTCATTCCTTAATACTTTTTATACTATTTTGTATGACTGCAATCAATCAATATCTTTATTGTGGATCATAAGTAGGTACATAATACAGGTCTTAAATAATTTAATTGGGATCAGCTATGTCCCGCCCATACAATAGTTATTTACATGAAAGTTAAATTAAATACATTAAAAACACATTATTGTTACAAATTATTACTGCTGGGGCTGTGTCAGTACGAATGCATGCCACTCCCTGCTTGTTCTCCAGATGGAAGCCAAAAGGGCAGGAGATACGCTGGCAGCGGCAACTACCTCACACGTCATAGATGTACTGCTGCTGAACACAATGTTACAGTATATACTCACTGTTTGTTCTCCAGCTGGTAGCCTACGGGGCAGGAGATGCGCTGGCATCGGTAGCTACCTCGTGTGTTCACGCAGACATCGCTGGATGTTAAGGATGCTCCTGCATTCTTCGAGCAAGGAGCTTCGCCTGTTTCGCACTCGTCAATGTCTGAAAGAAAGGTTCCGGTTATATAGGAAGCTTAAAAAGCATATAAACTTTTTTAGTTGTGGCAAAAGAGCTGATGGTGCCGCCCCATCCAGGATAAGTGGTGTTTTAGATGCGTTGCTATCCCATAAACAAAACTGCATTGTGTGAAATGTCTATCATTTCAGCGGCCACCGTATGGGTGCGTGTATAGGTGTCTGTCTGAAACACACACTGCTGGCAGAAGAAATACCTCCCCGGAAGTTGATAATTAAAACCACTCACCAATACAGCTCCTCTTATCCTCAGAGAGTCTGTAGCCAGTAGGACAGGCACATCGGTAGCTCCCCGGCTCGTTGAGACAGCGGCCCACGCAAGGGATTTTGGACTTGAACTCGGTGCATTCATCTACATCTGAGCATGTACTGTGAGAGGAACAACACAACTGTTAATGGAGACGTGGATCTTGGAGAGGAATGCACTAGTTGTTCATTCAAATTTATTCAATTGATTATGGAATAACTAACTTTTGATATAACGAATTTAAGTTATGTTAAGCATTTGGAATGCGTCGCTAAGAAAAAAATCGTGACGAACCAACACATTATAGAACCAAAATGTACATAAAGATAAATCTGTGATACTGGACCTTACACATCAGCGTAAGGTCGTATAACAATACAACCAATTAGTGGTTTTCTTCTTTCTTTATCGTATGGTTAGTGCTTAACCTGGTGTCAGAGTTTTTATGCAGCCCAGGACCTCGTGACTTGGCTTTACATGCCGTCGAGAAATATCTCTCAGGCATGCTGGTTTCTTCACGATGTTTTCCTTCACCGAAGCAAGTGATAATACAACTATACAATACGCACATGAATCCGAAAAATCAGAGGCACTTAGCGGTAATAAGTCAATATAAATGCATAGAACTGACCTATTATCAGGATTGAGCCGGTAACCTCTGTGGCAGGCACAGCGGTACGATCCCCACACGTTGTTACATCGGTGCTGGCAGAGGGATCCGGGACGAGATTCCATGCATTCGTCTACGTCGACGCACACCTAGGAAAATATGGTTTAAACCTAGTTAATAAGGACTAGAGTACCATCTCCTACAGTGTCCTAGGTGCGTGTTCACTTGCACCAAAGATAACACATAATAATGCCACTGATGATCATCTTGAATTCTTGAGAGTCAGCGTGCCATCTACTGAGGTCAAACATCACCATCTGCCTAGCCTTTTCCCAACTATGTTGGGGTGGGTTTCCAGTCTAACCGGATACAGCTAAATACCCGTATTTTAAAAGGATTGACTGCCTATCTGATCTCCACAACCCAGTACCCTGTACGATCCCCTTGGTAAGACTGGTTGTCAGACTGTCAAAGATCTACAAATGAAAACCGGGACCAACGGCTTAACGTGCTTTCCGAGGCACGGAGGAAACTCGGCATGTAAGGTGGTCACCCATCCACAGACCAACCTAGGCAAGCGCGGCTTAACCTAAAGATTGATCCGAACGGCTGTTATTATTTAGCCTCGAGCTCCTCAGCAGTTAGATAGAATAGCAACGTAAAAAGGGGCTTACCTTATCATTCACGGGTGCAGATCTAAATCCAACGTGACATTTACACTGATAAGATCCGACAGTATTCATACAATCCGCGTTTTGTGAACAAATGGGCTGAAATAAGAGTAATAAAAAAGTTAGCCCTCGATGCTAATCCTGTAGTTTTAAAACAGCCCCTAAATAATGAAATCGTTCAGATCCAGCCTGTCCCTTTGCTTTCCTCCCCCAGCGACGCCCTAAGGCGAGGCTCGTACCCCCTCAGGGGGTGCCCTTAACGTGTAGTTGCTTAGCTTGTAAGTTTTTTTATCCTGGCTGGAGGCCTTACACTCAAGGACAGGATAGACCGTTTAAGCAGAAAACCTTCTAGGTTCACCTGCAAAATACCAGTGCAAAAAAGACTGCGTGTGACCTACCGACTATTGGTATAGTCGGGGGAGCGTGATGATCTGCGCAAGCCCATTCCATCGTTAAAGTATTTGAAGAACATCGAGTGATTCTGCTAAGCCGGTCTGACAGACCCTCCGGTAGACTTCTATGAGTTGGATATCCACAAGATCCAGAAATACAGATGCAGTTCTGCCACCCAATTTTTTTTAACTTACCAGACTGCCACCTAACGAACACTCATCCACATCTTCGCATTCATGGTCCTTGACGAGGCGGTGTCCACTGGGACAGTTGCAGGAGTACCCTCCTGGTAGGTTGGCACAGATCTGTTGGGGACCACATTTCGCTTCGCCGGTCAAGCATTCGTTTACGTCTGGAAATGGCAAGGTTTTAGAATATTAGGATTTTTGTATAAGGTTTTTTGGTAATTGACGATACTGTGTAGCATAATATCACATCTGTATATCTCAAAGAGTGAGAGGTATGTATGCAGTATACCCACATTTAACCAGATAAGTCCCATGTGGGCCACAAATACTGACTACGGACTTAGCTAGCAGTCTGAACAATTCTGTTTGACCTGGGGATCAACCTGCTTGAGGAACCAAGGTTTCCACCACACTCAGCAGTTGGGGAATACCAAAGCAGAAAATAAATTGCAAGTCTCGTACTACTTACCAACACAAGTGTTGTCATCTCCGAGCCTGTACCCAGCGGGACACCTGAACACAGACCCTCGGTCGTGATACTGAGTGATCTCTGGGTCCACGTACTTGGTGCCTGTGGTGTGCACCACGGGCTTTGAAGGCAGGGAGGGGTAGACTGGAACAAGATCATAGATTTAGTAATCATGCTAATCTTCTTCCAACACCAGCCCTAGGTAAGGTTACGGAAGGAGTCCGAGGTCTGCTTGGATTTTCCACAACCATTCCTTTCCTTTTTTTTGTGTTCAAAGTTCTGGAGTGGCGAACGCGAATAGGAAGACGTTGCGTTAGAAGGCCTCTCACTAGGTGGACCGATGACCTGGTGATGGTTGCGAGTCTCACGGGACCGGTTAATGTGGTGACACTTGGGAGAGGCCTAGGTCCAGCAGTGGACGTCTTTCAGCTGAAATGATAATGATGATGAGTCCTTTGTCGCTCACTAATGTCGTTCTCTGAAGCAAGATAGAACGGCCAACAAATCGATCCACGGCCATTATTATTTTAAAAGTGGAGGTCAGATAGGCAGTCGCTCCATGTAAAATACTGGTATTCAGCTGCATCCGGTTAGACTGGAAGCCGACCCCAACATAGTTGGGAAAAGGCTAGGCAGATGATGATGATGATGATGATGAAGTGGTTTATTACATTAGTGATCTTTGGTGTTCAGCTCTTATGCAAGGCCATTTTCTTTGTTGTGTGGTTCAAGTATTGTCTATTACCGTGCATAACAACATTGAGTTTTTACTTCCTGATTTAATTTAGAACAAAATTAATTAAATAAGTACCTAACGCATTTAGTCATTTGCTTGAGGCAACTTTGCGCAATACTCCGTTTTGGCTATTTCATAAGTCAACAACAGCAGTAGTTAATATCAGATTGATGCACACGTTTTACCTACAGTACCTATTCTGTGAACATCACTATACTTACTAGGCTCATTCCCGTATCCCGTGGGGAACCGTCCGTTGTTCTTGACGGGCGTACAGCGATGCCTCACCTCGTCCAGCCTCCAGTTGGGAGGGCACTCGCACCGGTACCCTCCGGGAGTGTTGATGCAGATCTCTACAGCAGCGCAGTTCGCCTGACCGTTCATGCATTCGTTTATGTCTGGGGATGAAGGATTGGTTAGAAGGATAAATATGCGCAAAGCAAGACTGTTTGCTCAGTGCGGGTTGGTGGTTTCGGGATAGTCAGACATAACAGCTCTCAGCAATCTAGCAAATTAATGATTCTAAAGATAACGCCAACTCAGGGGTTCGTTTGTGTATGAAACGGTCACAATGATTCTATTGTCCGACTTGAGACATTGCAAGCTTCTTTTATCTTTATCTTTCAACCGAACAATGTCCACTACTGAATGGACACCCAAACATCGCCCCGACCTCGAATTTTAGATTTTTTTTTTGTTGGGCGCTATCTTATGGTCCTATCCCCGCTTCTCATTCCAGCACAAGAAACACTACTAATGCTGCACTTGGAATCAAACTTACCTTCACACTGTCCAGTCTTAGCATTGTGATGGAACCCGGCGTCGCACAGGTTTCTGGGGCGGAAGGGCCGCACCGTGACTGCAGTATTATACTCCGGGTAGCCCCAGAAGAAAGCCTTTTCTGCAAAAGAAACATCATCATATTTTCATTACATGAGATTTGCGTCTGAACTAGATCTTTACAGCCAGCGTAAAGAAGATGTCCTTAGTTTCGCAGCTGGATGAAAATAACTGAACTACAGACAGATCTAAATCACTGGATTTAGATCTGTCTGCAGTTCTCTCTGATAACTGTCTGCGGTGTCATGGTATGAAACCGTTCTAATAACCAAGATGATGATGACACCAAGCATAAAGGTAGTCTTAGTTTAATAAAATAAAGAGAAATAACGTTATAGATGTTCTGCTGTTTCTAGTTTTATCAGAGAATTAACCACTCCTTTAAATGATGTCCAGAGGAACTTCTCCCAAAGACAGAAGTCCTATCGATAAGACCGCCATTGTTACCATAAAATTAGAAATATTGTAAAACAATTATGTTTAAATTTTCGCGTACAATAAAGTATACCATATTGTTTACTTCCTAATTTTATTACTATTTTTTATTCAGATTTTTATGTTCAACCAATAACTTGTATGTGTGGTGTAAACTGTAGGTATAAGTTGGTTATAAATAAATAAATAATTTTAAAAAAAGTATCTTCTACTCTATTTTATCCTATAAAAACTGGGAGCATTAGGTACACCTCTGCCTAACCGGTTACGGATTACAGGCGTGATGTTATCTATGTCAAAGACTTACTAGTAGAAGTCGGAGGCGGAGGCGGCAGTGTAGTCGTGGACGTCGTAGAAGACGAGGTGGTGATGAACTCACAGCTCTTGGTGACCAGGTCTCTACGGAAGCCAGGTGCACAGTTACATAGGTAGCCTCCTATCGTGTTCTTGCAGACCTCCGTGAGACCGGAGCAGCTGTGGCGGTTGGTCACGCATTCGTCTATGTCTAGGGATTGAGAAGGAAGTTATAGGTTTTTACAGAAGATACATGGAATTTCATAATTATGGTCATCATCTGCCTGAACTTGTCCCGTGTTACTTGGGGTAGGCGTAACACGTTTTTGTTCCATTCTCCCGTTAACCGTCACCCCATCACTTACTCGTTATTCTTTCATATCATTCCTCACCCATTCCATCAATCGTTTCTTTGACCTTCATCTCCCTCCATCAGTGGCTGATCATTATACGAGTATTCATCACAGGTTCATATGATACGTAGGGCTTTAGAAAGATAGTCACGCAGGTATAAGCGACAAAGCCGACGGTCTACAAAGCTGAAGTTTGTCTTAAACTTTATAGCTATCATCATAACCGCGTAGGTACTGTCTTTAAAAAGTGATGGGGAATTTTGGAATGTAACATTTTAAATTCCAGGTTCACTTAAGGATGATTTCCATCAAACGGCTCGCATCTCATCGGATCGGGAAGGATACGTACGGATGCGGCGAAAGCCGATTGCGTCCAGCAGGATGTCGACGTACACCATCGGCTCCGTACCGTCACTTGCGAACGTATTTCCTTTCTGCGCCTAATCAAACATTTTCATTCCTACCGTGTCGGATACGACGACAGGCGAACGGAGCCGAAGACGCCTGGGCTCAAGCTGCTGTGAGCGGCTCAGTGTACACGATTTAATATGGTAAAATCCGTTCCGTTCCGATGCGATGGGAGCCGTATGGTGGAAATCATCCTTTTCTGTGATTACTTGCACAAAACAAGTGCCGGTTGATGGTACTTATTTAAAAAACAACAAAAAGTCCGTTTCTACTTTACTACTACTGCATTAAACACAAATTTTGGTCAGTGAAAGAGAAAAGAATCATGCATCATCATTAAGAAGATAATTGTAGGTGTGGTTTACAAGGAATAATAATTTCTGTTGGAAAGAAAAATAAATTTTACCAAAGCAAGCTCCATACTCGTCAGCCTCAAATCCAAACGGACACTCTTTCGGTTTTCTGGGCGCACCCGTTGCCGCTGTAGGCCTTCCTGGATCCCTTACGGTTACGTCAACCGTGTACTGAGGAAAAGGATTTGGCTGTTCTGTTGGCGTATTCGTAGTTTCTGGTTGCTGTTCTTCAGGTGGTGTTGTTTCATTCGTTTGTTCATCTTGCTTAGGAGGATATGTAGCTCTTGGTTGCTCTTCAGGTAGCTTCGGCAACTCTGCTTCGGGAATGTACGACGGTGGTGTCGGACGGTTGAAGGTTACTTCTGGTTGCTTCGGTGTGTAGTTAGGTTCGGTTACTGTTATATAACCGTCTTGTTCAGTTGGTATAAGATGCGTTTGTTCCTCTGATTCTGAAGTTATAGGTTGTTCGTAGCTTGGTTTCGAAACAGGTTCATATGGTTCGTATTTGTATACATTTATATGCTCGTATGCAGGAGGTGGTTCTACGTTGTTGTCTTCTATTCTTGGTTCGGGTTCTTTAGGTTTTTCAGTTGTAGTTCTAGCGGTGGTTGGTGGCTCAGGTTTCGGTGTTGAAGTTGTGGTTGTCGATGGTTCTTTTTGTGGGTTTTCAACGGGTGCTGTTTTGTTGGATTCTGTTTCTTCGCTGAAAGTTTTAAGGTTTTTAGTTCGTTGTTTTGATTTTCATAAATAACTGTACGTAACTGACCATTGAAATCATCTCATCACTATCGATAGCGCTTAGTCTATTATTTTTCAGATCAGTACTCAGTAGCACTCACGGATTCTGAATTTGTGCCCGGTTGATGGTAATAGGCTCACCCCCTATTACATGGGACTTAAACAATACTGACGAAACGTATGTGTTCTATTAGGTACACTTCTGCCTAACACTTCGAGAATTACAGGCGTGATATTATTATAATGATACTTACTCAGAATCATAATACTCGTACTCATACTCCGGTAGCGGCGTGGTGGATGTCGTGGTGGTGCGTTTGCGCACACAACGGAACGAGCCGCGAATGTTGAAGCAGTTGTAGTCGGGCCCACAGTTGTCGAGGCCTAGACCGCATTCGTCGATGTCTGGGGAAAATTATAAAGAATTGAATAAGAAGCCCATACTCGTCCAGTGCAGATCAAAGGCCTACATAAGCTGCTTTCACTGCTTTCTGTCTAGGGCTAATCTTCTTCTTCTTTATCGTGTGGTTAATGCCTAACCTGCCCCCGTAGCATGACCACCGTAGACAAGGATTTCTTTGACGGAAGAATCGACAAAATGACAGATTGTGTCGACACAATGACAGACTTCTTTGCACTATCTGTCATTTTGTCGATTCTTCCGTCAAAGAAATCCTTGTCTACGGTGGTCATGCTAGTGGGGCTGTTGTCAAAGTGTTTATCCCGCCCATGGGAGATATTTCTGAGAAATTTCTTGACGGCATACATCACTCAGGCATGCTGGTTTCCTCACGATGTTTTCCTTTTTGTTAGGGCTAATATGGAACAGTCTTTGTTACAGGAGTCCAGTTCATCCCCGATTTGATTTTTAGGGTGTTATGCATTGGCCGTGAGTCTGGTCTATTGTCCTGCCACGTGGTAAAGGGGTGCATAACAATTTTAATATTACCTTTATGATATTACAAGGATTTTCGCGTAATTGGGAATATAAATCGGATCCACTCACGGAGTGCCTCGATGGTCGAGTGGTCGCAAGCGCGACTGCTGAGCATTGGGTCCCGGGTTTGATTCCCGGGTCGGACAAAGTATTATTGGATTTTTCCATCAGGAATTTGTCAGTAGCAGACATGGAGTCTGGATTTGATTCCGGTTGATGGCAATAGGCTCGATCTTATTAAATGGGACTTCAAACATAATTGGTGAAATGTGGGTGTACTATTAGGTACACCTCTGCCTAACCCTTCGGAGATTACAGGCGTGATGTTATGTTATGTCGGATCCAATCGCTAGCAAGTGACTCTACAATGTTGATGTTGTCTTTTTAGGCTTCCGTAGCCAAAAGGCAAAACGGAATCCATTTTATTCGTATAATGAATACGACGCCACAATAGCGCGCTTCTACAAGGTAATCTGTAATCTGAAGTATCTTGTGGGAATCTGCTATTTGCGGGAAGCACCGGACTAGTCCGTAATTGAAGCTGCCCTTGGGAGACACTCTATCTGTTAGGTCTTTCAACAGCAATTAATGATGATGACGAGGAATCAATAGGCTATCCGTACCCTCGCACTTTCCAGTAGAATGATGTAGCACGTAGCCAGTTCCACAGGAAGTTATCCTGATGCAGAGGTAGGAGCCGACCGTGTTGTCACAACGTTGAGCTTCAGGGATGCAGTCGTGTTGACGGGTCGCGCACTCGTTTATGTCTGGTGAGAGAGAGAAAAAGTTAGTATACCCCTGCTCTTATATTACTCATCATCATCTGCCTAGCCTTTTTTCCAACTATGTTGGAGTCGGCTTCCAGTTTAACATGAAACGACTGCCTATCTGACCTCCACAACCCAGTTAGTACTGGGTAATACGATACCCCTTATGTAAGACTGGTTGTCACACTTTTGGGCCCCTGACTACCTATAACGACTGTCAATGATCTACAGTTTAACGTGCTTTCCGAGGCATGTATGGGTGGTCAACCATCCACGGACCAACCTAGACAAGTTCGGTTTAACCTAAAGATCGACCCAAACGGCTGTTATTACGTAGCCACAAGCTCCTCCTATTCCTATAATACTACCAAACTTTATAGCTACCAGTGGTAACCGTAGTATTACTCGGGAACAACAGGGTACTTGTTTATTCATTCATTTTAAATACTTTAAGCAAACCAATGTACAGACGCCAGCACATCAAGCTAGCCGAAACTGTCAAATTTTCGCAATGAACCTTGAATCTAACGCTTTAGCGATATAGTTGAAAATCTATTAAGGAAATTTGACAGATTGTAGTAGCTTGCTGTGGGGACATGCCATAGGCATTTTTAACAATGAACCTTGGTTAACTATGATTTGACGTTTGTGGTTTCCTACACCTCTGTGGTATAAAAGCGTGATTGTTACTATGCAGGTACTTACCAACACAAGCTCCTGTGATGGTGTCCAGCTCGTAGCCCAACCTGCAGTGGCACTCGTAACTACCGTTTGTGTTCAGACAGTTCTGGTACTGGTCGCATAGATGAGTGCCTTCCACACATTCGTCGATATCTAGAAATTAAATGTTGCAATAATTATATCAAGTAAACAATGAAGAAGAATTTTAGATTAAGTGGAACGGACACCGACACGAAAACGGCTACCACGTAATCAGTACATCATACTGAGCCCCCCCATATATAAATTTTTCATCGGTTATTTAAAAAAAATTGCTGTTTCCTACAAAAGTGCAATACCTACACAGTCAAAATGTATGGAACAGCAGCTATTTTTTAAATACCCAATAAAAAAAATCTATGAGGGGGGCCTAGAATGATGTACTGAATACGTGGTAACCGTTTTCGCGTCAGCGTTCCTTCCACCCTGTATTATTCGGAGTTGCCGGTCAACCTTCAGTAAAGGAAGAGGCACCAGAAGTAGAAAATAATCATCTGCCTAACCTTTCTCCACTATGCTGGGCTCTACTTCCAGTCTTACTAGATGCAGCTGAATAAAAGTATCGAACTAGGAGGGTCTGCCTATCTGATGTGCTCGACCCACTAACGGAGTAATATGCCTTTCTAGCGCTGAAACAATATGAGTAAGATGTATCTTTTGATAATATCTTACCTTCACAGTAGAGACTTCCTGCCTTCTTCCGCATTCCATCAGGGCACTGTTCTCCGCTGCAATGCGAAATAAAATATTAATAAAAATGTATATCAGCACTGGATGGAAAGTAGAAAAAATGAAAGGAAGACGTTTGTCTTGGTTTGGACATACAAGGGATGAAACGCATGTGACTAAAAGAGTGATGGACATGAATGTTGGTGGGTGGAGAGGAAATGGGTTGTGTGAGGAATGATATGCAAGAGAAAGAAGTAAATGATGCCATGGCGTGGCGTGGCCATGATGACATGGGAAAATGGAAGAAGAAAACGTGTTGCGCCGACTCCGAGTAAAATGGGACAGATGATTGGTGGGAAATTGAAGCAAGTCCAGACGGTAGACAAAGTGGCATTCTGGCAGCGATAACGATACTAGTTTTATAACTCAAAAGGCTGAATCTCGGAATCTGGATTCGTGAACGAAACGGTCGCGAATCCAGAGTGCAATGGCAATTATCTCGCCCCTATAACATGAGATTTAAAAATAACTTGAATGAACTGTAACATCATCGCTAAGCAGAGCTGCACCTCTAATTAATCCTGTGGGGATGATCCAGGCGTGATGTTATAATAATAATCATTTATTTCGGACATTTTACATCCCCATATTGCTAGTAAACATGAAACCTTAAAAACTGTATTAGTAAAACATGTAGGTAAGATAGGTAAAACATGAACGGACAATCTAATTTCCCCGCAATGACATTCAGGAGACTGTTCGAACTACCCCGGACCCTCTGCAGCAGCGACGCGGCACGCTTACGTCTGATCGCTAGGAAGCTACCAGTGTGCGCATCAGCAAACATTCCCGACGCACTGCAGAAGCGTGGCAGCCCCAACAGCATCCTGAACGCATTGTTATATTGAATTCGAAGAGCATTGAGGCTTTCTGTGTACAGCTTGTCCAGCTTGTTGCTTGTGTTATGCTTAATCTTAAACTCTCTTTACATTATAACTCAAACCTTTTCCTCAAAACAGCTACTCATTTTTTTTTAACTGCTTCTCGCAGGTGAATCTATGAGGCTGGCTTCTGCTTAACCAGACAATCCTGTGGATGCTTTGAGAGTATGGCCGCCTACTAGGGGCATTAAACATACAAACTAAGCGACCGCGTGCTGAGGGCACCCCCTGTGGGGTACGAGCCTCGGCTTAGGGAGTTGCTGGTTAGCAAAGAGACAGGCTGAATCTGAGTGAACATCTTTTCTAAAATGACTTTCGTCTTTTAGAGAAAACGCATCATCATCATCATTCAAAGTCTAACTTTACCCACAACTGAGCATAGGCTTCTCTTTGTGCAAATCCCCATGCTCCTGTGCCAGCCAGGTTTTACCCGCAATGGCAACAATGTCGTCTCCTCATCTGGACGGTCAGTAGTTCTCTTTCCAGTTCAGTGCCACTTAAATTCATCCAATTATGGACAAAATCATCAAAAAACTCCAACTGGTAATCTGCCTCTGGTACTGTTTCAAGTAAGTTACCAATAATACTTCTTCTCCTACTTAGCTTATGGATGACAAAAAAATCAGATATATTTTATCAATGTATTTGTTAAGAAAAATTAGGACATTGAAGTTACCTGTGATCAACTCTGGGCTTGCAATCATACTGGCCTAGCTGATTGACGCATTCTTGATCTGGCCGACAAATACCGTCCTCGCATTCGTCTATGTCTGCAATTGGCAAAATAAAACAAAATACAATATTTTTATATTGTGCTACGCCTGCGCTGCGCCTTCAGCTTACGCCGTTTCTGTATAATTCGCGCCTAACACAAGAACACCCCACGACCGCGCGGACTTGCGTTGTTGTTTGAGAATCGCCTATGCATCTAAAACTGTACAAGGTCCTTTTGGCCTTCGGCAAGTTTTCATAGAACATTTACACAATTTGTTTATTTATATTTATACAATTTTACGTGTAAATATCGACGATAATAATTTCAAATATCGTAAGGGTAATTTTTAAAAAACGATGGATGGAATGTGTGAAGGATGATATGGCTGGAAAGAAGGTGACTGCGGAGATGACAAGGTAACAGAGAGGAGTACGGAAGAAGAAGATATATAAATTGGGATAAGGGCAGAAGAATGATGATGATGATCGTAAGGCACATTTTTAAAATCAATGTTAAGGGACATTGAATTTTAAAATGTGCCACAACATTTTTAAATTTTGACCATGGATATTGTAAAATTAAGTCGCTTTTCTTGTCTCTCTATTTGACCGCTTAAATCTTCTAAACTACATAATAAATTGATAATATTTCTAAACAGTAAAACTTTACTTAGAAATCTGGACAGTAATGTCAGATCGTGATTTTCATGGAAATCGTATCAAACACAATCAGAAAACAGAAAATATCTTCTAAAACGGTATTCCCTTAATCTTTTTTTTTTTTGTAAAAAAATCGTAAAGCGGATCACAGACTACATCTACCTACCAAGTTTCAACTGTGTAGTCCTAATAGTTTCGGAATAAAGTGGCTGTGACATACGGACCGACAGACAGACAGACATGACGAATCTATAAGGATTCCGTTTTTTGCCATCGTCTACGGAACAACGAAAAGACGGGTAAGTAGTCAAAGTTTACATTTAAGCTCGCTAGACGGCAGCACTTGTTGTTACGTCAAAGCTCGATAGATGGCAGCACAGGAAAAATTAGATCGCGCTATGGTTTCGTTACCGCGTCGAGTATATAGTGAGCCCGACATAAATTCTGCAGTACACCCGTGAGCACTTGTTCACTATCCCAAACTTTAAATATTTCGAGTAAAGGAGTTGATCGGGCATAGCTTCGGTCAACTTCTCATTGTACCCTTGGCTATCATCAACAACTGATTTAGAATCTATTTCAGTGTTTCAGATTATGAAAAACTTGCGTGTGTCTTAACCGTTGAAGCAACAGGGTGTAAAAGCTCCCAACACAACACGTCAACTAAGCATTTTATGTAACACTGAAAACGAAATTGTTTTTTGCTGTGAAAAAACACGGTTTACAAAACATTGTGGTGTTTGATGCATTGAATAGATTAAGGGCCATGAAGGTAATTAAAGTAAAGTTAGAACATTAAAAAACCCAGGCAGGCGCATTACTTTGTGTAATTTATTTCATCAGCACTGCTCTCAAAACGGTGAAGGAAAACATCGTGAGGAAACCGGCTTGTCCTAGTACCAAAAATTCGAAGACATGTGACATCTACCAACCCGCACTGGGCCCGCGTGGTGGATTATAGCCCACTCCCTCTCATAGAGATGAGGCCTGTGTCCCAGCAGTGGGAACATAATAGGCTGATTATTATGCTAGAACATTAAAAACTTGGATTTGTACATACAAAATTGTGTGGAAATTTCAAGAGAGTTTCAACTTTGACCTTTAATATCTTCATAACTAGAAGGTTCCTAGGTATGGTTCAGTACAACAAAATGATCACAATGACGAGAAGAACACTTGCCACTCGGCTTCGTTAAGAATGTTTTTACTACCGTTAGAAAAACGTTCTTCGAAACAGCACGCTGCTTTGTTCCAAAACGGACATAATGGACGCTGATAAGGAGACTTCGAGACTACAATGCGATTGGATGGGTTATGAAGACTGCTCGGCAAAAGTCTTAGGAGGCAAGAGGCTTTTGCCCAGCAGTGGGACAGTACAGGTTAACAAAAAATCGGCCAAGTGCGAGTCGGATTCACGCATGAAGGGTTCCGCACCATCGTAGTAATATTTAATTTACTTTAATTGTTTGTTGTTATAGCGGCAACACAAATGCATATTCTGTGAAAAAAATCAACTGTCTACTTATCATGCCTGCTGGCAGACAGGCGGACGGACGGACAACGGCGGCTTGTAATAGGGACCCTAAAAAGAGGTTGTTTTTAATGTGTTTTTTTTTTTAAAAAAAAGAACACCGCAAGGAGCTACCCTATTTCCCATACTTTTTTACCCAACCACGGCGAGGCCAAAAGCAAAAGTTATGATTTTAGCAGTCTATAAATTATTTCAATGTCCTGTTCTTACCTTCGCACTTCCCAGTGTTAGAGTCTATCTTGAACCCTGGTGGGCAGTACTTGGACTCCTTATCTTGGCAGTAGAAGGAACTGTGTGTGTTGATGCAGAACTGAGACAAAAGGTTGCAGTCGTGTTTGTGGATCGCACATTCGTCTACATCTGAAAGAGATGATGGCTGGTTTAATTTCAAACTTTTTTGGACAGAAAAATCGGGGAAATTTTGTACATAATACCAATACGCCTGTTGTCCCCGTAAGGTTCGACACACTTCACCAGTTAAGGTCCATCTAATGGGGGCACACTTATTGCCATCTACCGTTTTACCAACATGTTTTATGCTGTAATTTCACAAAGAAAGCCATCGAATGCAGTCACTGTGGCCAAAATCGTCTAAATGGCATCATCATTTCCAAAAAGTATCACTCTCTCACCTTCACACTCCTCATGCAACCCAATCTTGAATCCTGGAGGGCATCTGTCCTCGACATGCGTCCGAGGCGATGTGCTCAAGTTGATGGGGTTCCCCGTGACCCCGCCGCAGCTGTAGCCGCCTACCGTATTCTCACACACGAAAGCAGGACATGGGGGGTTCGGTAGGAGGCACTCGTTTATATCTGGAAAAGATTGAGAAATACAAAAGACCGCCTTCAAGTGCCAAAGTTTAAAAGAGTATGATTCACCAGAATCTTATTCTTTGAGGGCCAAAAACTTTTTTTTGTCTTAAGATGAGGCGTAGTCCTAATTTATACCCTCGTCTTGGCAGGACAAGGGTTATTTCAGATCCCCACAGACTATTAGGAAAACGACTACTAGAGACCCGGGAGATACTTACAAATTAGCACGGACCTCCCGACTGATTACTATCAGAGTAGCGGGCCCCATCATCAAGTGCGGTCTATCTTACTACTGCAAGTCCTCCCATGTCCCGATTTGTGTCGAGCTTCGACTTAGTCTCAAACCTAACTTGCCCTTACCTTGTCACTTGCCAAAATTATGATGGGGTAGCAAGAAACCTATAAGCCTTTAATACCAAATATTCATGAAATATATGAGTAGAGGAAGACCAAAGGAACTATGGATGGACTGTGAGAAGAATGATCTGACGAGATGACGAGTAATAGAGAAGTATGGAAGAAGAAGACATGCTGCACCTCCCCCAAATAAAGTGAGATAAGGACGAAAGAGAATGAATCAAGAAGTATATGTCTTTACGTACCATCGCAAAAATTATTGTTAAGATTCCTGGCGAACCCTGGAGGACACTGACCGACGTTGTTCTTCTTGACTGATATGCAGCGATAGGAGCCCTGCAGGTTGTGGCACTGGGTGCCAGCCAGGCACACTGACACGTCTAGCTGGCATTCGTCTATGTCTGGAAACGAGAATGATCAGTGTAAGGTTAATATATGAGAGCAACTTAATGTTGCTTTGAAGGTTCCTATGGACGAAGAAGATTAATAAGATTGACAAGAAGAATTGAACACCTAAAAATAAGAAGTAGTTGAAAATATGTATAAGGTCAAAGAAAAATAAAGTGAACCTAGGAGACCTAAGTTTTGGTATTTTGAAACATGGAAGCTTCTCATTTAAAGCAAAAACAAATATATCTTTGACACATCTTTTTAGTTGATATTTTTTTTAGTTAGTTAGTTTCAGTTTGAAAACGGAGTATATCCATGCCAACTTAGCCATCATCAAAGGCTTCTAAGCTTCCGAACTTCTGCTTCCAATGCTATGTAGAGGAGTTCCTAAAGATCGATGAATAAAACACGCAGAATATCATACCCTGGCAAGAAGTTCCATCAGGCATCAGCTCGTATCCTCTCCTGCAAGAGCACTTGACTTCCACGCCGTTGTCGTTGCACTTGTGCTGGCAAGGGTTGTGGGGCTTGCACCTGTTCTTACCCACCTGGAATTAAGAGAAGTGGAAGAAGGTGGTATTAGAGGAAAGAATTTGGTAGATACTTGCAACTGACATGCGTGTATGACCAGACTTGTGGAAGTGGACGAGGCAAAAGTACTCCTTTGTCTGGTCCAACTTTATACATCTGGTCATGGTCCGGTGTTTGGATCATAGCAAGTGACCTTCTGTAGTTTCTATCTACCCCCATGGGATAAAGACGTAAATTTATATAACTGGCAAGACGCCAATACCAATACGCGTGTGATGCGGAGGAATGAGGAAAATGTCATGAGGAAAGTTTTTAGTATGAATGTAGATGGGTATAAGAGTAGAGGAATACCAAAGAAACGATGAATGGACTGTGTAAAGGATGATATGGCAAGAAAAAAAAAGATGTCTGATGAGATGACGAGTAATAGAGCAGTATGGAAAAAGAAGACATGTTGCGCCGACCCCAAATGAATTGGGGTAAGGGCAAGAGAATGATGATGATAGACGCCAATATCACGCTAAGGATATACGTCTCATATCGTGGTAATATGATTAGGTAATTATTAAGGTTGGTAGCAGAGCTGGCTGCTCAGGTTCCGCTGGTTGTAATCAAGTAGGTATAGTCACAGGAAAACTACTCAACAGAAAGCTATGACGGAATTAAAAGTATTACTCAACATGTCATAATTACGGTCATGGCTACGATCATCAATCTGTATCAGACTCAGACTTCAACTATCCCTAGGCAGCCGATACAGCCCAGTTTACTGAAACACTTAGTGCAACTGAAGAAAGGTAGGTTTGATTCCCGGGTTGGGCAAAGTGTTATTGGGTTTTTTTCCAACAGGAATTCCTCAGTAGCAGTCATAGAGTTTGGATTTGTACCCTGTTGATGGCAATACGCTCGTACCCTATTACATGAGTACCCTTGTACCTTTTTGGGAATTACAGCGGTAATGTTATGTATAAAGATACCCACCTCCTTACAATTCCTTCCGTCAGCCATCAGCATGAAACCAGGGTTACACTCGCATCGGTAAGACCCTGGCACAGGTATGCAGTGGTGTGCACACAGCTCGTTTGGAGCGTAGTCTTCACACAGAGATGGCAATGCTGGGGACAAAGATTTATAGGTTAAGCGCAGTTCAAAATCCAGCACAAAGGAGTTTCACTACCGAAAAAGACCACACATGCACTTATGAATTGTCCAAATATCAATAAAAAATTGTCAAAAGGACTAGCTGCCCATTCCAAAGTGTAGATCTCTATGGAGAAAAACAGGTTCAATTGATTGTGGTGGCCGTTTTTTTATAACCATTACTACTATTTCGTATGCGAACGCTTGTTCCATCGTAGACCTCATTATTTATGAGGTCTACGATGGAACAAGCGCAAAAAAAAAAAAAAAGAAAAGCTAAAAAGCTATTAAAAAGCAAAGCCTCGCCTTATGCAAAGCTGTTTGCTTTCCATAAGGCGAGATCGAAGTCAAGAGCAGAAAATCACCAACATTATCATCATTGGGATCGGCGTTCAGTCTAAACGGAAGCAGCTGAATACCAGTATTTTACATGGAACAACCTCCTATCTGATCCCCACAACCCTGTAATACGTTACCCCTAGGTAAGACTGGTTGTCAGACTTTCTGGCTACTGACTATCTGTAAGGACTGTCAAAGATCTACAAATGACCGCCGGGACCTATGGCTTAGCGTGATGACGCGTGATTCACGGTCTCGATAATATGCAGTGAATGATCACCCATTTACGGCCTGACCTCGGCAAACGTAGCTTAACCTTCAATCGAACCATGCAGCTATTATTATTTAAACTTATACTGTCACTTACGGGATATCTGCCGTGATTGTTCATTTTATTGAACTCCCGATATTTCGGCGCTGTTCAATCACGGAAGATATCCCGTAAGTGACAGTAAAGTTTAGTTGGAAACCGTGAAAGCTTAAAACAGTGTTATTATTTAGCCAGGAACCCTCAAATGGGCATTAATACCAACTTTAAATTATTTTTGTCATTGTTTGTCGAGCAAACATCTTTAGGAGATAATATTCCTCTTATGAATGTTCTGACTAAACAAATAGTGCTTATCAGTTCGAGTATACAATACAATACATAATGTATGTTATATGTATAAAAAGTGTACTTACTGGCCAACGTTATGGTATTAGTACTTCTTGAAGTGGAGTCCCCCTTCCAGTCTTTTGCTGCTTTCTGTAATAAAATCAATAGACATTTATTCAAGTAAAGTTCGGAATCACACAACACCCGCCCATCTCCACGTCCTACAGGATGTAAACAGACCCTTCACATAGCTGTCAACCAAGCATTCTGTACATGAAACTAAGTAACTTTACGCACAAATTATTGCTGGGAAACGACTTTTTTTTTAGGGTGAAAAATCACGTTTTACGGTAACACTCAATGTAACGCACTCAAAACATTGTGCTGATGGATGGATTGAATAGTACGGAGGTGGTGGACGTGTTAAAAGTAAGAATCTCACATTAAAAACAGGTATTTAAAAAAAAAAACTTGTGATAAAGTTGGAACTTTGACCCCCAATATCTCCGTAACTAAAAGGTTCCCTGGTATGGTCTAGAACGAAAAAATGATCATAATGACGGGGAGAATAAGTGCCTTAATAATAATATAATAATAATAATTCATTTATTTGCCTGAAACATGGTGGTACAGATCTTAAAATACAACAAGTACAAGGTTCTTCATGTTCCGCCTTTCGGCTTCGTTAAGGGTCTATTTACACCCTTTATATTAGCTAGGTCAGGAGCGGATACAGAGGCGAGCAATGGATGCAATTGCGTCCCCCTAACTATTCTAATTTGTATATCATGGATTTCCAATCCTGTATCTGTGCCTGAGCTGGGCAGAAGTGGCGAACAAAAACTCCAACACTAAAATGGCCTAAAACACCTGATCACAGGAAAACACGTTCAGCCGTTGCCCAGCTCTCATATGTAGATCTTTGACAGTCGTTACAGCTAGTCAGTGGCCCAAAAATACTGATAACCAGTATTACCAAGGGGTATCGTATTACCTAGTACTAACTGGGTTATGGCGGTCAGATAGGCAGTCGCACAATGTAAAATACTGGTATTCAGCTGCATCCGGTTAGACAGGAAGCCGACCCCAACATAGTTGGGAAGATGATGAGATAGACAAATATTGCGGTGCCAAGATAAAACCAAGGACAACGGGGACGTCTGGTCACAAGGCCGCGGTTCGATTCCCGTATCAGGCCAAATATTTGTACAACAAATATTAGTAAGTCATAATGTTATCTTTGGGTGATGGGGGCAGAAGAATTACAATACTGTAATGTACTATGTTATAACTAATTTTGGAAGACTTTTGAGTTTGAAGACACTTGACAATCGTATGTGTGCACGACCAGTATTCTAGTTGTCGTAATTTAAACCTTCTAGCAAAACCACTTTGTGTGTTTTTTCTGTGCAAGCAAATTGCATAAGTCAGTTTTGAGTAATAAATCTCGCTAAAGTTCTCACGGCATCTCATACATGGATTTTCCGGTGGGTGTGACCCTCACATAACTAAAAAAGTACCAACAGACAGTTGACGTACAGACAGCAAAAAAAAGTACCTCATGAAAATGACATGGCGGCTCGCAGGGTGGTTTAAAAATATCAGGTCCACACGCACACGGATTTTGACAACTGACTTGGACGTAAGATTTTGAAGACGTACCTATGATTAAAGTTCAGATTTCTTTACATTCTCGTTCCCTACACATTACCTGACAACAAGTGACGAACGCGTCATCAGCCAGCAGCTCCTCCGCGCTCATGCCATGCTTCCTCTTCACACAGGCGTCTGGACCCTTGGACGTACCAGCCGTCGTACCTCGAGAGCAGTCGTTGCAGCACACCTGCGAATAACGTAATAAATTAATATTGATTTGTACGAAAGTTAGGTAACTAATTGGTGATAATGTGGTTGTACTCAACACCTTTGCCTAAGCCTACGTAGAATCAAGCGGCATTTTTTTTTATTTTTTTATTCTGTATGGGCTTACTCTTGACCTCAATCTAGTCCTGAGGACAGAGATGAGGTCGACGATGGGACGAGCTAACCCAAAAGAAGCCTATTAACTCGCGATTTAAATAGATTGGGGTCATATGAACTTGGAAACACCGACGCATTCCACTCCTTGGCTGTGCGCATAATAAATGATGTAGCAAAGCGCTTCGTGCGAATGTGTGGAACATCGACAAGGTATGGGTGATAACCTGCAGTACGTCTGGACTCCCGATGGAAGAAAGGAGATGGCGGAATGAGTTCGTGGAGCTCTTGAGCACATTCACCGAAGTACAATCTGTAAAAGACCGACAAACATGCAACTTTAAAACTTCAAACTGGTACTAACCAGCTCATCGTCACCAAATGAATGCACCAAATTGGTTCTGCTTTTCAGCTTTAATAACAAAACTCCTGCGGCATTTGGTACACGGATTTGCTTACTTCTTCCATCATCATCAACATCATCATCTGCACAGCATCATAAATGATTCTACCCTGGAGTGTAAATGTGGTGCTGGACCATAAACGATAGGGTAATTTATTTCGTGTCCTGAGTGTCCTGTTGTTTGTTCAGTACAGGAACTGGTGGACGCTACTGAAGGCTCCAAACTAGTGGCTCAGTTCTGGACCGACACAATTTTGATTGCTATCGACACGCTGAGAAGTGATCTGCCTAGCCTTTTCCCAACTATGTTGAGGTCGGTTTCCGTATAACCAGATGCAACTGAATACCAGTATCTTATATGGAACGACTGGCAATCTATGCAAGGTATCGCTAACTAAATCGAGCGATCATCGAAGTAGTAAAAGCTACATGAGAACCTCAACAACTTGCCTGGGGTAGAACAAATTCCAACCAGATATTCTGCTAGCTTTTTTTCAAGCAAAATCCACAACACCTCGATAATTAAGACAGGCACAATCTTTGACAGGCCAATACCAGATTTATGTAGAAATTGAGATCGATACCTAATGAAAAAAGGCCAGAAAAGACTGCCTTCACCAAACAACCAAAAAGTCACCAATATTTCTGCATACCTCCACAGGAAACGAGCATAATGATAGCTCAGTTAAACAAACAAGGAAGGGTTATAATAACTCAGTCACGTAAACTGTACAAACACGGATAACATCTGCACGTTATCAGTAAGCGTGGTGATAAGAGAGTACCCAATTACCTAGTTACTGAATGTTTGAATTGTGACTGGGGACCAGGTACTGATCTGCTATGGTGATTAAAAGCTTGCATTTATGGCTCGGATACGCACTCCATGTTACTGGTGCAATTTGGAATTTGCACAAACAAAACGGTATCCCATGTGGAATCTTATTCATCATCATCATCATTTCAGCCGAAAGACGTCCACTGCTGGACATAAGCCTCCCCCAAGTGTCGCCACATTGACCGGTCCCGTGCGACTCATCATCATCATGCATCCAGCGGATCCCGGTATATTATAACCCGGCACTAACTGGGTTGCGAAGGTCAGATAGGCAGTCACTCCATTTAAAATACTGGTCTTCAGCTGCATCCAGTTAGACTGGATGCCAACCCCAACAGTTGGGAAAAGTCGGGCTTTTGGAGTTTTATTGAATTCCAAAGAAACAGGCAGCACATCAGATGGTAAGCATCGCCCTTATAGACAACTGCAATCGCATTGAAAGAAAGAAAGATAATATATTTGTTGCATTGCAGGTCGCTCTCAATACGGCGAAGAAAAACACCGTGAGGAAACCACATGTCCTACAATTAAAAAATTCGAAGACATATGACATCTATCATCCGCGTGGTGAATTTCAGCTCATTCCCTTTCATAAAGAGAAGGCCTGTGTCCCAGCAGTGGGGACATTATGGGCTGTATATGCATATGCACCCTACACGAAAGTCTTAACGTAACGTACAAACTCTTCCCCGGCTGGGGTTCTTAATCATAATTGTGCTCTTAATAGCTTACAATCGCTTCGCTTTTTCTATAGTACGATCTTATCTAAAACTATGCAACTGCAATAATTGAAGTGTTTCAATAAATATTTTATTCACTCATAAAAAAGCGAAATAAAAAGTATGAAACCATATTAGTAACCAGCTGTTTCCTCTGCTAGACCTCCTACCTGCTTACTACGCAAAAATAACCTAGAACTGTAATATTTTCGGCCTGGATTTTTTGCTGAGTTGATGACTATTTAAAAGCTTGCCCAGTATACGTCTAAACACTTCTGTCTACCCCTGTCAAGGAATAGAGGCGTTATGTTACGGCTGTGTATTCTGAATGATGGCGTCGTCGCAAGCAGATGTCAAATATTTCGCTGTTTTGATTATTATTTGACAGATATTTGCGTCGTGGCCGGCGCCAACTTTCAGAACGCGCCCACGTCTACCAACCTGTTCAGGTGGAAATTCATAGACTCTGCCCTGGAATGTAAATGTGGTGTTGGTGTAAATGACAACGTGTCCTGTCAGTCCTTCTGTTTGCACAATCTAGGAGCTGTTGGACGCTACTGAAAGTGCCAAACTCGTCGCCGAAAGTGCCGACACAATTTAGATTGCCATCGGCACGCTCAGAAGATATAAAATAAATAAAACTACTAACCTTACTTGTAGATTGAGTAGCCTCGCAACTGTAGGTGCTCGTCGCAATGTCTATGCCAGTCTCACAGTCGCTTTGCTTTCTGTAACAATAGACCATCGTATAAAAATGGCCGATAGATATAGCTGTTTCTGCGTGCATTTAGATTGACTGAGAAAATAAAATAAAAGAAAATCGGTTTCAGAAATCACTTATAATGAATGATTAATTGACAAAAGATAATGAATGAAAGCAGTTTACGTCTAAAATGTTACACTTTCTGTCAAAATGATCATTTACAAGAATGATCTAAAAGTTTAATAGAAACATTGCAATCAAAGTAATATATTCCCCCTTGCATAATTCCCGCCATGCAACAACACTTTTATTTTTTTGAAAATGGAATCAATCACTTTCTTTACAAGCCAGTATTATTCTTATACCTACGGAGCAGGTTCCTACGCTGTAATAAAAGTGTGAGACCTTTTTTTATTTTTTTTCCTTTTTCGAAATTTTTATGCCTACTTATTTACAGATTATATACTTGTACGAACTCGTACATTGATTAATACATTATCAAGAACAACAATATTTTCCTCATTTATTAATAACAGATTTTACCTTTAATGTCATTAACACACATTCGATTACAAGTTAAGACACAACACAACTGTTTTCCTCAAAATATAGGTCAAAATCATTCAAGGTTTTACAAACATGACATTTAAATACTAAAAACCTTGTACCTACTTCATTGTGATAAGAAAAGAGAACATTGTTGCTTACAAAACAATATAAAACATTGTTGTATTAGAGCTAAGTATTAATCATTCTTAGTAGTTCTATTTTAGAATATCAAAACAAGGAAATTGTAGACGTAAGTTTTGTTTTTGTAGACGATTTCCTTGCAAATTTTCAGGAATTTCAGCAAAAATAATATATAAATGTTGACACCTTCTCGGTATAAACAATATCTAAATACCTGGTATTTCCATGTATTGTGTATATACAAAACAAGGAAACATAATAAAAAGTAAAATAGCTGGGTTTTTTGATACGATTTCAAAATTAATTTCAAGAATTCCAAAAATAACGACAATATTTATTTATGATAAGGAACGCTGCGTTACATTTCTTGGTACAGTTTACAAGATTTGTAAACATGTCATTTAAAACTCGTCTTTGCAGATTGTTTGGCTTTATTCATTAATAACAACCGGCCAATTGCGTGTCGGAACACGCACAGTGAAAGGTTCCGTAGTCGAGTTCAATAATGTTATTAAATATTCTTCCACACATTCCAAAAACATGTTCTCGCTTACATTCCGTATAAAAAACATGTTTTTCAACTGCAAATGTCAGTTTTACACGCGGTATTGCATATAATTTTACAAATACGAGAATGATTGACAACACAATTGATTTTCGTGTTTTTTTCTTAAGGTGTCCTGCCCCCGTAGCATGACCACCGTAGACAAGGATTTGAAGAATCGACAAAATGACAGATTGTGTCGACACAATGACAGATTTCTTTGCACTAACTGTCATATTGTCGATTCTTCCGTCAAAGAAATTCTTGTCTACGGTGGTCATGCTGCGGGGGCTGTAAGATCTTTTGTCTTGCCATGGTTGTAGGTCAACAAGAAGTAACACACAGGTTTTAATTTACAAAAGATTCGTCAAAAATGTCATAAAAACCCTCATGTGTTTCTATTGTGTCAGAAGCTTTTTTTCAACTCCAAGACAGTATAGACCTAAGTATATAAGGTCCTATTAAAATAGATGGACAAACTTCTAGAAATCATTGAAACCACCAAAATAAGGACAGTGGTAAAAAAATAAGAAAAATGAATTAGATACTTACAAGAAAAAAAAAACTAACGAAAAAACACTAAAAATATTGGTTACCCAACGATTGCAGGTCAAAATAAAATCACTTTAATCAGTGATTTTTGGGTTGGATATCTTTGGTTAGACGTACTGAACGTTGTGTTAAAATTTTTCAATCTATTTTAATGGGACCTTATATAATCGATATTTTCAACTTGATGCCTCCCCGTGTTTCTGAGAAAAACGATCTTGACACAGACAGACAACTAAGTGGTTCTATAAGGGTTCAATTTTTTTCCTTTTGAGGTTATCCAACACGGAACCGTAACTATCATTAAAACATATAAAAAAAACGTATTAAACTGAAAATATAACTTTTCATAACATTACACAATAGCGTCTGCTTTTTGTGATTGAAATTACACAACTACTTTTAGCCGAGTGGAATTAGACAAAAATACTCAAAAGGTGGAACGAAGTTTATAGTGCTCGGATTTTCATGGGACTTTTTTTATTGAGTTCCTAGAGGTGTAGAGAAGATAGTTAAAAAAATAATTCGCCGCTCGCTACCTTTTTTTGTATTTTTTACTTTTATTTGTATTGTTTCTTATATTCCCAAGTCTGGCAATGTGTTTTATTAGATTTTTTTTTAAAGTTCTAGGCTGACACAATTTAGATTGCCATCGACACGCTAAGAAGAAGAGTAAACTAGGGTTTGATGATTGTTTAACAACCAAGTGTTTTTGACGGTGTTATTGGGTTTTTCCATCAGGAATTTCTCAGTAGCAGCCACGGAGTTTAGATTTGTGCCCGGTTGACGGCAATAGGCTCGCCTCCTGTTACATGGGACCTAAACATAGCTGGTACTGTATGGTGTCGGACGTAAAGAATAGCACCATCCCATATCTTCCCGTGGGTGTCGTAAGAGGCGACTAAGGGAGTTACCAGAGAATGGGCAGCAGCGTTCTCTGTGCTTTTTTAACAACCGTACTGCGATCGCCAACCCGCCTGCCAGGAGTGGCGATTATGGCAAAACCCCCCCTTTGGGGGAGGCCTATGTCCAGCAGTGGACGTCTTGCGGCTCAAATGATGATGATGATGAAACATAGCTGGCCAAATATCAGTGTTCTGACAGGTACACCACTACTCAACCCTTCGGGGTATAATGGTGATGTTATGTGTGGTGCCCTAAGCCAGAAAAAAAAATCTCACCTAAAATATTCCTTGCAGCATTGAGCTTTAGCTAGGAGACACATGGACCCGAAGGCAGGTGGAATTTCAGGAGGCACCGACAGTGTACCCTGGCAGTCAGTCAGAGTGTGGTTCCTCGCAAACCCTGCACCTTCGTTGCAGCACAGCTGGATGGTCTCTGCCATGTCATCGCCGAGGTATCCTGGAAGCAAAGAAGAAGAAGGTAAGAGAACATCAGCATAATTTCACGCCTTTAATCCCCAAAGGGTTAGGCAGAGATGTACCCTTAAGTACACACACATTTCACCAGATATGCTTAAGTCCCATGTAATATGGGTCGAGCCTATTGACATCAACTGGGTGCAAATCCTGACTCCAGGCTGATACTCAGAAGTTCCTGATGGAAAAACCCAATAACGCTTTGCCCGACCCGGGAATCGGACCCAAGACCACTTGCTGCTTACAGCTATTAGATCACTAAGGCAGTCTAACACCCAGTTTCTTTTTTTATTATCTGAATACTCGAAACAAACTCGAAATTCCGTGACTGCAACTGAGAAATTCCAGATGGAAATAACGAACAATTTGCCCGAATCGAACCCAGAACCTCATGCTCAGCAGTCCCGTTTGCGACCACTAGACCAACGGGCCATCGCCTTCCAAAAACTAAAAACACAAAAGCCCTCTAATCTCCCTTAAAACAGTCTCATATTTACCATTAACGAATATGACATGCATTGCAAAATGTGGGGATCATAAAAATATTCACAAAATGTTCCCACGACAGAGACGGGACCGATTTGACAAGTACCTACTTAAGCACTTGGTTTTGTTCACACACTGACCCAAATAAATATACAAACTGTAGGTACCTACCTTATATTTATATTTGTGTTTATATCGTCACGCACTTGACCGTATTTTTCCTCATACTTCACATTATCTGTGCTACAAAGCTGCTGACCCACTTTTCAAGCTTATTCGGTACATTTGATTCATCGGTCGTAATTTGTTTATTTTGACCAGAATAATTATTTTTTGGGACACCATGTGGTCGTCATAAGCGTGGTGCTAAATGTTGAGATATAATAATGAGTCGTTAGAATTGAAATATGGGTTTTACTCATTGACAAAATGTATCTTCTAACCTTCAAGTGGTACAGTAACCTATTTTCTTAAATATCTTTGAAACCCAAAACTCAGACAACCAGTCTTACTAAGCTATGTCGTGTTACCAAGCAAATGCAGGTTTCTGACGGTCAGATATTCTCTCCGTGTAAAATACTAGTATTCAGAAGCATCCGGTTAGACTGGAAGCCGATCCCAACATAGTGGGAAAAAGGCTAGGCAGATCATGGTGATCTTAATAAGTATGAATACTTCTTAGTGAGAGAGCAGCGTTGGTCCAGTGTTGGAGGCTCCGACTTACGAACAGTAAGGCGCGGGTTCGAATCCAGGCAGGTGAAGGAAAACATCGAGAGGAAACGGGCATGTCCTAGAACCAAAAATTTGAAGACATGTGACATTTACCAACGCGCACTGGGCCCGCGTGGATTATAACCCATTCTCTCTCATAGAGTGGAGGCCGTGCGTCCCAGCAGTGGGAACATTTAGGCTGATTATCCTTATGCTAAGCTATAAGTAAATAATCCTGAACAACGGTTTCAGAAGTAAGTAGGTCTTTGTTTTGTTTTATTTTTTCTAACCGATTTCAGAGTCTGCTCACACAGACAGGCCACTTGGTGTAAAGTGATTTACACCTCCTACAGACATCTGCAAGCCTCATGGGTTTTTTGCCAATGTCATTAAAGACAAAATAAAAATCTTCACTACGATGACAGCAAAGCTGTTGACGGAAAGAATATAAATGATATTTTTTAACTTTTTATTTTACTGTTATTCGCAGACAAATGGGAGTCTCCAATGCTGCGATATTGGATGAAACTCCACACTACGATATATAAAACATGTATATCTACACTTTTTTTATATATATATATTTTTTTTGTGATTTAAATATTTAAAAATGTAATTTATATTTATAGATATGAATAAAGGAAATATACACATCTAACTGATATTATTTCAATGTGAAATTGAGTTTTTTTGTCACGCCTTCACGCCTGCGGTACGTATTTCGATGGCATTGGCACACTGGTGCCCAGGGTTAGGACATACTTTTAACCCAGATATTATTTCAAAGCAGATACTTTTCCTTTTTTGCGCGACGAAATCGCGGGCAAAAGCCACTCATTAGTAAAAGCTTTTTTACAAAAGGATCTATCGTGGTATGTTTGCTACTCTTTAAAAAAAAACTACTCAACGGATTTCGATAAAAATTGGCACACAGATAGTTTATAACCTGGATTAACACATACGATACTTTTTATCCCGGTAGCACGATACTGTGTGACAATAACTGAATTCTCACTATTTTACAAATTCGCCATGCTCAGGATACTAAAGTTACGAGCTCGTAGCCGCACACAGCTGCAGCAGACGGCGTAAGGTTGCGACATGTCGGAGCGACACGTCGTAGCGTCATATCGTTGCAGTCATGATTCCGAATCCAACCGCAGATGGACACTTCAACGTCGGAGGCAATACTGATCTGCGGTCGGGCGACACGTCGTCTGCGGTTGTGCGACATGTAGTCGGACGACGTGTCGCTAGCTAGGGAAGGTATTTCATAGAAATATATAAAAACCAGTAGTGTCGCAGCGACACGTCGTCTGCTGCTGCTGTCTGCGGTCGGCTACGAATTCCTACCTTTAAGTATAAAATATATATTCAAATAAACGTATTGCCCATACCCCACTGAATTCATGTTTATATATATTTGAATTGCTTATCGGTCTGTCGCAACTTCCTTGTAAATATTTATATTGCTACCACAGAATAGATACTGAGTAACCCAATCAGAAACTAATCTGTGACAGGAATTCAAAATAATTTATGGTTTGTTTACTAAAACTCTGCATCGATTTCAGCTGGAATGCTACAAGTGTCAACAATTTGGTATAGTTGATCGACTGGTATATGAGTACTTTCATTCTGTTGGCTTAGTTGCTTTGCATATCTTCTATAAATGACCTACAAAATACCATTTGTTTCCAATTAAGTACATCTCATTATCATCTGCCTAGCTTTTTCCAACTATGTTGGAGTCGGCTTCTAGTCTAACCGAACGCAGCTAAATACCATTATGTTACATGGAGCTACTGCTTATCTAACCTCCTCAACCCAGTT
This sequence comes from Noctua fimbriata, assembly GCA_905163415.1. Taxonomy (NCBI): domain Eukaryota; kingdom Metazoa; phylum Arthropoda; class Insecta; order Lepidoptera; family Noctuidae; genus Noctua; species Noctua fimbriata. The sequence goes on from LR990946.1 coordinate 11,094,449, forward strand.
ACTAGGTAAAACAATAGTGGCATCATGAATGGGATTCATAATTTTTGATTGAGAGTAAAAGATCCTTGGTAAACTGCTCAACTATCTGACCTCCACAACCCAGTTAGTAAGACTGGATTTCAGACTTTCGGGCCACTGACTAGGTAGTCAGTGGCCCGAAAGTCTGAAATAGATAGATAGATAGATCTTTGACAGTCGTTACAGGTGTAACGACTGTCAAAGATCTACAATTAACATCCGAGACCAACGACATAACGGCTTTTTTTTTTCGGATGGAAAATCATCAAATGACCCCTCCCGCTCTGAGCGGAGCGGAAGGGAGTGTCAGACATGCATGTTCCTTCTTTGCCCTTTGTGTTCCAGGGCCGCGGTATCTCTTTCGGACTGTCCCGCAGCCCCTAGGCTGCGGGTCCCCTAGGACCAACGGCTTAAAGTGTTTTCCGAGGCAAGGAGGAAGCACGGTGGTCACCGATCCACGAACCAACCTAGGCAAACGCGGCAAGAATCACGTGATAATTAAGGTTAAATGCACAACTAAAGTGAAATTAATTTATGAGAGTATGCAACGACACTTTTATCTTAAGCATAATAAATCTGTCGAGATTATTAGGAAGCTTCATCAACATTTTCAGTAATCAGGTAACCATGCAATGTCATAAAAGTCACAAGATAATTATGCGCTTCTTTCTTTGCTAAATAATTTACGTCAGGTTTAATGGCCATAGAATAAACAAAAAGATATTTCGAGTGTTATCATCTTTTCGTTTGTTACGCTTTCAAAGATAAACCGATATCCAGATTTTGAGGAAAGTATCTCTATGTCGGTACTTAATATTATCCTTAACCTCGTCTTAAGCAATTGTAGCAAATTTCATGGGCAATTATTGTTCGGAAATCTAATTGCACCCTCTGACATGACTTCACTGCAATCGTCGTTTATATTTGGTTACAGCCAAAAGGTTGAAATTGTTGGGCTATTGGGTATTGAAGTTTCAACATCATACCCCAGTCCTTTTCCCAATTTATTTGGGGTCGCCGCAGCATGTGTTCTTCTTCCATACTTTTCTTTTACTCGTCATCTCAGCAATCGTCTCCTTTCTAGCCATATCATCCTTCACACAGTCCAACCACCGTGTCTTTGGTCTTCCTCTACTCTTACAGTCATCCACATGCATACTCAAAACTTTCATCACGACATTTTCCTCATTCCTCCGCATCACATGTCCATACCACTTATAGACTTCCTCTGATGTACTCATTCCTTATTTTATTCATTCGCGTTACACCATACATCTCCCATAACATTCTCATTTCAGTCACATGCCAATTGCCTTTCATTCGTCCCTTTTGTGGCCCAATATTCTGATCCGACACAACTCAACATTCAGACTAGAATATTGGGTATTTACGTGTATATGGGAAAATCCAAAATCCACGCAAAATAAGTCGTGTTTAAATCGCATAAGATACAAAATTTCTAAATATACTTTCCAGTGCTGAAAACTCATTAATATTGCAATCACGATTATATTTATGATTCTCCTTCACAGAAATGATTAACGAGGAACGCGACGCGTCAAATATGGCGAGCAGATGACAATAAATTAATTTTAAAAGGTTTCATGTATTTTATTATAATTTATAACCTTTATGCGCGTAGGCATCGGTAATGTGTTACGAGGTTGTGTTATGTGGGTCTATTTTTATAGTTTGTGGTTAAAACAATACCACTACTTACTTATTATTGATTTTTGAATTGAGTAATTGGAGTTTAGAACTAAACCCACCTCTTCACCAACCTCTTCTTAAATTTTAAAATGAAAGAAGTGGAGCTCGTGGCCAAATAATAACAGTCGCTCTGGTCGATATTTAGATTAAGCCGCGCTTGCCTAGGTTGGTCCGTGGATGGGTGAAGACCCATTACAATGCACATTAAGCTGTTGGTGCCAACTGTCCTTTGTAGAACTTTGACAGTCGTTACAGGTAGTCAGTAGCCCGAAAGTCTGAGAACCAGTCTTACCAAAGGATATCGCTTTACCCAGTACTAAATGGGTTTTGGAGATCAGATAGGCAGTAGCTCCGTGTAAAATACTGGTATTCAGCTGCATCCGGTTAGATTGGAAGTCGACCCCAACATAGTCGAGAAAAGGCTAGGTGGATGTGATATACCCAGGCACTCATAAATAACATGGTATATTACTGAAAATGGAGCAAACTCATGACTCCCTATTTGTCCTACTAACTTAGCTACTTGTGACAACGAACCGATGAAAATGGCAAACTACTAAAATACCTCACGGTACTTACTGAAGGATATGATCAATTTCAGGCCTTCAGCCTCCGGGTCAATGATCTGAAGTTATTTGTGCTATTGTGTGACCTAATAACGATTAAACTGCCTAATGGGTTTCAGGAAATGGGACAAAGTGCTTATTGATGGATGATTGGCGAAAATGCTGGTCATTTTCAACGGGGTAAAAGTAGACATGATTATGATTCAGAAATCGGTGACTATTGTTTGTTTTATTGACTTTTTTGCCACCGACTTTCGAAAGAAAGAAAGAAAGTAAAGAAGAAAGAAAATACATTTATTTAGCACATGCCACATGTGCACACAATATAAAAAATAATAATACAAGAAAAAAAATTCTTAAAACTAAACAATAAATGTAGGTAGCACTGTGTGCCTCATAGCTGCGCCAAATAGGACCAGTTCATCAAAATGCCGGGCAACTAGTGCCTGACGCTGATTTTCAACTGGCCCTGGATTAGAGAGGTCATGGATGTAAAACAGTTTTATGTGAAAGGAAAGTTATTTTCCAGGTTTTTGTGGTTTTTTTGGAAGTCGGTTATATTCTTTTGTACAATAGTTTATATTTTACCCTTTTTAGTTGTGTTATCTCACACAAATCAGTTTTACATTGGAACTAGAAGTTATTAGCACCCACATAGACGAAGAAGAAAATATGCATATTATTAGCATTCTTACTAATATTATAAATGCGAAAGTAAGTTTGTTTGTTTGTTACCTTTTCACGCCTAAACGACTGAACCGATCATCTTGAAATTTTGCACATATGTTTTCAGGTGTACAGAAACGGACACGGGGTATCTTTCATCTCGAAAAAAAGTACTGTTTTCAAAGAAAACAACAATAACGTTCTTATGATAATAGATGGCGCCACGTGTCTTTCGAATCATGATTGAATTATATTACAAGCGGAGTATAACCTGAATTGAATGTCAAATTCTAAATTAACGCGAGCGAAGCCGTGGGCAAACGCTAGTAACTCATAAAGTACCCAAGCAAAGTTAATAAAATGTATATGGGACCACCGCGCGAGCGTCCTCTACCAAATAAAAAAAGAATCATTTAAATCGAACCAGTAATCACGAAGAAATCAATGTACAAAATGAAAAAAAAAGATGCTGGCCGAATACATAACCTCTTCCTTTTTTAGAAGTCGATTAAATATTGGCGTACTATCTCAAGCACACCATTATTCTTATCTAGTAGCTAGCTATCAAACCAACACTTTAGGAGCTCATGAATGTGAAATAAGAGTCCCCTTAATCATGTTGTATACGGAAGACTGAAAATGTAACATAAACTGTATACAACCCATTCTCTCCACACATCATTGCCAATCAATAATAAACCATGCACTCTCTAAAAATAGGGTTCATTTTAAACTCTTGCGCAGCAGTCGAACGATACCATCTCGTTGAGGAGAAACTTCAGCGACCTGATTTTAATGACACTTATAAAGTGTTACGATCTGTTAAAAGAGAGTATATTCAAGCTTTATTGGTAACAGTGTAAGCAGAAATTCCACCACTTAAAATACTAGCTAAAAGTGAATCAAAAAAACCTTTTAAGTTCAGTAACTGAAGTAAAGTTATTAAATTATAAAATAACATAATATCACGCCTATAGGGTTAGGCAGAGGTGTATCTAATGGTACACCCACATTTCGCCAGTTATGTTTAAGTCCCATGTAATAGGGGACGAGCCTATTGCCATCAACCGGGCACGAATCCAGACTCCGTGGTTGGTACTGAGAAATGGAAAAACCCATTCGCACTTTTCCCGACACGAGAACCGTACCCAGAAACGAATTGAATTATTGACTAATTAATTTCCTCCACTTGCAAGCCCGTAGGGTCTAGCCATAAGTTTTTAAAGTGTTTTGAAGACTTTACAGCAGTTTATTTGTTTATTGCCTCACACTAGGAATTTCTCCTGTATCGTGGGTGCGTTTACAAACATTTAAACTCACATACACAAACAGCCAGACCCGGAACAACTATCTGTAGGCTATACAAATATTTGTTCCGTGCGAGGATCGAATCCGCGACACGCAGCGTAGCAGCCAATCGCTCAGCCACTGCGCCAACCGTGTCGTCTTTTCCATTTTGTTAAATCACACAGAAGCCAGTGTAAATACACCCCCCGGCCACCGTAGGCGCGGGCCTGTGGACGGCGAGTTATGGGCTAACTCGCCGTCCGGCCGTCTTATGACGACCGGCGCGTTCGTGTTCCACGCGCACCTCAAAGAGATGTCAGCAACACGTAGGGGTCCACATGGGCCGATGCCTGCCAGGGCTGCGGGACTGTTCGAAAGAGATACCGCGGCCCTGTAACACAAAGGGCAAAGAAGGAACATGGATGGGTTTTAGTCAGTACAAGTCTGACACTCCCTTCCGCTCCGATCGTGATAACGCTGGTGGAATACCTTCCTCCTTTTTTAGAAGTCAGAAGGCAGAGCTAGATGTATTTTATGTTAGAATAAGGATGGAAATAAAATGGATAACAAATGTACACGTCTTTACCAAAGGCCAGTCAGGTACTTATTGTAACTTAAAGGTCATGTAAGCACAGCTGTTGAGTTTTACATTTTAATGTTTTTAAGCTGTTCATCATCATCATCAGAAGCTGTAGGTCAAATGTGAGTACTGAGTATAACTTAAGCATTCCTCTGCTTAACCTTTTATTTCCAGCCGTGATATTATGCAGGGTGTAAGGGACAGCCCTCTAGAAATTGATGGGGTGAATTCAGTATAACAAACTAAGATGTACATGAAATTATTTCAGGAATTATAATTGGGAACCCAATAAAGATTTGTTTTATTTCCTCATACACCTATATCGTTACCGTGGCAAAACGCACGTAGCGAACGGCAAGCGTGACGACGAGTTCGATGAACTCTGTAGCTAATTTCACGCGTCGTTCGTTAGATTATTTCAACGTCCATTGTTGTATTTTTGATTTTATTATTTATATAAATGGAGTGGTGCGTACAGGGAATGTAATTTTACATTGAAATAAAGGAATAGTAACTGAAAATAAATTTAAAGAAAATAAAAATTCCGGTGGAACATGATTCAAAATAAGGAGCTGAATGCACCCTGTCAGTTTGTTGAGGGCTGTCCCTTACACCCTGTATTTGACTTAGCTTAAGTCAAGATCTCGTTTTCTGTATTTTCTGTTTACGGATATATTTACTGCTTGTATAATTAAGTAAAATATATGCTTATCTCCTAGGATTCTAGGATCTCCTTTGCATAAGTAATCACCGTATACTTAGCTTATAAGCAATGCTTTAATCAACGATAAAAATAGATATGCAGCTACTGCTAATTAACTTGCGTGGGATATGCTGATGAAGTTTTGTGACCTCAGAGAAACAAGTCAATTTAAGACCTATATTCTCTCGAATGTGATCTAGTTTGGCCAATCTTACACTTGCTTAGGCAGAGAATAATCAACGTACTCTTAAGTAGTCCTAAATTGTAACAGTTCCTCAATTAGAACATCATCGTCTGCCTTTTCCCAACTGTTGGGGTCAGCTACCAGTCTAACCGGAACTTATCTGACCTCCACAATCCAATTACTGGTAAGACTGGTTGGCAGTCTTTCTGGCTCCTAACCATCCATAACATCGCCCAGTGCAGCTGTTTTAATTTGCTGACGAGTACTTCAAATTGACGCATCCTCATTTTGAACCAATATCAAAGCACAGCGTTTTATGGAACTGTTTCCACGTAAGGTGGTGTCTTAATGTTTTTAATTCAAATGATTCTATTCTAACATAACATCACGCTTGTAATCGTTGAAGGGTAGGGGGAAACGAAGGGGCGAACCTATTGCAATCAACCGGGTACTGGAACTGAGAAATTCCTAATGGTAAAACCCAATAGCACTTTTCCCGATTTAAATTGAACCCAGGACCTCATGCTCAGCAGTCACGCTTGCCACCACTAGACCAAAGATGCATTCTCTTGTAAGTAACCAATAAACTCAATAACGTCAGAGCTAAATACAAGCTAGGCATTTAATTATTTTTTTACCCAAAAACACTTAATCTCACACATCATAATCAAATCTCAAAGCAATATAATAAAAACTAAGCTATTATAAAACTCAATCAAATCGTATGCTCGTAACAGATTAACATCTCCACTAGTTACAGTTCTATCACAGCTATTTTACCTCCGCTCTTAAATCGCTGTCAAAATCATCACCTGCCTGCCTTTTACCAACTATATTGGGGCGGCTACCAGTCTAACCGTATACAGCTGAATACTTGTATTTTACATGGAGCGACTGCCTATCTGACCAGAACTACCCAGTTAGTACTGGGTAATAAAATACACTTTGGTAAGACTGGTTGTCAGACACTCTGTGTCCAATGACTACCTGTAAAGACTGCCAAAGATCTACTAATGACATCAGAGTTCCGAGGCAAAGAGGAAACTCGGTATGTAATGGATGGTCACCCATCTACAGACCGTCCTTGACAAGTGTAACTAACCTAACCTAACCCTTGACATTGTATTTAATCATTCTTGACATTGTAATTAATAACCCCTGACATTCTATTTAATAATTTTTGACATTATAATTAATACCCCCTGACATTGTACTTGATAGTAGTTAACAATTTCCATAATCTCGATTGTATGGCTTATTATTAATTTAATTTTTTTGAAATATTTGTACGCTGGAAACAGCAGAATATTATGGACATCATATTTTGTGTAACACCTAATTAACAACATCATTTGTCATTTCTAAACGTTTAGTTGACTCTTCCCGTGACCCAAGGGCTGGCTTTTACCTTGGCCAAAGGCTTAGCGTTGCCATACAACGTGGCAACGCCGCCAGTCTTTTGGGTACATTACCAGTTGACTACGTTGAGGAGGAGTTTTTTGACGCCATTTTTTAAGTTTATTTTTAAGTTAGTTAGTTAATATAGGTTATTTTAATTTATTAATGTATATAATATTTACTATGAATAAATTCATATTTTTTCATTAACAACAATATTCTGACAAATAAATTTTATTCTATTCTATTCTATTCTAACCTTGAAGTTCGACAAAATTACAATGATCTATATACTCGTAGATCGCATGAATTTCAGTGTATTAAAGGTCATACAGATAGAGTAAACCCTGACTCCCAAACTAGGAGATGCTGTGACTTAGGAGTCAATTATAATGATCTTTAGAATAGTGACTATAAAGTAGCTACTGAACTGCAGCAGTCACATAAAACTTTATTAACAAAATATTGTAAAACATTTTAAAAAGAGTAACGCTTTAGCCCATTCTTTTCTAAACCAAAATACCTTTGCGAATGGGCAATAGATTCACTTCTATTTCCACATTTGACGTTCAAAGTGCCTTTAAAATAAATGGTTAGTCTTTTTGACATTTACTTCGACTTTAGAGGTAAAAAGACTTCGAATGGACTGGAATCGTAGTAGCATCCCACCTCACAAGATGGATAGATACATCTTATTGCTACTTGAACCACTTTTGTTTTAATGGCTTTCTGAACTGCATTTGTTTTAGTTTTTTATTTATTTCTTATTGGTGGGTGCAGTCGGGAGGAAAAGTAGATGAATATTCTGAAATTTATATGCAACATTAGTTTTAGTATATGCGAAACCTGAAACACGTGTCTAGTATTTTTATGTAAAGAATCTATGTACAAAATTTCAAAACTTTATCATAAAAAATCACAAAGTTATAAGCTTGTTCTGTTACTTGGTTGTACGCACAAAAACGTGGTAACCACGCGACGCCGCTTCGCGCGCGCCACCAGCGTCGTCATGAGCTCATTGATAATAATAATTTGGCAGTAGGTACCTAAATGATTGCGATAGGTACTTATTGTCGCTCGGTGTCCAAGTTGTAACCTTTTTTAAATATTTTTGGGACAAAATATAACATGGCTTAAAAATTATTGGAACCAATTCAATTACTTTTTCTGAACAAACTATATTCAGGTTTCGCATAAACTAAAAATAATGTTGTATACAATTTCCACGATTTCATATATTTTTGATTAATACAACATTCGGAATGAAAATCAGTTCTATGTACTTTTCCAGATCCCATGCTATCTGTCAAATATCATAATGACCGGCTCAGCGAGTTAGGCATGAAAATAAATCAGACAGACTGACATACAGACAGACACAGTAAGTTTAAGTTATTCAATAAGTCTTTAGTAGGTGTAAAAGATGAACGAAACCAGTAGACACAACATTAAGTTAGTGCATGTTTATTAACTTGGTCACCATTGTTTTAAGATGCAAACTGCCGAACGAAAGGCCAACCGAATATTCCCTTTTACACTATAAACTCCTCAAATCCTAAAACAATCAGAAGCTCAGTAGGAGGTGCTAACAAGCCCCTAAGTGGCTTCCACTTAACACATTTGATATTGAAGCTCTACAGTCATCAGTCATCAATTCACGAACACTAAAGCATTCCTGATGTTGACTGTACTTGAGGGCCGGTGCTACCATCAACCGATCAATTTAAAAGCAGTTATGAACTCATAACCTTAGGAATGCAATTGTAGAATCAGTTTGATCAATTATCATTGTGCATTTGTTTTGTTTTTCATAACACATGTTAAGAATTGGCTCTCTCCTTGTTGTTCCCGGCTTTTAGTTGTAGATATTTGACAGTCGTTACGGGCAATCAGCAACCTGAGAGTCAGATAACCAGTCTTACCAACGGGTATTGTCTTAGCCAGTAAATGGATTTTAGAGGTCAGATGGGCAGTCGCTCCATGTAAAATACTGGTATTCAACTGCATCTGGTGAGAATGATTCTGAGATTCTGTCATTAGAGCTTTTGCAGGCACTAATCTTTTCGACTGCATTATAAGTCTAGTGCTCGCCAGCGCTACTGCCGAGCAAGATATCTTGGGTTCGAATCTCAGGCCGGGTAAAGTGTATTGAGTTTTCTATCACGTATTTCTCGAGTTTGTATTTGTGCCCGGTTGATGTCTTGTCCCTTATTACATGGGACTTTAACATCACTGACGAAATGTGAGACCTGCCTAATCTTTCGAGGATGGCAAGTGTGATGGTATGATGTATGTTTTATTTAAGTTCATAACCATTTATTACCAATATTTAAAATCATTTTTAAAACGAACATTCAAATTAAATACTTACCTACCTTACAAGAATACAAGGTGAACTTTAGCAGAAATGCCAATGCAATGTACTGGAACTACGCAATATGTCATTATCTAGTAATTTGTGCATCTTTCATAGACGTGTCAAAAGTGTATAAAGTTAGGTGACATTTACACTGCCGCCTAAAGATTTGTGGAAAATGGTTGAGCAAGTAAACGCCTAGGAATTGAAAGAAACGATCAATATTAGACCTTATCGCCTTATGAGTAGAGTGATCATGATCACCTTTTACCAGGGTTTGTAGTTTAAAGCAGACCTACTTCTATTTTGTGAGAAATAGCACATTTAGTAAATTAATCTGACCACCCGAAAGCTTAGACGGTAGACGTGCTCTTGAGTGGAGACCGCGAATCGGCGAGCATAAGCACATAAGATCATCGCTCCACCGAACCTGAGGGCGTCCCCCTCAGGCTCGGTGGAGCGATGATCTTCGCAGGATGTCTGGTGTTAACTGGAGAGTTGCCGAGACTCGAGTTGAGTGGCGTGCGATTAAAGAGGCCTATGTCCAGCAGTGGACTGTTGCAGGCAGATGATGATGATGACCCAGACGCTTTAGTATCTACAAGAGAAGCATCTTGCGAAAAACATTGGAAAACGATTACAAAACCGTCTTATTTATGTAAAAGAAAACTTTAAATACGTCCTCCTTTTTTAGAAGTAGTAAAGCAACATTTCCCTCGCTTTATTTACCATAGACAAACATAACATAACATCACGCACACCTTCACACAACAAGGCAGAGGTGTATCTACAGCGTTCCCACGTTTCGCCAGTTATGTTTAAGTCCCATCTTATAAAGGAGCCCATTGCCATCAATCGAGCATAAATAACCAGAGGCACTCCCGTAGCTGCTACTGAGAAAATCCCAATGAAAATACCCAAGAACACTTTGTCCGACCAGGGAATTGAACCCAGGCCCTCATGCTCAGAAGTCGCGCATGCGATTACTAGACCAATGAGGCAGTAGATAAACTAAAATAGGTGATAAAAAAAAACAAAGCTATATTAAATCCTTCCATTGATGATAGCGCCCACGATATGTAGGTACTTAATAACAACGATGCATCTTCCTGTTATCATTAAAGATTGCTTATGCTCGCAGTGATTAGCACATGCTTGCAGCCTACTCATTAATCATGCATGCTTGTATCATTACAGCCTGCAATTATCCCTGAGCATTTCCAAGCGATATGTTCTCAAAGAGAAGCAATGAGCTTGGTCCAGACGCTTGGCATATAAGCAAGTATTTGCGATTAAAGATTAGAAAGCCTAGTGATTCCTCATCATCATCGTTCATTACAGTTCAAAGACCGAACAGACAGGTGTCTCCCATGGGCAGCTTAAATAAATTACTGGGCCTGTGCTTCCCGCAAATAGAGGATTCCCACAAGATACGTCAGATTACAGATTACCTTGTGAGAGGCACGTTATTTTAGCTTCGTATTCATTATACGAATAAAATGGATTCCGTTTTGCCTTTTGGCTACTGAAGCCTAAAAAGACAACATCAACATTGTAGAGTCACTTGCTAGCGACTGGATCCGACCTACATAACATAACATCACGCCTGTAATCCCCGAAGGGTTAGGCAGAGATTTACTGAATAATACACCAACATTTTGTTATGTTTAAGTCCCATGTAATAGGGGGCGGGTCTATTGCCATCAACCGGGCACAAATTCAGACACCGTGGCTGCTACCGAGAAATTCCAGAAGAAAAAACCCTATAACACTTTACCTGACTTAGAAATCGAACCCAGGACCTCATGCTCAGGAGGCGCGCTTGCGACTACTAGATCAACCAGGCTGTCTAAAAAGTCTAAGTTTCCTCTCGATGTTTTCCTTAACCATAAGTTGGTGATATACAGGATAACTTAGACATTAAAAAACATACTACTTAAATTACATCAAAAAAACATACTACGGTGCTCACAATACATCTTTATTAAAAAAAAGTGTTTTAGGTATGGCGCCTATAATCTATAATAAGATTCCAAATAGTATCAAGGCGCTGCCTTTGAGAATTTTTAAAAAACAGCTTTCATCTTTATTAATACAAAAATGTTATTATTTTGTATCAGATTTCCTAACAGATAAAATATAGCTGTATTATTATTTGTTCCTTTATTTTTATTTTTATTTTTTGTTAGAAAATAATTTGTTGATTTGTTGTGAAAGCTTTTAAATTGAAGTTGTATAATTGTTTATAATTTTAAATTTTTGCATGCCAAGGAACAAATACTTACTACTGTAACATCTCATGTATGTACCTACATTCAATGCAAATAAATGATTTCTATTCTATTCTATTTAATATTTTCCAAGTTTAAAAATTAATTCTGAAACATCAAACTTCAGACTCATTACGACGTATTCACAGTGTAGGTACCTAGATTTCATTAATGAAAAATGTACAATGATCTTGTTGCAAATATGAAACGAAATCTAAGAGCGTGATCCTAATTAGAGAGTAATGAGACGCTTAATTGCAGTTATGGTGACTGGGTACTTATCAGCTGTATGCTTTATTAATGAACTATGTGAATTTTTATGAAGGATATCTGTAAAACAGAACTTCATGAAAACATGTGATAAAATAAGTTTAAGACGCTAATCAAAATATATTTACTTAATTCTACAAACTCATTACTTACATCGAACTTTAAAAAAAGTAACTAAATCCTTTCAAATTTTCAAAAAAATTTACAAATAAAATTACAACCGAAATAAAATCACGGTTTGATTTTTCGCTCTCAGGGCTCAACACATGGCCCACAAACCAAAAATTCGAGCTCAGACAAAAACCAAATATTTTTAATATTTTAATGCACTTACCGTAAGCATCTGGACACAAGGTCACACAGACGAACAAACACACAGCAAAACACAAGCGCATTTTCACAAAATTACTAACAAAAATAATATCCAAAAAAAATCACTTTCGTTCAAAAAATCACGGATCCATCTCATATAATAGATTCACTTGAAAAAGTCTTTGAGGAGTTTCAACGATTATAAATTATGGATCTATAGATCCTTGTTTTGGCCGGTGCTCTGCGCAGGAGTGTGGGCCGTGCGCGTGCGCTGCGATATCTATTTCGGTCGCGTTCGCACTGCACCCGTCTCTGTCTTGACATAGATTTCTGTTTCGACAGATGCGACAATTGGGTTAATGGTGGATTGATTTGTTTTCTACGTAATTCAGACTGTTAAGATTAATGAAGTGTTCTAGGCTGTACTTAAATCATAATGGCCAGTCTGAATTAGTTTATTATTTTAATGGGAAAATAATCGTAGAACTTGCAGTCTTTACCGTTATGTTAGTTATTCAGTTTATTATTCCACATATTAGTATGTGGAATAATAAACTGAATAACCACTAAACCACTAAATGCCTAGCAGCCTCTTTATTTTATGCAACAATAAATATGAATAATCATTTGTAGATTTTTTCAGTAAAGCTTCTTTTAGTTTCGTTGTAAGAAATAATCTGCATCCATTTCTAAGAATACAATGTGGAAAACACACCGACGCTCAAACGCACTACAGTTTTTCCATCGGTGTCCCTTCCACCCTGTTTAAGTTAAGATACTCTTGATCTACTAATAAAATAACATCAGTAACGTCACTCACATGAAAACAACACTTCTTTTACAAATCACAGCAAAAATGAATAACTTAATTAACCATACTATACTAAACGAACAATTTCATCGACTTCAAAAAGCATTTTTTTTTCCTTACTCAAAAACGGCTCCTTGTAGGCACAAAAATCGTTCATGTCTCCTCTACAACTTGCTCTATGTCCTCCCTCCCACTTCGGACATGTCGGCTGACTAAGCGGAATGTCTCAGGACATGTTCCAATGTCCTATTTCAGTGTAAGAACAAGTTTATGAAAACTAGCTTCGGCCTAGGAGGTTATTGGGTACCGCGAACTCAACGGGATTCCATATTATGGGGATGTTGGCTTCAGACACAACGTCTTCTATAAAAGGTGCATAATTTCGAGTTTGTGTATACATCTACAATGCATTTTCAATATTGAGACTGCTAGTTGCAATAGGTAAGTGAAATTGGAGTTAATGTGAGCGTAATTTGCCCCACGAATCAATGAATGGAGCACAGTGGACATCAAAACATTCGATTTGTTTAAACTGTCTTTGTTTCAATTTTTTGCTGTGGGCCAAAATAACCGCGATGTGGAGCCCAGACACAGCAAGAAGGCGACGAGGTAGACCTCGCAGGAAATGGCGGAACGAGCTGGACAGAACCAGTGGTCCACATTAGCCCATTTTTTTCGGATGTCAAATCATTAAATGACCCACCCCCGCCCCCCCTCCCGCTCTGGGCGGAGCGGAAAGGAGTGTCAGACTTCTATTGACTAAAACCCATCCATGTTCCTTCTTTGACCTATGTGTTCCAGGATCGCGGTATCTCTTTCGAACAGTCCCGCAGCCCTGGCAGGCATCGGTCCCCATGCGGACCCCTACATGGTTGCTGACGTCTCTTTGAGGCGCGCGTGGAACACGAACGCGCCGTTGACACATTAGCCCTGGATCGAAGGATTTGGAAGGCATGGGGAGAAGCCTTGGCCCAGCAGTGGGTTGACACAGTAACAGTGGTAACCTAAATTTTGTGATTATTCCACTTAGCTCCACGACTGCCAGGCCTATTGCTCAAAATGGATTTATTCCACAATGCAGGTCAATTACCTTCCAATTACCACCAATACTGCGTGTACCTACACGCAGTATTGGTCTTCCAAATCACTCAATTTTTAAGATATTAAAAAATCGAAGTCGAATATTGATTGCCTGCACATCATTGACGAAAGACTAGTCCATATAGAGCGACTAAAAGCAGTCAGCCTCGTTGTCTACCTACGACAAACAATTAAAATCCAAACAGATAAATGTAGACAAGTTAACTAACATGCAACATATTTAAGTGGTGACATGATTGATCTCCCTCAGGCTGTACAATAATAGTGCCCCTGATCGTCTTTCGACCCTGGCGTCCAATCTCAGCAGAGATTAACCATCGACGGAAGAAAATATATTATACTGCACGAGTGTGGTGCAAGCTCAGGTACACTCCTTATTCCCTCAGGCTATATAAAAAGGTAGGCCCATTACTACATGATATTAATTCGGTGTGCATCAACTGGTCGTATTTTTTGTTAGCCCTGCGCTCCGCCCTTTATTTTAAGCTTTTGATATTAATTGCTCGAGATGAAAAGGTAGCTTCGTCGTCATTTGTCTTTTTCTAGATAGGAAGAGTAACAAAAAGGGCAGCTGTCTAGACCTAGAAATAAAATCTAGGTGTTGTGTGAAGTGCGTTGAATGAATGATCAAAATTAAAATTCGTTTATTCAAATTAGGCTGGTAGTCAGTACTTATTGAACGTCAAAAATTACATAAGACAGTCCCCCAAAATGGTCGATCTTTGCCACTTACGACATAGGATCCATGATTTTAGTAAGACTTAATGCAAAGACATTAAAAGAGCCTCCACAATGAGCAATACTTAAAGAGCTCATCCTGCGCAGTCAACCCTACTGCCATCCTTACTGACTGGCTCACCATCAAGATCTGCGTAGCATTTTCCCAACTATATTAGAGTCGGTTGTCAGTGTAATCAAATGCAGCTGAATACCATGGAGAGACTGACTATCAGAGCACAGTGGTAAACCGATATCCCGTTGCACGACTGTCAAAGATCTACAAATTTCAACCCGGACTAACTATTCAACGTGATTTCTGAGGAACGCAGGGGTCTCTTTACGTAATAAACGGTTACCCATCCACGGACCAACCTCGGCAAACGTTGCTTAACCTTAAAGTTTCCGTGTGGCTGTTATTATTTAGACATGAGCCCTCAACTTCACTACATACATGAACTGTTCACATCTATCTTACGCCGACACAAGAGAACTTCAAACAAGCATTATGCAACACCTTTTAACGGCTAAATTGCGTCAAACTCATAACCCTCTGTTTACCCGACTGCGATAGTGTTAGATTACGATAGTTTTAACAGTTTTCACTGTCGCAGTTAGAGATAACTAATTGTTTGAGCAAATGTTTGGTTTGAGATGACCGGGCGGTTATCGTGTCGTTCGGAGTATTAGGGTTGCGTAGATAAATACATTGTTACAATAAACTGTTTATAAATGGGGTTCCGACTATCTATAAGTAATTATTTAATTATATTAATTTTCTTTTTTTTGAATAATAATCTGAAAAATGAAGACGTTTTATGATTCCATGAAACAGTTAAATAAAAATTTAAGTTTTTGGTTGTATTTTTTTTGTGGATGGGTGATCACCCATTAGATACCGAGTTTCCTCCGTGCCACGGAAAGCACGTTAAGCTGTTGATCCTGGCTGTCATTTGTAGATATTTGACTGTCGTTACAGGTAGCCACTGGCTCAAAAAGTCTGACAACCAGTCTTACCAAGGGGAAAAGGTTAGCAGATGATGATGATGATGGCTGTCGTAGATAAAAAAGAGGGAACTTAAAAAAAAAACTAAATCAATAAACAAACCTTTTTAAATTCATGATGAGTTTTCGCTTTCAACTAATGTGAAGTTGAATGTGAACTTAACACACACATTATCTCTAAAGTTGACGAAAGACAGTCACATAAATGCATTTTCACGCCTCGTATGGAAACGTAACTTCACCATAACGAAACATTATTCATCCAAATAATACTAGCTTTTTCTCGCTACTTCACCCGCGTGGAGGTTCAAAAATATCCTATAGGAGCATACTTTTGGGATTAAAAGTATCCTTTGTCCTAAACCCAGGTCATTTCTTACCTGTGTGCAAAAGATCGTCATCCGTTCAGCAGTTTAAGTGTGAAAAACTGACATACACACAGACAGAGTTACTTTCGCATTTTTATAATATCAGTCTGTAAGTATAGTTTATCGATCATAAACTCAATAATAATCATGTCACTGGGTCAGGCAGAGATACTAAAAATTAATAAGGGTCGTTTTTTTTTTTGGGTATGCAAAGGAATCTTGCGAAACCGCTTCGGGTTGCCATGTGGAGAGGTAGCAGGTTCACAAAATGTTACTCAAGATGGTGGCCCATGTGTACATTACGGGACTGTCTGGCTGTTTACATTTTTTTTTGTAGATGGCCCTTAAAATAAAATACTTCAGATGCGTGCGATTTTTACTTGTTTTTTTTTTTTAAGAGTGACCGCTGATATTAAATTCTCCAATACTGCATGTTGTGCTTGAAAACGTTGAAAGTACTATACTAGGTGTAAACGGACCCTTCACGACGCCAGCAACCAAGCATTCTGTACATCAAACTATGAAAAAAAAAAGAAAAAAACAGCTAAAAAAAAAATTTAAAAAAATCATCAAAAAAAAATCTACGCAAAAATTAGAAACGATTTTTTTTGGGTGAATTATCACGTTTCACGATGGGACTCAATGTAACGCACTCAAAACACTGTGATGATGGATGCATTGAATAGTACGGGGGTCGTGGAAGTATTTAAAGTCAAGTTACTATTTAACAAAAAAAATATGTATGTATATGTATGTCATTCTATAGCGAAACATGTAAGTTTACAACCCTACCCTATTTAAAAGACCTTAATGTACCATGAGCTGTAGATACATGCAGCATGAGATGTAGCTTGAGCGTGAAGTTCGTGGCCAAGCGATTAGAAAAAAAAAACTTTAGTTAATAAACATTTAATAATATTCTGCAAAAAAGATCTCTCTACAGAACCCTACAGTAGCAAACCGCTCGCACTTGTCATTTAGTTTGTTTGTATAAAGGTACTTTCGGAATGTTTCTTAGAAACCGTAAATAAACGTACACAATGCCGTTTGTTTGGATCATTTGAGAGTCCGTCGGCGACCGTATCGGTAGCGGGTTCGATTACCAGTCGATGTTGACACAATGATAGATTTGGAGTGCATTACATAAAGTACACAACTTTGAAGTTCTTCCAGAAAGTGTGCGTTTGTTTGTTACTTACGTTTCCACAGTAAAAGTTCCAAATACATGTTTTTTTTCGGTGGGAAGTCATCAAATGACCCCCCAACCCCCCTGCTCTTGGCGCAAGGGAATGTCAGACTTCTACTGACTAAAACCCATCCATGTTCCTTCTTTGCCCTTTGTATTCTAGGACCGCGGTATCTCTTTCGAACAGTCCCGCAGCTCCGGCAACTTCCAAATACTTGAGAGATAGAATATAATCTGAGAAAGAACAGGGGCACCTTTTTTTGGAACCTACTACCGACGTTGTTTTGTTGTGTTTGTTAAATTTTTGCAAGCATGAAGCCAAAATCAACGTGGTCGAAGTCGCTGGCAAAGCATGATTTCTTTAATAAAATATACAACGTGGAAACCTACGCTAAAACGGTTACCACCTATTCAGAACATCATTCTGAACCCACATAGAAATTTTTCATCGATTTCAAAATCAAAATCAAAGCATTTATTTCAAGTAGTTGCCCATTCCCTAGCATAGATCTCTATGGAGAAGAACGGGCAAGAAACTCCTTGGACACTCTTTTAAATCATAATATTGTTACAATGACACGTACAAGATGCTACATTATGTGTGAACGATGTAGCAAGATGTGTACGTTAAAAGTGTCCATAGTAAAAACAAAAGACAATTCAAAAATAGCATAAATTGTTAAAATAGCCGTGGCAACTAAGAGATGTCCAGTCACAACTGACAGCGCCCTTTCATGACCATGACGCATGGATGAATTTAAAAAAAAATAAGCTGTTCCATACATTTTGAACGTGTAGTCATTGCAGTTTCGTGGTAACCATTTTAGCGTCGGAGTTCCTGCCACACTGTATAGCAACTTTAAACATTACCATCCTTTTGGGCTCCGCAGTCGGGACATACGTAATCGATATCTTCTTTTGCTGTCTCTACACCTGCTTATTACCTAAGAACGCATCCATTTTTCATTATCTAATAATCACTATGTAACCACATTGTAGCTACCACTTATCTAACCGCAGAAAAAAAGTCATATTCCCATGCGTGAAAGTGTTATGCAGATATAGACTTATTATAGTTTCCGAGGGTTTTTCTAACCGACTTCAAAAACCCAGGAAGTTATGTACCTATTCATTGCGTTTTTTGACCCCGACAAGTTATTTTTGCAGATTTTTGTTTCTTAGCATCTAAGTTACTAATTATGTTCTTAATTTTAATATTTAATTTTACATTCGCCTTCACGTAGGCCTAAAATAATGCCAAAATTTATCTGAAAGAGACCCTACCAGTGGCGAAGGTTCCATACAACTCGATTCCTACCGGATTCCCTTTAAAAATGGCACAGTCAGTTTCTACATTCAAATAATATAATCATATTAAAGATAAGTACTCCGGCTTACCTGTTACTTAAATTGACCCTTCGCAACTGGACCCTACGCCTGTTAGACTTAAACATCAAAAAACTGGAAGACAGCAGTCAATACTAGAATAAGGAGATTTCAATATACACCATCACACAATCGTCTACACAAAAAAACAAAAGCCCAGACAATCGATACAAGTACATGTATAATCCATGAATATTTAACGTCGAATAAAATTTTATTTCCGCTTCGAAGGCCAAAAGTGACATGAGTTGAATGTATATTGGTTAAGGCTTGATTCGTATTAGGCGTTTTTATACACGTATTCATACTCAATCAGGAGGAAATGATCCCACAGCTAGGACACAGACCTCCTCGCTGTGAGTGGAAGTGGGGCCACCACGCGCACCCAGTCATCATCATCCTTCCAGCTCGGAATCGTGCACTGCTGGGTTTAAGCCTTTCTTCAGCCACACTTCTCTGTTCCGTGCATCCTTCATCCAGGTATATACCGCGACTTCGACGATATCGCCAACTGACCGCGCTTTTGGATGGCCCTAATTTCTTTGGCGTATTTCTGGCTACATTTCCGGACAAAGCTTTGCTCCATCGGTCATCTCCGCATCTAGCCAGATCTCTGTTCAACTCTACTTGGGACGTACCGTGGACCCGTAGACCCTGTTAATATACCTATGATGGTTTAAAATTAGTGATAAAACCGTAACCAGACAAATCATGGAGTATCATGTTATCCAATAACAGAACTGTGGAGGCATTAGCTCTTTTAAAACTGGTGTTATATGCAACAGTTAGACCAGAGGCTGACGTCCACATAGTTGGGAAAATGCTAGACTGGTATAAGTATTTCAACTGACATGTTCTTTGTTCACTAACACTATCATTGATACTGAAAACGGAACATAAGATTTGAAACTATCATGGTCACTAACATTATCATTAACACTAGAAACGGGACATTTACCATGAAAAAAAAAAATCAGGAAATTTGTTTCGAATTCCCGATATTTCGGTGCTGTTGCAAGCAGCATGATAACGAACGACAAAACAAATAGTAAACATGGTAAATATCTCATTTTTCAGTGTTATTGTTAGTGATAGTTAGGTGTGGATGGCTGTGAACAGTCGTAGTTTTCTGAAAAACACACTGGATTCATTCATTTATTGTATTTTATAGTACCTATGTTTGGTATTCTAAATCCGTTTGTGTATTGTCTCGTGTCCATTAACTTGGTTTACATGATTGAATTCCTTAGATCATTAAGCTGATTATAAACACGAGACGTCTACTAATCACTGTCAAGAGTGATATCATGAGATTGTTTATAGTAATGACCGATTCATACCCTGGAAGGTGTTCAATCTATCTTAACTTACAGTGTGGTCAAGGCCATATTATAAAGTAACTCAAAAGCCACGCACTCTTTGATTCTGAAGTAGGGAGAGTATTTTAAGCTGCATACAACGCATTCATTAAAAATAGAAATTTAGATACCTACTTTTTAAAATATTTTTCTTTTTCTAACTGTCGGTACTTAATATTATCCTTAATCTCGTGTCCCGATATAAGCAATTGTAGCAAATTTCATAAGCAATTATTGGTCAGAAATCTAATTGCACCCTCTGACATGACTTCACTACAATCCTCGCTTATATTTGGGTACAGCCAAAAGGGTGAATTTGTTGGGCTATTGGGTATTGAAGTTTCATCATCATTCTCCTGTCCTTATCCCAATTTATTTATGGGTCGGCGCAGCATGTCTTCCTTCTCCATACTTCTCTAGTACTCGTTATTTCAGCAGACACCTCCTTCCTAGCCATATATCATCTTTCACACAGTCCATCCATCGTTTCGTTGGTCTTCCTCTACTCTTTTGTTATATTCTTTTGAATAGAGAAGATATCGCAGTTAGAATTAAAACGTGTGATGACAGTAAAGCTAAACAGCTATACCCTACAATGTCGTCAATGTTGTTCTGACATGTCCGCTTTGTGCTCGGAGTTTTTCGGTCAAAGTGGTGAACATTTTGCGGGACTATGTCTAAATGTATACAAATATAAAGCGGTAAAGTTTGTATGTTTTGATGTAGGGAGTAATCTTCGATTCTGAAAATTATTTCACTAATGAATATCTACGTTATTCCCAAGTGTCATGGGATATATTTAAAACATTCGCGTGGCATAATTTCCTACCAAAAGGCGAGCAAATCCGCGGGCAAAAGCTAGTTAATTTTTTAGACTTATTTATAAAAATCTCGTGTCACGGTGTTTGTGGTCGATCTCCTCCGATACGGCTCGACCGATTTTATGTTTTTTTTTATGTATATTTAGTCAAATAGGTCATAAAGTATATTTCACACCGCTAATTTCACGCGGACGAGCTAGTTTTCTTATACAACATTAGTTTTAGTATATGCGAAACCTGATACACGTGTCTAGTATTTTTATGTAAAGAATCTATGTACAAAATTTCAAAACTGTATCATGAAAAATCACAAAGTTATAAGCTTGTTCTGTTATCTAGTTTTCCGCTCAAAATCGTGGTCACCACGCAGCGCGCGCCTCCAGCATCGTCTTGAGCTCATTGATAATAATAATTTGGCAGTAGGTACCTAAATTATTGCAATAGGTACTTAAAGTCGCTCGGTGTCTCAATTTTAACTTTTTTAAATATTCTTGGGAAAAAATATAACATGGTTTAAAAATGATTGGAATCGATTCAGTTACTTATTCTGAAGAAACTATATTCAGGTTTCACATATACTAAAAATAATGTTGTATAAGTCTGTCGTTTAACAGCCAAATCCATCTAAAGCCTTAAGATATCCAATGTCACCGGCCCCATAAGGTTATAATAAGCTACTCCTCGTACATACATAATGATCGTCTGTCTTGCTAGTCGCGTGATTATTGAACGAAATCTTCTTAACTTTCGATTTCACCTTAGCCACGCCGTTTTTAGAGGTTTGCTTAACGTTCTTGCATAATGTCTAATCTCCATTTTAGTTCATTCAAGGATTGAGTCAAAACGGCTTGTCCTAGAACCAAAAATTCGAAGACATGTGAATTGTGATCTGTGGATCGTACCGAACTCTGAGCGCGCGTGGTGGTATATCCCTATTCCTTTCATACAGAGGATGCCTGAGTTCCAGCAGAGGGAACACTATAGGTTGATTATAAAGGATAAAAAGTCTGCCTTGCCTATATGATGGGTCCCCGGAACGAGGAATCGCCGCGCTGACAGCATCTAGAGACGGCAGTCTATACTTTGCAAACAGCCTTCGAAGCCGTCAACTTCTAAGTACGTCATTCCGTGTTGTAGTGCAAGTGGTAGGTTTTATGATATACCGGCTTTTTATCCTTCACTGTTTTGAGTGCAATGATGAGGAAATTTACACAAAGTACTGCCTGCAGGGACAGGACACTGATGATGGGAAGACGACATTCCAAATCCTGGATGAGGTTGGCATAGGAACGTGGAGATTGCACAAGTAAAGAAAGAAGTGCGTATACAACATTATTTTTAGTATATTCGAAACCTGAATATAGTTTGTTCAGAATAAGTAACTGAATCGATTCCAATAACTTTTAAACCATGCTATATTTTGTCACAAAAATATTTTAAAAAGGCTACAAGTCGGACACCGAGCGATCAAATCGCACCATTTAGGTACCTACTGCCAAATTATTATTATCAATGAGCTCAAGACGACGTTTTTGTGCGGACAACCAGGTAACAGAACAAGCTTATAACTTTGTGATTTTTCATGATACAGTTTTGAAATTTTGTACATAGATTATTTACATAAAAATACTATACACGTGTTTCAGGTTTCGCATATACTACTAATGTTGTATACAGAGTGTGAATGATGATGCTGATAATGGAATTTCCAGCCTGGGAACCTACTAATACGTAAGTCACGGCCATTACCACTCAAAGAAAATAACCCAAAAAAGTAACGTCAAATGACGATCAGTTTTACTCTCAAGATAAATCTATCTGTCAAATACATGTATGCTTTACACCCATTATAATTATGTAATTGGCATATCAATAACACCACACCCACATATTTCTCAAGTTTTATCACCTAGGCAATAAATAAATCTATTATTTTGTAGCCTAGTCCCAAGGCAAGAGCCCACGCGGTTACATCATATTGCTTATAAGGAGTCGGTCAATTTACAAACGAGTGTAAAAAGCAGCTGATGGATTAATCAAATAGTAATGTTTTAGCATAGTGACATTATTTTGACATCATCATTTAATATTCTGAAGATCAGCCAAGTAAATCTAAGTAAGTTACAGTTGGCAAGGATCGTTAGATCCTGCTGTCCCATGACGCAAGTGTGTGAGGGAACACCGGTGTGGTTTTAGTCAGTACGAGTCTGGCAGACCCCTCCTTAGGGTAGAGGACATCCATTGAGGATTTCTACATCGAGGCATCTAGGTAAGTATCCTTGCTAGCAGGACGGATGGCCATTGGGGCCTAAAGGATCTGGTGTCACGAACTCGAGCTGTGACCGTGACCTGGTGAAGGCCGTCGGCGGAATCCGTTAAATGCGAGAAGTTCAGGGCCAGACGACCTGGCGACGGTTGGGGGAAGCCTATGTCTAGTAGTGGACGTGTTTTAGCTGATATGATCCTCTTCTTTACCCTCGCCTCTCCTGGTTACGTAAGGTTGGCTTTCTTAATCTCTCGAAGACATTCACTTTGATGGTAAGCATAATCATCCGTAAGACCAAGCATTTGCATGTCCTTCCGGACATTTGCCATTCAGGTAGTTTGTTTTTTACGATATGGTGATAGGCTCTACGGTCTACGCATAACATGACCATACCTCCACCTTCACATGATGTTGATAAATCTAAACATATATTCTTAATGCAGCTACCTCGCTTTATAGATTTTTCGGCCGCCAAGCAACATTGTTGCCGGTGTGATTACAGCCATATGAGATATTTTATTTAGCTTAGGTCCCTGATGGGGACAAATCCTGCGATTTATATTATGTTGCAGATCTCCACAGGTTATGCAGTGTCACATAATGACATAGAAAACCAGCTTAAGTGACATAAAAGTGTTTTAAGCCCCTTGAATTCCATCATTTTAGCCCTAAATAAAATTTATAGATGATGCAAGGAGATACACAGGTAATTTAAAATAAATAAAAAAAATATTTGTTTCTACTATTTAATGAAATAAATATTTCAATGATTTTAAACTACGTTACATAAGTTTCGAAAATATTTTTTCAAAAATAAAAAACATTACGTCAGAATACATACTCAATATGGCTTCAAAATTATATAAAAGAATAATTATTTCAATAAATTAAAACATAATTTATAATAATCACAAATAAAATAATTATTTAATATGGTATTTTGCGGTATAATTATAAATTATTGATAATAATTATGATGAATAAAATGACATGTCGGCTCATAGATAACTCTGTACGATTATTATATGCCCTAAGTACTAAATATTTATTGTTATATTTATTTATTCATATGTAATCATTATTTAGTAAATGGGCGGTTTACATTAACCTTAATTTTTTGAGTAAATATATAATTATTGATATTTTTAGTTCGTTGGAAACCTTTTTTAAATATGTTTAGTTTGTTAGACAGTTATCTTTTTTATGTGGTTTAATAAAATCTTTATTGAATACTATTTTAAAATACAGAACACCATCTTATTGTTTTAAATCATAACAATCAATTTTCATAATTCTTTTTTTAAATACATGGAAGCACATTTATCTTAGACGACGCATAATTTTAATACATATTAGACACTTTAAATATTAAATTAATTATATTTTCTTCACATATTAGGATTGGAGTAATATAACCTGATAAAATCTTTAACTATTGATTTTTATGCACTAAACATTAATAATATTCACTGGTATCTTTGATTATAATGTTTTTTACTTAGTGCCAATATCTCACAAAAAAAGTACAATAAATATCTGAAAATCTATAAATAATAGTGCATCATCTCACTCATTTATACAAAATCGGGCTACGAGTATCTTATACTTATAATAAATATTTAATTCTCCTAATATATTATTAAAATTTTCTTCAAACACTACGAAGGTAAACAGTTTTAGTAAAATTATAGGATTAAATATTATTTTTTTATATTGTCTTATTTTTATAAATGTATAGTAAATGTAAATTTTATAAATGGGCTACTGTTTTTTTGCTAATAAGTATATTTAAAATTGACAGTATAAATAGACATATAACCTTTTTAGAACACGATTAGTTGTGCATCTGTTTTAAAATAATTATATTTTGTGCACAAGGTAAATAAAAAATAATTATGTCCAATTAAATATTTTCTCCTTTTTTGGCAAATAATTATTATAATTCGTCACTCGTTTACTTAACCATCTTGTACACAAAAATAATTAGAAAGATATATCAAGATATATTTTTTATAAAATCTACAGTATAATGTAGCTATTAGAAACTTTTTAGCTAGAATAGAATATATATATTTTAGATTCTTTGGTCTCATTTAGAACACAGAGGTTTGAACATCCAATGTTAGGTCGCAGTGACTCCGAAACAAATAAATATTAATATTACGATTTAATCATACAGCTAAATTAAAAATGAATTTAAAATAATTTATTTTTAAAGCTGAGTAACCAAATCGATAAACTCACTGTAACATGTTTTATAAATCTAATGATATGAATATCAAAAACAACCATAAAATCCATTTATACAACATAATATTTATACTTAACTAATAGATAGGCCTTTAAACATAAATAAGATTAAATGCATTTAAGAATGATTAACGATCTGAATCATAATTTTTCGACAAACACCATTCAGATTCAAAAATGACGCGTCCCGAAGCGCTTTTAATGTAAATCTTAATATCTAACATCAAACTAACACTTAAATCCTTCAAGGATAACAAATATAATTATTAAAAAAGATGTATTTTTCTACTTACTTTTAATAATAATAAGTGATAAATTACACTTAATTATGATCAAAATCTAGTGTTTAGTTTGCTAAAATTAGATTTATCTCGATGTATTATTGTGTTAAAAATATTAAATGCTATGTTTGGCAACAGAAAGGGGCAAGTATTTAAATCGTCAACTGCTACTAAAACAAATAAAAATCACCAGATTTTGGTCAGAAACAACAAATAGCTAATAAACATTAAATTATAATATAATAAATATCAATAATAACAGTAAAATCTAAGCGTCATGCGTCAGCTACATGGAAGACCAATAGATAGTTTACTTTTAATAATACTGTTAATTTAACCTAATTATACTAAATAATTATAAATAATTATCGTACAATTAAACGTACATGAACGTGTCGACACACGGCAAACGGAAAGTCATCAAATTACTCTAGAAATCTAAAACATAATGCTTTTAAATATTTTTCTAAATACGACTACACGTTACATAATTTTTGAATTAATAATTATTACATGTAAATATATCATTTTAGTATAATTATAATTTGATATTATATGGCACAGATATATTTGGCACATAATTATGATATTATATTTAAATTGTGCGTGATGTTCTAGAATTTATTTTCTTATACTTTCTCACGATAGTCATCCTGTAAGGTTAGGTTTAATATTTAATGATAATACATAACGATATTTACGCTACCATTAATCCATACTTTAAATTTATATCCGTGTTTATAAAAAAAAATCTACAGTATTGGGAAGATATCAGATAGTATTGACTTCCCAGATACATTGCAACCATCTTTAATCAAATAAATAATACCTCGGTATATTGTCAAGCGAATATCAACCTAACCTCACAGGTCTGAGTTGTTACTTTCCGAATCCCATTGGTCTGAGATCCTGATCTTAAGTGGGAGAGAGTCAAGTTACTTATTGTGCTTGGCCAGCTCCTCAGCCTGCATCTTGGTCCTGAGAGTAGGTACATCCTCGGGTATGCGAACGATTTTGTTGAATTTCTGTAAAAAAATTGTCATCGTTATAGAAACTTGGCTGAAATTCTTATTAAATCAAAATAGTAATTTATATTTTTTTCCTTTATTAATTAGATTGTTTTTTAAACGAGCTTGATAGGTTATCAATAAGTAAATATGGATAAAACAATCAATTAACACATACAATAAAGAGATCTGACTGTGTGGGTAAGAAAATTTCACACTTTAAATTGAACGATGTCAGCATAGCTACAGAGCGTTCAAAGGCTGTCAATTAGCTGAACGCGTTCAGTTTCAATGATAAAATTCACCTAAGAGTTGGTCTTCAAGATCACTGCGCAAGAGAATCAAGGTAGTACGACTACTATGCCAGATTAAAACAAAAGAACACATAACAATCCTTACCTCTCTCCAAGTACCAGGAGTGACGCGCCACAGGTAGACCATGTACCCAGGGATGCACATCATAGAGGAGAGGGCAGTGAACCAACCGAAGGCGTGCGACCACCAGGGATACTCGTAGTTCATGTATTTGATCGGCTTCCATTGCACCAAGTTGAAGATGAAGACGCTCTGGGGTGATTAAATAATACAGAAATTAGGTAAGCACAAGGTAACATGACTATATTTTTCTAATAAATCTTACTGCAAAAATTGGAGCAAAATTAAGTTTTTTTTTTATATTAGCTAAATAAAAAGAAGAAGATATGAGATATCGCCATTAGCTATGAGGTCGTCATAGTACCCATAGATTTAAGAATATTGTATAAGAATTGTGTTACAATTTTGATGTACGTACACTCTATTCATCAATCTATAAAGTCTGGCATGGAGATGGGAAATATTTTCAAGGTAGGAATTTTATAAGCGACAATAGAAAATATCTCTGTCGCCAGTAGAGCTGGTGAGTTTATTCCAATAATGACACCTTATTCAATGGAATACTTTTTGGGTTCTAGAATTATTTAAAGTCAATACAGAAACTGTCCAATTGCTGGGCTCCATTTAAAAATACATCGACACGAATGGAGAAGAATACAAAATCATCTGTAAAAAATATCGGGACCTATACTCACAATGCAAATAGCAGGCGTGAATCCAACCCAGCAGAACTTCCACCAGATGGTAGGGTAGTAGCCGATCATCTCTTTGATGCCGTCGTAGAATCGGTTGACGCCGAAGGCCCAGGATATGGAGACGCACTCGAAGAAGATCAGGAACAGCAAGCAGAAGCCGGAGACAGCGTACGAGTCGAGGATTTGGAAGACGTACATGCCACCCTGGGGAAAGATTGCAAGGATGTAGAAATTTGAGGGTGTGGTGAAGTTGAATGTTGTTGTACTGAGTAACAATAATTCAAGAACAAAGACCACAGCGTCATCCTTCAAAGTCATTGTTTCTAAGAGTTAGTAGATTTTTAAAATTATTGCCTGTGGTTAAATGAGTCTTATTATATTATATTTTGTAACTACTGGTATTTAACTACTACTCGTAATTAGACCGGTATCCCACCCAATATAGTAAGTAAAAGCCTTGGCAAATAATGATGTTTTCTTAATATAAATTCTCTCAGGTTTTTCTTTCATTTCATCATCAGAATGTTCAATTAAAATATCGGTAATTGAATATAATTTTCACTGCCAGAGAGAGATAATATCAGAAGATTGAGTTGAGACGCATAATATCTGATCGTACCTATACTAAATTGATTTTCAAACAACCTCAGATAATTTTTATCACATTTTCCGCACTCCACAAAAGGATAATTTATATTCAAGCGACGTTCTACCTCAGACATACGTTGAATTTCAATGAGAGTTACTACTCCCTTTCAATGTCATATTGAGAGATTTGCTTCGGGTTTGTAGACATTACAAAACCTTGACGTTGGCCATGAAATCAATTTCTATGCCAATAAATAAATAGGGTACCCCACCTACGTGTAAAAATGTTGTGTATTTACATAATTAAAGATTTGTTGCTAAGCGTTTTATAAGTTACGGAGAGGTCTACGTCTAGAAGTGGAGGTTGACTCGATTGATTGATGTCATCATTCGATTCGACTCGATTGATTATTTGGGGTCGGCGCAGCATGTCTTCTTCTTCCATACGTCTTCTCTATTACTCGTCATCTCGTCAGACACGTCCTCCACCTCGGAGGTTGAGTTGATTGATGTAGCACAGTAATATTTAAAATCGCTTTCGGAGTATTTAATGAGCTATCACAATACATTAAGTACTAATAATAAGCACGATGTGCTCTATCGCACGTAGGCACTACTTAGATACCCACTAATATTACTTTTCTTATAGCAACTGCTAAATTGCGATAATGCGCTAATTATATTAGTCCTGCATATTTTTGCAAGAGAGTGGAATCGGTAGCAAAAACTACAATAATCTGCCTTATTAACATACATATTCAACTTTAACACTATCGATATAACTACATCTCATAACAATTTTGATCAAAAATACACTAACCTCAGAAATACATGACAGCCCAACCAAGTACGAGATGACACAGGTAATAGCGATGAAGATCTCCTTTCTCCTCCTGAGGAGTTTGGGCCACTCATCAATGACAGCCGTGATGAAGCCTTCCATGGTGCAGAACTGGCTGTCCAGACCGATGAGCAGTAACATGAAGAAGAAGAGACAAGACCAGAGGGGAGCCCCTGGTAACTGGAGCACTGCTGATGGGTAGGCTAAAAAGGCTAAGCCGGGACCTGGAAAAGATGGTTATGGTTTTGAGCTGTATTTTAGTGAGCAATTATCAGTCTTAAGAAACGCCAAAAAGTAAAATAGATCTTAACAATGAAAACGATGCAATAGGATTATTTTATTTGATTTGTTAATAACCGCATGAAGATTTTGATATTGGTAATTTTGCAAAAAAAAAGTCAAGCACTACTTCGAAATTGCCTAACACTGCAAGCATTTAAATTACAACCGTGACTTGGTACTTAAAATTCCAACTTTTTCTGCAGTGTAGGAACCTCTTATGCTAAGCATCAATTTCCTCGTCTGCCCAATGCGGATAATAGAAATAGTAGTAGCCTTAATAATAGTAGAAATACAACATCACAACATGAAATATGAAGACGTACCTGATGCAGCCACTTCAGCAACCGGTCTTTGTTGCTCATGCGCCATGAAGCCGACCACGGAGAAGATTACAAACCCAGCAAACATCGAAGTACTGGAGTTCACAGTACACACTATCAAGGCATCCCTGGAAGAATACATAGAGATGAGCAAAATGTCATAATATCCTTAATAATCTCTAACCAAATAAAGTTAAAACATGAAGCTAATGGACGCAATCATCCTTTAAATAAACGTCTAAAAGGACTTGACCTTTTTTAGTAGACCGGTAAAATAATATATTTTGCTCATGATCATCTGAATGACTTGACACAATAACAAAATTAAATAATCGCCCGATACGTCAACTATTAGAATCTTAACCAATTTACTGTATTTTAAAGGTAAACAAAAATCATAATTATTTATTCCTTTTAAAATAAGCAACATAACTACTGCTTATTTATTTTCCTTCTTTGTTCTCGAGAATTATAAACATCAGGTTTTGTAGATAAATAAAGAAAACATTTAAATAAACTCACTTGTACACATTGTTAGTAAACTTGTTATAACTGCCGAGAGCGACGAGAGTTCCAAGACCCAGACCGTAAGAGAAGAAGATCTGCGTGACAGCATCGATCCATACTTCAGACTCCATCAGCTTGGACATGTTGGGCATCACGTAGAATTTGATGCCTTGCATGGCACCAGGCAGAGTGATTCCTGGAACAATGATAATAAAGATTTTATTGATGTTCCTAATAGATTGCGAAATAGATTTGTAAATGTCAAGAACATAAAACTGTTATAAAGGTTTAGGTAGGTACTAAACAAAACTAAACGCTTTAATTATATAATTTAAACAGATAATATTTTCAAAGCAATACACACATACGGTAAATATGAAGGCCTTTGTAACTGATTAAAACCCTGCTGGACCATATTCACCATCTTCCTGTTGTTGTTCCATATTACTTGGAGGTGGCGTAACATGTTCGTCTTTCATTCTCCTCTATCAACTGTCACGTTATCATTCACTCACATTTCATTTCAATAATTCCTTGCACAATAAACATGTTCCTTTTCTGGCCGCCCTCTCCCTCCCATCAACATTCTTTTCTAATATCGTTATTTTTCGTATTATCATTAGAATTGTTTTTTATATTCATCACTCTTTTAGTCGCCTATCTTTCATTCTTCTTCCTCTTCTAAGCAAATAGAGATATTATTATTTAAGAATGTAGTTTTTCCTCAGTTATTTTCCAAACACCACAATTTTCATTGTCGTAGCTTTATTTAACCTAATATGAAAATATTTCTTGTCCAGATTTTGACAATCCACTACAAACCTCTGATCAACAGCACAGTCAGCAAGAAGTAGGGGAACAGAGCGGTGAAGTAGACGACCTTGCCGGTCCACCTGACTCCCTTCCAGATGCAGAAGTAGCACAGCACCCACACAAGCAGCAGTGTCCCCGCCAGCTCCCAGCGAATGTTGCCGATATGCTCGATACCGCTCGAAATTTGGAGAGCGCGGCGTCTGGGGGAAGAGTAGAGGATTTTAGAAAATATAAAGGAGTTTGTTGTAAGTATATTATGTATACACATATACTCAATAAACATAAACACATATATGATGGACGTGGATGATATGTCTGATGAGATGACGAGTAATAGAGAAATATGGAAGAAGACGTCATGTTGCGCCGACCTTAAATAAATTGGTATAAGGGCAGGAGAATGATGATGATATACTCAAACTATAGACAAAGTCTTTCTTTCTCAAAATAGTTGCATATGTCTAATTCACATGTGTCTAAGTATTTAAATATTAAACATTGAGCGAACACAACAAGAGTAATAGTGGATTTTTATAATTCTAAATTTTACCGTTAAAAAAATAAAAATTCTACCCTATTTACACCATTTGGTGTAGTATTTCCATCAGTTATATTCGAATTAGAATCTCATTTACATCATAAAACCATTGAATATCACAATCCTACCTTTCGATACAATCCGATCCGTACTTCATTAGCGATGAGTTTCACAAATCGAATTTGTATAGCCATTTGTGTTTGTAATGAATACCCCGACATGATCGATGTCGAAATATCGTAACTTCGAATCTGTTTACAAACCATTTACTTCGTTTTTGTATTTGTACTGTATCTAGCTGAGAGGAGCTCGTGGCTAAATAAAAACAGCCGCTCGGATCGATCTTTAGGTTAACCCGTGCTTGCCTAGGTTGGTCTGTGGACGGGTGAATACCCATAACATACCGAGTTTCCTCCGTCCCTCGGAAAGCACGCTAAGCCGTTGGTCCCGGCTGTCATTTGTAGATCTTTAACAATCGTTACAGGTAGTCAGTGGCCCAAAAAGTCTGACAACCAGTCTTACAGAGGGGTATCGTATTATCTAGTACTAACTGGGTTGTGGAGTCAGTCGCTCCAAATAAAATACTGGTATCCAACTGCATCCGGTTAGACTGGAAGCCGACCCTAACGTAGTTGGGAAAAGGCTAAGCAGATGATGATTCTATCTGGCTGATAAACTCGGCAGGTTGTCGATTGACCGAAATTATTGACGAAAAGAAAAGTCTTACTTAAATTAGTTTTTGTTCTTTACAAAATTTCTCAACCTAAGACCATAGAAACTCACTACGCGAAGACTTTGTAACTAGCTACAAATTACCTTGTATGTAGTATAACATCACGTCTGTAATCCCCGAAGGGTTAGGCAGAGGTGTACCTAATAGTTCACCCACATTTTGCCAGTTATGTTTAATTCCCATCTACATAGTAGGAAGCCTATTTCCGTCAACCAGGCAAAAAGCCAGACGACGTGACTGCTACTGAGAAATACCTCATGGAAAAACCCAATAATACTTTACCCGACCTGGTGATCGATAACCCAGGACCTCACCACTACACTAACGAGGTAGTCTACTAGACAGATCTGAAGATTGAAAACTTTTTCGCAGTACATTTCCTAAATCTTGAACTGTTTATATCTGAGAGATCAACTGTTTGTTTCTTAAAGAAATAGACAGCTATCAAGCACGCTGGTCTGATCTCTGAACCCACAACGCAGAATACTTCGTCCACTTACTCCCAGAACTCTTTAACCGGATCCGACAGCACAGCCTTGCTGATATTCTTCCCGTTGAGCGTGCAGAAGGTGGTCATGTCCATGGTAGACCAGCAGGTCAAGTTCTTGCGGTCGTAGGGGTTCACGCAGGTGGCCGTGTTCCAGTAGTTGTCGCAGTTCCGCCATGGCACGTCTGGGTAAAGAGAGTAAAGTAAGGAGTTATTAAGAAATATTATACATCATCATCATCATCATCATCATTTCAGCCGAAAGACGTCCACTGCTGGACATAGGCCTCCCCCAAGTGTCGCCACATTGACCGGTCTAGGGGGGTTTTGCCATAATCGCCACGCTTGGCAGGCGGGTTGGCGATCGCAGTATGGTTGTTATAAAACACAGAGAACGCTGCTGCCCATTCACTGGAAACAAAATAAATACCAATATTATACACTTGTAGTGAATGACGAAGTAACTGATCTATAAGTCATAGAAGAACTAAGCCTTCTTGTTGTAGATGACAATAATACACAAGATCTAGCGTTCAAATAAATGATAAATTCATAAGTGAGGCCCAGTTAAGCTTGATGCATGGACATATTACCGTCGGCCATTTTCTATAAATGGTTCCTTAGAACCAAAGTTCGTTCATTAGACAATACCTATGTCTTTTATTTTATGAAAATCAGTAAAGGTGTTTAAAGTTTACTAAAAGTATACTTAATGCACCTAGGTGAATCAGTTCAGATGAATTAAGTTTACGGAGGTTCCAGCGCTGTTTAAGGAATTAAACAAAAAGTTAAACATAATGAAAAAAGAAGCCAGCATGAATCCTGCACATAGTGTTTTTGGTGTAAACCCTCCTGACAATCTGTAGGTGTCATCATAACTCTTTTTTACCAAAATTGTTACCGATTTCACATTCGACTAAATACAATCAAGTTACTAAAATGTAAATAGTCTCCTTACAACAACCAGTGAAATAAAAATGTATGCAGATGCCGTATTATTGCAGTGGGCCAGTCGAAGTCCAATATGCTGGTGAAATATTTACCTGATCTCATAGACATGAAGAAGTAGAAGATGGCCCACGCGAGGATGACGATGTAGTACACGTTCATCCAGCAGGACATCACAGCAGCCGCGTAACCAATACCTGGACCAAATCGAAGATCGTCTTAGATCCTATTACTTATAATAACATAACACCTGTACTCCCCGAAGGGTTAGGCAGAGATGTACCTAATAGTACACCACACCCACATTTCGACAGTTATGTTGAAGTCCCATGTAATAGGGGGCGCGCCTATGACATCAACCGGGCACAAAGCCAGACTCCGTGGCAGCTACTGAGAAATGCCTAATGGAAAAACCCAATAACACTGCCCGACCTGGGAATCGAACCCACGACCTCATGCTCAGCAGTCGCGCTTGCGACCACTAGAGAGAGAGAGAGAGAGTCTTGAGTCTTGAGTGGGAGTGAGTCTTTCTTATGATATAAGTTACTTAATTGATATAATTACAGGTCGTTTTTGTCTGATAAGATGTAAGCGTGGAGACCAACCACGTCATAGTTGGGAAAAGACTAGGCAGGTGACGATGATATTCCAAAACTTGAATTTGACAAGATGAAGCATTTCAAGAATGAGAAATCAACGACTTAAATATTAATTTAATTTCTGCTAGCGTTAAATCTCTTCAAGCATACGAATGTAATTCAAAGATAAGTTAATAAAACACCCTTATTTCATAAAGTTCTTAGAATTTAATAATGACATTGTTTCGTTTCCGACAGACAAAAGTTTTCAATTCACTGTTGCTATCGTATTCAAACACGCGTTTCGAGATTAAGAAAGTTATGCAAAAATGGCTGAAATATTTGTAAATCAGTTCAGAATCTACAAATCGATTTAAAAGAGAACCAAACAAAATGAAAAGTCTCAAAAACAAAGGTTATGGACCCTTTTGTAAAAGGGTCTTTTCATTAACAGCTATCGACACAAAACCGAGGTTCCATTTAAAGAATAATTTCTATGGTTTTGTTTTTGAAACCGCGTACGAAATATGTCATCAAGGTATATCTTAATAATGTCAATCAAATAATAAAGTTATAGAACATTATAATTGAAATACAATCATCATCTGGCTGTATTTTCCCAACTGTATGGGGTCGGCTTCCAGTCTTACAATTTTAATACAATATAGTTTCCAAAAATGTGAATAAACAAGAATTAAATTAACATAACTTTATAAAAAATCAGTCGTACTGATATCTGGTGAAAGCCAATCAATAAATCTAACAAATAAGTCCACAATAACACACTAAATGGTTTCCATACCTTTGAAAATCGGTGCAATCTTAAACACGCCCAGGCCGCCGATGGTAAGCATCTGTCCCATAGCCAACTCCATGAAGAACATAGGAATACCAGCAAGGAATAAGGTAAGGAAGTACGGAATGAGGAAGGCACCGCCGCCATTTTTGTAGCAGAGGTAGGGGAACCGCCAGACGTTGCCAAGACCGATGGCTAAGCCAATGACGGAGAGGATGAAGTCTAGCTTGCTGCCCCAGGAACCTCTTTCAGGTAAGGCGGATTTTGTTTTTTTTTTCACTTCGCTGAAAACAAAATAAGCAATGTAACTGTAAACAATTTTGTATCATTGATTTAACTATAACCTGATATAGCTAGAAGCCGGGTCAATACTGAGATGACACCAAGCACCTCTGATTTTTCAGATTCATGTGCTTGGTTCTGTGAAGGAAAACATCGTGAGGAAACCAAACCAGAGAGATATTTCTCGACGGCATCTAAAGCCAAGACAAAGGCCCATGGGCGACATAAAAACTCTGACACCAGGTTAGGCACTAACTACACGAAAAAGAAGAAAGAGCCAACCAATATATTTTTTGGAATCCAAAATAAAATCAAAATAAGTTCAAGATACTGATTATGATGACGGTGTATTTAAAGTTCAGTCTACTAGTGACACCATTTAAGAAGGGCTAACGTGTCTCTTGATGTCGTCAATAACACCAATTTTCTGAAGGAAGTGTTACCAAATGAGATGAACACGCAAGGTCTCCATTACGCGTCCTTACATTCCGGAATTCATAATAGGCTCTAATTTGTGAAGGGTCTATTTGTTTTGATAAACTTCATCATCATTCTCCTGCCCTTATCCCAATTTATTTGGGGTCAGCGCAGCATGTCTTCTTCTTACTCGTCATCTCAGCAGTCACCTGCTTTCTAGCCATACAGACACTACTTCACACAGTCCATCCATCGTTTCTTTGGCAGATAAAAATCAAAGAAGCATTATGGGACTGATTAAATCTTTGCAATGCATTCACTGGACTGACGGAATTTTGTAGTCTATTGTGAGATCACAACATATTATATTATTTTATATATTATATTATTATAGCTAGCCGATATTGTCCCACTGCTGGGCAAAGGCCTCCCTCCACTCCTTCCAAAATAGATCACAACATATTATAGAAAAATATTTTAATGTTAAGTAGAGAGTACTTACCCAGTTTTGTTGCTTGATCCTTGTGCGCTAAGTTCGATGTCATCTGTACGTACGTCGTTTTTCGTTTCCATCTTTGTTTATTGTCTTCTATCTCTTTCTAATCGAATGTGTTGCCGTTTCTTATCGGTCTCTTTCCCACACTATTTCTTTGTTCTAGGGAAAC
The DNA here is from genome assembly GCA_905163415.1 of Noctua fimbriata. Lineage (NCBI taxonomy): Eukaryota > Metazoa > Arthropoda > Insecta > Lepidoptera > Noctuidae > Noctua > Noctua fimbriata. The sequence goes on from LR990946.1 coordinate 11,131,191, forward strand.
TGTAATAACATTTTCGTTGAAGTACGTAGACTAGAGTCGGAATGCCGCTAATTTTGTACCTGTAACAAGGAATGGGACCAATGAGATAATGTTCGAGACGCTAGGTGTTAATATTATCATTGTCAACATATAGCAGGCTACTACTGGTCCTCTCTTCAGCGAATCTGAAGAGATGGTCAATCGGAATCAGAGTGCAACCATAGTTCTTTTTGTTATACTTTACAAAAATCACTCGACCTAACTTTTGAAGGCTTTGTAGATTCCCAGCTGCTTGTTAACTTTTGTTAACTTTTTATTTTGTTCTACATTTTTTGTGTAGTAAGCAACGACTTATTGTAGGGCCTACGCTGTCCCCCCATACTTAAGTACACATGCTGTATCCATGATATTAATGTAACACCAAATGATTTGAAAAGAGTAACCATGGAGTTTCTTGCCGGTTCTTCTCCATAGGAAACGACCAACCCGAACCGTGCACCTTTTTTTCGACGTTTTATAAGTGCCCATCTAGGCCTATGTAAAATAAAATATTTTGATTTTGATTTTGATTGATTTTGAACATGTTTGCTCGAATACTCGTCCTCATGCTGAGTGCAGCGGTGATTGAATATAATGTAATTTATTTGTAGAAAACTGGAAGTGGGCGGCCCTATTAGCCGTAAACTAGATGGAAGATGGACCACGGACGGGACGAAGGAATGTGAGAAGACAACGAGTGGAGCAAATTTGGAAGAAACCTAAACTCAGCATTGGGTGGCCAAAGGAAGGTTGAAGTAAAAGAATCCTAACTATAAAATATAAACCATGGACCATTTTGGACACTAGGCACCTAGTCCATAATTAAGAAAGAAATACAAAACTATACTTTATCAATGTGTAAAGATGAATAAAATCGTAACCAGCTCGGCATAATTTCGTTTTGAATAAACTTGCAAACTAATTATCACAGAAAGAGAAGGTCTATAGAAAAAAACATATAAAATTTTCAGTTTTCATAAATTCCTCCATAATAAAGGGTTTAAAAAGACCCTCAACGAAACCGAAACGAATGTGTTCTCTCCGTCATTGCGATATTTTTTTGTTCTGGTCCATACCTATTCTAGTTACGGAGATATTGGAAGTCAAAGTTCCAACTTTTTCAAAAGTTTTTTTTTTTAATTATCTTTACTTTAAAAACCTCCATAACCCGTTTATTATTCAAAGTATCCATCAGCACAATGCTTTTAATGCGTTACAGTGAGTTTTTAACCCTCCGAAAAAAAACGTCGTTTCCCAGCAATATTTTTTGCATAGAATATACTTAGTTTGATGTAGTACAGATTCTTGGTTGATGACTTCGTGAAGGGTCCGTTTACACCTTGAATACTCATGTATCTACCTGCTTCCCTTACAGCACACACCCTCTAAAGCCAGGCTCGTGTTTACGAGGTATCAGCGTAAAAAATGAACAGACATTCACATCACATGTGGTTTATTTTATTTGCCGAAGAAAATTGGATGGGGACTGGGATTTGTTTACTTGCAAATGTTTGTGGTATTGCCTTTAAATTATGTGGGTATTATTTAGGGTGGGGTACCAACACATTGTCACTTAAAGAAATTGAATAAGTAAATTATATGAATTAATATGTATCTTTACACTTTATAGGTCCTATCGACGTAGACCTAACATATTGTTAACAAAAAATTGTGCTTATATGTACTATCTAGTAGGTACAAACATAACATCACGTCTGTAATCTGCAACGGGTTAGGCAGAGATGTACCTAATAACACACATACACTACGCCAGTTATGTTTAAATCCCATGTAATAGGGGACGAATCTACTTTCATCAACCGGGCACAAATACAGACTTCCTAACTGCTGTAGAAATTCTCGATGGAAAGAAAATCCAGAACTGAAGCCAGGACCTCAGGCTCAGCAGTCGCGCTTGCGACCACTAGACCAAGGAATCAGTTATTCCGCAGGCGACTACCGACTACATCAAAGTAAACTTATTAAACGTAGAGTAGAACCATTTCACTAAACACTTTCGTTATATGATTTGCATGAGACGTGAATTTGAATACAAATGGAATATTTCACTTTATTCCTTTACCCATAGCGCAAAATGCACTGAAACTACAATGGACTTTATCAACATAAATAAAATGAGAATAATCACTGACGTGGACGTACACGCTGTAGATCAACGCGACACTATAACGTTTTTTTTAATACTGGGATTACATATTACTTAAGTTCGGGCTGATGAACCTTTTACTCTTAGATCAACATAATAGCATCATCATCAGTCCAGTCTTTTTCCAACTATGTTAGTGTTGGCTTCCAATTTAACGGGATGCAACTGAACACCAGTATTAAAAACCAACAAAAAAACAACCAATACTAAAAACACACCCTCAAAATGTATAAGAAACGTCATCGATTGTAGAACGCCAAAACCTTAAACCACAGTTTTGAAACAAGTTTACTCACTTATCAACTTCAAAACTTACAATGATATCACAAAGTATCACTACAGTTCTATCAATACTGATCAATTCTAACACTTCATTGAGCCCCCCATGGACTAACAACCTCACCGTCTGCCGGTACCCCAGTGCCCTGCCCTAGTAGACTGATAGGATAACAACACGACTATTTGTAACGATCCTCTAACTCCCCGTCCACGACTTCTGGCAATACGATTTGAGACGCGACTGGCTTTAAGTGAGGCTCAGGTATATTACTTTTTTTTTGAAGCATGATCTAGGAAAGAGATATAAAACAGTTCTGGAGCGGCCATTGAGAATATTTTCATACAAAAATTTTGATCTCGAGCATCGACAGTAGCGACATTTTTGATTTTGAAACACGAATACGACTTGACAAGCGGGCGTATGACACTAGGCAGACCGGCTTGTTACAGAGTACTGACAAACAGTAGAAAACGTTTTTCTTCGTCTTGTCCCGTCTAACGCTTGTTAACATTTGAATGTCTTCGGCTCTAATACCGTTATTGTGACGAAGGCTTTTTATACCGGCTGAAAATCATATTAAATAATAGCCAATGCACAACACGTGTCTGCGTGTCAGCTGCTCTAAATGTGAGGGAATTCAAAGTTACCGCAAGTTAAGTTTTTGGGATCCATGCAGCTGACAATTTTTTTAGGTGTAAGGTGACCTCAACAACCATCCTTGTAGGAGATTTTGACGTGGTATAAAATTGCTTTGTTTATAATTTTTTTTCGACTTTGACCTGCTGTACCTTTGGTTTACCCCATGGGTGCGGTAGCTGACTTTCATTTGGATGATCAGTGCTACAACAACTACTAGAAATGCATATCATTCGGTATAATATATAAACCTCAGAATTGGTGCCTTGAAACAGTAACACGGGGTCGCGGCAGACCACGAAGGAGATGGTACCTATATCTTCCTTGAGAATTGGAATGAAGTAGAATCGTGGCTGTTGGAAGTAATGGAGGGAGGCCTTTGCCCAGCAGTGGGACTATAAGCTCGCAAAAACTGCGCGCTACCTCACATAATACACCTAAGTAGTTTCTTTCATTTGTTTTCTCCGCAGACGTTGTCGCAACACGTGTAGCTAGTGGCCAAGCACTAATGAATAAACTATTATATTCAACAGTTACTCTTGACCGTCAAATAGACTCCTTTGTGCGTCTATGGAAATGCTTTTGTAGTTGCAATTGCATCTTGGAATTCATTTTTCCACTTAGATCGTGAGACGAGTCACTCTGTTGTGTATAGGTATCATGATCTTAGTCTTCTTATTCATGCTGTTGAAGAAGATAAAAGAGATCATATTGTTTTATGTCCCATTGTAAAAATACATCTTCATCTGCCTAGTCTTTTCCCAACTACGTTGGGGTAGGCTTCCAGTCTAACCGGCTGCAGCTGAATGGAGCGACTGCCTATCTGACCTCCACAACCCAGTTAGTACTGGGTAATGCGATATCCCTTGGTAAGACTGGTTGTCAGACTTTCGGGTCACTGACTACCTGTAACGACTGTCAAAGAACTACAAATGACCAACGGCTTAACGTGCTTTCCGAGATACGGAGGAAACACATTGTAGAAAAACATCATTATCATCAAACTGTACTATACACCGCCGTAGCTAATTTGATCTCTAATGTTGGAAATGGAAACAAAAACCAACTTTACAGGAGAAACACTACACATTACATAAAAAAATACAAAAACAGCCACTGAGAAATTCCTGAAAATCCTTCCGCTTAGCTTGTTCTGGAAATCGAATCTAAGATCTCACGCTCGCAGTAGCACTTGAGTCTACTAGACCCACAACATTCCTGAAACTATTGTACCCTAAAGATTCTTATTATTCCTCATCTAAATGACTAATATCCGAAACACGATGTATGACAAAGCAGCGGGTTCCACAGCATCAATTTACCCATTAAACTCTGTCATAATAGCGTTTACTAACTAATTGAACAATGGCTATGTATCAAATGGAGTAGATATTTTGATAGTCCCTTTTGAATTAGTTATTTATAGAACAGCTGACGAAGGATGAGAAAGAAACGGCGGATGGCCTGTGTGAAGTATTATATGGCTAGAAAGGACGTGTCTGATGAGATGACTAGTAATAGAGAAGTATGGAAGAAAAAGACATGCTGAGCCGGCCACAAATGAATTAGGATAAGGACAGATTTGACATGATTTGTAAAAATGCTGACATAAAATCACGCCGATTTAACACCGAAAGGTTAGGCAGAGGTGTACCCTTAAGAAGCACCTTAAGAAGTATGCACATCCAACTGTTGTAGAAACTTATTGTTAATAGAAAGCTTAGAAATTAATGATTCTTCAATACTGCTATTTTAGCCGCTTCACATTTTCACTAGGCCTTTGAAGGCAATGGCAGATCGAATACTAGGAATCCTTGGCTACTTTTTAGTATTGATAGATTGTATTGATAGATAATTTTCACTTCGAGAACCATTTAGAGGATTACGTACATTTTACAATAAAGACAGGAACAGGAAGATTTACGTACATTTTACAATAAAAAACACTATTTTGAAACGTAATTCCTATCATAATTGTCCAAGATAACAAAATGTGTGGCATCAAGTAGTGTTAGTGTGGACTGTGAACGTATGCATGCTAACTTGTCCCGACGACCAACTTTTAAATATCAGATTCTAAAGTTGCGTAAAACTAATACTCATTTTTTTTAACTACCCCACAAATTAGAACACCCACTTGTCAATTAAACACGCATTCCCATAACGAAGTAAATCAGAATATTTAATTAAGGATCCTTTTGTAATGGATGTGGTTTTAACGCACCACTCTGTATACGCATTTACAACACATCCTGTATATATCAATGCAAACATTCGAGCTCGCAAGTGACAGATGGGGAAATTCTCATGGAGCGACATACATTTGCAATTCGTTCAGAAATATGGTGTTTTATTTTGGTTTTCTGGTTTGAAAATGGGTTTTTAACAGCTTCTACTTCTTTATTTTGTTATTTATTTATTTATTTCGCGGCAGACCACGAAGGAGAAAGCGGGACGAACTAGATGTCTTCCTTGAGAATTGGAAAGAAGTAGAACAGCGTGACCTTTGGAAGGAGTGGAGGGAGGCCTTTGCCCAGCAGTGGGACAGTGTGGGCTAGCTATAATAACAATAAATAATAATTGTTATTTGGTTTTCGTTATTTATATTACCCGTTTAAAGAGTGCGAAGGTTTATAAACCTATATTATAAATAATGTGAGACGTGGTACTTTCATTTTAGGGTCGCGTAAAAGAGCCAATTTTCACTATCACTGTCATACCGAAATGAATGAATGTCTAAATAAAAGCATGATGGCGGATTTTCATTTAGGTGTGCTGTTAGGATATCGCTTACTGATAGTATAAACAGGCGTAGGCTCTTCTTATTTCTTTACACAAAATCATTATGAAGTAAGTTTCAGGTCATCATATTTAAATCTACACAAATAAATACAATTGAATTGTCTGTTTGTCATTTCAAAATAACAGCTTTTTACTGAATGGATTTTAAATAACAAAAAAACATTTTTTTTTATTTTTGTCTCTGTCTGTTTGTTACGGCTAATCTTCGAAACGGCGGAACCAATTTTGATGGGACTTTTACTAGTAGATAGAGCTGATGTTATAAGGAGTGACTTAGACTACTATAAATTTATAAAAAAACCACGAGGACGAAGTTGCGGGTAACAGCCAGTTAAACAAAATATGATTAGCAAAGTAAGGATCGTAAGCAGGTGGTATTCTCTGCCTACCCACCATGGGAAAAGGCGCCAGTTTATATATTTAGCTATACAACATTAGTATTAGTATATGTGAAACCTGATACACGTGTCTAGTATTTTTATGTAAAGAATCTATGTACAAAATTTCTAAACTGTATCATGAAAAATCACAAAGTTATAAGCTTGTTCTGTTACCTAGTTGTCCGCACAAAAACGCGGTCACCAAGCAGCGCGCGCCTTCAGCTTCGTCTTGAGCTCATTGATAATAATAATTTGGCAGTAGGTACCTAAATTAATGCGATAGGTACTCAAAGTCGCTCGGTATCCACATGGTTTAAAAATTATTGGAATCGATTCAGTTACTTATTCTGAACAAACTATATTCAGGTTTCGCATACACTAAAAATAATGTTGTATATGATTCATGAACTTTCAATGTATTAAGACGACACGTATCTGTCGTTATAAAATTAATCGATCCTCCCAATATGACCCAGTTTCGTAATCTGAAATAATTTACATACCGCCTACTTTTACTAATAGGGTGATTATTACTAGCTATTTACAGCTTTAAGCTTTCATTTAACGCGTATCTTTACCACAGCGCTTTAAGTGAGTAAGCAGAAAGGATTAGGTACTGCTAACTGGCCTGTCCTATGTTTTTTCTATTTGTATAATGTCTACTTTTAATATCTGTGATTTGTTTGGTGTATTTAATAGAGAATTTTAACTTCTAATACAACATGGTCACTTTTTATAGAAAAAAAGACATCCTAACTACCATCTTTAGTTATTGTATGGAATTTAACTATAGATGAAAATAGTTCTTTTATTTACTAGTACTAACTGAATGCGATGCCTAAATTATTTACTGAGTACCATTACGCTGTTAAAATTTGAACTATCTAGCGAAAAAGTGCACACGCAAAAGGTATACCTTTTCATCACGATAGAAAAGAATCCAAATCAAACACAAAGAAAGCAATACTTACACAAACACACAAGCATCACAACACACCACAGTACACACACATCACAGTCTAAAACAGGACCCGAAATTCTAAGATGGCGGCTGGACGTGTCACCTCAACACATGCTGAGCCGATTGTGAGGTCCCAAACTGACATGGCAGCTACTACATGATGGGTATACATGCTAGTCACGAAGCTGTCAGGTTTGGAAAGAATTTATGAGCACCTATGCCTCCCCACCGGATGGAGGGATCAATGCGCGGGATCCCACAGATTGGTTTCACTAGGGTGGCCCGATGGCCCGCCGTGCCCGATCCTAGTTCACACTTTAGATGGTGGTTATAGCCTATTTATTTCTTCCTTTATTAGACGTTTTTTGGGTCGTGTAACTGTTCAGAGTGATGCTTCGTTTTGGGGGAATAGGCACAGTGGTTGGGAGTAGGGCTGTTGTGCGTTAGGTCTTGAATTCGATGTAGTGTTTAGCGGAGATAATGATTTCGTAGGCTACAAATGTAGGTATGTTGGTTAGTATTTGGGGGTTTTGGTAATGGTTAGATGACCCCACAGATCTATGCTAGTCACACAGTAGACGCCGGTTATGCCCTGTATATATTTTTTCCTATATTAGCCGTTCTTTGGCTCGAGTAAAGTGGCTCAGGCTTGGGGATATAGGTACAGAGGTTAGAGGACAGGCTGTCGTGCGTTTGCTTCAAAGTTCAATCCAGTGATTAGCAGATAAAGCTACAAGTGCAGTTTGGGTTTTAAACGTAGACCAATGAGTGAGGGACCAATGAGCAGTCCAATTTAAATGATCAATTTCCGATAAAATACAAAAGGTTCCCAGTAACAACGGTAAGTGGGAAACCTTTTTAGAAGACCATTTAGACTTCATATCATCTGAGTCAAAAAGTAATAATCGAAAGAAAATGGTGAAAAACACAACATAACATCACGCCTGGGATCCCCGAAGGTAAGGCAGAGGTTGTACCTGATAGTACACCCACATTTCGCCAGTTATGAGCCTATCGCGATCAACGGGACACAATTCCAGATTCCGTGGCTGCTAATGAGAAATTCCTGATGGAAAAACCCAATAACACTGCCTGACCTCGGAATCGAACCCAGGACCTCTTGTTCAGCAGTCGCGCTTGCGACAGTGAAATACACCGTTTATGTTTCAACAATTTTTTTGGAAACAGTTAGTCATACCAATACGAATAGTCAAGAGCTACTCTAATAATAGTCAAGAACTAGCAGTAGAATTTAATTAAAGCTTGAGTGAATAATAAGATATAGTAACTCTATGTCTAGTTACGTTAGTTAGTAATAGAGAGCAGCAGTGGCCCAGTGGTGGCGGCCCCGACTTACGAGCAGAAAGTCGTGGGCTCGAACCCAGGCAGGCGCATTACTTTGTGTAATTGATTTTATCACCACTGCTCTCAAACACGGTGAAGGAAAACATCGTGGGGAAATCCGACATGTCTTAAAACCAAAATTCAAAGACATATGACATCTACCAACCCGCACTGCCCGCGTGGTGGCCCATTCCCTCTCATGGAGAGGAGACCTGTGTCCCAGCAGTGGTAACATTATAGGCTGATTATTATTAACTGTATGAGTTTAGTACCAATAAGTACTAATAAAATATCACAGCCTAGTGCTGTGACCATATGACTGCCAAGTCATAGGTCTCGAGTTCGAACTCAAGACACGCATCTCTAAATTTTCAGATTCAAGTGCGTATTGTATAATTATCACTTGGTTCGGTGAAGGAAAACATCGTGAGGAAACCAGCATTCCTGAAAGATACATATATCTCGACGGCATGTAAAGCTAAGTCAGAGGCTCATGGGCGGCATGCAAACTCTGAAACCAGTTTAGTCACTAACCACACGAAAAAGAAAGAATGAAATATCAGTATACTAAAATTTCCTATGGAGTAGGTCTCATCCAAATAGGTTTTGTATCTAGCATATTTCACAACTGAAGTCTCTAATCGCACACTGTCATGAACTGACCTTTAGCATTTAGCTAACTTTTATAGCATGCCTGAGACCATAAAAACGTATACATTACGTACCTAACTAGATACTTAGAAGCTCGATAGCAAAGACATTGCCTGCCTATTGAAAACATCGCTTTGATCAAGCATTTTTAATCTAGAAGAGTGTTTATCAACAGGTGTGCCTTTTCAATTATTTATTTTGAAACTGTGTCTGAAATAAAGAGTTAAAAACAGGTAGGAAGAGACAACACACCTGTTATCCTGAATTTGGGAGCTAGCCTATTGCCGACAACCGGGCATATATCCTGACTGGGCTATTACTGAGAAATTCGTGTATGAAATACCCAATAACACTTTAACCGACCCGGGAATCGAACCCAGGGCCTCATGTTCAGCAGTCACGCTTGCGACCACTAAATTACCGAGACACACAAAAGAAGAAAAACTTATTAACAGTAATAATTTTGTTAATAAATAAACTTATGATAACTCGATTCAATATTTATTTTCAAGTTCAATGACATGTAAAATGGAAAATTCCAACATATATCGTTTCTTTCCCCGCGTAAATAGTTAGACAGACGTCAAAAGCATTAATCGTCAAAATAAAATCTTGAAAAGAAACAAGCTTTTAATAAAATGATAAGAAAAAAATGTATAGGTTTATCTATCAAAATTAAATGTGTACATATAAAAATTTGGTGTCCGTGCTATTAACAGTTGAGGAGTTTAATCATGAGGAGCTAATCCCGGCTGCAAGATCAAGTCACATCTGTCATAAAAATGTATTGTCATCACAACCAAAGGTATGTGCAAAATTTCGGCTCAATCAGTTGAGGAGAACTGGTTAAAAATTTAGTTGCAAGATTTGACCAATACATACTAACAAACAAACTAACAAGGCAAGTTAATAAAAGCATAAACGAAATTCTGGTGTGTGTAACCTTCGAAGAATTTTCCGAAGTAGAAAATTCCATTAAAGAGCTTTACTATCTACACGCTTTCCTTTTAAATACAGACATTATTTTCATCACCAAAACCATCGTAAATCACAAGTACAACTCATTAATAAATACCTACTCATCGTCTGCAAAAACAAAACGAACGAAAGTTCATCAAACCGTAACAGAAACAAATCGATGCAACAGTTCATTTACATTACACGTAAATACAAAACAAAACCATGTTTCAACAGAAAACCACTGAAATATCCCACAAAATATTAACACAGAAAAGTAGCTAGAAAAACTAACTTTTCGCTTGTGCAAAAATGTCTTGAAATTATTAAAAGTTTGTGTTAAAACTTACCGTTTTTAAGTACGTGTCTTCTGTTAGAAACTTTCGAGGAGACGATAGCACAGTGGCGTGGATTCCACCCTTGTGGACAAAGGAGCAACGAAACACAGCCTCCTGGATCGCGCATGCGTAGTACAGGTGTCGTCCTGCCACCCCTACTATGGGTGGTGTTTGTTTTTGTTATTAGACAAGTCTTATAAGACTGGCTCGTTGATCTAGTGGTCGAAATTGCGACTGCTGAGCATGGGGCCCTGGTTTCGATTCCCGGTTCAGGCAAATTCTCAGTAGCAGCCACGGAGTCTACACTTGTACTCGGTTGATGGCAATAAGCTCGTCTCCTATTACATGGTACTTAAAATATATGGCGAAATCTAGGTGCACTATTAGATACACCTCTACCTAACCATTCTGGGATTACAGGCAGAATATTATGCGCGAAATATTTCGGAAGCACGAAACAATAATTTTCCTTTCACACTTTTACAAACTACTGGTACAGACCAGTAGTCACGTTAAAGTCCTTGTAGGTGTGGGTACTTTTAATACCTCTCAAGAAAAAAAATACGGTACGTTATTTCCATGTCTCTACCATCAATAGTTCAGACTGTCGTACCTACCTATTTTGATATTATTTAAGTCAAATAAGAAAATACTTATTTTAAGCCTCCACAAGAAGAATGAGGCTGAAATGCAATCTGTTGGTAGCAGCTGGTATAAGTAGATAAAAAGACCCAATTTTTTTTTTTACGTCAGCCCATTCTGTCCCACAGCTGGACAAAGGCCTCTCCCATGGCTTTCCAATTTTGTTTATCAATTGCCTTCTCCGACCAATCTGTTAAGAATGAGTCCAGATCGTCACGCTAGCATTTCTTGGGGTTACGTCGGCCGTCTTCAGGCACCCACTGTGTGACTATTTATGCCCATCTTTTCGACTTCATCTTAGAAACGTGATCCGCCCAGTCCCTTAGCCACGCCAACATCGGCGATGCCTGTCTTAGGTGCAACCCCTTTCGCATTCGATCGGAGTCTAATATTGAGAATGCTAAGTACCACCGCTTTTTATCAAAACGTTGAGTTAAGACTTTAGTCAAAAAACAAGTCTAACGCATGGGATAGGCAGGATACACATGTCGACTTCTTCTTCTTTATCGTGTGGTTAGTGCCTAACCTGGTGCCAGAGTATATATGCCGCCCATGGACTTATGACTTGGTATTACATGCCGTCGAAAAATATCTCTCAAACATGCTAGTTTCCTCACGATGTTTTCCTTCACCGAAGCAGGTGATAATTATACAATACGCACATGAATCCGAAAAATCAGAGGTGCGTGTCGTGGGTTCGAACTCGAGACCTATGACTTGGCAGTCCGACGGTCACACCACTAGGCTAGCACTGCATGTCGACTAGGAAGGTCGCCCATATTCTTTCATGTGCTAATTAGCATCTAATTATAAACTATTTTACATATGACTACCCCTGAAGAGCCCAGCCCCAGCCCCTTCACTAGAACTACCCTAGACTTAATAAGAAAAGAGGTGTCAGAATAACTCCTTAACAAACTACTACTTTATAAACTGTATATTCGTGAATCTTAGGTTACTTCTTACTAATATTATAAATGAGAAAGTTTGTGACGATAGATGAATGGTTGTTTGTTACCCTTTCACGCGAAAACTACTGAACGGATTTGGATGAAATTTGGCACATAGATAGTTTATAACCTGGATTAACATATACGATACTTTTTATAAGCGAACCGGAAGACGTTGCGTTGGAAGGCCTCCAACTAGGTGGACCAATGACCTGGTAAAGGCTGCAGGGATCCGCTGGATGCGAGTCGCACGGGATCGGTCAATGTGGCGACACTTGTGGGAGGCCTATGTCCAGCAGTGGACGTCTTTCAGCTGAAATGATGATGATGATACTTTTTATCGCGGTAGTATGATCCCGTGGGACAGTTACCGATCTTTACACGGGCGAAGCCGCTGGCATAGCTAGTAGACACATAAAAGCGATAGATGTAGTTATCATGTAGTTCCCAAGGTATCACTAATACGTTTAACTCGAACAGCATCTGTACCCATGACCCAAATATCCCTTATCCCATCATTGTATCCCTATAAAGGCTTTCAGGCGAAATATCTTCATCGCCACCTTATGGGAACATATCGTAAACCCATAGTAATGTGGAATAACATCATACTGTATCAAAACATCCTATATTCGCCCTGAAACAATTGACATTTTACCCTGTGACTAAGACACAAGGCTCAAATTCCAGTGTCTGTAGCTAATATTAAAAGTTTAACGACACTTTCGTTTTCAGGGACGGAGATTAAGTCAAATTTCGACTATGTCGTGTATACGTTAAAGTATAATTTCCTTTGAAATTTAGTTAGTTGAATTCCGTAAATGTGTCCAATGACTGCAATTTGTTTGATGTCTTTGTAGTGTACCCTTCGGATGGTATCATCCATTGCTTTAATTATTTAATCGGAAATAAACGGTTTCTAAGATCTTTTACTGTAAGGAGTGGGGGGTGGGGAGGAATTGTATGATTGAGTGCGATTTTCAATCTTAAATATTTAGAGACTCGTAACTGCCTCTGTAGTGGTCGTAAAGCGCGACTGCTGAGTATAGGGTCCTGGGTTCGATTCCCAGATCGGGAATAGTGTAGAGCTTGTGGCTTGTAAGTCTAATGACCAACGAGGCAATCAAATAAATCCTAATATACAACATTAGTTTTAGTATATGCGAAACCTGATACACGTGTCTAGTATTTTTATGTAAAGAATCTATGTACAAAATTTCAAAACTGTATCATGAAAAATCACAAAGTTATAAGCTTGTTCTGTTACTAAGTTGTCCGCACAAAAACGCGGTCACCACGCAGCGCGCGCCTCCAGCGTCGTCTTGAGCTCATTGATAATAATAATTTGGCAGTAGGTACCTAAATTATTGCGATAAGTACTTAAAGTCGCTCGGTGTCCAACTTTTAACTTTTTTAAATATTTTTGGGAAAAAATATAACATGGTTTAAAAATGATTGGAATCGATTCAGTTACTTATTCTGAACAAACTATAGTAAATAAAAATACAGTCGTATCGCTGCGGTCTGTATAATTGCGATTGGGGGGCGGCTTTGCCGCTACTATGCGGGTGCGGTCGGTTTTGGAATTATACCATTAAGAGCGTTAGTTCATACAAACTTTCAAGTCCTTTTTTTTCGAAATTACTGAACCGATTTGAATGAAACTTCGAACGCATAAGCAGGATACAAAGGTCTAAAAAGTTTTCAGAAAACATTTCCGAAATGTCTTTTTAAAAAAAAGGTAATTGAAAATTTCGTTTCTATGGAAAATCTAAAATCGGTCTAATTTAGCTGTAACACTATTTTTCGAAAATGTTCTCTGATAACATTTTAGACCTATGTATCCTGCTTAAGCGTATGAAGTTTAATTAAAATCGGTTCAGTCATTTCGAAAAAAAAGGACTTGAAAGTTTGTATGAAATGCCGTAACTCGTAAACGCTCTTAATACCCTACAAAAGATCGGTACCCACATCTAAACCTAAAATCTTATTACCCACCGTCACACCAAAACTCTCTATTTTCCACAGTGTCATAAAAATAGTGATTTAAGTAGGGTTTGTCATTTACTTATCTACTGAGCGTTACGTTTGATTGAGCCGGGTCTCAATATGTGTCCGGAATGTGTCCGGTACTGTCGGTACACCGGACAGCAGTACGGAGTTATTTTGTGGAAAATATCGTAGTTTGTCTACGTTTATGTGGTGACATTGTACGTTTATTATTTGAAGGAGTTAGCAGAGGTATCCATGTACAGCTTGATGGTAAATACATATATTTTCGCCAGATATATTTAAGTTAGGTATATGTAGTAGGGAGCGAGCATATTGCCATCAATCGGAAACAACACCATGCTCTGGTTGCTACGGAGATAATTCTGAATTCCTGATAAATAGCCTAACAACATAACATAACGCCTGTAATCTCCGAAGGGATAGACTGAGATGTACCTAATAATACACCCACATTTCGCCAGTTATCAATCAATCAATCATTTTATTTTTAGGCAAATGAGGCCCATAGATAAAAATACACAACAAATCTTATAAAATAAAGAAATATTTCCAACTCTATCGGCGGGCAGCATGTGATATTGCAAAATATGTGACGTCACACTTGGGAGGCGGAGTCTCACAAAAATTGACCTTCTGATAAGGACGGATTTTTTGACCCCTCCGGTGAAAAAATTATAAAATTCGTATGACGTAATTTATGGGTGGTCCCTTATATATCACCTTTGCTAGAATATTACAATTATACGACTAAAATCCTAAAAGTGTGGAATGAATGCACTACAATGCCTTGAAAAACCAAACTTAGAAGCTTTATAGCGATGTTCGTGTTAATTCGGAAACATGAAGATTCTCGTAGCGCAGTCTTTCTGGTTCTATTGCTAAATAAATTAAATTCAAATTTTTGCAGTATTTTTCAACTACATGGTTTTTGCAAATTCTCAATTTTGTTTCCAGCGTTTGTGTCTATCACATTTTTTCCATCGGTTGATTGAGCTCTCAGAGCTGAAAGATTATTTTTTAAATTGTTAAGGATATTAACCGTTGGGCCCTAGGATAGATCATGAGTTGCATCTATATTTTGCTTACGTTCATAAACTTTGAGAATGACAAAAGAATGTGCGCTCACGTGAGCGAAGCCGCGGGCACAGCTAGTAAAATAATAAACTAATACATATAAAAACCTTATTTAACTAAAACTAGACACGAATCGTTGACGGCGTCGTGTTCTGCTGCGTGGTGTCGCGTAACCGTCCTCGGAATCGTCGGTATACGACACCTTTCGGCCAAAAGTCCTCTTTCAAGAAGGTCTGCAGATGGTGAGTTGGAGCTCGAACCACGAACGACTTGAAGTTGATGTTGTGGCGCGATTTCAACCTTTCGACCCTCAGAGTCCAGTTGGTCTTCACTCTTAAATACTCCACGACTTCCTCAACCTTCGTGGAGTGATGCAGGCACGAATTGAGAGTGATGAGTTATGTTTAAGTCTCATGTAATAGGGGGCGAGCCTATTGCCATCAACCAACAATCGACCCAAAAGCCTAATAATACTTAGCCTAATCTGGGAATCGAACCCTTCAAAAACTTGCCTTATAAATTGGCAAATCTGAACCATGGATCCCTAAATTCTTATATTGGATAAGAAAATTAATTTGATCTTTCAAAATCAACAGTGTTGTTGTTTATTTATGTTACCAATTCCAATTAGAAGAGGACACAGGTATGCCTTGCAGTGGCGAAGGCTCCATACAACTCGATTCCTACTAGCTTCCCATTCAAAAATGGCACAGTCAGTATTCTATAGACAAATAATATAATAACATTAAAGATTAGTACTCCGGCTTAATTCTTACAAAAATTGACCCTTCGCTACTGATGCCTTGTATTAATTTATTGTTCGTATAAATATTTTGAAGGTAAGGGAAATAAATACATTGAAAGGTGGCAAACACCTCTGCAACCTCATTACTGGTAAATAATTACCAACATTCTGAGGAGCTTTAGAATACTCGTCATTCGCAAAATAGTAAGAAATACCTATTGAATTACGATTTTCTTAGTCTTGTAAATATTTACGAGCGATAGACGGGACAAGACAACAATACTTGTTACTACTTAGTAACAAATCGCTCTGTCTAGTGTCATACGCTCGCTTTTCAGGTAGCATTCGTGTGTCAAAAGCGAAAATGTTCGGGATCAAAATTTTTGTAAGGATGAAAATTTTCCCAATGTCCGAATATTTGAATGTCTTTGTCTACATAAAGGGTGTAAATAGACCCTTAACATAACCGGAAGGCACTTTTTCTCCTCGTCTTTGTGATCATTTTTTTGTTCTATACCATACCTGAGAACCTTCTAGTTACGGAGATATTGGGGGTCAAAGTTACAACTTTTTTTTTTTAAATACATGTTTTTAATGTAATATTTTTACTTTACACACATCCACGACCCTCGTACTATTTAATCCATCCATCCAATGCTTTGAGTGCTTTCCATCAAGTCCTACCGTAAAACGTGATTTTTCACCCCAAAAAAAAAGTCGATTCTCAGCAATAATTTTTGAGTAAAGTTACTTAGTTTGATGTACAGAATGCTTGGTTGACGGCTATGTGAAGGGTCTGTTTACACCCTGTATAATAAAAAAGATGACTAAAGTGTTTTTAATATTTGAGTGTTTTATACAGACTTACAGAATAAACATCATAATTTATCATTTATGCAAAGTGTGACAGTTCCCATCAACCCCAGATTTTGATACTCCGGCCCCCTTAGTT
Source organism: Noctua fimbriata (assembly GCA_905163415.1). Lineage (NCBI taxonomy): Eukaryota > Metazoa > Arthropoda > Insecta > Lepidoptera > Noctuidae > Noctua > Noctua fimbriata. Next base: position 11,148,101 of record LR990946.1, read on the forward strand.
TCAAGTTCGACCTCCATCGATCCCGTGACCCAGTTTCCACACTGCATCCCGGACATGGATGAAAGGGAAGCTTATGATAGTAAAAGTTTATTATAATCTGCCTTAACTATTTGTTTTGGGTGAGATTATTTTGAATAGGTATATAAAAGCAGTAAGTAGCAGTGATATCTTAGTGGTGTGACCACCGGACTGCCACGTCATAGGTCTCGAGTGCGAACCCAAGGTACGCACCTCTGATTTTTCGGATTCATGTGCGTATTGTATAATTATCACTTGCTTCGGTGAAAGAAAACATCGTGAGGAAACCAGCATGCCTGAGTGATATTTCTTGACGGCATGTAAAGCCAAGTCAGAGGCCCGAGGGCGGCATAAAAACTCTGGCACCAGGTTAGTAGGCACTAACCACACGATAAAAAGAACCTATAAATAGTTGATGACGCCCTGTTGGTTAAGTGGTCTTGTGTTCAATTCCCAGGCAGGGTGAAGTGCAAGCGCGGTCCCAGGGGAGGGGGGGGGGTCACAGGGGTCATGACTGGGGGAGTCATGACCCTTTTTGGATATAAACTATTACAGTAACTGGAAATTAGTTCCTGTCCGAGGCAGAATACTAAAATTTTCGATCTCGCTTCGCTCGCTAATGCATCCTGCCCTTGTGAGTTACTTTTACTCTCGTCTCTGTATGAATTAACCAAAAAGAACCCCCAATCGGTCCCCAACCAAATTCCTGGGTACGGCCCCTTGTGACCCCCCCCCCCCCCCCCAAAGTCTTAGGCTGGGACCGCGCCCGGTGAAGTGATATTGGTTGTCAGAATTCAAATTCTCAGTAGCAGCTCAGTGACGACTGGCCCAGGCAACCGTATTGCGCTGAGGCAGAAGGTTACATTAGCATAGAGAAGACAGTCCTCCCATCTGTGAGAGCAAGGCCTGTACACCGATCCACCACGCGGGCCCAGTGCAGTAATCAATGTAAATAAGTCGCGAGTTAATAGGTCTTTTTGGATTAGCTCGTTCCATTGTCGACCTCATCTCTGTCCTCAGGACAAGATTGAGGTCAAGAGCCCATTAAATATAATAAAAAAACATGTTATTATCAAATTAGAAAAGTAAGCGTAAATTACACATTGGCTTATCTATTTAAGAATATAAGCATGACGTTATGTTCAAAATGTTATTTGTTAACTCATTGAGAAGTCCACATTGCAGAATTATCTATAACTACCTAAGTATAAACGAAAAGTTCCCCCCTTTAACAATTTGTAGAATGTTGTAATTACGTGAGTTGAGCCCGGCCCATCTCCGTCACTATGTTAAAGTGCGCCATAAAATGTCCACGGTAAGCTTACCCACCTGTACCCAACGTACAATGTTCCCTCGAAAAAAAAAAAAGCTACATTGTCATCATAGGATGACAATGTAGCTTTTAAAGATGGCTAGGTTTTATTTTGTGCAAAGACGTGCTGTCTATATAAATTTATTTGTATCATTTTAGTAGATATGTAATCCAGTATTATAAATTAAAATTAACTAACTGTTACTTGAAAGTATTATAAAAAATTACATCCTCCTCCCAGTCCTGTCGGAACGTGTCCAGTTCGTCCCGCCATCTTCTTCGTGGCCTGCAGCGCACCAATTTCACTGTCTCAGGGCACCAATTTCCAGCTATAGTTTGCATTAATCTAGCATTATGGAAGGATTTTTAGTCCAAACTTGCTCGCGGACTCCGACTATTCTGTCGTTGACTGAGGAACTGGTTTCACGAGACGATAGTAGAGATAAATGGATTTAGATAATTGGTTACAATTATTTTGACGTATAACAATAAAAACAAATTAAAAAGAAATGGTTCCTTTTTAATTTGGATTTATGAATATACCTAATAGTAATTATTTCAGGAAAATGTAAATCAATGGGGTTAAATAAACTTATTGATGATTTTATTTTTTTAATTCTGTAACTACATACATGTTAAGGACGTGAATCATATTTTCATCAACATACAACCTGACACTGATCTGCAAATTGCAAAAAACGTAAGAAAACTTGCATGTCGCGATCTATCAAATTCAGCCCAAAATAGGTAGGTAATACTATTCTACTATCTCTACACTTCAGCAAGAGCCTCCCGCGCAAAATCGCAGTTAAGATTAAAATGCTGAAAAGGTACCGTCCCATAGAACAGTATAATGGTATTCATTCAAAAATAACCCATCAAAAAGCAAAAAGAAAAAAAACTATTGGAATCATCCATTGTTGAAAAAAGTTGAAAAGTTGTCAGGAATATATCACTATCATCTGCTATAATACCGCCATTGCAACCATATATTTATCAATATTGTAAAAGAGATGTTTTACTCTAATTGATGTTAGTTACAATTGTAGGCCCATAAACTACGATTTATAAATAGAATGATAAACCAACGAACAATCAAACCCTTCCCTTACCAAGTTCAACCGTACAGGTAACTAATAGTTACGAGCGTGTATAGATGGCGCTGGCTTCGCCACGACTCCCACGGGAGCATCGCGACATCCGGGGGGGAGCCACGGATGTGACGACATCCGGCTCCGGGCTACACGGGCGAACGTGTGGAGATATGTTCGAGGATATCTTAGCATATTAGTTTGGGAACTAGTTATTTTATCGTGTGGTTATTCGATCACAGAAAAGTATCAAAAACCCGACGACATATTGCATTACGTACCTATATAGATATACATATATTTGTTTTTGCCAGAGAATGGGCAGCAGCGTTCTCTGTGTTTTATAACAACCATACTGCGATCGCCAACCCGCCTGCCAAGCGTGGCGATTATGGCAAACCCCCCCTTCTTGGGGGAGGCCTATGTCCAGCAGTGGACGTCTTTCGGCTGAAATGATGATGATGATGATATTTGTAATCTCCTTTTAATTTCCTTTATTTTGATACCCTATTCGATAGGTTTGGTCCCAACTTAGTTGGGGTCTGCTTCCAGTCCAACCAGATGTATTTGAATAGGTACCAGAATATTAGATGGAGCAACTGCCTGGCTGAACTCCATAAATTGTGTGAAAGATAAAAGGCTAGAAAATTGGGGTGATTACTGAAATGACAACTAAGAGAGACGTATGTAGGTATCAATGGTAGAAGAAGACATGCTACGCCGACCCAAAATAAATTGGTATAATGACAAGAGAATGATGATAACTTGATCAGTAAATCAGAATTTAAGTTTTTAAATCTAGACAGAAACTCGGCTCTCTCTTGTAGGTACGAATTCTACTTGAGTGATGATTTGCGTTCGAAAGCGTACATTTTTGGCACAACCATATTTAGAGGAACCTAATTTTTCGAATAAACAAAAATATCTAGATCCCAATTAGCATTTTTCCAGTCTATGTTTGCCTATTAGCCATCACCTAGATTGATAGATGCTAAATAGCGGTGTAAATTTTTACTTGTTTAGCCTAATTTTAAGCGAAGTTTGTTAACCGGCTCAAAGTATGATCATGGGTTGAAGGACTTGAAGGTGAAGGTGAAAACTTCGATTAGTTAAAAGGTAGTAGTTTTTATTAAGGAAATTCACGGAGGTCCTGCAAATCCGTAAAAAATCGATGACCATAACTGACCGGCTGCAGGGCAAAGGCATTAATAACGAGTATTGATAAAGACGGGATGGCAATTTCAGACTTACAATAAATAACGTCTCAATGAAAAACTTCATAACGTGACTAATCTTCCTACACACAACACAACACAAATTAATGGATATGTGTATGGTAAAAAAGTCTTGAATTTCATGCAAATTAAATCAAATTACGAAGAATTCATATATTTTAATCTACAAGAACCTGCGGAGGGGCCGCAGGTGAAGACCTGCTCCAAAGAAGCCCATCTCTCTCTATCTTGGGCTACTTGTAGCCAGTGATGGCCCGTTTTTGTAACGTCATTATCCCACCTCATGGCTTTAATATCTATCTTTAAATACACAAATATCCCGCGACAGATCCCCAGACCATAATCTCCTGCACACCAGCATATCATAATACATATCTACGTAGCAACATAACGCCTGTCGCGCTATAGGAAGTAGTTAGTCGCGCTGCCAGCCAGAACTTCCGCCCCCTAGTTCCTACTGGTATTTAGGGCGAAGGGACCCTGTGCTACTAGCCTGAGACTTTTTAGATACCTACACATAATGTCGGCCCTTTTTATTTAAGTACTGATAAATTACATGTTAAAAATTGAAATGGGATAATTATATAATAATAAAATTGTGCATTTAAGACCTTTATTTATATCTTTACAAATCAATTACATTTTTAAATATTCCTTAAAATAAAAACATTTACAAATATTAAAAATTGTAGCCCACCGGTATCGGGAACAGGGTCCAAGCTACCGGCGGTCAGAGAGAGGGATCTCCTAATAATACGAGCCATGTAATAATTGTGTATTTATTGTTATTGTCGTATTGTTATGTAATTGTGTGTAGGTATAATATGTCGCATATAAATAAAGGTTTCTTCAAAACTTTTCCTTAACCGATTTCAGTGATGCACATACTGATATCCATGACAAATTTGGAAACCACAATTACAAGAAGTCTCTTTTCTCTTTTCAACACCAAATGAGCGGAGACATGAAGTGTAAATAACGAAATTCTATTGGTGGTTTACAACACATCCCTCGTCTCGTCTCCGCTTCGGTGGAGTCCGGTCCTAATGCTCCACTGGGACGCAGGCCTCTTTGTGAGAACCTAACCTGTGGGTCGAAATCCATCACGTGGGCCCAATGCGGGTTGCTGGATGTCACGCTTCGCCGAATATTCACCATTTTGATAGTCAGTAGTACATTACGCTAAATAATCTGCACACCGGTGTTCAATCTACCATACAACAGTTCGGTGACTACCATAGTAGAAGACTTGAGTTTAAAAAAATGCTGACCGGAGCGCACCTCCAATACTGGCTCCGGTTTTAAATTGTTTCACTTTGTGGTATTGATGCTCTTTACGTAGCAACACATTACCACCATTTCTTTTAATAGTTATTATTTACTTTCCATGATTTAGTTACTTATTTACTTTTTCAAAAACAGGAAATCAGAAGTAAGCTGTCAATGTGGAGCAATAAATGTCAACAAAACATTTAAAATAGGCCATTAGTAATCATAATCTCTAAGCACTTCAAATCTGAAGAGTTTTGATAACTAGGTGGATGGTGGAAACTAAATATTTCTCAAGCATCATCCACAAAGGTGAGCCGTTGTAACAAGTCCACGGTTCACCCAGTTGATTTCAGGAGGTGGACGGTGGGTAAGAACTAGAAAAAACATCTATAAAACGAACAAGGAAGAAGGTAGACCGATTTGTATGCTCATAAACACCCACCCGCAATAACTTCAGTTTATCCGTGATCATGGTGCTTGCAACAGCGCCGAAATCTCAAAGAAACCAGTAAACATGGTCAATATCCCGTTTCTAGTATAAATAATGATGTTAGTGACCATGATAGTTTAAAATCTTATATCTTTATTACATTACATCACGCCTGTAATCCCCGAGGACTTAGAAGAGTACCTAATAGTATACCCATATTACACCAGTTGACGACGTTGGAACCAGAATGATCTAGGGCACAACAGTATGCAGATGCACCTCAGTACTTAGATCAGTGTGACATGGTCTTCACTTTAGAGACCGCACCAATTCTATAGTGACATGTTGTGATCCCTCAAGGAAGAAAGCCCTGAAGAGCACTTGGATAAGTGTATGTTATGATTTTTCTAGCCATTGTATCATAACCTCAGTATTGCTAGTTATGTTTAAGTGCCATATAATAGGGGGGTGGGGAGCCTATTGCCATCAACCTGGCACAAATGCAGACTCTATGGCTGCTACTGAGAAATTCCTGATGGAAAAACCCAATTACCCTTTGCCCAACCTGAAAATCGAACCGTATACCTCAGCAGTCGCGTTTGCGACCACTACACCTTCTTGCCCGCAGTTTCGCTCGCGTTAATATCGAATTAGACAATCAATTCGGGTTATAAAACACATATAATTCAATGATCGTTCAAAGACACTTGGCGCCATCGATTATCATAAGAACGTTATTGTTGTTTTCCTCGGGAACAGTACTTTTTTGTGGGATAAAAGGTACTCTATGTCCGTTTCTGTACGCCTGACAACGTATATGCAAAATTTCAGGGTGATCGGTTCACTGGTTTAAGCGTGAAAAGGCAACAAACAAACTTACTTTTGCATTTATAATATTATAGTTAGGATTAGAAAATTAAACACAGCAAGTATTTACAAACTATTTATTACAATGTTTCACAACCGGATCCTTTAGGATCCATCAAATAATTTCCTAACTACGATTGACTATGAGTAATACTTTCATTGTATACATTTTAAAAACTTGTGCGTTTGTTTTGAAATTGACATGGTATATTAAACTTAAGGTCAACTGTATCTGCCCCCGTAGCATAACAACCGTAGACAAGGATTTCTTTGACGGAAGAATCGACAAAATGACAGATTGTGTCGACACAATGACAGATTTCTTTGCACTATCTGTCATTTTATCGATTCCTCCGTCAAAGAAATCCTTGTCTACGGTGGTCATGCTACGGGGGCTGGTCAATGTCAGGTCTATTTTACCTTAGATCATCTGTCTCTAGACCCCTGACACAGCCAGAAGGCGTCACGGCAGACTTCGCAGAAGATGGTGGGACGAACTTGATAAAACAAACGACCAGTGGCCCACATTAGCCCTGGATCGTAGCAACTGGAAGTCATGGGGAGAGGCCTTTGCCCAGCAGTGGGATGACGCAGGCTAGCAGTATCAGTATCAGTATCATCTGTCTCTTGTCATTCTAAGGTCTATTTCCTCTCTGCTCAGTTTTATGACTATTCGACTTTATATCTCTCGTTTCTGATCAGTCTACGGTCTATTTAAACTAAGGTAATCCGTATCACGTCAGTAAAAGATCTATTTGAACTTAAGCCTTCCGGCTCTGAGCAGTCGTATTTTTGACCCTAGTTCATCTGTGTCTAGTCAATGTAAGGTCTATTCAGAAATACGCAGACTTTTTTTGGTCAGAGTATTCCGCATAATATTTATTTGGTCTTTATGTCATCCTTTAGTCAACGCAAATTCTATTTGACCTTCGGCCGTCCATCCCTGGTCAGTTTAAGGTGTATGAGTCTATCATGGGTACGAAGTATGCTGGACTGACTGAATGAAGCTGGACACTTGCTGCACTGGTACGGACGCTCGCCAGTGTGGGTGCGAATGTGGCCTTTAAGGATCTGATTGCGCTGTAACAAAAAAATATGTGTAAAAAGAGGCTCTTAGTAGACTGCAACGTTATTATGATTATGATGAAGACGATTTCCACTGCTGTACTGTTACATAGACCTGTTTTTTAGAGAGAGAGTTATAATACTCGAAGCGAGCTCAGTGCGATATGGTTATCATGTCTTCGAATTTTTTAATTCGAATAATGTTTTCCTTCAACGATTTCAGAACAAAGGTATTCAAATAAATTACACAAAGTAAAGTGCCTGCTTGATTTTGAACCCATGACCTACGATTTGCAAGTCGGATAGTATTGGGCCACCTTTGCACTCAATGAAAGAGTGTTTGCGCAGCATGATGGCACATTGGCGATGAGTATAAGTACTCATTTACGGAGACGCGGCGTGTCACGCGACTCGCGGGGACAACGTAGTACAGCAGCTGGCTGGCCAGCACGCGGCGTGTGATGTCGCGAGCGGGCTGCGCCGCAAGTTACGCTGCATTTCAAGCAAACGCGCGTAAAATCGTTTCTCCGTAAACGCTCTCATAAATACATCGCCTAATGTTTGAATTTATGGTGCACCGCAAAACGCAGCGCGCGACCCGCCTCTGCTCTGTAAATGAGCCCTAAGGTTTGATCTAATAATCAATAGTAATATTCTCATAAACAGCTGAAATAATGCCAGACACGGCAGAGAACCATAGCTGGCAGATAATCTAATACAAAATCTATTCTATATTTATTACGTAAAGTAAATTAACTATATTATAAATTATTTATAAATTATTACTTTATCACTACATAGTATAAAACAAAGTCGCTTTCTCTGTCCCTATGTCCCTTTGTATGCTTAAATCTTTGAAACTACGCAACGGATTTCGATGCCGTTTTTTTTAATAGATAGAGTGATTCAAGAGGAAGGTTTATATGTATATATTGCACCCGTGCGAAGCCGGGGCGGGTCACTAGTAATAAATAAAGTAATAATTTAAAGGTTTTTTTTTACCTCTGAATTAAAAATTAATTTGATGCGTTGTACGCGGTTCAGGCAAAACATTACTGATATAATTTGATGTAACATCTTGCATGCCATATTTGTGTATACTATATGGCATGCAAGATGTTACATATTATATGTTTTGGACTAATAAAATTATCTTATCTTAAAAACTATTAAATAAACGAAAATATACAAACAAGCTTTAAGGGTATCAAAAAAACTTTTATAATGAAATCTCGTAAATAGCCTCGTATGCCTTTCACGGATACTTTATTTACTTACCGACACAATAAGTATAATAGTAAAACTATTCAATATTATCAATGAATAGGGTTAGACTCACATCAAAGACCTTGTCGCACATAGGGCATGGGAACTGTAGCGGTCTCTTATATCCTTCGTGGGTCAACCGCTTATGTTCTTTCAAAGACCAGCTGTTCACGTAAGTCTGTAAGCGAAATTAAAATTAAACAACAGTAAACATGGTAAATATCCCGTTTCTAGTCTAAATAATAATGAAATTAAAATTAATAGTATCCTAGATCTATGACTAATAAACATTGATATCAACCCAGCGCTCTAATTAATGACACTTGAATGATTCTATATCTACCTGCCTCCGTACCATGATCAGATTTCTTTGCACTAACTGTCCTTTTGTCGATTCTTCTGTCAAAGAAATCCTTGTCTACGGTGGTCATGCTACGGGGGCTGGGCCAGCTACTATCCTTTAACAACATACAGGATAAAGATACCCACCGTCGTCGAAAATGCCCGGAGAAAACAATCATGTATTGGAATTGTTTCTCTTAAAAATATCTAAAAAAAGTTCACGATAGCATACAACATTAGTTTTAGTATGTGCGAAACCTGAAACACGTGTCTATTATTTTTAAGTAAAGAATCTATGTACAAAATTTCAAAACTGTATCATGAAAAATCACAAAGTTATAAGCTTGTTCTGTTACCTAGTTGTCCGCACAAAAACGTGGTCACCACGCAGCGTGCGCTTCGCATCGTCTTGATCTCATTAATAATAATAATTTGGCAGTAGGTACCTAAATTATTGCGATAGGTACTTAAAGTCACTCGGTGTCCAACTTTTAACTTTTTTAAATATTTTTGGGACAAATTATAACATGGTTTAAAAATTATTGGAATCGATTCAGTTACTTATTCTAAACAAACTATATTCAGGTTTCGCATATACTAAAAATAATGTTGTATATCTATAAACTTTTTTATGGTAATCAAATTCTAAAATAATGCATTATTAGCGAAGATGTTTTTTTATAAACATGGTATTAATCCTTGTCTAAATAAATACGTTATTCATCACAAGTATTTAATTTTTGACACAATTGCCCTTACAACATCTGATTTCAATGAATATCTTAGGAGATATCACAGTTTTAAACTAACTCCGCAGCAAAAAAAATGATCAAGTACCGCGCGGGCATTTTTATTATGCTGAATGATGCCTCTCTCTCTCTCTTATGTGACGCAGACGAAGTTGCGCGGATGAGCTAATACGTACATAAACTCACGCCTTTTGCCCATGAGGGTAGGCAGAAACCACAGAACGCCACCTGCTTCGACCCTTACATATTCCTTTTCACTCGTCCACGTTCATACATCTAGTCATTCACCCACGCCAGTTGCGAGTACACACCTAACCTTTCTGGAGAACCTCAACAATAAGGTCACTGACATCTGCCTTGTATTTTACCTTTTGTTAGTCGCCTTTCACTCATTCTCTCTACATGAACAAACCGGTTTTGATTTAATATTTACCTTATCACAACTATCACAAGTAAAAGGTTTGATATTGAGGTGTACTCGGTTGGTGTGTCTCTCTAGATCCCGTCGTATCGCGAAACGCTTGTCACAATGCAGGCACGGTAATCTGAAAGTAAATTGAATTTATTATTATTTCATTATAGGAGAGCAGCGGTGGCCCTGAGAGCAGCGGTGGCCCGAGAGCAGCGGTGGCCCAGTGGTGGCGGTCCCGACTTACGAGCAGTAAGTCGTGAGTTCGAACCCCGGCAGGCGCATTACTTTGTGTAATTTATTTCATCACCACTGCTCTCAAAACGGTGAAGGAAAACATCGTGAGGAAACCGGCATGTCCTAGAACCAAAAATTCGAAGACATGTGACATCTACCAACCCGCACTGGGCCCGCGTGGTGGATTATAGCCCATTCCCTCTCATAGAGAGGAGGCCTGTGTCCCAGCAGTGGGAACATTATAGGCTGATAATGATGATTATGATAGGAAGAAACAAGTAGTAAAGTAAAATACACGAAAAAAAAATTATAAAGGGTGTAAAAATACCCTTAACGGAGCCGAAAGGCACTTGTTCTCATTGCGATATTTTTTTTGTACTGGATCATACCTGGGAACCTTCTAGTTACGGAGATATTGGAGTTCAAAGTTCCAAATTTTTCACAAGTTTTTTTTTTAATACTAGGTCTTAAGGTAATAACTTTAAAAACATGACCAGTTTACTATTCAAAGCATCCATCAGCACAATGTTTTGAGTGTGCTACATTGAGTTTTACCGTAAAACGTGATTATTCATCCCAAAAAAAAAACTCGTTTCCCAGCAATAATTTTTGCGTAGGGTTACTTAGTTTGATGTACAGAATGCTTGGTTGACGGCTTCGTGAAGGGTCCGTTTACACCCTGTATTAAGACCCGAGGGTACGGAGTTACGTCTTTATAATCCATTATTATGCAGTTTTACAACTATTTATTTACGTTTTCATGGTAAAATAAATACTTACGGTAATTCTAAATAACTGACATGGATAGCTGCAGTCTTCAAGTGGTTTTTTAATGTGGCATCCGATTTGAAAGTCCTGAAATTAAACGAACAGTTTTATCAAAGCCCTCCAACCTAATTGTCCTAATCGAATGCTAACTGGGAGTATAGCCCAGTCATATTAGGGCTTTCACCTCGGAATGAAAGATAATAAGCTGCAAATTGGTATGAACCTTTGTTTTGTCATTCTAAATGTTGTCTCAAAAGTCACAATCGTTATCGTGTCCGCGTCTCAAGATATTCAAGGTCAAAGGTCACAAAAATCGGTTTTTCGCGAATATCTGGCTTCCTATCGGTTAAATGAGATTTGCATTTATTATAAAAGTTGTAGGCTATAAAATTCCCTACAACTTTTGTTTAAACTTTTTTTTCATACGACCAACCGTTTTGAAGGTAGAGCGCGAAGAGTGCACATCGTACAGTCATATACGGCCTAATGCAAGGTCAAGCGTGAGTTATGGTTATCAGTACGTTATAAAGTCAATTATTTACTTGGAAATTATAATTATTAAACAATGCCTATTATTTATGTACTAACTATTAATTATTTATATTTAATTAAAGTAAGTAACTTGATTATTTATATATAATTATTCATATTTAACTATTTAAGTATAAAATATTATTAATTCTGGATTATATATTTTAGTTTTATTTTAAGTTAAAATGATAGTAAGAGTATATATTTTACACATATTTTTATTTATTATTAAATACGGCATAATATACATTTATCAAAATGTGAGTTCAAATATCAAAAGTATCTTTGTTGATTTTAATTGTAATGAAATTGGAAATGGAAGCTAATTATCTTCTTCTTGTTCGTCGTCTTCTTCTTCTTGTCGCTCAAAAATGTTCGATTCATTGTCATCATCCTCATTATCTGTCATGTTCATCTCCAAACCTTCCAGAATATCGGGATCATATGTATTTTCTTCATCGGGATTACTTGGATACAGTGAAGCGTTGAGGCAAGCTTGTAAAGTAAATAATTGACTTTATAACGTACTGATAACCATAACTCACGCTTGACCTTGCATTAGGCCGTATATGACTGTACGATGTGCACTCTTCGCGCTCTACCTTCAAAACGGTTGGTCGTATGAAAAAAAAGTTTAAACAAAAGTTGTAGGGAATTTTATAGCCTACAACTTTTATAATAAATGCAAATCTCATTTAACCGATAGGAAGCCAGATATTCGCGAAAAACCGATTTTTGTGACCTTTGACCTTGAATATCTTGAGACGCGGACACGATAACGATTGTGACTTTTGAGACAACATTTAGAATGACAAAACAAAGGTTCATACCAATTTGCAGCTTATTATCTTTCATTCCGAGGTTGACCCCTTTTTTTACCTAATATGACTGGGCTATAGCTCATTGTGACTTGACGAGATTCAAAATGAGTTATCGTTGCTCGAAAATACTTGCAGCATCCAACTGAAATCTACAAGGGACTTGCGAATAATGGCATCGACACCTATTCTTAAAACTTGAACTATGTAGTAATGTATGAAGGCAAAATCTTTAAGAAAGCTCATCCAACTATCTTTCATACCGTTTTGTTGCGTTAATAGCCTAGTGATGTGACCGTCGGACTGCCAAGTCATAGTTCGAACCCGAGACACGCACCAGTGATAAAGAGTGATAGAGAGATAGTGTTAGTGTTAGTGTTAGTGTGTTGTGTTAGTGTGTGTCTCCAGTGTCGGATTCATGTGTGTATTGTACAATTATCACTTGCTTCGGTGAAGGAAAACATCTTGAGGAAACCAGCATGCTTGAGAGAGGCACTGACACGATAAAAAAAGATGCGTGCGAAGAGAGCGAAATTTTTTTATGTGTGGGGGGGGAATGAATGATGTACTGAATGCGCGGTTACCGTTTTCGCGTCGGTGTCTCTTCTATTTTTTTAGGTACAAAAATAAACTCTGTGCGTATAGACTGATAAATACGGGTTAACCTTTTCTCTAGGTTTTTCACCTAAACCTAAAAATAACCCGATCAAATCTCCTATACAGGTAACCATCTCAGTAACTGGTTTGCATCTCTAACTCCTTGTACTGTTAATAGAAACTGATGGAAAAGTGGCAGACCATCATCTGCGTAGTCTTTTCCCAACTATGTTGGGGTCAGCTTCCAGTCTAACCGGATGTAGCTGAATACCAGTATTTTACATGGAGCAAATGCCTATCTGACCTCCACAGCCCAGTTAGTACTGGGTAATACGATACCCCTTGGTAAGACTGCTTGTCAAACTTTTGAGCCACTGACTACCTGTAACGACTGTCAAACATCTACAAATGACACCATGGACTACCAGCTTAACGTGCTTCCCGAGGTATGGAGGAAGCTCGGTATGTAATAGGTGGTCACCCATCAACAGACCTACCTAGGCAAGCGCAGATTAACCTAAAGATCGACCAGACAAGTGGCAAATATGATGATATCTTACTTATCACACTCCACACAGTAGTAATCCCGGCTGTCCGAGTGCTTGCTGCCGTGCTTCCTCAGTTGAGAAGGTGCCTTAAACGCCATGCCGCACTCCTGGCAGACATACTTCTTGCTGATGGGAGCCGCTGATACTTCTTTGGAATGCTTCCTGTAAACAAGTCAATTTTTTTTTTTCAAATGTTACTTGCAGTCGGTTCATATCATTCATATTTTACTACGGACCTATAATGTTCGCGTAACTCCACACACAGACAGAATGTATGGAACAGCAGTATTTTTTTTTGTATGTCTTATTTTTAAGCTTTTCTTATGTTTACTTCTTATAATTATTTTTTGTTTAATTTTAATAATTTTATTTTGTTCCGTCGTTACAGGTAGTCAGAAGCCTGTAAGTCTAACAGACAATCTTACTAAGGTGTATTTTCGCTCCATCTTAAATAATAGTATTTAGCTGCATCCGGCCTCAAAGATTGATTTAAAAGAGTGTCCATGGATTTTCTCACCCGTTCTTCTCCATAGAGCTCTACACTTTGGAATGGGCAACTAAAGTACTTTCACAAGTTATTAAGCCTTGTGTCTGAGACTGTAGCTTCATTTTATTGTTGTCTTTGTTTTGACAATTCAAAAGTGCCTGTAACTGGCCTACTGGAAGTAAATGCAGTTTGGAAAGAGTAGGTAGATGATGATTTCAGGTTCAGCCCCATAAAAAAAGTTGTTCATAAAAAGTACACAATGACCTGCTTTGAAATAACAACACTTTGGAATACTGGCATGAGGTCATATCATGTCAAAAAGTACTTACATGACCATGTGATTGCGTAGTATGCCTTTGTCGGCGTACGTCTTGTGGCAGTACGCGCACTGCACGCGGCCCTTTTGCCTGTGTGTGTAGTGTATGTGCTTGCGTAGAGACGTCTGGCGTCTGGAGACAGAAATCTTAATAAATATAGGAATTGGGATTGGGAAACCTAACCTAAGTAGTACAGGGTGAGGTGCAGGCTGCCTTATTGAAAAACATCATAAATCAAAGTGTTTCATATGTCGGATCCGGTCTTTAGTATGGACATAGAATGAATCGCAAGTGCGCCGGTGGTGACTAACGGAATAAATCCTGACATATCCGAGAGATATAATAATCTAATACACGGTCTACCACCTAGCACAGGAGTCAGGGACTTCACACAATTTTGTAACCACTTTCTTGTGTAATAAAGATAATAATACTTTTTGTTTCATGATTCAAAATGATCATTTAAAATTTTAAACAATTTTCTCTTACATACTGATACATTTAAATATTTTATAATTACTTCTTAAGAATTATATCTCGAAGGTAGGACGGAGGCGGCCTAGGGCCGCCTAGGGCCAACAATACGACAAGCCCATAAAGCAAGCAGACTTATCAGAAAAACTAACATCATGAAGAGTAGTAGGTTATAAGGGCAAGCCAAGCTTTTAGGCTTGTATGAAAGTACCGCCCCTGTTGGCCCCGCTCTGATCATATACATTGGGAAAATCGAAATCAGAAGTTTCAGTATACTTTTTCAGCATGGCTGCGTCGATGTTGGCAATAGCAGCACGAATATGGTTTTTCAGCTCATCCTTAAATACTTGGTGTATCATTCCATCCATCTCATCCAGCCGATGTCGGCTACAGCGAATGCATTCGATGGCTTTCTAGGGAGGTTGTCGAGAGCTTTGGTGTGCTGCTCTATCAAGTGCTTGGTGTATACCGCTCGTCCAAGAACACTTGATGAATAAAGATATACGTGGTGGAAGGAATATCGACGCACCCTATTAAAAAGCAGGTACAATTTAAGTCATTATTCTGTTCAAGATAAGGTACAAACTCACTTGAAAGTCTTGCTGCAAAACGAACACATTTGAAAGCCCTGACTATGATATGCGTTGTAGTGGTCTTGTATCGTCATTCTACAGTTTCTAGTTATGCCACATTCTGCACATTTGTAGCGGCTGAAAGAAAATATAAAGAAGAATATTTATTTTTACGGAATATTCTGTTATTAAATTAATGGTAGATATTTTTGTGACATAATTGCAAGTTCTGCTTCGAGGTTGGTCGGGAGAAGAGTACCTGGACGGATATGGAGGGGGCCTTTGCCCAGCATTGGGACATACATATATAAAACACAATAAAAAAAGTTCAGATTCTGGAATCGCCAAGAATCGCCAAGCCGCTTAAGCGAGTTTGGTGAATGTGGTTATCAATGCTCGTATGCCCTATGAACCTAACAAGTAGGTAGGAGCGAGCCTATTGCCATCAACCGGGCACAAATCCAAACTCCGTACTGACAAATTCCAGATGGAAAAACCTAACAACACTTTACCCGACCTAGGAATCGAACCCAAGACTCCATGCTCAGCAGTCGCGCTTGCGAACTGCGACGAGACCAGTAAGTAAAGTAGTAATAATAAAACAGTAACTCACATCAGATGATACCTCATATGGCTCACCAGTCTGTGTTCGGTCTGCATTCTCTGTTTACAAATATCACACTCGTACTTTCCCATGCACTGCAATTATAAAGAAAACATTTCAATAAAGTCCCATTTGAAATGCCACTTCTATCATACTGCCTCCGTAGCATGACCACCGTAGACAAGGATTTCTTTGACGGAAGAATCGACAAAATGACAGATAGTGCAAAGAAAACTGTCATTGTGTCGACACAATCTGTCATTTTGGGGCTGGAATACTACTTTATAAGAATACTAGCGACCGCCCCTGGTTCGCACGGCGCCACCTATCGGGTCAAAAACTATCCTGCTAGAACTAACCAAAATTTCGTTGAAATCGGTTGGGTGGTATGATATGGTAGGTGTAGTACGAACATAGTGCCACGTGATTTTTATATGTTAAGAGTATCATCTGCCCTAACCTTTTCCGAACTATGTTGGGGTGGGCTTCGAGCCTTATCAGCATCTGTATACGAGTATTTTACGTGAAACCTATGAAGCCTGCCAGTTCAAAACCCGACAAAATCGGTACAGCCGTTTCAGAGATTAGCCGGAACAAACGGGTCTGGTTTATAATATCGACAGTCACTACATCGACGGTCGCTGTACCGAAAATGTTCCATCGACGGGTTAATGAATCGACAGTACCTCAAATCGAGAGTACGCTATATCGACAGTACACTTAATCGACGTTACGCTACATCGACAGTACATCAAATCGATAGTACGCTATACCGACAGTACACTTAATCGACGTTACGCTACATCGACAGTACATCAAATCGATAGTACGCTATACCGACAGTATACCATATCGATAATACGTTGTATCGACAGTACACCATATCGATGGTACGCTGCATCGACTGCCTGACCCGAGCCAGATTTAAATAAAAAACATTTAAAAAAAAAATGTTTTTAATCACAATTTGTTAAATTTGTATATTGCTTGTTTATGATGTAACCCACATAAAAAGGTTTAAAAAACATAAATTCGTATACGCTACATCTAGCGTACCATCGATTTGAGGTACTGTCGATTCGATGGAACGTTTTCGATACAGCGACCGTCGATGTAGTGACTGTCGATATTATGAACCAGACCCGGAACACACAAAAATTTAAAAAAATGTTTTTTGTTGTACCATAGTACTGTTATTTTGAAATTACAAAACGACACTTCAATTTTGTGATTTGTATGTATAGTGTATGGATAAATGCTTTGAGTTGAGTCATAAATACCCGATTATGTTTCTCCATATGCTTATCATAGCTGCCTTTAAAGTTGAATCCTTTGATACAGTTCTCACATTTGTAAGCTAGCTCCAAATATTTCTGGTCCTGCTCCATTTTCGCTCGTTCCTCCATGCATTGTTCTCTAGTTATATATATTGTTTTTACTTTAGGTACGTCTGAAATTCAATATAAATATTGCACTGAAGAAACAATGGGAAAGAACTTTCTCATGGTTTGAATAAATATAAGGTCTAACTATTCATACACGAAATATTTTCAGGGAATCATCGTTAGATGATTCCCTGAAGAAATAATCCCTTGAAATGGCTTCGTTATAGCCGTTAGGCTATAAGGGATTATTTCTATTTATTTTTTTATTATTATTTTTTTTTTTTTTTTTATTATTTTTATTTCTTCAAGGGATTATTTTTTTTTATCTGAGTATATTTTTATAAAAAATAAATAATTTAAAATTACCTTACCCACAAAATAAATACTAGCTCCTTATTTTTTAACATCCATTACGCTAGTTTACTAAGTCGTATTTACCTAGTGTCATTGTTAGAATATGGGAGTAAAGATTTTATGCAATAAGTCTCAAAAATTTTTAGAATTATAATAATTTCGTAAAAAAAAAACACTCCGATAATTTTTTTTTTCGTTGCTATGGCGACTTTACGACTTATAGAAGTTACTCTTAAAATATTTCGTGTATGAATAGTTAGACTTTAAATATATATAGGGTGACTGGTAATTAGTGACCGATACTTAAACACGTGGTTACACTCATGATAACAAGAACTTTCATAAAGAAACATTTTATTTTTTATACCTACTCGTTCACTTTTATCTCAATAATACAGCAGCCGTATGAATTTCGCGCTCACGCGCCTGCGACCTATCAGCTGTTGACGCCGTTCTGTCTCATTACTATGGTACCGTGCAACAGTGGGTAGGCAGAGCATAGTGAGAGCAGTGTCACGTGGCTAACAGCTGATAGGTCACAGGCGCACGCGGTCGGCAAATTCATACGGCTGTTGTATTATTGGAATACCTAAAAGTGAACGAGTGTAAAAAAAAAAGTTTATTTGGGAAAGTTGTTTGTTTTCATGAGTACAATCACGTGTTTAATTATTAGCCACATACTTGTACCATTTTCTGTTGGAAACTACTATCTTTACATTCATAAGACCAAAGGCTCACGCTTTCCAAGACATGGAGTTATCATTCCAACAACTTCCAAACTTTGTACTACCACCGAGAAATTTCATGAGGAATAGAATAGAATATCATTTATTTCTGAGTATATAGGTACGGTAGGTACATAAAGATCTTACAATTTATATTAGTTAACATATACTACCATTGCTGGTGTAGAAATATTAGTTTTTTAATTTTATTATTATATCATAAAATCATAACGTGACTAATACACCAATATTAATTAAAAGAGAATAAACCTTATAACATTTTGCCTGACCAAGAAATTAAACCCAGGAACCCCCTTGCCAGGAACTGCTTAACATAGAAAAGGCAGGGTTCTCATATCATATCATAATCAGCCTATAATGTTCCCACTGCTGGGACACAGGCCTCCTCTCTATGAGAGGGAATGGGCTATAATCCACCACGCGGGCCCAGTGCAGGTTGGTAGATGTCACATGTCTTCGAATTTTTGGTTCTAGAACATGCCGGTTTCCTCACGATGTTTTCCTTCATCGTTTTGAGAGCAGTGGTGATGAAATAAATTACACAAAGTAATGCGCCTGCCGGGGTTCGAACCCACGACTTACTGCTCGTAAGTCAGGACCGCCACCACTGGGCCACCGCTGCTCTAGGGTTCTACATTATGGTAAAAAATTCGAATCAAAACTCATTTGGGCATAAGGTTGGTAACCAGCACTACCAAGTCTAGAGGAGACGAAGTGGCGGAACAGATTGACCAGCAAAAAACTGATTAACATAGCATATCCAAAACATATCACGTCTGTAATCCCAGAGGGGTTAGGCAGAGGTGTACCTAATAGTACACCCTCATTTCGCCAGTAATGTTCAAATCCCACGTAATAAGGGGAAAGCCTACTGCCATCAACTGGGCACAAATCCCGGCTCCGTGGCTGCTACTGAGAAATTTCTAAAGGAAAAACCCAACACCACTTTGCCCGACCTGGGAATCGAATCCAGTACCTCATGCTCAGCACATGCGCTTGCGACCACTACGCCAACAAGAAAACTGATTAAATAATAAAACCCACCTCTCTTCATCTCATTCAAATTTTCTCGTTTAATTTTACTTTTCTTCTTATTGTTATGTTTGTTCTTTTTGAGTGTAGCGCTAAGACTCATCAGGTCCAGGCTATCTATGTCTTCTAGTTGAAATTCTTGTTTCAGTAAGGCTTTGAGAGGAAACGTGTCTTCTTCATCTTTTACGTATGACTCGGGAAAGTCTGAAAAAAATTAATTGTATTTTAACCCTACTATGACGTCCTGCAAAGAATACCCTGTATAACACAAAATAACGTGGCATGCTTTGTTTAACTACAATTGTTATCAAAGCTACCGATAGATGGCGTTGTTAGTTGAGCGGTGATTTCTGAATCTCGCTGTTAAGATTTTCCGCCGCTTAACTAGGTCAATTACATTTGTCAGGCAAAAATGATCTTAATACACGATTGTAAGATAGTATCTAGTTGTATCAATATATCTTCATCCTTGCTAGCGTATAGAGTGCTGTAGAAGTGTCTATCCGTGAAAGTTGTGATGCACAAGTATTGGGTGGTTCATACTTTCTAGCGGTGACATGACATATGCTCTTCTTTGTGCATGAAACTTGAAAGGGAAGAAATAGGGATGCCTTCCTGGCCGTGACACATTCATTTCTAATTGAATATTTTATTAACAAATTAATATACCTACGAGTACAGATATATCCAATCTGTTATAGAAATTAAACATACACTTTCCATACATTTTTATTGGCCCATAACAAAGTCTAATAGTGGTATACTACTTAGTAAAATATATAGCGCCCCGCTAGAAAGAATACTTCCTGGCGGTGACACGTAGATGATTTTTTTTACAGTATTGCTCTTTTCTCATCCTTTTTTTTTTTATATTACACAGAATTCCATACAATGTCATGTCACCACTAGAAAGTATGACAAAAAATTACTGCAGATTATCCACAACTTACCATCACCGCCATTAATAAACTCTCCTTCCAAATTTTCCATATACTCCTCTTCCTTCATCTCAGTCTTGACCTGCAAATCTTTACTCTTACTCCGAGAGCATATGACAGAGAAGGTTTCTTCGGAACTGTTGCTGTCTCTCTCAGCTAGTTCTATCACATCAAATGGCACTTTCGTTAAATTGACTAGCGGTTGGATCTGTGTGCTCACTGATTTTAAGGTGTCGTCGTCCATTGCCTGGAAGTATCACAATAATATGAATTAATTTTAGTACTGTCAAACAATGTTCCAAGGGCACACATAACATAATGCACCTTTGTACACCTTTTCTTTATAAGTGGTGGGCAATTATAAAATATTTTGATTTTTATATTTTAACTAACATCACGCCTATAATCCCCGAAAGGTTAGGCAGAGGCCTAGTAGTACACCCACATTTCGCCATTTGGTATGTTTTAAGTCCCATGTAATAGGGGGCGACCATCAATCGGGCACAAATCCAAACTCCTTGGCTTCTATTGGGAAATTCCTGATGGAAAACCCAATAACAATTTGCCCGACCCGGGAATCGAACCCAGGACCTCATATTCGGCAGTCGCGCTTATGATCACTAGACCAATGAGGCAGTTGCTAATATGATTTTACTGATATTTCTAAATGCTGTGGGTGCAGACAGGAGTGTTTTTGAAAGTTATCCTACTTTGTTGACTAGGAGGACAGAACGTGTAGAAATGATACTGATTCATGAGATTTAATTCATATTGTAGGTAATAGGCCAAATGTACTACATTGCTCACTGATGGTCGACCACTTTTCAACCTTATAACTCAGGACATAAGAGTGAAAAGTGGTTGACCATCAGTGAGAGCGGTAGTACAGAGCTACACTACTGGAAGCAGTTCATAGTCTCCATAGTCAATTAAAACCATAACACTTACATTCTGAAAGTTATCCAATAGTATTTGATTACTTTGCACATTCTGTATGAACAGCTCAGTGTGTTGAGCCATCCTCTTGCACAGATAACACAGGGATATGCAGTCCATCTGTAAGGAAATAAACAATATATTAACATGGTTATGTTTGTGGTGTCATTGAGCACCTTGAGTTATAAGTAGAGCTACACAATAACTGATAAAGGCTTGCACTGACTGGACAGGTCCACTCAAATCTGTGTGGTTCTTTCTTCAAAAGACCACCTCAGACACGAATATGCATTGTTGTCATTTGAATTGACCAATATTGATTGGACCAAAAGAGACTATGACCTCTGAGTTTGTTTCGGCTGTTTCTTCTCAGAGTAGTCAGGTACGAAACAAGGCATTTAGTTTAAAAAAAAATGTGTAAAAGTGTTAGTAATAATCTATTTGCAAAATAAACATTATTTAACTTGCAAGTAAAACATTGCTGTTTGATAGTGACTTACTATTTATTTACATTATACTAGCATGTTGCCCATGGCTTGTTTTGCCATGGAAATGTTTTAAATCTAGCTTATGACACTTAGGAATAATTTAGCTTACCATTATTGAAAGAATTTTCGAATAGTTCCGAAGATTAGCCCCTACATAAAAACTTAGAAAATTTCAAACTTATAAACAAATTTTTTCTCTTGATAATGTAGATAGATATAGTCAGGTCAATACAATGTATTTTTGTTGTTGTTTAGTGTTCATTGAAAAGAGGTACATAACAGGCATTTACAATGAATGGTTAACGAGAAATTGCCAAAAATGATATTGGAGACTTGGTCTAGGTTGCATATTGGCAGAAAGTGGAGAAGCTATAACATAAATAGTCTCAGCCAAAAAGTCTGTATTGATACATCAAGCTGTAATATGTGAAATGCTCTTTGTATTGAGTGAAAGGATTCGTACAGTTCTCTCAATGATTGGCTGATGCTGAGTGGAGCTGATATTTTACCGAAACTATTACTTTCAATTCAACCAAGATTCAAGTTAACCTAAAATATGACGTATTTTATCACGTAAATTGCAAGTAAACACTTTACCTGAAATATATTCTTGAGAGGACTGCATTGAAATGCATAGTTTTGTACATTTTTCTCCTCATTTACACACAAACATCCAAAACAATACTTCTTTGTTGATTCGGGTTTTTCCTCCACGTTACTGTGCATCCAAGTAACACTTTCATCCATTTTAGACTTTACTATAGCTACGCTTATATCTTATATTATTTATTATGTTTATTTTACAACAAAATTACTATTTACTTTCATTTTGTTTGTTTTTTATTCCAATTCCAAGTTTACAACAATTCGAATGTCATAAAATAAGACCAACAAATTAAAAAGTTTGGACCAGTCGGAACAAGGTGAAATCAAAATTGAGCTTTATGTGAATGTACTTAAGGACTAATTGTTAAAATTCTAATCGCAAACACATGACTTTCTTATTTTGCCTGTTATTTCAGTCGTTGAAAGAGGTTGTTTCGTACAGAAATTCCTGTCAACGTGATAATAGTACGTATATAGTATTTTATATGTATGTTATCTATATAATTATATTGTATGCAATAAGTATATTTTATTGTATGTATTAGTTAAGTATCGATATAAAATTATGTTAATTTAAGTTTTTAAATGTACTGTTTATGCACATAAGCATATCCTCTTCTGAAAATCTCGCAATCTAAGTAAGGTTTGCTGTAAGAAAACCCAATTCTGAGTTAAGCTCACCTTTGTACATAAGCTATATGTTGTAATTATGTATTTCTCTAATTTTGTGTGCAATAAAGAATAAGAAGAATAAGAAGAAGAAGTAATTGAATTATGAAGTATAAGAGAGGTGTAAGCTGATTTTTTTTGTTATTATGCTAGTAAGCAAGCAAAGCAAATTAATTTATTTAGACCTTTAGACTTTTAGATAAGTAATTATTTAAAACTAGATTAATATTATAAATTGTGCAACTTCTTTACGCATGCGGAGTTTACCTATAAGTGATTGTATTGTTGCACTGTTGCATTTACATTTTTGTATTTTACTTTTAGCATAAAACCTGTGTAAACAATTTTTCGTTAACCAATAAATAAATAAATAAAAAGCAAGCAAGTGCTGGCAGACAGTGCTGGAAACCAGCGCTGGCAGACAGCGTTGGCAGACAGTGCTGGAAGCCAGCGCTGGCAGAAAGTGCTGGAAACCAGTGCTGGCAGACAGTGCTGAAAGCCAGTGCTGGCAGACAGTGCTGAAAGCCAGTGCTGGCAGACAGTGCTGAAAGCCAGTGCTGGCAGACAGTGCTGAAAGCCAGTGCTGGCAGACAGTGCTGAAAGCCAGTGCTGGCAGACAGTGCTGAAAGCCAGTGCTGGCAGACAGTGCTGAAAGCCAGTGCTGGCAGACAGTGCTGAAAGCCAGTGCTGGCAGACAGTGCTGGTAGCAAGTCTAGCAAAAATGCGAGGATTATCACAATTTGGTAATGCCCTCATTTATGACTTGGTCCTTTACATATACATAGGTAATATTATTATAATGTAAGTAGCGTAAGTAAGTACCGTTTATAATTTATATTTTAAGCACACCGCAATGGCCTGTAACGAATGGCCTTCTAATTATTACATCGGTAAGTATATCGTTGTAAAAAAAATAACACAATAAATTTATAGGTATTGCGGAATGAAAAGTCCGGAATTTTCTTAAATTATCCGGAATTTTCTCCGGAATTCCTAGTTATGGATCTGGGGACCCTATATAAGAGCGATTTGCTTTTAAGGTAGCTAGGTACGTTATCCAGTTGGGGGTGTCCCTTCGTCTATCGAACAAGCTAGAGAAGACGGCAACACAAGGCGCAGGTGCAGGTGGTGTAGCTTATAAGTTGTTCGTTGATGATGTGGTAAATAATTTAACCAGCCAGCAAGTTGGTAATTCTATACCTACCTAATTTTATGTAAGTAAATATTGCAAATACCCCACTTTGTAGAAAACGCTTCCAAGAATGTAACCACTATCTCAACAAAATCAGCAGGAGCTATCGATCAGCATGTTGTAGCCAATTCCGCGGCTGTATTGAACTGGCTCGTGTCGGTCAAGAGGCTGCGGGAGCCGGCTCTGTGACGGAACATCGATGTGCACGTGAACCGACCACGTCACTGCTTAAGCACGTAGCGACGCTTCACATAGATTTTTTAAGAGTTGGTGATACCAGCTACATCTAATAACTAGAATTAGGTTTTTGAGAAACACACAAAGAACTTGTCTTAAGAGATCTGATATTACTGAGTCTGCAGTGTCTACTGTTACTTTTGCCCATTTACAAAAGAAAGTGAAAAACATCGTTTTTCAAACGGCAATGGAGATATGGAAAGTCTAAAATTTTCTACAATTTATATTACATAAGCTCACGCCTTTTGTCCTTATCGGTAAGCAGACACTATTGAAAGCCATCTCCTACGAGTTAACTATACTTAATTTTATTATTTTACTACAAAACCATAAAAAATAAACCACCGAGTGGTATCAACAGCTCCTACTAAGCCACAAGCAAATACAGTAGGAGTAGCGTTTGACCGCATCGTGCTCAAGTGCTGTCGACCACCCCTCCAACCCACCCCTGGATGCCAGCGAATCAGCACTGTATTACGTAATAAGAAAGCAAGTAGGTATTATCGATTTTTTTTCTCAGAAATAAGGGTAGGTAGGGGAATATTGATTTTTAGTTTGGAAGTTGGCGGTGTGATACCAACCCTCGTGCTTCAGAAGCCACGCTAAGTTGTTGGTCTTGCGCCTGATCGGATTATGATAGCCCAGACAATTATGTCCGATCATATTCGGCTTTTTCGCCCCCCATCCGGATTTTTTTTTAATGTGAGGACTTTCCTTTCAAAATCCTGACTTTGCCCACACAATTGTACACTTTTCCTACATAGATGGCTAATCTCAGCTCAGATTGGCTGCTAGGACCGAAGAAAACGGTCAGGAGGACTTTAATCATGTTTGTATTTATTTCCAGATTCAGGTGATTGGTACGTATTTGGAGACAGGCTGGTTTGGATAGATATCTTAATGTATTTCCATTTTGCCAGCTACGTTGAGGTCTCACGTAATAGGAAGCGAGCCTATTGCCATCAACCGCACTGATCCAGACTCAAGGCTACTGAGAAATCCAACCGATTTCAATTAAATTGCGTGAATGTGTATGGTTGGTTCCAGATTAAAAGACGTGGTCACATATAAATCTCTATGTTTTGTCATGTTTCCATTGCTCTCCTGTCCGAAGCAGAGGTGGGTCCGTAGTCCAACAAGTACAGTAGGTAACTTACTTTAACTATTTAGTAGGCTATTTCTGAAGTTATTGACATTTCGTTCACTAACTGAACTGTTCACTGGGTTAGGAGTCACACAGTTTTTTTTCCCGGCGAAGACAATGCTTACCGCATATCGTATCATCCGGGGGGCGCAGTGGCGTGCCTTGTGGCCAACAATACGGCAAGCCCTTAGGGCAAGCAGACGATTCAGAAACCCTTACATCAAGAAGAGTAGTAGATTACTAGGGCAAGCCAAGCTTTTAGGCCTGTATGAAAGTACCGCCACTAGGGGCGGTGTGGTTCGCACCGCCCCTAGTGGGAATCGCACCCTCTATATATTCCACCGTCTTTGCCAACGTCCCTCACACTCATCACCATCCACAGACTAGGTTCACCCACTGCTGGGCTTAGTCCTCTCCTAGCTTGTGCCAATCGATGAATCAGGCTCCTGTGTTATTGGGTTTTGTCATTAGGAATTACTCAATACCTAGTAGCCCGGAGTCTGGAGTTGTGCCTGGTTGTTAGCGATAGGCTGGCCCCTTTTTCATGACGAAACATAACATAACTGGCGAAATGTGGGTGTATTACTCGTATATAATTTATAGGTACACCTCTGCCTAACCCTTCGGGGATTACAGACGTAATTTTATGTTATTTATGCGAGCCTTGAAATATACATTGCCGATTACGCTTATTTTAACATTAACTTTTCGTAGAAAACCATATTGCACGCTGCATAATATCCGTCAAATATGTAGATATCAATGCGCATGTCACAAACTTTAAAACGCATCGGATGGTCATCGCGGTATTTTTTTGCCGCGATCCGTCATTACGTTTGCCGCGGTTTCGCGACAGCTGTCAAAAGTGGCGCGCTTTTTATCGTCGCGAAAAATAAAAAAATACTTTTTGTTTTTGGATATTGTAAATACGACAAAGTTAATAAGTTAAAAAGTATGCTCACTAATGTGAAAGTAAATACGCACATGTCTGTTATTTAATAATAGAAGCTAGTTATGTATTCGTACATAACTTTTTAAAATAAAAATAAATGTTTTAGTAGACGCTAATTTATATTAAAAGTTAAGAAAAATAATGTAGAATATTATTAAAATTGTGTCGTATTACCAAAGTAGTATTATAATCGTTAAAATTTTAAAAGAGTTTAGTACTATGATTCGGTAATTAATTAAATAGAAAAACGATATTTTTAATATCGGTTTCAAAATGGCGGCGGAAAGACTGCTGTGGTTCACGACTGTGCTTCTTCGTCTCTGGCTTGGAGCTACTGACCTCTGCTATGCTCAGTAAGTATACTTTTAATTAGCTAAATGGCAACAACATGGCATAGTATATCAAAAGTTAGCCTTATGTTTAGTCAGGTTGTACCGACGTTGCATAAGCATAATCAGCCTATAATACTCCATCTGCTGGGACACACTCTCTATAAGAGGTAATGGGCTTTAATCCACCACACGGGCGCAGTGTGGGTTGGTGGATGTCACATGTTTTCGAATTTTTGGTTCTAGGACATGCCGGTTTCCTCACGATGTTTTCCTTCACCGTTTTGAGAGCAGTGGTGATGAAATAAATTACACAAAGTAATGCGCCTGTCTGGGTTCGAACCCACGACTTACTGTTCTTAAGTCGGAGCCGCCACCACTGGGCCACCGCTGCTCTTGACAGGGACGTTGCACCAGGACAAAAAAAAAGTATTTACTAGCATGCCATTTAATTCGTGTAGTTAGATGACTTTGGTCTGGTACTAGAAATCCTCTATTTCCAAGTATGTCTGTACTTGTAATGTCGGCCAAATCAATTTGAAAATCGCAACTAAACTCAAATTCTTGACTACCTACCGCCAACGTGAACTACTGAAACCGAATAATGATGTATCGATTAATGGTACACCTATCGGTGCACTGAAATTTTTTGTCGGTTATAAGAAAACCTAACAATAAAATGCGATAACTACATGGTCAAAATATAAGACACTTGATTTTTTGGTTACCTACCGTTTATAAGCTACTATACTATACTATACTATAGGTACTATACTATACTATACTATTATATTAACTTGACTTTGATTGCTGTCCGTACCTTCTTGTTTTTTTATCGTGTGGTTAGTGCCTAACCTGGTGTCATAGTTTCTATGCGTTTTAGTTTCCATGAGCTTCTGACTTGGCTTTACACGCCGTAAAGAAATATCTCTCAGGCATGCTGGTTTCCTCACGATGTCTTCCTTCACCGATGCAAATGATCATTATACAATACGCACATGAATCCGAAAAATCAGAGGTGCGTGCCTTGGGTTCGAACTCGAGACCTATGACTTGGCAGTCCGACGGTCACACCACTAGGCTATCACTGCTATCTTAAAGTAACAGATACAGACAGACAGAGTTACTTTCGCGTTTTTATGTTAGTCTGATTAAAAACAAAATCAGGTATTCAGCTTTAGGGTAATGCTGAAAACTGACTTTGTAAGGTAAGCTCCACTATCGGTAGTTAATCTATAGTCCATCGAAATCCCCGTAGCCGTGTCGCTGCAAACTGCCTTAAGGGTTGCGCTTCATCTGGCAGCATGTAAAAAGATAGGAGCACGGAAAAATGCGATTCTATGCTGCTAGGTGAGGCTCAACCCTAACTAGAAGAATCAAATCTGTACCCTACCATAAAACAGCCACAATCATAATCTCTGCACGACGCAGTTTCGAGACTCTAACACGAACGCGCGACGTAAACGTCAAGTAAATTCGATTACAACTATCCTATAGCACACATAATCATACTATAATTTTCCCACTGCTGGGATATTAGCCTCATCTCTATGAGGTGGGCCGTAATGCCCGTAATCTACCACGCGGGCCCAGTGCGGGTTGGTGAATATTATGTTTTCGAATCTTTGCATGGTCCCAGAACATTCAACAGCATCATCTGCCTAGAATTTTCCCAACTATGTCGGGGTTGGCTTCTAGTCTAACCGGATACAGCTGAATACCAGTATTTTACATGGAGCGACTGGCTATCTGACCTCCACGAGTACAACCCAGTTAGTACTGGGTAATACGATACCCCTTGGTAAGACTGGTTGGCAGACTTTCGGGTCACTGACTACCTGTAACGACTGTCAAAGAACTACAAATGACCAACGGCTTAACGTGCTCCACGGACCAAGCTAGGCAAGCGGGGCTTTACCTTATGATTGACGCAAGCGGCTGGTAATACTTAGACTAGAATATTCAACAGCACTTTGGTTAAAATTTTATTATCAAGCATAACCATGACCTCCTCAAGTCGTACTTCTCATTACTGAGGGTCGAGATCCTACCTTGAAAACATGTTTTCCCTTCTTCTTAGCGTGACGATGGCAATTTTTTATATGTTTGGCCCAAAATTCATCTATGCGAACTCCGCTTGCTGATGCAGTCATAAGATCGTCAAGTGCGCAGGTGTTAGGGCATGCAGCGCAAGATGGAAGATGGGGCGTTGATTGTGGAGACACGCCGCATACACATTTGAGATCTGAGCCGTCCATGAATCCCCATCTGAAGAGATTATATTTGCTACAGCCGACTTTCAAAACTAAGCAAAAAGTGCGAAACCAGTATTGTTCTCAATTTTAAAATCGTCCCATTACGTTGACTTCGCGCGTTTGCACTAAGCTCATTGTCTCTGGTCGTATTCCTTATCTTATGTGACTACTCTGTGACAGCCATGTCGAGGAGAAACAAAAGACATTCCGTCAAAACCAAGAAAACAACAACAACATTCATTTATTTCCAGGGAACTTTGGCCCATAGATATATATCTTACAGACTAACATACATATGATAAAATACAAATCACGAAAAAAAATACGAGAAAAATCAAGAGTCGTAAAGGAAATCGACATAATTAGTTTATTTCGAGCAACAAGACTCATAGTTTTAGTAACAATGTACTTACATTACAATACACTTACAAAGACAAAACAAAACCAAAAACAGAAACAGATTGTGAGATCATTGCTACAAGGTGACAGGCCTAGCTAAAACCCTGCAGCAGTGGTTCACAAACTCACCTCACAATCAAGCGTGCTTGCTATCATAGATAGGCTGCTGTTGGCGCTGCTCCGCACTCTACGGACCAAAAATGCTCACCGTTTCCGCATCACCGTGTAGAAACAGTCCACGTGAGCTTCAGCAAACATCCCTGATGCGCTGCAGTATCGGGGCACAATCAATCCATTATAGCGTATGCCTGCGACATAGCAAGAATTATTCCACTCTTAAACTCTCTGTGATAACAACTACCTATTCTACAACACTGATTTATTTTCATCGACAATCACAGTTAATACTAACCTAAAATATGAATAAAGTCGTAAAACGAGGTACCTAAATATTACGTTCAAAACTAGTAGGTATTTTCAATTTAAAAAATCTTTCGAAGTTTACTCCGCGCATTTATGCTAAGCGAACCGTACCCTTTTTAAAACTGTCGACGACAAATTACAAGCATACTAGACTTTTGTAACGCTCCCGTCAAGGTTGTCAACGCATCGCTAATCCCTTTGAGTAGGTAAGCACTTCCTATCGGATGGGCTTTCCATGTTTGCCGACCCATTTTTAAATAGGAGAATGTAAAAATGTATGTTATAAGCAACCTTGACCCATCTTTCTGAAACAAGACTGTAGTATCTTATGTAGTAGGTAGGTAAGCGGTTATCTATGTATGCAAATAGGTAAATAAAATGAAAGTGTGTTTCTATTTTCAAAATAACAGCTTTTTTACTGAATGCATGTAGAAGTATGATTTATGTAAGAAAAAAAGTAAAAAGTACCCTTAACGAAGCCGAAAGGCACTTATTCTCCCGCGATATTTTTTTTTTGTTCTGAAGTAGACCATACCTGGCAAACTTCTAGTTACGGAGATATTGGGTGTCAAAGTTCACATTTTTTTTAATACAAGTTTTTAATGTTATAACTTTAAATACGTCCACGACCCCCGTACTCTTCAATGCATCCACCAGTACAATGCTTTGAGTGCGTTACATTGAGTCCTACCATAAAACGTGTTTTTCACCCCAAAAAAAGTCGTTTCCCGGCAATAATTTTTGCGCAGAGTTACTTAGTTTGATTTACAGAATACTTGGTTGACAACGTCCGGAAGGGTCCCTTTTACACCTTGTATCTGTTTGTTCCGGCCAATCTCCAAATCGGCTGGACCGATGTTGACGGGACTTTTACTGGCAGATAGCTGATGTTACAAGGAGTAACTTAGGCTTTTCATCATCATCATCATTTCAGCCGAAAGAAGTCCACTGCTGGACATAGGCCTCCCCCAAGAAGGGGGGTTTTGCCATAATCGCCACGCTTGGCAGGCGGGTTGGCGATCGCAGTATGGTTGTTGTAGAATCAGAGAACGCTGCTGCCCATTCTCTGGTAAGTCCCTTAGTCGCCTCTTACGACACCCACGGGAAGATATGGGATGGTGCTATTCTTTACGTCCGGACACCATACAGAACCTAACGAGTAACTTAGGCTTTTACGTTAGAAAAATGAACATAATTCCGTGCAAAAAAATTAAAACCCATGAAATTGTTGACAAAATCCGATTCAAATAGGGTAATATTTTTATAACTAGCTGTGCCCTGCGACCTTCGTTACTATAAAAATTACCCATATAAGCAACTCCTTTTTGTTTAACCTAAAACTAAAAATTAACATTTCATTAAGTAGAGTAAAGTAACTAAATACAGTATTAATTAAATAACCCAAAATAAATAAACTAACAACATACTATAAAAGGGCATCAAAAAACTACTCAACGCTGTCAGCTGCTAATGTGCCCAAGAGACTGGCGGCGTTGCCACGTTGTATGGCAACACTAAGCCTCTGGCCAAAATAAAAGCCAGCCCTTGAGTCACGGGAAACATCAACTAGGCGTTTCGAAATTTCCTTAAACAGGCTATGAGCACTCGGACCCCACGACCCCAGAGTTTCAACCCCAAACGGCTCGAAAATATAGTTACCACAAAGGTATAAGGTATAATATTTACGCCGCTTGAGGTTCTCTGCAGCCGCATCGGCAGCGCCAGCATAGCAGGACGAGCTTGGAAGATGTGATGGCGCAAGAGTATCGACGCATGTTGCGTCCCATACTAAAGGCCTTCCCATCTTCCAAGGAAACAACGACATGCCGTCCGGTCTTTTGCCATTGTTGCGTGTCAAGCCATGGGTTTCTTAAACAGCTGGAAAGCCGACGATGACAAGAGCTCGCCGGAAGATGTCGTTTATGTTCGTGTGCCGTGCAAAACGGCCCGCACTTCGGCTGCATGACAGGCCTTGGTGACCGAGGCTGTTGACAGCTTCACCACAGTGACAGCGATGAGGAGAACAGCAGGCAGCAGCAAGGCGTAAAGAAAAAACTCAATATAATTGGCATAAAACCACAACAGAACATCTAAATATAACCGCTACCAAACCGCCCTTCCTAAAAATAAACCAAAAAATACCTTTTATCTAAAACATTCCCGTAATTTCAGCAAACAAAGATTTTCATCGGACAATCGTCGTAATGTCTGGCACTCAGTTTATTTTTGTCATACGCCACATGGCTTACGGGCTTTTCAATATTATTTATGCACGATTTTTGGACAATGCGAAATTAAGGAAGGAAGGCCTAAGGGATTGGGGAAAGGATAAAAATAATCTATAGAAACTTCACTTTATTATATTAGAGAAAATGTCAACAATACCAAAAGTTTTGTAAATTTTAACAACGTTTAAAATATTCATCGAAAGTTTTAATGATTTGATATTGTGATGAGTTTGGCAAGAAATATGTAGGTACCTAGCGAAACGAATCGTTTCAGGGCAAAATAATCAGGACTTGAGAACTGAATCGGGACGAGAGTCTTTTTGTGTAGGTACATGAGTAATATTCAAAGTAAGGGTGTGTCCACACTAATAACTTAACATGTTATAAAACATGGTTATTTAACATGATTCAATAGAGAGGTTAGCGAGGTTGTATTAATTAGACAAGTTTAATTGAAAATACTTGACAGTGAAAATATATCTTTCTTGTTCTGTCTCCTAGACTCTGTGCAAGTTTGAGCGAGATATATATACTTTTCATAAGCAATTTACGTCAAAATCTATAGAGCTCCGCTGCGGAACCAGACACAGACAGGGAAATTTCGGACAGCAACTCGGGTGTTCGTTCACTTGAAATACTTGACAGTGACAATATATCTTTCTTGTACGGTCTTCTATACTCTGTGCAAGTTTGAACGGCATAGATACAGTTTCCATTGGCAATTTACGTCATTAAATAAGTCCAGTCCAGTCCTTCTCCAGTCTGGAGCTAGACACAGACACGATAAATTTGACATATAGCCAGACTGGAGCTGTCAACAATACAAGGGATGACAAAATTTTTGTGAAATGTTACTTAGTCTGGACGCACCATCAAGGAACCCCACCTACACAATTTTTAGGGCAGGCTTGAACAGCTGGGAGGCAAAGTCGAATATTATCTACTTAGGTACCTAAATAACTAAAGCGGTTGGGAAAACGTCGCTCATCTTGGCTCAAAACATCTTATTTATGTACTCACAGTAGACAAAACAGGCAAATAACATATAATATTTGTGTAGGTACTGCTTATTTCTTAAGAACTGCCATCAGACCTGCAAAAGGGGAAATGAAAGACAAAAAGGGAAATGTAGACGAATAGTGTGTTTATGTGCTTTATCTAGCTCAACCTATAATATTAAATCTTCTTCTTTTAAAATACCGAGCAGACCAGAAAATTATTCTGCGACGGTGGATCCCGAACGAAGTTTGCCGATGGTGCTTCAGATTGAATTTGCTGTTCAACAAATAGATACTGCCAAATCGAATGTGCGACGCAAGCAAGTGTGTAGTACACCCCCCAAGTAGTCGTCATTTTATCCCGTCTGACCTATATTCTGAGCACTTTCCAAGGCACTAGGGTCCATCTTTTTTAAACTGTAAGAAAAATAGTTACCAAAGTTATACATAACATAACATCACGCCTGTAATCCCCGAATGGTTAGGCAGAGGTGTACCTAATGGTACACCCTCATTTCGCCAGTTATGTTTAAGTCACATGTAATAGGGGGCGAGCCTATTGCCATTAACCGGGCATAAAATATCAAGACTCCGTGGCTGCTACTGGCTGGTACCGCCTTCGCCTAAGGGACTCTAAAAAAGACCTCCTCTTGTTACGGTTTAGACGACGCACTCAACACTGTGCCGAATTGACTGCGTCTAGTGTGGTTATACCTGATCAGCTCAACCCGATTTTGCGTCGATAACTCGTAGACACTCCCTTAGAGAATTCCTTACCATTGACTCTAGGTCTGATCTTGTCAACGGTTCCTAATTACAGGTTCCCTTGTCTCCAGATCCACACTGCTGACCTTCCAAGACCTGCTGCCGGAGGATCCTCGGCTGTACGACAAGATGCGGCCTCCGAAGATCAACGAGCAGCCTACTATAGTCAACTTCCACGTCACCGTCATGGGATTGGACTCTATTGATGAGACTTCTATGGTAAGATCATATTCCTGCCCTTGCCTTTTTATTTCATTATCCTCTGTCAACCTTCACCTCTTAAACGTTTTATTGTTACTATTAGACTTAAACGAAAGATTCATCATCATCATCATTTCAGCCGAAAGACGTCCACTGCTGGACATAGGCCTCCCCCAAGTGTCGCCACATTGACCGGTCACGTGCGACTCTTATCCAGCGGATCCCTGCAACTTTCACCAGGTCATCGGTCCACCTAGTGGCAGGCCTTCCAACGCAGCGTCTTCCGTTTCGCGGACGCCACTCCAGAACTTATCGGCCATCCGTTCTGCGAGCAATGTGCTCTTTCCACTGCCACTTAAGTTTGACTATTCTTCGGGCTACGTCGGTTACCTTGGTTCTCTTGCGGAACGAAAGATTAGGTTTAACTTATACTGTCACTTATGGGATATCTTCGGTGGTTGTTCATTATTTTGACCTCCCGATATTTCGACGCTGTTGCAAGCGCCATGATCGCGGGTTGACTGGAGAATGAGAGAGAGCAGACAAATCTAAATCAGCACAAGTCTATTGTATACCGTGAAAGCTTAAAATAGTGTTTGAAAGATTAGGTTTTTCCATAATACTTCGTCTTGCTGGGATGTTTGTTTCTCCACTTCTTCCCTCAGCTAAATTACTAGTAAGTGGTGAAGAGCAGGCCATTTAGAAGACCGTCCTCATATGTAATTTTGTCAAAAAGTTGTTTTCGGTTCATGATTAATCAAGAATTAGGAGGAGCTCGTGGCTAAATAATAACAGCCGCTCGGTCGATCTTTAGGTTAAACCGCGTTTGCCCAGGTTGGTCCGTGGAGGGGTGACCACCCATTACATACCGAGTTTCCTCCGTGCCTCGGTAAGCACGCTAAACCGTTTGTCCCGGCTGTCATTTGTAAATCTTTGACAGAAGTTACAAGTAGTCAGTGGCCCGAAAGTCTAACAACCAGTCTTACCAAGGGGTATCGTATTACCCAGTACTAATTGGGTTTTGGAGGTCAGATAGGCAGTCGCTCCAAGTAAAATACTAGTATTCAGCTGCATCCGGCTAGACTGGAAGCCTACCCCAACATAGTTGGGAAAAGGCTAAGCATAATATCAAACAACCGACCGTGGACCGATGACCTGGTGAAGGTTGCAGGGATCCGCTGGATGCGAGTCGCACGGGACCGGTCAATGTGGCGACACTTGGGGGAGGCCTATGTCCAGCAGTGGACGTCTTTCGGCTGAAATGATGATGATGATGAATATCAAACAACTGACTAATCCCGACCGCGTTTACAGCTTGTTCACGAAAAGATTCATCCGAAAGCATATTCATTATGTGTACCATACAAAATGTCTGTATCTAGTCTTAGTGAACAGACCATTAGCTCCAGTATTATGCACCCTCCTCATTACGTAGGGATCCGGCTGTGTTAATGATGATGAGGGAGGATGACCTTCCGTCTTGTTCTAAGTCTACATTTGTATAGGTACCTATTATTCGTGTGACGAACAGCTAAGAATGCATAGGATTAGATCTAGAATTCTAGATGAAAATGAACTTGTAATAAACTTTTATTTAAATGGCCTTGTCATAGAGATTAGAGTGGAAGATTATCAGCTGATTATGCTTATTATGTTAGTTAGTGTGTATTGGTCAAATCATGCAAATGCATTTCAAACCAGTTCCTACCAACCGTTTGAGCTGAAATTTTGCACACACCTTTGGTTCTGGTGACAATTCATTTTTATGACAGATATGATCTTCATCCAGTAGCCAGGATCGCCTCCTCACGAGAGAACTCCTCAACGGTTAACAGCACAAACACGAAACTTTGTACAGGCGTTCAATGTTGATAGATAAACCTATTTTTCTTCTTTTCATAAAGTTTAATTATTTGACACTTTTTTTCCTTGTTTTAGACTTACGCTGCTGATATATTCTTTGCTCAAACATGGAAAGACCATCGCTTACGATTGCCAGAAAATATGACCACGGAGTACAGGTAACTACTTCTTAATACTTGGAGTGATAGGTATTTTCTATAATGATGGATGCACACACAAAATGCGATCTTGCAATGCTGCATGATGAATTTCTACTTTATGACTAGAGACCGAATTCTTGCCAAATCGAAAGCACCTGTAAGTGGGTCAGTTGAAATGAATGCTTTGAGTTTGAACCTTCAAACCGTTTTTAGAGTTCCGTACCTTAGTCGTGTTGTCCGTGTGTTTGTCCGTCTGTCAAGACGCTTTTTTCAGGAACGTGTGAAGGTATCGAGCTGAAATTAATATCGAATACTCAAGTCTGCTACCCCTTAGAGCAGTGAAAAAAATAAACTTGTCAATATGCGATCAAAAGATATGACCGTTTATGTCGCATATTTTGCGACTTCACAAGGAAATCAAAACCCACAGGGTACTTCACGTTCATCTAGAATCATGAAATTTAGCAAGAAGCAATGTCTTACCTAAAAAAGCACATGTAAAGAAAAAAATCTGAAAACCGTAATTACATATACAACATTAGTTTTAGGATATGCGAAACCTGATACACGTGTCTAGTATTTTTATGTAAAGGATCTATGTACACAATTTCAAAACTGTATCATGAAACATCACAAAGTTATAAGCTTCACCCAGTTGTCCGCACAAAAACGCGGTCATCACGCAGCGCGCGCCTTCAGCTTCGTCTTGAACTCATTGATAATAATAATTTGGCAGTAGGTACCTAAATTATTGCGATAGGTACTCAAAGTCGCTCGGTATCCAACTTTTAACTTTTTTAAATATTTTTGGGATAAAATATATAACATGTTTAAAAATTATTGGAATGGATTCAGTTACTTATTCTGAACAAACTATATTGAGGTTTCGCATATACTAAAAATACTTACAAATTTTTACGAAATCCTCGGTGCGCTAGTCTAACTCGCACTTGGCCGGTTTTTTATTGATTGCCACCATCATTACCCTGCTAGAGAAATCTGTCAGGATTTCAGACAAAATACTTATACTTTTTTAAATACTTCTATTCAAGTGTAGACTGTCTGTTTACTCAAGTGTAGACTGCCTGTTTACTCAAATTCAAGGTACTATAGCACTAATAGCCTTATTAACAAGCTAACATTTTCCAGGCTCCTCGAAGTGGACTGGCTAAAACATATGTGGAGACCAGACTCCTTCTTCAAGAACGCGAAGTCCGTGACGTTTCAGACCATGACCATACCCAACCACTACGTCTGGCTGTCAAAGGAGAAGACCATACTATACATGGTGAAGCTGACCTTGAGGCTGTCATGTGCCATGAACTTCCTGATCTATCCCCATGATACACAGGAGTGTAAGCTGCAGATGGAAAGCTGTGAGTTTCTTTTTGAATTCATGTTTAATTTAAAGTCTCCCTCGCAGGGGAACGTATGTAAGTACTAGCGGGATAAATACAATGCCATGCCAAGTTAAGCCAAGTCACTTGTGTGCCAAATACCGAAATCTGTTCTGCAAATAATGTGTGAAAAATAAAAGACAGACAAACAGAATCTCCGGTAGGGTAAATGTATTTGAATGTTTTTTTTTTTTTGAAAAGCGAAAACAGACTGATTTGGTATGAACAGCTAAACAGAAGTCTGTTCAAATTGGTCATAACAAGGCCAGGTTTTGTTTATAGATGAATTCATTTATTGATCTCTCTCCTCATAACACGTTTACACAGACAAATTCCGACATAGGACATACATATTATCTCACTATACTTCTTATAGCAAGGAATGAAAAACTGGCAATGACATAAATCTTTATTTCCCGACGAAATGACAACGAGAACCAAAATCAAAAACAAAGCATTTATTTCAAGTAGGCCAGTTACAGGCACTTTTAAATTGTCGAAACAAAGACAACAATTAAAAATGTAGCTACAGTCCCCGTCACAAGGCATAAAAACTGTGAAAGTACTGTAGTTGAACCTAAACAAAATTCCGAAACTACACTACCACACCAAAACCACACTGCAAAATCATAATACCTGTAACTACAAAACGAAAACCACACACCAGAACTGCAACCCATTGAATCTCCCCACCAAGTTCAATACCTATAGACATAAACTTCGTCTAACCATAAAAATATCTTCGAGAGCCCTCCAGCCAGCTCGTTATACAGTCATTGTGAGCGAGTGGCTCTCAGGAAGCGCCGACACAGCCTCTCTCCCATCTAATTATAATCTATGTTTGACATTTTGTCGCAAGCTTTCATCTTTAGGTGATAGACTATTTTTGGGGTCTTGGGATCAGGTCTTATTTACCTCAACTACGTATATTATGTTATCTTGTGAGCTGATTTTAGAAAACTTCGGATGTTATTAAGTTGAAAGTCTCACGAGTCTACCTATGTTTTACCATTACAAAGCTCTTTCCTGGTGCGCTAGGTGCTATCAGCACATACACACATAGTGTCAGGCCACGCCAGATCGCCGCGCGACCTCGCGACCTTGTTCCTACCTATTCCTTCCGTTTCATATCGTATTATCCCTTTTTTTTTTTACTATGGTTAATCATCAAATGACCCCCCCCCGCTCTGGGCGGAGCGGAAGGGAGTGTCAGACTTGTACTGACTAAAACCCATCCATGTTCCTTC
Source organism: Noctua fimbriata (assembly GCA_905163415.1). Taxonomy (NCBI): domain Eukaryota; kingdom Metazoa; phylum Arthropoda; class Insecta; order Lepidoptera; family Noctuidae; genus Noctua; species Noctua fimbriata. The sequence continues at coordinate 11,187,034 of LR990946.1, forward strand.
TTTGCCCTTTGTGTTCCAGGGCCGCGGTATCTCTTTCGAACAGTCCCGCAGCCCTGGCAGGCAATTGTATTATCCCTGATGCACTATGGGCAATTAACTCAAAGATAATTTCAGGTTGATAGCCTGAGCCTTGGGTAATCAGCCCTTATAGTTGTACCAGGATCTATCGGCGTATGGTATACATGAGAACTAAGGCAGCCATCTTCTTCTTTAAATATTCACCAACAGCACCCCTCTGTCATTGTCAATGTCACTAGAGCGCCGAAAGATCCGTGTATCACTGTAGCTGCAATAAATAGTCATTGTGGGCGAGTGGCCCTTGCGAAGCTCCGACATATCCTCTCTCCCATCTAATTATAATCTATCTATAGATAGAGTATTTTTGGGTCCTCGATTTTGATCAGGTATGTTAAGGACAATAATTCTGACAAAGTTATTGTTTATACCTACCTGCTTTCGTTAGAAAGTATATCCCCGGCACATTATGGGAAGTCAGCTCTTAGGTAGTGCCATCTCTGTCATCACCAAGTGGCTGTTGGGAAGCACTGACGCAGCCTCTTTTCCTTCTAATTATTGGACCTTTGAGATGGAGTGTATTTGGGTTCTCGGTTTTGATCAGGATGTCAGCTTGAACAAGCTTTTACCTACACTGTGTGTAGTAGAACTTTTAGGCTAATTTTGCACCAGTTCCTCTTGGTCTTTGACATTCAACCTTTACATTTTGAAATGATAGTAGCAGAGACTTTAGCCAAACAATGGGGCAGCATAGGCAACACAGCTAATAAAAAAGAGAAGGTACCTTTAACGATTTTGGATTATTTCTTTATTCATGGTCAAGTTAATAGGAGTTAGGTACACTGGTTTGTCTTAGTATTAATTATGATCTCATATAATAAGAGATCGAGGGGTCGAGGGGGTTCGGTTCTCGAGATTAGATGATTTTTATGCCGTTATGCGCAAGCGATGTGCGAGTATGCTGAAGCGATTCAGGGGTAGCCCCAACAACATACTGGCTACACTGGCGGACAAAATTGATGGGCCTTTCATTAGGCACTGGGCAGCTAGGCATGTGCGTACTGGCGTACATGTCGCCAATTAATTTAAGCTTTTTATGGACTAACAATAGGTTAAGATTTTACTAACACTATATCGATCAATGGTCTGAAATAAATAAATAATTATTATTTTATTATTATATACCTACTTATGAATCTTCTTGATTGAATTTACCTACAGGTCCAGACCAATTAATAGATAATTGAATGATGACATGTATGAGTAGCCGTAAAGCCTGTAAATCAGTCTTGCCAAGTGGTATCGTGTTTCTGAAGGCCGGATAGGCAACTCCTTGTAAACTACTGGTATGCAGCTGCATCCGGTTAGCCGAAGACGACCCCAACATATTTGGGAATAGGCTAGGCAGATGATGGCTTGAGTAGCTAGGTACGGCTGTATCTATGGTAACAATTTGTCATCAACAGGACGATAACAGCTTCTGTATGTTGTAGCTGGGTTCCGTAAGTTCGATGTGTCAGACCTTAGTACCTATAGCCTTACCTCTAGGTATAACACCCATCGTAATGCTCAGTTTGCGTGTTAATATCTTAATTGATAGCCATGTCCTATAGAAAAGGCAAGTTGAGCATAGATAATAAATTATTTAGAAATAGCTGTCAATAATACATAAAAGCTGCAATAACTCTCTAGAAATAAACTACAACAAATAAAACACTACAGATACACATATTATATTCTTATAGTAGGTATATTCCTAAGGACAGCAGGGACAAGTCTACAATAATGAGTGTAAAAATACCCTAAACGGAGCCGAAAGACACACATTTAACGGCTTAATCATACCTGGAAATCTTCTAGTTGCGGAGATATTGAAGATCAAAGTTCCAACCCTCTCACACGTTTTTCTCTATGACCCATGTACTATTCAATGCATCCATCTGCACAATGTTTTAAGTTCGTTCCATTGAGCGCTACCAAAGGATAGAAAAAAAGCAATTTCCCAGCAATAAATTTTGCTCAGTATTATTTAGTTTGATATACAGAATGCTTCGTTGATGACTTTGTGATAGGTTCTTTTACACTTTGCATAGGTAAGTGATCAACTTATCATGCATGGAAGGCATATATGTACAAGAAGGGCACAAATATGTGACATTAGAGGAACACTAAAACTATTTGACGAGACATGCAATTCCAAAATATACATGCTGCATAAGCTTAAAAATAGCTCTTAGAATCTATATTAACCGCATGGTGGTGTAATAGTGTGGTTAGTGACCATGATATAAACTGGAAACCCATCCCAACATAGTTCGGAAAAGGCTAGGCAGATTATGATGATGATTTTTGTCCAACTGGTTTAGGTCCAGACTCCACCAAAGCGGAGATAAGCGTAGCGATGCGGAGCCATGAAAGATTCAACCAATCACAGAAGAGACACGATGTGAATTTCAACGAATGTGATTGGTTGATTCCCGCACGTTTTTTAATTACTTTGTTGTTCGATAGATGGCGTTGTCATAGCAAAACATTGCGTGTTTGTTTGCTACATTGTTCGACAGATGGCGTTTTGTTACTGAAAACAGTTGAGCCTGAGGTTCTGGGTTTGATTCCTGGGTGTTATTGGGCAGGAATTTCTCAGTAGCAGCCACGGGAGTCTGGATCTGTGCCCGGTTGATGGCAACAAAGCTCGCCTCCTATTACATGGGACTGGCGAAATGTGGGTGTACTATTAAGTACACCTCTGCTTAACCTTTCAGGGATTACAGGCGTGATGTTGTTTTGTATTAGTATATCGTAATTATTACTTCTTGGTTGGGTTAATGGTTTTTAGAATAGTAACTAATTGTTTAGTACCAAGAAACTAGTACGTATACATTAAAACAAAAACCAAAAATCTCAACGATCTACTTAACAAAATCCCTTCGCTAAAAATCAACCGAAAAACCAGCCTATTCAATCACAAATACCGCCATAGGTACTCGAGAAAAATACGCAAACATAAAAATCACTCAAAGAACCCATACCCGAACAATAAGAGTCCCCTCTTAAGGCTGAGTAAAGTTTGTCGCGTGATACAGAAAATTATCGCATCGAGTGCCTTGTAAAATGTAGGCCAAGAGGGACAAGGGGGGACAAGAGGCCTGTCGTTGGAGCCAGCACGGTCCTATCTCGCGATCAGGATTGAGGAGCCTATAAATAGATGGTGATGGGTAAAATGATGCTTGTCTGCTATGCACTTGAGATGTGACTGCGTTTTCGAGGGGATGATTTTGTTGGTGGTAGATTTTTTTCGTTGATAATGTGTTGTAATAGACGATACATACGATACTCCCACAGCACCGCGCTCCGTCGCGTAGCGCGGAAAATTCATTGTACGCCGACGCGTGCCGACGCGTTTTCAGTGCGTGGTCCTAGGCGTGTTTTCTATACAAATTCAGATACTTTCTTACAATGTTAAAATCTGCGGCCCCACGCTACGCGACGGAGCGCGGTGCAGCGGGAGAATCACATAAGAGTAACATATGAGTAACATATCATTACGCCTGTGTACCCAGAAGGATTATGTAGAAGTACCTATACCTTCATAAAGTGCACACACATTTCCCTTGTTGTAAATGGGGGAGAGCCTATTGCCATCAACCGTGCACAAGTCTAGACTGTAGGCTGCTATACTGACAAGTTTTCTTCGAGTGACTATATCTAGAATTAGGAGTGTCGTGCTTCTAGTCTAACTTGATTCAGCTGAATACCAGTATTTTACATGGAGCGACTGCCTATCTGGCCTCTACAATCAGTTAGTACTGGATAATACGATACCCCTTGGTAAGACTGGTTGTCCGACTTTCGGCAACCCTGTAACTGTCGGTGGTTCCCCAGCTACTGACCGACCTTGGCAAGCGCGGATTAACCTTCAACAGCGACCTTCGCGGCTATTATTATTAAGCCAGGCAAATAATTTGAGACACTACATTGCCCCTTGAAGTGTTTTTATTTAGATTGCACATATTATTTATTATCCAAAATATTTAAAAAAAATGTTTATAATGTGTTTGTTCGTATTTTATGCGCTGCCATACCATTCATCCAATTGCGAGAAAACTTTGTCATCAAATCAAAATGAAATCAAATAATTTATTCGCATAATATGGGTCTACATAGATGGTCCATAAATGTTACATTACACAATATAAGGATCCTCATATTAACCATTTATGATATACGAAACATAAAATAAAAGCTTATAATATAATATAATAACAATAAAACGAAATGGGTGACATAACTATACTATAGAGGTACTCTTTTTCATTTTCGTTTTATAATAACTTAACTAGCTATTATTGCACTAGAATATCAACATAGTGCTGTGTTACAATAATTTTCTATTTTCATAACTTATGACATCATCTGCTCTTGTCCTATGTTACTTGTAGTCGGCGCAACACGTTTTTTTCTCATCATTTCATAGTTTTGCAACACCAATCAAAGTCCAACAAACAAAACTAAAAACTGTACCAGAGATAATCCACCAAGGTCTACCTAAATACTGCAGTTCGTAGTTCCATATTTTCATCTCCGTGAAAGCATTTGAGTATCTCTAATGAACTAGACATGAACTGCGATAATTAACGAGAAACCTTTGGCTTTGTGGCAAAGGATGATGCTGACGGAAAATAATAGGTTTTTTGCTGTTAGTCTGTGACGAAAACGAGGGAAAATTTGTTTAGACTGGTTTGGAGTCTGGAAAACTCGAAAAATCTCAACTGCGCGAGTGAAACTGAAACTGGAATGATTTTAGAAGACTCATTTAGAGCATATAAACAACATCATGCCTGTAATCGCACACGCCTGAAGTAGAGGTATACAACATTAGTTTTAGTATATGCGAAACCTGATACACGTGTCTAGTATTTTTATGTAAAGAATCTATGTACAAAATTTCAAAACTGTAACATGAAAGATCACAAAGTTATAAGCTTGTTCTGTTACCTAGTTGTCTGCACAATAATGTGGTCACCACGCAGCGCGCGCCTCCAGCATCTTCTTGTGCTCATTGATAATAATAATTTGGCAGTAGGTACCTAAATTATTGCGATAGGTACTTAAATTCGCTCGGTATCCAACTTTTAACTTATTTTAAAATATATTTGGGAAAAATTATAACATGGTTTAAAAATTATTGGAATCGATTCAGTTACTTATTCTGAACAAACTATATTCAGGTTTCGCATATACTAAAAATAATGTTGTATATTGTACCTATACTAACATTTGGCTACCGATTTTTAAGTTTCATGTAATAGTGGCGACTGTGGCGAACCCAGTGTTATCAAAGAGAATTATAGAAAAACCGATTAACACTTTAACAGGGAATCGAACCCGCGACCTCATGCTCAGCAAAAGCGGATTCGACCAAAACTGCAACAAGAAATATAAGCGTAATAATTATAAACATACTTATCATCACGCCTATAATTAGCTAGAGGTGTACCTAATAATAGTATACCCACATTTAGCCAGTTATATTTAGGTCCCATCTATTTGCCATCAATCAGACACAAATCCAGACTCCGTGGGAGCTACCGAAAAAATTCTGATGGAAAAACCCAATACCATTTTTATATTTGTGCTATACAGGGTGTAATAGAAAAGGTATAGTCATATGAAAGGATATGCTGCAGACCATCAAACTGAACAATTTTCTCCTTGGGTTCAAAATCGTAAATGCGAAAAAATTATCAGCTGTCTCATACATTTGTGTCGAGTAGGTATTGAAATTTTGTATGGGACAGCTGATAACTTTTTACTAAGTCTACATCTCTTTTATCTACTCTCCTTTCGCAGGTATGCTGGAAGAGATTTTTTTAGAAATAAGCATCTCCTTTGTACTATTTTCTGTTCCTTTCTTCTTTTATGTATTTGGTGTGTACCAGTAGCGAAGGGTAAATTTTTGTAAGAGGTAAGCTGGAGTACATATCTTTAATGTGAATATTATTTGTCTATAAAATACTGACTGTGCCATTTTTCAAAAGGAAGCCGCTAGGAATCGAGTTGTATGGAACCTTTGCCACTGGTGTGTACATAAACTGTTAAATTAATAAACACATTCCCGACCTGGACCTCATGCTCAGGAGTTGCGCTTAACACCACTAGACCAACGAGCCAGTCACGTAATAATTATGTCATGTAGAAATACACCTACGTTGGCCTAAATACCCTTTCCTTATGTTCACAGTATCCCACACGACTGACGACCTGATCTTCCAATGGGACCCTGACGTGCCTCTAGTGGTGGACGAGAACATCGAGCTGCCTCAGCTGGAGCTGGTCCAGAATACTACTGCTGATTGTACTCAAGTTTACTCTACTGGTAAGTCTGAGTGCTTCTGGGGATTCAATGTAATTTCTTTATTTCAGACTTATTTGTCCAAACTGTGTTAGGCCCACTAGCACCACGAATCCCTAAACGCGTTTAAAACATCGTTCTGTTTCTATAAATCGTTTAAAGATGACAGAGACAGAATTATGTTTTAAATATGTTTAGCATTAAACGCGTTTAGCAATTCGTGATTCAAGCGCCTTAGAAATATTCCATATATTTCTAAGGCGCTTAGTAATCCAATGATTCCATATGAGACTATCAATTTTTGGAATGGTCCAAGTCTAGGACAAATACATCAACCCTACTTGGGGTAATTGAGTGCACTTACAATTTGACAGCACGGTTGGCGCAGTGGAGTGATTGACTGCTGCGTTGCGCGTCGCGGGTTCGATCCACGCGCATAACAAATATTTGTATCTACAGATAGTTGTTCCGGATTATGATAGAAAGTGTGTTACGCAAAGTGCTGTTCCTACTGAATCTAAAATTCTGTTTTGATTTCTTTCTTAAAAACATGAACTACATAAAGGGTGAGAGGCACTTGTTCTCCCCGTCTTTGCGATCATTTTTTTGTTCTAGACCATACCTGGGAAACTTCTAGTTACGGAGATATTGGGGGTCAGAGTTCCAACTTTTTCACAAGTTTCTTTTTAAATACATGTTTTTAATGTAAGATTTTTACTTTACACACCTCCACGACCCCCGTACTATTCAATCCATCCATCAGCTCAATGTTTTGAGTGCTTTCCTTCGAGTCCGACCGTAAAACGTGATGTTACACCCCAAAAAAAGTCGTTTCCCAGCAATAATTTTTGCGTAAAGTTACTTAGTTTGATGTACAGAATGCTTGGTTGGCGGCTATGTGAAGGGTCCGTTTGCACCCCTGTATATTTGGAAAAATCATGACTCAATGCTTGCAACTTCACCTCAATCCTATCTTATACTATTAATACTATGTATTAAATGAGCAATAAATGTAATCACATTCTCGTAAACGGCTGCAGCGATTTCGATGAAAGTTGCAATAAAGGTGTCGGGAATGTATGAGGGAAAATTATTTTTCTCTATATGCACCCAAGCGGAGCTCGGTCGCCCAGGTGCTAGTATTATTATACAGACAAAGCAAGCTGCTATATCGGCGTAGAGTAATGGATAAGCTATGTGTGTTATCATTAGACAAATAGACAATACTAGGTCAAAAATTAAGATCAATTACCACCAAATCTCTCAAAAGCCAGACTTCAACAACATGAGTGAAGATTATAAAAAAAAAACTAGGTCATATTGCGGATTAAAGCAACGACCATCACGTACTGCTAATTTTGATGGATTATGCTCATTTCTAATTGTTATCTTTTAATCCGCTGATAGTAACGGCTAATTAAGGTGTTCAGTCATTAATTTGTAATGGGGAAAGGCCAAATGGTTTTGGAACTGTACTGTAGTTTAATAGTAGGTATAAAGGTAAATTCTTCTATTCGAGAGCAGCGGTGGCCCAGTGGTGGCGGTCCCGACTTACGAGCAGTAAGTCGTGGGTTCGAACCCCGGCAGGCGCATTACTTTGTGTAATTTATTTCATCACCACTGCTCTCAAAACGGTGAAGGAAAACATCGTGAGGAAACCGGCATGTCCTAGAACCAAAAATTCGAAGACATGTGACATCTACCAACCCGCACTGGGCCCGCGTGGTGGATTATAGCCCACTCCCTCTCATAGAGAGGAGGCCTGTGTCCCAGCAGTGGGAACATTATAGGCTGATTATGATAAAGGTAAATTCTAGAAACAGAACTAGTTATTTTTATTACTTATAAGCCAGCGAGTTTTTACAAAAGATAAAAATTGGAAAAAATAACAACTAAATAGTCGTTCGTGGCTAAGTAATAACAGTCACTGGGATCGATCTTCAGGTCGATTCGTGGATGGGTGACCATTCATTACATACCGAGTCTTCCGGAAAGCACGTTAAGCCGTTGGTCCCGGTTAGATATTTGACGGTCGTTACAGGTAGTGGCCCGAAAGTCTGACAACCAGTCTTACCAAGGAGTATCGTTATTACACAGTACTAACTAGGTTGTGGAGATCAGATAGGCAATCGCTCCATGTAAAATACTGCTATTCAACTGAATCCGGTTAGACTGGAAGCCGACCCCAACATAATTGGGAAAAGGCTAGACATATGATGAACCATTAGTCGCTAGATAGTGATAACGGCGAAAATGGGCTACAAGCTCCAAAGTTCGATTCGAAGATTTTGCTTTCAGAAACATCAGTAGCATCTCTGAGTCTAGTTCTGTGACTGTTTGATGGCATTGGGCTCGCTTCCTCGTGGGACTTGCGTGAATTCCTCTAGTTACTCGTCTACAACATTATTTTTAGTATATGCGAAACCTGAATATAGTTACTGAATCGATTCCAATAATTTTTAAATGTTATATTCTTTCCCAAAAATATTTAAAAAAGTTAAAAGTTGGACACCGAGCGATTTTAAGTACCTGTCGCAATAATTTAGGTACCTACTGCCAAATTATTATTGTCAAAAAGCTCAAGACGACGTTGGAGGCGCGCGCTGCGTGGTGACCACGATTTTGTGCGGACAACTAGGTAACAAAACAAGCTTATAACTTTGTGATTTTTCATGATACAGTTTTGAAATTTTGTACATAGATTCTTTACATAAAAATACTAGACACGTGTTTCAGGTTTCGCATATACTAAAACTAATGTTGTGTATTACCATCCTATACTTTCGGAGTGAAGGCATCATTTTATCAAACAGGTTTCTAAAAAGTTGTTATAAAAACAATTTTCATCGCTGCTGCACTCTTTTTCTAGACAAATCGATCGGTAAGCGTTTGATCGGTATCGCATGGAATATTAATCGAGTTAGACGATTATTCCACCATCAGTCGGTCGTCAGAACATCATCAATCATTGTGGAGTGCACCGTATGTGTTGGTGAATGGGACCGTCAGAGATATAATTGTTGGTCTAGTGATCGTAAACGCGACTGATGAGCATGAGTCCTAGGTTCGATTCCCGGGTCGGGCAGTGTTATTGGGTTTTTCCATCAGATTTTCTCAGTAACAGCCACGGAGTCTGAATTTGTGTCCGGTTGATGGCAATAGGTTCGCCCTATATTACATGGGACTTATACATTACTGGGAAAATGTGGATGTACTTGTTAGGTACACCTCTGCCTCACTCTTCGGGAATTACAAGGCGTGATGTTATGTATAATTGCTACATAATTCTTTTTATACCAGTTTATGCCTGTGTCCCACATAGTGGTCAGAAGTTTGCAAGGCAACGTAGTACTGGGATAAAAAGTACCCTGTGTTATTAACCCAGGTCATGGTCTATCCCTGTGCCAATTCAATTTCACCCAAATCCATTTATTTATTTATTTAACACTTCAAGCACAAAAGTACAGAGGCGGACTTAACTTTTCTACCAGTCAACCTTTGGGTGATGCAGAGACAAGCAGTGGTAGGTGTATATCTGAAAATAATGTTAATTAATACTAAGATTAGCTACAAGGATATATCAAATACTATAAATATATATCAAAAATTAGATTAATGAAAATAGACATTTTTACGAATATACTAAAATAAAAACACTAACAATGGGGAAAACATTACCGTTGTGACGAAACTGCCAGCTTCTTCCGAATGTACTCGCGAACTTTAATTTTAAAAGATATGCGATTGGTTGCATTTAACCGTTTAGGCGAGAAAAGGTAACAGACAAAATTACTTTCACATTTATATTTTAATCTGGAAGTACGATTTGGACTGGTTGACAAATAAAAATAATATTAAAGTTATAAAAAAAAAACTAAAAAACACGCTTTGGATCGACGGCATTTTATTTCTCGTATTCTTCTCGGCAAATTCATTTGATACCCAAATCACGGGAATGCATAAAAATAACTAGCCCGCCATCTTTGGGGACCCGCCATATTGAATTTATAGAATATAGAATGACGTCACTTACCTAACTATGCATTGTCATTCAAACTAAACATGTATGCAAAATTTCAGCCAAATCGGAAACCGGGATGTGGGTCTAATTTAACTTCGAAGATTTTATTACATAGTTACAGAAATCGCGTTAAAATAAAATAAAAAGTTACCAAATCACTCCAAGTCTAGTGAATATTCCAAGGTACTCACACCTACAGCAATGGTATTTGAACACTGATTTCTGATTTACTTTAAACTTCGACACGACTAAAAAGACGAATTGAATAGTTATGACCTTTGTTTCAGGAAACTTCACCTGCCTAGAGGTGATCTTCAAGCTGAAGCGGCGGCTGGGATACCACCTGTTCAACACTTACATACCAACCTGTTTGATAGTCATTATGTCTGTAAGTTACCAAAAAGGGTGTATTATAATGATGTCGTACGGGTCGTACCTTTATTTTGAAAGACCAAGACGAATAAGACCTGGTTTTCTTGTAAGCCTGTTTAGATGCAATTCAGTAAAAGATTTCTTTTTTTTTAGTTTTATTCAAATGCACAATGTACACAACCAATTTTAGACGCTAAGCTTAAACTAGTGAGTACATGACCCTTTTAGGGTGTAGCAAGATAACTTAAAACTAATATTGCAGAGTATCTATTATTATTTATCTAATAATTATGACTTACAGAGATCATTAGGAACTTTCACATTTAAACATTACTTATAAGTTTGAAAGTTCCAGTCTAGCATTTCGTTTCATTTACTCAATAAAATTAAAATCATGTTACACAAAATCCAATCAAATTCCCGCGCAATAGACACCTAGCGGCAGATATCAAGCTGCATCAGACGCCAAATCAAACAATACCAAGCATGGGGTCCTGGGTTCCTTCCAAAGTTTTACTTATTTGTGCTCGGTTAGTAGCCATAGAGAGCAAGAGTTAAGAGCCAAAATGATTTCAGACACACGACACCCTTTACATCTAAACACCCTCGTGTCACAAAGGCTGAAAAGCCGAAACAGCATTCTGAAGTGTGTCGCTCCACTCACTGGCGAGCGGTCTACAGAAAGACTAAAGCTGTGGCGAGGTAGTGCATCCTTACCTAACCCATTCGTTCCACCTGCTGAAAATCTCCCACCTGGACATGAGTTGCCATGGCTGACCTGGAAGTCTTTAAATAGACTCCGGACCTAGGTTGGTCGCAGCAAGGAAAACCTGCTCAGGTGGAGATTCATTAATGACTCTGCCCTGCAGTGTAAATGTGGTGCTGTTCTACAAACGATGGGGCACTTAATATCGTGTCCTGCGTGTCCTGTTGTTTGTTCACTACAGGAACTGATGGACGCTACCGAAAGCGCCAAACTAGTAGCTCAGTTTTGGGCTGATACAATTTAGATTGCCATCGACACGCTAAGAAGAAGAAGCCATAGGCAGAAGGGCCGTTACAGCAGCATTCATTCTCTTGCGTCATCGTAACAGCGCGTTAGCACTGGCGAAAACTTGTTGAAATCTCTATCTTCTCCTAGTACTTAGATAACTTTATCTCTTTCAGACATGTTTTTGTTGTACGAAAGTTGCACCAGTAATAGCTTTCATCAATATCTCGTAATCACATCTTCTTCTTCTTTCTCCAGTGGGTATCATTCTGGATTAAGCCAGATGCTGCGCCTGCGCGCGTCACCCTCGGTGTGACGTCACTGCTCACGCTATCGACGCAGCACGCCAAATCCCAAGCGCAACTGCCGCCGGTGTCCTATCTGAAGGCGGTGGATGCTTTCATGTCGGTGTGTACTGTGTAAGTATTGTTGAAGTCTACAACTATCTTTAAGTTTGAAAGATGCTGGTTGAAATTCTAGGTAAGGAAGAAATGTGTTAGTAGCCACAATATTTTATGTAAATAATCTTCTGGAATCAGGGCACTTCATCAGTAGATGACTACAGAACTTCTAAACACAGTAAATGGTTCTATTACAGTCTTATCTTATATGCCAGATACTCATGGGATTTGGTGCCTACTGGCATGGATACCCAGTTGTATAATTTCTACCTCTTTCTAATTTCAGATTCGTGTTCATGGCTCTGATGGAGTACTGTCTAGTCAACATTGTACTGGGAGATGGCGCTAAAGTCAAGGTGAGCTATGATTTATTTTGTCAAAATCAAAATCAAAGCATTTATTTCATGTCGGCCAGTTACAGGCACTTTTGAATTGTCGAAACAAAAACAACAATGAAAAATAGCTACAGTCAAGGCATAAAAACTGTGAAAGTACTGTAGTTGCCCATTCCCTAACGTAGATCTGTATGGAGAAGAACGGGCAAGAAACTCCATGGACACTCTTTTAAATCAAAATACTTTTACAAATCCTTGGTTACATCATTCATGTTGAGACGGTACATTATGTGAGAACGATGTAGCAAGATGTGTACTTTCTTTTTTTTTGTGTCTTTCTTGAAACAACCTAACCTTATTGTAGTCAACTGCTGGACGTTTCGCCCCCAAGGTATGCCACAACACTCCAACTACCGCAACATTTAAATGGTCCATCTGGATGACGTAAATGCAAATCCTATGGTTTATGTCGAAAATTCAGGCTATGGAAACGCCTTCTAGAAATCACATGAAGCCAATCATTATTAGGCTATAGAAATAGCAGTAACTTGTTGCTTTTGGCGTTAGAACTTGTTTGCGATTGATACACAAGCGTGGTGATTACCGATGTACAAGAAATAGTAGCCCAATGGTAACGGCCTCGACTTCGTAGGGCGAGTAACCGGCATGTCTTAGAACCAAAAAATCGAAGATGTGACATCCACTGACCCGCACGGGGTCCGTGTGGTGGATAACAGCTCACTACCCCTCAATGATAGGCCTGTGTCCTACCAGTACGACTGATAGGCACGAACGCTAGGCACGGGCTAGTACGTAATAGGCTGATAGTGCCAAAGAAAGACCTATACCCAGTAGTAAGTGAGTAAAACCGAACTGTGGACGATAATGACTACCTTCCTCATTCCAGGATGCACAACAAGCCGCTAAAGCGAAGATGCGAGCCATCAGCATCGACCGGTTCTCCCGGGTGTTCTTCCCGCTGCTCTTCTCCGTGCTCAACGCCATCTATTGGATACACTTCGCTCAGTACATCTGATGGACTTAGATGTAGCTGGGTAGTATGATGAACTGTGTTATTTGCTCATGTTTTTATTCACTTTAGATCCAATCAGAAGATTATCGGTACTTCTCAATGGCATATTGATCTTATCCAGTATCAACATTTTCTTTCGTTTCCTGCCTCCCTGGAGACCTTTACCCAATAGTGGGACAGAGTGGGACTGCTCTGTCCCACTTCTGAGTAAAGGCCCCCCCTCCTTCCATTTTCACAAGGCCGTGCTTCGTCCTTCTAGTTTTTAACTGAACCTGTCCAGTTCGTTCTACCAGGTCCTTCGTGGCATGCCCCGACCCCGCTTCAGTCTCAGGACATCGTTCCTGTGTTATTTCGTCCCACAGTTTGTCAGCATACGGCAGTATCACTAAAGATACTCATATTGTATTACCAACTAATTAAGGATTGCTCCTTGTTCCTCTTAAAAATCTTTTCGTAAAGTGTGTTTTAAGACTTCTTTTAAACGATTCGATTGAATACATATTTGAATATCACATTACCTACTTGCTACTTAATTAATTTATCAGTAAACTATAAATCTATTTCATAGTGTATAGGGTAGTTAGATACTCTAAAAATAATTAAATATCTATAGACAATGATATAGGGCCTAAGCTCAAATAAACTTGTTACTGAAAGTTGGTTGATAAGGCAACTTTATCAATAAATGCAGATTTTTATCGTTTTAAGACAATTCTTTTTTGTCTTAACATTCTCAGAAAAAATGAAGTTAGAATAAGGTTTTAGTCAAGAAATGTGTTACTAAAGAAACTGTAAAAAAAAATGATCAACTACCTATAGTCACATAATACACGCCTTTCAGAATTTTCATTTTCTGTGTGTACTACCTACTAAGACTCAGCTAATGAGTCTAACAAGAAAAAATAGAGACATCTCATTACTACGCCAATTTGAAATGATTGCGCAGTGGCAGGACCCCACGCAGTTCTTACAGAGCAATAGTGTAAATGATGAACGATTGCTCGTCGAAATCGATCCACAAACCTGCACTGTGCCCACCACGTAATGGATTGTTGCCAACTCCTTCCTACAGAGACAAATGTTATGGTGGACTATGCTCCTCGAACCGAGAAGTGTGGCAGAAAGGAGGCCTATATCCAGCAGTGGGTGATCTCGGGCTGATGGTGATAATGATGATGATGATGATGATGCTCCTCGAAAATGTAGCGACGCGCAGAGGAGATTTGGCAAATGCGGGGAGTAACGACAAGCCTTTTGTTTTACGTTTGGAAATCCTCAATGAATGTCCTCAGCCGTGGGGCTGGCGGAGGGGTCTGCCGGACTTCCCCAAGTTCAGAGTTACGGCTAGCCTTACCTAACCTAACTGAAAAATTAGAAGGGTTTCGTTTTTGCTGTTTGGTTGCCGAACCGTAAACTGCAGAACGCATGTCCAGAAAATCTATGGATGGATGGATCATTAATTAGAAATCGACTTTTAACATGCATTCCAACTAAATTTATGCAGATAATATTACGTTTTAAGTTTTATGATTACTCAATAACTTGTTTAACATAGGTTATACGTTGTATTATTTTTATTGTTTGAGAATGTTAAGATTTTATAAAAAGTTGAATTTGAATCGATTATTGTACAAAACATAGAGATTATTGAAGTTATATTATGTAAAATTAATTAATGAAAAGTTTTATGTGAATAAATAAAATATTATTCGTTTTAAACTGTAGTTTCTTTTTCGGATTTTTTCACCTACTTGTACTGTGTACAGTCACGAGAACCAGTATGTAAGCACTTAACAACTTTTAAAAGTGTTTTTCTCCTACTGTTTTGATTAAAATGTCATGTTGTTACGAACATAGTATTCTGAAACTCACATTTTTATGAAAAAGATCCTATGTCCAAGTTACAACCGTTATTTCTCGCGAAAATTGCTTTTTAAATTTAGGAAAGAGCTTCCACTGTAATATCTCCTACATATTTTTCTAAATACCTAGTCTCCGTTTCAACGCGAGCACCGGCAAGATGAACTACGCAATGAAGAAGGCTGCTGGAGGCTGCCTGTACCGAGCGGTTCACGCTGCATGAGACCGCATGGCTTGAAGACGTGTCATATGTGGTCGTGACCCTCAGCAGTGAGGGAACGACGAAGAAGAAGTCTCCGCTGAGAATGGTTGCCGTGACCGAATGAGTAGGCGGAATTTTGGTCGGAGCTTTGGGAAGATTTCTGTGATTACAGGTTTGGTGTTTAAGCGGTGGTGATTTCTACCAACCAAGAATTAGATGACCCGTCTACTTATTTTCTATTTCATAATAGTCTGTTTGTCTTTTATCTCCTGTCCCGCTCAAGAATTATTCCAACACCAAAGGCCCACGGCCAAATGCCACAGGACTACTGCACCTACGGTAATGGCGTCCTGTTTCTTCGTGATCTACAAATCAATTATTTACTACGTATATTCTATCAGGTAGACTACATTTTCCTACTCCATAAGAAAAACTTAACTGCTCCTTTAGTCTCGCGGTCGCAACCGCTTCTGGGTCTATTTGGAGTCCTGGGTTCCATTCCCTAGGTAAGGCAGCCACAAAAAAATTTACCGTTACCAGTACCAGTATTTATAAAAAAATCTGCTTTTCCATATATTTTGACCGTGTAGGTATTGCAGTTTTGTAGGAAATAACTGTTTTTTAGACATACGACGATAAAGGTGAGAATGATGTATAAGAAAACGTTTGTTTCTTGTCTTCTGTTGCCAAGTTCCAAAGTGATACCAAAGGACTTGGATTCAAGGACCCAGCACAACTAAGGACACTACGATAATGAAATCGTGATCTACTAATGAAAAAGGTAAATATTGGATTAGTTACCTTATCAGTGAGCAGGTGACGACGTGTTCTATTAATTAGTAACAATTAGATTGTCATGTGTGTGTATGTGAGTCCAAGAGAACCTTCGAGAGGGCCACGAGGTTCACGATGAGAACCTAGGTTCGATTGGCAAGCTGTACCGAGGAAGTTATGAATGTTATTTTTTATTTGAGACAGACTAGGTCTATAATCACTACGTGTAATGGGGTCATCAGAGGGCCTAAGTAAAGTGATACTTTACAAGCGATTTCTAACGATTATTGAAAAGGCAATAATACAAAATATGGAACTGACCTAAGCTACTCAACTACGACAACCAGCTTATGATAATTTAGTTGAAAGCCATTGTAGGAATACGTAACTCGTAATACAACATTTTGAGTCTTATCTTAATCAGATTCAATCATATCAAGGACCGTCCCATGTTTGATTAACCAGAATGAAAGAGACAAAGCACCATAAGCTTGGGCTTACTCAGTCACTTTCTTGTATATTTTAGTAGTTTTTGCCCGCGGCTTCGCTCGGGTTAATTTAGAATGTGACAATCAATTCGCGAAAGACACGTGGCGCCATCTATGATCTTAAGAACGTTATTGTTGTTTTCCTCTGACACAAATTTTTTTTTTTCGGTGTAGATGGAAGTACCTTATGTCCGTTTCTGTACACCTGACAACGTCATATGCAAAATTTCAGGATGATCGGTTCAATGGTTTAGGCGTGAAAAGGTAACAAACAAACTTACTTTCGCATTTATTATATTTGTTAGGAAGTTAGGATATTAGTTACGAAGTTAGGATATTAGTTAGGATTTTACCCACAAAAATAAACTGGGCGTGAACCGGTTATTATAGACTGATTAACCCTATAATTGTATAAAAAAAAAAAAAAATATTATACATATAATACGGGTTAACCTTTACTCTAGGTTTTTCACCTAAATCTAAAAAAATAACCCGATTAAAACCCCTATCCTCCGTATTTTATTATTTTTGGTATGTACGTACCTGTATAGACCATTAACACCTAAAAATCAAGCAAAAACAATGAGGATTACGCAATTAATACCTGCATCATCATTATCAAGTTTTTTGCTGTATCATAAGAAAAAACAGAACAGGAAATTCACGTAATACCTAAAAAAATACTGCTCAATGATATCATCAAATTGATAGGTAACTAAAATCAACTAAAATGACCAGAACTGATTAAAACTCGTTTATATTGGAAGAGTTAATCAGTTAGGTAATTAATAAAGCTGAGAACGTGCTTGAATGACATTATGAAAAGGTTGCAGTTGGTATGTAAACATTTGCGAATTTTTCTGTGCATGAAACAAAATGGCGGCACTAGCTCCGATTGCAAGCACCAAAAAATCTAAATAAAATTTCACTTCGCGGGAACTTGGTGGTCAAATGAATGAATGGAGAATTATTATAAACGCAACAAATCTTAACAGTCTTCCCGAGCCAGGTTGTCTTGCCAAGAGCTTGGAGAAGTAGTGGGAAAAGGGAAGAACAAAGATGAAAACTTTGCGGGCAGGGTCGACTGTTACTTGAATGAAGTCGCCGCTTTGTCTCTTGTCCTCGTGATCCCAAGTGCCATTACTGAGTGTGGAGTCCTCAGTTATACTATTGCTAGTCACAGTGTCCTACTGCTGGGCAAAGACCTCCCTCCATACCTTCCAAGGTCACGATTCTGCGCTACTTCTTTCCAATTCGCAAGGAAGACATCCAGTTCGTCCCGCGCCACCTAATCCGTGGTCTGCTGGCCTGCGACCACGTATCACTGTTTCAGGGCACAAATCCTGAGCTTTACGGACCTACAGCTCGTTTGGCATGCGACAGACATGTCCCGCCCAGTCCCATTTAAGTTGGACAGCCTTTTGGGCCACGACAACAATTTGCGTTTTGAAGCGCAGTGTAATGTTTCGAACACTATCTGTTAGTTTTACTCCTCAGACCTGTGCCTAAGACAGTTGTATTAATTTTAGTAAATGACAATATTGTGGGCGCTTACCTGGCGAAATATGGGTATCCATGTACTATGTGTTTATTGTGCGAGATGTTGATTTTTTCTAAAAGACTAAGTATGATTGCATAAATAGGTTACCAGCCCATCTTACGTTGTTAACTGACCCATATCCTACTTAACTAATGCAACTTGCGGAAGAAAGTAATTTCATTGTCTCATACAAATCTTACCCAGCATAGCTTGACCTGACATCATAGAGAATGCTGTCGCAAAGACGGCGGTAACAGTTCGATATGCTTGCGCAACACACTAACTCTCCATTCAAGACAGAGAGATGCGACACGAGATACGCGCGAATTTCCTTCAGCTTCTTTAAATTAATGCAGATTCAGAGCGATGGCCCAGCAGAAAGATCGGTGGAATGGCTTTGTTGCAATCGCGAATAGGACCTGGACGAAACCGGCACATGAGCATGGAGACTGGCTCAAGCAAACTGACCTAGATGCTCGCCTCAGCAATGGATGTAGTTGGGCTATGATAATGATGAGTATGTTGCTTAAATTATCTGGTCATAATTTAGATTTGAAAGAAGAAAGATCATTTATTTTGGTTCATAATTATGTAGGTAGGTAGTACGTTATATCTTTACGTCGTGCCACAGTTTGCGGGGTTAGTCATGCAGTTAATTTCCTAATTTAGATTTCTTGGTACTGTTGGGTTCATTCGTTGTAAAGTGGTTGATGCTCAGAGTTAGTTATACTTTAAACTGCCTGCGATGTTGGCAGCACATTGAGATTTTGAGAATAAAGAGACCGTTACGGCTACAAGGAAGCCTTAATTATGCCGTTGGGTTGGCTCGCTTTTACGAAGCATATTTTAGCATTACCTACAGTCGCCCAAAACCCTACATTACCTAAGTGAAATACTAATATCACAATCTTTAGCAGCAGACGATTCACCTTATTTTGGATCTAGATTTGCCGATTTTTTGTTTAATCGCCAACATAAAGCCTTTCGCTCTGATCTGAGTCACCTATTTTTGCCTAGACATCTTTTTCAGCTTCTTTTTCAGACCATTCACTACCTAAGTATAAAAATATAACACTCAATTATTTTCTTTGGCAGTACCTAGTTGCCAAATCTAAATTTTAATCGAGTCTTGTTCCAATTTCGAATTTCCTTAATTTCTGATTAACGTTTTTACTTCAATTCGTAACAATAGTATCTAGTGTAACAGAGACATTAATAAAAGCTTACATTTATTTATCACTTTGCAAACAGCTTTTTTGTTTATATTATTAGTTTTTTTTTTTTGCTAAGTGTCGGTCGAGTTCGGTCAACATTTCAAGATCAAGGCCACTGTCTGTTACTTAGAAAATAATGATGGTTTAATCTTGAATAGGAGATTTTGCAGAATTTTTAATGGTTATGTATGATAATTATTTTGATTGGGACAGCATAAATAAGACTAATTGTTCTTCTTCGAAGGAATGTACCTACATCACCACTTTAACAAAGGTATACTTTTGCAAACCCAAAAGTTTGCCTAACTAAGTGTAAACTATAGGGCCTGCTGGACTGCAAGTCCTACCAAACTGCCATGAGCCACGTCCATTCCTGAGGTGTCTAGGATGGAGAGATCGGGATCTTGAGTCTTGAGATCACTAAGATCACCTATCTCTTCACCCAATGGTATCTTCACTAAAACTAGGCAAGTCCTAAACCAAAGCATAAATAAAAGTGGGGACGGCACACGACTCGATAAGTGAATAGGTAGGTAAGTACCTAGATAGGCCCTTACTTGTATTATCCTGTCATTGAGCTGCAAAAGATGATCAGAAAACTAATTAGGCTAAATATTGTTGCGGCTGGAAAAACTTCATCCGCCATGCGCCTTAATAGTCAAAATAACTAATAAGCATATAAATTATCCATGTAGGTTTTTTATATGTTTCGCCTACTATAACAACGGAGACGTCAAATATATTACAATAATTATTGTGTGGCTAATTGTCAACCAAACACAAGCCTCAATAACAATGGGATGAATATCTTTTGTTTTTAAACGTTTTGTAACAACCGTGGCGCGATCGCGTTTGTTTCCTTTCTACATCTACATCACTATGACCGCTTATTGTACAATAAGTGTTCTGACGAATTTCACTTATTAAACCTTACCAAGTTTTCAGACACGCTCTTTGAAGTGCTCATGGGTGATGCAAATTCATGTGTCAGATGTGTTTTTGATAGGTTTATCAGATAAACAGAAGTAATATAGTCACATGTTTTTCGCAAATTAATCTGATAAAAGCATTTATCATGAGTGCTACATAAGAAACTAAATAAACATCAAATCACATGCGGAATGGAACGTTGATAAATCATCAGATTAGTTGCGTTCGGAATATCATGACGTCTGCATGTCACTCGCGCTCCGTCTCGTCTGTGTGACTGATTTTAAATAAACAAGACTTTTAATTAAATGTATTGACTACTAAATATAAATTAAAGTTGATAGTGAAAATTAGATACGGTCTCAGATAAATAAATAGATAACGATTCAGTTCAAGTTCATGGTCGCCATTCCAATCTTTTGAATGTGCACTGTCACTTGTCAACTTTTTGTCAACTTGTCAGTCGGTCACTCGATGACGTTCGGTTTGAACGTGTGCTAAACATATCCGCCGGTACGCGAGCAATTTGCCTGAAATTGCGTTTATTCAATTACATATTATCATATTCCTCTCGTACGTCGGTTGTTCGTGTAGCGGGGAGATGGCCGAACACCGCCGGACACTGTGATTCTTTGCCACTGTTGTATATTTAGAAAAAAAAAAGTTGCGAAGCGCGGCGAACCGCTCTGTTCGCATTGTTTTGATAAATCAGTTTTCTGTGTTAAAGTTTAGAACTATTTGGTGATCATGAAGGTGTCTCATAGCAAGGAGGAGACTTCAGATGAGGAGTCGGGTCTGGGATACCAGAATACGTTGGTAAGTGCATATATGTGCAACTTTCTAATTTCTAGAAAATACGTACTTAACTATTACAAAGTGGTTTTCCTAGTTTATGAGTTCGTTCTAGGCTGTCTATGCGTGTGCAGAGAGCATTGCCGTATTTTATCCGAGGTTTCTTTCATGGATTGTACTGGAAAGAGTTTGTTTATAAATTGTAACAGTTTATTTTGATACTTGTACCACACAGTGCCACTGATGGATATTGTATTATGCAACTGTGATGAACGACGAATATTCTTCGTTATTATGTAGATTTTAGAGTTTATTTATCTGTATCTTTGTTTCCAAATATTTATAATCAAGTAACAAAAAAGTTGTCAACTTCAATATAACTTTCATAACTTATCAACTAAAACATATTTTTCATAGTAAATTGGTCCTGAAAAGCTAGTGCAATATAATTATTCTAATCAGGTTCATTTGACAAAACACAACAAATCAATGGTAGATTTTAGATAAATAACTTAAAACATTGAACAGTACACATTGCTTGTTAGAATGGGAATCAAAAGTTTTATTTTCCTGTTAGAAACTGCCAATTTTGAACACCAAAATAAAATGTTTGTACAGTGTAAATTATGCCAATTGATGATATTCATTACCATACTGCATAAACTCACACTATGGATGTGGAGAAACTACAGAACACTCCTCCTATGAGCCTTATATTCTATAAATAAATAATAATATTAAAACTTTATTAGCAAAGAGATTGTAAAAAGTTTTTAAGTCCCCCAAACTAGGCAAGCCTGTGTCTTGGGCAAGAAAACCAAATCAAAGCATTATTTCAAATCCAGGCATTTTTGAATTGTCAAAAACAAAAAGCTAAAGTATCTTGGGTAAAGACACAAAGTCAAAAAATTTATTTTTTCCGTATCAGTTATAGACTAGGTACTTTTGAACTGTCAAAAACATAGATCTCCATGGAACTCTATGGATGATAACTTACTTCATATTTTGTCACTATTACCTACATACATTTCATATGCAGTATAATTTAATACCGCAACCATTATGTAGGTGAAGTCCAACTTGACCTCTTAAATAATCATTCATCATTACAGACACTTTCTTTACTTGTATTTCAATTGTTTCTTTTTATAATAATTATGTACTATCAGTATTTTTATTGTGCTAAAGAACTTATGCTGAGATGTTTTAAACAGCTGTCTTCGGATAAGTTAGTTATGGAAGCATTCTGAATAGTCCGAGAATCAGTGCTAGGGAAATAAAATAATATTCACAAAACACAGCTGGAAGCAAAGCATGTCTTTTGTAACATGTTTTGCTCATAGCGAAGACTGGAATGGTATACCTCTGTATAAAACTTATTTTGACCTAGGAAATTCAGAATCGGAATTCTTCTTAATTTGTAACACTGTAAAATTTATTAATCTGTGCTATGTTCCAAAAAATTCAACTATAAAAATATAATCAAATTATCAGATCCCCACAGAAGTCAACATCCATTGCAAGGCTACTATGTTCAGTAAAGAGTTCCAACACCTTCAATTAGTACTTCAGAGCTAATTTTACATTTGCTCAATCCTTTAGTGTATGGTTTTCAAATGTAACTATTGCATAACATCAATACTACATAACATAACACAACCAAACCTATCACCTAGTGTTTATCAGTAGGACCTCCTTTTACTTATTTGTGTACTAACTTACTTTGGGCTATATTTGAGTGAGCCCCGTGCCCAACGGTCCACTGCTTGCGGCTTTTGTCCTGTCTAAAGTATTTGTTCCAGTAAGATTCCCCGTGATGCATTAATGAAATGCTAAATAGGATGACTTATTCTTAGCTGTAACCCACACAGTTTTATTTTTAGCTTGATTTGTACTACATATTGTGTTTCATGGGACTTGGACATCAATGAAATGTCGTCATCAAGGGTGAATCAAGACTATGGTACTTAATATTAGCCTAAGGACTTGACAAATGTCTGTTATGGCGACATAGACAATAGACATACACCTGAATAAAAGTGCGCGGTTCGATTTACAGCACTTAGGTCAGTGACCAGTTTCAATTTCAACAGTGAAATCATATTTAGGTGGCGCCTAGTCTTGGTGAAAACAGGTGCAGCACTTTTTTTAGATTTGTATAAAGTAATAAATAGTAATAGGTGTCTGTATGTTTGAGAAATACCTAATTACCCATGTAATGTTTCATTAAATATTATGAATACAAAGGTGCTTTCATGAGGTAGGAATGTATTAAAACCTTGCTTTTGAACATAAACTCACATCATGATGTTAAAATATTTGAATAACATTAGAAAATCCTGTTGCCCACAACTTCGTTAGCAAAATTGACCAAGTTTCATACAAACTCTCAACCCTCGTTTTAACCCCTTAGGGGGTGAATTTCCAAAAATCCCTTCTTAGTGCACACTTACGTCATTTAAGGAATGTTTGTGCAAAATTTAAGGCTTCTATACCCAACGGTTTCAACTGTGCATTGATCAATCAGTCAGTGAACCAGTCAGCCAGTTTCTTACTTTATATAAATATATATTATATTTCTAGAATTATCTTAGCTTAATGACATTATTAAAACACAATGATAACTTAATCATTAACAGCTGTAGTATTATTGATTGATATTATTATAAAAGTAACTACTTTATCATTATAATTAAAACTGCCAGCATTATTCTTATCAGTAATGTAGAACCTCATTCATTATTATTTTCAATCCAATACAATGTATGAAAATAAATTAAAAGTTAAATCTAGATTCAAATGTGGATGGCCAAATCCGAAACTATGAAGAATAGCGAGAAGTACTCAAAGGAGTCTTGAGCTCGATTTTGATGAAAACTAAAACGACATCTTTCGATTTTTGAAAAATCAATATTCTTAGCTAAGAATCGAACCCATTGATTTCGGAAAAAACACACACACTGTATTATTACACTATTCGATAGTGTCGCTAATTGGGATTAAATACTGGGAATAGTGACGATTTACTTGCAATTAAATTGTAAGAAAAAGACGTTTTTCTTTCGCTGTATTTCAGTATTGGTTAAACCAAAAAGTATTGGTGAAAGTATTGGTTAAACCAAAAAGTATTGGCTAAATCTCCGAAGGATAAGGCAGACATGTGCTCAATATTACCTGTTCAGACTCCGACTTTGTCCGACCTAGGAATCGCACCCAGGACCTCATGCTCAGCAGTCGCGCTTTCGACCACTCAACCAACGAGGTGGTCCTAATTAACTGACAATAAACTGTAAGCTATAAAAGACGGTTGTTTTGTTATTACTACTAAAGAATAAGGATCTTCTATCATAAATATTCAGAATTGACGCGTCTGTAGAATTTCTAGACTTAGAAAATAACAATAACGTTATGAACTTTATGTAAGTACCTAGATAAATAAAATCATTTTATGTCTAAGCAGTAAAATATTTCCAGTATCATATTGTATTGTTCTATTAATGTGTAATATTATATACCAACACCTCATATAACGACAATTCATTATATTTATGAGGTGTTGTAATACATAAGTATTCTTGAAGCTGAACGACCATACTAAAATCAATAGATACAATAGTTAGACACTTAAGTAACTATTTTATCCATCCTTAACAAAAGTTAAAAAACACTTCGTCATGTTTTTTTAATCATTGATAGCTTCATTTAGCTATAATAATAACACTTGAAGTAATCTGATTGACGTGCATCTTGAAATCTTCTTGAGATTTTTTTTTTTGGATGGGAATTCATCAAATGACCCCCTCCCGCTCTGGGCGGGGTGGAAGGGTGTCAGACTTGTACTGACTAAGACCCATCCATGTTCCTTCTTTGCCCTTTATGTTCCAGGGCCGCGGTATCTCTTTCGAACAGTCCCGCAGCCCTGGCAGGCATCGGCCCTTGCAATCAAAATTAGATACGGTGTACCTACGCATACATACATAAAGTCACGCCTTTTTCCCATGAGGGTAGGCAGAAACCACAGAACGCCAACTGCATACTCCTTTCGCTTCGTCCACGTTCATATATCTGGTCATACACGCACGCCGGTAGCGGGTACTACACACCTGACTTCTGAAGAACCTCACCAATGAGATCAGTGTATGTAAAAATTATGTAAATTCCGTATCTTTACAAGTTTATTCCCTCAGTTCATTGACTTCTGAGATATATCTTCCGGGAAATTCGTACCTGAGGTCTACCAGTTTGTGATAGATATTCGTGCCAGTTTTCCTACACATTATAACGCGAAAATCATGACCCCCTTCTCGGGTTCCTCGGTCGGGTAACAAAAATGTAAGCTAGAGGTACTACGATAGACATTTGTTCGTGTCGGCACAGCCGATTCGGTAGTATTTGTTGAACAACAGGACTGACCCAAAACAATAGGTACTTTAGTACACATCCGTGTATTTATTTATTTAACAGTTTATGTATACATTAAACACAAAAAAGCAGAAAGGAACAGAAATAAAATAGGTGCAAAGGTGATATTAGTTAGTAATATTCGGGTCGATTGCATCGTTGGTCTAGTGGTCGCAAGCACGACTGCTGAGCATGAGGTCTTGGGTTCGATTCCCAGGTCGGGCAAAGTGTTATTGGGTTTTTCAGGAATTTCTCAGTAGCAGCCACGGAATCTCTATTTGCGCTCGGTTGATGGCAATAGGCTCGCCCCCTATTACAAGGGACTTAAAGATAGTATTCCCTCTCTATTTCTTGCTCTACAAATGACGGTTCTGAGCGACAGAAAAAGAGGCAGGAATAATGCGATTCCGTGATGCTAGATGAGACGCAACCCTTATGCCCATCCGGACATGTTGTGTTATATATAACCCCCCTTTTACTCGTTTTTTGCAAATCTAGTTTAACTAGCCGCCTCTGCCTGGGTGCCTGCTAGGTAGCGCCGACCATCGTCAGGCACCCATTACATGGTGACTTTCGAAGAATTTTCAGTGTGTTCAGCTTACAAATAGAATGCTACGCTCGTTTGCCCTTTGGCACACTCTAATGCGGCGACAGACATTAAAAATAGTTTAAAATTAATTATTGTCAATTTAAAAGCGCCTAAACTATTATCTAGGAAAATTGCTGAACTTAAGGTCAATAGTTCAACGTACTCTCAGTTATCTCAGTAAAAACATCTTCGCGCTAGACTTGCTTCCAGTTTGAATGTTTGCACGTTTTTTAGCGCGAATTTCTTAATCTAATTTCATTGAATCTTTTAAACATGTATGTTTTCGGAGCAAGAGTAGGGGATGACCCAAGAAACGTTGAATGTAGTGTCATAATGTGTGGAAGAGTATATTCTGGCAAGAAAGTGGGTGATTATTTGAGATGATATTCATAGAGAAGCATGTAAAAAGAACGCATGCTGCGCCGACTCCAAATAAATTGAGACGAGGGCAGCGTACCAGTTGCGAATGTTTCATACAACTCGATTCCTACCGGCTTCCCTTTGAAAACTGGCACAGTCAGTATTTTATAGACAAATAATAAAAAGATATCTACTCCGGCTTACCTCTTACAAAAGTCGACCCTTCGCTACTGCAGCGTACTGATGATGTTTTTATTAATAAGTGATCTTGAAGTTCTATTCGAGAAGCTTTGTTAAGTCCTTTCTACATCTGTATCCGTGGTTTGACAAAAACTTGACTTTTACCAGAAAAGCATTTCGAATCTCAGAGATGCCAATCATCATGTTCATAATTTATCAGCCAAAGAAGTTCACAGCTGGACATGACCTCCCCCAAACATCGTCACGTTGGCCGGTCCTAGCTTGCTGACAATTCTCTCAACTAGTTTCTGGGCCACTCTCCACGTTGAAGGAAATACTTCGCTTACTAGCCGCCATCGCCATAATCTAACTATAGAAATATAAACGCTAAAGTTTATGCGGATGTTTGTTACTCTTTCACGCAAAAACTACTGCACGAATTTGGATGAAATTTGGCCCACAGATAGTTCATAACCTGAATTAACACTAAGGACACTTTTTATCTCTGTAGTACAATCCTGTGGGGACAAATACCGGAACTCACGCAGGCGGTGCCGCAGGCATACGCTAGTTATATACAGTATATTATCTAGTATAGTAGTTAATTTTCTGATCTTTTTTTATAACCTAGTTATGAGTGTCCATGACCATGTCACAATAACACGTCTACATTGTCAAGCCACGGTCATGCCTAATAGTAATAATGTATCACACAAAAATAATACAACAAAAGAAATAATAATATCGCTTGTTATAACATTATTAAAGTGTTATTTGTCTGAGATTGCGCAAGCGCAGGTTAGCTTATCGCTTGCAAGCACTCTAGTAACCTATTTCTTCTAATTGGTTCTATTACTTACTTAATTAATTAATTATGAAATGCTTCGTTTAAATTTTGTGCAGAATTTAAAATAAAGCAATAGGCTATCTTATCATTCTTTTCCCCATTTCCTGTTTTTTTGGGGTTCCTCGCACCCTCTCTTTTTCTTATACACTTCTCTATTAGTCGTCTTCTCAGTACTCACCCAGTAAAGCCATAACATCACCATTTACCTACTATTTATTTAACTTTTGGAACGCCATAGTCACATATACGTGACAAGCAAGCGCGTGCCCTGTACGCCAAGTGACACAAATATGTGACAAAATGCAAGGTGAAATTGAGGCTTGGCGTGGAGGGCACGCGCGTTCGTTTAAGCTCTGGCGTTCAAAAGGTTAAAAGCATTTGAAAAAGAAAATGTGTTGCACCGATTTCAAGTAATACGGAATGATGATGAGACATTTGATCTGGATATCAACTCCCTCAAAATCTCTTCCGTTGACCCATAAAATACTGATATTCAGCGTCATCTGGTTGGCCTGGAAACCGACCCCGACACGGTTGGGGAAAGGCTATTCATATGATCTGAGGAACTCTCCTCAAACCGAAATTGTTCGTTACCAGGAGTCACCCAAGGGGCAATTGAACTCAGATAGTCGAATATCCAACAATTAGACTTCATCATAAAAGTGATATATGCTCTATTTAACACCTCATTCATACTCTAGTATTCAACAACGGGAAACGACCTATTGAAATGGTCGTAGGCGACCAACTGAGCACCTGTCACCACCTTATTCACCTAATGGCTTACGTATTTAGTTTTATAGTCTCATTCACTGCGCAGAGCCAGTTCTTTGCTTTGAATTTCTTGAATTCGCCCTTTCTGTCGTGAATTATGTTGACTAGATTCTAAAGGGGCAGCTTTTAACACCCTAGGAATGCTATGGAAAACCTGACATAGCAATACCTATGACTGGCTGGCCATCCGTTTAACGTGATTCCTTTGCCGCATTTTCTACCAATGATCTTTACGGGATCAGTACAAATGATAACTGCTACACCAGCTTGATGAAACGGCGGCCCTGAGGACCTAGACGTTGTCATTCTACCAGCAATAAAGATAATAGAAAAGGACTGATACCTATAAACTACTATAAAATATAACAAATCCGTTGAATGTCGTTGTAGAAATAAGAAACACTTTGAAAGCAATTGCATGCCGCTTTTCTTCGTATTCTGGTAACCCATGATCAGCATAGAATGTTTCATCAAAATCAGAAAGCAGACCATCTGAGAATTTTAATTTAGTGATGTCCTATTCCCTAAATAAAATCAGAATCAGGATTATTTCCATGCCTGCAGCAAGGTGCCCTATATTATATTGAAAAGTTACTCGTATCCACGACATAAAAACATAATATATAATAAACCCCGACAACAACTGTCAGGCAGTAAGTAGACCGTCAGACAACACCCGTCTGGTCAGAGGATCTTCCCTTTTCAATGGAGTATTGAGGAACTTTACAACCTGTTCATATGGCTCCTATGAAGTAATCAATGATAGGCCACCGTTTCTTTTTTTATTTTAAATGTTACTTCCAATTAACGTAATTACGCATTTGTACCGTTAATGATAGGAACTGAACTTGAAACTACACCTTGAGATATCCTCCACCCATACTCCTTATTATAACATCCGTCAACAGACTGATAACTTATCTTTTACTAACAAATAAAACTTCGTAATTGTTGCACATCATTTTTGTTGAACACAAATATTAGTGTTAGGCTGTAGGTTACATTGACTTGGCTCTGTCCTCTGTTTTAGAGGTTCTTCCAGTAATAGTCTAAAAAATTGGTCATTTGTCAGTACGTACTTATGTTTAACTAGCGCAAGGTAATGGCTACCATAGCTCCATTAACATGAAACATCTTAAAGTCATGAGTGATTCCTTCTCCATTGTCGTCTGTATTATCATCATTAACATTAGGTGGGATAGCGGTCAAATACAATGCTTTACATCGTCATCATCTTTTCCCAATTATGTTGGGTGGAGTCGGCTGCCAGTCTAACCAGATTCTGCCAAATGCCAGGATTTAACATGGATCGAATACCTATCAGACCACCACACCCTAACTGGGAACCTAACATCATTTTGTGCTCACGTCACAGCAGATCATGCATGCTGCATTGACAAAAGCATTAGCAATCAGCAATGCCTCAGAGCCAAGGCAAAACAAATTAGGTTCTCATAACAACATCAGTTTTCATTTGATGGAATTAGATTTTTATTTGCCATCTGTTCCACTTCGAATTGAGATCAAGACAATGAAACGAAGGTATGTTCCGTATCTTTACTAACGTTTATCCACGTCTATATAAACAAGCTATGATCATCATGTTTCTCCCTTGAATTATAAGCTAGTATTAATTGAAGTGTGTTTTATAATTGTTTGTCATCTTAAGTCGTCGTTTAGACGGTGTTAGGTTACTCCTGAATTGAAATGTGCTCCACTTTATGCATTATTAAAAGGTCATCATCTACATCAAATGCTGCTTCTGCTGGCCGTATGTCATTGAGGTCACAAAATAGTTTTGTTAAAAACTTCCCATGTTTTTTAATCAAAAATATCTCCAATGCGGGCCTAAATGCTTGAATCTCCGTCTTCTGTGCTTCTGCATCTAATCTAGATATTTTTGAGTCACGCCAAAGCCAAAAGGAAGGTTCATGGTTGAGATCTTTGGCCATAGCTTCGCGTATCTTCTGCATTTGTATGAACCCGTAACCCGATACTCTGACCTACCTTAGCTGATATTAACTTCCTTTCTTCACGTATTTTAGTGTCATCTAGAGGTCTCCTTGCACTTGAATCCTAGTCTTCCATTTCTCGTCTAACACAGCACCTTCTCCAGTTTCCTGTTCTGATTGCTTAATTACGATCTCCAATATCATCATCGGCCTAGCCTCTTCTCGATTATTTTGGGATTTGCTTCCAGTCTATCCGGAAACAGCTGTATCCAAATCCAAAGCAGCAAATCCTTATATACCAGTATTTTACATAGACCAACAGCCTATGTGACTTCTGTAAACCAAGTTACTAGTAACACGATATCTCGTTCAAATCTCCAGTACAATAGGGATATTGATTTTGTGCCCTGTTTACATGGAGTCCGCTTCGTATGCAAGCGTATCCATGCCGTAACGTTGATTATAGTCAACAATAAACCGTTACCTATTGCCATTCGGTACACTTAATTGTTATCGAACTTTAACTAATGTGTTTTTCTCTGGTTTTTCTTTATTGTTTTCATAATCAGCCTATTTTTTTTCCACTGCTCGGTCACAGGTCTCCCCAGTGTGGAATTCTGGTTCATCATCATCAGCATTCTCCTGCTCTTATCGAAATGTATTTGGGGTCGGCGCAGCATGTCTTCTTCTTCCATACTTCTCTATTACTCGTCATATCAACAGTCACCTCCTTTCTAGCCATATCATCCTTCACACAGTTCATGCAGCGTTTTATTGTATCTTTTGGTTCTAGGACATGGTTACAAAGTTTTACTACACCGTTTTGAAAGCAGTAGCGATTAAATAAATTACACAAAGTAAAACACACGGGCTTGAACCCATGACCTGCAACCCATTAGTCTGGGCCAACACCACTGGGTCACTATTGCTCTACATCTATCTCGGTGATAAATAAAATACAGACTGTTTGTTTTGTTCTTCTACGTTTTGTGCCAAGAGATTTGTTTATGTTTTCTATTTCGTTCTAAAATGTAAACATGTTTCTTGCACAACATATTGTGGAAATGCTTGACGTATAATCAGGCTTGGGTATTTCCTCCTGCTGCCGTTATTCGACTGTATTTTGATTATTAAACATCTCTTGTGTAGTTTTGGGTTTTTGGGAGATTTAGCCAACCGAACATCTTCTTGATTTGTTAATCAGTGATTTTTTTTTTTTATTCTAATTGGGCTTACTCTTGACCAAAATCTAGTCCTGAGGACAGAGATGAGGTCTACGATGGAGCGAGCTAACCCAAAAGAAGCCTATTAACTCGCGACTTAAATAGATTGGGGTCATATGAACTTGGGAACACCGACGCAGGCAGGGAATAACAACAAACGACCGACCGACATAGGACTCTTAAACTCCTTACCATCAACATTATCGTCTTAAAATGTTTTTAAGGGTTTGGTTACCAGCACAGCTTCCCATCTTCCATACTACCTAAATGCGTTTGAATTAAGCTAAATACGCGGAAGAGAATACTAATAGCCCTCATGCATAATGTTACATACCTCAAACTTGATGCTTTAGTTTATTTGCGATTTTTTATGGTTTTATAGTTCTACTTTAAAATTATCATACTGGACTCTCGATCCAACTTCTTCTTTATATCTATTACAAAGATCTTTTCAACCTTGGAAATTGATGGTCAATTTATTCTTGTCAGAGTGGTGTCAGAGTTTTTATGCCGTAGGCTGGAAGGACTGGCTCTAGGGGTGATGTTCTTTCAGAAAGGTACACATGCACAATGGTCCACTTTAAGGACTAAGTGCGGAAACCAAAACCCTTAACATAGAAGGTCAGGTATGTAGTACTCGCAACCGGCGTGCGTGTGATGGTGACCTGATGGATGAACGGGGACGAAGTAAAAGGAGTATGTAAGGATTGTAGCAGGTCGCGTTCTGTTGTTTCTGCCTATCTTCATGAGTAAAAGGCTCATAATGTCCCTTGAACCTCTCACATACGCCACCTGGTTCGGGACTTCTCAACCAAAAGTTACCACCATGTCATGCTGAAAACCACAAGCCTTTTTTTTCTTTTCTGGTTAGTGCCTCATCTGGTGACAGAGTTTTTATGCCACCCATGGGCCTCTGACTTAGCTTTACATGCCGTCGAAAAACATCTCTCAGGTAGGCTGGTTTGGTTTCCTCACGATGTTTTCCTTCTCCGAAGCAAGTGATAATTATTCAATACGCACATGAATCCGAAAAATCAGAGGTCTTGGTTTCGAACTGGAGACCTATTACTTGGCAGTCCGACGCTCACACGACTAGGCTAGATCACTGCCTTTACCACAAGGTTAATTAGAAATACATAAACTTATATCTAATTGCATATCTAAGATGAGGTATTTCCAATATCACTATTAGATAACAATATCTTATCAGTTATCAGCTGTTACGTTCAGATGTTATGCAAAACTTATCTTAACATATACAATATCATATGTTAAGTATTATTTTATGTTACTTTTTAACAGTCACACATATTTTATGAGCATAGCGTTTTCCTCTGTTGATGACAGGCTTGATATAATAAATATTGTCTTTGACTGGTATTTTAAATAGTTGTCATAAAAATCATCAATGGCCTCGTGTTCATAAGAAATGATCTAGCATATATTCCCCAATGGAGTAGGCAGAGCAGTTGGTATGTTTTTGTACTGCTTTTTGCTTGATATACAGTGTGGAAAGGACACCGACGCACATACATATATTTTGACCGAGTAGTATTGCACTTTTGTAGGAGACAGCTATTTAAAAAAAATACCGATGAAATTTTCTGTGTGGGGGGAGGGGGGTCAGAATGATGTATGTACTGCATACGTGGTAACCGTTTGTGCATCGGTGTCCATTCTACCCTGTATACCATAAGGCCCATGTAATACGGAATTAAGTCCATTGTCAGTAAACTGGCACATATGCAGTCACTAATCGTTAGTAGACGGGGATAAATGTAGGCCGCTACCGAGTATTTTATAATGGCTAACCCGAGAGCCCTAATTTTCTCGACGCTTGAGGGTCGAACTCGGCGGGAGTCAGGACCAAAAGTCAAATAGAAGTTTTGACTGGACAGTTCAATATTGTTTAATACACTATCATTTATTTAATTATAACGGCTGTGTATACAACCAATTACAGTAACTAAAATTATAAAAATTAAAGAAACAATTCTAAAACACAAATTAAAATATACAAAATAAAGTACAGAAAATTTGAAGTGAAAATAAAAGAAGGTTAACAACACTTTCATAAATTCCTCTCACAGTACTTCTGATATATCAATAAAATCTTCTTCCATCCCTCAGCAAACGGTTGTTTCTAAATGTTTCAAGGTAAATATCAAAATATTGTAATAAGGGCTCCTATTTCTGTCTGCAGGTTTTAAAGTAGCCTTACTGTCCTGTCCGGAGTCGGTGTGCCCCACAGATATAGATAGACCTAGATAACGCAAGTATCACGATCTGTATGAAAACCAAGCGTGCCATTTTTTGACTACCTATTATGACGTCACAAGCACTATTTAGTGATGGGAAAATCAAATCGATTCAAAGACGCCCACTGACGTCCGACTAGCGCTATGCTCCGATGCAGACTGAGTTCGAAATTGGCCACTTACGATTTTTGTACGTAAGCTACATAATAAGGCACGCGAAGTAGTTGCTCTCGCGTTATCTAGGTCTATCTATATCTGTGGTGTGCCCCAAGTCCTGAGCTCGCTTCACTCGCTCTTGCATCCTACGTTTTTCTTACCACAATGCCTTGTTTATGTTGATGTGGTGAGTAGTGTATACAAAACAACATAAAAAATAGGTGTACGATAGACGCATCCGATTGTGTGTATATTTATTTATAGAATTATGGATAGCATAATGTCTACTTTTACATTTTCGTTGAAATGAAATACCATGGAAAAATACACCGAACAAACATTATTCGTTAAAAAAAATTCTACAGTTTGATAAGTTTGTTAAATAAAAAGATGTAATTAGAAAAAAGAAAAAATTATAAAATTAAATTGAAAAATGTAACAAGAACCAAATATTATATGAAACATTTTCGGCGAAACTAAATTTTATGAGATTTCTGTCTGGGAAACAAGGGGACACCACCAGCAAACAGATCGTCTGTTGGATTACAATCCAAGCGATCATTATTGAAATCATGTTCAAATACTCCTCCTCAGGCCAGATGAACGCTCTAGTTTAGAATCTCCATTTTCATAATAATATGTCAAAAACAAAAGATGGATGGGTTCAAACCAGGAAATCCACTAACACCTTTTATATCAACGTAATTGACATGACCAGTAGTACAAGTCGTAGGCGCCTCGTCATTAATCTATGAAAGATAATCGTTATCACGATGCAGGAAGGTATCAGAATCATGTGACTTTCTGTCGATAATCGGGATTTACAACAATACCTATGAGTATAAACATTCCGTGATTAGGCTGTTTTCTTTGTTTTTATATGGTCGATAAAGTCCCCTAAGCAAACTGGGGAAATTACTCTTTTCGTAATTCTTGGCAGCTTGGCTGGCTAGCTGACAGTTGCTCGCGACTTCGTTCGCGTCGAAATTTTGATAAACGGTCAGTGTGACATAAAGGGTCCTATGTGCTTTTCCAGACTATCATCGATCTCTGTCTTGTTCGGCCAGATCCGTTCGGCCAGATCCGTCCAGCTGTTCTGGCGTGATTGAGTAACAAACATCCATCCATCTAAAATTTTTGCATTTATAATATTATATAAGTATCGATGGTATACATTCTTTTGATTTCAGTTTCTCGTTTAGCATCTATTTTTGTCAATTTTCTTAGCAGCCCTGTTGCCGGCATTAACGAAATTCGAGTGAAGAAGAGTGCCTTCATGACTTAGCCACAAAATAGGGGCATGAAAATGACAAATGACAACCAAAGGCGGTGAATGTCTCCACCGCCTTTGGTTGTCTGCTAGAAAATGTGTACATTCATATAGATTTTAGTCAAACATTTCTCAAAGACAGCCTTTGTTACAAACAACTTTAAATCCGATGAGTCTCAATAAATCTTTCTGAAATAAAGAATTTAATCCATGAACTGGCTCAGAACCATTAAAAATTAATGCTCAAGATAAGAGCAATAAATACAATTTTCGCCAGCACATAATTGGCCAAGGTCACTACGGACGTATAGTTTCTATGGATTACACTTAAAATCTAGTTTTACACAGTTACCATGAAGAAGGAACGCTGACAATCCAATCTGGATGACTAGCTCCATCATTCGTAGCCTTTTCCCGACTATGTTGCGGTCGGCTTCCAGTCTCGCCGGATGCAGCTGAATACCAGTATTTTACATGGAGCGACAGCCTATCTGACGTCCACAAGCCAGTTACTTGGTAATACGATACCCCTTGGTAAAACTGGTTGTCAGATTTTCGGGCCACTGATTACCTGTACCGTCAAAGATCTACAAATGTGGGCCAACGGCTTAACGTGCTTTTCGAAGCACGGAGGCACTCGGTATTTAATGGTTGGACACTCATCCACGGGCCGACCTTGGCAACTTTGAAGATCAACTGCTGAAGCTGTTATT
Source organism: Noctua fimbriata (assembly GCA_905163415.1). Lineage (NCBI taxonomy): Eukaryota > Metazoa > Arthropoda > Insecta > Lepidoptera > Noctuidae > Noctua > Noctua fimbriata. The sequence continues at coordinate 11,223,077 of LR990946.1, forward strand.
ATTTAGCCACGAGCCTGAATACCTATAGTTGTAATTAATACAATTTGGATTACTATTAATATTTTACGTGGAGAGACCTCTTCACCAAACTGGATAGCACTACCCCTTGTGGGTATTACATCCACAGAAATTCAGGTCCTCATCATCATCATCCACAGCCTAAATTCGCCCACTACTGGGTATAGGCCTTTCTTTTTTCCTGTGCTAACCTAATCCAGGTTTTTCCCCCGAGTTAGGCTATGTGTATTCCTGAATTTCATCTTTTCCTAATTTATTACGCAATTAGTCCAACAAACGTAACAGGCCAAACTTGAGGAAATGTCACTAAACTACGCTGACATTGATAGCGGTCGAGATTATCTGAACGTTATCGTAGCGTCAGCTTGTACTGGAAAAATGTGTCAGTCTGTTTGTATGGTGATATCTAGTCATACTTTACTGCTTTTATCTTAGTTAGAATCAATAAGTCTGACTCCTTCTTGCACCACAACACCTGAAATTCTACACAATGTGACATTATCAGCGAAAACAAAATTGATGAGATTGACAAAAGTTATTAAAATCAAGTGTGTACGCAGCGTGTCTCCACAGACAATGGCCCATCTTCCATCTTACGCTGCATGCCCCGACACCTGCGCACTTGACGATCCGCTCCGCTCGCTGACGCAGTCTTAAGACTGCGTCAGCGAGCGGAGTTCCCATAGCTGAATTTTTAGCCAAATATACTAAATGAAAATTTTCCATCGTCACGCTAAGAAGAATGTCTAATGTGGCAGTGTTAAATGTCGTTGCAGAAAAACCGAAGCGCAGTCTAGGGCCTTCTGGTTCTAAATAACACGCAGTTAATGCAGCGGAACACAATACAACACCAGTACATCATTTTTAACGTAGTAAATGCTACGAATCCCTCTGCATAGCCGATGGTCAGATCTCTTGTCTAGAAGATACTCTGATGTTATTCCACAGGTGGAACCGCAAAAGAAAACCTAGTTAAGTATTCCTTATCTAATCCACTTAGCTATCTTAATTTCCCAGGACGATAGCAGTTCTTATCTGATAGGATTGTATCCGGATAGCAGTGAATAATATTATGGAATTCTTGTCAATTTAGTGTTAGATAAACTTCATTGACAATAAATTTCATTATGTGGAGGTATCTTTGAATTGCCTTGATATTGAAACTGAAGATTAGAGAATTAGTTATCGAAATGTTGTAAAAAGCAGAGTCAGGATTATTCAGCTTTGGTGTTTGTAAGCGCGGAATTACTGAGTCATGAAGTGTTGCTATATTTATTAATTTTGGACTGCATTGAAAGGCACGGGTGACGATGACATCCGGTGCTGATGAGCAGTCAACCCTGAACCATACCATCGACCTTGTCGACAGTGTAGTCTTTTTAGACATGAGGTCTTCGTCGTAGAATGTGGACTTCGCAAAATGAGCACTTCTCATAACGGGCACTTCTTAAAATGAGCATTTCGCAAAATGAGCCGGATTACCTGAAAGAAAGCAAGACTGGAAAAGTGACGTATCTTTTCAATTGGCAGGACCATAGAAGAAGAATGTTCATTGAGCCGACCCCAAATAAATTGGGCTACAGAGCAAGAGAGAATGATGATGATGAGCTAATATAACTAGTTTCATCAGTTACTAAACAATTCTTTTGTGAAACGCTCCAGTAAAATATTGAAATGGGTAACGATGCTGAAATATCTTCAACTTATTCAGTATGATTGTGCAAACTATTTCTGAATTCTCAACGGGAACACATCTGTGGTGTTTCGTCACGTATTCATTAGAGTTACGAAAGCTGTCCCTCTTTCCAGAAACGAAACGAATTCAACAAATATATTGGGTTTTAACTTGTAGTCTGTTGTAATACACTCGAAAATGTGACGGTATAGTGATTTTGCGTGTGTAAAGTAATTAGAGCAAATTCCACCAATAAAACTGAATGTGATCAGCAAGTTCTACTGCGTTCATGAGCGGTCAGTGTTATAATTGCGAAATTCGACCTTCGGGTGCTAATTTTAAACATTAACACCCTTAGCATAATTAGCCAGTAATGTTCCCATTGCTAGGGCAGTGGCCTCCCCTCTATGAGAGGGAATGGGTTAAAATCCACCACGCGGACACTTTGTGGATTGGTAGATGTCACATATCTTCGAATTTTTGGATCTAGGACGTCATTTTGAGAGTATATAATACCACCATTTACTTGCTAGTATTTGTGTCTCTAACCTTTCTTCTTGTTTCCTTTTTTGCTTATATCTTCAAAATGGTTATGACCTAGAGATCAGCTCCCCATGCAAGACCACTAACGAGATGGTACATTTTTCTGCAGTTACAATAACAAGATAAGTGGTCCATTGTCGACGGCGGACAATTTTGCTATGATTTTATCATTATTATAATGATAAGATTGTATTTAAATTGCCCATGTACTTCTTCATGTAAGTATTTCCGTATGTAGAAAAATTAAAACATAAAAATGTTGTACTTTTTTTTGCTAGTCTGCATTTATTTATGGTCTGAAAGAATCAAGGCTGAATCAGACTACTTTTTATTCTAAATGCATGTTTGCACGATAGCTTCAATGAGGGTTATCCCAGCAATTACTATACACCATTAAGGGCATTACATTGCTCAATGACCTTGATGATTTGACACCTGTACTGGTTTTTGTTTACTTGGCGCCCCTGCCGGCAAACGACCATTACTACAATAAAGATTAAGCAAGAACACAGATGTGTCGCACTGTTGTCATCGTTTTTGCCTAATTTATTCGTTCTCTGAGAGACCTGAATACATTTTGTTTCAATTTATATTTATTTTGTGATAAATTATACAGTTTGACTAATGAGCTAGCTTTCATCAGTTATTTTACTGAGCACGGATACCCCTACTTGATACATTCTGAAAGTCTGATGATGACCAGGTAAGTGCTTATCGGTTCTCAGTAACAGAAATAGTTAGAATGATGTAGCTTTCAACTTTAATCTAATTGACCACGGGTGCTTCTACATTTCACATTCTGAGGGTCTGATGATGACCTTTATGATTGAGATTTACACCTTATAGTTTTACAACGAATTTTGAGCGAAACTTCACATGCATGATGGGTATAGCCAGATAATTTAACTTGACTGTGTATATAATCGGAATAAATAAAATATAGCTTTGTTTTGATGTTGCTACGCTCTGATAAGAACAAAATATTTTCATTCACAAAAAAGTCATTAAAATTCAAATATCTTGAACAGGTCGGTTGGTCGTTTATTGGAATTGGTGTTGGTGTTAATGGTGCATGTAGACTTTCTTGAAGTAAGCACCGCACACATTCTTATCTCCGCTGCGTGGAATCGTTTTTCATGCATCTTTTTCACAGCCCAGCATTCTGATCCATACAGTACGACAGGTGTAATCACGGACTTGTATACTTTCCCCTTTAACTTGAGAGGCATCCGTGGGTCGTAAGTTGCTGTTACAGTGACATGTCGCCATTTCATCCATCTGAGTTGATCAGATGCGTTACGTCCCGGTCTACTTTGCCATCCCCTTGGACAAGCGATCCGAGATACCGGAAGTTGAAGCAGATCGGTATGGGCGTTCCGGCAAGAGTTAAAGGCACTAGACTGGAGAGACCGACGAAATCGCAAAACAAGTATTCCGTTTCGGTTCTACTCAATTGCAGACCAACATTCTCTACTACAGTCTTTGCCATCACACCTCCAATCTGCTCTGGACCTCTTGGCCGCTCTTAGCAACCAGCAAAATGTCATCGGCGAACAGCATACATCAGGGTGCCTCTTTCTGGATGTCCGACGCGAGAGCGTCCATTATTACGAGGTAGAGGTAAGGGAGGAAGAGCTGAGAGGGATGAGAGCCTCCTCGTAGCGGCGATGGGCGGCGGCGATCTCTCGCGTCCGGCCTTGGTTCAAGCCCTGGTCCGAAGCGAGCGAGAATGGGAAGCCGTCACCTCCTTCTGCGAAGCAGAACGCGGCGGAACGTGAGAGGGAAAGAGCTTTACATCCCAGCCGCCGTGGGAGACGCCCCGGGCGTCGGGGGTCACGTGGTCGCTCCCGGCCACCGTAGGCGCGGGCCTGTGGACGGTGAGTAATGGGCTAGATCGCCGTCCGGCCGTCTTTTGACGACAGGCCGTGTCGACGGCGCGTTCGTATTCTACGCGCGCGACAAAGAGATGTCAGCAACAATGAAGGGGTCCGCAAAGGCCGATGCCTGCCAGGGCTGTGGGGCTGTTCGAAAGAGATACCGCGGCCCTGGACCACAAAGGGCAAAGAAAGAACATGGATGGGTTTTAGTCTGACACTCCCTTCCGTTCCGTCCAGAGCGGGGGGAGGGTCATTTCAAGATTTCCCAACCAAAAAAAAAAGGGATGAGAGCCGACCCTTTGTGCAAGCCGAAAGCCACGTTGAAGCTGCCGGTATTGCCGGCTGTAGACCCGAATTAAATTGGATACTGCATCGACTGTACATCGCACGGATCAACTGCACATACTTCCCTCACGGTACCTCACGGGGTACCCGGTCGTATGCCTGTTCGAGGTCTACAAAAACCGATAGCGAAAATGGCATCCGTCTTTTCCTGACCAGGCTTAAAACCAAATTAGTTCTGCGAAATTTGGCTCTCTTCTCTCAGTCTTCTTTCAATAAAAAATAAATGTATTATCTTTCTTTCTTTCTTTAACTTTGTCCCAAACTTTCATACTATGTGACATCATCATCTGCCTAGCCTTTTCCCTTTTTCCTTAGTTGCCTTTTATTTATGGGGTGGTCGTATTCTTTAATTCCAGGACCACACGGAATTGCCTGTTATATACAGGATGGAATTTGACAACCTCACCTGTAGGGAAAGTACTCTAAATACCGGAGATAGCAAATTTTACTCAAAGGAAACATTACTTAATTTTTCAAAAGATACAAATCTGTATTCAAAGATTTTCGAAAATTTGCTTGCCACACTCGGGAGTCGATACGACTAAAATTCGAAAAAATAACATCCTGTACTTTTATGACATGAATCGATAATTTATGGATCAAATCTCTCTAACAAACATGATAAATTAAATGAAAGGAAAACCATGAAAACTTAAAAATTCAATGAGATAAGATAAAGCACTTTTACTCAAAGGTCCATCCGATTACTTGTTGTGTTAGACCTTATAACATCAGCTATCTGCCAGTAAAAGTCCCGTCGAAATCGGTTCAGCCGTTTCGGAGATTAGCCGGCACAAACAGAAAGACAGACAGATAGACCGACAGAAAGACAAAAATTTTAAAAAATGTGTTTTTGTTATAAGTGCCGGATATATTTTCAAATGCATTCAGTAAAAAGCTGTTACTTTGGTATTACAAACAGACATTTCAATTTGATTTATTTGTATAGAAGTGTAGATTTAGGCATAGCTGTCACTTGTCAGGCTTACTCTATGATGGGTTCAAACAACAAAACGAAATTACAAACTACTTTAAATATATTTTATAAACGTATTTTCTATTCTTATTTTACGAAATATTTATAACTGTACCATTTACAATATTATTTCATTCAGAAATCATTAAAAACGTGCAGTTTTGAATTTTATTTGGAAAAAATAACACGCGTGCAGTCCACCCGTCACAGGAGCCGTCAAGGCACTGACGTATCGCGGTCCCGAGTATGCGTCACAGGGCTTGCCCCGCACATTTCGCGAAATTTCGGTTTTTATTTACTATTTAAAAATATTAAAAGAAACAACGGTAAAAAAACAATACAGATTGTTAAGTATATCATTACGTATTTGTTGTTGCAAAATTCATGCCGATCTATTCAGCCGTTACAGAGATAATTTACAATTAAGGTTGAAAAAGGACCTATTTTCTACGATTAACCAAAAAAAATTGAAAAGGTTTATTAAAATTTTAAACAATACAATTTATTTATAATGAACTGAACTATAACATACATTCTTTACACGGAAAACGCACGAACGGATTCATCAGCAAATTTCTTTGAACATACGCTGTTTTTGGGATTTGAGCCATGTAATGCCCTTAAGTAGTTTAGTTAATTTATTACATTGATGAAACCCGAAACAACTAGTGCGAAAAAGATAGCTCTCTGTTAACTCATTTTTTCCCGACCATCACCAGGCGCTACGTCTTTGGCATATTTTGTATTGCAAATCTGTAAAACAGACAATCAAGAGACCACTAAACGGTTTGTAAATTAGTGAAGCCATAGAGACAGCTCGAAAAAACTAGTTAAGTCAAGGTGTGAGTTGCCAAGAAACGTCGAATAGAAGCAGAAATCGTATTCAGACAAATTTGGAGATGGAGAATTTTGAAGACTTCAAAATTTTCCATCTCCAAGTTCACCTAAACACGATTTCTACTTCTATTCTTCATTTATGATCTGTTTCCTAATACCCAACAGAACGACCGTTATATGTGACGAGAAAACAATACAACTGCAGCGAATGAATTGCGCATTTGATGCAGTGGCATTCATTGCAATATTAAACCAACTTCATGCAAAAATAATATCGTATCACTTTCCGGTAAACAACTATAACAGAGTAGATTAACTGCCAAGAGCGACATTCTTACCGTCCCGAAATGTGAACTTTGTGGGAACCAGTGCAGACTCCTCCGATTACATTCATCGGGTAAGTTCGACTGTGGATGTTGACAACCCGACTTAACTCACTGCTGGGTATAGGTCATGGGCGTATCCACAGTGGGGCAAGATGGGGCACTTGCTCCGCCCTGTTCTCAGACCATAAGCTAAGAATTTTTAGGCAAAATTAAAATAATGACAAAATTAAATATTAATTTGGCCACTTTAACATTTTTCACAGTAAAATGAAAACTTGGTTAAGGTCAACAATGACAGAAAACTGTTTGTCGGCCTCTGTATGATGAGTGACCATAGAAAGAGGTTTATGGAAGCACAACATACATTTGAAAACGACATTTTAGCTAGATTTAGCCAGAACCCTCGCAGGTTAAAATAAGGGGTAGTGCAGTCAATAAAACGTATCAGTCAGTAAGTATAATAGTATTTTTAATTTCCTACTACTTAGCTTATTTACTTCTGCCCCACCTCTTAAAAAATGCTGGGTACGCCCATGGTCTCTCTTTACTTGTGCAAATCTACTTATACGGCCTTGACAGTGTAACACGATACCCCTCCGTTTCCCGGCTGTAAGCATACGTAATGCCGATAGCTAACAAACAGATAAGCTAAACGATTATGAAAAATTCCAATGCGTTTCATGCCTTGATTAACTTGATGTTCCAGTCGCTTTGCGCTTATGAAGCGTGGCGGTAAGAGGTAAACTAGTCCAATCTAGTTTCTGTCATTCTTAGATCTTCGGTAGTTGTTACGGGTTTGAAAGCTTGAAATTCTGACATCCGAGTCTTACGAAGGGGTCTTGCGTTATCGAGTTACTGGGTTGTGAAGTTCAGATAGACAGTCTTTCTATGGAAAATATTCAGCTGCATTCGGTTGGACTGGAAGCTAACCTCTGATCATCATCACTCTGATTTCTTATTCTTTCGTCTTGACGTGAATATCATTGATGAATAGCTGCTCAATCAGTCAATGAATATTGGGCCTATTGCAGTCCTCTGCTTGACGTTAGCTTCTCCAAATTTTCGTCACTTGCGAGAATAGCTATATAGCTTGTGGTCTCTCTTCTTCTTCAACCCGAAGCCAGCCAATGCTGCTTTTAGGAGAATTCTATTTCACATCACTTTACCCGATCATTGATCAGTGTAGCAAGCAGGAGGACCAAGACCGAAGAAATAGCTTATGCCGTAGTAAAAATCATAGCTAGGTGATCGTGATAGAAAACTGACTGCCCTGGGTAAGAACCGGAAGTTATCGCCTCGCGTCGTGGTATTTGGATAGATTCCAATTTTAGCTATTGTCTCAGTTCAGGTTTGGTTATCCCATATCTTCCCGTGGGTGTCGTAAGAGGCGACTAAGGGACTTACCAGAGAATGGGCAGCAGCGTTCTCTGATTCTACAACAACCATACTGCGATCGCCAACCCGCCTGCCAAGCGTGGCGATTATGGCAAAACCCCCCTTCTTGGGGGAGGCCTATGTCCAGCAGTGGACTTTTCGGCTGAAATGATGAGGTTTGGTTGGCTGTTATTTTGGTTAACTGAATATTATTAAGCCACGAGATTTGACGGCAAATTGCTGATAGATTTACAGGATCCAGAGATAATAGTATGACCTAATTTCTGGTAAAAAATCACTCCTTCTTTTGTTCTTGGAGATGAAGATTATGAAAAGATTAAAGATTGATATGATAAAGGAGAATGGGCAGCAATGACATTTGCACTAGTAAAACATTCTTATCGATATTCATTTGCATTGCATAATGATTATGGTAAAGTTACATGGCTCTTTGACAATGACGTACGGTGCTGAAACATGGACGCTCACGCAGGAGGCTGTGTACAGACTGAGAGTTGCACAGAGAGCCATGGAGCGTTCCATGCTCGGCATAAAATTGATAGATCGAGTTCCTGACGTCGAAATCCGAAAACGCACAAAGGATTCGATATTGGAAATCGCGTTACGGAACTCAAATGGACTTGGGCAGGACACCTAGCAAGGCGCAGTGATAACAGGTGGACTAAGGCTGTCACCGAATGGCGTTCAAGAACTGGCAAAAGAAACGTGGGTCGTCCGGCGGCGAGATGGGCAGACGACATAGTTGCCATCGGGAGAAAAACCTGGATGAGGCTGGCACAGGACCGTGGGGATTGGTACGAGAAAAGAGAGGCCTATACCCAGCAGTGGGTGAGTTCGGGCGGTGGATGATGATGATGATGACATGGCTCATTGTACGCAGCCAATATTCAGCTCTGAATGTTTATAGGTTTCATGTAAGTAAAGTATTCAATTACACTGATGGGAATTAATTAGTATCGTTTGTACCCCTGAAACCGTATCTCACCGATAAAACAATTACTCACATATTTCATCATTGCAAGGAAAACATTACTTCAAAAGGTCGCCTTACTGCAAATTAAGACATATTTCTTATTATCGCATACCGACTATATTTCCTTGAACTTAATAAAAACACCGCTCATTAAATACGGAAGGTTTCTGTGTAGTAGTTATCTGAACGGTTGGTAAGAAATTACTGGTCTGTCTGTTTCACAAATTTGTTGCTATTAAAAGATTTTTGGGACTTACACGTATGTTGCTAGATACATGAGCGTGGACGAAATTGAGTAAAAATTCTTGAGAATTGTACTTTTCGTCTACTATTATGAGAGAAAGTAGAAGTTTAAATTCTTGTGTGTTGAAAATGTAACGCCTTTTTTGACGCATAATTTTCGCATTCACTCAACTTAGCCTATCGCAGTTCACTGTTGGGCATAGAACTCTCTCAAGGTGCACAATAACGCGCTGTCCACCGCCTTAAGCATGAGGGTTGTCCCACCCATCTTTTTAAGGTCGTCGGTCCGATACGAGCTCTGCACGCCAGTACTCGCTTCCACCTTCGGCCATCGGTCCTTCGATAATCCTGGCCACTGCCACCACAGCTTATGGCGTTCCATTCATAAAATTAATGTATCTAGCGCCATTTTCTCTTTTTTCAACATTTCCCGTTAGTTTTACACACGTCTCATCAATCCACAATCCCTTTGAACGTTTATTTCTCGAAACATCCGGTCGGTTCTCAGAATAACCGTTTCATTTTAACTATCCTTCGGCTTTAGTGGTAGTTAGTAACACAGTTATCTAGCAGTGTGTAATTACAGCTACTCAGACACGGGAAGTATCGCGAATTTAAGTTAAAATCTGGGTCAGACTTGATGTAAATTCGCTCAAGAGTACATTCATTATTTCTCTTGCGCTTTTTTTCACGATTGCAGGTGGCACTAGATATTTTTGTGGAGATAGTTGTGTGACCGAGTTCTTTTCTTTTTCTCTATTTATGAGTTACTAGCTTTTGCCTCGCGTTAATTTAGAATTTGACAACCAATTCTGCTTATAATAATTAATTCAATCATGATTCGAAAGACACGTGGCGCCATCTATTATCATAAGATCGTTATTATTGTTTTCCTCGGGAACAGTGCTTTTTTCGGGATGAAAGGTACCCAATGTCCTTTTCTGTACACCTGACAACGTATATATGCATAAATTCAGGATGATCGGTTCAGTGGTTTAGGCGTGAAAAGGTAGCAAACAAACTTACTTTCGCATTTATAATATTCGCAAGGATAAGGATAACATTTTCTAATGTTATCACCATCAAACGACGACACGGATATAAAGGCCAATGTACATTGGTGAAGTGTTTAGCGAAGTACATTAGTACAGTGAGTAAGGACAGTGGTGTAAACCGATCGGATAGTAGCGACTAAACAATTACTATCTGGGTGCAGTCGCCACTGTTCTTGTAGTCGCTACTCGCCATTGTCCTTGACCAATGTGAAGCGGGCTTAAGTCATCCATTTGAACATTGCTTTCAGATCATCATCATCTTCAAATTAAACCCGATGCAACTGAAAAACTATTTGACATGCGAGCGTCTGAACAGCCTGTTCGGATGATAAGTACTTAATTACTAGCTAGAATTTCTTCAAGAACATTCTCACGGGAAGTACGCACGCATCTGCAATGTGATATTATGATTACAGAAAGTGATCCTTTGACCTTTAACGTTATCAACTAAAGCTAAGCTAAGGCGAGGCTATCGATCTAGGACCAAGCCATAAGGAACATAACATCACGCCTGTAATCCCCGAGGGGTTAGCCAGAGATGTACCTAATACTGCACCGAGTACGCCAGTTATGTTTAAGGCCCATGTTTTTACATGGGGGCGATCCTATTGCCTTCAATCAGGCACAAATCCAGACTCAGTGGCTGCTACTGAGAAATTCCTGATGGAAAAACCCAATAACACTTTGCCCGACCTGGGAATCGAACCCAGGACCTCATGCTCAGCAGTCGCTCTTGCGACCACTGGACCAACGAGCCAGTCATAAGAAACAGCTGTGAAAATAATGCTGTCATCACAATCAGTGTCTGTGGTGGACGGATTCTTGAGTGTTTGAATTCTCGATAAGTCTTTTGTTGTTTTAATTGCATAAGAGGATGAGGTGGTAACAGCTCTTAATAATTATTGAGGCAACTGTTTTCTTTTAAGATAAGGCCGGTGAAACATTTTAAGCAATTGTCCGCAGTGCTTCAGTTTTCATTGATATTCCAAATACCTCGTGATCTTCTGTTTCAGCTTGCTCCAGTTCATTTATACTACACTAGTTTCCGCCGTCGGCTCAGCCCGTATAAATTAATGTTACTGTAAAGTTTTATCAACATTCGTTTAGTAGTTCTTGCATTTACAATAATAGTAAGAAGTCAGTTTTGATACTATAATCCTGATTCGGAACATGTAACTAACTGCTTACCAATAATATGTTTAATGGGAGCATATCCATTATCCCGTCAGGATCGTCTTCTATCAGCTAGAAACCGAAAATCAATCTTCGTCTGACTTGATACAGTGTCTACAATCAAAGTAACACGGCAGCTAAACGATAATATGTTGAATATAAAAGGTTAATGAGCCAAAATGACCTTGATTACGTGAATTACGCAATGTATTATGTAAATCTGTGTACGTCGTTGACCTGACCGTTTGCTTCGCATCTCAATGGTAAAAAGTGGCAAAACGAGCCAGTTCTAAATTGATAAATAAGGGTATTAACTAAACGACGGAGCCATTTTTGTCATTTCCGCCAATTAGTTGTGAGCAAAGGGTTATTCCTACTCCTCATATTTCGTGAGTCATCATCATGACAGAACAGAGGTGGCCTATTGGAATCGGGAGTTGTAAATCTTAGATTCAAACCTCTGTTTGGAGACGGTTACTTATCATCATGTAAATAACTTCATTACTACTGCTCTTAAAACAGTGACGGAAAATATCGTGAGGAAACCAGTTAACAACCGTAAAATACAAAGACTTGTGACATCTACCAACCCGTAATTTGGCCCACATGCTGGTTAATCGCCCACATTCTCTCGCGGAGAGGTGTCCCAGCAGCTACTGGGAACGGACTGAGCTGATAATGCTTATGCTTAAAGAATTCACACTCTTCACATCTATCATAAGCTTATAGAAGTCCATTGCTAGGCTTAGACGTCTCCAATCTCTCTGCATTTGTCGTGATCCTTTGTAAATTTCATCCATCTACCGATAGCAAAATCTTACCGCCCTACGTTTGCAGTTCTGTAAAGAAGATTTGAGGAGGTTATCCTCAAAAGTCGACCAGAAGGTTAACCTAACTAAACATGGTGATTTGATCGATAGGTACCCTGACCTATTGTTGTCTGACTCGGATAGATTTGTAGGGGCCGTTCAGAGCCTGATATCTGGAGAAGGTGATGTTATAGTAAAGCAGGTCCTCGTGAGCCATATGCAGCTGTGCAAACATCGGTAGTAATCAAAGGCCAATTATTTTATAAATATTAATATTGAGTCAGTTTGGTTTGTATGTCGAGAAAATGTAGCCGTCTGTACAAATATATCATCATCATCATCATCATCATTTCAGCCGAAAGACGTCCACTGCTGGACATAGGCCTCCCCCAAGTGTCGCCACATTGACCGGTCCCGTGTGACTCGCATCCAGCGGATCCCTGCAACCTACAACAAACACAAATATATATATTTATTTAACTAGTTATATGTTTTAGGCCCAGGATCTCCCATTTTTAGAAAACTTCTTAGTATACCCCGATTCCTTGAAATCGGTAACTTGGTGAATTGAAAGTAGCCGTATTTTCAGGAATTTATCTCGAGGTTTGTCCAGCGATGGACATTTTTGTAGCGGATAATAAAGATGAGGAAAATTACTTCCGTAAATAAAAGACCATGAAAGAGATCCAGCTCTTCACTTGGCTGATTACCATGCAGGACCAAACGTCAATCCTGATTTGATGTTCATCATTGTACTGTACCGAAGTATTTATTACATTTACTGAAAGCGTCTTCTTGTAACCGCACAGCTATAACAATGCCCGTTTCAAAACCATAACCTACCCACATCATAGCCCACAAATCTCGCATCGAAGTGCCATCTATCAACTTTGGCCGTACAGATTTGTGTCTTGACATGATGTAATGCTATTTATATGTATCGTAAACATCTGTTATATTTGTTTACAGACTCTGTTCTTATCAGCTGTGACCTTCTGTGACGTGGGGTTATAACTTGCACTATGCATTTCGGTGCGATATTTTATTTTTAATTGCATAAATTTTACTATTTTAGTTGAATACATTGGTGACAACTGTTGTCCTTGACCTTCGTCCGCGTGGAATTATTATAAAAATATTACTTTACTATTTGAATCGGATTTTTGTTAACAATTAGGTTTAATTTTTTTTGCACGGGACCCTAATTTTCTAAAATAAAATCAGCTATCTGCCAGTAAAAGTCCCGTCAAATCGGTCCAGCCGTTTGTAGATTAGCCGCAATAAATAGACAGAGATTTTTGTTTAAGTACCGTATATACGTTCACATATATATTCAGTAAAAAGCTGTTATTTTCAAATTACAAATACACACTTCTATTTTATTTATTTGTATATATCTATGACCGTGGACGAACCAAGAGAAGTATCTAAGGATCAGAGATGTTATGGATATGATATTTCAGATCTGGATACGGTTATTGATATAGGAATAAAATTATATCGGTTTCGGATACGGTTACGGATATGTAATTATTTCGGATTATCCGTTAGTTTCGGATAGTTTTGGTTACGGATATTAGATTGAAGTAAAATCTAAACACAAATAGTATGAAATAATTTGGTTTTATTTATAATAGGTTTTATCTAGTCTAGGTTATCGTTTGGTATTATAATCAGTCATATAGGTAAGTAACTATCCGAAACTTGTGAAACGGATACGGTTACGGTTATATTTTTATTTCGGATATCCGATAGTTACGGTTACGGAGTTCCATAACATCCCTGCTAAGGATCGTAGCAGGTGGAACACTGTAGATTCTGCCTATATCATTGTGCTGTTTTAGGTCATGGTAGTTGTTGAAGCTGGTTATTGAAAATTCGACCTTATCGGCACGTAATATGCAGGTGGACGGTGTTCTATTATGTATATGTTAGCAACAGTCAGCTATTGCATAGGCCTTAGTGACACTTAACGGGGTAAGATCAATGGGCAGGTTTTTGATTGGAAATGCCCTGCGCGATCGAATCAAAAATGAAAAGATCCGGGGGATAAAGAAACCAAACTAGGCCGAAGAATTGCCAAACTTAACTGACATTGCTCGCAGTAAGGATAGTCGATGGAGCCAAATGATTCTGGAGTGGCCAAGACGTACCGCAAGGTTGGAAGTCCTCCTCCAGGGTGGAGCGAAGACCTAGGTCGCCACAATCAAAGCTGGATCCGAGAAGCACACGACCAGGTTGCAATGCTTGCGGTAGGCCAAGGTATGTCCAGCAGTGGACGCTCGGCTGATTTGATTATGGGGTATGATTATTTAGAACGTCTTCAATTCACTATAAATCCATAGGTTTCCAACCAAATTAAAAACGAAGACTGCGTCTTCTGTTTAAAATATTTATAGATTTTGAGAAGTGTCGTTATAAAAATAACACGCTGCATCGTTCTCAAAACAGTAGGAAGTCTGTTCGAGGTTTGGAAATCTATTTCTAGAGGTATTTAAATGAAGCAGTATAATGAATGTTGTAGTATTTAAATGTAGTTGTTTGTACAAGTTATTTTGAAATTTGTTTAATGATGGGTGAAAAAGTACCCTAAAAGAAGCCGAAAGGCACTTGTTCTCCCAGTCATTGCGATCATTTTTATGCTCTAGACCATACCTGGGAACCTTCTAGTTACGGAGATATTGGGGGTCAAAGTTCCAACTTTTCACTGTTCAGTTTTTTTTTAAATGTTAACTACTACTTTAAATACCTCCACGACCCCTGTACTATTTATTGCATTCATCGGCACAATGTTTTGAGTGCGTTACATTCCTATAATAAAACGTGATTTTTCACCCTAAAAAAAAAGTCGTTGCCCGGCAATTTTTTTTGCATAGAGTTACTTAGTTTGATGTACAGAATGCTTGGTTGACGGCTTCGTGAAGGGTCCGTTTACACCCAACGACGACGACGACGTTTTTTTTTGTATTATTGGAACTTGTAGATTGTGACTCTTTAGTCACAATCAGTCTTTTCAGTCTTCTCTTTTGTGTTTCTTCTTCCTTGTGTCGCTTTTAATGCTGCCAAAATTGTTAACCCACATGTAGCCCATTTAGAGCAGGCCAGTCCCAGCTGTGGGAACATTATAGGCCGATGTTTATGCTGGGCAGAATTATAAATGTTTTTGCATTTAAATTTTATGACTTCGTTAGCTTCACCTTTTAAAGTTTATGTTGCAAACCGGTTACTCGGATAGGATCTACCATTAAGGGAATAAGCAAGGGGAAAACCGTCGACCGCATTTTCAATTAAGATTCAGGTACGATTGTGGTCAAATGCAAATCTACACAGCGAGCGTCATAAAAAGGTGTGTCGTATATTTTGCTATAAAATTCAAAAAGATAAAAATCTAGTTTTATTTTATGGGCCAACTTAGGTATACTTAACTTGGTTAATATTAAATAAATGACCTTGTAAATGTTGGACAGTAAATTATTTAAATACCTAGAATCTGGTTTTATTATAAACAGAAATAAAAAGTAAACTTGATTTACATCCATTAGCATTATTTAATAGATACATTATTTATGAATAAGATTTAAAAAAAAGACATCTGTTCTAGTGTTTTACTCAGTTTGTTGTATTTTTTATTATTCTTCTTTTTTGACCTTTTGTGGACCCAACAATGTTTAGTTTCTTAGATATAACGTAAACTTACATGATACAGCAAGCCTGTAATTCCAAACGGGTTAAGCAGAGTTTCATCACATTTCGCCAGTAATTTTTTGCTCCCTTGTGATAGGGGCGAGCCTATTGCCATCAACAGGTCACAAATCCAGACTCCAGGTAGCAGATATAGTCAGCAATTTGGTAGCGGAGTTGCTTAGCCAGTGTGGGCTGGACGCACCTGATTCTTACAAGAGGGAGGGATCAGGTAGTACAGTCCACACTACGTACGTTTAAGCATCACCACTCTTGTATGAAGGCTATTTTAATACTTATTCTTTAAATCAAAACAATTAACCCACTTTCAAGTAAGTAAGCGTACTCTAGTCAAGTGTAAACTGTAACAGTGTGTCTGTATGACGTCACGTGGGTGAGATTACGGCGAAACTATAGTCTGGTATACAAGCTTAGGCGGGGTGATAGACAGATTAGTTAAGTCTATACTTACTTTAATCTTATAAAGGTTAAGAGAACCTTCATAGCAGCTATGACTAGGTATCTATCTCATCAGAAGAGATCTCATTAAGAATGTGTGGGGTACGTTTAAAAACAATTAAACTCACATACACAAACAGCCAGACCCGGAACAACTACCTGTAGGGCATAAAAATATTTGTTCCGTGCGGGGATCGAACCCACGACATGCAGCACAGCAGCCAGTCGCTCAGCCACTGCGCCAACCATAACGTCAAATGTCAATATGTATGTCTACACTCTACTTGCCTTAGATCATTCTTTCTAAAAGTCATCGAAAGACGGGAAGACGAGACGCTGATGCTGAGTAAGTGGAAAATACCCTTTTTCGAGCCACTGTGGTAGAAGAGGCTGATATTGGCAATAACACAATATCATAGGATGAATTATGTGGTCAAGAAGGAATTAATCCGAGAAAATTGAAATTTGGCAGTTCTGGCATTTTGATGCCGTTTGTTAGAGAATCGAAAGACGCGTTGTTTCAGTGAATCAGAAACAAGCAACGTCTCATCTAATTCGAAGTGAACACAAATTAAAAAATGGTTTTGTACTGTTACCTAGGCATATTTTGTGCAGTTTCTTTCACTCTTCTGTAAACTTGCTATTTTTGGATTACATGGTTGTTTAAGACCTACCTGTATGTGTCATGTCATGTCTCCACAAGGAGACCTGAAGAAATCACTACATAGTATAAAAAAGTCGCTTCCCGCTTTCTCTCTGTCCCTATGCATGCTTAGATCTTTAAAAATGCGCAACGGATTTGGATGCGGTTTCTTTAATAGATAGAGTGATTCAAGAGGAATGTTTATATGTATATATTGCACCCGTGCGAAGCCGGGGCGGGTCACTAGTAATAACAAAACTAATCATTCAACAAGTGCACTACTCTCAAGTGTGTGCTGCATTCTTGATGACGTCACATTCAAGTCTGAGATTACGATGGATCCACTCATTCCACTCTGATTTACCAGTTACCTGTGTGAATACTTGCTGCTCTTTATTTATAAGTGGCATATCTTCAAGAATGTTTTGATTTAAAAAGATGAGTAGATAATGCCGATGCATAGGATTCACGCGAATGCTGATCAGGTTCGTAAAGTCTATAAAATTGACAAATTTAAACTAGCCTTACACAGTGTTGTGTTACCTGTGTTGAGAAAAAAGAAACAATACTAAGGGTTGTGGAGGTCTGATAGACTCCAGGTAACATTTTGGTAGTTCAGGATCCTCCGGTTAGACTGGAAATCGACCACAATCTAGTTAAGGAAAATCTAGACTGATGATGTTGAATAAGGTAAGACTAGCTGAGAAGGAGCATAGATCAGAAGCAGATAAGGAACATAGACCAGAAGAGCCATACGCACTTATTAACAGACATGAGGATAGTTATGAAAATAACTCTAACTGCCGAGCACTTATCTTTAGGACAAATCTACCTACCATTTATCAGGTAAATACCCCGGGTTGTGTAACTGGGAAACTTTAAACGGCATAAATTCCAGTACCTAGTTATTTCAAGTCTATACAGAAAGCGAACTCAACTTTACGTTAGTCTGCGTGTGAAAAGTCGCGATTATTTCCATCTTCATCATGATCATCATCATCCGCAACCCGCACTGCTGGATAAGCCTCTCTTTGCTTGTACCAAGCTCCACGGTCTTTTGCCAGCCTCATCCAGGATATTCCCACGATGGCAGCAACGTCGTTTGCCCATCTCGCTACCGGACGACTAACACTTCTCTTTCCAGTCCTTGGACTCCACTCGGTCACAGCTTTACTCCACCTGCCATCACAGCTAGCTAGGTGTCCTGCCCAACTCCATTTGAGTTCCATAACGCGATTTCCACTATCGAACACCTTCGTACGTCTCCAGCTTTCGGCATTTGGAACTCGGTCTAGTAGTTTTATGCTGAGAATATTCCATCTTCAGTATAGTTAACTCCTGGTATTCAGATCTATTCGGTTAGACTGGAAGCCCACCCTAAGATAGTTGGTACAAAGCAGATGAAGACTGGAAAGTGAACTCAAGTTCAAAGCTGCGCTTGAGTCTATTGCCCCCTTTCAGTAATGTTGCAATCTTTATTTATTTATGTTTTACGACATTGATAGCCCAGGTTTTTGATAACACAGGTTTGCAATGACGTAGGTTTGCGTGTAAATTGCCTATCGCGTCATCGGCGTGCGTACCAACGTATTTTTTTTTCAAGTTTTTTTTTTATAATGGCGTCTTGCATGTAAACCTTTGAGGTTGACTTCTGCTTAACCGGACTATCTTGTGGGTGACTTGAGTATAAGGCCTCTGGCCAAGGGCAAGAAACTTATAAACCAAGCCACAGAGCGCACCCCCTGTGGGGTACGAGCTTCGGCTTAGGGCGTAACTGGGGCAGCAAATCCAGGCTGGATCTGAATAATTTATTTAAAGTTCTAGGTGTAATTGAAATACCTAACTGAAAATCTCTTGCATGGGACCTTAAACATAAATGGCGAAATGTGGGTGTACTGTTTGGTACACCTCTGTCGAACCTTTGGGGATTACCGGCATGATGTAACGTTGCATCAAACTTGAAATGATAAAAAAGGAATGCTGCATTTATGTTCGCATAGCTCGCCAAAGGAAAGCTCGAAAAAATGTAGGGAACAGTGTGGATCATATCGGATAAGTTGTTCAAAATGATGAGTACAATGACTTCCTAAGATGTATTCATTTATTTCAATTACACCTGGTATAGGTGGACCAACCCACGCTGGTCCAGCAGTGGTAACATTGGCTTGCTACTACGCAGGACGACCAATCAAGCTATGCAAACCAGTATAAGCGGATCTCTCATTATACGAGAAATCTATACAAAGCGAGGCCAAGTCATATATAGGAAATGTATTACTGATATGTCGCCGTGTGTAAAGAAATCCAGACGCTTGCGGCTACGGTCTCTATACACGTTTGATCGACTTTCCCTAGTTTCTATCGCACTTTAAAAGGTTGAGAAAACTTTAGCAAAACTAGGGTCGTGAATAGGTAGAAATCAGAATCTGTCACTTTGGTCTACTAATCCTGAGGAGCTCGTGGCTAAATAGTAACAGCCGCTGGGGTCGGTCTTTAGGTTAAGCCGTGCTTGCCTAGTGGATGGGTGACCACCCATCACATACCGAGCTTCTACCGTAACTACAAAAGCACGTTAAGCCGTTGTTCCCGGTTGTCAGTTGTAGATCTTTGACAGTCTTTACAGGTAGTCAGTGGCCCGAAAGTCTGACAATCAGTATTAACAAGGGGTATCGTATTACCCAGAACTAACTGGGTTGTGGGTCTGATAGGCAGTCGCTTCATGTAAAATACTGGTGTTCAGCTGCATTCGGTGAGACTAAAACCCGACTCCAACATAGTTGCGAAAAGGCTAAGCTGATCATAGTCTGGTAAATCTAAAAAACTCATATTTTGTTCAGTTCAAAACACAAGGAAAACAGTTTAACAGCATTTTGCAGTGTAACTACAGGTTTTAGAACTACAGCGTACCATTTAATCAAAATGGTCGTGCATTTCCATGCCGGGCGAATAGGTATAACTAAGTAATTGAAGGAAAACCGATGTTGACTGACAGTTTTAGGACTGCCAATTATACACTCACGTAATTATTGCTAAATTGAAGTAAAGGTATGATTGCAAAACGAGGAAAATCTAGGCATTGCAACATTTCCAAACAGGATATAATCACACTTATAATAAACTAGCTTTTGCGAGGCTTTGCACGCATTAATTTAGAATTTGACAATCATTTCGGGTTGTACTCTACTTGTAATAATATAATGATTCGAAAGAAACGTGGCGCCATCTATTATCATAGAACGTTATTGTTGTTAAACTTGTACTGTGACTTACGGGATATCTTCCGTGATTGTTCATTGTTTTGAGCTCCCAATATTTCGGCGCTGTTGCAAGCGCCGTGATCGCGGGTTGACTGGAGAATGCGGGTGGATGGGAATATTGGGAGCTCAAAACAATGAACAATCACGGAAGATATCCTTTAAGTGACAGTACAAGTTTAGTTGTAAACCGTGAAAGCTTAAAACAGTGTTATTGTTGTTTTCCTCGGGACCAGTACTTTTTTTCAGAATGAATGGTACACCCTATGTCCGTTTCTGTATACCTGACAACGCATATATATGGAAAATTTCAGGATGATCGGTTCAGTGGCTTAGGCGTGAAAAGGTGACAAACAAACAAATTTACTTTCGCATTTATAATATTAGTAAGGATTACTAATGATTTGCCTACGAATTTGTTGAAACGGATTTTGGACCTATAAACTTTATGGCGATGCTTGGGGTCTGTACGCACCTATGTCCAGCGGTGAACGTGTTTCAGTTGGTAATGATGATGATGATGAGTGATGAATTGCTGATGGCAAACTCAAAGGAACAGGGTGTAAAGTTTCTCATACTCTGTTAAAAAAGGGAGTATCCTTCGACCAGACGGGTGTTGTCTATGGTGGGCTACTGCCCGACGGTTGTAGTCGGATTTTTGGAAATATACTTAAGTCGCGGATAATTTTGATTGCGCGAGGCAGGATTTTAGTTCTCAACTTGAATCATAGATGGCGTTACAGATGTTTTTGTATTTTTTGCTGTGTCGCTACAGACGGATTATGTTTTTCGCACGTAGGTTTATCCAAGAAATTGTAAAGGACAGACAAATACTTAAACATAATATAATGGGTGTAAATACCCAAAACGAAGCCAAAAGGCAGTTGGTCTCCCCGTCATTGCGATATTTTTTTTTTGTTTTAGACCATTCCTTCTAGTTACGGAGATATTGGGGGTCAAAGTTCTTCAGTTTTTAATGATATAACTTTAAATACCTCCACGATCACCGCACTATTCAATGCATCCATCAGCACAATGTTTGAGTGCGTTACATTGAGTCCTACCGTAAAATGTGAATTATCACCCAAAAAAAAGTTGTTTCCCAGCAATAGTTTTTGTTACACAGAGTTATTTAGTTTGATGTACAGAATGTTTGGTTGACGGTTTTTAGGAGGGTCCGCTTACCCCTTGTAGATAAGTTTAATGTCTGTCATTGCTATCTACATTATCCGCAATATTTGTTAATGTGTGCGTTCGTTTACTTACGTAGAGCAGAAATAAGTGCATTATGCATAACTATAATATTAGCTGAACATGCATAACAATATTGTTCTTCACAGGACACATAGTTATGTAAATACTGTATGCTCCACTTAGTTCAAGCGTAATTATTCAAATTTTATCTGCGATGTGCTTCGGAGATTTGAAAAGGAAGGATGTGTCCTTTATTGTTCGAAAATGGTTACAATTTCTTTGTAAATTTACTCGGCTTTTATTAGTGGATATTAGTAAAACTATTTGTTGACTTGAAAAATAATGGAAGTAGCCATTATTCTTGAGAGTTAGGTGGTGGAACGATGTTCTGCTGAAAGCTAAGGCAATAAAAAGCCAGCAATTTGCTGGATACGAAGAGCAAGAAGTACAGAACAGGGCGATGTCGCTACGCTTGGGGCCTATGTCAAACAGTCGACGTTTTAGTCTAGAAAAGGAGCAGAAGAAGTAAACTTGAATTATCTGCCAAAATGCAAACTATTATGATCCTACAAATTTGATACAAAGACCTAAGCTGCAAGTTTTCTGATAAGAAAATAAATAACTAGATTTGCTATATATACCTACTCTTTAAATTATAATCAAAACATAGTGTAATTACCAAGTCGTTTATTAACAGGCGTCAATCACTTTAAAAATAATGATGTAAAAAAAAAAAAGGTCGATGTCCAAATGCGGTGTTTATTTACTAGTTTTGTCATGATTCAACTTTGGTGTCATTGATTGCTTGGATCTTGGCGTCACCCAAACTGTTATTGCTTCTAATTCTCTGGTTTTCGCTATCAACTCCTGAATAAAGTCCTATATATGTATAAGTCCTCCTTACGGATATCGGTAACGGCGACCCTTTGAAACTGTTTCCTTGTGTGTTATGGGACCGGCCAGACCAAATTTGGTTTTAAATACCCGGTTACAATTAAACCAGTACAGTTTGCCGCTGGTAGAGTTATAAGGGTATGTATAGAAGGGGCCTTTTTTTTCGGATGGGAAATCATCAAATGACCCCCCCCCCCCCGCTCTGGGCGGAGCGGAAGGGAGTGTCAGACTTGTACTGACTAAAACCCATCCATGTTCCTTCTTTGCCTTTTGTGTTCCAGGGCCACGGTATCTCTGTCGAACAGTCCCGCAGCCCTGGCAGGCATCGGCTCATGCGGACCCCTACTTGGTTGCTGACATCTCTTTGAGGCCTAGGTATCTCTACGTATTTGGCGCTTTTCGTTCAATGTATCGAGTATTTAGGCGTTGATTGACTATTGCACTGTTGGATTTTCAATTGCTTTTCTGCTTTGAGCCGCGCGTTAAAAACTGCACAACAAGCTTCTTCATTCAGCACAACACAATCAACCGAACCATATCCTGGCACAATATAGGACTCCAGAGCCTTTCTGTTTAGGAGCAGTTACTTTCTATTCTTTCCCAAATGAAAAAAATATTTCATCTTGTTCTGAAAAGAATCCTTTTATTAGAATAACATAACATCACGTCTATAATCCCCGGAGGATTAGGCAGAGATGTACCTAATAGTATAACCACATTTCGCCATTTATGTTTTTAAGTCCCATGTAATAGGCGGCGAGTCTATTGCCATCAACCGGACACAAATCCAGACTGAGAAATTCCTGATGGAAAGACCCAATAACATTTTGCCCGACCCGGTAATCGAACCCAGGACCTCATGCTCATCAGTCGCGACCACGAGACCAACGAGGTCGAAGAAAGAGGTCTATTTCCTAGGAGTCTAAACACACAGTCATATCTACAATATTTTCTCAAGTACATAACGAGTCTTAATTATACTGTTTGTGTTTGCCCACACGTCTTTCCCTCCAGGGAACCACTTATGCTATCACAGATGCAGTGACGCTAATTACTGCCCTATTGTGAGATAGTTTAGTAGCGAGCTTGCGCGTGCGCCGATTGTTGTGGAAATGTGTTAATTTGTGATGTTATTGTTTTGTGTTTAAGTTTTCGTTTAGGTAGGTATTTTTTTTTTTGTTAATTTGGAAGAGTTACTGGAATTTTAGTCCTTTTATTTTATTTATTTTTAAATGAAATTGAATTCTCCTGTATCGTGGGTGCGTTTACAAAAATGTTAAATTTATTTATTCACATACACAAACAGTCAGACCCGGAACAACTACCTGTCCTGTAGGCCATACAAAAAATATTTGTTCCGTGCGGGAATCGAACCCGCGACACGTAACGCAGCAGCCAATCACTCAGCTACTACACCAACGTGACTTTGAGGCGCGTTGGTCTCTCGGGGGTCTCGCAAAAATAGTTAGTTTTGTCTTAAGACTTCATTAATTAGGGTCAAATGTTTCGCCGCAAATTTATTAAAACATACCAAGATATTTTTGGAGCTCGTGGCTAAATAATAACAGCCGCTCGGATCGGTTAAGCCGTGCTTGCCTAGATTAGTCTGTGGATGGGTGACCACCCATCACATACCGAGTTTCCTCCGTGCCTCGGAAAGCACGTTAAGCCGTTGGTCCTGGCTGTCTTTTGTAGATCTTTGACAGTCGTTACAGTTCAGTGGCCCAAAAAGTCTGACAACCAGTCTTACCAACGGGTATCGTATTACCCAGTACTAACTGGGTTTTGGAGGTAAGATAGGCAGTCGCTCTATGTAAAATACTGGTATTCAGCTCCATCCGGTAAGACTGGAAGCCGACCCAAACATAGTTGGGAAAAAGGCTAGGCAGATGATGACCAAGATATTTTTGATAAAATAAATTGAATAACTAAAAAAAGTTCATACTCTCCAAAAAACTTAATACAAGAGAAATACCGATGTAGTAAAATCACTTTTCAGTGTTTTTAGTTGTTTACATAGTTTTCAGCGGTCATAGCTAAGAAAAAGTTAATCAAACATTGCAGGTATGCGTGAAATTAATATTGTAACAGCGACCTTTTCCGTGTCAAATGTGGAAATCAGAATACTTAATCCATCATTACGCTGAAAATAATTTTCTAGCCGTGACTTTCCAAGCATGAAAAGCCAGTCAAAATCTGATGCGAAAATAATAAATTAATGACGTACACACGGTAATGTGGGAATTAAATTAATGCATCCATCGCCTGATTGAGAACCAAGGTAACCGACGTAGCCCGAAGAATAGCCAAACTTAAGTGGCAGTGTGCAGGGCACATTGCTCGCAGAACGGATGGCCGATGGGGCCGAAAAGTTCTGGAGTTGCGACCGCGAACCGGAAGACGCTGCGTTGGAAGGCCTCCCACTAGGTGGACCGATGACCTGGTGAAGGTTGCAGGGATCCGCTGGATGCGAGTCGCACGGGACCGGTCAATGTGGCGGCACTTGGGGGAGGCCTATGTCCAGCAGTGGACGTCTTTCGGCTGAAATGATGATGATGATGATGATGATCCATCGCCTCTCGCAAAATGGAGCATTCCCATGGGTGGAAACATTAGACGCTGATGTTTTATGAATGTCTTTATTGATTGCAATAACACTACCACGTATTTTCTATCGTTGGTTATCATCAGCCTATAAAAGTCCACTGCTGGACATACTTAGGCCTTTGCAATCTATTAATTTATTTGTAAATATAGGTGTGTACCAATCGCTTCGCACGCCATTCATTTCGATTTAACGCGCTTTTTTTAGCTACACTTGTAACTATGTAAAAAATCACAGAAGTTAAATATGACCCATTTCCCGGTTTTCGATTGAGCAGAAATTTTGCATACATGTTTAGTTTGAATGACAATGCATGGTAAGCTAAGCGACGTCATTCTAAATCCAATACGGCCGACTCCCCAAGATGGCGGACGAGTTATTTTTTATGCATTTCCATGATATGGGTATCAAATGAAAGGGTTTGCTGAGAAGAATACGAGAAATATAATGACGTCACTCTAAAGTGTATTTTTAGTTTTTTTTTTCAAGTATAATATTTAATATGAGCCAGACCATTG
Source organism: Noctua fimbriata (assembly GCA_905163415.1). Lineage (NCBI taxonomy): Eukaryota > Metazoa > Arthropoda > Insecta > Lepidoptera > Noctuidae > Noctua > Noctua fimbriata. The sequence continues at coordinate 11,248,570 of LR990946.1, forward strand.
GGTTTAAGCAATGCTTTATTTAAGAAAACCATTCCATTACAAACTTATGACCCTATTTTAATCACATCAAGGTACCATATACCACCGTAAGTTCCTCAGACTACCGCTGAACACCAGTAAAAGTAATTCCAGTTTTATTGCGAACAATAAATAAAACATTCGAACGCATTGCCCTCAATCATAATATAACGTTACATACACTTATTTATTCTGCTTGCGTCAATTAAAAGAACTGTACTATTGTCCCATATTAATAAATTATACACCGATCATAAAATGTTTTGCACTTCTTGAGAATGACAGTTGGCTACCGTGTTAAAATTCTAAATGAATGGCGTGCGAAGCGATTGGTACACACCCATGTTTTACAAATAAATTAATAGATTGCAAAGGCCTATGTCCAGCAGTGGACTTCTATAGGCTGATGATAACCAACGATAGAAAAGACGTGGTAGTATTATTGCAATCAATAAAGACAATCATAAAACATCAGCGTCTAATGTTAAAACATAGGCCATCTCTCTTAGTCCTACAATGCGGAACTAGCATTGGATAATTCCGCGAATCTGACAAATATAGCCAATTTCAATCACGCATTGTTTTAGCGACTAAATTAATTAATTTAATAGGTTTCTACTGTTAATAATACATAGAACACATGAATTGTTACTATTTATGTAAAAATGAGGTCAAAAACGTTGAAATAAAAAAAAAATATAAACTTATAACCTTCCCCTGTAAACCTACACGTAGTGCAGATACGCGCACTTTACGTATGGTAGATTCGTAGATTTGCACTATCCCCGACGATTTATTGCTTTCTTAGCTTTTCGGAAACCTCTGACGTTGTCATAGCATTTGATGTATATTCTATTACATGCACATAAAGCTGATTTTTAAATAATTAATTAAAGTAGTTTGTAATTTGCTGTCGAATAGTGTGATACTTTTTTTCCTCGCTGTACAAACCAAAACGATATTCAAAGAATTCTGTTAATGGTGTACTGTATTAACTAATAAGGTTAAGTTTACTATAACTTACTTGTAAGGGATATCCTCATTACCACTAACTATGAATAATCTTGTTTAATTACGCTGGTTAGATTAGGTACTCATTTTTCGATATTTGTGGTAGTTTTTTGTTTTGTTCCTCGATGTCTTGGTCAAACGGACCACTATCCGACTCCAATTATCTTCAGATCTGCAATATGACGTCATAATTGAATTGTATCTAATGGCAGTGGTAGCCTGGGTTCTCTTGTTCAGTATAATCCCTGGTATGAAAGTAAATTAAATTGTTTTTGTTTAGCAAAAGACTTAACATCACGCAAGAAGAGGAGCATCTGATTGTACACCCTCAATTTTCCATCGATTTTATGAATTTTCGGGCCAAATCCCATCAACCTGGCACAAATCTAGACGCTACTGAGAAATTCCCGATGGAAAAACCTCTTATCACTTTGCCGACCTGGGAATCGAACCCATGCTTAGCACGCTTGTGACCACTATACCAACCAGGCAGTCTTATAGAGGGTGAACGGGATACTGACGCACAAACAGTTACCACGTATTCAGTGCATCATTCTGAACCACCCCCAAACAGGATTAAAAAAAAATTGTCAGTGTCCCTTCCACTCTGTATTTTTTTATTACTGGCCTACGTCGTGTCCCTCTGCTGGGCAGGGACCTTCCCTTTCTCCTTCCATACCATGTTACATGTTAGCGCAACTAACATGATTAGATCGTTACGCCACTTTCGCTGCGGTTGACCTCGACGACGCTGTCCTTCCTCAGGCGTCCAGCGTGCGTGATCTTTGCCCGTCTCTCCGGTGCATCCGTGCGACATGGCCTGCACACTACCACTTCAGCCTGGCTGTTTTTCTCCAATAGCAGCCATTTAAGTTATGACGCGCATTGTGTTGTTTCTAACGCGATCTATTCGCTTAAAACCTATTATGCTGTACAGCAGTGGCGAAGGATCCATACAACACGATTCCCTTTGAAAAATGGCACAGTCAGTATCCTATAGCCAATAATATTCTATACAGTAAAGATATGTACTCCGGCTTACGTCTTACAAAAATTGACCCTTCGCTACTGGTGTATAGATATAGTAAAAAATATCTAACACGTGCTATCACAGTTGATATACGCACAAGTCACCGCGACAAATGAGTTAGATCATTGATTCCAATCTATTTAATGAGAAGATATCGTATTCATGCTGATTGAGAAGTTATTGGAAAACAAAGTACACGTTGTCGAGATGTATTCTCTGATACAATGTAGCAAGGCATAGGAATCACAACAGAAACGATACGGCACGTGAGATAAAAAATCAAATGTCATTATTTTTTAAGAAACTAGACTACAAAAATAATTACAATTAAAAATACTTAAAAAAAAAACAACATTCATTGCAATGGATAAACTAAAATTTGAGTTTTCAATTAAAAGTTTCGATGACCAAAAAACTAATGTACTGGCAGTAACTTCAATAACCACGAAAGAGAGCAAAATTTACTTTGTACCACAAGAACTGCAGCCAATAAAGTACCATTGAAAATTAATGAAAAACTAAGACTTATAAAAGATTAAGAAATATATTGCAAAGCAGACACGAAAAAAGGTGTTTATGGATAACTTTATTTACAAAGAACGCAATCGAGTATTATTTACTTACGAATATCGAATACCTTATAATAACTATAATTTAAGATAACATAATAATAAACTATAAAAGGGCATCAATAAACGCCTCAACGCTGTCAGCTGGTAATGTGCCCAAGAGACTGGCGGCGGCGCAGCGTTACCACCTTGTATGGCGCCGCTTATTTTTAAGAAAAGATTATTTTAATTTGTCCAAAACATGAGTATGCACAGTGCATGGCATGCAAGATGTTATATCAAATTATATTACAGTCATCTTTTGCCTAACGCCGTACAAATAAGGATGTTATACAAGCGTCAAGAAATTTTAAATTCGTCCGTTATACAAAGCAATTAACAATCCAAATAAGAACATAACTTAAAATTAAAAAGTAAATACAATAGTGTCATAAGCTCATCCTAGTCATAATACAAATTAACAAGCCACCACGGTCTAGTGGTCATGAGGTCGATGGGTTCGATTCCCGGGTCGGGCAAAGTGTTATTGGGTTTTTCCATCAGGAATTTCTCAGTAGCAGCCACGGAGTCTAGATTTGTGCCCGGTTGATGGCAATAGACTCTCCCTATATTACATGGGATTTAAACATAACTGGCGAAATGTGAGTATACTATTAGGTACACTTCTGGCTTATCCTTCGGGGATTACAGGCATGATGTTATGTGTAAATTTTGCACTTAGGTTGTAAAACTACTCATCTGTAGGACTGTCCTGGACAATATTGAATCATATAGATAGAGCCATCACGTGAGACATTCAAACACATTTAGGTTGCCACACGTCACACATGACCTCTAATACAAGATCGACCCCACTTCTATTAAGGCGACAAGGATTTCGTAGCCAGTGGTATTTGAGCTCCGGATCGCAAGGTCGACTGCTGAGCGTGGGGTCCTGGGTTCACGTCCCAGGTTAGGCAGGGTCCTGCCAGGGCTGCGGGACTGTTCGAAAGAGATACCGCGGCCCTGGAACACAAAGGGCAAAGAAGGAACATGGATGGGTTTTAGTCAGTACAAGTCTGACACTCCCTTCCGCTCCGCCCAGAGCGGGGGGGAAGGAATTTCCCATCCTAAAAAAAAAGGTTAGGCAGGGTCATAGACGTTTGGTATTATTCAAAGTAGCCTGGATTTTGTAAGTAGACGGTATGATACATACTCTATTGATTGAATTATGAGAGCGAGGGAAGAGAGTGCAGCTATGTTTGCGCACACACTTGTGCAATAGTGGTTGTCTTCTTCTGATTGAAGTCGCTCTGGAGCATTATTATTATAATCCTCCAGCAGAATCATCCATCCAATCCAAATCTACTGAGTAACCCTCGAACCCCTCACAAATTGGATAAAAGAAACCGTCGCAACTAAAAGGCACTTAAAACATCTTCGTGTCCTCAAATCATTGAACTAGTTAAATGTATGAACTGGATATGGCCCGCGATTGTACCATCACTCAAGACGAGCAAGCGTACAATTTGCATGCCGCTTCCGCTATTACAATCTGTGTGATCCACAGTTTCATTGATGGATGTACTCGATTCTAAGTGGCAATACTTGGGAGCATTGTTATTTTATCTAGTGTTCTGAAGGGGTGTATACTGTATAAGCTTCTATGATGAAGGGGTCATTTGAAGTCGATGGAAACCTGTGCTCGTTGTCTGAGTTACCAAGCGAGTTAATCGCGCCAAGTATTGATTTCTAAAGGAGCTTATGTCTAAATAATACCATCTGAACGGTTCGATCTTCAAGATTAAGCAGCGATAGCCAAGGTTGTTCCGTAAATAGGTGACCGTCCATAACATACCGAGTTTCCTCCGTGCCTCGGGAAGCACGTTAACAGTTGGCACGGCTGTCATTTGTTAGATCTGGAAGCCGACCCCTACATAGTTGGAGCAAGGCTAGGCAGATAATGAAATTATAGACAGGCCGATATGCTGCTGGAGAGATTTTTCCACTCGTGTGGGTTTTTGGCACTTCTATTAAACACTTCTTCTTAGCGTGTCGATGATAATTTAAATTGAGTCAGCCCATTTGGCGACGTGGTCGCTCACTATGGACCTCATCAGAAGGCATCATCGGATTAACGTGCTTTGCTTAAAGTCACCCAAAGGGCAATGGAGGGTAATGGTTATGCTCGAAATTTCCTTGCGTGATCAAATCAGAAATGACGGCATCCGCAAGAGAAGCAAGGTTACCGATGAAGCCCGAAGAATTGCCAAACTTAAGAAGAAGACGTTGCGTTGGAAGGCCTCGCACTAGGTGGACTAATGCCCAGGTGAAGGTTGCGGGGATCCGCTGGATGCGAGTCGCACGGGACCGGTCAATGTGGCGACACTTGGGGGAGGCCTATGTCCAGCAGTGGACGTCTTTCGGCTGAAATAATGATAATGATGATGATTTGGCGACGAGTTTGGCACTTTCAGTAGCGTCCATCAGCTTCTGTGATGTGCAAGCAACAGTACAGGCAGGACACGATATCAAGTATCCCATCGTTTGTGGGGCAACACCACATTTACATTAGGAAGTGGTAAAGGGTTTTGTTACTTTGAGGAGCTTCCTTATTTCTTTTTGACGTCGGAAAAGTGCTGATTCGCAGTCCAATTTGAATAAATGACTTTTAATTTAGTCAATAGGAAAACTCCGCAGCGCCGAATATTGTAACACCCATGTGTTGAGACGCGAGTCGATTATTTATATTTATTATCTGTAATGATTATAATCTACACCGATTGTGCATTGATAATATTGATTACGATCATTCGGTAGCTTATCTACAGCCGTTGAAGTTGATGGATGAGCTTATATCAAACCTAGACGTACATAGTTTATAATCACGCCTCATCATCTGCCTAGCCTTTTTCCAACTATGTTGGAGTCAGTTTCCAGTCTTACCGGATGCAGTTGAATATCAGTATTTTACGTGGAGCGACTTCTTGTCTGACCTCCTCAACCCAGTTAGTACTGGGTAATACGATACCCCTTAGTAGGACTGGTTCTCAGACTTTCGGGGCACCGACTACCTGTAAGGGCTGTCGAAAGATCTGTAAATGACAGCTGTTATTCTGTTACCAACGGATTAACGTGCTTTCCGAGGCACGGAGGAAACTCAGTATGTCAACTTTCCACAGACCGACCTTGGTAAGCGCGGCTTAACCTGAAGATCGACCCGTGAGTCTGTTATTATTTAGCCACGAGCTCCTCAAGACAATCATATCATAATCTACTATTAAATTCAGGAAGAAACCAGTAGTCTGCACATTACAGGGTCTAATGCATCAATAAATAATTTAATGACACCAGTTGAATGTGAGGAAGGAAAGCATGAACAAATCAATATCCAGACTTCCTAAACACCTAGACTAATATTATCATACGTTAATATTCAGCCTTACTTCTTTCCTGTAAGATGTATGCTGTGGCATTGGCTTGGCCCAAGGCGTTAGGAATATAGTCTTCGTGTTTAAAGGCTGGCCAGTAGGTTAGGACACAGTTATTATCATCATCATTTCCTCCGAAAGACGTCCACTGCTGGACAGTAGCTGGTCCCCCAAGTGTCGCCACATTAACCAGTTCCGTGCGACTCGCATCCAGCGGATCCCCGCAACCTTCACCAGGTCATCGGTTCACCTAGTGGGAGTTATGGACACAGTTATGCTCAGATATTTTGCTAATTTTTCATGTACCACAAGTACACTTAAAAAAAACATTGAAGTAGGATCTCTAGAAAATTAATAAAAATATCAGTTGAAGCTCGTACTCCGGATCGGTGCCCGATTAATGGCAATGAGCTCATTACAACTTATTACATAGGTCTTAACCATATCTGGATAAAAATAGAAGTCGGTACTACTAAGTATAGGTCGTCGGGCGTCGTAGCTGAGGGAGGCCTAGAAAACAATGACCTGACATAGAGGCATTTCTGGGAAATTGGCCGGAAAAAACTGCACACGGGAAAGAGTGGATCGCTATGGGGGAGATCTCTGCCCAGCAGTGGCAATACAGGTTGAAAACAAGTCTAGGTATACCTACAATCGATGGTGTCGGCAACCCTGACATAGGTCATTCTTCAAGGAAAGTTCGCGCCAAAATCTAAGAATAGCTCCTCAAATCAATCAATTAGTCATATCACGCTCTGACTTAATGACACGTCGCTTACATTAGTGCCTAATTAATTCACTATAGTCTAGCCTAAAACAAGGACTAATACCATCGGAATTCATCGCGCATGGCTCTTCCTCAATGCGAGGTCATAGAAAATATTGCTTATCGGTCAAACGCGTTTTGAAGATAAATCGATGTTTATGCTAAAGTATATTACTATTGATTTATTTCCAAAAGTCAAATCAGCGTAAGTAAGTACATACCTATGTCGTTTTACCAAAACGAATAAAACTGTCAAAGCGTCATACTTATCGGGGAGATAAAACTCTTACTGGCCTTTAAAGAAGCAGGTAACTATAATATTCTTCCCTTAGAGGCTTTATTCGAGAATTAACTACTATCTGACCATTGAAAAGCTAAGAATATCCCTAACACTGTATAAGGCTTTCATGGTTTATAACTAAACTTATACTGTCACTTACGGGATATCTTTTCTTCTATCATTCATTATTCTGTGCTCCCGATATTTCGACGCTGTCGCAAGCGCCATGATCGCGGGATGACTGGAGAATGCGGTTGGATGGTGGTGCTAATCACGGAGGATATTACATACATAAACTCACGCCTTTACCCCTAAGAGGGTTGGCAGAAACCACAGAACGCCACCTTAAACGATATGTACACATATGGAAGTTACCGGTTGGACCAATTTTGACTTTACAGACAGATAGCTGGTGTTATAATGACTGACTAGGCTACATTTATTTTAGAAAAAAGATTAGGGTACCGTGCAAAAAAATTAAAACCCTCCAAACTATGTTATTTATGATCAATTTCACGCGGGCGAAGGTCGCGGGGCATAGCTAGTATACAATAATTGGTAACAAGTAGTCTAGATTTGTGTGTTTGATGGCAATAGGCTTGCTCCTAATTAAATAACATACTCTGAAACATAACTGACGTAATGTGAATGTACTATAGGGACATCGTTACCTAACCCATCGAAGAGTTTAAGCTTGATGTTCTACATAATATTTACACTTAAAAATTTCCAACTGAAATTGGCCAAACAACAAAAATGTTAGTTGTTACAAAACAGCGCGTAATGCAAGTGCATCAAATCCATTAGCATTAATAAATATCACAATTGCACAATAATTACACTTTAATAGAAGATGTACTAATCTTGACTTGGCTCGCGAGGTTGTCGACATGTGGGATGTGGACTCAGCGATCATTGTGCCGATAGTCGTATCAGCCCATGGCTTAATTGCCAAGAGCCTCGACCAATACCTGAGGAGGCTCTCGTTAGGCAGCTGGATCAAGGGCTTGATTCAGAAAGCGGTACTCCTAGACACGGCTCGTATTGTTAGGAGGTTCCTCTCTCTGGAGCCCTGACCGCCGGTAGCTTGGACCCTGTTCCCGATACCGGTGGTCTACTATTTTTTATATTTTTAAATGTTTTTTTATATGGTTTTTGTTAAGAAATATTTAAAAATGTAATTAGTTAATTAAAATAGACTTGGGAATTACATAACATAACATCACGCCTGTAATCCCCGCAGGGTTAGGCAGAGGTGTACCCAATAGTACATCCACATTTCGCCAGTTATGTTTAAGTCCCATGTAATAGGGGGCGAAATTATTTAGCAGTCTTCCTCTAATATATTATATACTTTCATATGCATTCAGTAAACATCTGTTATTTTGAAATTACAAACAGACACTTCAATTTTGTTTATTTGTGTATTTGAATCGGATTTTTCTTCAACTTCTATCATTTGCTATCTGCCAGTAAAAGTCCCGTCAAAATCGGTCTAGCCGATTCGGAAATTAACCGGAACAAAGAAACAGACAGAAAAAAATTAAAAATATTGTTTTATTTTGTTAAAAGTACCGTACATACTTTAACAAACATTCTTGTAGGCAACTGTTATTTTGAAATTAAAAACAGACACTTCAATTTTATCTTTTTGTTTAGATGAATGAAAAGTAAACTAATTAACTGACCCTTTAGTAGACGAAGAAGTCTGTTTCTGACATGATATTAGGAAGGGTTCCGGGCCCTCAATTCCTTAAATATGAGCCTGACCTCGAGTGCCCAGACATTCAATTCGTCCAATCAAATCTCAAATACTGCTGGCAGTTCATTTATTGAATTCTCTCTTTTAATAAATACTACAACACGATTATAATTTATTATTCAGAACTTTAAAACTGCCTGGTTGGTCTAGTGATGGCTTTAGGCACCTATTGAAGTCATTCCCAAGTTCGATTCCCAGGCCGGGCAAAGTATTATTGCCTAGGTTTTAACATTGCCTCACGCCTGTAATCCCCGAAGAGTTAGGTGGAGGTGTACCTAATACTACACCAACATTTCACCAGTTATGTTTAAATCCCATTTAATAGGGGGCGAGCCTATTGCTATCAACCGGACACTAATTGAGACTCCGTTGCTGCTACTGAGAAATTCCTGATGGAAAAACCCAATAACACTACCTAGGTTTCACCATCAAGAACCTGCCTGGAGCTTGGATCTGTTCCCGTTGCTTCACCACTTTTACTTAAACATAAAGTAACTGGCGAAATCTTGAGTGTAAGTGCTATAGATTCACGTCTTCTGGCTTACCTTTAGGGCATTGCAGGTGTGATGTTATGATATAGTATTTTATACTGCTTAAGCCAATAAAAACTTATTTATTTAGATTTAGATCTAAGACTGGCCCATATTCCTACCAATAGTATGATAATACAGTGTACGTAAGCAATTAAATCGCCTTTTGCTTTTGATAAAATGATAGTTTTTGTAAGCGGTCAAGTGAGAAACACGAGATTTGCGCACACGCAGCGCGCGACTCGCGTCTCGCAAAGGAAGAATCATAATGGGTAATTTGTACGCTCGCAAGGGGAAGATGGTGCGCGTTTTCATTGAACGGTACGGCACGAGATTTTCATTTTTCTTTATCAACTATACTGTACCTGTTACGTTCTTATTTCTGACAATTGACCCATGTCCCACTAACTTATAGATTGATTTTATAGCAAAATTTTCCAATTTTTTTTTTCTTAATTTGTAAGGGACAGTAACGAATTAAAATTGACCTCAAACTGCTAGGCTCTCATCGAATTAAATTACTACGTACTGATGTAGGTTCGGGATTTTTTTTTGTATTCAAATGCAACTAAGGTACTGAATAATTGAGTAATTCGATCAACGATATAAAATAGCTGGTACATGCTAAAGTCACAGATTTGCGTTAAAGCATCAGGCTGCGGGTTTCATGTTACGCTCAAGTTATACATAATTGGCAGATGTGGAGGGTTTCGCAACACCGGCTTTTAGCAAGGATTCAAATACATGGTTAATCTCACAGGGCTGAAAACTTTTCGGCTTTGAAAAATCAGCTTTTCCATGACACCTACACCTTTCCTTAATACTTACATGGTTAAAATGTATGAAACAGCTGTTATTATTTATAATTTACCACAAATAACTACACTGGGGGTTTTAGAATCATATTCTGAATTCATAGTGACAGGTTGCACATTGATGTTTCTTACTTTACAACTTATGATGGTTTTAAGACCCTACCTTAAGAGGGTTTTAAGGGCAGAAATGTTCAATCTGGTACAGTCGCCAGCACATCAAGTTACCACAAACTGTCAAATTTCTCCAAATAATTTTAAACCATAAAATGTTGATAGTTAAGTTCTAAATCCAATGAGAAAACTTGATACACTGGCGACTGTACTTCGAAAACAATACGCAATTCAGAATGGAATCCCTAAGAACATATCTTGTTTATTCTGTCATATAATATGAATAAACATCGAATCTTAGGATTCACGATGATTTTCCTAAAATTTAACAACATAACATGTAGCATAAAGATCGTGACAGATGGCGTTCAGGAGATTCTGTCTGCCTACGTTCTCCCAGTCCTTATCCCCGCGGGCGCAATATATTTTTTACTGTGATTTCTGCAAACGCCCATTGTGCGAGTTTTGTTAACTAGTCAACTGTAACGGTAACTGATTTGTCTACAAATACATAAAATATTTTACCCTTGATTAAAAATAAATAATAGATGTTACAAAAGGTTACAAATAATGCTACGTTTCTTATACGTACGTTTCTACTCATCTCTTACACACACACCCTAAACTTGACTCCCGTCACGTCATTCTGTAATATCGTATCGTGTCGAACAATGGTCACGCACACAACGGTATCACTCACGGCCGATTATACTTCCTCGACTCGTTGTAACATGTAACAAACTCCTCACGATCTGGCAGAAATGCTCTCAATGACTCACGTAAGAGATAGCAGCGTGATAGACATAGTTATTTTAGCATTTCGTCCGAGAGTTTTCTTCAAAATGCCACCTGATGGACAAAAAAATCGAGCGGAAAACTCAAGTGTTTTTTAATTAATATACCCAGTGGTGGCGGACCCGACTTAAGAACAGTAAGTCGTGGGTTCGAACCCAGACAGGCGCATTACTTTGTATAATTTATTTCATCACCACTGCTCTCAAAACGGTGAAGGAAAACATCGTGAGGAAACCGGCATGTCCTAGAACCAAAAATTCGAAGACATGTGACATCTACCAACCCGCACTGGGCCCGCGTGGTGGATTCTGGCCCATTCCCTCTCATAGAGAGGAGGCCTGTGTCCCAGCAGTGGGAACATTATAGGCTGATTATGATTTTATGATTATGATACCTAATAGTTTTTCTAACGTTTTCATTAAAGTAAATAAATAAAACAATAGCAAGTAATTCAGATCGAAGGGTTTGGAAGGAAACCTTGTCTGTATAACCATGAAGTCCTCATAATTCAAAAAACTCTTTAGGATTTCACAGATGGAATGTACCATTGCGCCGTGCCTGTGGCATTTCTCTTCGGCCTAGCATTGCAGAGCAACATTCACTAATTACATGCTGTGCGTGTGTCTTCTAATCTAAGAGACACTTTGAGTGAGATGCGCATCCATCATCAGCATATGCAGCCGTGTTCACGCAGCACGTTAAACCGCTGGTCCCGGCTATCATTTGTACATCTTTGACAGTCGTTACCGGTAGTCAGCGGCCCGAAAGCCTGACAACCAGGGGTATCGTATTACCCAGTACTAACTGGTTTGTGGAATTCAGATAAGCAGTCGCTCCATAACTGGTATTTAGCTGCATCCGGTTAGACTGGAAGCCGACCACAACGTACTTGGGAAAAAGCTAGGCATATGATGATTGGCAGCCGTGTTCCGCCCACTACTGAGTGAACAAAATGGAGAAGGCCTCCTACCGTTTTAGCCATCTCTAGTTCTCTGACATCAGCCCATCTGGTTGTTGGTCTGCCAGCGTTCCTTCTGAGATAGACTCTCTCGGCAGATACGACAGAACTTTGATTGTCAACAGAATACGCTAAACATAGCTCGCGTGCACTAATACCATTAGTTTCTCGTAATTGAGTCATTATCACGATCAAATCGATTATTTCCGTCTGTCGCAAGTTCTGAAGAAGGACCCTATTATAAGTTTTACCACTTGAGAGTCTGGGATGTATGATGTGTTGATGAATTAGGTGTGGTTCACAAATAATAAGGTTTATAAGTTATTTCCGTTCATATTAGCATAGCTTAGTGTAAGAGTAAAGGAAGACCAAAGAAACGATGGATGGACTCTGTGTATGACATGGCAAGAATGCAGGTGTCTTATGAGATGACGAGTAATAGAGAAGTAGTTCTGCCAGAAGAAGGCATGCTGCGCTGACCCCAAATAAATTGGGATAAGGACAGGAGAATGGTGATGTAGCTTAGTTAGATTAAAAAGTTTTTTTTTAAACTATTTTTCGCTTTTGTTTTGCTATTTCGTCGGTTTCTTGTGTACAATTTAGTACCTTGGGTTTAAACTCGTAACGATGCCTGAAATCTAGGTCAATTGACCATGGAAGGCGCTGAATTCACGGAGGTCACTACACCATGCCTTGCGTGCACTGTAATGATGACAGTTTCCCCCAGTTGAATCATAACATGGACGACACAATTACGTCCGCAAATTATTGTCTCTGACACATTGTTGCGTGGAGATGAAGGACGAGCCGTGACCTGTAATACGCCTGAAGTCAACATAGGAAATTCTATCATGATTCGAAAGACACGTGGCGCCATCTATTGTCTTAAAAACGTTATTGTTGTTTTCCTCGGGACTGTTCCCGAAATACTTTTTTTCGGGATGAAAGGTATTCTATCTCCGTTTCTGTACACCTGACAACGTATATGCAAAATTTCAGGATGATCGGTTCAGTGGCTTAGGCGTGAAAAGGTAACAAACAAACAAACAAACTTACTTTCGCATTTATAATATTATCGTTAGGATTGTTGCAAATAAAACAAGCGATATTAATAGCACAATAGAAAGAAAATAGCAATAAATAGTGCATGTAGACTGACATTAATAATTGTAGGTACTGCAACATCGGGAAGCCCCTACATTTCCTTGTATGAACTAATTTGAAATAATGAAGGAAATCAATACAAGATCTATAGTTAGCACAGTTATTGCTGGTACACACGACGGCTGGTCAAGCTATACAAAACCACTTTATGCGGATCTCTCATTGTACAGGAAATCTATACAAAGCAAGGCCATGTTATACTGGAAATGTATAGCTTGATGTGCCGCCGTGTGTACAAATTAATGTTTTTCCTATGTAGGTAGTTTTATTATTTTTCTGAGTTAGTTTTTGTTGTTGATTGTGGTTTCTTAATCTATGTAAAGTTCTGCCTCGTTGACTCGTCGACTGTATTGATGCGGAGCATGAGGTCCTGGGTTCGATTCCCGGGTCGGGCAAATTCATTTGGTTTTTCCAACAGGAACTTCTCAGTAGCAGCCACGAAGTCTGGACTAGTGCCCGGTTGATGGCAATAGGTTTGCCCCCTATTGCATGGGACTTAAACATAGCTGGAGAAATGTGTGTGTACTATTAAGGCGACTACAAGAGCTAAAAGCATGTTTTACAATACGTGGATCATATAGAACCACTGCAGTAAAAAAACACAGAAAAATATATGATATTCTTCTGTATATATGCTAGTTCGATACTGTGTTGAAAACATAATACTACAAATTTGATACGATAGAAAAAAATCGCAAAGATGCCTCTAAACATTTCTGTCAACGAGTAAAACTATACTAATATACATGCAATCATTCTGATTTTTTGTCAAATTATTCTTCACGCAACAAAGTAACGTGATACTGTTTTAGTTTTTTAATCCAATCAATAGATTTTTTGCAAATCACATATTTTTATCTCTGAACAAAATACGTGCGCATGTGTGCGTAAACGCCTGTGTACCGACAGTGCCGGCCGAGGCCTGATGCTATACGGACGTGTCGCTCGTTTTGCCGCATTTTTCGCCGCATTATTACGCCAAGGTTGTTTACTGTTTTGTATAATTTTATTCATAAATTCATTGTTTTATGTCTTTATTCCGTAAATATTTTTGTTTCGTGTAAATATAAAATATTTTAAGTTAAAATAGCGTAATAAATAAGGTACTTCTGGTCATTTGTAAGTATGGGAAATAAAGTGAAACCCATTACGAGAACTAAAAAAAGTTCATATAAATCAAACGCCCAACATATGAACGATATTAAAACGTAAGAACATTTTTTAGTATTACTAAATATTAATTTTTATAACGATATAAAACTATGAATTTTGGAAACGTATTTCTGGACATTTGACGGATGGATGTATAGTTCGCATACATTCAGTTATTTCGATCAGTAGTGTAACTGTTACTGCAGTGCATTTGGTCGAGGTATGGATTTGCAATCCAGAGAATCCGGGTTCGATTCCAGGATAGTGATGTTATGTTTTTGCTTTTTGAACTAAAATTCTACGCAGTATATTCATATAAAATTAAATACTCAAAAATAAATAACTAAAAAAAAACATTTGAAATGTAATTAATTTTGACTGGAGAAAGTTGAAAATATCGACACTGAAATTATTTTCAATGCGTAAGTACCTACGTTTTTTCTAAGCTATAACAGGCCAGGCGCACTGCGCAGTTTAGGTATGAATTTGCAAGTACGCGGCAGGTCCGTCTGCTGGACTAAGGACTAGCCGCGCCGGCCGCGTCTCCAGTTTTGCGGATCTCTCTTTGTAAGGAAAATGTATACAGAGCGAGGCCATGTTATACTGGAAATTTATAGCTTGGTGTGTCGCCCTGTGTTCATCCTTGTACTATTTTGTATTCTTTGACTAGAAAAACAATAAAAAACAGATAAATACCTACCTAATATTTTTGTTGAAAGACTGCAGCTTATTGGTAACGGGCATTGCGAAATAACAGATTCATCTGAAAATTGCGATGTTACTTATCACAAGTAAGAGTTTAATTTTATTGATATAGTTTTTAATAAATAAGAATTATAAAATTGTAAGAATGTTAGGTAGACACGGCGGCACATGAAGCTATACATTTCCAGTATAACTTGGCCTCGCTTTGTATACATTTTCTATACAATGAGAGATCCGCATAAACTGGTTTTTTATAGCTTGATTACCGCGCGTACCTAATCTTTTACTTGTGGCTAACAATTTTTCAAACTCTTATTATACAAAAAATAAACGAAACGCAATTACCTTCTGCTGTGTACCATAGAACTAGGATATTTAGAATTGACATATCTTAGTAATTTGAAATCTTCTGTTTTTATTATAGATTGGAAACAGTGGTTCACACGACGATCACGATTGTGAAGTTATTGATAAAAGTACTTATTCATCTAATCATGTACTAAAAGTACTTATTCATCTAATCAAATACTTCTTTTTAATAATTGTTTTGATTAATTTGTCAATATTACTGTATGGAAATAAGAAATATGTCTAAATAATTAACTAAAGTACCTATTGATTATGAAATGCAATAATTAATATCGTAACACCGAATAAAAGAAGTATTTGGATACTTTCCAAATGAGGCGTTTTACACTTATAACGGTTACCACCCCAAATGCAGTGTTTTAATTGCAATTCATTATTAATATTCATTTTTATTTGTCTGTTCTTACTTTCGCGCCATCTATTGAATACTCGGGCGTAATCTCTCTAGAGATTAGTCTTGAGAGTTAATTGTTTTGGGCGTCGTCGTTAGATGGCGTTCACGTTTATTGTGTAAATGTGTGCGTGCGTCACTCAAGGTCACTTAGCTCTTGTAGTCCTCTTAAGTACACCTCTGCCTAACCCTTCAGAAATTACTGGGGTGGTGGTATGTTATCTATGTAAAGTGCCTTCGATGCCTACGTTGGATATATTTATATAACCTACTTTTCCAAGGTTACAACGCTTGCCGAGATCGGTGCGTGGATGGGTGGTCATGGCTTAAATGTCGAGAACCACGTTAAGCCGTTGGTCCCAGCTGTCATTCATAGTCCCGGCTATCATTTGTACATCTTTGACAGTGGTTACGGTAGTCAGAGGCCCGAGAGTCTCGACAACCAGTCTTGCCAAGGGAATTTCCTACAACCGTGATGCTGTTATGTTAATGCATGTAAAAAAAAAAGGGGTGGGGCATTCAAAAAAATACGACTCCCTAAGTGTTTAAAAATGTCGTAATAAACAATAATCTTCAAAGCAATCATGTTTATCAAGATCCTCAATTTGCAAAGGTACAATGATAAGGATACTCACCTCAACATAATGAATACAAATGAGTTTAATACCCTGACGATGAGGGCGATTTACTCAGATGTACATATGTATGTATGGGATCATGGGATGTAAACTTTAACCAAGCAAACACTATTTTAAGCTTTCACGGTTTACAACGATTTCGGATAGGCGCCAGGTAGGCCATACCTACTACATAATTCACTGCTGAAGGCTTTTTCAATGCTGCCACTATTCATCATTGAGCGATTCCGATTAATTAATATCATTTAGCATACCATAAAAGAGAAGCTTAGCTTACTCACCAATATTCACCATTAGCAACAAGTATAACTTTTTTTAAACTTATGCTGTCACTTACGGGATATCTTCCGTGATTGTTCATTACTTTGAGCTCCCGATACAAAAAAAAACACACTGGAATTACTCCTGCTTTAAGACGTCATAGTAACCCCCCAGCCCCCGTAGCATAACCGAGCATGACCACCTAGACAAGGATTTCTTTGACGGAAGAATCGACAAAATGACAGATAGTTCAAAGAAATCTGTCATTGTGTCGACACATCATATCATTGTGTCGGGGCTGGAAGAACGTTTTCTCGCACAACCGCGTACGACCAGTTTTTTTCAAGATAGCGGCCGGTCATGCGACAAGTCGAGGTCGTCGCTGCGTAGTTCGCGAAGTCCATAAGTCTGAGTGATGGGAAAACCATCGATCAGTGCCTGCCTAAACTCCAGGTTAACAACTGCCCAAGGTCTGCCAGATGTACCACTAATTTGGTAGTTATCGAGAATCATTCGCTCTATGTCGATTCCCGCCATGTCGATTCGCGAAACAAATGACATCTGCTTTAAAAAGTTCACGCTTGACCTCGAGATTGATCAAGTATACAACAAAATTGAAACGCTTTTAGTTACAAATAAAATCATATTTATTTTACACAAATTATAACTTTATTATGCTAACCGTAAACCGAGGAAAAATATTATTAGCTATTATTCTCCAAAATAATGACTAAAATCGTCTTTTTGTACTAGGCTTTCATACATTCAAGGAGGTTTCAATTCAAACGATTTCGGATGGGCGCCGGGTAGGCCACCTACCTACTACATAATTGACTGCTGAAGGCTTTTTCAATGTTGCTTAAACTAATGAATTCCTTAAAATTTCGCACTATTCATCATTAAGCGACTCCGATTAATTAATATCATTTAGCATACCATAAAAGAGAAGCTTAGCTTACTCACCAATATTCACCATTAGCAACGTACGTCCGCGAAAAAATCACGTGAATTCATTACTCCCGTTTACGCGTCAATTATCGCGCTGTTAGAGTTGGGCTAGCGATAAACGCCGTTGTTATCGATAACGGAGGACGCTCTAACTGTTACTGCAAACTGTGGTAATGTATGAGGCAATGATAGTAAGTAGTTAGGCTGTGGTCTGAGAGGCGCGGAGATCGAGTTTGAAGTGAAAATTGAAAAAAAAATAAAAAAGATAAGAAAATTAAATTGAATTGAATTGATTTTTTGATTGGTATTTTTTTGTACTCTATCACAATGCTGTCCTATTTGACCCAAAGGTTGACTGGTAGAGAATGCCTTGTGGCATTAAGTCCGCCTATGTACCACCTTGTACATGAAGTTTAAATCATCATCATCATCATCATTTCAGCCGAAAGACGTCCACTGCTGGACATAGGCCTCCCCCAAGAAGAGGGGGTTTTGCCATAATCGCCACGCTTGGCAGGCGGGTTGGCGATCGCAGTATGGTGTTATAAAACACAGAGAACGCTGCTGCCCATTCTCTGGTAAGTCCCTTAGTCGCCTCTTACGACACCCACGGGAAGATATGGGATGGTGCTATTCTTTACGTCCGGACACCATACAGAACGAAGTTTAAATGAATAAATAAAATTGAGGTTTGATTTTTGGAAGGAAGTTTTCAAGGATTATTAGAGACCCTACTATGATAGATAAATTGGATGAACAAACTTAACATCACGCCTGTAATCCTCGAAATATTAGACAGAAATATACATATACGTCTTTTTACAATTGCCACTCTAAGAAAAGGCACTTGATTCATCGCTAATAGTGAATAAATTTTTTTTAGTCACAGCGAAAGATTCTACTCTAGAATCCTTCGCTGCTCTCGGGATCCAACTTAATCCCTCGAATTAATTTCCCTTTTTTTTTCTCTTGTTGCATAATCTACTATTAGTACATCCCACATTTCGCCATAGTCTATTGCCATCAACTGGGCTATAGTCGAGACTCCTGTAAATTCCTGTGGGATGTTCATGATTTCCATTGCAGGGACACAGGCCTCCCCCCTTTGAAAGAGAGTTAGCCGAAATCCATCACTTGGGCCCAATGACTAAATGTTTGATGAACCAAATCCACCTGCAATAGGATTTACTTTCCAAGAAACATGCGACATGTGACTATGCGTTATGAATGATATCTTCTAACTAAAATATTGTTTAATGATAACAGATTTGTAAGAAATGGGTAATAAATTAAGTGTCGAGTACAAATAATGGTTTTTTTTTATCATTCTGCCTTCACAAGTTTTTCTAATCGTTTTGTTTTGTGCCATTTACTTATGACTCTTATGAGTGGTTTACAAATAAACATTTGATTTTCCCTAGCCTGATATTGAGAAAAGGGTCTTTCAATGAAATACTACAGAGTTCACTGAGGGCCGATCTCTTGTCAACCTTAATACTTAGGACATAAGGGTGAACTGTCGGGGACCCTGGGTATACTCGGGAGTACCTACCGAACACCTACCGGCATAAAGTTAACAAAAAAATATTTACGATTTAGTTTTTGGGTAATTTCAATGGGATGTAAAAATACAAATTATTGATTTATTATTTGAATACTATAGTAATTATTGGGCTACATAAAAAGCGATGCATATTCAATTAATACTTAATTGCATACCAAACAAAAAGCTTAAAGTATTAACTAAAATCACATGATGGTGTTGATGATATCATATTTAGCATACAAAATGACCCATATACATAGTTAATAAGTTTATGAAGAAAATAAAAAAAGAAGCTTTATTGCACTCGCTTTGGATAAGAACCTGATGGCTCCAATATTTTTATTTATTTTCTGCTTAGGTAAGGTTTCTTATTGATCAAGAAAGGCTAAAGGTATTAGGTAATTATTTATTGTTTATATGACAGCATCCAAATACTCAAATAAAGTAGATAGTTGTAAGCTCATTTTCTAAAAAGCTCGATTCTTATTCTTGTTATTCTTATTCATAAGAGCTGTAAGTTTTCCTAATAAAATAAATGAAGGGGGAAAAAATTATAAATAAAAAACATTTTCATACATTTATTATTAATAATTATACCTAATAAAAGGAAAAAAAACGGTACGCAAACAGAATGAAATCCTCACAAATCGCCATAAATCTCGTGGCCGCGAGGACTCGTGCGCAGACGCAGGTGTGAGCGTGCCGCCTTAGTTTCAGCTTCAGATGCGCGCGGGAGCATCGCATCTCATTAGTTTAGTTCACCTGGACGCGACGGACGGCCGCTAAGTAAACCACAAGCCGAAAAACAGGCTTTTTTCAAAAAAATATTAACCAACATTTAATGCAATTTCAATTCTGTGTGCAAAAAAATAAGGTGTAAATTCGATTAAGACAACCCTTTTTTCGAAAATTCGATTGTCGAAGTTTAAGAATTCGAATCTTGTGTGCATTAGTTTACGGTGCATTTTTAAATGCTTTTTAGTGATGTGAAAATTTTCTAAGCTGGTGGAAATTATTTTTGAGTGATAGTCACATGTTTTTTTTTATCTTAATTATTAAGCTGTTGATTGATTACGTATAAACTCATAAATCATTGCCAATCATCAGTCTCGTTACTGTAATTTTAGCCTAATTGGCGCCTCATGTTAGGAAAATTCTCTGTAACTACCTAGGAAAAAACTACATACAATCATAATAAGATAATAACGGTAATTTTCTAAAACTCGCATGCAGTAATATTTTGCAAATTATGCCATAATAATGCATTTATTTTTCGCATTTTCGGTTTCTTATTAAATTCAGAGTAATTCGTAAAATTACTATAATTTTAGTTAGAACCTTACCTAACATATTCCATATTGAAATTCCAATTTTATCTTAACTTGAAGTAAACAAGAAGCTCGTCACCACACAACTTTATCACTCACAGTCCACTCACAGAATAAAAACAAAACAAATACAAAGTATTTACATAAACGCGTAAGAACCTAATCTGTATTCCAAATATTATTGAATCCATTTTTGCATAACTTAACTTATACCACCGTAAATTATATCTGCGTAACTTAAATTCGCATAATTTTCATTCACAAAGAATTTTCTTGAAATATCGCGTCCGTCATCTTTAGCATAACTTTAGTCCGCGTAATGTTCACTCACAAATAATTTTCCCGCGTAATTTTCACTCAAAACAAATTTCCACCAGCTCTATCGACATAGCGCGCAAAGCTCCGCCAATAAAGTCCTTTTTACAAATGTGGTGATACCAAAGTGGTGCGATGAAGTGGAAACGACAGACCCTGGTCTCAGGGGAGACTTCTGAGGATGAGATCGGACACAGCTACTTGAGCACTTTGGTAAGTGGTAGATGATAGAAGATGCCTTCTTGGATTAAGCTGGGCCTTAGTGTCCTTAAGTAAAAGTAGATGTCGAAATTTTGGACCAACTAAATATAAATACTGCAAGCGACACGAAATGGAAGAAAAAGTACGACTGGAGGCTGATGAAAATTTAGATGGTTGTCTTAAAACGTTGCTTTTGGCGACAAGACCGTCATATGTAAAAAATCAATATTTATATCGGTAGGACAATTATCTCCTTCTTAGCGTGTCGATGACAATTCAAATTGAGTCAGCCCAAAGGGTGGCGATGAGTTTCAAACCCAAAGGGTGGCGATGAGTTTGGCACTTGCAGTAGCGTCCATCACCTCATAATGAAAAGTGTACTATGCTATTTTATCCAGCTGCATCTGCTTAAGTATCAGGTGCAGCTAAAAACTAATCCAATTGTTTTACGCTGCCAAATGTGACCATCTGCTCAGCGGTGTTTGCAAGTTCTCAAATAAATTTTGTAAATGTTCATTTTATGAATAAACCATCTTCTACGTCTGAATTATGGACAGAAAGTTTCATCTGCAATGATAAAATTATCTTAATTTCGGATTGTGTTACTCTAATCATCTGATCAATTCTAAAGTAATGCACCTTAATGCATTCGAGATGATGATACGTTTTTAATTTGTAAAGTTATCAAACGAATCGTCTAATCACGTGAAACTTATTATGTCATCATTGGGAAGCCTCTCAAGGAATGCGTCAATGTAAGTGAAGAATTAATTGTTCAAAAAAAAATATGCCTAAGAGCAATTTGCGGTATCGGCCCATTAACATCCTGTACCATTGTTTAAAAATTAAAACTATTAACATTAACAGGTTTTTTCATAATGCAGGTTGGTATTTTTGTGAAGGAACACTCAACATGTTTTATAGTATGTAACATGTGTGTATGTAGCATGTGACACACTCTAAATACACTCGTCGAGATCCCACAAGATTGTGAATACCTTCACATCAAAGCACATTATGCCAAAAACAATAGTTTAATCACTGCAATATTTTTTTTAACAATATACTAAAAAAATTAAGAGAACTCCCTTTAACATATTTTAAATCAAAATTACATAAATGGCTTATTGACAATTGTTTTTATAGTGTAAAAGAATATGTTGAAAAAAAAAAAGTAACCGATAGATATGGCTACTGAATTCTACAAAGTATTTTAAGTTAATATATTTTTTAATAGTCTATAGTCTATTATTGTTAAGATTTCGAAGAGATACGAATCCTGAATTGAAGAATGAAAGAGATACAGATTCTCTTACTTTTCTCCGTGTCCAAAACTCCGGTTTATTTTGACCCTCCCAAGAATTCAAGAGGTCATCGCATTTTAAAATAACCTCCTCACGCAATAATAACAATTTCTGCAAATATATGCCAAAGTGGGATCAACAATTGCGTCTGAGTCGTATACGCCTGCGGAATCGCCTACGAGCTCTTCATTAACTGTAGTTTATCAGCTGATCCTTACTACTTACACGTACGGAATGTGGCTCATAGTTACCCACTGTATTTGTCATTCGAAATGCAGACAGAATAGTGTTTTTATGGAGAACTCTAATCTAGCTCCAGTACATACTCTGAGCTTACTTTTATTTTCGTTATATTCAATCTATCTCTAGATTGAATTTAACGAAAATGTTTGATGTTCTAGGCTGATGCTCTGTTTTTTCACGAATTTATATTCCAATAGTTCTAAGGATAGCAAGTTATTTCTCAGTTCTTCTTAAACCTATCTGAAAGAGGACCTTAAAGACATCGAAAAGCTAGTTGTTTCTTACTGCTTTTAGTTTTCCGCAAATAACCAGGGTATGTAGATATGCTCTAGTAAGGAAAGTAACAACTAACCACGTGATTAAGAAAAACGACCATCGACGCGGAAAGAAGAATAATTAAGAAAAACCTTTTGGTCTTAGGACTTTTAATTTAAACTACCAATACCTCCGCGGCGTGAAAATCTCCAGAAAGCACGTTCGAAATTTCGTAATTGATTTCTGTTTTAAAAGAGTGTCCATGGAGTTTCTTGCCCGTTCTTCTCCATAGAGATCTACGTTAGGGAATAGGCAACTACAGTACTTTCACAGTTTTTATGTCTTGTGACTGGGACTGTAGCCATTTTTCATTGTTGTCTTTGTTTCGACAATTCAAAAGTGCCTGTAACTGGCCTATTTGAAATAAATGCTTTGATTTTGATTTTAATTTTGTAACACGAATTGAAAGAACACAGGGACGTTACAGGTAGTCAATGGCCCAAAAGTCTGACAACCAGACTCATCAAGGGTATTACCCAGTACCAACTGGGTTGTGGAGGTCAGATAGTCAGTCGATCCATGTATATTACTGGTATTCAGCTGCATCCGGTTAGACTGGTAGCCGACTCCAACGTAGTCGGAAAAGGCTAGGCAGATGATGAAGTGAAACAACACGTAAAGCCGTTTCAGCAGAACTAAGATTTTTTCCTGAATATCATGTGACCAAGAAACAGTACAGTAGGTATTGAAATTAACATGAACTAATTTGGAAAGATGTCAAAACAACAAGAAGTTTGAATATTTCATTATCGATATTAATTCTGTTGCATATTAGGTATTGCGAAACAACAAGTTACCGGCAATGTTAAAAAATAAAAAAAAAACAAAATGGTCGATATAAAAATCATATGATGATGATGATGTTGATAGGTCACCTTTTAAAAACAAGTTAACCCATCGATACCCAAATTAAAGTTATAAATGCGAAAGTAACCCTGTATGTCTGTCTGTTTGTCTGCTACCTTTTCACGCTTTAAAGGCTGAACGGATTTGGATGCATTTGCATGAACCATGACCTGAGTTTGGACCAATTTAGAAAACCGATAGATCTATAACCTAAGTTAGGCTATTGGATACTTTTCATCCCGGTACTAAGTTCGATGGATGGACTGTGTGAAGGATGATGATGTGGCTCGAAAGGAGGTGACTGCTGAGATGACGAGTAATAGAGAAGTATGGAAGAAGAAGGCATGCTGCACAGACCCCAGATAAATTGGGATAAGGGCAGGAGAATGATAACTAAGTTACTGTGGGATAATTTCAGACGATGCCGCGGGCCATAGCAAGATATCAATAAAAAAAAGATACATGACATACCATGAAACCATCAGTCTATCGCAGATATTAATGGTCTTATATCAGTCTTAAATGTAATCAATTTAAACAAAACGGAGACCAATATTAAAAGACAAAAACTGAACTTTCTTCATATTTCGGATACTTAATCCGGTACAAAAAATGTATACGCTTTTCGAATTTTAATGAAGTACTTAAGTTAACGATTTTTTTTATGGTTTTGTGAAATCCAAAATTCTTCGGTTTTATCTTGCCTTAAATTCTGGTTTTTATAATAATTAAATTCCTTACAATATGACTCTGAACGATAAGTTGAAGACGTTTCAGATAAGTAGACTTCATTACCTAATATTAAAGACTGAATTAATATTAAGAACCGGAGACATGTCTTAGAACCAAAAATTCACATGACGTGTGAGACATATCCACCAAACCACACTGGACCCTTGTTGTAGATTACGACCCACTCATTCTCACAGAAACGAAGCCCGAGTCCCAGCAGTGGGAACATTATAAAGCTGGTTACACTTTGTCATGGCACCGTTCATCAAGGACAAGGATGATATATTCTATTAGTATTATACTGTTAACAATACGGAATCGCAGATTTGATAGATTTTTAAGGTGATAAGACGTCATGATCGTGATCATAGTGTTAGATACCTAACATCTTTGAATTAGCGCTTTTCAAGCGATTCGTCTGCGTACGCGCATCCTTGCGGGCTTGAGTCAAACGCTGATATGATTACGCCATAAAATAGAGTTGGATCGTTTGCCTGTTTTTCTAGAAGAAATTAAAACTTATTACAAAAAAAACAAAGAATTAGTAGGGAGAAAATATGCGTCACTTCTACGCAAAAAGACAATCACTCAGCTTAATGCTGTGACGCCACGCGAGACAGTAGCATAGCGCTTTTAATTTTTCTATTTAGCTTGTCACCTCCCTCTAATGGGCTAAGGCGGGAAGCCCTAGGCCTCCCTATTCCAAAGGCGTCTGTTCTCTACCATTGAAATCATATTTTTTTTTTTTTTTATAAGCCTATGTTGTCCCACTGCAGGGCAAAGGCCTCCCTTCCCTCCTTCCACATTTCGCGGTCTAGTGCGATTGTAGGCCAATCCTTTGCGAAAGAGTCCAGCTCATCCCGCCATCTCCTTCTGGGCCTGCCACGTTGTCGTTTCCTGCTATTTGGTATCCACTGAGTGGTAATTTTAGACCATTGCTCCTCCGACATGCGGCAGACGTGACCAGCCCAGTTCCACTTCAACCTTCAATCATATTATGACTTTTAAAATTGTTTAAACTGTTTATTATGTTATATAAGATTTTAAACTATCATGGTCACTAACATTATTATATAGACTAGAAACGGGATATTTACCGCGTAAAAAAAAAATATCGGGTACTCAATAAAAACAGTAAACATGGTAAATATCACGGGATATTTTTTTTCTAGTCTAAATATTAATATTATGTTATAATCTCCTAAATGTATACATATTCGTTAGTGGCCGCCGAAAAATATCAAAACCGGCCAAGTGCGAGTCGGTTTAGCGAATGATGGGTTCCGTTCCATCGTAGTAGGGGGCTTCCCCTTTAATTTATTTGTTGTTATAGCGGCAACAGAAATACACATTCTGTGAAAATGTCAACTGTCTACATATTACATGATCATGAGATATAGCTCGCTGACAGACGGACGGACAGCGGAGGCTTAGTAATAGGGTCCCGTTGGTTACCCTTTGGCCACGGGTTCCTAAAAAAGCCACCATTGCTAAACGTTTTGGTCATAGGTTTTTATGTCTCCATGTCTTTTTAATTTCACTAAATATTTAAATGAATTTGACATACTTAATAGTTAAAATCACATGACTTTCATTTGTCTGGAAGATTTTCATTTAAATTCTTTTTTTCCTCGTCTAGTTGATAAAAGACATTAGTTTCTTATTAGCATTCGTTTGTAATTAGCATAATTGAGAAAACTTTGCTCTAATTGTTATTTAAACAGAATACAATCGAAATTTTAATGCTAATGAATGCAAAATATATTTTGATGGTTGTTACGGACCCATGATTCATTGTAATGGGTGCTCAATGTGTTTTGCTAAATATTTAGCAGAGTGGATTACTATGTCAAATTGGTATATTGTTTTTAAAATGAGAAACTTGAAAATTTATTTTTTATGTGGATGAATATACAAGCATTTAAAAGCAAGACATCCATGTTACATTATGTCATGTTACATAACATGACATCACGATGTCATGTTATGTAACATGACATCGTGATCTCGCCTGTAATCCCCACAGGGTTAGGCAGAGGTGTACCTAATTTATATAACATTTCGGCAGTTATGATTTAGTCCCATGTGTACCATCAACCGGGCACAAATTCAGACTCCATGGCTCCTTACTGAGAAATTCCTGATGGAAAAACCCAAAAGCACTTTACCCGACCCGGGAATCGAACCCCGAACCCCATGCTCAGCAATCGCGATTGCGACCACTCGACTAACCAGGCAGTCACGACATCCATTACTTATCATAATCAGTTATCCGGTTTTTTTATCAACAAAGATTGCAAACCACCAAGATTTACATGCACTTATCAATAAAAGCCGTTTTTACAGTAATCTCACCAAAAACCGGTTTAGGGACCATAATCAGGGGTCACGAAGACATCCTTATTATTTTGTTTGCAAAAAAGGGTTCTACATTATTTATGTTTACTTTATAAGTTAAAGTTTTGTTTTCTCGAACTCAATTGAACTTAAGTCAAGGTGATCCCAACAAAAGGGTTAGATAAAAAAATACTTTAGTACTGTTAATCATGATGAATGAGTATAATTATGTAAATGAGTACATATTTTTACAGTCATCAACATTCAATCTCATCATTCTGCTGCCCTTATCTCAATTTATGGTGTAAATTTTTGGCGCAGCATGTCTTCTTCTTCCATACTCTTCTGTTACTCGTCATATTACTATTACATAAAACCTGATACAGACCTGCAAATTGCAAAAAACATAAGGAAATTAAAATATTGCGGGCTACCTAAACGCATCCAACTTGATGTGTAGGATTAGGATATGTCAGGATTATTTAGCTTGCAATTTTTGTCCCTACCTGCATAATCAGCCTATAATGTTCCCACTGCTGGGACACACGGTCTCCTCTCTATGAGAGGGAATGGTATAATCCACCACGCGGGCCCAGTGCGGGTTGGTAGATGTCACATGTCTTCGAATTTATGATTCATGCCGGTTTTCTAACGATGTTTTCTTTCACCGTTTTTGAGAGCAATGGTGCTGAAATAAATTACAAGAAGTAATGCGCCTGCCTGAGTTCGAACTCACGACTTACTGTTCGTAAGTCGGAGCCGCCACCACTGGGTCACCGGTGCTCTCTGCCCCTCTGTCTCTCTGTCCCTACCTAACTGTGAGCAAATGAAAAAAGGTTCTCTTGATCAGAAGGGCGATAGGTTCATCTGAAGCCAAGACTTCTCAGTCTGATGTGATGGCAATCCGACACGGTCGAAGAAAGAACAGGCGCAGGACCAACAGCTTCTTAGAGTACTTTCCGAAGAACGTGGGGGTGAATTTGCCAGCTGCCGGAGTTTGAATATGAGGCTTAAGTATATATGTAT
This sequence comes from Noctua fimbriata, assembly GCA_905163415.1. Taxonomy (NCBI): domain Eukaryota; kingdom Metazoa; phylum Arthropoda; class Insecta; order Lepidoptera; family Noctuidae; genus Noctua; species Noctua fimbriata. The sequence continues at coordinate 11,276,446 of LR990946.1, forward strand.
AGTATAGGTGATTAGTGGGTGGGTGGCAACGGCCGCTTGATCATTCCCGCTTGCCTAGGTCTGGGGATGGGTGACCACCCATTACATACCTAGTTTCCTCCGAGCCTCGGAAATCACGTTAAACCGTTGGTCCTGACTGCGATTTGTAGATCTTTGACAGTCGTTACAGATAGTCAGTGGCCCGAAATTCAAAAATTCTTACCAAGGGGTATCGTATTGCCCAGTACTAACTGGGTTATGGAGATCAGATAGGCAGTCGCTCCATGTAAAATACTAGTATTCAGCTGCATCCGGTTAGACTGGAAGCCGATCCCATCCTAGTTGGGAAAAGGCTGGGCAGATGATGACCCATTAGTGGTTGAATCCCGGCTGATATGATGATGAATGTATTGATTATTATGACTCAAAGATGTAGGTGTATGATCTACCTACAATACGCTAACATGGCCGTTTTAAGTGGGTACACTAATTATTCATTGTCAATAATTAGCGCAAAATCATGTGCTGATTGTTATTTCGTGTCGTGCGCCAATTTGAGTGTGAAGTGTGAATTCTAGGGCTCGCATTATCGAGTTTTTCGTTGCCGAGTCTAATATTGTATGGTTCTTAGAACTAAATCTAAGAATCGCGACTGCTGAGCATGAGGTCCTGGGTTCGATTCCCGGGTCGGGCAAATTTTTTTTGGGTTTTACCATCACGAATTTCTCAGTAGGCTCGCCCCCTATTAAATGGGACTTAAACATTACTGGCGAAATGTGATGGGGGTACTATTGGTACACCTCCGCCACACCGCCTACCCCTTCGGGGATTACAGGCGTGATGATATCTTACAGGGGTGGCCTGACCGCTTTAATAAATACTGGTTCTTCATCATCAAAATCATCTTCCTGCACTTTTCCCATATTACTTGGGGTTAGCAGAACACGTTTTATGGTTTACTAAAATTCAAATAGATACTGGTCCTTAGTAGGCCAAAATATTGAAGAACAAAAGAATTTTAAAATCGGTCCACAAATGGCAGACAAATCTTTGAACATACATAAAAATAATACATACAGTCGAATATAGAAACCCCTCCTTTTTTTATAAGTCGGTTAAAAATACAGGCGTTTAATACTGTAGTGACAGATGTGTTGCTGAAGATTTAGTTCCGCTACATCATCTTCCCAGCTATAACACTATGAAGTGGGGAAGGGCAGTCGTTTTGGGGGCAGCCTATGTAATTTTGACATTCCAAAAGTACTGATTTACAGCCTCATTTTAATAAAGGACAATCGCGAGTCATCATCTGCGTAGCCTTTTCCCAACTCTGTTGCGGTCGGCTTCCAGTCTAAGTGGATGCAGCTGAATACCAGTGTTTTACATGGAGCGACTGCCTCCATAACTTAATTAGTCTTGGATAACACGATACCCCTTGGTAAGACTGGTTGTCAGAGTTTCAGGCCACTGACCACCGACCACCACCATAAAGGATACTGGCGAGTACTCAAAAAAAATACAAAGTGATTTAAAAGAAAGTAGAGTCCGGCAGGATTCAGTTTGAGTTTTCCGATTTCTCCCAAAATAATGATTTGAAACCTTTTCTCTTTGTATACCGCGTGTAGTTTTTGGAAAGTAAGTTTTACAACCAAAACCACCGGTTTTTATCATATTTGGTGTGCCATAATCAATTAAACCTTGGAGTAAGCGGCAAAACTCATTTTTATTAACATCTGTAAAAAGTAATTTATTGAACAAAATGTGGTTTTTATGATGACTATATTTTTGCAACGAGGACACCGAATATAATACTTAAACTGTGCTTTTTTGGCCGACAATAAATATTTAATAAGTTAGTGTTTATGATGTTATAAAAATTCTCCGAAAATAAAGATCCTTGGCAACCCTGAAAATCGCTTCAGGTCAAGTTTATACTAACGTAAGATTTGTCTGCATAATTTTGGTCATAGGTACCTGATGATGCCGGTTTTCACGAACACTAAGAAAAACCTCAATTATCAACTAAAAATTGTTAAACTGTTGAAGTTTTAGCTTTCGGCGCTGAGCCTAAAATTGAAAGTACTTTTATGTTACCTTGTGATAGTTAAAACAGGTATTAATGAGTTCTGTCTAAACATATAAAAGTGGTGAAATGTAGAAGCTCCAAGTAGTTACACCTCTGTCTCCCACATCGAGAAAAACGAGCGTAATATCACGTTGTATGCGAAGTTTCTGAACTTTTATCTCTCAACATAAATAAAAAAATATTTACCAAGGCAATCCCGTATTTATCAAAAGTTTATTCACTTTATAGTACTAGTGGTATAATGTAAACATGACGCGGGTGACAGATATTAATAACAATAACACATAAATAACATCATATGACTGTTATCTTGAAGGAAAGTGATAATTACGAATCAAAGTGCAAGACATTGTTTTATTTATTATTAATTAATGAGACATCGGACGTGTTATCAATGTTACGACATGCGTTGATTGCTGTAACTAGGCAAAACTTTTCATTATCATCTTCAATATATTAGCCGTAACATTGCCTCTGCTTTGCATACTTCGGCCTTCTCCAAGCGCCACCACATCTCTGCCTAACACTTCGGGGATTACAAGGTGTGATGCTATGTTGTTTCCACGTGGATTTCACTGTCCTCGCTTTTATGGTTGATGCGAGATCTGGGTCGGCTGAAGAGCTTTGCTTCGCAAGACTACAATGGCGACAAATAAAAACATCGAAATCACTGTGTTTTATGAAAGTTGAATATGAATGAATTAACATTTAAACCATCTTGAAAAATTACTGTACATTCTGCAAAAACCGCGACAGAATCCATATTGTAATTTAGAAGATCTAATCAGTTACACCAGTACATAGGAAAAGCGACTTGTATAACATGAAACACGATAAAGACCACTAATCAATGTAAACAATCACATAATGATCTATTTACATACAAATACATATACAACATTATTTTTAGTATTTGCGAAACTTGAATATAATTTGTTCAGAATAAGTAAATGAATCGATTCCAATAATTTTTAAACCATGTTATATTTTTCCCCAAAAATATTTAAAAAAGTTAAAAGTTGGATACCGAGCGACTTTGAGTACTTATCGCAATAATTTAGGTACCTACTGCCAAATTATTATTATCAATGAGCTCAAGACGAAGCTGGAGGCGCGCGCTGCGTGGTGACCGCGTTTTTGTGCGGACAACTAGGTAACAGAACAAGCTTATAGCTTTGTGACTTTTCATGATACAGTTTTGAAATTTTGTACAAAGATTCTTTACATAAAAATACTAGACACGTGTATCAGGTTTCGCAAATACTAAAACTAATGTTGTATATTTCTAGCTACATATAATTGACTGCCTCGTTGGTCTAGTGGCCACAAGCGCTACTGCTAAGCTTGAGGTCATGGGTTCGATTCCCAGGTCGGGCAAAATGTTATTGGGTTTTAATGTCAAGAATTTCTCAGTAGCAGCTCCGGAGTCGGAATTTATACTCGGTTGTTGTCATATAATACTCACACCCTATTACAAGGAACTTCATCATCTGCCTAGCTTTTTCGCAACTATGTTGGGGTCGGCTTCCAGTCTAATCGGATACAGCTGAAAACCAGTATTTTAAATGGAGCGACTGCCTATCTGAGCTCCACAACACAGTTTGAAAGAAAGAATAAAGTTTATTTGACGTCAGTTCATCAAACACAGAATAAAGAAAAAAAAAAGAAACAAAATTAAAAATAAATTAAAAATTAAAAAAAAAAATTATTAAAAAAGAGAAAATACGTGTGCTGTGTGCCTCACGGCTGCGCCAAAAAGGTTGTACTGGGTAATACGATACCCCTTGGTAAGACTGATTGTCAGACTTTTTGGACCACTTGACAAATGACAGCCGGGACCAACGGCTTCGCGTGCTTTCCGAGGCATGAAGGAAACTCGGTATGTAATGGGTGGTCACCCACCCACAGACCAACCTAGGCCAGCACGGCTTAACCTAAAGATCGACCCGAGCGGCTGTTATTACGAGTAACTTTAACATTCTAAATATGGGTGGACTACGGTAACACCATTGCCTAACCTTTTGGTGATAACAAGCGCGATGTTATGTGTTATGTTACATATAATTTTCCACAATCGTGCGTGTTCCTTGGAACGGACTTGATCTCAATAACGGACCAATGATTGCCGATGAGTTTATTATGGTCTGCTTATGTAAAACTTGACGGAAGTCGTGACAAGTCTTATATAGAGTAACTATGTGCAATTGTGCGTTGTCTTAGCAAGGAGAGTCGGTCCTTTGTGTAGAGAAATAGCAAGGTGTCCACGTCCAGACCCAATGATTTTAAAAATATAGATTGATAACTTTGTCGGTTGGTATGTTATAGTAATAGAGTAGGCTCATATGACCAAATAAATTCTACAATCTTTTCTTAAAATACCATCATCATCATCTACCTAACCTTTTCCCAATTATGTTGGGGTCGGCTTTCAGTCTAACCGGATGCAGCTGAATACCAGTATTTTACATGGAACGATCCTATCTGACCACCACAACCCAATTAATACTGGGTAATACGATACTCCTTGGTAAGACTGGTTGTCAGACTTTCGGGCCTGCTGACTACTGTGACGACTGTCAAAGATCTACAAATGACAGCCGAGACCAACGTGCTTTCCGAGGCACGGAGGAAACTCGGTATGTAATGGGTGATCACACATCCACGGACCAATCTAGACAAGTACGGCTTAACCTTAAGATCAACCCGAACGGCTGTTATTGTTCAGCCACGAGCTTTTCCTAAAATACCAATTAAACCCAAACCTAAAATTAATAATCACTACACTTTTTAAACGACTTGTAGCTCGTAAGAGGATGAGGTATGAACATTCCTTGTAATTCGTTGCCTGGGAATTATCACGGGCAATTAATAACAATTGACACTTCACATATTCCTGATAATATTACCATTTCAGAGAAAATCTTCTGTACACAAATTGGCTGTTAGGAAAGACCCATTTGTGTATCTGTCATGACAGAAATCCCGCACAACAGGACGAAAGCAAAACAAAATTAATAAAGAAATTAAACTTTATTTTCAGTCCACAGTCCATAGTTTTGTTAGTATTTTAGTGTTAGTAACAATGGTGTTTAAGTAAGTAGATTAGTATTATGAGTGTTTTCACCTAGACTGTGGCCCACCCAGAGTCTCTGGGAGGGGCAATCCGATCTGGCAACAATCATCTTCAAAATGCTGTTGTCACTACCATGCACGCTGTAGTATGGAGGCCGCTTTCTTTCGCATAACAGCGTGGAAGCCATCGATGCGAGTTGCTCGAACATTCCCGACGCACTACAGCGCCAGGGCAGTCCCAACAGCATCCTGAAGGCGTTATTAAATTGAACGCGCAGGACATTGTAGGCTCATCTCGCCGCTCGTGTAGAATGATTGACAGAACGCCTGAGAGTTACTTTTACGTCTGTAGTACAACGAACAAACCTGAGGACAAGCATATTGCTCCTCATAGACAACGCCCTGCGCTCCCTCTCAATAAATGAAGCCACTTAATTAGTTTGATCAAATCTCCCGACAGGCTCCAATTGTGCTACATAAAACTTATTTAAAACTAGCTTTCATCCGCGGCTTTGCCCGCGATGTCGGAAATAGTCCAAAGGAACCCACTAGCCAGGTATTCTATGCCCTATCCCAGATCCATGATCCAGAAATGGTGACTGACAGACAAAGTTACTGTTGCATTTAAATTGACCAACTCCGCGTCCCTGAGAAGTTCTTAGTTTTCTGACCCAAAAAGGATTGGTATCAAAACTATTGGTACCAGAAGTTTAAAATGGCCGTATCCGAAATACACAATAACATCCCTGCTTATACCAACTCAATTTATTCTCTATCCTCAAGTAAATATCCAAAAAAACAACCTTTTTATGACATTTTTGGCACATAACCTGAATTATGCTACAAATGGTCGCGAAACGTTGCTGATGCTATCTACTTTCCTTCACACGGGCCGATTCGACACACGTAGGACAATATAATGCACAGTATGTGTATTTATTGATAAGGATACTCTTTTTTGGTATACTTATATCTACTTAATTTTATTTTAGCCAAAGTGATCTTGAAAAATTACGAATATTTTTTCCTGCTAAGCATTTTCTCCTATATGATATAGATTATCCCATTGTGACATGATTGTCCCTTTTAAGAATGTTACTTGTTTGTTGAATGACTTTTTGTATGGTGTACATAATAAAGAACATTCTATTCTATATAATATATTATATATATTATACATATTATAGAATATACTGTATAAAGAATGATATGGCAAGAAAGGAGGTGTCGGATGAGATGACGAGTAATAGAGAAGTATGGAAGAAGAAGACATGCTGCGCCGACCCCAAATGAATTGGGATAAGGGCAAGAGAATGATGATGATACATATTATAGAATATAATATATTTTGTAACTATCTAATCTTAAGGTTTTATACTGTGAGAACAAATAAAGCTTTATTATTATTATTATAATATAAATTGAAAAACGTAAAAGTACAACACCATACAGTTTCAAAATCAAGGAGGGTTTAGCCCAGCAGTTGGATATTACTGACTAGAAATACTAAAAGGTCGCGCATATCATGCGTAGCCTCAAAAGGCACAAATGAGACTAATATTCATGTTTTATAAAACTTTAAAGTCGATTTTCTCCATATTTATAAAATGTTAGTTGTGCCTTTTTTCATTATGACGGCAGTATATGTGGTGAGGTTCTTCATAAAGGTCTGGTGCATAGTACTCGCAACCGGCGTTCGTGTATGACTAGATGTATGAACGTGGACGAGGCAAAAGGAGAATGTGACGTTCTGTGGTTTCTGTATACCCCCATGGGAAAAAGGCATGAGTTTGGGCATGTATGTATGTACTATAGGTCATCTCTGAGTAACTCTTTGTGGAAAACAGGCGTGATGTTATGATCCATCATCTAAACCCCATCCATCTTAAAAATGTCTCAAAGAAACATATTACGGACTTCCTTAAGGAATAAGGAACCCATTTACCTAGTTAAGATTGTCTAAACAGGATAGCCAAGCGGGCAAACCGTAATGGCAGCAAGCCGAGCCAAACACGCGATATCTTAAGGTTAATGTCAATGTAACACCTAGGTACTCTGCAGCAAGTAATAAGTAGGTCAGTTCTATAGAAACATCAGTTTATCAATAGTTATGAATTTGGTCTTCGATGAACTATTATTTGTCGTTGTGATGGATTTAAGAGTTGTGATAATTTTTCTTTAATTGAGAATATTTTTGGTGTCTTAAAAATAATCGTGGTTTTCTATGTGAAATAAACTGAAAGAAAAACAAGGAAATTAAACAATATAGACATAAATAGTAGAGGTAAGGTTGAAGCCTTAACTTAATTTAAAAGCAGCAAATCCATGATCAGTTTCGTCAAATTCGGTCAGATTCGATTAAGTTTTAAAGTTCGCATTTAATGGACAGCACTTGTAAGAGAACCAGATGAATTGGTTATATTCTGGCTTTTAATAAAGATTAAAATAAAGTTCACCCATAATCAGTCCGGAGAAATGCCAGCGATATATGCTTTCTGCCATACTCTAGTGGTACTACAGGGTTACCGAAAAGCGTGGAGCTATCGCATAATAAGGAATAATGCGATGTTCAACACAGAGACCATACTTCATAGTGCACACAGAAACCAGATCCTAACCTATCAGACAAAAGACCTAAATAGAGCAAACCAAAGCCTCCTTGGAAATCTGCCTCTAACAATGGCTCCAGACAGTGAAGGATGTCCAATCATGTACAGGCTGTAGTCCAGAAAGGCAATACCTTTATCCCTTGCAACCTTACACCAACAAATGAGTAGCCATTGGCTTCTGTCGCCACTTCACGCGAGCAAATTGTGGTAATTGTGAAATTTACTTCATCAGACGGTATTTCCTTCCTCCCACTTGCTGCACAATTGTGTAATAGCTCCGAATTAGTTCAGGTGTTGTGTTTAACGCTTTGCAACTTGATGCCCAGGATGTGGTTTGTCCGGTGGAAACTTAGCTTAAGACTGTTAGCCGCTGGTTGGAGGCTTCCCAAGGTACTGCTATAGGTCCTCGGCGATTTTAATTGACTTTTTGGGTAGGTACATTCCTTATGCTATCACCCTGACACCTTTGTACCGTACAGCTTCATGACTATCGCACTTTAATCACCGTAACAAGATGATGAGTCGTTTATTCAAACGTGGTATGCGCTACTTTTTTTGATACACCGAGTGGTTTTCAAAACCTGACAGTCTCCATAGTGATTGTTGCAAATATCGCATAAAATACTTAATGGCCAAGTCTAGTGCCGTATATTTCCTGCCATAAGACGAATCATTACCATTATCAGCCCACAGTTAGTCCACTGCTGGATATAGGCCTATCCAATTGCACATCACGTAGCTCGTTAGCTAACCCTGCGGATATGGTTGCTCCACCAAACCTGAGGGCGATTACCTGATGTTAAAAGAGATAACATACTTTCTTTGACACATGCTAAGCAGTAAATGCAGATGAAACTTTTCAATCCAGTAAAACTAATTGCTCGACATTAGTCTTCATACTGTCAAGCTTGTTCAGTAACTTGATTCCTACTGCCTAGGCGGTAATTGTGTCTGCCTAGGTGGTATCACCGCGTCCGGTAATGTCAACAAACGTTGCTAATGTAATTGAGTCAGTTATATTAACTAGATTAGCCTAACTGTGGGAACTAGGTACTGGAATGGGTAAGAACCTCAGGTACATCAGCGTGTAGACAAGATTATAAGTTACTAGCGACCCGCTCTTGCTTCGCACAGCGCCACCTATCGGCTCCAAAACTATATCTAATGAAGTCTATGTTTTAAGTTGCTGTGAAGAGCTGTGACAATTGCTTTCAAATCCATGCAGTAGTTTTTGAGCATGCGAGATGCGGGTACAAATAGATACAGACAGACAAAAATTCAAAAAACTGTTGTTTTAGCTTCTGTTGCTCTAATAAAGACCCCTCTAATATATTTTTTTTTTCAATATCTTGATTGTACAGACATCGGCCTGTTACAATTTTATTAAATGTATAGTAAATAACGATAGAAATGTCTCGGATTGTCAAAAGGTACCGTAGTTATGGCAATGCTGTTGAAAGTCAGTGTACGTCGTGTCAGAAATACGAAACAGTTTGAAAGCTATTGCTACTTGAACCGTCTTGGGCTTTTCCGATATTAGCTGCTCTCTGGTTTGGGAGTTACGCAACCTCAGATAAACCATAGACTCAGTCTTTCAATTGGGAAGTAAACGACTGACTTTTTGCGATGTAATTGAAAATAGCACCATTTTTTTTGGTTCTAATTTCAGCAGTATCTGAAAGTCAAGGCTATGAATAAATAGGTACTATTATTGAGTAATAAACCAATAATATATCAATAGAAATCCAAGGATAATATCCACCATTGTGGTCAACTACTAGAATATACTAGTTATAATGCGAACAGTAAATTGTTTTGTAAAACCGCAGAAATCGATACTCTAGAAATGAAGGCACTGCGTAGTGTCTTTAGATATTTCTTGACTGCTGCATGCTCACCACATGCGTAATATAGTGGCAAACTAATCAACTATAGGTAAGCATAAGTTCAAGGTGTGGTTTGAAGAAATTTTGGTATAGGAATTTAGGGCTTAGTATTAAAAGTGAATGAATTAACATAAATGTTGATGGATGGAGAGGGAGAGGAAGATCAAGGAAACGATGGATGGATTGTGTGAGGAATGATATGAAAGAAAAAGGTGTAAGATAGTGAGACGGTTGACAGGGAAATGGAAGAAAAACACGTGTTACGCCGATCCCACCTTGGTCTCATGTTACTACACCTTGGTCCTAACCAAGGCAGGAAGATTATGATGAGAGTATAAATAATACTGTCTAACAAATGTTCACTCATTCAGAGCAGCAGTCTGCGCTTCTCCTCGACATTAATTATGAACACCGCCAATGTGTGGAACTCTCTGCCACCGTCTGCCTTCCTATCCACCTAAAACCCGTGAGCCTACAAAGTAAGAGGGAACAGGTGTCTTCTTTGCACGCTGGTTCCATCCATCGCTCCCCGTCATGCGATCGAGGTGAACCCACTAATTTGGTCGGTCTAACCGAAAATTTTCTGTTTTATGAAATCCTCGGAAAATCTACTAAAGAACAGCCATTACCTGTTTCAGTGATCGCATTATTTTCTGTAGTCTTTCTTCGTCTCTGACAGGACCAGCCATAGGCCTGGTAGTTTCTTTAGGCCAGACACCTTTGACATCACTGAGGTGTTTAATTTTTTAATAACCCAAGATGGTAAATTAATGCTTCTTTATCAGATTGCAAGTCACGGAAACCATATATTTCCTTATGCTATTAACTGTGTGTGTCAGGATTGCTCCGCCAAGTTATCAAATCAGAAAATGGTTTCAGCCAAAAATTTGTCGATATTTGTCAAAATCGAAAGAAACAAACCCCGTATTTGTCAAAGCAGAAATAAAGAAGTTATAAGCGTTTTAAGTTGGCCGCGCAATCCTGACGTCAAGGACTGCGCGGCCACGGAGATCTCAGCAACTACTTGGGATAGAGAAATAATTCCTTTTGTCAACTCAAGTCTGTATTTGTCAAGATTTGTCGAAAAATGAATCAAAGCTCTATATCAATATTATAATTAAATATTCGCCTTGAAAGTCATGGCCGCGCAGTGCTTGATTTGCTATTTTGTTTTTAGTATTTTTTTTATTAAAATTGAAGACTTCATATAGTATAGGAGTTAAAAGGAGAAAGGTCTTAATTTGTCGAAACTGACAAAAGCTTTAAAATACGACTAAAGTGTAATTAAACAGACGAAATCAATTTAAAACACAAAACTCGTGGCCGCGCAGTCCTGACGTTACTTTAAACCATGATATCTCAATAACTATAGTAGCTAGGATTTTGCTGTAGACGTCCATATAATCCTTATATTAACCCCATTAAAATGACATATCCTTTTACCCTCAACACTGTTTGGGACGCGAGTAATCTCAAGAATTATGTTACCCCATACAATGTTCTAGTAGAGTGACCATAATTTCAAGACCATAAGTTCAAGACAATACAGTCTAAGCGCATTTCTGTTCTGGTTTCTATTGTTAACTGATAAAAAACTTTTTTAATATTTAGATATTCTTATACATTATAAACAAAATGTACAGAATTATATTAATAGAATCTTGCAAGTTACTGCTCGTGGAAATGTTAATTATATCTAAAATAACGTTATAAATAGATATACACTATTTTAACAATTACTTACAGTAGAAGCACAAAAAAAAAATATCATTTAAGACGTGCTCAAGAATAAATGCAGCGTTACATTCACAATTATAATGATATATTTTAAAATATATCGAAGCAATTCTTATTCTTAATCTGTTTGATTCTTCACTGTTAATATAACGCTGTTATATCGTTATTTCTGTGATTATTGTCAAATAAATTGAGTATACATAAATACTCTTTATTCCCAGGGTCAGTAAAAAATAACACTGAATCAAATGCACGAGTAAATTTAATATTTTTTACAGATAAATCAGTAAAATTACTATTTTAACATTATTCTAAGTTGGTCTCTTCGGCCGCACTACAGGAGCATCGACGCGAGTTTGCCTATTGCGCTCTCTTTCTAATATTGCTTTTCATTCGCACAACTGCTGGTCAGCGGACCACCGCGCTCGCGTCGAATCGTCACGATACCAGTATTATATCTCAACGGACTGTTACTGCTGTACGTTGTGGATCCGACAGTGATATTCCGATAAAAAGGACATAAGTGTGTATTCAGTGAGAGACTTAGTGTATATTTAAACGTGATATAAATAATTACGTGATATTAATCAATATGGTGAGTTATTTATTTTTGAATTTTTGTTAACGATATTTATTTTGTGTTATCTACCACCATACCATGTTAAAACTTTTACCAGTTTTGCTGTAGTCAGTACTTTTACATAGGTACCTAGTTAAAAAGTAGATCGGAATAAAGTCCTAACAAATTAGGCCTTAATGAACAAGGATGGAATTTATTGTGTTTTATATAATTAATAATAATAAATAAAGCCTGGGTAAGGTAAACCTTTCCCAGGCTCTCTATTTAAAAACTAAATAGAGCGTTTAAGGTTTTGCCTAAACCAGACGCAACTTTTAACTCCTGGTAATCTCAAATTATTAAAAAGCAGTTATAAATAAATAGATATTTAAAAATATACTTTTTAATTTAATTTTCAGATAAAAGCGGGTCGCAAAGGAAAAGTCAATAGTGAAAAATTAAAAAAAATATTTCTTAAGTACGGAGATGTATGCAGAAATCGCAGTATTAAATATAATGATCCAGTATTTAAAACAATATCTAATGAGTTAGATAATACGATAGCTCCTTATGCAATCTACAAAGCATTGAAAAGGCACTACGACGAGTATTTTCAAAATGATGAAGATGATAACCTTTATTCACCCCGAGTTCAGAGTAGTTCATCTTCTTCACCGTCGCGTCATAGTGTGGCTTCATTATCGCTGACATATCAAGACAAGGTGAAAACATTTAGTTTTACAATGGACGAGCATGAATGGAAAAAAATTCAACCCGTGATGGTACATTATGCTAGAAGAGATATAAGGACCTCATCGACACACCAAAAATACAGGAGTCTGCCAAAGTTTAAGTGGGCGACTTTTTTGAGAGAAAAGCTCTGGGAGTTATCTAAGCAACCATGTACTTGGAACTTTAAAAATAAGAAAGTTGACGGTGAAAATAACATTTCGTTATTTGGAAAGTGCTCACAATGTCAAAGAGAAACAATAATAAAAACCGAAGCAATTTCTGAAAAAACTGTAAGATTTACATGCGATATACTTACTTGTAAGGAAGAGAATGTACCACACAATCCTAAAAAAAAATCAAAATTAACTCCATACAAAAGAGGTAAATTAGCAAAAATTCTACAGTATAAGCCTGCCGTAGTCGTACAAAAAGAACTTGCGGCCAAATTAATTAAAGACCCAAATCAAGTTTGCCCACCAGTGCTGCCAAGTTTAGCAGCTCTCCGCCAGATCAAGTATGAGAAACGACAAAGCAAGAGACTTCATGCTCACCCAATTTTAAGTATACTCATGATGACTCAAGAGGTACAGAACTTTATCCGTGAAGTGACATTGATACCGTGTTTTCATTTATATTATTGGTCTGATCAGCAAATAGAGTACTATACTAACTATTGTAATAGTTTTTCTAAAGTGACCATTACTGTAGATGCAACTGGATCTTTTTTTCAGGCTATAAAGCTTCCCGATGGAACTACACTAACAAAACGACTATTTGTATATATTGGCATGATTGCTTCGGATTCAATTAAATCTACTCCAATTTTTCAAATGGTTACCGATTCTCACAATAAAGATTCAATTGCAGCGTGGTTAAAAAAATGGTTAATTCAAGTAAGGAGCCCGCCACATGAAATTATTACCGATGACTCATCAGCATTAATTGCAGCTAATGTTTCAGCATTTACTACGTTTAGCAGTATAAAAGATTATGTTAAACGATCTGTTTTAGTCTTAAGTGGCCGCAATTATGCATTACCTGAAGTATTTATTAGGCTAGATACAAGTCATTTTATCAAAACAATTTATAATTTACGTTGCTTTGAAAATAGGGATATAAATGTTAAAATGTTATACGTTCGTTGCATTTTGTATATGAAAGAATGTGAATCGTTTCAGCAAATTAAAACTCTCATTACTGATGTTGTAAGACTATGTCTAACCGAATACGATAACCCAGAAAACCCTGTTTCTGTTTATGTTCAGAAAATAAGTTGCACCTTAGGTAATACTACATATACGGAACCTAATGAAGACACCGATGAGAAGGAAAATATTCACGAAAACATAATCCTCGACGATGATGACGGTTTGCTCTCATGGTTTGATGAAATTGTTGAGAGGGAAAAAAGCCTAGATAAAACAAAAATTTGGCAGAATCACAAAACTCTTTCTACATGCCTCATTTAATAACAACGCTCAAACGGTTACTCCTAAAGTTACCCCTCTGGAGTAATATTATGTGCCCATTATATAAATCACAAAACAAAGTACCAACATCTTCAGCTATAGAGAGCTATTTTAAAACTATGAAAAATTTGTTATTCACAACAAGGTCGAAGAAATATAACATTGATGAATATTTAAATATGCATTATGATTATTTATTAGGTGAAATAAAAATTGCTTTAAATTGTTTAAATAATTTCGCCGACATTGTAGACAAAAAGGAGAAAAACATTAAAAGAAAACGAGGTAAGACTAGGAAGCGAAAAATGTTACCATTTGAAAACAAATGCTGCAAAAAAGAAAAACCTAGTGTAACCAAAACGTTTTTAAATGATTCGGTATTCTCAGTAATTCCTACGTATGTTGAAAACTGGAGAGGCGAAGGTGTTCCTAAAGATAATTCTGCAAATAAACCTGTAAATATAATGTTTTTAAAAAATAGTAATTTTACTGTACAAGATATATCTGAAAAAAATATTAAATTAACAAACACTTGTGCATTTGATTCCGTATTTTTTTTATTGGCCCACGGATTTAAAGAGTATTCATGCATACGCGATTTATTTGACAATAATTGCAGAAATAGGGATATAACAGCGTTTTTACAAATCCTCTGTAACTCTGATAATAACAGTGAAGAAGCAAACAAATTAAGAATAAGAATTGCTTCGATACATTTCAAAAACAATCATTATGATTGTGAATGTAACGCTGCATTTATTTATGAGCACGTCTTAAATGATATTATTTTTAGTGCTTCTTCTGTAAGTAACTGTTCAAATAGTGCATGCATAAATTCTACCCCATCAAGAAGAAAACATGTGTTTATACCGTTAAATTTAGATATAATTAATATTTTCACCATCAGTAACTTGGAAGATTCTATTATTATTCATGATTGGGAAAACAAGCAATGCAGAAAATGCAATGAAGTAGTTCTATTTCATTATACCTTGTCAAAAATTGTTACATTCGATTTAAATGGCACGCAAATGGTGTTTTTACATGAGGTACCTAAAAGTATAATAATTAAACAAAACATTTATAAATTATTAGGTGCCGTAGAATATGTTCCTCCAATACTTGGAACAATAGGGCATTATAAGTGTCATATTATAAGAAATAGCGGAATGCTTTGTTACGACGATAACAAGAGTAAATTAGAAGAGAGTACAAACGATTCTGTATATATCCATTTTTTAACTTATGTTTTAGTAGAGGTGTAAGAGCCGATGAAAAACATTTAAAGTTGAAGAATAATGATTTTGTTGATTTTTGAAATCTTTATATTTGTGCAATGAATAAAAATATTCAAATATTAAACAAGTTTTTTATTTCGTCTTATTTAGTATTTTATTTAAGTTTTTGACTAACAGAACAGAATGCCCTTGAACTGTGCTGTCATAGCCAGTTTGACAAAGATTAAAAACAAATCGAAATTATGGTCACTCTACTAGAACATTGTATGGGGTAACATAATTCTTGAGATTACTCGCGTCCCAAACAGTGTTGAGGGTAAAAGGATATGTCATTTTAATGGGGTTAATATAAGGATTATATGGACGTCTACAGCAAAATCCTAGCTACTATAGTTATTGAGATATCATGGTTTAAAGTAACGTCAGGACTGCGCGGCCACGAGTTTTGTGTTTTAAATTGATTTCGTCTGTTTAATTACACTTTAGTCGTATTTTAAAGCTTTTGTCAGTTTCGACAAATTAAGACCTTTCTCCTTTTAACTCCTATACTATATGAAGTCTTCAATTTTAATAAAAAAAATA
The DNA here is from genome assembly GCA_905163415.1 of Noctua fimbriata. NCBI lineage: Eukaryota > Metazoa > Arthropoda > Insecta > Lepidoptera > Noctuidae > Noctua > Noctua fimbriata. The sequence goes on from LR990946.1 coordinate 11,292,395, forward strand.
CTAAAAACAAAATAGCAAATCAAGGACTGCGCGGCCATGACTTTCAAGGCGAATATTTAATTATAATATTGATATAGAGCTTTGATTCATTTTTCGACAAATCTTGACAAATACAGACTTGAGTTGACAAAAGGAATTATTTCTCTATCCCAAGTAGTTGCTGAGATCTCCGTGGCCGCGCAGTCCTTGACGTCAGGATTGCGCGGCCAACTTAAAACGCTTATAACTTCTTTATTTCTGCTTTGACAAATACGGGGTTTGTTTCTTTCGATTTTGACAAATATCGACAAATTTTTGGCTGAAACCATTTTCTGATTTGATAACTTGGCGGAGCAATCCTGACGCACACTATTAACTGATTTTCACAACGAGATTGTTTTGTAGCTATAAATAAACTAGAGGATGAAATTGCAGACAGATATGTGGTGCGAGCACTTGTTGCACGGCTTCTTGTGAGCTGAGATATGAAGGACGTTTTGAGAACTGTCTTTTGTAACCTAGATCTTGAAAATGCTGATTCTTGGCCTAATTCAAATACACACGCATTTCTCCAGCATTATTTTTAGTATATGCGAAACCTGAATATAGTTTGTTCAGAATAAGTAACTGAATCGATTCCAAACATTTTTAACCATGTTATATTTTGTCCCAAAATTATTTTAAAAAGTTACAAGTTGGACACCGAGCGACATTAAGTACCTATCGCAATTATTTAGGTAACTACTGCCAAGTTATTATTATCAATGAGCTCTAGACGACGCAGGAGGCGCGCGCGCAGGCGTCGGGCGTTCTATGTGGTGACCACGTTTTTGCGCGGAAAACCAGGTAGCAGAACAAGCTTATAACTTTGTGATTTTTCATGATACAGTTTTGAAATTTTGTACATAGATTATTATTTACATAAAAATACTAGATAAGTGTTTCAGGTTTCGCATATACTAAAACTAATGTTGTATTTAAGTTGCATGCTCGGGGCTGCTACTCAGAAATACCTAATAAAAAAACTTAAAGACGCTTTGGACGACCTGGTATTTAGATTCCAGGACCTCATATCAGCATTAGTGCTTGTGACCACTGGAGTCGCTAGATCAATGTATACGGGGTGGAAAGCTGGGGGGGGGTGGAAGTGCAATAACTACACGGTCAAAATGTATGGAACAGCAGATATTTTTTAAATTTTTGATTTAAAATTTCTATGTGGGGAGGTTCGGATGAGATGACGAGTAATAGAGAAGTATGCAAGAAGAAGACATGCTGCGCCGACCCCAAATGAATTGGGATAAGGGCAAGAGAATGATGATGATGTGGGAAGGTTCGGAATGATGTTCTGAATACATGATATTCGTTTGTGTATTGGTGTACTTTCCACACTGTATGTAATATAATGAATTTGAGTTTGCCTACACCTTATTTCAAATTCAGTCATTTCTACCTAGGTACAATTTATGAAATGTATGGGAATCTTTTTTTAATTTGAAGCATTTGAGTCGTTACTTAAAATTCCGTACAGCAAGATAGATTTCAAAATGAGCCTATTTACCAAATTATAAGTAATGATTAGGCTAACATTATCTTTATCACCACTAGTTCGAATGTCAATAAAATATAACTGCATTTTTGCAAAGATCTTAACTCGACTATTAACAAAACGTGCCTGAACATCAATACATGTGATACATTTTCATAATATTCACATAAAGGTCATTATACAACGTATTTACATAACTCACATTTGTATGTAATTGCGACTATTATTAAGATTGTAAGCTATCGAGGATAAGTCGTGTGGCAGACGAGGACAGTCGTTTTGAAGACAGTGGCTTGGTAGTTCTTCTTTTGTGAGGTATAAAAGAATTGCTGATGCTGTTGTCCTTAGCAAGGTGGATGATAGGATGCTACAACCTTGCTTGTAAATCTGCATGATCTGGGTCTTATGTTACATGCATTTCACTATTTTATCTTATAGATACGTCTGTCTGATTGAAAGTTTAATGTATCAGTACCGGTTGCATTTCGCCATTCGCAAGCCTGAAGCTTTAAAAAACTATGTCTAATGTCTTAGTATTTCCCTCCCATTTTTCCAATGGAATACGAACTATGGGACCCCTAATACCTTGTCCTGCGAGACCTGTTGTCTGCACGTTACAGGAACTGGTGCACGCTAAACTCGCAACCGAATTCTAGGGCAATTACTATATATTTAGATTGCCATCAACAAGCTAAGAAGACTACTGGATTGGGTCGTGCAGGGTCTTTTCATAGTAACGCAAGTCTTTACTGATACTACTACTGATGGGGTTGCCATGGCGTTGCAGTGCATCAGGCAAGTTTGCGGCGGCGCGTGTAGATTGTTTTTACGCGCAGCATCGATGGTGGCTCGCATCATGGCCAGCACTAACAGGGTTCTGGAAATGATTGCTGGCAGAGTGGACTGTCTATATGTTGTTCACTCAGGTTCACTGCTGTCAGTTCCATGTGTCACCGTATCGTGTTGTTTACTAACACTTAGTTTTTAAGGATTGTGTTACTAACCCTATATGAGCCTCCGGTCGAATTAAAGATTTGAATTTACTTCTACCCATCTCTAAATGCTCATTCTGGCTCTTCCAGTCTCATAATAAGCTTCATGTAAAAACTATTGTCGGGCTGCACTTCTGCAGGTTTGCTGTCTGTCTTATTTATTGCACTCGTGTGGAACAATCCTCATAATCTAAGCTCGTGACTACATGATCCATGATGATTTATCCATGTCAATTCAGCCGTAAGACCGCTTACGTAATGTTCTGTTATTGTGCGAAGATGTGTGAGATTCAATTACTTAGATTTTGATCTTAATCACATCCGTTTGTGTCGACTGATGGGGATTTTATACTAATCTAACCTTAGGAACTTGTTGGATATTAGTGTCGGTTTCCTGAAAATCGTTTTTTTTTTTAACGACACTTTCCTAATTCCAAAACATACAAACGAATACCATACACGATGAAATATTTCTATGTGGGGAGGGCGTTTGGAATGATATACTGAATAAGTAGTATTCGTTTGTACGTCGATGTCACTTCCACTCTGTATTATTTCTTCAATGTCTTATTTCAAGTTCCTAATCGTTCAAATGTCTATTTTCTAAATCATATCTTTATCAAGTATATAGTTTTCTACTCTTGGGTCAAGCATAAATCCCTGATCATCTTCATCTACAGCCCGATTTCACCCATGGCTAAGCATAAGCTTCCCTTTTGCATGTGCCAGCCTCCCTAATCTATACCATATTGGCGAAGAATCAAAAAGATTGGGGCCATATTTTTCTTTTGTACTTTGTAATTTACAATAAAATCAGGGTTGTCATATATCAGCATTATTATTTGGTCAGGGTTGTATTTATTCTCGAGCTTTCCGCTGGGGTCAGTGACACCGCGCGTGACGTCACATGCGCGTGCGCACCGCTGTTGCAGTTTTCTTATAACCTTGCTGCAACTAGTTTAGCGGCTTGTTATGCAATACGGAGCTTATTCATGAATTTAAAACAACGACTTTTTGTTGTTATTTATGGTGTTATGGTCTGGGTTGAGTCATTGGCGCGGTTGAGTCTAGATATTTTTTGAGGTTATAAGAAATAAGTGAATTTTCGAATGAGAATATAAAGTAATGTAAATTGTACTTCTGTATCTGTGTGTGTAGTGTAGATTTGTAGTTCTCTGTTATAGAATATAGATTTACAAAGATTAGTTAATTGATTAATGAAATCATTAATGAACATTGTCATTCATTCTCGTTAATTGGAGAAGACGCAACATCGAGAAAAGTGGAAGGAATGGGGGTAGCCCTTTGCTCAGGAATGGGACAGCTTAGGCTAACAAAAAATATTCGGTAAAAATAAAGAATATGTGATCGCAGTATATGTATTTGCACAAAACGATGACAAGATCTTGTCTCTTTCTGTGAATAACTGCTTCTATGCATATAATTCTCTGCTCCTCATATCTGAAACATCAATTTCCCTACACATCCTGCCAAGAAAACCCCACCACAAAATAAAACCAATTTTCCTAAGCCCTGACACAAATACTTGAACAAGCACTACCGTGTAATAAAAAGGTACCAGCCACTGTTTACAGTAGAATTTCAAACAGTGTATGTGCATAAGGATGAGAGGATTTAAGATAAGACATCTTACGTAGAAATCACGTGAACGATTAGCTTTACCTTCAGCCTAAGGTAAAGTTTGCACGGATTAAGATTATCGAGCGCACTGATTTTCACATATTTGATAAAGATAAAGATGTAGGTAGACTTAAATACGTGTGTGTGTTCATGGATACAAAACAACACGCCTTGTAAACCCCGAAGGGTTAGCCAGAGGTGTACCTAATAGTACACCCACATTTAGCTAGTTATGTTTTAAGTCCCGTGTAATAGAGGGCGAGCCTATTGCATGAACCGGGCATATAATTTTATGGAATTGGTAATATCACTGAGTCGACCGTGACCCTTGATAAAAACCATATAACTATGTATATTTTTTGTCAGAAGCACCACAACTAAGGGGTGCTACGATTTGACTTTTGCTATTCTACGAATAGAATGTGCTGGACCCGAACAAGAGCAACCCTAGGAAAAACCCCACATAAAAATGTTCTTGTTTTTTCCAGTGACAACAGTAAGTAAATAAAATAAAATAAATAAAAATAGCCTTTATTCTGCCACAATTTAACAATTATTAATACAAAAATAATTACATTAAATAATTAAATAATTCCAATGAATAAGTATATAATAGTAAATTTGAATTTAAGTTTTAAATTAATAACATTATTGAATAAAAAATAATAAATTATAATTTTAGTTAGTGGAAGTCGCCTCTTTGGCGTAGGACTCCCCCAGCTTCCTCCAGTTGCCTCTGTCCCTAGTCTGTCTTCTCCAGTCTGGTCCACATCGTTCCTTAAATATGTCCTCCCATCGTTTCTTCGGTCTACCTCTACTTCTTTGTCCTTCTCTTGGTAACCATTCGGTCAGTTTCCTGGTCCATCTGTCGTTGGTCATCAACAGTAAGTACTAGTATAATAATCGTACTAGACAAGTCCCTTCATGCCCAACATCATCCTCAGAAAATAGCCGCCGTCTCCTGGAATTTCCTGCAGTCAGAACATAAAAACAAACATGCACACAGACTGGTCTATAAATAGTGCGTCCCACGCATCTCGGCGGCTAATTACAGTTTTAATTTGTAGTACTACTATGTAACGGGTATTATTAGGATCCGTTTAGTTGTGTCCTCTTTGGACCAGATTTTTCTTGGTTAATTGAGATTTTTTTATATTGCTTTGGACCAGATTTTTCCTGGTTAGTTGACATTTTTTTATATTGGTGTGTAGCGTGAGTTATTTGTATTCGTTTACTATTCGGGATTATTTTCAAAAGTGAAGGCACGTTAAGCCGTTGGTCCCTGGTGTCATTTGTAGATCTTTGACAGTCGTTAGGTAGTCAGTGGCCCAAAATGTCTGACAATCAGTCTTACCAATGGATATCGTATTACCCAATACTAACTGGGTTGTGGAGGTCAGATAGGCAGTCGCTCCATGTAAAATACTGGTATTCAGCTGCATCCGGTTAGACTGGAAGTCGACCCCAAAAATCAAAACCAAAATCAAAATATTTTATTTCACATAGGCCTAGATGGCCACTTATAAAACGTCGACAAAAAGGTGCACGGTTGGGGTTGGTCGTTTCTTATGGAGAAGAACCGGCAAGAAATTCCATGGTTACTCTTTTCCCATCATAGTTTGGAAAAGGTAGGCAGATGATGATTGGATTGAGGTTTGGGTGAAGTTGGATTGCTATAATTCCAAACACAATCGTCTTCGACCTGGTAGAAACACTTAGAAATACACGTAAAGAACATTTTAATAATGTAGTCAAGGTTTCTGATACAGAAACGGGAGTAATTGGTGATTCTATGTTCGATCTGACAAAGTCTGTGAAGAATACACTGATAAAGAACATTTTTTTGATAAAAACAACTAGGAGAAATCAGCAATGTATCAACTGAGTCGATTCGAAGGATAATCAAAAAGAAACTTGCTATCACCACCAAAATAACGACAAAGTATCGAAAATGTCTGATTGCGAAAGCAGTAAACAAACAAGACATATTTCTTGTATGGTTGTATGGGCATCACCGTCCCCCTTTTGGATAAACAGGTTGAGCCAGCTGCCTCCGGTTTACGACGACCCTTGAAGAACTGGGCTCGCAACAAACCTGCAATAATATAAACTTGTTTTGCTTCGAAAAGTTGTCTCATAACGTCCTTTGCCTTTAGGTCAAAAAAGCCATCTCATCAATATTTTTTGTCTTTGAAGTCTTGGGCTCGATATACAAAAACTAGATCTAAAAATAATTACTCATAACTTTATATCTTATTTTCAACATTGCAGCTTTGTGTTATGGTATCATGGACACCTTTTTGAATTACAGTCATAGAAGATGATCAATTTTATCTGAAGTATGATTTATTTATGAAATATAAGGTCTAACTATTCATACACGAAATATTTTCAGGGAATCATCTAACGGCTATAACGAAGCCATTTCAAGGGATATTTTTTTTTATCTGAGTATATTTTTATAAAAAATAAATAATTTAAAATTACTTGACCCACAAAATAAATACTAGCTCCTTATTTTTAAACATCCATTACGCTAGTTTATTACGTCGTATTTACCTAGTGTCATTGTTAGAACATGGGAGTAAAGATTTTATGCAAAAAGTCGCAAAAAAATTTAGAATTATAATAATTTCGTAAAAAAAACACTCAGATAATTTTTTTTTTCGTTGCTATGGCGACTTTACGACTTATAGAAGTTACTCTTAAAATATTTCGTGTATGAATAGTTAGACCTTATATACTCGTGTAAAACTGAGTGCAATTGCTTAATCGAAAGCTGCATCTTGGAGATATAGAAACCCATGTACAGCACTTTCCAAAAAGAGTGGGCCTATTATATTGACTGCGAAAAAAATACCACCATCGTGGGCATCTTGTACGTTTTGTGTTTTCTTACTTCGAATGTTTTACTGCCTTTACCTTACCCTTGATGGCTATCGTGTATTTGTCTAAATTATTTTCAATAGTACATAATCCATGGCCCGATTTCAGAGTGTCAATGAACAATGCCACTGCTATGCTAAATAAGCCACTTAGCGTCTTGGCGCGGCCAATCGTGCAAGCATAGTTTTGGATGAACCTTGCGATAGTAAGCACAAGCAAGAATCTGCTCTTGCTTCATCATTCTCGATTTCGTCAGGGTTGGGCAGGCAGGCGGCACTGCTGATTTTAAAACCTGGATGAGACGGGCACTGGAACGTAGAGGAGCATAAGTAAATAGTGGTTTATAGCCAATAGTAGGTGAAGTCGGGCTGAGAATGATATAGTAACATGTTTCGTTAGTTATTTTTAAGTCCTATGTTGTAGGAGGTGATGCATAGAGAATTTTCTTTGAGCTGTGTGGTACTGCAGAACCCACATCATCATCTTCCGGTCCTTGTGTTGTATTTAGGGTCAGCGTTACATGTATTCTTCTTCCATTCTCCCTTGTCTACAGTTACGCTATCATTCACTCTCTTTTTTTTTATATCATTTCTCTCACATTCCATCCATCGTTTATTTGGCCTTGCTCTTCCTCTCCATCCATCGATCGACATTTATACATATAGTAAAACCCACAAACTCATATCTAAAAATAACACTTATATCTGGTTCGCGTTGAATGCGTCTTAATTATAATTGACTGTTCTCCAAAATTGGCCTAATAATAAGTATTTAAATTCAGTAGCAATAAAGCTCTCTTTGGAAGAGCTCGTTCGCAGAAATACTGCCACCAATCACCATTGTTTAGTTATTCTTGCCGCTATCCAGCGATGCCGCGTTCTGGTGCAACGGGAAGGAGGGACGCTGGCTCCGGTATTACCGAAGTTGTGGTTGTGGAAACCGTTTATTATCAGGTGGGCTGCATGCTTGTTCGGCAACCAATAACCTCAAAACATAGGACGTAATGTTCCCACTGCCGGAACACAAGTCACACAGGCTAATGTAACCACGCGGGCCCAGTGCGGGATGGCGGAATCCAGTATTTCTGAGCGATTTTATTTAATTTTGATATCTGTTGTGATAATAATTTTAACGAATTTACAGTGCCTTATAAAAGTTATAAATCAATGTCTACCTGTAAAAAATATGTCAATTGAAGGAAAATCCCATAAATTCCAAGTCCTTTCGAATGTTTTTGTGCCAAGTGGCCAGGTTGTACTGTGGGGCCGCGTGGCCTTAGTAAAAACAGTCGAAACGCTGTCCATCGGCTGCCGATGCCTAGGCTTCTGAAGTGATCGAGGGCATGCGGACACACGGTGTCCGACGCGGCCCCCTGGACTCGATATACTGGCGGTCACAAGGTGTCAGTCACGGTCGACTAGGCTAAACATGGATGTTCCCAAGAACACATAACAGTCCCATATAACACGTATGGTTCACTATGATTGACTTTTGTCTCTACTTTGCGGACAGTGCAAATGTGTTAATTTGCCAGAGTTTCAAATTGATCTACTTGAACTTAGCGAATTTAAAACACATTGTGTTTGTGACAATCGTTTATGACATAGACAGAGTGATGTTTTAAATATGTTTAATATGTGTTGCAGCAACATAACATAAACCATAAAGTCACGTCTGTAATCCCCGAAAGATTAGGAAGAGGTTTACCTAATAGTTCACCCACATTTTGCTAGTTATTTTAAAGTCCCATGTAATAGGGGGTGGACCTATTGCCATCAAGTGGACAGAACTTCAGACTTCGTGGCTGCTACTGAGGAACTGCTGATGGAAAAACCCAATAGCATTTGGTGCGAGTGGGCCATCATTTCTGTCTTGGCCGTCTAGATCCTGTGACATCACACCCCTAGACTTTTTCCTCTGAGGCTATGTAAAGTCCAAAGTGGACATGGATAAGCCGCGTATGATTGAGCAACTTGAAGTCAACATTACTCGCCAAATGCTCGGAAGCGTCATCGAAAAATGGAACTGCAGAATGAACCATGTCAACCGCAGTTACGGACATTTATAAATAAAAAATAAATAATCTTTAAAAAAACAAATGCCAAAAATGGTTCTTTTATATGATAATAAGGGTAATCCGATTTTTTGGTTTGCATCACCATGATCTACTGACCAATAACAATCCACTTTCTTTTTTTTAGGATGGGAAATCATTAAATGACCCCCCCCCCTCTCCCCCGCTCTGGGCGGAGCGGAAGGGAGTGTCAGACTTGTACTGACTAAAACCCATCCATGTTCCTTCTTTTCTCTTTGTGTTCCAGGGCCGCGGTATCTCTTTCGAACAGTCCCGCAGTCCCGACAGGCACTCTCACCCACTTAACACCTTGAGACGTCCAACCACCGAAAGATAAAAGTTTTGTCCAAAACTTATCAGAAACACATGTTCTTGTCATATCGCCTTGTAATACAACACAATATTAGTAGGACATGCAAAGTACGTGATTGTACACCTAGATAAATAAGGTCATTTGCTGGCTACCTGATTTGGTGATAAGATCAGTATTTGTTTTTGATTTTTATTGCCTTATCGCCGGATTAGTGTTGTGAGTGGACAGTAGTTTTTGCGTGAGTTTTCATAGAAGTCACATGAGTTGTACTTAGGTATTTGTTTGATGCCCTACTTCTGATTTCCTATTAGCTTTGCGTTTGCGGTGGTTTCTTTCATTCAACCACCGTGTCTGCCTATCCGAGTTCAATTTGTCAAATAATGTACTAAGGATACCTTAGTGGATATTACTGCGAAACACAGTTCAGATGTGTGAGAAAACTGGTAAACAAAGATTCCTTTTACTTGATTCATCATCATCATTTCAACCGAAAGACGTCCAATGCTGGACATAGGCTTCCCCCAAGTGTCGGACATTGGCCGGTCCCGTCCGACTCGCAACCAGCAGATCCCCGCAACCTTCTCCAAGGCCTTATCAGAATGTATCTTACTACCAAGTTTTATACAAGGTTTATAGTTAAAAGAGGTACATACAGGGTGGAAGGGACACCGACACAAACGGTTACCACGTATTCAGAACATACTTCTTCCCCCCCCCCTTCTCCCCACGAAAAAAAGTTTCATCGGTAATTTAAAAAAAAATACGCTGTTTCCTACAAAACTTAAACACGGACAAAATCTATGGAACAGCAGATTATTTTTTAAATTATCTTTGAAAAATATCTATATGGGAGGGGGCTGATTCAGAATGATGTATTGAATACGTGGTAACTGGTTGTGCATCGGTGTCCCTTACACTTTATGGGAGCCTGGTACTCATAAAGATAAACATCACATTTTAGAAACAGTACTTCGTGATAAAAGTACTTTACAAGATTCTTTGACCTCAAATAATTCATCCTTTAATCTTATAGTGTTGGCCGAGATTAACCCACCATATATTTGCTAAAAGTACTAGGGTATATAAAACTCAAATATTGGTATTTTCCGATTTATTATCTTGGCTAAACATAAGATAATCTGATAGCTTCAGTAAACAGAAGCTGGATTCAAGGCTGTTCATACCAATTAGCCTTTCAGTATTTTTACTTTCTTTGTCGACAGCAGTTGGTTTATATTGTTTATAACACTGTCTACAATTGGGTGTTTTGTTAAACAAGATGGAATTGCAAGAGATGGTCGAAAGGGGCAACAGGGTGGTGGTCAGTTTACTTAAGACTTTAACTTGGCTGGGGGCTCCCCTGATGGAACTTGTGTTCTATCAATGCCATAGGTATCAAAGCTTTAGGTATTTAGACAATTAATTGCTATGTGTTGACTTTAGGCGTTATTGTGCAGTTGCAAATAATAATTCTTTCATAGATTTGTGAAGGTAACATTACCTTTTTAATTATAACTGAAATCTGTACAAGTATCAAAATAAAACATGAAGGTCGGGATAGTATAGCTAGTTAAGAAAAAGAAGGACGCCGTACTAAACAAATAAAATAATCAATACCCTTCCTCTTTCCAGATGTATGGTCGCTATCAACGCGACCTAAGCGAAGCAGCGAGAGAAGAAGCGAGAAGACTCAGGAGGTTACGGAAGAAGAGGAGAAAAGACGACAAGCTCCGGCAGAAGGAACTAGAAGCAAGCGGCAAACACAGACCAAGAGGGAAGTTCTTTAAAGTATTAGGTGAGTGTCTACTTGATTGGAGAGCTACTGGCTGCATAATAACAGCTGTAGGGTCAGTTTTCATTGGCAAACGCCTGTCGAGGTGGGTTCGTGGAGGGGTGACCATTCATTACATATCGAAATCCCTCCGTGCCTTAGAAAGCACGTTAAGTTATTGTTCCTGGCGGGTTAGCGGTTAGAAGAACAAAAGTCTGCCAGCCAGCTTTACGAAGGGATTGTCCTGTAACTGGAATGCGAAGGTCAGATAAGCGGATAAAGAACTACAAATGACAGCCGGGACCATCAGCTCAGCGGGCTTTCCGGCGCACCGAGGTGTCCCGGACTTTCGGGTCGCTAACTACCTGAAACGACTGTCAAACATCTACAAACGACAGCCGGGACCAACGTCTTAGCGTGCTTTCCGAGGCACGGAGAAAACTCGGTATGTTATGGGTGGTCACCCATCCACGGACCTACATAGGCAAATTAACCTAAATATCGATCCGAGCGGCTGTTATTATTTGGCAACGATCTCCTCCTAAGAGCTTTTTATCGAATATGGTAAAAAAAAAACGCCTCTCTAGAAATTCGTAACATTCCATCGTCATTCATCATTCAAACATTTTCAAACTTCCCCATGTTATTGATAATAAATATTCACGTGCAAGAAGTTTGTCGCAGGCTATGTATGGAGACACACGTTCGCTCGTCTGGGCGAGGACTGGGTGTTCCTGGCGCTGTTGGGTATCATCATGGCGATCGTCAACTTCGCCATGGACAGGGGGATCGCTGTCTGTCAGAATGGTAAGGAATATTGCAGTACTATCTTGAAAATTGAGTGGAGACCGCGAATCGGTAAGCGTAAGGTACGGGGACGCTCTCAGGTTCGGTAGAGCGGCGATCTTCGCGAGGTGACTGGTAGCCACTGGATGAGAGAATCGAGTTGATTGGCGTGCGATTGAGGAGGCAGATGTCGATCAGTGGACTGCTGTAGGCTGATGATGATGATCTTGAAACTAGATGTCCCGAAGACACATTTGAATCGTCTGTTTGAAGGTATGAAACAGATGTCATTTCGGATCGAAATCATCCGTCCCAGACGGATCGCAAAATTGAATTTATGTAGAAATCCGTACGTCAGGGAAAGCCTTTTGGCTTAGCTCGAATTGTGTCGAACTGTCCCAAGGTCTGGAAAGAGAAGTGTTGGTCATCCGACGGCAAGATGTGCAGATGACATTGTTGCCATTGCGGGAATATCCCAGATGAGGTTGGCACAAGAACGTGGAACTTGGCACAAGAGAGGCCTGTACCCACCAGTGAGTAAAGTCGAGCTGAGGATGATGTTGATGACATGATTCAGCAAAGTTAGATGCCGATTGAATGCTTTTAGTTGTTAACTAATACTGCGAAACTATAACAGCCAAACTTAAGTGGCAGTGGGCAGGGCACATTGCTCGCAGAACGGATGGCCGATGGGGCCGAAAAGTTCTGGAGTGGCGATCGCGAACCGGAAGACGCTGCGTTGGAAGGCCTCCCACTAGGTGGACCGATGACCTGGTGAAGGTTGCAGGGATCCGCTGGATGCGAGTCGCACGGGACCGGTCAATGTGGCGACAATTGGTCCCAGGAGGCCTATGTCCAGCAGTGGACGTCTTTCGGCTGAAATGATGATGATGATGATGATAACTGCGAAACTGAACGAACCCAGAAAAGTGTGTATCACCTCTAATACAACATTGGTTCTCTTAGGGAGTTTCTTTTGCCGTGCATTACCTATTGACTTATTCCAAGGCGAACAAAGGCCTGCGCTTATGTCGAATTTTTTCATCTGGAAGATATCACCTAGGTGAAATTCTTCCAAGATGAAATCAGGAAACCGAAAAATCTACTTTATTCACTCTTGTGCTAACACCCAGGTGAATATAGTGGAATAAACCAAATATAAGTGTTGGTGTCAAATGATTCATCTATCAATTTATCTTTTCATGCTTGCGTTACAAGATGGAGTGTAGGTAAGTATCATCATCATCGTCATGGCCTTTGCCTAATTTATTTGGGGCTGAGGCATCATGTCTTTGTCACTTTTTATTTTGATCTTAACTTATGCCGTATTTCCAGCACGAATGTGGATGTACAACGACCTGGCGACGTCCACGTTCAGTCAGTACGTGGCGTGGGTGTCGCTGCCCGTCTGCCTCATACTCTTCGCCGCTGGGTTCGTGCATATAGTTGCTGCACAGAGTATAGGTAAGTTATATTTCATTTGGAGTAGAATCTCTACTAAAAACTTAACCTGTAGCTGATTCTACGAAGCAAATCTTTAAGGTCTTAAAATTTCAAGGTTCCAGATGTTTAGTTTATAACATAAAATAACATCACGCCTGTAAACCCCGGAGGGTTAGGCAGAGGTGTGCTCATTAGAACACTCACATTTCGCCAGTTATGTTTAAGTCCCATGTAATAGGGGGCGAGCCTATTGTCAGCAACCGGGCACAAATCCAGACTCCGTGGCTGCTACTGAGAAATTCCGGATGGAAAAACCCAATCACAATTTGCCCGCCCCGGAAATTGAACCCAGGAACTCGTAGTCAGCAGCCGCGCTTGCGACCACTAGACCAACGAGGTCAATAATCAAATATTCTATTGTCCTAGTAAAATCAAAGATTCCGTCTGTCACATAATTAATTCTTAAGTTTTCTACTACAGGTTCAGGAATACCAGAAATGAAGACGATACTCCGTGGAGTACATCTAAAAGAGTACCTGACGTACCGAGCGATGATATCCAAGATCGTCGGTCTAACAGCCACGCTGGGCTCCGGTCTACCACTCGGTAAAGAGGTCAGTATTATAGGGTTATTTTTTATTGCACCTGCAAAAGCTAAAAACACCTAAAAAAGTAAAGCTTGCAGTGCTTCGCCCGGGACCTCGTCCGCAAAAATTGTGATAGCTCGGCTAATATACATGATGTTAATATAATGTACAGCCTATAGCACCCACGAATAATGTAGCTTTCTGCCAGTGAAAGAATTTTTAGAATTGGAGCATTCGTTCCGGAGATTACCCCCTACATACAAACTTACAAACAAATTTTACCTCTTTATAATCTTATACAACATTATTTTAGTATATGCGAGACCTGAATATAATTTGTTCAGAATAAGTAATTGAATCGATTCCAATAATTTTTAAACCATGTTATATTTTTTCCCAAAAATATTTAAAAAAGTTAAAAGTTGGACATCGAACGATTTTAAGTACCTATCGCAATAATTTAGGTACCTACTGCCAAATTATTATTATCAATGAACTCTAGAGGCGCGCGCTGATTGGTGACCACGATTTTGTGCGGACAACTAGGTAACAGAACAATCTTATAACTTTGTGATTTTTCATGATACAGTTTTGAAATTTTGTACATAGATTCTTTACATAAAAATACTAGATACGTGTATCAAGTTTCGCATATACTAAAATTAAAATTAAAATCCCGGGTCACGGTGTTTGTGGTCGCACTTTTCTGAAACTGATTTTTATGTATATTTGGTAGGTATGAGAACAGATCGTAAAGTATAGTTCACACCGCTAATTTCACGCGGACAAAGGTTACAGCTAGTATTAGTATAGAAGAAGCTGTTATGTACCAGGATTCCACAACATGGGCAAGTGCCATCGCCATATAAGTGTTTTTTTTTTTGTCGTCACCACCTACTTATTAATATAACCAATCGTCTATTCGTCACGCATCATCATCTGTCTAGCCTTTTCCCAACTATGTTAGGATCGGCTTCCAGTCTAATCGGATACAGCTGAATACCAGTATTTTACATGGAGCGATTGCCTATCTGACCTCCACAACCCAGTTAGTACTGGGTAATACGATACCCATTGATAAGACTGGTTGTTAGACTTTCGGGCCACTGACTGCCTGTAACGACTGTCAAAGATCTACAAATGACAGCCGGGACCCACTTAATGTGCTTTCCGAGGCACGGAGGAAACTCGGTATGTAATGGGCGATCACCCATCCACGGACCAACCTAGGCAAGCGCGGCTTAACCTTAAGATCGACCAGAGCGGCTGTTATTATTTAGCCACGAATCTCAGTCTATTCGCAAGTCATAAAATTGCTAAGTTCTTCATTTCTTCACCAGGGCCCATCAGTCCATATAGCATCAATGGTAGCCACACTCCTCTCCAAACTGGTGACGACCTTCCAAGGGATCTACTCCAACGAGTCCAGAACCAGTGAAATGTTGGCTGCAGCCTGTGCCGTGGGTGTCGCTTCATGTTTCGCTGCTCCTGTTGGTGGTAAGTCCTTCATCATCATCATTTCAGCCGAAAGACGTCCACTGCTGGACATAGGCCTCCCCCAAGAAGGGGGGTTTTGCCATAATCGCCACGCTTGGCAGGCGGGTTGGCGATCGCAGTATGGTTGTTATAAAACACAGAGAACGCTGCTGCCCATTCTCTGGTAAGTCCCTTAGTCGCCTCTTACGACACCCACGGGAAGATATGGGATGGTGCTATTCTTTACGTCCGGACACCTTACAGAACAAGTAAGTCCTTAAATCGACGAATTTGTCGACACGGTTGGCGCAGTGGCTGAGCGATTGGCTGCTGCGGTGAGTGTCGCGGGTTCGATCCCCGCATGGACAAATATTTGTATGACCTACAGGTAGTTGTTCTGGGTCTGGCTGTTTGTGTATGTGAGTTTGTATTGTTTGTAAATGCACCCAAGATATAGGAAAAATTCCTAGACTGAGCAAAAGGGTAGTATTATGAAGAACTTCTGAAACCCGTTTCACAATCATCATCATCATTTTTCTGCACTTGTTCCGTATATCTTGGGGTCAGCACCTTTTAGTTGTAGAACTCGTTTAACCGGGATTAAAGGGAAAAACCTTGACTGCCTCGCTGGTCTAGTTGTCGCAAGCGCGACTAGTGAGCATGAGGTCCTGAGTTCGATTCCCGAATAGTAAACCCACATTTCGCCAGTTATGTTATAGGGGGCAATCCTATTGCAATCAACCGGGCACAAATTCAGACTCCATGGCTATTACTGAGGAAATTCCTGGAAAAACTCAATAACACTTTGCCCCACCTGGGAATCGAACTAGAACACTTTGCCCCACCTGGGAATCGAACTAGAGCAACAGAGTTTAATCTCGTATAATGTACGAAAACGTATGGTCCCTTTTGCTATTCCAGTATTCGCCACTGCCAATGACCTAGTTTAAAATAGGCAGGCACTTGATGTGAGCCACTCAATTGGTTATTGAATTTTCATTAATTTATGACTTTTCAATTGAAGCTGCCATGACGTTCTTGGTGATTGCCAGTTCTGAATTCGATTCCCAATTCGATAAAGCGTAGCGGAGTCTTTTTACCCGTAGCTGTTTTTGTTCAGTCAAATTGCGAATAGGTTGGGACCCTCCAACTGCTTGCCATGATGTGAGAGCGTGATTTTTCAGAAGACATACTTCTCTTTATTACCATCTATGTACATTATTTACAAACTTACAAATAGACCTAAAACAATAGGTAATAAAAATATGTACAAGTATCAAAATGGGAAAAGAATGACAGGTCGTCAAAGAAATCGTCCACATCGCTGACAAAACGAAAAGTGCATTGCCAGATTGGATGGCAATGCTGATCTTTTGACCAAAAAAAAGGCCAACTCTCTGGTCACGTGAAGAGTTCTCTTTGGCATCTATTTTAATTTAATTTAGTAGAGTAAACTAACTAAATACATTATTAATTAAAAACTATTAAATAACCTAAAATAAATAAACTATAAAAGGGCATCAAAAAACTCCTCCTCAACGCTGTCAGCTGGTAATGTGTCCAAGAGTCTGGCGGCGTGGCAACGTTGTATGACAACACTTAGCCTCTGGCCAAAGTAAAAGCCAGCCCTTGGGTCACGGGGAACGTCAACTAGGCATCTATTAAGTTCTTCTTACTTTCTACATAATCTTATTTCCATTTATTAGTTCGGGTTTCTTTAGTTTTGCCGCGAAGTTACAGTAACCTCAATGGCATTCATCATCATTATTTCAGCCTAAAGACGTCCTTTGCTGGACATAGGCCTTCCCCAAGTGTCACCACATTGACCGGTCCCGCGCGACTCGCATCCAGCGGTTCCCTGCAACCTTCACCAGGTCATCGGTCCACCTAGTGGGAGGCCTTCCAACGCAACGTTCAGAACTTTTCGGCCCCATCGGCCATCCGTTCTGCGAGCAATGTGCCCTGTCCACTGCCACTTAAGTTTGGCAATTCATTACCTGCCGTCAACAGTGATTATGTACTCGTAATCACGATCGCTTTACCCTTTGGCGTCTCAGTCATCATCAGCCTACAGCAGTCCACTGCTTTACATAGGCCTCCTCAATCGCACGTCATTCAACTCGAAAGGCGTCTCAGTAAAATGTTCTAACCAGGAGTTTTTACTATTTGATTGCAGGTGTGCTGTTCTCCATAGAAGTAACGACGACGTACTTTGCAGTACGTAACTATTGGCGCGGTTTCTTCGCGGCCTGCTGCAGTGCTATTGTAAGTATACCTTGTAAATATCATATCAAGTAGGAGTCCCAAAAATGTGTCCTGGGTTGACCTCCTCGGTTTCGGATGCAACTATAACAGAACTATGCGAGAACATTCGATAGTAACCTGGAAGTCTCAAGAAAGTATAAGCAAGGCATGGGTAAAGATTTGAGTAAAAAAAAAAAAAATGTTTATCTCAGGGTCTCAGTTATTATTATTATAAGCCTATATTGTCCCACTGCAGGGCAAAGGCCTCCCTTCCCTCCTTCCACATTTCGCGGTCTAGTACGATTGTAGGCCAATCCTTTGCGAAAGAGTCCAAGCTCATCCCGCCATCTCCTTCTGGGCCTGCCACGTGTCGTTTCCTGCTATTTGGTATCCATTGAGTGGTAATTTTTGACCATTGTTCCTCCGACATGCGGCAGACGTGACCAGCCCAGTTCCATTTCAACCTAGCAGCTGTAAGGCCAGCATCAGCTATTTGAGTTTTGGAGCGAAGTATGGAGTTTCTGATGCGGTCCGTAAGTTTGACACCCAGTATACTTCGCTCCATAGCTCGTTGGGAGACCCCAAGGGTCTCAGTTAGTACCGCAAAAAAAAAAATGTTACTGTTGCAAAATTCATAAAGAAAAGTTGTAGCGAAAACTGAACTTTATGCGTAAAGTTAAAGTTATTTTTTATTTAAATTGGAAAATAAATTCCGGTCGCATGATACTTCATCATCAGCATCATCTACCTAGCCTTTTCCCAACTAAGTTGGGTTCGGCTTCCAGTCTAACCGGACACAGCTGAATACCAGTATTTTATTCGGAGCGACTTCATTCAGTTTTAATAAACTAAAGGTCATTGCAATACTCAGTATGTGCCGTCTATACAATGTGCGCAGAATTTCTTCACCAATTAATCTTAATGAGCACGCGCAGTTTTCGTACTTAATGATCTAGTCAATTCTAGTTTAAACAAATGTATATGTTGATCAGTTCTGGATACGCACACGTGAATCTTGATGAATATGAGCCTATAAATGGACACTAGACAGTTGCAATCAAAGTTTTATTACTACAAAGTTTGGTTGTCACCCACTGATGTGGCTACATGTTTCAACACCACACAAAGAGCAGGTCCATTTTGTAGGCACTGAAAAAATAAAACTAATTTCAAAAATAAATAATTAAATACAGTAAAAGCTTGTCATACATTTCAGCAATAATGGGAAAAAAGTGTTAGTTTATTTATGTACAGACGCCAGCACTTCAAGCTACCCGAAACTGTAAAATTTTCCTAATCAACTTTGAACCTAGTGCTTTAGCGATAAAGTTGAAAATCTATTAAAGAAATTTGATAGATTGTAGTAGCTAAATGTGCTGGCGTCTGTACTAGTTGAGCTCCGCGACCTTTGTCCACGTGAAATTATTTAAAAAATATTACTTAGTTATTTGAATCTGTTTTTTTAACAATTTAAAGGGTTTTTTTTACACAGTATATAAAATTAAAGTATTAAAGTAGTAAATAAAAGTAGCCTTAGTTTCTCCCTATAACGTCCTGACAAAATTGTTCCTGCCGTTTCGGAGATTAGCCGGAACAAACAGAAAGACCGACAGACAGACAAATTAAAATTAAAAAATATGTTTTTTTTATAAGTATCCCTTTTCGTGTGTCCGTGTTATAAATTTCGCTTCAGGCTCTCGATACTAATGATCGATGAACTTGTGAAACTATGTACAATGTACATATAAAACAGATGTTGTTTCAAATTGTTTCTTAAAGTAACTTGCTCTAATTTTAGATGTTCCGCCTGCTATCAGTGTGGTCGGGCGCGATGCCTACCGTGAAGCCGCTGTTCCCCACCAACCTGCCTCAAGACTTCCCCTTCGACCCTCAGGAGTTCGCTGTCTTCGTGTTGTTAGGGTAAGTTGATAACCATTATTTATTTTAAACAAAGCCAGTTTCTAGACCTCCGTTTGTTTTATTCTTCTTTACCTTGTGGTGAGTATCTAACCTGGTATCAGTTTTTATACCGCCCATGGGCGTCTGACTTGGCTTTACATGCCATCAAGAAATATCTTTAAGGCTAAACAATCCCAAACACAGAGAGTAAACCAGCATGGTTTACTCTCTGTGTTTGGGATTGGTTCTGTATTGGATGCAGCCAGGAACTTCTTCAATGAATCCTTTTATTACTGATTTAACAACGAATATATTTAAATAAAAAGAAAACGAATATTTCTACAATTTGTCGGCCTAATGTGCCAGACCCAGGGGTAACGAGAGAATGTATATGAAGTTGGCGCGCTCCCACCCGTCAACACTTCACGTCGCTCGCTAACTGCTCAGTGGAGCGCTAGATGGCGTTAGTAGTGTCGATACTGATCACTCTGTGATCAACAAGTCTTGTAGCGGGGTTGAAAGTGGTCATGGATCCTTTTGATTGTGACAGTGCCCGCTTATTCAATGTGACGAACGACGACAGAAAACTAGTATTAAACTAATGTTCACTAAGGTTGTTTTGCATTAATAAAACTAAAACTCCCAATTTATGCAGGTATCGAACTAGTATTTAGACCCCATAACACATAACATCACGCCTGTAATCCCCCAAGGATAAGGCAAAGGTGTACATAATAGTACACCCACATTTCGCCAGTTATGTTTTAAGTTCCATGTAAAATGGGGCGAGCCTTTTGCTATCAAACAGGCATCAATCCAAACTCCGTGGCGGCCAATAGACCAACAAGGCAGTGCACTCAAATAAAGTTAAGAATATCAAAACAAATTCTTGTCAAATTTACTGTAGATTATAAGTGAATGATATGGTCTCCTATAATTGAAAGAGCACACTTGTACTTGTCCCTGTTTAATGTATACTTGCATGTAATTGTGTAGTTTCTGTTGGAAATCCAATAAATAAATAAATAATAAATAAATAAATAAAAATAATAATAAATAGGCACTTTTAGTGAACTGCGGCTATATGTATTTTATTTCTTTATTTTCAGCATAGTATCAGGTCTCCTGGCAGCCCTATGGGTGTTCCTACACCGACAATATGTGCTATTTATAAGAAATACAAAGACACTCAGTAACTTTTTACAAAAGAAGTAAGTAAATCTTATTTAAAATGTTAGTTTATGAAGCTGTTTTTAACTCTTTCTGCATCTAAATAGGTGGCAAAGCAGGAGTAATTTCAGTGTGGGAAAGAGACGGCGCTACACGACCTGTATAGCTCTGTCTCTTTCCCACACGTCATAGTAACCCCCCTGATTTGGCCTAAAAAAATCCCAAAGAAAGCAAATGTAACCGTGGAAAACACATGATGCAAGAAAATTCTTATGTCTTCATACTCACTAAGCCAAACATTAAAACCAAATCTTTTCCTTCTGTGTACGAATAGAAATGGTTTCTCTTGCCTTAGAACAACACAGTAGTGTTATAACGCGAGTTATATTTTTTTGCAGCCGCTTCATCTACCCCGGCTTCATCACATTAGCGGTGATGTCTATTCTGTTCCCGCCCGGTATCGGCAAGTACATGGCTGCGGATCTTGGCAACCAGGAACAGGTGATTAACTACTATTTATTCTTAAATGAGCTCATGAGCTTAACTGCAAGCAATTCGTACAGTAAAGTATATTTGTATGTATGTGGAAAATATAATCTTTCAGTAAGGTAAAATAAATCTCAATACTTTTCTAATTTTTCCACGAATTACTTAAACATTGAATAGGCGACTATTATACTTAGTAATTAACTATTTATCCGGTCATTGCGGCAAGGAGAACACAGCAAGCAAAAGGACATGTTAGGTTCGAAGGGGATGGCGGGGTCTAGTAAGCGGGCGAAGCACAGTAAGTTCATTTAAGCACATTGAATCACTTTTTCATGAAATCGTTAATGAATGGGGTTAAATGAACTTAGAGGGTTGTATAAATGATATTAATTCTGTAACTACATACGTGTTATTTGCGCGACACATTTTTAATCAATATACAACCTGACGCTGACCTGCAAATTGCAAAAACGTAAGAAAATTTGAAGTAAGGCGCTTCCACCTTATTAGGCTTGATTTAGTTTTTTTTTCAGAGTCCTTGAATTATCACACTGATCGTATTGAACAGCTAGTAACTCAAATTTGTATTTACAAGTCGCCGTTTTAAACATTTGTATTCGCCCACTCTTTGTCGCCCACTTAATATTTCAGTAGCCCATATTCATCATTTTTGACACCTTTAATTTGAATTTATTTTCGCTCGTTTTAATACTACCCTTTATGAATTAGTGTTAACGATTTATAGTAGATGTTTTTATTATTTTCTAGCATGACGTTTGTATTTGACTCTTATCATTTTTTAAGTTTCTGGCAATAAAAAACAAGAAGGCTGTCTTTTTTCCTATTAAAATACTGGATGTGTTTTTGAAATGAGACAACACAACAACATCCAAAACTATAAGGGCCTGTTTCACAACGTCCTAATAGCCACTACTTAGTGCATAAATTCAAAAATGTAACAAAATTTTTATGATATTATCTTCTAAGTAAATTGAAGGTAACTTAATCATAGGTGGTGAAACAGGCCCTAAGAAATACAAGCACAGCAAGATTTATGAAAAAAGTAAAACTGCTTTCTTCTTAAGAGCGTTCATGCAGAAAGTTGGCAACGTCGCAAATAGCTGTCAAATATTTACCTGTTTTAATTAATTTGGCAATACTACTGTATGGGAATAACAAATATGGCTAACTAGTGAACAAGAATATTAATAATGAACACCAATTAAAACACTGAATTTGATGTTGTAACCGTTTTAGGTGTAAAAAAGGCATTTGGAAAGTTTCCAAATACTTTTTCTACATCTAAAACTAAATATTCGATGTTACGATATTAATTTTTGCATTTCATAATCAATACTTTAGTTCACTAGTTAGCCATATTTCTTATTTCCATACAGTAATATTGCCAAATTAATCAAAACAGCGAAATATTTGACAGCTATTTGCGACGTTGCCCACTTTCTGTACATGCGCTGTTAAAGCTTTTATTTAGCCCAGAATGACATGCAAAATAAACCCCTCCGCTATATTTTATGAAGTCAACGTGGTGGTTTAAAATTGATTTTGAGATTGTCTCAAGAGACACCGAGCATGCTGTTGAATTTTCAACTTTCTGCGCCGATCATAACGTTGCAAATCTTACTGCCCGATCGAAGTATCGCTAATCAAAATAAATCTCTGTTTCCAGGTCCTCTCGTTGTTCTCCAACTTCACGTGGACAGACGAGCTGACTGCTGAGCAGGCGTCCGTGGTGTCACACTGGCAAACTTTAGAAGTGGACCATTTCGGATGCCTCATCATATACTTCTTCTCTATCGTAAGTATTCCCCTGCCCTTATGCCTGGTTGGTCTCGTGGTCGGCGCGACTTTTACACCGCGATTCAGCGGAGAGTGCTGAATGAACAACGCCATCTATCGCAACCTTAGGAACTAAAATATTTAAAACCTTACCGCCCCACCCTCCCTTTACCTTACCTTTTATTTTTACCTAAACGTACACAAATATTTATAAATATGACAGGATAAAACTGCTGCTGGTAGAGAATGCCTTGTGGCATTAAGTCCGCCTATGTACCACTATTGTACATGAAGTTTAAATAAATAAATAAATAATAAAACAATAAGTTGACAGGTTGTACTACGCAACCGGCCGCTATTTTGAACAAAAGTGATCGGAAGCACAACCAACGTGCGGCCAAACTTTCTTTCAGGAGGGTATTCCAGTGTGGGAAAGAGACAGAGCTATACAGGTCGTCTAGCGCCATCTCTTTCCCACACTGGAATTACTCCTGTTTTAAGACGTCATGGTAGGGCCCCTGGTTTTGATCAATAGTCGCTTCTGCAGCCAAAAGTCATATTCGCGGCCGCGTAGTGTGTGAGCTCCCAAAGGTTGCTTTGAGAAAGATATACCACGTCATTTGAAAGAGTGCAATAATTCATTTAAAATTAGAGATAATGAGACCTCGGCTGTTCCAAATCAAAACCAGATATACAACATTATGTTTAGTATATGCAAAACCCGAATATAATTTGTTCAGAATAAGTAACTAAATCGATTCCAATAATTTTTAAACCATGTTATATTTTGTCCCAAAAATATTTAAAAAAGTAAAAAGCGACAACGAGCGACTTTAAGTACCTATCGCAATAATTTAGGTACCTACTGCCAAATTATTATTATCAATGAGCTCAAGACGACGCTGGAGGCGCGCGCTCCGTGGTGACCACGATTTTGTGCGGACAACTATATAACAGAGCATGCTTATAACTTTGTGATTTTTCATGATACAGTTTTGAAATTTTGTACATAGATTCTTTACACAAAAATACTAGATACGTGTGTCAGGTTTCGCATATATTAAAACTAATGTTGTATAGGGACATTTTTGGCAAAATACGTTTTTTAGAGCAATCTACATAAAAAATTGTGCTGCATCTAATGCAAAAACAACCATATTTCTATCGTAATAAGAAGTAGAGTTATGAAAATGTCAAACCTAGCAAGTGCATGTCTAAGTCCGATATAACAAAGTTGGATTTCTCAAATCAAACTTAAGTAAGGCACATAAAACTTGTACAATTACACTTGACTTGAGTCAAACTAGCTTATAATGTAAACCAAGTTGTATTTATCAATATCAAAATGGTTATCATTTTGATGTATGAGTACAAAAAAGATGTCGTGGTCTTAATGGTCAAAGAAAATATTTCTTTTCCTGCTCAGATGCTCTTGCTAGGTTTTGGTTTTGGACATCCGACCTGTTAAGTCAAGTTTTGAGACCTAACTAGAACAAAATAATATTGAAAGCAGATTCTACACGACGTAATAATCTGAACGATTCAAACTTTTATAAATAAATAAATTAATAAAATAGTTAAAAGTATTATACAACATTATTTTTAGTATATGCGAAACCTGAATATAGTTTGTTCAGAATAAGTAACTGAATCGATTCCAAAATTTTTTAAAAAAAGTTACTAGTTGGCAACGAGCGACATTTGTACCTACTGCAAAATTATTATTATCTCAAGGCGATGCTGGAGGCGCGCGCGCGTCGCACTGCGTGGTGACCACGTTTTTACGTGGACAACCAGATTGAACTGAACAACATAGATTCTTTACATAAAAATACTAGACGCGTGTATCAGGTTTCGCATAATATACTAAAACTAATGTTGTATAAATTTACTCAATATAAGGTCTAACTATTTATACACGAAATATTTTCAGGGAATCATCTAAAGGCTATAACGAAGCCATTTCAAGGGATATTTTTATTTTATCTGAGTATATTTTTATAAAAAATAAATAATTTAAAATTACTTGACCCACAAAATAAACACTAGCTCCTTATTTTTGAACATCCATTACGCTAGTTTATAACGTCGTATTTACCTAGTGTCATTGTTAGAACATGGGAGTAAAGATTTTATGCAAAAAGTCGCAAAAAGATTTAGAATTATAATAATTTCGTAAAAAAAAAACACTCAGATAATTTTTTTTTCGTTGCTATGGCGACTTTACGACTTATAGAAGTTACTCTTAAAATATTTCGTGTATGAATAGATAGAGCTTATATACTCATTTTATTATTAACAAGACGGGGTGCCGAGTGGTTAAGGCGTTGGACTGCTAATCCAATGTGCTCTGCACGCGTGGGTTCTAATCCCATCCTCGTCGACGTTAGATTATCATTCCAACGCCTTAACCACTGGGCCACCGCGTCATGTCAATACTATTGTCAATTTACAGTCTGCGTAAATCAGTGTACCAAATCATGAAATAGTAATGACCATGTATTTTAATTTTATTGGTACTTGTTATGTCAAAAGGGTAGACAAAACCGTTCTCGTGTCTGCCAAGAAATAATGTAATCTCATATCTGTTTGAACAAGCGTTGTCGTTCACATTGATCGAACAAGGATTGTTTTAGCTATGCGCAGGCGCATAGAAGCGAAGATGTTTTAAGTTAATACGTACTCCTAGGTTCCGTATAATATTATTTCAGTTTAGTGACAAATTAAAGTGTTAGATTTTATTTAAAAAGGATTATAATAGGTACGCTGACCGGCGCTTCCTCTTCAACACCGTCACAAAAATAACATCAGCCCGAATCGGTGTCTTAGCACTTTGGTGCTTGTTTTTTCGTAGCTTAATGTGTCGTCGTTTGTACAACCTGTGGTTGTTTTTAACTAATTAAACCTATTTCTCTTTCACAGTTTTTCTTAAGTCTGGTATCCTGTACTCTACCAGTCCCCGCGGGTATCTTCGTGCCAGCCTTCAAGATGGGAGCCTCTCTCGGCAGGTTCACGGGAGAGGTCATGCACTACTTCTGTCCCTTCGGCGTGGCGTATGGAGGACATATACAGAAGATATTGCCTGGTTAGTGTCCTCATCTGCCTAGTATTTTCCTGGCTATATTGGAGTTGGCTTCCAGTCTAACCGGATGCAGCAAAATGCCAGTATTTACTTGGAGCGACTGCCTATCTGACCTCCAACCAAGGGGTATCGACCTCTGTCGATACCCCTTGGTAAGACTGGTTGTCAGACTTTTAAGCTTCTGACTACCCGTAACGACTGTCACAGATCTTCAAATGAAAATCAAGACCAGAGGTATGGAGGAGTCCCGAAAAGTAGAGGCTTGTCTTATGGTCAGTATCGCCTTCTGACTTCAAGAAGGGACCCTCCTCTGCAGATGCGCGGGTGGCGGCGCGAGCGCACAGGGAGTGCGTACGTGTGCGCACAACACATGCCGCGCACGGACGAGTGATAAGACATTCATTACGAACTGTGTCATCATTCATCATTTCAGCCGAAAGACGTCCACTGCTGGACATAGGCCTCCCCAAGGGGGGTTTTGCCATAATCGCCACGCTTGGCAGGCGGGTTGGCGATCGCAGTATGTTTGTTATAAAAAATCACAGAGAACGCTGCTGCCCATTCACTGGTAAGTCCCTTAGTCGCCTCTTACGACACCCACGGGAAGATATGGGATGGTGCTATTCTTTACGTCCGGACACCATACAGAACAACGTACGAACTGTATATCCTATCATTATTACGTCAACTAATGCAACCCAATTGATGTATTTTTCAGGTGGGTACGCAGTAGTAGGCGCAGCGGCGTTTACCGGGGCCGTAACACACACTGTGTCTACTATCGTCATCGTCAGCGAGATGACTGGACAGGTAATGTGGCACTCATTTATATTGACAGATAGAATATCCGAAGAATTATAAACGAAGGGGTTAAAATTGGTCACTTGTCAAAATAATGTTATTAAACGGAGCAGAAAGAAAAAAGCATAAGAAAACATAAGGACGTAGACAAGTTGCATTTGCTTTCAAAGCGATTTCTGCAAAGACTTTCTCCTGTAGAAAGTCGTTGCGTTGATTTTTACTTTTTTTTGCTCTTGACCTCGATCAAGACATCTCTCTCGATAGCTTATGTCACTCTAATACACTTTTGACTTATCCACCATCGCTATCGTTGATAGAATGTAATTTTGTAAAGGCCTTCTGGTTTAAAATAGTAACATTGATTTTAACACAAAAAGCCAGAATTACCAGATTTTTCCTTATTCTTCTGTACAAAAGCATGTTCTTTATCAACCTACACTTGCCTCCTCCAGGTCACACATCTGCTACCAATAATGGCTGCCGTGCTAGCAGCCAACGCTACAGCCTCCCTGCTGCAACCTTCCTGCTTCGACAGCATCATCCTCATCAAGAAGCTCCCCTATCTGCCTGACCTGCTGTCTTCAGCTAGCCGTGAGTATACCTTTTTATAAACCACTTGACAACCAAGGAGAATTTTGTTAGGAAAAATAAATGCCAACTCAGAACTCGACTTTATGTCATTAGGCATAAGGCTGGAATTGGAAAACTGAAATAATATTATTCTGGGAAACTTATGAACCGTATGCTAAAGTAATAAAGTTGAGTTTCGATGTTCTTATATTATGTTTTTCTGAATCGTTATGTCTAGAAAAGTTACACTATGCAGTTTTATTTCATTCTGAGTGAACAAGACGAGGTGGCCGAGTGGTTAAGGCGTTGGACTGCTAATCCAATGTGCTCTGCACGCGTGGGTTCGAATCCCATCCTCGTCGACACGGATTTTTGAAGTTATGGTCAATAAAATGTTAATATAAATAGTATATCTATCTGTGGTGTTCTAAAAAGAACGATTGATGATAGAAAGTTTTATGCAATCTTTTTGACTGGATAATATATGGATATATCATCTTCATCATCATCTACCAAACCTTTTCAGAACTATGTTAAATTTGGCTTCCAGTCTAACCAGACGCAGCTGAATACCAGTATTTTACATGAGACGACTGCCTATCTGATCTCCGCAAACCAGTTATGATATGTGTTTCATACATTTATAAGAAACTTTCTGAAGTAACCAAAGTGTCCCTACACTTGCTCATTTTTTTAAATTAGCTTTTACTTTCCCAATGCTGGGCAAAGGCCTCCCCCCCTCTTCCTTCCCAACTCTCTCGGTGTTTTGCCTTGATGCCTTCTCCGGCCAATCAGTCAGGAACGAGTCCAAATCGTCACCGGCACTTTAAAGGCCTTAAAACTAGCGCTACTGACGCCACGATTAACGTACGCACTGGGCTTAAGATATTTAATAAAACGTACCCTTGATTTATTTATTTATTTGGTACACCAACAGCAGTATATAAGGTCTAACTATTCATACACGAAATATTTTAAGAGTAACTTCTATAAGTCGTAAAGTAGCCATAGCAACGAAAAAAAAAATATCTGAGTGTTTTTTTTTTACGAAACTTTTAATTCTAAAAAATTTTGAGACTTTTTGCATAAAATCTTACTCCCATATTCTAATAATGACAGTAGGTAAATACAACGTAGTAAACTAGCGTAATGGATGTTCAAAAATAAGGAGCTAGTATTTATTTTGTGGGTCAAGTAATTTTAAATTATTTATTTTTATAAAAATAAACTCAGATAAAAAAAATAATCTCTTGAAATGGCTTCGTTATAGCCTTGAGATGATTCCCTGAAAATATTTCGTGTAAGAATAGTTAGACCTTATATACTAAGAATTAATATGAAACAATAAAAATAGTACAACGAAGTAGTAAAAAAAAATAAAAAATAATAGGCAAAACGCACTCACGATACAGGAGCAATTCCTAGTGTGTGGCAATGTTTATTTTAATCAAATAAAAATAAATAAATAAAAAACTTGGTATATATATAATAAATAAAGAACTACTACTCAAATCAAAGTCAACCCATTTATTTAAATTATGCCATTACATGGCACTTTTGAATGTCAAATACGGAAATAGAATTGAATCTAAAGATATGTTATTGCAATAACGGTTTCGTGTGACAAGGATAGTCCCTTATATAAAAAAATCCGTGTCGACGAGGATGGGATTCGAACCCACGCGTGCAGAGCACATTGGATTAGCAGTCCAACGCCTTAACCACTCGGCCACCTCGTCTTGTAAACGTAGACTGCAATTTAAAGCACACATATTTATTTATCGTTCTCCACTCTAACACTTCTATGTGATTCTGTTATCAACCTATAATGTAACCACTGCTGATATTTTGTCGGCACGGTTGGCGCAGTGGCTGAGCGATTGGCTGCTGCACTGTGTGTCGTGGGTTCAATCTCCGCACGAATCAAATATTTGTATGGCCTACAGGTAGTGTTCCGGGTTTAGCGTTTGTGTGTTTGTGTTTGTTTAATGTTTTCACCCACTATACAGGAGAAATTCCTTGTGTGAGGGATAGTTTAAAAATAAAACTTTATGTATGCCTGTATCAAAAATCATATTCAATCAAAAACATCGTCATTATGTTTGAGATCAAATGGGCCATGCAGATTAGTAGACATGCCATGTTTTTCTCATCAAACAATCAAGGGGTCTTAAAGGGACTCTCGCTCCGAATTGTAGACTAATTTAATGAAGAAATCCAAATGTTCGTATTAGCGGTTTTCAAGTAATTAGTGCACTAGCGAACAGGGAGTCGGAAGGAAGTTAGCTTTTTACACTATGTGGGAAGAAGAAATACACTTCTGTTCCATCAGCAGTTTATTGATTAAATTAAAGACAAAATCGATAAAATAGAATAGAATATATTTTATTGTAAAACATGAGTATACATCAAATAATACTTGCAAGGTCTTAAAAATAACAGTTAGATCTACATGTTTTGCCATTTAAGGCGTACAAAACAACTTTTTTTTGGCTAAACATAAACCAAAAAATTAAAAAAATTGAGTCTACACAGCAAACTATGATAATTAAAAAATAGAAAGTATTGATTTACAGATTTGGGGGTCAAATTGTGAAAATATCGTAATTACAGGAATCCATTTAATTAATTGCGGTCATTTAAAAAATCCGATATGGGATAATAGCATTTGGCTATGAGATATTTTTTTAAATGTATTTTAAACAGAGCAGTAGGCATTTGTCGAAAAGGTGTTGGGATTTTATTATAAATGATTGGTGCTAAACAAAAAATACTTTTACGCATCAATACCGGGCTCTTGGGCTGTACTGCAGTCTCTCCAACGGTGCCAAATCGACTATCGGTACATCGAGGTGCTAAAGTGTTTGTACAAAAACGCCACCATGTCAGTCCGACTTCAGGACCAGACCTCGGAACCTATCCTTCTGCAGCGAGGCGTGAGACAGGGAGACGTCATATCTCCGAAACTGTTCACCGCTGCACTGGAGGATACCTTCAAGGTTCTGGACTGGAGAGGGCTAGGCATCAACGTCAATGGCGAGTACATCTCTCACCTTCGATTTGCCGACGATATAGTGGTCATGGCTGAGACCATGGAGGACCTCAGTACAATGCTCGATGACCTTAGTAGAGCTTCCGAAAGAGTGGGTCTTAAAATGAACATGGACAAAACCAAAATCATGTTGAATGCCCATGTAACACCCACTCCTATCAAGATCGGAGACTGTACACTCGAAGTTGTAGACGATTATGTCTACCTGGGACAAACGATCCAGTTAGGTAGGTCTATCTTCGAGAAAGAGGTCAATCGTCGAATCCGACTCGGCTGGGCAGCGTTCGGGAAGTTGCGTGGTATCTTCTCGTCCAACTTACCGCAGTGTCTCAAGACGAAAGTCTATGACCAGTGTGTGTTGCCAGTGATTACATACGGGACCGAAACGTGGTCGCTCACAATGGGCCTTATCAGAAGGCTTAAAGTCACCCAAAGGGCAATGGAGAGGGCTATGCTCGGAGTTTCCTTGCGTGATCGAATCAGAAATGAGGACATCCGCAAGAGAACCAAGGTAACCGACGTAGCCCGAAGAATAGCCAAACTTAAGTGGCAGTGGGCAGGGCACATTGCTCGCAGAACGGATGGCCGATTGGGCCGAAAAGTTCTGGAGTGGCGACCGCGAACCGGAAGACGCTGCGTTGGAAGGCCTCCCACTAGGTGGACCGATGACCTGGTGAAGGTTGCAGGGATCCGCTGGATGCGAGTCGCACGGGACCGGTCAATGTGGCGACACTTGGGGGAGGCCTATGTCCAGCAGTGGACGTCTTTCGGCTGAAATGATGATGATGATGATGATGATCAATACCGTGGTTGATCTTGGTACGATCTAAGTATTAAAACGCTAAGACGAAGAAGAAGTATTAAAACTGTAATCCAAGAAGTTTTATTCATCATCATCATCTGCCTAGTTACCTACTATTTTGGGGTCGGCTTCCAGTTTGACCGGACCACCTGAAATACCAGTACGTTACATGGAGCGACTGTCTGTCTGACCTCGCCAAGCCAGTTGCTGCGTAACACGATACCCTTCCACAGAGCTGTACTAATACATGTAAATGATTGTTCGCAGGTATGTACGACATTTGCGTGGAAGACTTTATGGTTCGTGACGTCAAGTACATCTGGAACCGGATGACCTTCCAGCAGCTCAAGGATCTGCTCAAAGAGAACAAGGTGAGGAAACCATTTTGTTACTAAGTTTAGTTTTTTATTAAAGTACGGGAAACCAACCCTTTTTACAGAAGTGTAACGATTGTATGTATAAAGGGTGTAAATAGACCCTTAACGAAGCCGAAAGGCACTTGTTCTCCCCGTCTTTGCGATATTTTTTTTGGTCTAGACCATACCTGGGAACCTTCTAGTTACGGAGATATTGGGGGTCAAAGTTCCAACTTTTTCACAAGTTTTGTTTTAAATACGTATTTTTAATTTAAGAACTTTAAATATCTCCTCGACCCCCGTATTATTCAATCCATCCATCAGCACAATGTTTTGTGTGCGTTCCATCGAGTCCTACCGTAAAACCTGATTTTGCACCCCAAAAAAAAGTCGTTTCCCAGCAATAATTTTTGCGTAAAGTTACTTAGTTTGATGATTTTACATAATGCTTGGTTGACGGCTTCGTGAAGGGTCTGTTTACACCCTATATGATTATGATGTACCATTTATTTATCTAATGCACAGTGTACAATCATAGTAATAGGCTAGGCTTAACACTAAAGAGCACATGACTTTGTTTATAGGCAGCAATTTAACGTAAATCTAGTAAATATTTAATTTAACATAAATATTGCGCGGGTTCGCGAAATATGGCGAAAGTGGAGGGAGTGGGGCAGAGCAGGCTAGGGAAAAAAATATCGTCTATGCAGTATCTGGTATTTATTTTCAACCTAATTTGATTGAATGACTTTTTATTTCGAAGATATATCACACACAAATATTGGTTCACAGTAAACTTTGTAACCGGATTGTCCTCTGAACCGCCTTTTTGGACATTGTTTGATATCGTCCTAATTATTATTATTCTTACTCTCACAGACAATCAAAAGCTTCCCCCTAGTAGACAGTCCATCCTCTATGGTCCTGCTGGGTTCCATCCACCGCTGGGAGCTGGTGAAGGTGATAGAGAAGCAGGTGGGCCGCGACCGGCGCCTGCAGATCGCGGCGCTGTGGCACCGGGAGGCTGAGATGAGGAGGAAGGATGAAGAGGCCCGGAAGAAGGTTAGGAGGCCGTCGAGGTTTGAGGTGAGTCGAGATTTTCAGTTTTTCCTAATCTATTATAGTATTTATTCGTAACTTTGTTTTTAGTACTCGTAGGCACGGATTATTTTTATATTGTGCACTGTATTTTTGACGCACTGGTTAGCGCTGAGAGTTCATAATCGAACAGTGCACTTTTATGGCACGCTGGAGGTTTCTTGGATTCTCAATGCTCTGCAATACTAGAAGAGTTGAAATTTCATAGTGTGTTAATAAAAACCTTCACGTTTAAAAACCCACTCGAGCCGTATTGTTTGCCATGATGGAGGTCATAGTACCATGTATTCTCCGATAACGTTACGCTTAAACAGACTAACAAACGTGTATTTTAGTTACATTCAGACTAATCATATATTGTTTATTTTCTAGGTGACTCCAGCGCCAGACATGCTACAAGTGCCAGGCACCGGCATGACCAGAGGCTCCTCACTCACCACCAAAGACCAGGGAGGACTTATACCTGGTTCGTAAACATACTACTTACTATGACTCCTGCTATTTTATGGCACTGGTATTTGTTGCCAGTTTGACCCCAAAAAAATTGAGTTAAGGTCAGAAAAACGATGATTATGATGATTGGTTGAAATCAATCGTGAGAAAAATATTTATATGTTTTTTTTCATCTCCAGCCCCAGGCCAACTGTTCCGACCGAAGTCGATCCTCAAGAAGACGAACTCATTCACCCTCACACGTGGTCTCTCAGGATGCACAGCTCCTCAGACGCCCACTACACCACAACCCTCCGTCTATACCACTGTCACTGGAGCTGAGACCAGGTAAGACTACTACCGGCTACTTAATTTTTTTTTTTTTGTGTTGCGTGTACTGTCCTACGGCTGGGCAAAGGCCTCCCTCAAGTCTTTCCAAGAGCTCTTGTCTTGGGGTACCTTGGACCAATCCTCGCGGTATATGTCCTGATCGTGACGAAAAATCATATTTAGGCTTTCTGGGACCCCTGAAGAAAAAAGAAATAAACTATCACTAACAATATTGATATGTGGTGGCGGTTTCAACCCGTCTTCTTGGCGGATTAGTGAATTGATGTTACTGCATATGGAAAATGCTACTGAATTGTATCGTTGTCTTACATTTTAGGTGACAAATTATTCCAATCGAGATACTTTAGAAAAGGGATAGAATATTAATTCTCCGATGTGAGAAATTTGTCTGATCTGGATCGATGGTAGTTACTAATTAATACGCATTAAAAAAAAAACTTGAAACCACTACAACGCCTTCTTTCAATCATCAGGATCCGAGCAGCCTTCGAAGCTATCTTCAAGCGTTCATCTCTCCTGCAAGACGTGGAAGGAGGTCTCCCTGATCAGCTGAGTCCCACCTCGCTGCCTAGGAGTCCGTCCATCAACAAGAAAGTGCAATTGGTCAGTACCATGCATCTTTTAAGGCAAAATTTACAAAAAAAGAACTGAACGCGAAAAGTACATCTAAACCACGTTCAGGAGCTGTCAGCCAGCTCATAATTGCTATGGAATATTAACAGTGACAGCTATTGAACGTCGGTTTGATAAATCGCTTTCATTTTTATTTGTGAAATTCACTCTTAGCTGAAAAAAATCATAAATCGGCCCGCCTACAACATGATATGATTACATGATATGATTTCCAATTTCTCTTTACTTCGTTGAAACCTTTTATCTCATGAGACGGTATTATGTTTCTATGTTCAACCAATGCGAACGTACATGTTACTAGTGCTTGTCCAAGTCTTCTCTTAGTAAAGAACGATAAAATAAATAGATTTTCCCTTCCACAGCCTCGCGAGCGTGTATGCGACATGTCTCCCGAGGACCAGAAGGCGTGGGAGCAGATGGAGATGGCCAAGGAGATCGACTTTGACCGGATGCTGCAGATCGCAAGGAAGAGAGATATGGTAAGGTCATACATTAGTATACGATATAGTATATCGTGAAGGCAGTCCCTCCATGTAAAATACTGGTATCCAGCTGCATCGGGTTAGACGTGAAGCCGACCCCAACATAGTTAAGAAAAGGCTAGCAGATGATGATAGTATGTCGTATATATTTACTTTTAACTTTGAAAAAACACTACAACCAAAAACTGTTACACTTAATCCAGTGCTAATTTATGATTAATACGAGGATATGAGCGCAACACAAACCGATATTTCGTAATCACATTCTTACTGACTAATTAAACAATACCGCGAAATATTTGAAATGTATTTGCAACGTTGCCAACTTTCAGAATCCATAGCCTTAAGTCGTCACTCGTAGTCGCAGTATTCGTAAACCAGAAAAAACATAAAATTAAGTACATTTTATCCTTTCTTATAGCATCCGGACGACCCAGAGTATGAAGATGAGAACCTGTACATCTGCCACATCGACCCCGCGCCATTCCAGCTCGTTGAAAGGACCTCGTTACTCAAGGTATGCTTGAATCCGTCAGTCTAAGCTTATCCTACGTATGCTAAGCCAGGATTCCACCAAGGTGGAGACGGGCGGAGACGTGAGGTGAATAGAATAGAATAGAATAGAATATATTTTTATTGTAAAACATGAGTATACATCAAATAATATGTGCAAGGTCTTAAAAAATAACAGGTAGATCTACATGTTTTGCCATTTAAGGCGTACAAAACATCATATTTTTGGCTCAGAATAAACCAAAAAATTAAAAGTGACGTGCAACATTCGACCAATCACAGAAGACAAAAGATATTTTAAGCAATGTGTTTGGAATCAAACAAACTTTGTTTCGATAAAACTACTTGTATTGAATAATTATGAATTTACAGCTTGATATTGTTCTTGATGTGATTATATAATATTATAATGAACGTGCTATGATCGGTCGTCGTTGCGGAGTGGCGCCGCCGGCGCAGTGTTGCCAACCGCTTGCCCCTCGTTCGTCTTACTAGTGACGCGCGCATAGACTAGTGCTGCGCACGAACACAATGTGATTGGTTGATTCCTGCACGTTCCCTCTCCGCTTTGGTAGGAACTGGGCCCTAGGACATTTATTTCTGCTGAAGTGTACTTTTTATATAGCTGATGATTGGAACCGTCTACCTTCATCATTTGACTGATAAATTGATAATGGCGATGGAGAAAATAACTGTCCAAGTTATGTCTGGTCTCATTACTGTATGGCGTTCCAATGAAAGGACAAATAAAATAAGTGCAGCGCCTTTTTCCCATCGGGGTAAGTAGACACTACAGGACGCCATCTGCTACGATGCTCACATAGTCCTTACATCTCGTCGTTCATACAAATATAGTCTTCTTGTTTGTAACGCTGTTTATCATTGTTTTAGGTCCACTCGCTGTTCTCGACGCTGGGGGTGAGCAGAGCGTACGTGACAGCTATAGGGAGGCTCATAGGAGTCGTGTCACTCAAAGAGGTAAGTGTCTTCTTAGTACAAGTTGTTTATTTTTTGTGATTAATTTGTTAACAATACGTAATCGTTCTATTCAGAACAAGAACAACCACTCATGTCCGTTTTCTCCAATCCTAGACACGTGAATAAAAGTGCGCTTGCGTTGATTAACAGCGTGATTTACCCAACTGGAAGAGGGTAATGGGGTAATGTGTTTAACAGCCTATATATATATGTTCGTTCCTTTGTGGCACTCTAGTGACCAGAGGCGTGGGCTTATTTTTATGATGCTTACGTCAATCGATTTGTCTTAATCTTGCGAGTGTCACTAAAGATATGACAGTAATCGAAATTCAATATGGCGACAATCAAAAGCTATATTGTGATAAATAAAAAAAAGAAAGTCGACGAATTATGTTAAGTGGGGTATCATTGAATAGGTATTTGAAAATAATTTTTAGGTTTCTTATATTATTTTTTATTTCGAATACCCATTTGGGATTTATAACGAATTAAAGTTGATTATTCGAAATGAGAAATCATATAAAAGTAAAATACAATCAAGAAGTTCAAAATCGTCTGTGAAATAGAAATAATTATTTTTATTCCATTTTATAATAATTATATTTCAATGGGTCCCGCCTGCTTTCAAATTTGCTTGTTTTTTTGGTTGTCAGTCCGGGTTTTTAGTTTTAAAATTACTTTTTTTTTAATTTTGGAATTCAATTTGTGTGGTGGTGTGCGTGGAGCATTAGTGAAAACTGCCATAAGTGGGCGGCCTAGGTGGGAGCGGGTGCGGACAGCGGAGCGGGCAGCGTGTAAAATAAACGTTCGGGAGTTGTAAGACATGACAAAGTAGACGCGCGGACGGGTGCTCGGCAAGAGCGGGCTACGAGCCAGCTTGGTGTACGCGCTCCTCGGCTGAGCTGTGCGCAGCCCGCCGGTGTCTGGGCAGCACGGCTCTAAGGCCGCGCGCGCTGGGCGGCGCAGCCCGCACCCACGACCGGCCCCGCGCACTAATCTTAAGAGTAGTAGTGTTTGCTTTATGTTTTAGTTATGGGCCTTTATTAAACTTTAATAAATTTATCTGCATCCGGTTAAACTGGAAGCCGACCCCAACATAGCTGGGAAAAGGCTGGCAAATTATGAATATTTCAACATAATATCTCAAAACTACTATATTTATCTTGTTGGTCCACTATTCTAACCATAAACGCTCCGTCCACAGCTCCGCAAAGCCATAGAAGACGTGAACTCCGGAGCCCTGACCCTCGCCAACCGTCCGGAACCCCCTACCGCGCCACTCCCCTCCCTCATCAAGGTCACCAGCACGCAGCCGGCTCCACCTTCAGATAGCGAGACTGCCAAACTTACTGCTGCTGTTGGGGACCATTGAACATGCCGTGAAGATGCGAGGTCATTGTAACAGAGAGAAAGGATGGAATAAATGTCGAGTATTTGACCATCAATATGGCGCATCGATATATAGAAAATAATGATTTTCTAATCTATGATGTGTTGTATTAATGCGTGTCTGTTAAAACTTCGGACATATTATATCAAAATGTGTCTAATGTCATAATGAAACTTGATTTTTAGTATTGTAAAAGTCAAGCATTTTTTTTTTCAATTTTAGAGGTCTAACATTTGTTAAAAACTCCCAAGCTTTGTGGACAATTTGAGCCACTGAAGCTGATCATAGACAGGACTTTCCTCCTTATTTATAAAATTGTGTAACTGAAAAGTACTAAAAACGCTCTGTAAAATTTAAAACGAATAAAACAAGAATTTTATGAATAAGGAGTTGGGTTTTGTGTCTTTAACGTGTAATATTAAATCAATGTTCAACAATTTATAAAGATCTTTGAAAATCATTACAGATTATCTAACAAGTAAAAAAAAACATCTAAGTTTCATGTGACACTGACTAAAACTTTTAATTTAAAGTTTTAAGTACTACATAGCTAAAAAGACAGTTAAACAACTAAGAGCCATAAAAAAGGCTAAACGGTTAAAAAAACTGACCCCGTGGTCAATGATTGGGAAATATTACTAAGCCGTAAGAACTTGAAATGGGAAAATTCCCATTCAAAAGTTCTCTAAGAACTTTTTTGGTAAGTATTGTAGTTTTTAGTAAGTAATGTTTGAGATTCGGAGCCATGGAATATTGTAGGAAGCGGCCTTAAATATGGCTTATCTGATTTGTTCAGTATTGTTACTTATATCTGTCAATAATACTAGAGGCCCTAGCACGAGCGTCGATTTTTGAATTGAAAATACAATTGCCCTATAGCATTTCAGTTAAAGTGTTTGCAACAAGCACAATTAGTATCATCCATAGAATATGAATACATTCTTAAAATTATGAAAATATTTTATGTGAAAGGAGTATTTTTAATTTTAAAATCGATGTATGTACGTTACGTTTACAACGCGCGCTCGGGCTAGGGCCTCTGCTCTTTCTAAACCTCGATTTGTCATATTTACGGCCGTATAATGTAAAAGTCTTACTTTTAGTTAATGCGAGTTTCGAGTTCCTTAATACCGTGATATTTACACAATTAATATTCCGTGGCTTAAATCTGTGATGGACTTAAAGTCAAAATGAGTGTGATCAAAAATTGCTCGTCCAAAGATTAGAAAATTTCAATGAGAAATTTCCCAATTCAAGTTCTTCCCATCACTGGGAACAATTCCCATTGAAGAGGAATAAATAGAGAAAATGTCTCACTATGCATAATTTAAGACTTGTCAAGCGAAGACATATCGAAACGATCATTTTACATTATTACGTAAAATATCAGAAAAACACGTCACAATTACGTAACATTATGTTGTAAGTAGGTGTATTTTTGATAGATATTTTTGATGTATATGGTGCTTCCGAAAAGAGATTAGTAGTGTACGATTATGAGAGCTATTTGATATATTTTTCTTGCGTGTCCGGGCAATACTTACATCCGAGCAATTTATTTTAATCGAGCAATATTTATTTATAGTCTGTAATTTATTGGAATGATATTTTTAACTGACAATCAACGTAATATTACTAAGTAAGATCGCGTTGATCGGTGAAATTGCTCGCATGTACGCATATTGCTCGGCACGCGTTCAAACTGAGCAATAATACTCTAAGTACATTGCTTGAACTAAGTGCCTTAGAATTTCGATATTTTTATGTACAGGCTGTTGCGCTTTTTCGTTCTCAATTTTTTTGGAAATACTGTATATGAAAAGAAAACCTATCTTTTACACATTGTTATTTTTTTTAGTCAAACTTGACTTTCTTTAAATTTAAATAAAAATCTTGGATTTATTCTATACTCATAGATATTTATAACCTAGCAACATTATGTGTTGCCAGTGAAATTATTTTCGGTATTATTTTGACCGCTGTTCACGCTTTGAACAGAAATATTTTGATTCAAAGCAACGCCTGTACATTATACCAAATTAAATAACTCCAAGGCTTGTGATCGTCCATTCATTCCAAAAGTGTTGTTTCTTAGATATTAAGTTTAAAATTATTATTTTTTATTGTAATGTTATTATCTTTATCTACTAGGAGTCTTATACATATGTGTCCAGCAAAACATTTTGTTCACTGGGTTAGTATTTGATGAAATTAATATAAAATATCTATCTCATATAATTATGTCCACGGTTAAGGATAGGTCATTCCACGTAAAGTTAACATAATTATCTTGAAAGTAATGGCAAATTAAAATTAGGTACTATTAATTAAAAGGCAAACGATGATTGCAGTTTAGACGAAAGTAAAAAATGCCTTAAAGTCTCAAGTTTTGATTCGACAGGGTCTGGCAGGTGCCAAACCCTATAAATTACCATCATGGGACAAAATGTACTGGGAGACCTTTCCTTGGCTCTGGACAATTATCGCATTCCTGGTGGGGAATTTATATTCTTGAAGTCAGGTCAAGATTCATAACTAGAGGCTATTTGAGATATGAAATAATATAATTTAAATAAAGCAAACCCAGTATATTAGTGCCATTTATAAATTGAAATATCAAAATGTGCCATAAAACGATTGGCAAATTGATACAGTAAACATATTATAAGGGCATTCACTGATTTTCTTATAAAAATTAAAAAAAAACCCTATCTAAGCTATCTAATAATCCAGAATAGAAAATATAATCGAATCAATTTCAGAAATATCGAAATTGGAGTCGATTAAGTACTTGTAGGTATCGATAATATACTATGTTACATATTTTTTTAAATTTTCTAAATCATGTTTTATAATATACCTAGTGAATGCCTGTTTCTAGTGCCCCAATCAAAAAAAAATCTCGTACTTTTTTATATAAATAAAAAAAATGGTTGTAACAAAACATATCTTGTACATCCGTCCTATGGAATTAATAAAGAAAAAAAAAGCAATACTTGTCTAAAAGAGAGACATTATGTAGAATTTGCAACTGCCACCGATTGCTTTGAAAAGACAATGACGATGATTAAATTTATATTTAATCATTTACAATTAATGAAAAATCTTTTCTACAACTGTTACGCACTAACGTATTTATCTTTCTTGGACATGATTTATCGTCAAATTGTAATACTATTTAACACAACATCACACCTGTAATCCCCAAAGGGTTAGACAAAGGTGTACCTAATAGTACACCCACATTTCGCCAGTTATGTTTAAGTCGCATGTAATAGGGGGCGAGCATATTGCCATCAAGCGGGTACAAGTCTAGACTCCGTGACTGCTACGGATAATTTCCTGATGGAAGAACCCAATAATACTTTGCCCGACCTGGGAATCGGGGACTGAATCCCAGGACCTCAAGCTTAGCAGTTGCGCTTGCGACCACTAGACTAACGAGGCAGTCTCATACTATTTAATCACGCTTGTATTGAATCCGGCGAGTAGCCTGATAGGCCCTATACTTGAAGTCTAAGCTTCACAGACCTTCAAAATATCATATAGGTCCTAACATTAATGACAAAAAAGACAATGCATAAGGCGTGCTTCACACTATAGACCGACCGCTTTAATGAGTCCTCCGCCTTGCCCCATCAAACGCAAATAAAACGTCCTTTGTGGACGCTTAATTTGTCTTTGCTTTAAATAACCATAATCCACGTACGTATTACGATACTAATTAGACCAACCAATAAAATATTCCATTTAAATTGATACCTT
Source organism: Noctua fimbriata (assembly GCA_905163415.1). NCBI lineage: Eukaryota > Metazoa > Arthropoda > Insecta > Lepidoptera > Noctuidae > Noctua > Noctua fimbriata. The sequence goes on from LR990946.1 coordinate 11,333,796, forward strand.
CGCGAGGACCATTAAAGCGGTCGGTGTATAGTTTAGCCATTCCATATTGCCGCCCGGTTGTGCCTATGAAAGCCGAACCGAATAAGATTTCTAGCACGCCTAAGCTTTTCAATCCCATTTCCTAAGTTTTTCCAACACAAAAACAGCACTATTCTTAGTGTACTATCATATTTATATAATAACATAAGCATCGCTGGCAGTTGCAAACTAGTTGTAGACTCCATAACTTTTGGACATGCTTGTATCCTCAAATTCTGTGATTTTTATAATTATTTAATGATATACAAGAAATCGAGAGTGTTGTCTGGTCACCCTCTTTATATAATTTATGTTTTATTTCTGTTTGGGTGAAAGTTTTTGGTTACTTTAGAAGTTTGAGTTCAAAACGAATTTGTTGATTTAAGTTGAAGAGTTTCAGTAATTAAAAATAAATTAAAAGGCGATTTAATATTCTATTTTCTTCTAGACAATTTTACTGTCTAATCTATGATAATTATAATACTTGATCCACAATTAACTAGCCAATTTTAAATATTTGATTATTAATGTAACTATTAAATCGACAATTTCACTTCCAAATTAATCAAAGTACTTCACCCGAACAGAATATGTTATAAAAGTATTTTAAAAAGTGAAGTGATGGCTTGCAATGTGAAGAAGAAAATGAATGTTAGATATAAGAAATTATTTATAGACCGTGCCCTTGCGATGGGCTATAGTTTGAAGATGCATTTCTATTGTGATCTGTTGCTATTGTAACTATTAAACGTGTTCCGTGTCGTTAACTAATTGCATTGTTTTATTTTGATTGTACCTAAATACTTGGTATAGTTCTGTTCAATTTTTATGGCGGCTCTGAAGTTAGCTGCGAGTGGCGGTCTGCGCAGGTATAACGGTTTTTATGACGGTTCGGAAAATCTAATGTAAAGTTGCGTAGAAAACAATTTTAAGTATAAGCGAGACGCAGGGGGCGCATTTTCTTGACTGTATAATGAGCAGACCGTCATTCGCAGCTAACTTCCGAGCCGCCATAAAATTTGAACAGTACTATAGTGTGAAAGTCTGCGACAGTGTAGCCAGGTATTTACCTCATACAACACTATAGTCAAAAAGTAGTCTCACTACACTAGTCTCATGAATAGCATTGAACATTTTAACCTATTGACCGCCACGGACGTCTATGGACGACAAATCGTTAGCGCTTTAAAAAAGTGTCATTTTCGACGTGCCATGCCGTCCGAGGCGTTGTGAGCACTTTTTAATTAGACGTCCATAGACGTCCGTGGCGGTCAATAGGTTAATGAGTATTCTTCTTGGCGTGCCGATGACTATCTATCTACATACAGAGTTGAAGGCGCACCGACGCACAACCCCTTCCACGTATTCAGTACATCATTCTGAACCGGGAACATAGAAATTTTTCATCAGTAATTTAAAAAAAATTCAGCCGTTCTATTTTGGCCGTGTATCTATTCCACTTTTGTAGGAAACAGCTGTTATTTTTTTTAACATGTCAGAACGATGTACTGAATACGTGATAAGCGTTTATACGACCCTTCCAGCCTTTATAAGTAATGAGTTGATCCAGAACTTAACTACAACTATGGCACTATTACTAGGGTCCATGGCACTATTACTATGGTCCATGGCACTATTACTAGGGTCCATGGCACTATTACTAGGGGCCATGGCACTATTACTAGGGGCCATCAATTATTTAGTGTGCACGCAGGATATCATGTGTCTCATTTTTTGTGTAACAGCACCGCGTTTGTACTCCAGTCTAGAATCGTCTATAAATCTCCACCAGAGGTTTTCTTTGCGTCGATTAACCTGTGTTTGGAGTCTGTAAAGAGACTTCCAGACTAGCCGAGGCAACACCTGTCCTGATGCTAGATTCTTAGCAGTATAAAAAGGGATATAAGATACTCTATAGATAGGTAATTATCAGAAGAAATACATGTCATAAAACTATCTGTACCTACTAACGATTATGTAGGTCAGGACTTCAGGAGATAGGAATCAAACGACAGATAAAAAAAGAAAGCTTATTTTATTTTTCATTTTTATCTCAATATCTTTTCTCTGATTTGGTCTTAAACTATAATACTTAGACACCGTTGTGACGAAATCATGAATAACTGGGACACGACAATATTTAAGTACATTTTATAAAAAAATCCTTTTTACACAATGATGAAGACAGTGCCTTTAGCTCAAAAAATGTTCTCCCAAACCGGTATGGAAAAACGGACGCGATTCCGGACACCAGAATCTGACAGAGGACATTATCTGTCAGTGTCCGGTTATCCGCAGCCAGTCCTATGTCGATCGATACCGGTTGTACTGAACTTGAAATGGTTAATGTATTTGGAAACACTTCGTAAAATATATGATCATATTTTGTTGAAAATTTTAGACCAAAAATACTATTTGTTATTGCTTTTTAAAACTAGAACTTTCTTAGCTGCCTTAACATTTTATGCTATTTTGTTAATTGAACTTTATAGTTCCTAAAAATGATTGTGAAAATTGTATTTTTGGCCTCAAATTGAATTTACTAACTTAAACTATAGGAACAAAATCTTCACAGAAATATATCCTTAACTATATTACAAAAAAGTTTGATAATTTATCATACTTAACATTTACATTACAATTAACGTAAATATCTCATTTCATAATACGAACTTTAATATACTTTAGTTTCGAAACGCAAAATACAGATCTTTTGACATGGTCTGAGTTTTTACTTAGGAAGTCACAAAAAAAAAAACGATATTGAAACCCAAGAACCTGTTTTGCAATTCATCGCAGAAATGACAAATAAGTATATTAAAATTCAAATACACAAGAAAACATGGAATGTCATGTTACATTAAAGTTATAAATAAAATAAATGCACTGGTTATCGTTAAATAATAATTAATCTTACAATCACAAAGTTAATTACTAAAATCGTAACTGATGGAGGCAGTGTAAGAAAAACGGAACCATTTAATTTATAGGACAGTAAATAACCACTATTTGAAATGGAATGATAGAAATAGGGCTTCAATCAATTCAGGTAGACAACACACTACTTAGATGTACCAAAAAGAGATTATTTGACTATTTTTTTTCGTTATTTCGGAAATACCTATTTGTCGAAACAAATTCTAAAACCAGTCATTTCTTTTGAGTTATCTACCTCAATAAAAATACCATGTTCTTTTAATACTATACTTGCTCCTTTCGTCACTACCTCCTTCAATCACTAACATTTATACGATATCACATTTTGCTTATAAAGAACACATAACACAAAAATGCTCAACTTTTAACATACACTCACACACAAATAATTACTGTCATAATATAAAAAGACTATAAAAACACTTGATCTAATTAATGTCTCAGCATCACGACCGAAAAGAAACGGTCCAATAATAGGCCCCAGCGCACACCCATAGATTCATTTTGGCAAAACGTAACTGTTTTTATTTCAAATTCAATTATGTAATTTAGTTTGGAGCTTAAATAATCAGCTATAATTTATCTTTTGCCATGGATGCGCTACTACTCAAAGTTGGGTTCTGATCTTCATTGAAAACAGTGCAAAAGTCAAAAGCCGACGTTGAAACAGAACCATAATGGTTTAATCTGTATTTACACGTCACGTGCTTTCAAGAAGCTGATTTCGTATACCACTATCTTTATTTAGTCCTTTCACATGCTAGCGCGTCTAGCTAGTGTCTCTACCTCTCACATACACCCACAGGACTCTACCACCATGTTTGGTAGAGTCTTCTGCGTCACCGTATTCGTAGAGTCCATGTAGAGTAGCTGTAGAGAGCTGAACGTGGTCGGAGCACAGCAAGGCTTGAACTCTGCCTTCCTTTCTGATACCGTGTAGAAGTATTTCTGTAAAGAAGAAGGAATTGTTAGAAACCAGTCGAAAAGAAAAGACGACGCTAACCAGAAACTGAAATGCACCATCTTTGAATGTGTCAGAACTTATTAGCGAATCTCTTGTCTTATTGATCTTGCATCACAGTAAAATGACTGTGAAGAATGATTTAAACAATTTGAGTAATAAAGGGGATATTCTATCCATCATAGTATCAATCCATTAAACAAAATTCTACTAAATAAAACAAAAGTAAAACTCACTCTAATGAAATTATGATGATAGCTATCCGTATTCGTCAACGCAGATATGGGCGCACAAGAGCCCTTGCAGAAGTAGGCATGGTAGCCGTCAGGCTTGATGATCCAGTCATCCCAGCCCAGGTCTTTAAAGCTGACGTACAGGGGTTCCCTGCAGCACTCGCTAGTGGTATCTCCGCACTCTAGAGCCCTGCCCCGGCGGCGCTTGCCTGCGTACTTCGTGTACAGGACCAAGAATGGTCGATGTTTTTCATGGAAGGAGAGAGGCGCGCGGCGTAGCTGGAGGAAAAATAATTTTCGATAAGATTTTGTTTGTATTTCAAAGTTATAGCTATAGTAACCGGGAGTTATTGTTAGATCGAGATTTAGAAAAAGAAATCTATCTGTACCAAGGGACTCGCTAAATTTACAAGAATCTTTTAAAAGCCCAAAATTTCTTCAAGACGATTAAGTAAGTAAGACAACAACTAAAGGGAAAAATAAGATTCTTACCTGGCAAGTCCTACACGCCACATGCAACGTATGCAGCCTCTCCCGTCCCTCCAGCCACACCCTCACGGCCCACGCGAGCTCGACCCGGACCCAGCCCTCCCCGATGTCGGTCTCCTTGATGGCGATCGGCTTGGTCTTCTTGAACTGCTGCTGGCTGTCCCAGTGGGCTGCTTCTGATATCACGAAGGTTTGATTGTATTCGTCAAGTGGGTCGCGTTCCTGTGAAAAGGAGTGAATTGGTTAGACATTATAGGTACAAAGTTATTATAGGGTTTAGTTTTTTTATATTATTCGAGAAGTGTTTCTAATCTTATCTTATTAGTTACACAGAAACAAAGCAGTACCTATAAGCTACTATTTTACTTTTGAAATTTTTCTATGGACCAAAAAACTCAAGATTTTGTTTGAGATTCAGCTCCATAAAAGAGATTTCTGTCTGAGTAGTTTGAACTCAGCTGCGTACTCAATTTAGGTAATTCTAGCCTCAGGATGTTTTTCACTACCTCTGGTTCCGTATAACTTATATGGCAGATACTTTTTTTAAAACAATTCCTTTATATTTATCTGGTGAAACGTCCAAATTCAGACATTGCCAAACAGACCTTATTTTTATAAGTACTGTTAATAAAGGAAAAAGCACTAACTGAATTGTGGTGCTCAGGCAGGCAGTGGCTCTATTTAAATACCGATAACATTACCTGGTCAGACTGGAAGCTGACCCCAGAATAACTGGGTATGGGCTAGATTTACTAGAGGTACGTATTAAGATTGTAGTACATACCTTATAGAACCATAACTCCACCACATTGACTTCTTCGGGCTCCACATCAGGTGGTAGCTCGAACTGCAGGCACTTGAAAGGATACCTTCCAGACGTGAGGCATTCACCTGGAAAGAAGAGAGGACTTGGTTAGAATACTAGTAACATAGAGGAACACAACAGTAGATAAAGATGGAACAGTATCTTTACATAGTATAAAACAAAGTCGCTTCCGCTGTTTGTACGCTTAGATCTTTTAAACTACGCAACGGATTTTAATGCAGTTTTCAGCAATAGATAGAGTGATTCAAGAGGAAACTTTTTATGTATATTGCACCCGTGCGAAGATGGGGCGGGTTGCTAGTTTACTATAATTGCAAGTCTTTTATTAAGATAGAGCTTAAGAGAGTTAAAACAAAGGCCTTAAATGTGTTAGAGATATTGATATTATTGCGATTCATACCTACCTAGTAACGTGATAAGATGTGCCTAAGAAGGAAACTGAGATTTAATTAATTTATTAGAAAGCTGAATCTAACGAATAATTAGCGTGAAATCAATTAGCTAATATCTACATCTGATGTTATTTAACCATTTCAATTACACGTGCAGTAAGTAGATTAGAGAATAATTACCGTATCTGAATGTTCAATTAAAAATATTAACAACCAATAAGGTTTTCAATATTAGGTAATCAATATAAACATTAAAAATAATACTGATACTGACTCTCGAAATCCATTATTTCTCGTTTTAACTACATTAGAATTTATTATTTTGCAATATCGTTTTCTTGCCTGGAGATTCAGATTTCTGTTACAATTTGGACAAGAATCCGCAGGAAAATAAATACCTACGTCTCAATCTTTCTGTGAAGAATTTAATTTAAAACTGATTAGTTTTATCTGTTTATAAACAGATGGGGTCAAACACAGCATTTTTATCATCAATAACATCCGTGTAACTGCATACCTTTGGGGTCAAATACACCAAGTACTCCACAACAAACTAAAAATTCTATGCAAACCAATACTCAAATTACCTGTCGAACAAATCTAAAGTAAATAATTATCTTAAACACACGATAGGTACTTAAAATACACGGTCTGCATGACCTATGTTAATTGGACCAAGGAGCGACCCTTGGGGCACTCCAAGCGATAACAAGACAACATGTGTAGGTATATAACCGTTTTACCCACAACACTTCTTTAAATAATTCACAAGAAAAATATTGTTTGATCATTTTTATATAAAGTTATTGTATTTAAGATAATTGGTCACATTTTCGTGGTTGAATCAATCATTAGCTTTGCCCGGATTTTTGTTTATACTGATAAGATTTACGTGACTGGAAACAGATGAAATAATAATCTAAAGATTTGTGGGAGTATTGAAGTTTGGGGATAGAGTAAACATTTAGATTGGAAGAGTGAATGATCATTCATCATACAAATGATACTTTAACTACAAAATATTGCTTGTTAGAAGGTAGGTAATTATTTTCTTTGAAGAACACAATTGACTGTTGCTCTTTATTGACATATAATTATAATTACATGCTAAGAACAATTACAGTAATGATCAATACAGAGAGAATTCGCAATACGCTCAAAAACTGGAATCGCTGATGTGGGCAATAAGACTGCTGGGTTAATAGAGTCGTCACGTAGTGGGTGCTAGAAGACGGGCGTCGTCGCCGAGGGAAGCTTAGGAAACGCTGGCGTGACGACTTATATTCGTTTTTGCGAGATTGGCCGGAGAAAACCGCACGAAGAAGGCTATGGGGGAGGCTTTTGCCCAGCAGTGAGACACTATAGGCTAAATAACATAAAAATGCTCAATACGCCCAGTTAGTTGATTAAGCACCTAAAATTGGTCCTGAACAGCTCTGAGAGGTGGAAGGAAGCCTAAACCTAACTTAGGCTAGTAAAAAACCGGTTTTGGGAACGAGAATGGCAGTCTCAAAGTATACCACACTATAATAAGTAATAAGAGTCACAACATCGTATGTATGGAACACACCAATTTCAAACCAACAATTAACAGTATTTAAATCCTCCTCATAATTTAGATGAAAACAGTGATGATTCAGACATAATAAATAAATCATAACTTTCATTAGAAATACCAAAGTCCACACGCTTAAGACATAACGATGTATCTTAAGATATTGTCCGCATCCGGTAACAAGGTATAGATAAGGACGATTCTAGTGAAGTGGCTACAATTATTGTAATCTATACGGAGGAGAGTCACAGAGATGTGGAGCGGAGAGGTCAAAGACAAATACCTGTTTGTGTGGCTTATAAATACAGTTGTAAATAGTTTATTTGATGCGTTATGTGTCTGTCTTGTTTGTGTAGTGAACGTAAAGGATTGCTGTGATTTATACATTTTACATAGAAACTTTGATCCCCCTATTCTACCATTTAAGGAATTTGAGTTTTCAACAATACTTCCTTAGTAATGGATTGTAGAACTAGCGTAATTTTGTGTATCAGTAGATTAACGAATTCAAGAGAGATTTTTCTTCTTGCAACCGGCCATGCGTGTATGACCAGATGTAAGAACGTGGACCAAGCAAAAGGAGTATGTAAGGATCGTAGCAGGTGGCGTTCTGTGGTTTCTGCCTATCTAAATGGCCAAAAGGCCAGAGTTTATGCATGTATCTAAGATCTTAATGACTGATGCTTTTCGCTTTTTTTCGAACTTTCTTCGCTAAAAAAAAGGTATAGTTAGTAGTTACTCTTCATTCAAAGATAGCTATGACCCCAATCACAACACTGTAAAGGAAGCCTATAATATAAAAAAACTATAGTACCCGCGTTTAATGGACAGCATCTATATGACCGTATGTCTGTATAGTTATCACAGATTGCAAAAGTACTACGAGTCAGCTCTGGTTTCCAGTTCAGGTTTAGTCAAATGACGAGTAACAGAATCCCATACTTAAGTTAAGTGTACCCTCTCTGGTTGCTCCATACGTTGCACACCTATTACTTTAATAATACCATCTTCAAGCTATGCTTGTAGCATACATGATTCATGTACAGCCATAATATTATGAACTGTGTTATTACGTACCTACTTACTATTACCTACAACACATTGAATAGGAATTTCCCTTTCGTACATTCTTGTATAATGTATGATCGTTAGCTAGTTAACGTATTCTGAGATTATACTGGTGGGGCTGGAAAATAGTAGCAATAAAGGAAAGATGGATGACCTGGCGGCAAAATATGGCCGGCACTACAGCCGATATACAATAACATTATAAAATGAAAAAAAATCGCTTTTGGAACGACGCTTTGCCACTATAATCATCAATCATGAATTAATTCATGATTTACATGATAAATCAGCCATTATTGATGACCATAATGACAAATATGGAGTGCGAGCGACACTCCAGCCCAAAATTAGGCTACAGTATTTCCGCGTGATTATGTTTTATAATATATACGAAAACAATTTACAAGTTTTTTAAGATTATGGTTGGTGTAAGCACAAAACTCCATAATATCCCGCCTGTATTCCCCGAAGGGTTAGGCAGAGGTGTACCTAATAGTACGCCCACATTTCGCCAATTAAGTTAAAAGTCCGATGTTATAGGTGCCCGAGCCTATTGTCATCAACCGGGCACAAATCCAGACTCTTTACTCTACTGAGAAATTCCTAATGGAATAACTCAATAATCCTACCTGACCCGGGAATCGAACCCAGAAACTCATGCTCAGCAGACCCAACATCCGTCGTATATTTTTCGTAGATCATATGCGATTAGCCAGAACAGTTTATCTTATTGTGTTTGCGTGGCTAACAGCTAACAATACAAAAAAAAATATTGAGGCAATCAACGACAAGCCTGCACAGGTGGAGACTCATTAATGACTGGAGTGTAAATGTGGTGCTGTTCTACAAACGATGGGGCACCTAATATCGTGTCCTGCATGTCCTGTTGTTAGTTCACTACAGGAACTGATGGACGCTACCGAAAGCGCCAAACTAGTAGCTCACATCTGGGCTGACACTATTTAGATTGCCATCGACACCGACTAAGAAGAAGAACGACAAACCATTTACAATCCACAGTTAGCAGTAAACTAATTAGCCAGGTACATACACAATCATGGGGCAGTTTTTAATTAGGTATAGCTTCGGTTAGTACCTACAATGTATTGCGAGTAACAGAAACCTAAAAAACACATGATCTTTAAACTTCCTTATTGACATAACACGGAATATTTGTTAAGAGATAAAAAATCTTAGTAAATATTGTTCTCGTTTCAAGAAAAGCAGTAGGCAAATGACATATACTTAATTAAAGTACCTATATTTAATGAAGATAATTAATGTATTTACTCAGAAGTAATTGTTTATCAATAAGCTTTTTTTGCTTTTACGGGGTAAACAATATTTATTGGTATCTAGCAGTAGCGAAGGGTCATTTTTTTAAGAGGTAAGCCAGAGTACATATCTTTAATGTGATTTTTGTCTATGGAATACTGATTGTGCCCGTTTTTAAAGGGAAGCTGTTAGGAATTGGGTTGTATGGAACCTTCGCCATTGGTATCTAGTAATATTAATAAGCTACTGAAAATAATGAGTTATTTATAAGTAGCTCGTAATTATGATTTGTTTTAATAAGATTTTAACCTTGTTACTTTAAACCTTAGTTTTGAATAGGTAGGCAAATAAATCTTGTTCTTACTTTACCAAATTATATGCCAATTTGCACGTCAATCTGCCAGGGAATGGATGATAACGAATCATTTTATTGTTTACTCTGAAAAATTAGGTTCTCGGCACTTCCGTTGGTTTTACCCGACCAACGCAAAGCCAAAATGAAGGGTAACGGTTTTAGCAGTCTATTTATGTAAATAGGCCTATGTATATTTGTTACCTGATCTTAAAATGCGGTATTGAAGTATTTTCGACGATCTAATTAATTTTCTATTTCATCTATGACATTTTACCTGATTCCTCAAAAGTATCATAATCATCATCTCTCTGCCCTTGTCCCATTCTATTTGGGGTCGGCGCAACACCCAAAGTCCTATTATTCTATTCTCCCCTGTCAGACGTCACGGCATCATTTACTCCTTTCTCTTTCATTTCATTACTCACACAATCCATCCATCTTTTCTTTGGCCTTCCTCTCCCTCTCTATCCATCAAAATTCATGTCCATCACTCTTTTAGTCACATGCGGTTCATCCCTCCTCATTACGTTAGTATCATAATATTAAACTCATTTGCGATCACAAAATCAGTTTCAGCAACCCTGCAAGTTATATACATATAATCGTATTAATTATTATAATACATAAATACAGTTGTCTCTTTAATTAACTTAATTGGCTTGAAAACGTTCTCAATAACAAATAAACGATCAAAAATGCGCAGTAGTAAACTATATAGATAACTAGCTGTGCCCGCGGTTTCAAGCGCCGCTTCTGATTTGTTTTTTTTTTGCTCGGCTTCTATTAGTCATAGCGTGATGTTAATTAGCCTATAGCCTTCCCCGATAATTGGACTATCTAACACTTAAATAATTTTTCAATTCGAATCAGTAGTTTCTAAGATTAGCGCGTTCAACCAAACAAACAAACTATTCAGCTTTATAATATTAGTATAGATTAATGTTCCCATGCTGATTGAGATATAAATCTTAATTAAAATTAAATGGTTACCTCTAATAGTTTTATTGAACCACGTGGCAGAAACAGTCATGTGTTTTAAAGCGAGAGATTTGCAGATTAGTGTCAGGCTATTTGTTTCGGTCGCCAATCATATTTTAATCAACATAAAACCTGACACTGACGTGCAAATTGCAAAAACGTAAGAAAATTTATAAAATTGCTGGCTACCTAGCGCTATCACTTTAAATAACTTAACTTTAAATACCCCTTCGACACTTATCACTTACTTCACGTTGCTACCTGAAAGTATAACGTTTCTCAGCAGTTTTCATGACACACCTAGAAATCGTTTCCCAGTAATTAAATTTGCTTAAAGTTACTTAGTTTACAGAATGCGAAGTTGGCTATATGATGGTTCTTTAAACACCTTGTGTACCTTATGTACAAATAAATATATAGGTAGTCTAACTCAGGGATCTGTCTTCCAAGCATCGTGTCATGAAGTAAGACAATTTTCCTCTTTTAACAAATCATTCTAGTTCTTTTTTATGTTGAAAGGGTTTCTCCATAGTTTATTTAGTTGTTGAGTAGTTACTGTAGTTAGCAAACCAAAAATTTTAGTAGTTAATACTTTCAGAAATCACAGTTATACAGGAGATATTGGGGGTCAAAGTTACAACTTTTGCACAAGTTTTTTTATTGAATGTTATAACAATAAATACCTTCACGACCCCCCAATATTTAATGCATCTATCAGCACAATATTTTGAGTGCGTTACATTGAGTCCTACGGTAAAACGTGATATTTCACCTAAAAAAAAGTCGTTTCCCAGCAATAATTTTTGCGTAGAGTTACTTAGTTTGATGTACAGAATGTTTTAGTTGACGGCTTCGTGAAGGGTTCGTTTACACCCTGTATTCAAAAAGCGGATTTTCCTCCTATTTATCCAACAAACTGATAATTTTTCTCAATTACCGTCGTTCTTGTAACGAATACCTATGTATATTATATTGTACATAGGTACAGTACATAAGCGAGCGGTTACACCCAAGAGGTCAGGTTTATCGCGAGTCACACCCGCGGGGCGCGTGATCATCGACTTCTTAGAGAATAGGTGCTTAATAGATAAACGGGCTGTTTTGAGTTTACTACTAGTTTGTGGTGTAGTAATACAATTTCAATTAATATGGTTTCGTTGTACTTAAGAAACACAGTGGGTACAATGTACCTTTTAACGATAGTTTCAGTTTTAATGATACACTAGCACTTCGCCCGCGATTTAGTACGCAAAAATTGTGAAAGCTCGGCTAATATGCATGATATAAATATAATTTATAGCCTATAGCACCCACGAATAATGTAGATTTCTGCTACTGAAAGAATTTTTAGAATTGGATCATTAGTTCCGGAGATTACTCCCGACATACAAACTTACAAACAAATTTTATCTTTTTATAATATTAGTATAGAAAAATACCCAAACAATAGCGCTTGCTACGGCTGCTACGAAAATTCCGACTACGGTCTACGAGTGCTACGAACAATGTGTACGAATAATAAAATGTGCGACATTTTACGAAAAATGTTTGAGATTGTTTTATTTTTCGTAGTGGAATTCCGAGATGCACGGTTTATTAACGTGTTTTGAGTAGGTATTTTACCAGATACAATAATAATCAGTTTTACGCCTCAAAACTAAAGATCTTCTAATTATAATACCGCCCAGATGAATGGCCTCTCTATGGTAGGGTTTATCAAGTGTAACACGACTTGAGATATCTCTCAAATTAAATTAGTTTAATTACCACGGTTCAGGGGTCAAACTAACAGTTTTTTATTACCTCCCCCGTTCTACTAAGATATAATTAATTAAAATTTAGTTCCGTGTCACATTTTGTTATAATTAGTGGAAAAATACTGAGCTTGCAGAGATCACAAGGTTTGTCTTAAGTTTTATTTTGGTTTTCTTGTCATCAAACATTGTACAGCCATTACTAGCAGTGATCTAGCCTAGTGATGTGGCCGTCGTACTGCTAAGTCATAGGTAACGAGTTCGAACCCAAGACATGAACCTCTGATTTTCCGCCTTCATGTGCATATTCTATAATTATCACTTACTTCGGTGAAAGAAAACATCGTGAGGAAACCGGCATGCCTGAGAGATACTTCTCGACGGCCATGTAAAGCCAAGTCAGAGCCCATGGACGGCATAAAAACTCTGACACCAGGTAAGGCACTAACCACACGATAAAGAAAGAATTGTACAGTTGTGCTATTGATGTAAATAACTGTAATTATGTAACCTAGAGCCACCATTTATTTATGTATTTTCTCCCGGAATGCGTATCTTATCATGAAAGTAAGAAGCACATGCGCATAATTACTTCAGGTCATAGTACACGGTCAATTATAAAACCATGACTAACACGTTAACATATTATTTCTTTAACACATTACGTATTCTATAAAACATTAGTTTTTAGTATATGCGAAATCTGAATATAATTTGTTCAGAATAAGTAACTGAATCGATTCTAATAATTTTTAAATCATGTTATATTTTGTCCCAAAAATATTTAAAATAGGCTACAAGTTGAATACCGAGCGACACTAAGTACCTATCGCAATAATTTAGGTACCTACTGCCAAATTATTATTATCAATGAGCTCAAGACGACGCTGGAGGCGAGCGCGCGGGCGCGCCGCGTGGTGACCACGTTTTGGTGCGGACAGCTAGGTAACAGAAAAAGCTTATAACTTTTTGATTTTTCATAATACAGTTTTGAAATTTTGTACATAGATTCTTTACATAAAAATAATAGACACGTGTTTCTGGTTTCGCATATACTAAAACAAACGTTGTGTAGTATAAGGTACACCTGTACCTAATCCTTCAGGGATTACAGGCGTGATATTACGAGACGCTAAGTTAAGATAAGAAAAGTCCGCATCTTAGTTATTTCATTGTATCACACGAATACTGCGTCTCAATTCTCATTGAATTATCCCAAAATGCCTACAATCTACCTCTGTTACTATAAAGTAAATATTTGTATATGTGTCGCCGATATATGGGTCAGGATCGAGTTTTATCTTTCAAGATAATTGTTATATTCACATGTTTTGTTCCCGTGTAGGTATAACACCCCCTATAGTCAACGTTGTGTTTATTCATGCTGATTACAGATAACTATTTTAACGTGACTTCCATTTTTGTGTAGATTTATAATCATTATTTATGTTGGAAAAGTAAAACATCTATTACTTGACAAGTTTAAAATCAGTCTTGTTGATAGTTGCTTTCAAAGCATTTTCAAGATCATCTGTCTAGCCGTTTCCCTACTTTATTGGGGTCGGCTTCCAGTCTTACCAGATGCAGCTGAATACCAGTATTTTATATGGAGCGACTGCCTATCTGACCTCCACAACCCAGTTAGTACTGGGTAATACGGTACCCCTTGGTAAGACTGGTTCTCAGACGTTCGGGCCACTGACTACTGACTAACTGTCAAAGTTCTACAAAAAAAGCCGGGACCAACGGCTTAACGTTCTTACCGAGGCACGGAAGAAACTCGGTATGTAATGAGTGGGCACCTATTCACGTACCAACCTAGGCGATCGACCCAAGCGGCTGTTATTATTTTGCAGAATTTCAATTTTGTGAGCTACGAGAATTATCTACTGAATGAAAATTTGTAAATGTTTTGTTCCATTAAGCACTTTGTGTTTGAGCCGTTTGGGGTTGAAACACTGGGGCCATAGGGTCCGAGTGCCCACCTAGTATTTCGGGATATCGCCAAACAGTTGATCGACACTTCTCGTGACCGATAATATCTTGCCCAAAGAATCAGCCTTGCCATCCAACGTGGTAATGCTGCCAGCCTTCCGGGCACTTTCCCCGTTGACAGCAATGCGGACTTTATTGACGACCTTTAATTATTTTCTGCGTTTGATACACGTATATATTTTTATTATTATTGTAGGTCTGTTTAGTAAATAATATATATATGAAAGAGTTAATAAAGTGAATACTTTTATTGATAAAATATTGGTATGTCTATAAAATTAAAATCGCTTTCCGTGTCTGCCCTGTGTAACCGCATTGTTATTCTAAACTATCCAATTTTGATGCGGTTTTTAGACAATTTATTTGATTAAGTTTATATTTACTGATATAATAAGACTTACTTAAAAAAAAAACTAGATGTGTAAGTGCAGATATCGCAAGTGAGTCAGTGCCACATAGCAGTTTAATAGTAACTATGTAATTGATTAATCTATACTAATATTATAAAGAGAAAAAAAAAATGTTTGAAACGAATAAACTCAAAAACCACTGGACCGATTTCAAAAATTCTTTCACCATTAGAATGCTACATTATCCCTAAGTAACATAGACTATATTCAATTTTATTTTAAATATATCCTCTCGTGCGAAGCATAGTTATTTATAAAACATATGATTGTAGATTAGAAAGGCTTTATCATGAATGGAGGCGTGGAATATGTCTGTATGACGTCGTTGAGACGTAACTTGCTACTTGTGACGTGTCGACAGATATTAAATCATTTGCGGACGTCATTACAGATTAACTAATTTATTGTTATAATTAGCATATCAATACTATTGTTCTATTTATAACCCGTGCGTGAAATATATTATTAGAAGTTGTACTTATTAATAACAGTACTGATTCATTCGAAACAGTCGCGTCAGTGACAGGGAAATAACGTTGCATCTTGAAAAAAAAGAAGATTATAAATAACATACATTACTTAATATCACGGTTGTTCTTTCCCTAAGTGTTAGGCAGAGTTGTATCTATTTTAATCCCATATTTACCTAGGGAGCGAGTATCATCATCATCTGCCTAGCCTTTTTTCAATTACGTTGGTGTCGACTTCCAGTCTAACCGGATGCCGCTGCAATACCTGGATTTTGCTTTGATCGACTGCTTATCTGAGGTCAGACGCAACTCAATTAATGGACAACACGATACCTCTTGGTAAGTCTGGTTGTCAGACTTTCGGGCTTCTAACGACTCGTAACGAACTGTCAAAAATCTATAAATCCCAGGTCGAGCCTATTGCCATCAACCGGAGACAAATAATATAATCTTCTAGCTGTTACTGAGAAATTGATCGAAAAACCCAACAACGAGAGCAAAAGTAGTCGGTTTTGAAAACCCGAGGTCTTTAATAATAAGGTACTGCAACTTCAAAATTGCCGTTAACAAAATGGATAACGGCTTTTTATTTGCATTGTTAAATCGCTGTATTTACCTAATTACCATTTGTCCTATAACGAAATTTACCTATTTTAACATATTCATCATCTGACCGGCCTTTATCCTAACATGTTGGGGTCGGCTTCCAGTCTAACCGGATGCAGCTGAATACCAGTATTTTACATGGAGCGACTGCCTATCTGACCTCCACAAGCCGGTAACCGGGTAATACCTCTGGGAAAGACTGGTTATGGTAACACCACTAGTAACTGTTAATTGTATTTTTGCAATATTATCAATAGATCAGTCCCCCCCACAGAGGGTCAGACAAAACATTCACAGACACGCTTTGTCGGCAATTTTTATAGTTACCCAGACATATCAGATAGGTCTGATAGGCAGTCGCTCCATATAAAATACTGGTATTCAGCTGCATCCGGCTAGACTGGAAGACGACCCCAACATAGTTGGAAAAAGGTTCGTCAGATGGTCTTAGTAGCCCTATAATTTGGAAACCGAAGCCTAGTCTTATTAAAATAAATAACTAGACTTTGGCATAATAAGAAAAAACCTGTTAATTTGTGCTACACCTGCTTTATTTTCAGTGGCAAATGACATAGTCAAAACTGTAGATCAAAATACCACATTCCGTTTTAAGCAATGTTAACAAAAACTAGAATAGACGACCTTAACATACTAACATGCTGCCATGCCGTGCTCCGCTGAGTACAAAGTTCGATTCCTGCCCCAGCACAGTTAACCTGCTAGGCTAGTTAAATATATGCGATTGTTACATCATCTTTGGTTATTATAATGACTTAATTAGGTATAGAGTTAATTAGTTCAGTAGCGGTTTAAAGATTACAGAAAGTAACGACAGTATTAAGGCAGAAGGAATGACTCTGCATTCGGAGTTATTGGTGTCTTGTTTATATTCAACGGTGATTATCTATATTGCACATTTTGCGGTATGAGGGAACGACCTGAATCTTCCATAAAAAAGTAAACCGTAGATACGTTGATTAGTCTTCTTGTTTTAAACCACAACTACATTGAATGTTATGCATTTATAAATAGTGCCTCAGACTTAAAACGTTCCTAATTACCCTAATAATAATAATTGCAAAAATGAGCTCCCATTGCCATTAAGATTTCAGCAAATACAACAAAGATTAATAAGTCCATTACATATTTCTTGAAGCAGAAGATTTTATTCTAGCATATTTTTCGCTGAATGCGAATAAAGATTTTTGCAATCAGCCTAAACATTATACATAAGGATTTAGGTGCCCCTAATATAAAAATCTATCTGGGTTTGCCAGATGTGAAGTAGCTCTAGTTATCCTATTGATAAGATATTTTAGAGGTACCAACGCTTGTCTTTAACGCCCTCTTCTAATCATACTGAAAACTGTATGAAAGCTTACCTTCAACTGGAAAAATAATCTTCTGCTCAGTTCTGCCGTAATAGTCGTCGAACTCCGGCGGCTTGCTGGTGCCCTCGCTGAGGGTCTGGCCCTGCGCCACGGGCATGGGCAGGCTGTTCACCGGTAGCGCCACCGCCGGCTTCTTGCTGAGCCGCAGCTTCTTCAGGATCTGCTGCTTCACGAACTCGATCCGCGCCTGAGTCAACTCCGTCACACTCAGGTCCCCATTCGCGCAATTCGCACAACTACCCAACAACTCTCCCTCTAAACTTAAAAAATTACTGACTAGAACAAACACGATCACACTCATTAATTTACCCATGGCGGTAAATTTCTGCGTCGGAGACAATTGAAATAGTGGAGAAGATCGAGCCGCATGCGGGCGGTTAATGCGGCGGGCGGAGCGCGACTGATACGCGTGAAAAAACGCAGGGATTAATATATGTGCGTGCGCGCAGGTTCGCTCGCGCTGGGGGTGTTCCGTGGACAGTTTTTTCTACGTTTATCGGAGCATTGTTCGTGGTATCGCTAGCCCGGAGGTCGTGGCGTGGACAATGGACTCGCGTGATACTCTTATGTACAATAAATCAACGCTTTCACTGCTACTTATTGTGTTTTCCTTTAGTTTACGATTGTGTGAAGCTCTAGTGTCGATGTTTTGTTGTTTGTGTCGCTGTCTCCCTCTAGTAATGTCCTGGGGGACAAAGTCTCGGCTCGTTGAAGATGCATTCGTGTGGTTTGAGTTTGAAGCGGTAGCGTTTAATTTTATTTTGAATATTTTGAGAGTGAATGACCTCAAGATTTTACCTACAGCATTTGTGAGTAAATCCAATCAGTAGTTTTGGTTCAGAGTTCAAATGCGGGGAATTTTTCAAAATTGAATTGAATATATCTATTTACGAAAACCAGAAAACAATATTTAAATTTAACGAGAGCCCATCAATATCTACAGGATCTACCCAGACGTTCTATGTCCTTTATGTTATTGCAACCTAGTCGGTAAAGTAGACTCTCTACTATTTGTACTCACGGTGACTTTATGATGTCATACATAACCGTGCCTCGTCTTCAATCGCTACTACAGAACATGACAAGACTGAAAATCATAATTTACAACAAATCTATCAATCTATAACTTTTAGCTCATGCCATTGTCCATTTTCCTGGCATCTTTTGTTCTTCTCTTATAATATCAATGATCACGGCAAGTATATTATGGCATCTAAGAATTCAATGCCTAAAATCCCCTAGACAGTTAAAAGACTGACTGCATAGTCTTTACCTTTTCTTTAAAATGCAACATTGCATGGCGCTGCACTTAACCCGACCGTCTTCCTTCCACAGATCTCGTTCCTTATAAAGATTGTTGACCGCCTCGCTTCCTCTTATACCCCAATCCTCATCCGGGTAAGGAGGTCAAGCAGTATCTCACAATATGGTACGCGACCTAAACTGGACTCCACCGGCGCGAGTGGCCACTGTATCTGTCGACTGTATTCGTAGACAGTGATGCTTATCGGCCGACAGTTCCGGAGTTACGGAGTCCGGGGTTGAAGTCTGGGGGAACTATGGGTTAATCTGTGGTCTGGGTAAACCGCCATTGAAGCAATGACGCGATTTAATATTGGGATATTGGGGTCATCCTTATCCTTGTCCCAAGTACCGAATCCGTTTCACGCATCTCTATGTCCGTACACGTTAATCTCCGAAACAACCGCACAGATTTCAAAGAAATTTTGTGAATGTGAAGTCATAAGATGATGAAGAGAAATTCGTTCATTATTTTTTTGTTATTGGAAGTAGAAACTGATCAGATAGACCTGTTGAGTACTGGCGCCCACCTGATTCTAAGTGGTCCTTTAGGAACTGAAATCTTACTGCTATCACAAATGGATATACGATTGTTACTCTTTCACGCAAAAACTACTAAACGGATTCAGATGAAATTTGGCACGTAGATAGTTTATAACCTAGATTTACACAGGATATTTACGATTCGTGGAACAATTACCGAACTCTACGCGAGCGAAGCCGCGGGCTAGTGTCCCATATGCCTGCAATGACCTATATCAATAAAACGTTATTGAGAAAGGTAGCATAGGCATTATATCATTCAGGCCATCAGGCACGGCTCTTGGCACTTGACACAAGTGTAGGGGAATTACTTTCCAGGAGGATACTCTTCACCAATCCAGTGTAGTGAACGGGGAAGAAGCTCCTTTTGGTAAACGCCTATTTCAAGCGGTTCACTGTGATGGGCTGTTCGTGTTATCAGAAAAGTTATCAGTATTTAAAATCTACTTGATTTTAATACTTCCTCTTGACATTCTCACCAGCACTCCCAAAGATTTAGTGTGTCCTTCTTTCGAACATAAGATTCGCAGATCTTTGAAAAGCAGCCCAAAGTTTGAAGTTTTGCTCAGTGGTGATAGGGCTTAATTTTTGGGGTTTCTAGTGCAACGTTGATGTTTTCAATTCTGCTTACCCTTTCTGGTTACACATACAGGGTAGAAACGAACCCTTAACGAAGCCGTCCACCAGCATTTTGTACATCAAACTAAGTTACACTGCGCAAGAAATATTGGTCGGAAACGACTTTTTTTTGGTGTAAAAATCACGGATTTACGGTAGCGCTCAATGTAACAAACAAACATTGTCTGTCTAATAATAATTTAATTCAAGCTCAGCTATGGTTAGATTGTCGGCCGGCCCTAACATACCTACTTAGGTCCAGACTCGGCTGATGAAATCGAAAGGTATTTTACGTGACTTGTTTACAAAAAATAGGTAGGGTCATTTCGCCGGTTAGCGGCCAGTTAGCTGAGTTGCCCACTTAAGATGAGGAAAAAAAAATGTTGTCTACGCGCAAAATAGTATATGTTAATGTGAATTTGTCCCAAATATAGTCTAGTTTGGATTCAAAACATAAAACAAAATACATTAATACAAAAATATTTATAAAATGCTGAAAAAGTGAAAATATAGCGAAAACGCCGGTATGCGACCATTTTTATCAGTTTACGACCACCAGTGAGCTAGTCTGCGACCGCTATTTTAATATGAAAAATATGTCATTAAAACAATTATAATCGCTTTAAAAATATTTTAATATTTGCCTCTTAATAAAAACAAATATAGTAATCCTTTGGTGTAATGTTTTCTTATAATTAAAAAATAACAATCTTAGATTTCGTAGGAACTTAGTCATAGTTGTAATAGAATTAACAATCATTAGTCAATTTAAAATTATTTTAGGAATCATATTCCGCGTTTCAATAAGTTGTTGCTGCAAGAAGCCATACCTGACGAGTAGTGCAACAGTTCGCTGGTGCCCCCCATCTTAAAAAGTAAAGGCGATGTGCTGGAGTGCAATAACTATAGAGGAATAAAGCTAATGGCGCATAGTATGAAAGTTTGGGAGAAAGTTATTGAAAGACGACTGAGAGAAGAGAGTGAAATTTCACGAAACCAATTCGGTTCGGGGAAAGATGGATGCCATTTTTGCCATCCGCCAGCTGTGGGAGAAATACAGAAGTGCGCACAAAAACTTGCACAAGGTGTTCATCGACCTCGAAAAGGCATACGACTGGGTACCTCGTGAGGTTTTGTTGTGGGCCCTGAAAGAGAAAGGTATGCCTGGGAAGTATGTGCAGTTGATCCGAGCGATGTACAGTCGATACCCAAGTCCGGTCTACAGCGGGCACTACCGGAAGCTTCAATGTGGCTGTCGGCTTGCACCAAGGGCTGGCTCTAAGCCCTTACCTCTTCCTTGTGATAATGGACGCACTTACGTCGGACATACAGGAAGAGGCTCCCTCCCTGGTGTATACTGTTTGTCGACGACATTGTGTTGGTTGCCGAGAGTGGCCTAGACGTCCAGAGCAGATTGGAGGTGTGGTGGCAAAGACTGGAGAATATTGACCTGAAAGTCAGTAGGACCAAAACAGAATACTTATTCTGTGATTTCGGCGGTCTCTCCAGTCCTGTGCCCATAACACTTGCTGGAACGTCCATATCGATCTGTTGCAATTTTCGGTACCTCGGGTCGCTAGTCCAAGGGGATGTTGAAGTAGACCGAGACGTAAGCAGCGGATCAACTCAGGATGGATGAAATGGCGACAGGTCACTGGAACAACTTGTGATCCACGGATGCCCCTCAAGTTAAAGGGGAAAATATACAAATCCATGATTAGACCTGTCGTACTGTATGGATCGGAATGCTGGGCTGTGAAGAAGATGGATGAAATAAGATTGCATGTAGCGGAGATGAGAATGTTGAGGTGGATGTGTGGTGTGACAAGAATGGATAAGGTAAGGAACGAGAATATTAGAGGAAGTTTAAAAGTTGCGCCAGTTACGGAAATGTTGAAAGGGAATCGACTGTCTTGGTATTGACATTTGATGAGGACGAATCGCATGTGACTAAAAGAGTGATGAATATAAACGTTGATGGATGGAGAGGGAGAGGAAGGCCAAAGAAACGATGGATGGATCGTGTGAGGAACGATATGAAAGCTAAAGGAGTAAATGATAGCGTGACGGTTGACAGAGGAGATTGGAAGAAAAAAAAGTGTTGCGCCGACCCCAAGTAACATGGGACAAGGGCAGAAAGACGATGATGATATTCCGCGTTTCTTATTCATAATTAAGCCGATCTTATATCGTGGTCCTTGGGATCTGAAACAGTCAACATGTTTCTCTTCTTTTTTTATTTCCTTCCCTTCTTTTCGGATATCATCGAGAGCGTTTTCAGGGCTTCTTCAGTGTACTGGACAGTCTTTTTTTTGGTCGCATACTCAATGAACTTTCATACTTATTTCTGTTAGCGGCCGTTATTTCTCTCATACTAAATTGTGGTGGCCGGAAACCAATATCTTTATTTCGATTATTTTGGTTTACGACCACCTGTTTAGCATCCAATTTTGTACGTAAATTAAACAAAGTTCTTTCAAAGAAACTGGTGGTCGCTTACTAAAGAACTACAAAGAAAAACCTTTACAATGCTACATTCAAAATTGTAACAGTCCTTTATGAAGCATTAGGATCATATTAATCAAAATAGAATAACGCGGTTCTCGTCGGTTTGCGACCATGTGGTCGCTATCTAACCTTTTTGATAAATAAGCATTTCGATTACCGACCACTTGATTTTATCTTAATAATAAGTTTAAAAATAGCAAAATACAACAAGATAATGACCAAAACTTATCGATTGTTCAATTTAACATCTAACTTGTGTGTAAAACATGAAATAAGTAATAAAACTTAGCTTTGAGCGCCACGCGCCGTGCTATTTTTTTTCCAACTCGCGGTACTTCCACTCACCACTGAATCAAGATGCGCACTGAGCAATTTTTTTTCGGCTCTGGGTTAACCCATTTGTTTTAAACTGTGTAAATTCTTATTTCATAATTATTTCTGGAGCACGTAAGATTTTTTCTTTATTTATATTACCTCTACAAATATTATTATCTTGATTTAAAGAAACTTAGTCCGTCAAATGGTCGCCTACTGAAGGTGGTCGCGATACCGGCGAAACGACCCTACTTTGGTACCCCTGACTCGAATATATGGGTCAAGGCGTTATCGTAGCGTATTTTTATCATATATACTTTTCGTCAATCTTACCTATTAAACTTAATTCATTCTTGTAAGGTACCAATTTCCAATTTCCGAGCAAATAGACATTAGTTGTTTTATAGAAAAATATGTCCTCAAAATGCTCTGTCGCTAATGCCTATTTAAAATTGATTCATCATCATTATCTGCCGAGCCTTTTCCCAACTATGTTGGGGTCGGCTTCCAGTCTAACCGGATGCAGCTGAATACCAGTATTTTACATGGAGCGACTGCCTATCTGACCTCCACAACCCAGTTAGTACTGGGTAATACGATACCCTCTGGTAAGACTGGTTGTCAGACTTTTTGGGCCACTGACTTCCTAACGACTGTCAAAGATTTACAAATGACACCCGGGACCAACGGCTTAACGTGCTTTCCGAGGCACGGAGGAAACTCGGTATGTAATGGGCGGTCACCCATCCACAGACCAACCTAGGCAAGCATTTAAAATTGATTAATATGACAAATTGCAAGTACCTGCCTGTAGGTAGTTTTGCAAACATTTGAGCTGGTACCTACCTAAATTAATAATACCTAGGTATATTGGCTATATAGCCTAGTATTTATTTAAGCAATTTGAGTGCCTTTGGTAGAAATATGCATTAGTATCTTCGTTTCCAAAGTAAATAGGTAACACCGCAAATACATACTTTTTTCAGTTCGTTCAACTTTCTATAAATGTGACTCAAATACAAATGAAGGTTTACAAATACAGGTTTGTTTTTATTTTCAACAAATGCACGAAGCATTTGTTGAAAATAAAAACAAACCTGTCCTAAATCATCAAAATAAGGTTTTATGTGCTTGTTTTTGATTTACCTAATTCAACAAAGTTGAGTACCCAAGCGCCCTCGACTAGGTAAACATAAGTATCTGTCGTCATATTAATAAACCAGGACCTTAGACACTATTAGCAGTTCAGATAACTAACTGTAAGGATGGGAAATGAGAAGATTAAGTTCCTGACGTACCTATGTATAATATTATATTATACAACAAGAGGACATCGACTTCTGTTCTGTCCCTGGTAAAAATTTTGAAGGCATACCTACAAAACAATTTGAGATTATAATAGTTAGTTTAATATTACTCATTCTCTCTCACTCTCTCTTTCTTTATTGTTTGCATGCCTGTCTGTGTTTAAGTTCACTATTAATTAACTACTTGTCTGTTTTAGCAGCTTAGAACAGCGCACTGTTAGATATAACGTTTAATATGTTGTGGAAAATGTCGTAGGTTATACTTGTATATTTATAACTTAGTATAAGATTTTAATGTATAACTGTTTATTTTCCCGAATTAATAAAAATAAAAAATAAAAATTCATCTGCGTAGCTTTTTTCCAACTTTATCGGGACGTCTTCCAGTCTAATCGGATGCAGCTTAATACCTGTATTTACCATAATTAAGTGTTTTACAATAGGACTCAAAAATATATCGGATATGTCAGGATTTATTCCGTTAGGCTCGTACATGATGTGGGCAGACGATAGGTTTCGTGCTAAACACTAGGTGCGATACACTGTTTCTAGCTAAACTAACGAATTACTTGAGATTACAACTTGACACAATAACACGAGGCACAATGAATCGGGTACAGTTCCAAGTCTCAGTTCCCGTCTCAACTCCGCCGCGATCAGACATTGATTGTCGCACTCGCTTCGAGTTGAACATCAGGGCTCTGTAAAAGCACGCTGTGTTGTGGGTAGACTGGTAAGGTGGTCACGTGATATCACCACTGCACACAGGCGCGCTTTCCAATTCATTTCATGTCCGTACTAACGACCGGGTCCGACAAAAATAACTTACTATGCAACTCGGCAGACTCCATTAGGTATATAGGCCTGATGTTTTGTTATGTGTAAAAAAAACCCTCTCTAAAATACACTACTGTAAGTATCTAAATAAACATGTAGTTCAATGACACTATAATCTAGGCTCTAAAAGAAATATCAAACTTCAATTAATGGAGGCAAACATGGTACTCGTAAAACCACATGAGAAAATCAAATACCTAGTAATTAATTTTAAAGATGGTCAGGGACCTGAGTCTTCAAAGTCGTTGAATTCAGCGGTCAATGTGTTAATCTGTCCATAAATTAAATATTTTTAACTGGCTGGTTGGTGTAAAAAGTCGCAAACAACAGCTACTAAAAGACATAACGTGAAAAAGTAGTAAATAAAAATGGTTTTTGTTTTACTGATTTGCTGTCAATGATACATTCGTTATTTCGGGGTCACGTAGCGCGGTGACGTTTTTCGTTGTTCCGTAATTCGTAGTCAAGTGCATTCGTTGATACGATATGCGTTGCTGCATGATATCGTCGTCACATCATTCGTTGTTGCAAACTTTCGGCGCTGTATAATTCGACAGAGCATATTGCGCATTCCATTTAAATAACTGCACGTTAAATTAAGTTTCAAACGATGACTAATGTGTCACTTTATTGATATTAACAAACAAATATTTAAATAAACTGCTACCAAGCTTAAAAACCGGTTTTTACAAATCCGTTGAGGGCATTATCCGCTAGCACATACATTAATATCATCGGCTTAGTAAATAATAAAAAAAAACTACTTAAACCAGTTAAATTCACTAGACAAAGATAACGGCTTTTATCTTAATTATTTGTTAGGTATTTAAAATGTAAGTCAATCACGAGTTTTTACATAAATTGTGTGTCATGCCATGCGGTTCGCGCATGCTACTATGTTTGAGATGATTCGGTACTGTACTGATGACTTTGCGTTACGTTATGTTCTGGATGAAGTCTTCGAAGATCTTCTTCGTCTGTAGGAGTCGGAGGGGTATGCCTGAGTGAGCCCTACCAATACTACTTGTACATTAGTGACTACAACTTCTACAGTATCTAATTAATAAACCTAAAAAAAGTTTGAAAATAGAAAAGGGCTTCCAGCTGAAATCACTTTTGTAACTTCTGCTGAAGACTCATATCCATCTTTGACTGCATTGATAGATTGAATGAAAGATTTCTTGCAATCACAATTACAATCATCTTAGTTAGAGTTTCCCTCAAGATGATTCATACTGATAGACTACGTAATCCCACTGCTGGGCAAAGGCCTGATGATTCATATTCAAGTTTTTATATACTCGAAAGCAGCTTAACAATCCCAATAGGTTACAAGTATTACTAAATTCAACGTATCTGTGGGTGTTTTAGAGTTTGAAACCTCTGCGATAATTAAACTATTCTACCTAATCTAATTAGGTAGATGAACTTACACTAATCAGCAAAGCAGTACATTGTCTTAAGTACATTGTCTTCACTCATGACTTGTTGCTACATAAATAAGTTAGGTTAAAAATCTTTATGCAGGTAATGTAACTGTATACTGGGAATAATCAAGGGCGAAAATATGTACTTAACTATCAATATAAATACCAACGCACCCGACTGGCTTCTGCTCTGCACTTCACAGATAGAAGAGATACAGATAGGTATACCTACTTAAGGTATTCTCGGTAATCTCTCTCTGTGCTGTGAGGAGAAGGCTGTAGTCCGCCATACGGGCCCAGTGCAAGCTGGTGTTGCTGTATTTTTGGTTTCCAATCAATCAATCATTTTATTATCAGGCAACTGAGGCCCATAGATAAAAAGCCGGAAAGCCGGTTTTAGTTGCTTCACTTGCTTCACAATATTTTCACTCACACCTACTAAGAAGAAAACTGGAATTATTTTCGAAAAAGGAACTGTTATAAACTTACGGTATTAACCGGTTAAATTATTTAAATGACAATGAATCTGATAATCAGTTCAGACCGTTACCTGTTACCGGTGCAATATTTAGGTTTATGAGTCACGTGTTCATAACTAAAATCTTTCCTAAGCAAGCTTACAGTTTCGATAACATCAAAAAAGTTCCCCAAAACAAACATTCATGCAATATTTTGCTTATATTTCCGACACACGGGGTATCAAACCGAAATGAAATGATGCAATGATATCAATCTTCACGTGATCCACCCGCTACTGGTTTTGGCACACTTATTTTCCGCTCCATGACAAATGACCCGTGTGTATTACAGCATTATACTGGTTTATTTGCGATAAAAATTACATCAGATGCCACCTGCAAACAACTACTCTAAGATAGCCACAACGGATATAATTCGCATTCTTTAAGTTGAACGGTGATAACTGTGAGGTCAGATTGTTTGAGTCCAAATATAGATTTTTTTATATCATCCTGAAGGATAACTGTTGCAATATTGGCGAACATTACAATGCTTTTGTAGACAATTTATTTCCGTATCTCTACCACTATCATGGATAATCTACCCGTGTATATACATACTATAATATTATAAATGCGAAAGTAGCTCTGTCTGTTACCTTTTTACACAACAGCTGAACGGATTTCGAGACGGATTTAGCACACAATTATGTACATTGAAATGAATGCAATTGAAAAAAAAAATCTGGTTAGTCCCGGCTGCCATTTGTAGATCTTTGACAGTCGTTATAGGTAGTCAGTGGCACAAAAGTCTTACCAAGGGGTATCGTCTTACCCCGTACTAACTGGGTTGTGGAGATCAGATAAGCAGTCGCTCCATGTAAAACACTGGTATTCAGCTGCATCCGGTTAGGCTGGAAGCCGACCCCAACATAGTTGGGAAAAGGCTAGGCTGATGATGATGACTCTATTATGGCATCAAACCGACTGACTACAAAGTATTATGCTCTCTTGAACAATACAGATTTTATCACTAGAAAGTATTTGAGTCGTAGGATTCTGAGGCCAACGCGACGGAAAGCTCTTTAAGCATGGCTCAGGCTTCATAGATCTTTGATCTTGGGGTGGCGTGTAGCGTAAAAAGTTGTGGAAGTCTCGAAGTCTGATTGACAGTCGCTCCTGCCAGAACCCAACATATTTAGGAAATGAGTGCATTTGTTGTCAATGCTTAATATCAGGTAGACCATCTGCTAGTTATGCGTCTCTAACCAATGCAGCTCTGTGCAAGCGGCTACATACTGGTCAGACAAGATCGACTCGTGCAAAAGATCTGCCAGATTTGTCCCTATTATCAAGTCATCTTACGAAACTAAGGAGTGGCCTATATTCAGCCGGAATCACGCTATCAGCCACAGTAACTTCAGTAATTAGTTCACTATCGCAGCGTGTGGCGCCGGGTCGTGTGACGGGTCATGGTGGCTCGTCTGACAACGCCCTCGGCACGGCCATGTGACGTGCCGTGAGTATGCATCTTTTTGTTCTCGCTTTCATTTCATAAACTTCTTAAGTACCTATATGCCCTGCCTCGAAAGAAGACCTCATCATCTGCATGGCCCTCATACGAGCTGACCATATTATGTTTAGCCTTTAAAAGAGACTGTGATCTGTTTGTTTCAGTCGTAGGTACGTTGTCCCGATTTTGGGCAAAGGGCTCGCCCCATATTCCTCAAGTTGTCTCCACGCTTCGCCTTAGAAATGATAGCTGATCAGCTGATCCTATTATGTGTTATGAGAATTAAACTACCATGTGGTACAAGTCTTCTAATTTATTTGTTTTACTTTCAACATTATTTTAAACTAGTGTTGGTAATTTTAACATCAAAGTGACATACTTATAATTTACGGAAATACTCGAATTGTTTTACTTTGCACAAGTGTGGTGGGACTTTATAAAATTAACTTATTTTAAAACTGACTCATTTTCGAATTAAGCAAATTGATTGGTATGCACTATAAAAAAATGAATGATTCATTCTATCTATGGATAAGTAACTAGTTTGCCATAGACTAACTCAAAAAAAAGAGAGTAGAACGTTACCGCCATTTTAAATTCGCGCGCAGAATACGAGTGAGCGAGAAGCAAATAATAACAAAGCATTATGCAATATCATTGTTCTTTAACATAATATCCAGTCTTATGTAACTTAATAAAATAAGAAGTCATGCTCTCTTATGTATGTATTGTAGATAGTATGCTTCGCAATTTATCACGCTTATTAACTAGCTAAAATACAAGGAGTAAGTTAATTTCTTATTTCCGGATTTGCTAAATAAGCAATTGCAAACGTGGTTTGTTTTTTGTATTAATGCAGCATCCTTGAAGCTTGATTTGTGCCCAGTTGAAAATCAGAAGCAGACCGTACGTAATAGGCATCTACAGCAGCAACGCCAGCCATTGCAGGCAGACAACTAGGGTTTTACAACGGTCTGTCAAAATGTGGGCGTGCTATTTCAACACGCCTGTGAGGTTCAGGAAATATTTTCAGTTGTGATAATAAAAATTCTTCTTAGGATACTCTTCTCCGGATATACAGCATGTATAAAAAAGTATGGTCATATTTCAAAACCTAGTCGACCCAAATATATGGGACAGATGTTGTTTTTTCATTCATTGAGAAAATTGTTTTATTTGATGGTCTATGTCACTACCTTAATTATGATACAATACGTTGAACAAATGTCGCGGGTTTTTCCAGAACCAATCATAATATTTAACAGTAATTGGACAAAGGTCTTGGCATCAGGCCCCCCACTTTGGAATGGGCATGGCTGCAGATAACCCCTTGCCAAATATTTATAATTAAGTACTTAACATAAATAAAACAACATAAATACCTAAAATTTCACGCGTGGCACACACGTGGTGCCTACAAGATAATTATTGCTCCAAATATGTTAAATCATTCGTTTGGGATTGCCGGAATGGCACTTTGAACAGGAAAAATTGTTCAATTAATTAGTTTTACGCATAAACTCATTATGTTCTTGGTTAGGGGTGTAATTTTTCTTTACGATTTCTTTATTTGGTTTACTGTCTTGTCTCATAACAACCAACTGAATTGGTGTACCTTTAGTTATTTTACCTAACCTGAAATTTGGAATGACAACGGTGCCCAAAGTCGAACATGCTGTTTGACTTTTGATATCTTTTTCATCAATAATTTAACATTTTCCTGGTTCTCGTCATGTTGGGGTCAACTTCCTATCTGACTCGAAGCGGATATCAGTTGTTCACTGAAAATAAACAACCTGCCCTTTGACCCCCACTCCACAATCCATTTGCTGGGAAACTGCCGGAGACTGATGAATCTATGAGGAGGTACAGAATGAATACGTGGTAACCGTTTTAGCGTCGGCGTTCCTTCTATACTTAAAATCGTCCTGACTGACTATCAACACACAGCCCAAACCACCGGACGGATCGGGCTAGAATTTGTCACACAGATAGCTATCATGACGGAGGTATTCGCAAAGAAAGGATTTTGGAAAATGCAACCAGTAAGCGGGTGACAGAGGCGTTTAAAAGTTTGTGTGAAAATCAGTCAGCGGGTGAAGCTGGTGGATCGGCTAGTACAATACATTCTTGATTTTAGTGTCTGATTGAGACGTGGGCGATTACTGTGTTACTTAATCTGTAACTTATCGTACCTACCTACCTTTCGCAAAACTCTCATTAAACTTAGATAAATAAACCATTGCTTACGCCTCGCGACTTCACGGGATGTCGTGCAAATCACGAGTTCTGCGCGTGCGCATGCAATCGCGGAAATTTGGGCAAAGTAAACATACATGATAGATAATTCTTTATTGAGGAGGCCTTTAGCCAAGAATAATTTTAAATGGTTATTGGTTTAAGTATTTTGCAATAATGTAATAAGTAAAATCGATCGTTAACACCTAATTATAATTGCAGTTTAATCTGGGTAGATGGGGATAATCGACCCATCTCGGACACAATGCGAATGTGGAGCTCAACACTGGATATGCCACACCTTCTCTCCTGCTCTGTCGTGCATAACTATTTGTGCCTCATTCAAGTCCAGGAGAGTGCTCCAGGACTTGAATGAGGCATATCACAGAGCTGTCCAGGTCGCTACGTACTGGTCGGACTAAATCTAAGTCAGCGATTCGAGAAGAAGATTATAGATTAAGTATATGGTTAGAAACAGCCAAAAGTCATGCAGTTGGTGGGATTCGGAAGTCAAAGCCAAATTACATTCCAACTCTAGAACAAAAGGCCTCCTGGAGAACTACCATGGTTTATCGTTGAGTTTTGACATCCCTAATTTTTAAGCCAAAATGTTTTTGTATGGACAGTTATTCCAACATCTGTAGCGCTCAATTAGTAAGCTATCGACACAGTGATTTAATTAGGGGCTGATAACCGCGGGCCAAGCATCGGGAGATAAGCTTGGCGTGTGCCACCGATTCCGGCCTGCTGTTCTGTATCACAACGCAGTGTCCGGATTATACCGGCACTGCAGATCACGAGAAGCTCTATTCTTTGCTTTGAGTCGAGTTTGTGTTGAATTGTGACGGTGTGTGACGGTCATTATATTAAAAATCTTTGTTAAAAAATAAAGGAACACTACTTATGCGTAGCCTCAGATGACATGAACTGAGATTGGTATACCTACTGAAACTATTCCCAATGGCAGAGAGTTTGGGCTGCCTGCTGTGACGACGCCATAATGCGCAAACTTCTGAAGTAAACAATTATTAAATAATAATACTATATTAAATTATAACGTGAGAAAAATATACAAATATTGACAGATGCAACCTATCATTAACAAAAAACTATGTACTGTCATTGTTTTATCACATAATATTTATCTACTCGTATGGTGCTTGCTACAATATTTGTACAGTATTTGTATGTAATTTGCAGATTCATAACTTTATAACTCGTATTTAAACTAAATATTTCATTGCATTGTGAAATAAAATATTTAGGTAGTTTTATGGAGATGTTAGAAACGAAATGTATAATTAAAGCGTCACATTCTGTTAGACTGAAGACGACCCCAACATAGTTGGGAAAAGGCTAGGCAGGTGATGATGATGGTGATATTATAGTGTAAGATCCCAGGGCCGCCAGACCCTTACTTATTTTCTGATTAACAAAATGTGTGGCATCGACAAGTGTTAGTATGTACTGTGAAAGTATGCATACCTGCTAATCAGACGCTTATGTTACGTAAAAATATCACTCACTTTTCTTATAGCCCGCCTTCTGATTTTTTATATCATGTAGCAGAGGTTTCTGCCAGACGCTTTAAAGCTCGGAAAAATAAAGTTATTTTACTTATTCTCCGAGTCTTTTTTTATTTGGTACTCATAGAGTTATTTCAATGCTCATTGTAAGCAGCCAGAAAAATTGTAAGGTGGTAATCACACAGTACGAAGTCATCAATTTTGTATGATGTTGGACCATTATGCATTATCCGTGTTATATGCGGCATAGGAATCATATGAAACTATTCCGTTAAGCTAAGCACATTTCGCATAGAATAGACTTTTGCAATGCGGTGCAGCTCGCCAACATTTGTGTCAGCCTTAAGCTCTTAATTGTTAGATTATGTGAAGGATGATATGGCTAGAAAGGAGGTGACTGTTGAGATGACGAGTAATAGAGAAGTATGGAAGAAGAAGACATACTGCGCCGACCCCGAATAAAAGGATAGGAGAATGATGATGTCGATAATGATTGTTAGATAGGGTTAACTTATAGATATAGTTACCATCAGTATCTTACTTCTTACTAATCTTATAAATGCGAAAGTTTGTGAGGATGGATGTTTGTTACTCTTTCACGCGAAAACTACTGAACGGATTTAGATGAAATTTGGTACTCAGATAGTTTACAACCTGGATTAACACACAGGACTTTATACTACTATTTTTATCCCAGTAGTATGATCCCGTGGGTCAATTATCGAACTCCACGCGGGTGAAGTCGCGGGCATTAGCTAGTAGTTAATATATCAAAGTAACTCTTCTCCTGACTCACTCAATCAAAAAGCCAATGATAAAAAAAAAATCAAAAGAATACACACTCTCAAAGCATGATAGCCAATCTTACACTTACAAGATCAAGTAAATCAATAATGCCAATATCTGTATTGATACAGGCGCCAGCATCCAATTATACGAAATATCTTAGTAATCTTTAGTAAATAAATGAAAAAATGGGGTCTCTCATTAAAAATGTTAACGACCTCCTTTATCTTGGAGTCAGCGGTCACTCAGACACGCGACCAATGAGTGATCGAGATCTCCATTATACCACAGATAATATAATTTATATGTAAGGTAGAACTTTACAAGAAATAAAACAACAATTTTTATGTTTTTTATAGGTAAAGTTGTACTTCTTGATAATGTTGAGGAATGTTTTAATAGTGCTGATTAATGTGTGACGAATTTAATAATAGCTGCTCAGTAGAATATACTTATTGATAAGTAAGGAGAAGTAACTTTATTGATAAACTTATAAAAAGGTGTAACAAGACCCTTAACGAAGCTGAAAGGCATTTGTTCTCCCCGTCATTGCGATCACTTTTTTGTTCTAGACCATACCTGGGAACCTTTTTCTTTTTTTTTTCGAGTGGGAAATCATCAATAGACTCTCTGGGTGGAGCGGAAGGGAGTGTCAGACTTCTACTGATTAAAACCCATCCATGTTCCTTCTTTGCCCTTTGTGTTCCAGGGCCACGGTATCTCTTTCGAACAGTCCCACAGCCCTGACAGGCATCGGCCCATGCGGACCCCTACATGATTGCTGACGCGCATGGAACACGGACGCGCCGTCGACACGGGCTGTCGTCATAAGACGGCTGGACGGCGAGCTAGCCCGTAACTCGCCTACGGTGGCCGGTTGCCACCACGTGAATCCCGACGCCCGGGGCGTCTCCCGCGGCGGCTGTGACGTGAGGCTATTTCCCTCTCACGTCCCGCCACCTCCTTCACTAGCATGACTGCTTCGCAGGAGGAGGTGACGGCTTCCCATTCCCTCTCGCTCCGGGCCATGGCTTGAACCTGGGCCGGCCGCGAGAGATCGCCGCCGCCAATCGCCACTACGAGGACACGGCGGTGCTCCACCCAAGCGGGGAAGACCTCCACGGTGTGCTCCACCGTGTCCTCCGGACGATCCTCGCAATAGAAACACCCAGGCGTTTCCTCCCGCCCGATTCGGTGCAGGAAACTCCCGAAACAACCGTGTCCGGTGAGGATCTGTGTCAGGCGGAAGGTGAGGGCGCCGTGGCGCCTCTCTAGCCACTCCTCAAAGAGGGGACTTGTCGCCACTATGGTGGCGTGCCCTGCATGGGGTTGCGCCAGTCGCTCTTTCAATGTCGCCATGAGATCGCGCCGGATGTCTGTCCGCTGAGCGGCGATTTGCCGTGGCAGCGGAGTTTCACCCCGACGTAGTGCCTCCGCGCGCCATTCGTACAGGTACGCGAGGACTATCGCCTCCAGATCCCATGGCGGCAATCCGGCAAGGAGGCTCGCCGCCTCGCCGGAGATCGTGCGGTACCCCCGGACTAGCCTTACGGCTACCACCTTTTGGGGCGCGTCCAAGTGGGCGGCTCGCCGCCTCAAAGAAAGCGCCCACAACGGGGCCCCGTAAAGGGCCATGGACCGCACGACCTCCGCGTAGATCCTTCGGCAGGAGGCGTTTGGACCCCTTCGGTTGAGCCGCTTGAAGGCAGCCCCGGCCCGTTCCAGTTTGCGAGTCAAACGTCGGAAGTGCTTCACGAAGTTCCACCGGCTGTCGAGGACGAGTCTTAGGTACTTCAACGTCGACCCGACGCCGATGGAAACCCCTCCTACCGTCAGTAGGGATCCCGACGGTGGTGCATTCGGAGGCCCATGAAATACCTGGGAACCTTCTAGTTACGAATATATTGGGGGTCAAATATCCACCTTTTTGCAATTTTTTTTTAAATACATGTTTTAATGCAAGATTTTTATTTTAGACACCTCCACGACCCCCGTACTATTAAATTCATCCACCAGCACAATGTTTTGATTGCGTTACCTTGGGTCCTAACGTAAAACATGATTTTTCACCCCAAAAAAATGTCTTTTCCTAGCAATGATTTTTGCGTAAAGTTACTTAGTTTGATGTACAGAATGCTTGGTTGACGGCTTCGTGAAGGGTCTGTTTACACCCTGTATTTTCCTTCACCTTGTTCAGATGATGTGCAAATGAAATAAGTACTGCCTGTTCTAATCCCTACAAGTATGTTATTTGTTTACTATAGTAACATCTACTCCATACACGGATTTCCACATAATTTGATTTATTTCTCAATAAATACAGGACATAGGCATAAAACAGTATGATCATCATCATCTGCCATGTCTTTTCCGAACTATGTTGGGGTCTGCTTCCAGTCTAACCGGATGTAGCGTAAAACATAATGATAGGTATACCTACCTTCAAAATAAGAACTGAGGAAAACAGTCTTGTTTTCTTGAAAGTAAGTAATTAACGTTAATTTCAAGAAATCACGATTATTATATTTATCGTAACACGCCCCGTTCTTACTTGAAAATGAGTAATTAGATTATAACTACAGACCGACCGCTTTAATGAGTCCTCGCGAAGGTATCAATTTAAATCGAATATTCTGAAGTTTGATCACGTATTGGTTAAATTAGTATCGTTATTCCTACGTGGATTCTGGTTATTTTAAATCAAATAACCTGTGGGATATTGTTAGGACTTTGTGGACGCTTACTGTGCCTTTGATGGGGCAAGGCGGAGGACACATTAAAGCGGTCGGTCTATAGTACCTATATGATTTTGATAGTTGTTATCTTAAACCTTGTCAGGCGCGGTTGTGCATAAAACAGGTAAAACAATATCGTATGTACTTAATCCATGAAAGCTCTTTTTAAATATCTTAAATTATACTTACTTAAGCGCGCTTTTAAATTAACAACTGTGTTTATATTAACCGATTTCACTAACGCTGAGAGAGACCTAACTAAATGTGTACACATTATTGTACTGCTTCACAGTTCGTCTTTATTCAGGCACAAATTTGGATATGGCCTATTGTTAGTGAAAACGACCAAAAGAAACGCAAAGGAAAGACTGTAGGTATAGTACACGCACATTTTTCCTGGAGCCCCGTAAAGGGCCATGGACCGCACAACCCCCGCGTAGATCCTCCGGCAGGAGGCGTTTGGACCCCTCAGGTTGGTCAAGAGCCACTTGAAGGCAGCCCCGGCCCGTTCCAGTTTGTGAGCCAAACGTCGGAAGTGCTCCACGAAGTTCCACTGGCTGTCGAGGACGAGTCCTAGGTACTTCAACGTATAAGTGTCCTCTATGTAAAAGAACGAGTCAGGGAGCGAGTCTAAAGCCATCAACCAAACGATTAAAATTCCCACGCATGACGCAAACTACAGCTGATCTTACTGGCCACTTTGTTTACCTACATATTCTTCTCAAATTCACGTGACTAGGTAGTCACTAACTTAGCAACACAATCTATGTACTTATGAATTATTTATATCCATCCGAAGCAGAGGACAATGCTCTCGGGAATTCGCTCATAATCTCTTGGCGAAAGGTCCATAACCCGAATTTGTTCTCATTTTTTATACAAGATTTAATTGTTTGTAAAACGGGTGTTTTCGTGTTAATGTGACTCCGCCCGTTTAAATGCATTTAATCATCATATTAAGTAGAATTTATATAGTGTTTCTGCTTAGGCATGGTATAGCAGCGTGGGCTCACCGTAGCCGCTACACGCACACAGTGAAGCAGCAGTATAGACTCGCCGTAGCAGCGTAGACTCGCCGTAGCCGCGCCGTAGCAGAAATGAGCGAGGATGCGTAGCGAGAGATGTGTGTGAAACTAACCAATAATATCGCTTTTTTTTCTCAAAGCTTGAGGTATTCTAGCTATGTGATTGGTTACGCATCCTCGTTCATCTCTGGTGGAAACGCAGCCTTACAGCGTAGGCTCGCCGTGGCTGTTACTAAGGCACAGCATAAGAGATGCGAAGGAATGGCGTAGCAGCATACGCTGACCGTAGCAGCAGCGTCGACTCGCCGTAGCCGCAGCATAGGCTATATCGTGCCTACGCTGCGGCTACGGCGAGTCGACGCTGAAAGCCGACGCGATAAGCTTTCTATACAAAAGCGAAACTGAGAGGCAAAGGTTACCAGTTAGTAAATAAAATACTGTTAAAAGAAGGATCAGAAAAGGTAGATAATCATTAAGTTCTGAAATTAAGCTGTTAAATCAGAGGGGGGTATTATCAAGATGTTAGTGTAATACTCTACCCATTCCGAACTCTGATTATGAGTTGTGTATGACATAATAAGCATATATTTTTTGCAGGACCTAGTAAAATGATATGCGCGTGTCCCACATAATGTTAATTTAAATTTCAGAGGAATCGCATATTGGCGAAAGAATCACGGCCTATTGATTCACTTATAGAAACAGGTTTGATAAACAATTAAACACAATGTTGTCAAACCTGTCTTTATAATAAACAAATAGTCCATAAAACAAAACGGTGTTTTAAAAACCGTTTAAGTATTCATCCCGCTATTCATCCTATATTTTAGAATAAACATAAAAGGCAGATAACAGGCCTTTCTTAAGGTAAAAACAACAGAAATATATTTCTAAGTTCATTGCTTACTTCACCTCTGTTTGCCTCACCAGTGAACTTGGAGATAAATGGTTGTTTTTCTAAATAATTATAACAAAATAATAACTATTTTAATTCAATTGAAGAGGTTACTCACTCTGTGACGGCTGTCCATCTCCTTAGTGTAGTTGCTGAAGAAAGAAATAAGTGATAATATAACTGGGTCATTGTTTATAGTTTATCGTTTTGTTGTAGTGAGGTTGATGACTTCAGCATTTGTGTAGGTAGCTTTTTTTTCGAAAATTTGGGTTGACTGCGTATGTTTTTTACGATATGAGGCTGAATATATCTAAATATTATCTAGTATATACTTATATTACTTAGAGAGGAAACGGGATATTTACCATGTAGTGTGTGTTTGTGTAGTATATACTTGCCTGTAAACTTCGCGTTCGCGACCAATGAATTGGAACACATTGGAAAATACAATGTGTGTACCCTTCACGAAGCCGTCAACCAAGTAAGAGGTACATCAAACTAAGTAACTTTACGCAAAAATGATTGCTGGGAAACAAATTTTTTTTCTGAGTGATAAATCACGTTTTTCGGTTGGACTCAATGTAACGCACTTCATTTCATTTTCATTGTCGGATCCGGTCGTTAGTATGGACATAAAGTGTGTGACATCACGCGACCTACTTACCAGTCTGCCCACAACACAGCATGCTTATACAGACTACAGAGCCGGGCGAGCTCGCGGCGAGGACGAGGGGGAGTGTCTGATCGCGGCGGAGTTGAGACGCCCCGAAACTGTATCCGAATCATTGTGCCCTGTGTTAAGTTGTAATGTCA
Organism: Noctua fimbriata; assembly: GCA_905163415.1. NCBI lineage: Eukaryota > Metazoa > Arthropoda > Insecta > Lepidoptera > Noctuidae > Noctua > Noctua fimbriata. Next base: position 11,372,355 of record LR990946.1, read on the forward strand.
AGTAATTTAGTTTGCTAAAAACAGTGTATCGCACCCAGTGTGTTTTCATTGCACGAAACCCATCTGCTGCCCACATGATGTACGAGCCTTACGGAATAAATCCCGAAATATCTGACATATTTTAAAAAAAAACTTGTGAAAAAGTTGAAACTCTGATTTCCATTTCTCCGTAACTAGGTATGGTCTAGAACAGTAAAATCAACGCAATGACGGGGAAAACAAGTGCTTTTCGGCTTCGTTAAGAATATTTTTACGCCCATCATACTCTAGAGCTTTACTTGGTAAAACTAAAACTTGAAAAGAAGTCGTCGATCACCTTGCACCAGCAAGTACTTCATATTTCGACAGCGACTCCCAACAGGATTGAGGTTTTCCTGCGTTCGAGAATGTACATTTGCTGTAACAGTGACTTTATACAGGATAAATTTTCCAAGTGGGCGTGGATGGCCAAATCCGAAACTATAAGGAATAGCGAAAAATACTCAAAGGAGTCTCGAGCCCGATTTTGATGAAAAACAATTGTTTGTTGAATTCAATGAAAAAGAAAAAAACAATATTCCTAGCCAACAATCAAACCCGTTGATTTTGAAAAAAAAACACACTGTATTATCACAGCATACGATAGTGTCGCTAATAAGTATCAAATTCTGGGAAGTAATGGCATGCGGCAAATTTGTCCTAACGACCTACATGAGCACTCATACTCATTCGTATGAGTCGAGTGACAAGGAAGAAAGAAATATACGGGCAAAGAGTGGACATTGTCAAGATGACCTAAGACGGTAAACGTGGATAAACCACGCAGATCATCGATCTGAACGTTTATCTAGAAAGGGTTGCTTACCTTTGACAAACAAGTGGTTGTAGGTACTATAATACCTAGTTCCTTTTCAGTCAGTGACCGTTTCAGTAACGGTCATTGGGGATATTAGTGTAATGTACCATCCTTACGCTGGGGATGACGTGGTAATCAAACAGCTAGTTTAAATTAATAACCTTATACAAGATAGACATTTGTTACAGCTAAATATAGGTGTGAAAATAAACTTAATATTAGTCGGCTAACTGCCTATTAGCCTAAACACGACGGCTAAGTATTCGATCTGATTATCATTTCAATACAACATTAGTTTTAGTATATGCGAAACCTGAAACACGTGTCTAGTATTTTTATGTAAAGAATCTATGTACAAAATTTCAATACTGTATCATGAAAAATATCAAAGCACAAAACCGTTGTCACCACGCAGCGCGTGCCTCCAGCATCGTCTTGAGCTCATTGATAATAATAATTTGACAGTAGGTATCTAAATTAGTGCAATAGGTACCTACTCAAAGTCGCTCGGTGTCCAACTTTTAACTTTATTAAATATTTTTGGGAAAAAATATAACATGGTTTAAAAATGATTGGAATCGATTCTGTTACTTATACTGAACAAACTATATTCAGGTTTCGCATATACTAAAAATAATGTTGTATAAGCTACCCCGCGCAAGTTCGTCTCCGTCACATACGAGAGAGAGAGGGTTAGGGACTAGGGAGAGCGAGTCGTAGGCACATATAATACCACTCTAAAGCAGCACATCACACACATCATTCCACAGAATAAAAATGCGCGCGCGGTACTTGATCATTATTTTGCTGCGGAGTTATTTTATTTTATTTTAACTTTGATATCTCATAAGATAAAAAAAAAATCAAATAAAAAGTACTTATGTGTTCAAAATTAAATACTTGTGTACTTATTTGGAAAAGGATTAATACCATGTTTATAAAAACACCTTCGCAAATAATGTATTATTTTAGAACAGATTACCATTAAAAGGTTATACCTTACGAGTCAACCTTAAAAGATAAACATATACTATCGAATTAAAAGAACTTTTTAAGAGGAATAAATCCGTAATACATGACTGTTGCTGTAACTAAACGGTAAACCGTTTACGCAGCACATGTAACGGAAGCTCTCAAAGAATATTTATTTTCCCAATTTTGCAACATTTTCATTGATGCTCCGCTCCAACCAAACAAACAAACTCTTCAGCTTTATAATGTTAGTATAGATTGTATCGAATAACACACACACGCGCGTCAGGCAACTATTTGCATTATGCGTGGAAACTCCAACAATATCATCCTACTACGAGAAAAATCCGGAAGTCACAATCTTTTGTATTAAACGTGACTATCACGCTATTTGTTCATGACAAGAGGCAATATTTGGGTAATAAATTACTTCTTTCTTTTATTTGTCTAGATTCGTTACCTACTTTATTCAGCTGATAAAAGTTCTCAGAGCAAATGCGCAGAGGAAGTGGGCATCTTCATCATCTATACTTTTATTCAAATAGGTATTGTACGGCTGTAAGTTGAATATATTGAATACGGGCTATAGTTTGGCTTAAGATGCTTAATCTATTGTGTACACAGTCACTTTTTTGAATGAATGCCATGGTAGTACATAATACAATCCCGACAAGTGTATTTTAAGTAAAACCAAAGACATTCAAATACTTACGAGCGATAGATGGGACAAGACGAAGAATGCATATAATGAATGCACATCCAGCGGTTTAGGCTGTGCGTTGTTATATTAGTGAACGAATTTAACTAGCTTATGCCCGCGACTTCGCCCGCGTGTAGTTCGAGAATAGCCCACGGGATCGTACTTCTGGGATAAAAAGTTGATCCAGATTCATTTAGACGTTCTGGCGTGATTGAGTAACAAACACCCATCCAAACTTCCGCATTTATAATAGTAGTAAGACATGGCTTCAAACTACAACAAAGGAGGAGCTCGTGGCTAAATAATACCAGCCACTCGGGTCGATCTTCAGGTTAAGCCGCTCTTGCCTAGGTTGGTCCGTGGGTGGGTGACCACCCATTACGTACCGAGTTTCATACTTGCCTCGGAAAGCACGTTAAGTCGTTGGTCCCGGTGTTCATTTATAGAACTTTGACAGTCGTTACAGGTAGTCAGTGGCCCGAAAATCTGACAACCAGACTTACCAAAGGAGGTATCGTATTACTTAGTACTAACTGGTTTGTGGAGGTCAAATAAACAGTCCCTCCATGTAAAATACTGGTATTCAGCTAAATCCGGTAAAACTAGAAGCCGAGCCTAACATAGTTGGGAAAAGGCTAGGCAGATGATGATGGGGGATATAGGGCCTAAAAAATCTTTTGGTGCTTCAATGACATTATCAAGGAAGCGTTGTTAGCTTATACTTGTGATTTTTAATATTTATTATCAGCCATTTGTGTCCCACTGCAGGGCAAAGGCCTCCCTTCCCTCCTTGCATTTGACCCTATCCAATGCTGTTATACGCCAATCCTTGTGAAAGGAGTCGGTCAGTCCGCCATCTCCTTCTGGGCCTGCCGCGTTGCCGTTTGCTGCTGTTTGGGACCCATTGTGTGGTTGCTTTAGCCAATAGCTCATCCGGCATACGACAAATGTGGCCAGCCCAGTTCCATTTGATCTTGGCAGTCGTGTGACCTGCTTCGGCAATTTGAGTTTTAGAACGCAGTATCAAGTTCCTTACACGATCAGTAAGATAATTTTTTTATGAGTTTATTTAATTAGGGCCACGAGCCGAAATATCCTTGTACAACTATAAGTAGATGTTTGTGTATAAATAGCTTCAGCTCATGACTTGCACTGTTACTATTCTTGTTAATTATAATTGCTCTATTAGCGATAAGCCACTGAATCATCCAGTGTTACAAACTTGAACATACTCATCTCATATCAGCCTGTCAATGTTTATAATTAGCAATTATAATTAACAATGATTACCTATCTGCTAGATATGTTTGTGAGAGCACAGAATCCGGTAAATATTGTGTTGTTTACGAGTCTTTTTATTGGGATAGAAACTTGGAGAAGGCTTTTGTCCAGATGCGGACCGACGTAAGCTGGAAGTGTTTGACTCCAGAGCTAGCATGGCTTTGTTCTGCATTTTTAGCAAACTGACAAAGCAGATATAATATATGTAGTTAAGGCTAAGGCGGTTCGCCCACTGCACCGCGCTCCGTCGCGTAGCGCGGGGCCGCAGATTTTAACATCAGGAATTTCTCAGTCCGCCCGGTTGGCAAAATGCTCGCCCGCTATTACAATGAGACTTTCTCCTCATGGCCATCATTGTAATTGTAAAAAAAGATAATCAACTGTCCCATACATTTGGCGGAAATATGGGTGTACTTGTACTATTAGGTACCTCTGCCTAACCCTACGGGGATGACAAGCATCATGTTATGTTAAATAACTAAAATTATCTTACTTTTTTGGATATAGGTATCAAAATATAATTTTTCTCTTCGTTTCATAGCTAAATCTAACCAAGGATTGTTCGGGGGTACTTTCATCGTCACATAAGGATTGACGCGCAGATGGATACCAGCCCCTCCTTTCTTCTACCATAATTTTTTGTTCCGTACGTGCAAGTGTTTGCTGTAAGAGGAATGAATGAAAGACATTTGCGTGTGGCTGAGATGGGAGTGCTAAGGAGAATGTGTGGTGTTATGGGAATGGATAAAATAAGTTATAAGAAAGGAGTACATAAGAGGAAGTCTGAGAGTAGCACCGGTGACTGGTAATCGGTTGTCATGGTATGTGATGCGGAGGAATGAGGAAAATGTCGTGAGGAAAGTTTTGAGTATCAATGTGGATGAGTATATGAGTAGAGGAAGACCAAAGAAAAACGATGGATGGACTGTGTGAAGGATGATATGGCCAGAAAGGAGGTGACTGATGAGATGACAAGTAATAGTATGGAAGAAGAAGACATGCTGCGCCGACTTCCAATAAATTGGGATAAGGGCAGAAGAATGATGACGTCCAGCCCCTAAAGCATGACCACCGTAGACAAGGATTTCTTTGACGGAAGAATCGACAAAATGACAGATTGTGTCGACACAATGACAGATTTCTTTGCACTATGTCATTTTGTTGATTCTTCCGTCAAAGAAATCCTTGTCTACGGTGGTCATGCTACGGGGGCAGGTGTTTGCTGAACTAAAATTGGGTTGAAAAAATTTGAATAAAACTCGCACATCATATAAAACCCACTTTATTTCTCATCTATCTCCCTTAATAACCTCTGTAACTGTACGTAATACTATCATATTTACATCATTTCATCTCATCACAGAACAGAATCGTGTGAGGTAGACAGATTTATACGCGCTCCGCTAAAAGTATTTCAAAATAGTGGTAAAAGTGCATTACAAGAGCGTTCTCTGTTTTAAAAAGTGTACATAAAACTAGTACTGACAATGTGTTACATTAAAAATTCATCTAAATAATCGTAATAACAGTGAAAACATTAAAAACAAAAAAGTTCGTTACAATATTTAAGTGAAATTGTTTGACAGTGAACCCGGTGAACGAAACGCGTAAGCGACACACATTCCACGGCGCTTAAGACCTTTGCGCCGCGAACGACACACAGTAACCACTGCCTTATCTTTAAGCGCTTCAACCGCTGCGTCCAGTTTGCAAGACTAAACGGCTGTCTGCTTTGCATCGCTTAATACGCTGAATTAACGTTATCAACACTATTTGAATTTGGACGAATTCTAGTAAAAACATGGATTCCTGTGATAGAAACATCACGCTAAGGCGTAAACAGTCTAAAGGTAACGGTAGTTTTTGTAATGATAACTCGTTAAACACCTCCTCAAGCACATACCTCTCGGACAGTGCACGGAGTTTGCCGGATTTATCAAGGGTATTGCTCAACCACGAAGTCGAGGAGTTGAGAAATGAAATTATGAGTCTTAAAATGGACTTGGAAAGAACCCAAAATGAGGTAGATAATCTAAACACGGAAAATCACACTCTTCAACAAATAATTACATCACAACAAGCTAAAATAGACAAATATAAGTTGCTTTGTACGAATTCCTGCCACATAAATAACAGCTTAGTATCCTCTAAAAAACATAGCAAATCAATAAAGTCCAGGCCTAAATCAGTAAAGAAAACAGTAAATTTAAATGAAAGCTACACCGCGTTGAATATTAATCCTGAAAACACTACCGGGAATCTTGCCACAGCTCCCATTATAAAGCAAAGTGACCCGTTATGTAAATCGCGAAATCATTCTGAGAAAACCAATAAGATTATCGTCATAAGTAGTAACAAAATAAATAAAATAACTTCGATTTCAAATGATATTCTGCAACACAAATCGAAAGTATGTCACTACCTAATGCCGCACCGTAAATTGGACCAGATGATGCACGATATAGAGACCAAATTACAATCATTAACAAAGAGCGATTTTTGTATTATATTGGTTGGCGAAGAAGATTTCAACACGAGCAATGATTACTTCGATATGATATTTAGAATACGATCATCTGTACAGCAATTCAAACACACTAATATTATTATCTGTGCACCGACCTACAAATGCGGCAACTATGTAAATTTGTTTAATTGGAGGATAGAACATTTCAATAGTCTACTCTATCTCGATACATTGGCCCACGAACACGCCTATTTTCTGGATTCTAACAAGAATTTGTTATGTGATCACACAATGTTCAATAGACGCACCGGAAGACTAAATAACAACGGCATGCGAACTATTTTTCAGGACCTAAAGGATCTTATGCATGATATAAATCAATATAGTTCAGAATTTGTAGAAACAGACATAAATGCCAATACACAGGAATATGAAGTAAAACCCCACTACCCTAACTCAGCCCAGTTTTTTCTATAATAAACACCTTTATATTATGCATCAGAATATTGCAGGTCTCATCGGAAAATCCGATGCACTGGCGGTAGGTTTAGAAGAATTAATTGCTAAGAAGATAAACATTGACGTCATTTGCATAACTGAGCATTTCATTATGTCTGGATATGAACAGCTCCTATCAATAGCTAACTACAATCTAGCTGCGATCTTCACGAGAAAAGACAGCAAAAGAGGGGGTTCTTGTATTTTGGTAAAAAAGGGCTATCAATGGAAGGAAATTACCGGTATTAGCAAATTCGCAATTAGTAACCTGTTCGAGTGTTGTGCAATTGAAATGACGCAAAGTAATACCATTATAATATGTATTTATAGAATTCCAAATCCAAAAAATCTAAATTCTTTTTTTGAGCAGCTAGAAAAACTGTTAAAATTTATTAATAAAACCAAAAAAAGAAATATTGTATTGTGTGGGGATTTTAATATTGACATGTTAAAGCGAGATAGAACTACATTGGAATTAGAATGTTTACTACTTAACTCGAATCTTAAACTGCAAGTATATCAGCCTACTAGACTGAAAAGTGGTACGTGTATTGATAATTTTGCACACAATCTAGGAAATAAATGTAAATCTGAAGTCGTGGACCTTGCCCTTTCCGATCACACCTGCCAAATACTAAAATGTCCAGTTAAAAAAAAATGTTTGATTAACCAATGGTATATTCATCGTAGGGATTATAATCAAGAAAATGTGGACAAATTTAATGATTGTATTAAAAATATTAGCTTCTCTCAAGTTTATGAAATCAATGATCCAAATAGAGCATTCAATGTTTTTATAGACACATTCTTGTTATTCTATGAACTATGTTTTCCATTGAAAAGAGTCTTAGTTAAAACATATAGGAAACCACAATGGGTGTCACGTGGAATAAGACTTTGTAGCAAAAAGAAAAGGGCACTCCTATGGCGGTATAGACTGCATCCCAGTGACGCAAGTAGAGATAAATTTAAAAAATACTCTACAACGTACAAAAAAATAATTAGACTGACCCAACGCGCTCAAAATACACATAAAATCAAAACATCAGTAAACAAAATAAAAACTACATGGGAAATAATTAACAGTTCCAAAGTGAATGTACCGAAGGAGGCTATTACGCAAATTCAAGTAGGCGATAAAATAGTAACTAATCCAACTGAAATAGCAAAAGCTTTCAATATTTTTTTTATAGAAAAAGTCAAACCTGTTCCTGATTGTGGTAAAAATGTTACAAAAAATATAACTAAAAATAACAACTCCTTGTTTATGCCACCAAGTAGCCACCATGACATATCAAAAATTATTAAACTGCTCAAAAATACAAAGAGTACAGGACATGATGATATTTCCACACATATAGTCAAAGAAGTAGGTGACATCATTAGTAAACCTCTAAGCCATATTCTAAACCTATGCATAACTGAAGGTGTATACCCAGAACACCTTAAAATTGCCGTCATAAAGCCAGTACTGAAAAAAACCGAGAAGATGTCAATGGAGTCATATAGACCAATAGCGCTTGTACCTATATTTTCAAAAGTATTCGAAAAATATCTATATGGACAAATATATATTTTTTTAGAAAAAATGAACATTTTAACAGATGATCAAAAAGGTTTCAGAAAAAGTAAGACAATAAATATGGCAATCTATGATTTCCTAAACAATGTAGTCGAAAATGTTGATAAAAGGCGTCCAGTATGTTCAGTGTTCTGCGATATGACACAGGCATTTGACTACGTGGACCATAAAATATTGCTAGATAAATTAGATAATTACGGAATCAGGGGAAACGTTCTACAGTTGATTGAATCATACCTCAGAAATAGAAAGCAGTATGTTGAAATAAGTCAATGCAATCATGTAACTAAAGAAGAGCAGATATTTACATCCAAACGCAAATCAGTTATGTATGGCGTTCCACAAGGGAGTGTCCTGGGTCCTCTACTATTCATAATTTATATTAACGATCTTCCAAATGTAACAAATAATCCGATGTCACTTTTTGCCGATGATAGCACTGTAACGATTAAATGCATGGATGACCACAATTATGAAGATGAAATAAATAATACAATTGTTTCCATTACTACGTGGCTAAGTAATAATAATCTTAAAATAAACCTCGATAAAACAAAATTAATGATATTCAGTCAGCGTTTGAACATTAATAATAACCTGAATATACATAATAATAACAAACAGATAAGTAGAGTGGATATAAGTAAGTTCCTAGGGCTCACAATAGATAAAAAAATAAACTGGAAACCACATTTGGAGGAGTTAAGCAAGCGACTGAGTAAATCAGCCTATATGCTCTGCAAAATCGCTCCTGTTCTGGGTGTGGATGCTAAGCTCACGGCGTATCATGGAATAGTTGGTCCTCTTCTAAGATTTGGTGTTATCTTCTGGGGAAACTCAACCCTCAAAGAGTTAATATTCAGGTCACAGAAGAGATGTATTAGAACCATGTTCAGATTAAAAACAACCGACTCATGCAAGCCATTCTTTGTAAAATATAAAATTTTTACCCTACCATCACTCTATATCTTTGAAATTGCGATGTTTGTAAAATCTAACCCGCATCTCTTTAAGAAACAATCAGATATGGATAACCGTAACCGGCGCGATAAATATAAGCACAGATTGTGTGGGAGACCCTCCAATACAGCACTAATGCGTAAAAGTGTTTTCTGTATGGCTCCACGCATATTCAACCACCTTCCACAGGCACTCAGAGATATAACTGTTACTAACTTATTTAAAAAAAAACTAAAAGAGTATTTAGCAGCCAAATGTTTCTATAGTATTGCAGAGTTTCTAATGGAGAAAACATGCTAATTCTAATCTAATTCTAATATGGGGGCGATGTTTGGTTCTGTTGACTGTTGTTAGATTTTTTATCTTATTTTGACATCTGAATTATTATTATTTTTTATTTAAATTTTTTATAATTGATCTTCTAATTTTGTTTAATTGATATTTAAAATGCTTATGCTGTACCTATATTATATTTAAATGTATTTTATTGCAATCGTTGACAAATGAAATTCAATTAATTTAATTTTTTAATGTTTAATAATTAACAGTTACAATTCATTTTATATTTGATCAAATGTTTTTATAATACATATTTGTACGCCGTAAAGGTAAAACATGACTGTGATCCTTTCTGCAATGTACTTAACATCTTGCATGCTTTGTGTGTGCATACTCATGTTTCTGACAAATAAATGAACTATGAACTATGAACTATGAACTACAATATACACACATCAACATATACCAAAATAAATACACAGAAAAATAATGTCCTTATAATTTCGATATGTTATAATTATTATACAAAATTTTCCAAAATAAAAAACAATATCTAACAGCCATGATTGATAATCTCACAATAATAATATAAAATATGTATTAAAAAAAAACATAAAAAGTAAAAATTAACTATTAAAACTAAATTACAGTAACTGGTTTATACAAGGTGAAATTTAATTAACTAGCAAAACTCACATCATATCGATGCGAGTTCTGCTAGCTAAATTATTTTAACCCTGTGAATTATAGGACATTAAAGAAAATGCGCTTTAATCAGTAAGGAAACGGTTTTGTTTCATCATTTCGCTTAATTAGCAAATGATTAAATGGTTCAAGACTAATTATAAATTTTTCTGATGCAATATCTGTTATTTAAAGATTTTACATAACTGTTAGTCTAATAAATAAAATTAAATGGGTCAATTATAATTTAATGTTTACTTCTGGATTTAAAACAGATTTTTCTAAACCGTATGTATGGTCACTTAGCTTGCATAGTCCTCATGTGAGTTGACCAAGATTATGTCTGGACCTTAAAAGAGACTGTGACCTCTGAGTTTGTTTCGCCTACTGTTTCTTCTCAGAGTAGTCTGGTACGAAACACCGGCCTCATTTAGTTTATTAATAAAAGACGATGTGAGTAAAAACTTATTTGCATACATAATTTATTTTGGAATGTAATATAATCTCATTATTTTCAATCTCGTATAGTAAACCATGTATTCTTTACCGATTAAAACCATTTTCGAATGTATACCAAAATTAAAATTGATTTAAAATACTTTAATTCGGTTTCAAAAACCTCATTACACTGCCATCATTAAAATATTTAATTTCTATAAGGTTTTTATACCGAAGAGCCTTAAAAAGTAAACTTCTCATAGTTTTTTACATTTAGGCTTTCATACCATATGGTAATCTGTAAAAGCCTTTATAGGCTATTTTATCACCTGTGTACCTGTTGATGGCAATAGGCTCGCCCCCTATTACAAAGACTTAAACATAACTGGCGAAATGTGGGTGTACTATTAGGTACGCCTCTGCCTAACCCTTCGGGGATTACAGGCGTGATTTAATGAACCTATTACTAATTAGTGGTAAAACAGTAATAGGCATTAAGGCCCGCTTGCACCACGAATCGCTAAAGGTGTTGTCATCTACTGATAGAAACAGAACGATGTTTTAAATGCGTTCTACGTTAAACGCGTTTACCTTTTCGTGGTGCAAGCGGGCCTAAATCTATTATTAAAACAATGTTTTATTTCATTTAAAAGTAACTGTATTATTGGGCCCAAAGTAGCTGCAATAGTTTTATTACTTAAAAGTGCTTTCAAATTACATTACCACGACAAATTTCAAAATGTGTAAAAAAAATAAACTATGTCTAAAACTTGTGGTAGTTTAGAATAATATGTAGTCTGTTTTTGATCAGAAATTTAGTTGCTAAAATAGTTGCCTTCCTAGACTTGTTTATTTTGTTATATCACTTTGAATATAGCCAAACTCGATAAGTGAAATCAACGATGAAAAAAAATCGACATCGAGCTATAAATAATTATGATGGTCTGCCATTCTTGTTTTACATGTCTTTCTACTCTATTAGATGATAATGTCATAGGTTATTGCCCCACGGGTTACTCAGGTATAAACTACCTGTATGCCAAATTTCATCCAAACCCGTTCAGTAGTTTTTGCGTGAAAGAGTAACAAACTTATCTAGATATAGTAAATTGCATGTGGTAGGAGTGGTAGCGAAAATAGGCACTGTAACAACTGCATAAGGTTCAAATTCCATTGCAAGTGTTTTTTTGGTCAGAACATATCACCAATCTGTACTTGACTTAAAAAACCTGCTTTCTTCATAGTCTGTTCATCTTTCAAGCTTGTATGTCAGTGTTCAGCAGGTACTGGTTCTGTGGTAGGATTGGTGGTGGGTATACTAGTAGTGGTGGCGAGGGTAGAGAGTGCTGTGGCGACGGTGTTGATGGTAGCTTCGCTGTCGAGAGGCCGGTACGACCAGTTGCCGCATCCGTCGAACTCTAGCACGTGGGTGTGGTATTTCCTGTGGGGAGAAATTGGTTAATTTACAAAAAAAATATTTAACAAAACCGGCCAGGTGCGAGACTGACTTGCGCATGCGTTCCGTTCCATCGTAGTAGGGGGAGCCCCATATAATTTGTAATTTATTTTTATTATTTGTTGTTATAGCGGCAAGAGAAATACACATTCTGTCAAAATTTCAACTGTCTACCTATTACTTATCCTGAGATACAGCCCGCTGAGACACACAGACGGACGGACTGACAGCGGAGGCTTAGGAATAGGGTCCCGTTGGTTACCCTCCGGGTACGGAAAAAAAGTACTAAAACTTAGGAGTAACTCTTTTGTTTTAGCAATAAGTGATTTGAACTTTCCTTATTTTTTTGGTGTACAAAATAGCAGCGGGCGCTAGTTCCGAGTTAGGCCACGCGTCTAAACATGCTTGTAATACAGCTATACCTTTGAATCAAGAATCATTCGTTGCTGCTGTTATGAATACTTCGGTTTATATTTTTATAAACTATTTTAAGTTCAGCTGAACAAGACCAGCGACGTGTGGTCCATATTATCCTTGGATCGAAACAACTGGAAGTCATGGGGGGCCTTTGCCCAGCAGTGAGATGTTCCAGGCTATCAGTATCAGTATTTTAAGTTTGTTACTAAAATAATATAATAGAAATGGAACTACTTCCTTCCATAAACAGCTATAACACTATCGGTTGCAACATAACTTTTGATCAAAAGTATTTTTCTACAAGTTGTATAATTTTTCTGTCAGATTGTACTCACCACACACTAGGTCGATGCGTGATGGAGAGCAGCGTGATGCCTTCCTTCACGGCCTCCTCGTACATCACCACCTCCGTCTCCATGGACACGGCGCTCGTGCACTCGTCCAGTAACGCGTATACGGGCCTGGGGAGATCACATACACGTTATTAACGTCGGCTTGACGAGCTGGCAACAGAGGACAGCGATCGGGCAATAAGGGGCCATCCATAAATTACGTTCGATGAAGTGTGACATTGTGTGGGACGGGTCTTAAATTTCGTGACGTCACATTTCAAAATTTAATTTATCTAAGTATTAAAACACAAAATTTGAACTATTAACGAAAAACTTAAAAATATTTCCAATTTTATCTGTATAAATATGTAAAATATGTGACGTCACACTAGGGAGGGGGGTAGTTTCACAAATGTGATTAGCTGCGACAAGGACGGTGGGGGTCCAAAAAACGTGAAATTTGTGTGATGTAATGCTTTTCTTCGCGACCGGTTTTTCTCAGTTGACGATCATGTATGAAGTACTATGGAGGTTTGTTTACGATGCCGTTTTCGGTTTGGCCGTGGCTAGGCGGGCGCATGATCAGGTATGACCATCTATGGGTGCTTCTAGGTCGGACGTACGCTGCATGCAAAGAAATTTGCATCTCTTACCGGAAAGAGACCGGGATCGTGTACAAGGTAAACCCCGGCGCTGGTTCGGTCCTTAACACTAGCACTAAGGGTGGGCAATCACGACTAAGGGTGGGCAAATGGTGCTTATAGGTGCGCAACCAGACCAACAAGTAGGCAACCGGAGCCATCAGGTGGGTAAATGCGACCAGCGTGTGGGCAATCAGGGCAAGGAGTATCCAGTTCCATGTTGGTATTACCTGTGGTAGAACATCCGGGCCATGGCCATCCGCTGCTTCTCCCCGCCGGACAGCGTGGCGCGCCAGTCGCGCACGGCCCACAGCCCGCCGTGCCGCGCCGCGCACGCGTCCAGCCGCACCAGCGCCAGGATGTGCGCCGCGCGCCGCTCGGCTGCCACGTCGCCCTCCTTGGCGCGCGACGGGTACGTCACCTGGTCGATCAGGGAGCCCTGGGACATGTACGGTCTGTGGACAACAGAGAAAGACCATAAATGGACAAGTTTCATGATGTTGGTAACATTATACAGGGAGTAAGGGACAGCCCTCCGCCAACTGACAGGGTGCATTCAGCTCCTTATCATATTCCACCGGACTTTTCTTAAGGAAAATTTACATTTTTTTTATCGTGTTTTCAGTTACCTTTATTTCAATATAGAATTACATTATCTGTACGCAGCACTCCATTTATATAAATAATACAGCTAAAAACAAAAAAACAAACAATGGATCATGTTGAGACCGACGCGTAATATCAGCTATTCACTTCTTGCTTAGCTACAGAGTTCAACAAATTCGTCGTCGCGCTTGCCGTTCGCTACGTGCGTTTTACTACGGTAACAATACATTGCGTATGAGGAAATAAAACAAATCAAATTAATTGGATTTCCATAACGGTCTTAGTATGATATACTGAATTCACCCATCAATATACGGAAGGCTGTCCCTTAAACCATGTATTTAACTAAATCGATTTTAAAAGTTAGATCAAAATTAGAAAATCAGCGAATTTTTTAAGTTCACCAATAAATGACTGGGAAAATAGACTATTAAAGTCGAACTAAATAAATTAAATAAAAAAATTACATAGACACAGTATGGGACGTTTATTCTTCAAATATGTCTTATATTACTGTGCTGAATTATAAGGAGTTTAACTTTCCAAGTAAGTACTGTATAGAGAACTTAATGTTTGTGGTCATTTAGGAGTTAACTCTGGTACATTGTAAAGAAAACGGCAATAAACAATAAGGTTGAAATTAGAATAAGAAAAGTAGAGACAAATGCGACATGTAAATATAATTTCTTTTCAATAATTTGTATTTGAATTTAGTCGTCCAAACGCCTTTTATTTATTACACTCAACACAATATTACTCACACAACATACAGCCGATTCCTATAAATGGCGGTTCATACTCGGGACTCGATTTAAATCGAGAAATAAAAATAAACGTGTGCACAAAGCGTCAGAATATTGAGTGAAGAAAAGGAAATATTTTTAACCCAGTGCGTTAAAAAAGTGCTTTGTTAGATTTTCAACGGTCGGCTTTTAGTCTGTACTGATTACCTAGTTAAAGTCACGGGATCCTGCTGAATGCTGCACACATGGGAACAGTTGATGTGGCGATGCTTAAAGGGGAAGGTTATGTCTGCATTCCAGTATGAAGGGTGTAAATAGACCCTTAACATAGCCGAAAGGCACTTGTTCTCCTCGTCATTGCGATATTTTTTTTGTTCTAGACCATACCTGGGAACCTTTTAGTTATTGGAGGTCAAAGTTCCAACTTTTCCACAAGTTTTTTTTAAATATCGCCGTACTATTCAATGCATCGATCAGCACAATGTTTTGAGTGCGTCACATCAAGTCCTACCGATGTGACGCACTCTGACGAAAAACGTGATATTTCACCCCAAAAAGTCGTTGAGTTTGATGTACAGAGACCTTGGGTGAAGGCTTCGTGAAGGGTTCGTTTACACCTGTTAGAGTTTCATATAAATAATTACGAGATTGGAGTTCAACCGATACAGATGCAATGCAGTATTTACAGCGGTGCGTTACTCTAGATTATGGACTCACCTCTGCGGTATATAGAACATGATGGGGCGGGAGGTGCAGAAGCCGGTGTCGGCGAGGTTGGTCTCGTCGGCGCAGTGTGCGCAGGCGCAGGGTCGCGGCACGTGCAGCTCGCCGCCGAACACTGGCCACAGGCCAGAGATTATGCGGAATAAACTGTGGGAGAATAGTACATTTTAAGTGGGGAACTTTTGTTATTGCATTCGAGGCGGAATTGACACCCGAGCTGCAGACGAGGGTGTTATGGAGCCGAGAACTGCAGTAACAAATCCCCACGCGTACCAAACGACGTTTTTCAATGAACTTTCGAAGAAATAAAATATTAGAACTGAAAGTATTTTTGTCTGGAACTATGATTTGATTTGCTTTTTTCCCGCGCTTTGCTTTCGCCAGGTTGAAGAAGAAGCAAAGGTATGATGCCGCTAAACCTGATATGAAAAATAGACAATTCAAATATATTTGAATTTAGAATGTTAATTTGTTTTAAAAGTAAGTGTACCTCGACTTCCCGCAGCCGTTGGGCCCCACGATGAGCAGGTGCGTGCCGGGCGCGATGTCCAGCGTCACGCCGCCCGCCACCACGTCGCACGCGGGCGTCACGATGGGCACGCCGCGCAGGCGGATGGCCAGGTCGCCCGTGTAGATTATCTTGCCTGAAGAAGAAAAATACGTAAATATTATGTGTATTAGGATATTAAATTAAGCTTACGATTTGTGGTTTTTATCAGTAAAGTCAGCAAAAACGTTAAGAAGTGGCGAAGGAAGGTCGTTTCTGGAGATTGTCTTTTGTATTTTGATGTTCAAAAACTGCTTGTTGCCAGTCTTATTTGCCTAGATGACTTTTGATTTTGATAAGTTTACTTTTATGACAGAAATTGCAGTTTTTTAAATATCAATGATTTTTATCGAATTTCCTGTCAAATCAATTTTTCATGTCAGTATATAAGCATATTACCATGGTACCCGGACTCTTAACAGAAAAAAAAGAATGCCACTTCGGACATTTTCTTTGAACTTTTTCTTCTTAGCGTTTCGATGGCAAAAAGTTTAAATATGTTTAGCCCAAAACTCAGCCACGCGAACCCCGCTCACTGATGCAGTAAATAAATAATAATCTTTGAACTTATACTATGGATATTGCTGGAGTAGTTTTGATCAAATTATGTATAAAAGCTTCAGATTTTAGAGCATATTTAGCACTTCGCCGCGTAGCCTTGGTACAAATTTATATTTAACTAATTTTCGACTTGTACATTCAAGTATTGGAATTATCAAGAGAAGTCAGTTGGTAAGAGCGAGCGAAGCAAACTAAAAAACTTTATCATATCGTCGTTTAAGTTACACCACGATTAGAATAGAGGAAGATCAAAGAAATGATGGATGGACGGTGTGAAGGATGATATGACTAAAAGGAGCTGACTGCTGAGATGACGAGTAACAGAGAAGTAGGGAAGAAGAAAACATACTACGCGCCGACTGCTAATAAATTTAGATAAGGGCAGGAGAATGATGAAAATATGCTGATAGGAGTCGTACCTTCCGGCACGGGCCTGTTGTCCTTGAAGGTGACCTGGAAGGCGGCGTGCTGCGCGGACACGTGCACGCTGCGCACGCACTTGCCGCGCGCCACCTCGCCGAACACGACCAGCATGTCCGACACGCGCGTCGCGTAGCCCGCGAGTGTTACTATTTCCTAGAAATTGATAAAACAATATATTTAGTACATTTTTAACTGATCAGTATCTAGATTCTTCCGACCAGACCATGCCCGACCTACTAAAAAAATTAAAAATGGGTTCTAGACTCAAATAATTTGACAGGACGGTCCATAGACAAGAAAAGAAAAAATCCTTTGATAAAAATTAACAACAAAACGACGATAGAAATTTGCTGAAATCCAAAAAAACGACAAAAAGAGACAGCCGTATCTTACATAAAACAATAGACTACACTTCAACCAACTTATCTCCGCAGGTGGGAAAACTCAGAACTAAAATAAATGTACTAAGTTTGACATATCGATGCAAATTTTCTTGACAAGCAGCGCCACCTTGAACTGCACATTTAAAGTGGTCATACTGTAACATTTTCAAAATAACTTTCTGCGTGCTACGCCCTACGCCTACGCAACAATTTCGACAAAGCGACGCTAATGATAAATAAGATATTTCATTTTGGTTTACCTTATAACTGGACATGAGCCTCTCGATCGCGTCGGCGGCTGAGTTGAGGAGGTTTCTTGACGTCGTCATGTACTCCGCTCGGTCACTTATAGTGCTTCCTGAAACATACGCATCACCAAATGAGTCTAAATACATGGAATTGTGAGAGACAGTGGAAAGAAAACTGTTGAGACGTCGGATAGCTGATGAGAAGTTGGAAATTCTGTGTGCTAACACAAACCAAGATTTTAAAGATTTTAGACAAAAAGGCGGATAGAGGTCGGATTTTCAAGACTTACGAACAGTAGGTCGTGGGTTCATACCCAGGCAGGCGCATTACTTTGTGTGATTTATTTCATCACCACTGCTATCAAAAACGGTGAAGGAAAACATTGTGAGGAAACTGGTATATCCTAGAACCAAAAAATTCGAAGACATGTGACATCTACCAACCCGCACAGGGCCCGCGTGGTGGATTTACAGCCCATTCCCTTATAGAAAGGAGACCTGTGTCCCAGCAGTGGGAACATTATTGGCTGATTATGCAAGGGAAAATAAAAGAAATAAGTATTTCCTGGAATTGACAGTAACCAAAAAAAAATCAATTGCACCAACCTTTCTGCCCAATAGTATGCGTGGCCGTCAGTATGGGCAGCGCCAACATGACCATCCCGGTGCCCGACCACACGTACTTCATGCAGAACTGCTCCAGCATCACGTACCAGAGCTTCTTGTTGAAGACTGACGTCATCTGGGCTACTAGCTCCTTGTACGCGCCTTGGAGCTGGCCGAGTTCCACCTGGAAAGTCGAAAAAGGTTGATTGGAATCTGTTCTTTGTACATTTCGTAAAGTCTTCTTCTCGATGGTGAAAAGTTCAGATATTTATGGACCATGCAGCTGAACTCCGCCTATTAATGCAGTCATAAGGTCATTAAGTGAGCAGGTAACAGGCATGATGCGGCGCGAGATGGAAGGCGGGCCATTAACTGTAGAGAGACCCCGCATAAGCACTTTGTTAATTGGAGTACCAACTTATTGACGGCATATGTATGGTACAGCATGGTACGTCGAAAATAACACTTTTTTAAAGCGCTTAGCGTAGATAACCCAAATTATCGTTATTAACGTGGCGGTTCAAAGGTTAAATATTAATATTTTGTGGTAGGTATTTTTGAGAGACATATGCAAGTTTCATTCTTGTGTTTCTTGCATTATTGCTATAAGAAAACCGTTGGAGTTGGATCAGTAACAATGCATTTCAAAACCGTTGCTGGATTAAGGTAAAGAGATTGATGCCCAGTCTAGGATCAGAAATAATAGGTCAGTCTAGGATTTTTAATATTATTTTTTTAATGTAATTTTACTGTTTATATTGTTTTATTTTATGTTGTAGCATCGTATTGGACTTGGTCTGTAATGTTTCTATAATTAGTGGTAAATAAATAAATCATAATCCGCTACGCCTGTTTACAGCTATGTTGCGTCAGACGCCTCTTTATCAATCTATCAAAATAGCTAAAATCCTATAATTGGAAACCAGAATCTTAGATTTTAATAACGGTACACAAATCGGTACTTTCACAGCTATAAGTCGGACCCTGATTGTTTAGTTGTGCCTTTTGAAACCAAAGATAATCCTTCAAGACAAGAGCTACTTAGTTACCTTATGTCCTCCATAGAAGGCGACCTCCTCGGCATGAGCAATGAGCCGCGCATGCACATGCCTGAGGTTGGCCTTCATGCGGGCCTCTTCGCCAGCCAGCGCACCGAACCTGGGACTCAGGAGTCGCAGCAGCTGACCCGTCATGCAGATCACTACTGTTGCTATGCTGGGACCTGGAAATGGAAGATTTTTGGGTTAATTTCATTAAAAATATATATTTTTTTTTTTTACTCCAATCTGGTAATTCCATTCCATACCGCTTTATTGTAATCAATCTGGTCATAATTAACTCTTAATTAATTAAAATAATCCTCCATGCCACAGAATTTTTGTTAATTATAAACAGGTTATCTTCTTTTTAGTGAATCCAATGCAAACTATATTGAATCTGCCCAGAGCGGCTTTGAGTTAGGCGCTTTATGTAAAGGAAGAAAGAAAGAAAACATATTTATCACAAGTCCACACAACAAACAAATAAAAATAATTTAAATTTACACAATAAAAAAGTACTTGTATGATGAGATTAATGGATTAGTACAGCCACATGAGATATTAATTCACTTTTCTCTCTTAGATGACAAAGCGCCTACGATGCCTCTATTGCATTACAGATGTCTAAAAGCGGTGCACAAAAGTTGACCACATACCAATGTCGTGCTTTCAGCAATCCTCAAAACCTTGGTCATGGTCTACTCACCAATAAATATGTTGCCCTTCATCTTGTTGGAGTAGGAGGCGAGCGTGAGCACGATGAGCAGCAGGTCGAAGCAGGGCTTGGTGAGCGAGCTGTACAGATGTGCCACCGACTGAGTGAACACTGATACGTCTTCTGTTAGCCTGGAAGAGGACAGTTACAAAGTATTTTAGTATAAGAATCATATAAAATCAGCCAATTTATTGGTTCATGACCTAGATCATGAATTAAGAAATTAGCTTAAGAAAGATACAAATCTTTCAGAAAAAGTATGCGCTTCGTAATCTACGTCTATCATCGAAAATACAAACGTTGACGAGACCGAATACAGAGCCCTGGAAGTACTTACCTATTTTGTTTTACCTTCCTTATTTATCATTTTAAATTCATAATTTATTTCTATTGATTACAAAACTAGTGATTAACAACTTTAAAATACAATTTCAAAAAGCTACGACGCAGAAATTTTCCCTGTGCGCGACGTTTATAGTACTAATTCAGAATCACGAAAATTAATTAAGCGCATACCTGTTCTGGTATAACTGTATGATCTATGCTTTGACTAATGTTATAATATTAGTACCGGAAACCGTAAACTAGAAACAAATAAAGATATAGACAGAGAACCTGGTAAGATTAAATAAAAAATAATCAAATTCTTACCTATGATCAGCATTTTCAATCCTAGCATCTAAATTGGCGACCCTATAGTAAGTCTGGTTCTTGAAATACAGGTCATACGCGTGGTTGACGAGCCTCGTCCTGAAAGCGAGGGCCAGGCGGCTCTCCAGGTATCTGATCATGGAGTTGATGAAGGTGGCTGGGACGGCGATACCGAACCATTGGAGGAGCAGGGCTGCGAAACGCTTCATGTCTTTTTGGACTATGTGTTTCACTGCAAAGCAAAAGTTTGGGTAAAGTTAGTGATGTTTAAATTGAAGAATGTTTAGTCAACAGCTGATGAAAGATCCATGCTTATACTCCACTTTTCAGTACAAAGAAATGCCCGTACTGTCTGTGAGTTCAGTGAGTGGTAGGACGCGAAGCGGCGCTCGCGCAGCCAGGTTCCGTACTCCGAGCCCCGCGCCCTCCCGGCGATTATCCACGGAGGCCGCGAATATAGTCATCATCTTCCTGGCCTTGCCCCATTCTACTCTGGGTCGGCGCAACATGTTTTCTTCTTCCATTCTCCCCTGTCAGACTTCACGGCATCATTTACTCCTTTCTCTTTCATATCATTGCTCACACAATCCATCCATCTCTTCTTTGGCCTTCTTCTCCCTTTCCACCCATCACTCTTTTAGTCACATGCGTTTCATCCCTCCTCATTACATAATAGCAGAAAAATAGTTAAAAAAACCACTCACCAATGGATCCTTCTAAAGACGCTACATAAATTGACAAGAAGGTCCTAGTAAATAGGCACAGCGTATGCGCAGACAACAAGGCGACCTCGTGACTCCTCACTCCGGGCACCATAATCCTGGCGAGGGAGATCAGCTGACGGAGGAACTCCAGGTTGAGGCCCGGGACGTGTTCTTCCACTGACTGGGTCTCGTCTGCATCCTCCTGGGGAAGGAGCTTAGGGGTAGAAAATAGAAATTATACTCGGCTTGAAAAGAAACTTGCGCTTCTCATAGTCGATTAAATGATAAATTTTAGTTTACAAGAACTGAGAGAAAAGCAAACCGCAGTAATATAACAGCTTCCATGGGCAGAAAGACTAATATTGACTAGGTTAAAACAAACACAAATAGACAATGGATATCGTCTAAATACAAGGTGTAACATAATACATGCACAAGCTCTCGTGGTGACTCAGACTATGATACTGAACTAGGTTTGTTTTATGACTTTTGGAAATTCATAACTTTTTTTTTAGTTTTGTCATACATGTTGATTGATCAGCTGATTGCATCAATTCCCATAAGTCCTTTTTTGCGAATTTCAAGTACTCGTAGAACAAAAGTTGTTCAGTTTCATGGTCAGAGATGTCGATCGATTATTATGTTACACTTTGTATATTAATATTTCTTGTCTAATATGTGGTTCAAGACTCCCAAGTTTGGAATAAAATATGAATCCGGGCTATATTAAATATTGGCTGCTCAAAATCGGTAAACAAAATTCACAATTAATTGAATATATAACAAGAAGATTTTCTTTTTATCCCGGTACTACGATCCCGTGGGACAGTACCGAACACCACGCGTGCGAGGTCGCGGGCATAAGCTAGTTAAATACGTTGAACTTACAATGTTCTGTTTATTGTCAGTGTCGGCGTCTCCTCTGCAGAGAGCACACTGCTCTGCACCGCAGCGGCCCCCGCATGTGTCGCCGTTTGCTGTGCCATTGTCGACGTTGTGTAGCTTGCCGTTTTTAGCGACCTGCGACAAAAATATATTGTTACTGGTGTTATATGTATAGTTAGATATTGAAAGACTTGGATCATGAAATGGTACGGCTGCAGTGTTATAGTTTGTGTTAACGGTGGAAGCGTTTTTTGCAATTTGCAGGTCAGTTTCAGGCTATATGCAAAAAAAATATGATTCACGACCGTAACACGTATGCAGTTACAGAATTAAAATCATTAAAATCATCAATACAACCTTCTAAGTTTATTTAATCCCATTTCATGAAAAAGTCATTCAATGGGATTATATGAACTTAAAGGGTTGTATTGATGAGTTTAATGACTATAACTCTGTAAAGCCATATTTGTTACGATCGCGAAAAATATCTTAATCAACATACAACCTGACACTGACCTGTAAATTTCAAAAAACGTAAGAAAATTTAAATTTAGTAGTAGCCACAATTCTTAAAATTCCAGCAGGTTCTTAACTATCAGAGAAGTACTCATTTTACAAGTTGGGATGGACTGCAAAGATAACACGAGAAGAAGGGGCGTTTATGCAAAAAGAGATTGATAGTACTGAAACATTTGCATGTTAACTCCTTTATTCATTTTATGTACTTATTTTAAATATTTCTTTAAAAAAAACCATATAAAAAAACATTTAAAAATATAAAAAATAGTGGTCCGCCGGTAGCGAGAACAGGGTCCAAGCTACCGGTGGTTAGGGCTCCAGAGACAGGAACCTCCTCACAATACGAGCCGTATCGAGGAGTACCGCCTTCTGAATCAGGCCCTTGATCCAACCGCCTAAGGAGAGCCTCGAAAGATGGTCGTCGAGGCTCTTGGCCATTGGCCGTCACGACGATCGGCACAATGATAACTTATCATTCTCAAATCATTTCTTCTTGTAGCAAGCTTTGGTGGTATGTTGAATAATATCAATGAAGCCTACTTCATTATCGCAAGCCAGAGCTTTCTCTAGATCAGAATGAGAATTACCAACCTTATAATTATTATTATTGTTGCACGGAGGTGCTTGTTTCTTATCCCTCGTCCCATATACAGCACAGGCAGCCAACGCGACTCCAACACCGACCCCCAATGCAATCGAAGGCTGCACCCTCGACGCCTGCTCCCTTATCTTTGTCAAAATCGCAGGCATTTTCACAAAATTCTTCTTTTATATAACTGTGATCATTTATGCTTATCTTTAGGAGATCTTTTGACTTAAAATTTAAATCACAGTGAAGTATGATTGTTGGTTTGATTCAGGTCATTATTGTGATTCTTCTTCGTCCATTGTCCTGTAACAAAGAGATTAAGGAGTTTAATAATGTGGAAAATATACTACCTACTAGAAAACTATACTAGTATTAAAAATGACTGACTTTAGGTAGCGTTAGTCATGTTTAGAAATATTACTGAAAGGAATCGTGTTGAGAAGTCCTTGGCTACTGATATACATGGTGTAAACGGACCCTCCATGAAGTCGCCAACAGAGCATTCTGTACACCAAACTAATAACCCTCCGCAAAAACTAAAAGTATATTAAAAAGCTTGTAAAGACGTTGGAACTTTGAACTCCCAATATCTCCGTTTCTAGAAGGTTCCCAGGTAAGGTCCATAACAAAAAACTGATCGAATCGAATCGATCAATGACGGGGAGAACAAGTGCGTTTCGGCTTCGTCAAGGGATTTTTTACAACCTTTAGATACAAACGGTCCAGTATCTCGTACACGTTCTTCTAACTTAACAGACAAAAATGTGGTAATGAGGAGTTTTGTCCGCCATTTCTTCTTCCCAGCAAAAACGCTAGGAAGTGGTGACGGGCGGGGCCCGTTTTAAGGAGACTGTCTTGAGTAATTTTGAAGTTCAAAGTTAGCAAATTCACAACATCATCATCTGCCTAGCCTTTTCTCAACGATATTTTGGAGTCAGCTTCCAGGCTAACAGGATGCAGCTGAATACCAGTATTTAAAATGGAGCGACTGCCTATCTGACGTCGACAACCCAGTCAGTACTGCTTGGTAAGACTGGTTGACAGACTTTCTGGAGACTACCTGTAACGACAGTCAAAGATCTACAAATGACAACCGGGACCAACGGCTTCGCGTGCTTTCCGAGGCACGGAGGACACTCGGTATGTAATGGGTCACCCATTCACATACCAATCTAGGCAAGCGTGGCTTAGCCTGAAGATTGATCAGAGCAGCTGTTATTATTTAGCCACGAGCTCGTCAACCTAATTACAATAAATGTGTTTTGATTTTGAAACCTACAAGCATAATTAATTATGTGATACGTAAGAAGGAGATTTGGAAGAGATGGTTGTAGAAAAAGAAAAAAGAAATAATTAAAAAAAAAACTCAAGTTCTCATGATTTATTCTACACCTGTGATATAATTAATTGATTATCCTCTTCTACACTTTATGGGGTGTTACTATGTCTGTATCGGGTCTTTTAAACTTTAGCACATGTCTGTTAGTTCATTAGCATTTACGAGTCGTAAATAGATAATTTTATTGAGGCAATTAAGATTGTTTTAGTATGTCGTTTTAATTAAGCAATGGACTTGTACGTTTGGTCTCTTCACACCGACGCGCGCATTGAGTTAGAATTGTTTTATTTACTGTAATTTTTTTAAATAAGGTTTCAATTGCCTTAACCATATTACCAATCTAAACCTAAACTGAAACCTAAAAAGAAAACGAAATTAACTCATATACACAATTTGCACACACACACTTTTACACTCCACTCACACACATACACTCAAAAATTCACTCGAATACATCACACAAGTGCGCCCTTTTTGGTGTTTTTTTTTTAAATTGCGTACATTGTTTAATGTTAAGTGGAAGAGCGGAGTCACCTAACACATCCCCTTACTTAAAAGGTGACCTCCAAATCACGTGTATTAAAACTTTATGTAATTGAAATAAACATTGTTTTTTGTTTTTTAATTCTTTTATATTTCAAGTTACCAATTGTCATTTTAAGTAGCTTCATCTTTTTATTTTTAAGTGACGATAAAAAATGACAAATTTTTATACAATTTATAAAAATTATTTGGGTTTAAAACAATTAAAATATCTTGCTCATTAATATTTTTAAGTGACGATAAAAAATGTCAATTTTTTATACAATTTATAAAAATTCTTTGGGTTTAAACTAATTAACGCGTTTTTTCTTTTTCTTGCACGTGTTTCTTTTTAAGTGAATGGGAAATTATGTAATTAAAATCTAACCGACATTTACATACAATGCAAGGACACATAGGACTATATTTATTTTAATAAAACCTCTGAAACACACCACTCAGTGCCATTAAAAATAGCATATATTAAGGCGGTGGGAAGACTATGGATATTTGGTACCAGTGGCGAAGGTACCATACAACTCGATTCCTAGCGGATTCCCTTTGAAAAATGCCACAGTCATTATTCTATAGATAAATAATATAATCACATTTAAGATATGTAAGCCATGCTGTTATAAAAATGTAAAAAAACAATAGGTAGGCTGAGATTTCTAACATATGAAGAAACAATATAAGACAGCGAGAGCTGCTTTGTTAATTAATTTTTAATTTAAGTTTTTATTTCCTTTATTCGTATTTACACATATAATTTTACATTTTTAAATATTTTTATACAAAGTAACATAAAAAAAAAACATAAGTTTTATTTTTATTTTTTCCGGATCAATAGTTTCATCACATTTATTATATCATTAATAAGATACCACCTAAGGGAAGAGTGAGACAGCCCCGACACAAGTACTATTGTAACTTACTAGGGCTGCCTCAGTTTATTATATGACACAATGTTTTGAGAGAAAAATAAATATTTTGTATTGTACTCCGGCTTACCTCTTACAAAAACTGACCCTTCGCTACTGTTTGGTACGCCAGACAAAAATGACTGCTGAAATGAATACTGTTGTTTCCGCGTTGTTTATATGGTTCCGCAACCAAAGGTGTGCCAACAGGACCCTATTACTAAGGCTCCACTCTCCGTCCGTCTGTCACAAGGCTTTTGAACCGTAATTGAAATTTTCGCAGAGCTACAGTAGCGAAGGGTTATATTTTTTAAGAGCTAAGCCGGAGTACATATCTTTAATGTGATTTTATAATTTGTCTGTGGAATACTGATTGTGCCCGTTTTCAAAAGGAAGCTGGTAGGCATCGTGTTGTATGGAACCTTCGCCACTAGGCTGCTATAACAACAATTGACTACACAAGGAACTTGTTTTTTTTTTTTCGGGTACCGTGGTGCGAACCTGTCGTGTGTGATTATACGCGAATGTCCGGTGGACAAAATAGTCCATTGTCTGCTCAACGCCTTAACTACGGAGCAGTAATTAATATAGCTAATTACCTACATAATTAATATCAAACAATAACTAACTTTTGACCCGGAGAGGGAAACGTTTCATTACATTGTTTTAATTGTTTCTCATTATGGTGATAATTAGTTTTAATTTATTTACACGTGTTACTAAGAGATAAAGATAAGGTTTAATTTGCAAAAAACTAAGTAAATATCTTTAAATTAAGATAAATTCCTATTATTATTATTTATTTATTTAAACTTCATGTACAATAGTGGTACATAGGCGGACTTAATGCCACAAGGCATATGCCTGGCTATTATGTCTTTTTTGTTTCAAGTTCAAAGTTTTCTAAAATCATCTTCGATAGGAAAGCATACTTCACAACATTATATTATTAGAACACGTCTTATTAACATGAAATATTACCTATTCGTATCACTACATAGTATAAAACAAAGTCGCTTCCCGCTGTCTGTCCCTATGTATGCTTAGATCTTTAAAACTACGCAACGGATTTTGATGCGGTTTTCAGTAATAGATGGAATGATTCAAGAGGAAGGTCGCTAGATAATAATATTATTTTCCTAACAAAAAAAACTACTTCTAAAGCTCAGTTCCGAAGTAACAACAATATTTGTCAATAACATAACATAACATCACGCTTGTAATTTCAGAAGGGTTAGTCAGAGACGTACCTAATAGTACACCCACATTTCGCAGGTTATGTTTAGGTCCCATGTAACAGGAGGCGAGCCTATTGCCATCAACCGGGCACAAATCTAAACTCCGTGGCTGCTACTGAGAAATTCCTGATGGAAAAACCCAATAACACTGTCAAAAACACTTGGTTGTTAAACAATCATCAAACCCTAGTTTACTCTTCTTCTTAGCGTGTCGATGGCAATCTAAATTGTATCTGCCGAGAACTGAGCTACTAGTTTGGCGCTTTCGGTAAAGTCCATCAGTTCCTGTAGTGAACAAACAACAGGACACGCAGGGCACGGTATTAAGTGCCCCATCGTTCGTAGAACAGCACCACATTTGGTGCTGTTCTACACTCCACTTACCAAACCACAATACTTTTTTTTATTGAGCTTTCTTGACAAAGACATTGAATTGGATTTGATAAGCTGAGAGCTACGGTTTGGTCAGCCATCATTACATCAGAGGATGCTAGGCTGACCCAAAATACAGTAAGAATAGTTAAATCATGTTACAATAGCACAGTAACTACAACGGAAAGTGAATGGCCATTTTATGAATGCACAAAAAGCGCAATGCTCACGCGCAGATCTATGCAATTGAAACTCAACTAGAGCAATTCAGCGCATACAAAACGCATCCTGGGTGTTGCGAAGTATTGCAGAGGTTACATTGCAATAAATATATGAGATATCAAAATACATATCTTTATGTAATCTGAAGTGTAATAAGTGTGTCTAAAGTGTAGTGTAATAAAAATGATAATTATCTTTGAAAAAACCAGTCGTTTCGAAGAATCTAGCAGTATTCTTTATTTATTTTGTGTTATGTAAAGGACACTGTTAGTCAAATTTTTGTTTAATTATTTTGAACTTGATATAAAAAGTCAAAGCAAATTATGTTACTAAAAAAAACTGAAAGGAAAAAAATCAAGCACATTTTGAATTGATAAAAAGTTGGAAGCAGGCGAGACCCATTGCATTTAAAATTACTTATACAAAAACGAAATGGTTTTCAGTTTTTTTTTACAACAGCTGTCTTTTTAAGTTTTTGTAATCACCTTTTATAACCCTTCATTTTGTAACGACGGGTTTGTAAAAAAAAATCGACCCCACAATATGGCGCCCATTTTTTCCTTTTTTTAAATTTCATTGGAACCAGTGGCACTCGTGCCACAAGACGAATTTAATGTGATGACGTAAAATTGATCAAAATCGAGTTACGAGTGTACAAAGAAACCAACATACATACATGCAAGTCAAACGCATAACCCTCGTTTTCGAAACAGTCGGGTAAGAACGAGTTTTTAAAGATGTGGTCATCTTCATCACACAATTCAAAGGGAATGTTCTAGAACCAAAAACGATACGAAGGACATGGCCAAGGTAAGGACATGGCCACATTAGATCACTTTTTACAGAATGTTAAGAACAGACCCACAAAACAAGAAACAAGGTGAGCTAAAACATGATAGATATAATAGATTAACTGACCTTATAAAAGGTAACGACATCAATGACGTCATTACTACGTCTATAGTCAAGCTACAAGATTGCACAATTTGGAGTCAACAAACTTATAAAAAAATATCATTAGCGATGAAGAGGGAGAACCATTAAATTGTTTATGACTTGAAGCTACATGATATAAAAAATAAATCATTATCAGACTGAACAATCCCACAGTCAGTCGGCCAAGGAATAGAGAAGGCCTACCAGCATTTATATAATATCAAACCATTACAAATTCAGATGCAGGATGAGGGTCAGACAAACCCGCATTAATTATTTTGACAAGTTCATATTTTCCCATAAAATATACTTCAAATATCCCTCCTCCAGACTTAAAAAAACAAAGGTCAGTGGGACGTCATAGACCGGATTTGAAAAATTTTAAATTGTAAACGTTACATTACTTGGCACAAGACTCCACACTATTATACGAGTAGGTAAGTCAATGACGTGTCTAAGGGCCAGCAATACGGCAAGCCCATAAGGCAAGCAGACTGCTCAGAAAACCAAACATCATGTAGACTCATAATATAAGAGCAAGCTTTTATGCTTGTATGATAGTACCGCTACCATGTGTTAGAAGTACGTAGTGTTGTGACTTTATGTCCTATAAAAATGCCGGGAGATGCCCCACCAGGACCTACACTGACCGTATTAGTGATGTTCATCACATACGCAACCGACACGCATGTATGAACGTGGACGAAGCAATGTTAGGATCATAACACGTGACGTTCTGCAGTTTCTATCTACCCTTTAAAAATGGCGAGAGTTGTATGTATGTAAATTAGATAAAACCTCTCTAGACCAACATACAGTACTATAAAACGACCACTACAAGCCATTACTTCACACAGCAATGCCACAACATTGCAACCAAATGACATAAGAGGTCGTTGATGGTCGGTTGAGTAACGTTCATCTCAGTAATCGATTACGTAGCGTTTAGGCGATAGCCGGTGTTAAATGGACATTCTGATGAATAAAGATCGGTTTAGACTTGTCAATGACTATTATTTGCAGTAATATTTTTTTTTTTTTTAAACATTGCCCCACACTAGGAATTTCTCCTGTATCGTGGGTGCGTTTACAAACATTTAAACTCACATACACAAACAGCCAGACCTGAAACAACCACCTATAGATCATACAAATATTTGTTCCGTGCGGGGATCGAACGCGCGACACGCAGCGCAGTAGCCGATCGCTCAGCCACCGCGCCACCCGTGCCGCGAAAATTACATGGGTATTAAATATGTCTTCGTAAGTGCTCCGTCATAAGAAGCAAACTCAAGGATACTGTGGATGAGTCTCAGTTAGTAACGATACCTACACAAAACAAATTAATGCTTGTAAAGATGCTCCACTTCCGCTTAATGAAAACACGAGTATTTCCTTTAAACCGTAAACAATATTAATGGGTTTCCGGAAAGAGACTTTCGAAGACACAACGGAACATAAATAACAAGACGAAGGCCTATTTGCCTGCCTAGACAAAGAAAATAAAAACAAAAGGAGTGCCTATCTATGTGACATTGTGTACCACTGTGCCACCATGTGTACCATTGTGTTCACCATGTAAAAGGCGACAATTTATACAACATTATGTTTAGTATATGTGAAACCTGAATGTAGTTTGTTCAAAATAAGTAACTGAATCGATTACAATAATTTTTAAAACATGTTATATTTTTTCCCAAAAATATTAAAAAAAAGGCTTCAAGTTGGACACCGACCCACACTAAGTACCTATCGCAATCATTTAGGTACCTACTGTCAAATTATTATTATCAATGAGCTCCAGACGACGCTGAAGGCGCGCACGCGGGCGCGCCGCGTGGTGACTATGTTTTTGTGCGGACAACCAGGTAACAGAACAAGCTTATATCTTTGTGATTTTTCATTATACGGTTTTGAAATTTTGTACAAAGATTATTTACATAAAAATACTAGACACGTGTTTCAGGTTTCGCGTATACTAAAACTAATGTTGTATAGACTAGGCGGTATCGCACGTAAAATATTAAATTAGTAATACTGCTGGCAAGAGTGGCAAGTCTACATTCATCCTAACATTCAGTATACGTTACATAGACTGTTGCCCGTTTTAGTCCAACACAGGTAAAGTTGTAAGAGACAAGTATTGATCCGTCTGGCTCTAGATGCAGGATGTTGCAAATCAAGTGTTTCAGCACCGAGATACAAAATAATGAAGTTTGGTAACTGATATTACAAACTATAAATGTAATACGTCGATAACAAACTTGCAACGATGGCCAAATTAAGTTTTGTCAGGAAATGTCGATGAATTGAAATCGAATTTGTGAAACATACATTTGATAACGAAGAACAATTCCAAAAAATAACAATACCTAGTATTTTTATGGAATTATTCTGTAAATGTAAATTATACCCATATGCCTAGGCAATAAAACAAAATATTATTTGTAAAATAACATGTACAATTACAATATTTCAAACGCCGCAAATTGTAATAAATAAATGATATCTGAATACAAAATAAATATATATAAGCCTAGCACCTAACTAAAGGACACTTGATGTACTTTGATTTTTTGTTCTTACAAAAATTTAAAAACTTGATTTTCGCACACTCCGACATTGAAATTTAATTGATAATTAAGTTTTGGAAATGCGTAATCGCTGTCGTAATTGATCAAATATTGAAAAAAAAATATGAATTTGCATTCACTTCCGTGTCCTTTGAGCGATAAAATGAATTTATTTACATTAGGCATAAAAGATTTTAAATCTAGCATATTATTAAAGTTGATAAAAAAAATTGTCATTTTATGTTAATCAGTGGTTCATTGTTTCTATTACTAGCATATAATCTATGTATATTCTTATTAAATAAAAACATTCCTGACCGTACCATACATACCTTTTTTGTTATTTACTTTATTTTTTCTAAGTTCTAAAGATATATATGTAGAAACAATTTATTCTTAATCTCATTTAAAAACAAATGGCAATAACTTATTCAAGCACAAGTTGACTTACAATAATTAACTAATTATACAATCCGCACGTTTTTGCTTAATTAATTTTAATGCCAAAATGGCACGTTTTGCACGTTTTGTGTTCTGTCACCTTCCTGAAAACCGCAAGATAATTTTTCGACTAATCTAGACTCAAGTTTTTTAATGTACGATCAATATCTAACGAGCTTTACCCTGTGTAAATCAGATTCAAATAAATTATATTTTAATACTTATTAAACATTACTGTTACTTTTCGATAGCAAATTAACCTACTATAAGGACAATCTCGCACAAGTATAAACATAATAAAATCTTTCCATTTGCATAACGTCAAATCTAACATATCGAAGATTCCAAAACATTCCGCGAAACAATGACTTAACACATCATTGTTTATGAAATACCACAGGTCCTAAGCACGGTCCTTGCGGTACTCCTCACGTGTTTACTCTGCTCGGCAATGGAGCCTTGACCCTGACGTGACTCAGATACGCTACAGACAATACTTGGCACCGACCTCTGCTGCCAATAAGGATTTAAATAGGAAAAACAATGATACAAGAGGACACAATGTTAACTTGTGATAAACACTGTCAAAAGCCTTTGTTAGATCTAAGTAATTATTCATAACGTGTATATTCGTAATTATTTCTTTGAAATTTTCATACGCAGCATTTAAAAAATGATACTGTATTTGGCATTGGTCTGCAATCTGCTGACCTACATAACTTTCTGTAATCTTAAGAAGAATTGCTGTACATACGAATATTAAAATAATTGATGTGTATTTTGAATAATGAGATAGAATTTAAATAGGTAATTTGAATTACAAATTCTGAAATGAACTCTGCTTTAATTACCAATTGTGTAGTAGGCAATTATTCAGTTAATTTGAATTCTTATTATGCTACTAAATCAATTAAATTATTAACACAATTCGAGAAGAGCATTTTCTTAAATTTAAATAAAGGCCTTCCTTTAAAATTAACCTATCGGGGTAAAAAAACAGGCTGTATCTTAACGTGTGACAGTTTGTATGACTTATTATTAAATTTACACAATATTTATTGGTGACACCGTTGGAACTTAAGCCGTTATAATAGAAGAGTTAGTAAACATTACAAAGTCAATCAACAATTATACCGTATGCAAATTATATGAACTTAACACTTAAAAATACCTATTATTATAATAGAAACCATAATTTATTCATAGTTATTTTAACTGCCTATTATCTAATCACGATTGACGTAGGTTATTTTGTTGATTTCTTTGTTCTTATTTTTTTTTTATGGCAACAGATTTTGTGTAAAATGTAGCATCTTTCCCATTAGTGCTGCTTCTTATGCTGCTTCTCCGTACTAATATGTAAATGCGAAAGTAACACTGTCTGTCTACTATTCCATCCGTCTATCTGCTGCCTTTACACTAATGACTGAACATATTTTGAAGAAATTTCGCACACGGATGGACCATAACCTAGGTTAGGACATAAGAATTGTTTTATCTCGATAGTACGTTCCCGTGGATTTGTCTAACCTCTAGAAAAGGAGAAGCCGTGCGCAGAATCTAGTCAACAATAAAAATCCTTATCTGTTAAACTTCACAGATACATGAACAAATAACACAAAGAAACTAACAACGCTCATAGCCATGAACTGAACGAAGATGAACATAACTGCGAGTACCCAACAACAAAGTGCCATAATAAACTCAATTAATACACAGTAAGAAGTATGGCAGAAGAAGACACGCTGCGCCGACCCCAAACTAATTGGGATAAGGGCAAGCGAATGATAATGATGATGAATACAAAGAAAGGAAAGGAAAACGAAACAAAAAAAAACAGCGGAATTTACCCGTAACGCATTGTAAAGAAGGACGAATGTCTAAGAGGTTTCCTCTTAGATAGTAAGCAGTATACACGACAAAATATCAAGCTACACATTTCCAGAATTCACTGACCCAGCGTCGTTTAGTCTTTCCGTACAATGACATGTCAATTTATGCTGGTGTAGCTTGATATGTTCTCTTGTGTACGTGAATAGATTGATATTATGCATAGAGGTACTGTGACTTGTAGTAAGTATCGTCACTAGTCTAGTTAGTGATGAGGAAGCTGCAGATGTGATCACGTGTGCTTCTGTTTATTGAGATGAATAAGATGTTGCTAATTACACGTGATTTTGTTTCTGGGTCTGAGACGATATTTATTTATTTTGTTAATTAACCTTACAAAGCATAAGTCTCTTGGGACTCCTGAATAGCTTAGATAGACTTTAAATGAATTACTCGTAAAATTCAAAATGCTAAAAATTTCGATGCATAAGTTTTTATTGAGTTCAGCTAGTCTACGATCTTAAAATAAGTTGTAAAAATAAAGATTTATGAAGTCGTCTTCGATTTAAAAGTCAACAACTGATTTCAAATCACCATAAATCTAAAAGATGACAATACAAAATGAAACACGTTGTAATTGCCTGTTTTGAAGATCAAAGTCTCTAGAATAACAATAAAAACAAAACTGATACAAATTAATCTCATAAACGTGATTTTTCTACGTAAAGAATATAAGAATAAGATAAGATTAAAAACACCGTCATATCATTAATTCCATTCATCACGAATTATAAGGTAACCGAGGGAAAACCGGTTACTTAATGACAAATCAGTGATGATACATAACCACCTGTTATTTATTTGTTGCAATCTTTGATAAATTCTACCACTATCAGTTTTCGTGACTAAAGTATGTAAGATTTGATACTTCCTTTTGAAATGATAGATAAATATCAGGAAAAATATGAATTAATGGAATTAACGTCGAGGAATAAATGACGACAAAAGCCCGCGAACGCGCGTAGAACACAATCAGGACGCTCAGCAAACGCAAGACTGCAGTCACGTTGTTACCTTTGCACACGATCCTTGCGTTTGTATCGCTATAAACGCGCCAAAACATCGTTACAAACGC
Organism: Noctua fimbriata; assembly: GCA_905163415.1. NCBI lineage: Eukaryota > Metazoa > Arthropoda > Insecta > Lepidoptera > Noctuidae > Noctua > Noctua fimbriata. The sequence continues at coordinate 11,407,368 of LR990946.1, forward strand.
GCGGTTGTAGCTATGAATCGCGCAGAAAGCCGCTGCCCGCGCCAGTTGGAACCACAGTAATACGATAGCGTCGCTCGAGACAACGCTGCTTACGATTGAAACGCGCTGTAAGCGCACGTTTTAGTCGATACAAACGTGTAAAATCTGCTTAAGAAGTGTTGATAACTCGTGAAGGGTCGCGCTAATCAAAAACGCGCGTCGTCAGCGCATAAAAAAACGTGGTGTGCGAAAGCCCTTCGGGGTGTTTGTAACAGATTGGCCGCCGCGGAAAAACTACACAGAGAGAAGAGTGAAAGATTATTCACATGCAAAGATAACGGCGATGTCGTGCTATGGTCATGGTACATATGGAATTGACATAGGTCAAAAAGAACTCTTGAAGAATGTTTTTTAACATTAATATGACGCTATTAGATTTTTTGTTCAGCAATCGGCTTTAATAGGCCGAGTTAATTGATTATACAGTAACAATTTTTTTTAAATCCCAATTATAAAGTCATATTATCTATGACCTCAGAAATGCTTTCAAACAAGTTTTCTTACGCACTTCTTAGTTTTTTGTTTCCTGATAAAAAACTAACAAGATATTATTTACGCAAGTGAGTTTAATTGATGGGTCACTAAGCTTTTAATTTAAACTATAAAACCGAAATTAATTATAGGTATAAAATTTTTAGCATGTAGTAGAAAACTATTGCTTATTTAAACAACACGTAAGCATAGCAATCAATCAGTAACACAACAAAACAACATGATTCATTCACTGTAATTAAATATAAATTTTCTCATTATCATTTTTATTAAATCTCTTGTTTTATCGTAAACACAAGAGTGTTTCATTAGCTACAATTTCAATAGTTGTTATTTTCTTACAATAACTACCATGATACCCTTTTTTTTCGGATGGTAGTTAAATATCAAATGATTCCGCTTTGGGCGGAGCGGAAGGGAGTGTCAGACTTGTACTGACTAAAATTCATCCATGTTCTTTCTTTGCCCTTTGTGTTCTAAGGCCGCGGTATCTCTTTCGGACAGTCCCGCAGCCCCGGCAGGCATCGGCCCTTACGGACCCCTTCCTGTTTGCTGGCATCTCTTTAAGGCGCGCGTGGTACAAGAACGTGCCGTCGACGGCATCGTGCTACCCTTATTCTGAAAGTTGCACTGGTGTCTAGTTGTGTGGAAATAGGTTATCATGGCCTAGAGTAGTGGCGGTACTTTCATACAAGCCTAAAAGTTAGGCTTGCCCTTATAACCTACTAGTCTTCATGATGTTAGTGTTTCTGAACAATCTGCTTGCCTCGGCTAGCCATATTGTTGGCCCCTAGGCACGCCACGATAGGTATGTGACGAGGAATGAGGAAAATGTCGAAGGGGGGGGAGTTTTGGATATGAATGTGGATGGCTATAAGGGTAAGGGAAGACCAAAGAAACGATGGAAGGACTGTATGAAAGATAATATGGCTAGAAAGGCGGTGACTTCTGAGATGATACAGAAGGCAAAAGGATTAAAAAATATCATTTAACACTTGATTTCAATGATTAATGTAGTCGTGAAGGTTTGTTTACTTTATCTAAAGCTAAGGTTCTAAAACAAGTAAATAAGTAAAGAAAAACGTTTCGCCAGAAGACACGCATAATTAATAAAGTCGTTATGAAATTACTTACGAAATATCAATCAATAATGAACTCTGTGTGAGTGAAGTCAACGGCCTGTAAATATTAGCATTGCATCTTGTCAAATATCATACAAGTCGTCATGGTTGATGGAAAAGTTCATGACAATAATACTAATAAGAGGTTAAAGAATAAGAGTTAGGCAGTCAGATCCAAAAAAACAGACAGACAGAAAAAAGAAAAATAATTAGGTGTTAAGATTTATGGTCCAGTATGTGCAGCAGAGAACCCATCTTGGGTTCTCACTGCAATAGTAATCGACTTCCTACAAATCATTCCACTATGAAGAATCAAACGCATCCTTTTAAAGACCCACGATATGAGAACTAATATGAAAGAAAAAGGAGTAAATAATAGCGAGACTGTTGACAGAGGAGAATGGAAGAAAAAACCGTGCTGCACCGACCCCATGTAACATGGTACAAGGGCAGGAAGATTATCATGATCTGAGAACTAAATTGATCACCAATTCCCACTAAAATGAAGACAAGAACCATCTCCATACACTACTTGTACATACAAACGAATTAGATACAGTACGCCACACATCAGTCCCAGTCGTAACTCGTAACATTTTGTCTTCAAGCTAAGCTGGCCTGGCGCAGTAAAGAGTATCAATACAATTAGAGGCTAACATATACTCGTAATGTTTCTGTGCTACCGTATTTCCCCCATAGCAACAGTAACTAATGTAAGTTTTATATATAAACGAACCAGTGATTGTAATGTTTCGCACTATATTGAATACATAATTAATTATGTCATTGTCTGATTGTCTGGCATATTAACGATGTTCTTTTTAGCTTTATGTGTTAAGTAGACGTGCTCCACTGGTTCATTAATTGTGTTCGGAAGAATAGGATGGTATTTTTTACGGTTCTGTACCACCAAAAGGAAAAAAGGGAACCCTTATAGGATCACTTTGTTGTCCGTCTGTCTGTCTGTCAAGACCCTTTATCTCGGGAACGCGTGGAGGTACCGAGTTGAAATTAAAACCATTATACTCAGGTCCACAGTCCCTTGAAGCTGTGAAAAAATCAAACTTCTAAGTTAACGTAAAAAAACATGCGGCTGTTTATGCAGCAAAAAATGTATATTTCGACACTCTCAATGGAATCAAAATTTATAGGGTACTTTTCGTTGACCTAGAATCATGAAATTTGGCAAGAAGCAATATCTTACAGCACATGTAAAGCAAAAAATCTGAAATACGGAAATTTGTAGTTTAATAATAAAATACCTACAAGTTTATACAGAAGCTTCGGTGCGCGAGTTCAACTCGTATTGGCCGGTTTTTTCTCGATATATTTGCTTTGCCTTGCCTCTCTATAGCGACTACTAGAACGGAAACTTCACGGAAATATACTGGATCTTCAGCGATTTCAACTATTTCACTCAACAATCAAAATTCCTTTTTCATTTTGTCTTTCAAACTCCACTGAGTCTCACCAAACCTGAATCCACCATAGGAATCTCATTCAAAACAACAATATCATTAATATCACTAAATTATAATACTTCTAAAACCCCATCAACAAAACCGTTGGCATAATTTCCAAGGTGAGGTCGCATATGCTCAGTGATCATGATCATACAGTAAAGCAAGCCGCAGCAGTCGCCTTGACCGCGCCGCAGCTCGCTACTCGCAGCGAGGCAATTACCGACCACAGTTAAGTTGAAACAGTTAGTACTGTGTTCATCGAGCTTTCTAATGCATGCAAGATCAGAAAGCTAGCAAATTAGTTGGTAGAGATAAGTGGGAGAATGATTGAAGATAATATTAAGAGACTGGCTAGTTGGTCTAGTGGTCGCTGCTGAGGTCCTGGGTTCAATTCCCGGGTCGGGCAAATTGTTATTGAGTTTTCCATCAGAAATTTTTCAGTAGCAGTCACGGAGTCTGGATTTGTGAAATTTTACAAGGCTTTTATGAATAGGAAAAGAATAAACATAACATCACGCCTGTAATCCCCCAAGGATTAGTTAGAGGTCTACTTATAATAGTACACTCACGTTTCGCCAGCTATGTTTAAGTCCCATATAATAGGGGGCGAGCCTATTGCCATAAACGGGACAAAAATCCAGACTTCTTGGCTGCTGCTAAGAAATTCATAAAGGAAAAACCCAATAACAATGGCAGGCAAGGCAGTACAGGAAGGAAGAGAATGTATTGTCAAATTAAGCTAAGTTTTGTTTGGTCGCAAGTTGGGCGCTTTTCATTCAAGATGAATTTGAAAGCGACAACACTCAGTGCTCTCTCATGGTGAAGCTTCCAGTAAACGATCACATTGTTAGCACCAATAACTACAAGAAACATAACACATCATCATCTCTCTGCCCTTGTCCCATTCTATTTGGGGTTGGCGCAACATGTTTTCTTCTTCCATTCTCCCTTATCAGTCGTTACGATTCATTCATCATTTATTCCTTTCTCTTTCATATCATTCTTCACACAATCCATCCATGTTTTCTTTGGCCTTCCTCTTCCTCTCCATCCTTCAACATTCATGTCCATCACTCTTTTCGTCACATGCGTTTCTCATAATACATGATTAAATCAATATTAATCATCTTCGACGCCATGAAGCTACCAAAACAGGAACTAATAAATAATCCACGACCTTTGAATCTCTGATCTAGCAGCAATCTGTCACAAAGCTAGGAAACAGAAACCTACCTACATATTTAAATAAATTCGCATATTATGTATCTGTTTTTACATAATATTTTGTATTAAATAAGTCTGTCCATGCTTTAATCACGTGATCTTGTGAGGCGTGCGTCAGACAAGATCAGAGTGACGCGATTACCGGAGGAGGTCGAGAATCTTCTCTGTTTTTCAACAATCTTTTTCCTGTTTTTTCTGCTCTTCTATTTAACTCTCTGTCTCTACCTACCGTCTTTTCGGTTTATCACCCTCTTTTCTTCAACTCTCAAGTCACACACATTACAGCTGAATGTAGGAATCGCACTTCTTTAGTCCAGATTTTGGGCTTCCCTGCTAATCTATCAAAAGTTATTCCAAGTCGACTCAGCTTTCTAGATTTGCTTCAAAAAGCCTGTCTTTGGGCGTATCATCATCATTCTCTTGCCCTTATCCCAATTAATTTGGGATCGGTGTAGCATGTCGTCTTCTTCTTCCATACTTCTCTATTCTTCTCGCCATCTCATCAGACACCTTTCCTGCCATATCATCCTTTACACAGTCCATCCTTCTTTTCTTTAGGCATATCCGTTCTACTAAATGCAAACTAAGGAAAACACCAGCTATCTCTGCCTTAGACCCTGCCAATTCGGTCCCTTACTTTAATTTAAATATCACCTCCCTTTGGCAACTTCTAACAGACAGTCAAATAGACCCTATTAAGAATCTATTGTCGTGGTTAGTAACAATGTATAATTAATGTATCGTATAACTAAATCTTAGCACGTAATATCAATGGTATCGGAATAGCCGCCATTTGACATTTGTCAGTCACACTCAATTCTGATCAGAGGAGTTAGGTGACAGGTGTTACATGACCAGAATCATCATCATCTGCCTAGGCTTTTCGAAATAATGTTGTGCTCGGCTTCCAGTCTAACCGGATGCAGCTGAATACCGCATATACTATAACTAATGTTGTATAGCTAGCCCATATTGTCCCACTGCTGGGCAAAGGCCTCCCTCCATTCCTTCCAAAGGTCACGATTCTGTGCTACTTCTTTCCAATTCTCAAGGAAGACAACCAGTTCGTATCCAAGGAAGACATCAGTATTAAGTACTTGAGAAGAAATCTTTTCCCGCTTGCATACAAAACAAATACCAGTTTGAGTTGTTCACATTTATTGCTAGTAGATAATTGGAATTCTCAAGATGACATAATCGCAGATTTTATGAGGATATCATAGGCGTTTTAATTAGTAGCTAGTTTAACTCGTAAGGAACAAAAAAAATGCTTTAAAAACCAGATTTTGTAATCCGTATCTGCGTCTACTTGCCTCCACGTCTACCACTAAACATTCTAGAAGAAAAAAACCGGACAAGTGCGAGTCGGACTCGCTCACTGAGGGTTCCGTACAAATTTGTAGGTACATTTTAGATATAAATAGTTCAGGAATCGAGTCTCGCAGTTTTTTCCGAGCTTATATTAAGACTAAATTTTTATGATTTAATTACAAATGTATAGTTTTCAGATTTATCCCTGTACTTGTAGTATAAGACGATATTACTTGCTTATACTTATTTTTTTATAGTTCTAGGTCAACGGAAAGCACAATATAAATTTTGATTCGCTTGAGAGTGTCGAAATATACGTTTTTTGCGGCATGAATAGCCGCAGTTTTATCTTTTTATTAGGTTAACTTAGAAGTTTGATTTTTTCACAGCTTTAAGGAACTGTAGACTTTTTTTTTTTTTTTAGGATGGGAAATCATCAATCATCAATCATCTGGGCGGAGCGGAAGGGAGTGTCAGACTTGTACTGACTAAAACCCACCCATGTTCCTTCTTTGCCCCTTTGTGTCCCAAGGCAGCGGTATATCTTTCGAACAGTCCCGCAGTCCCGGCAGGGATCGGCCCTTGCGGACCCCTTCCTGGTTGCTGACATCTGTTTGAGGCGCGCGTGGAACACGAACGCGCCGTCGACACGGCCTGTCGTCATAAGACGGCCGGCGAGCTAGCCCATTGCTCGCCGTCCACAGGCCCGTGCCTACGGTGGCCGGGGCGTCTGGGACTTGACGTTCTTAGATAAAGGTTCTTGACAGACCGACGGACAGACAGACAACAAAGTGATCCTATAAGGGTTCCGTTTTTTTTTTCATTTTAAGGTACCCTAAAAAAATGATTAATGAAACAGCAGATAGGCAGTCGTCATCAAAAACTTGTTTGTAGGTCTATATAAAAAACAAAATTAAATAAGTTTAATGCCTAGTAGGCGAAACTCGTGTTTGACGTTATATCGACCGGTTTTAATAACCTGCATTACTGGTATACTTACATAATATTACGTCATATTAATATATAATATTTGTCATTGTGGTTTTTGTATAGTTTTTTGCACGCTGAAAATACGCATGGATTTCTACAGGTCTAGCATGACGCACAGAGTAAACGTAGCGAAAATTCCAGTACATTTGGACGAAGTTTTACAATTACTTCAAACATACACAACATATATTTATCAGTCAGATCCAGCCTGTAACTTTGCTGCCCTCCCCAGCGACACCCAAAGCCGAGGGTACTGTCGTACCCCTGTCGTGCCCAGGGTACTGTTGTGCCCTTAGCGCGCTGTCGCTTAGTTTATTTAAAAGTTACTAGCTGTTGCCCGCGACCTTCGTCCGCATATTTTATTACCTTATAACCTTCCTCGATAAATGGGCTATTCAACACTAAAAGAATTTTTCAAATTGAACCAGTAGTTCCTGAGATTAGCGCGTTCAACTAAACAAACAAACTCTTCAGCTTTATAATATTAGTATAGATTTGCCCCTGACTGGAGGCCTTACACTCAAGGCACCCACAGGATAGTCCGGTTAGGCCCATCCTCATAGGTTGATCTGCGAGTTGCCATTAAAAAAAGACTTTAAAGATTTCATTCATATCAATGCGTGATGCTAATTGTGCTTGTAGCAAATATGCTATAGGATAGTTGTAGTTTCAATAAAAAAAACACGTTTGATTTCATGTTAGGTCAACGTTGTCTGTTCCGCCAGGGCCTCTGAAACAGCTTAACCTCTGGCGGAACATAGACAAATCATAATAAATTGCTTTATACCTTAGAGTGTAACCTACTTCTTTTGAAATGTATTTAGGTGATGGTAAATAAGCCTTTGTCGTGCCGGTAATAGGTACTATTATCGTATAATATAGAGTTTTTTGCAATTTGTTCTAGACATCCGGCAATCATTTACAAAAGTCGTCACAAATTGTTCGTTTTCCGCTGCTAGTCATAACTTTATATTGCCTCCGGTTATATTTTTTTATGGAATTGGCAAATGTTCCTATACAAGGTCAATATAAATTAGGTAGCAAAACTCCGCAGAGGTAATGAGTATCGATGATAAAATGTTTAAATATCCTATTATTAGCCATCTGGGTCCCACTGTTGGGCAAAGACCTCCCTTCCCTCTTTCCACTTATCCCTTTACACTGCTTTTTGTGGAAAATCTAGGTAAGGGTCGAATTCATCCCGCTATCTCTGCTTGGGCCGTATGTTGAGCAAAAAAAAAAAAAACAATAATGAATGAAATCAGTTTACCAATCCTTTGGGCGTAAAATTAAAACAAGTATGAGTCACAGACATGCTTCAACTTTTACTTTATTTCTTATTGAACTGGGTTACTTACTGCTCTAAATATTCTACATAACTGGTTTTTGAAACTTCTTTTCACATAAGTTCGTTTGTGTAGGTGTCTGAGGACAATTTCGTTTCTTTCAGAGTGTATACAGAGTATTTTAAACTTATACTTATTCACAATCGTGGAGCTCGTGGCTGAATAATAACAGCCGCTCGGGTCGATCTTTAGGTTAAGCCGTGCTTGCCTACGTTGGTTTATGGATGGGTGACCACCCATTACATACCGAGTTTCCTCCATGCCTCGGAAAGCACGTTAAGCCGTTGGTCCCGGGTGTCATTTGTAGATTTTTGACAGTATGTTATAGGTAGTCAGTGGCCCAAAAAGTCTGACAACCAGTGTTACCAAGGGGTATCCTATTACCCAGTACTAACTGGGTTTTGGAGGTCAGATAGGCAGTCGCTCAATGTAAAATATTGGTATTCAGCTGCATCCGGTTAGACTGGAAGCCGACCCCAACATAGTTGGGAAAGGGCTAGGCAGATGATGACTTCACAATCGTTTTGACTCAAAACCATCATCATTCTACTGCCTATACTTATTCTTCCATAATTCTCTATTACTCGTCATCTCATCGGACACCTCCTTTCTTGGCATATCATCCTATACCCATCAACATTCATACTCAAAACTTTCCACACGATATTTTCCTCATACCTCCGCATCATAGGCCCATAACAAGCCAACCGATTACCACACAACTTTTTTGACTAGGTATCATTATCTATTAGCAACAAAACTAAAAAAAAACACCACTGATCCACTCCTTTTCACATAAGAAGCTTGTGAACCAGCAATGGGAATGTATTCTCTACCAAACATGTTTATAAAGTGTCTCCAACATATTTGTAAAAAGCCCTGTATACTGGGTGGAACGGACACTGACACACAAACGGTTACCATGTACTCAGTACTTACATAATTCTGAACCCCCCTCCCCCCACATAAAAAAAACAGCTGTTCCATACATTTTGACCGTGTAGGTATTGCACTATTGTAGGAAACCGCAGTTTATTTAAAAAAATAACCGATAGATCGAATGATACCATTGCCATTTATGTTTTGATGCAAAACATAATAAACATAATAAATATGTTTTAATTTAATGTAATTAATAATTTAATGAAACTAATAATTTTTAACTTAATATAATTGATAATTTAGCAATTAATAACAATGAATAATTTTGTCACAATTATTGTATGCCTAACATGGTGGAGCAGTGCAAGAGCACAACAACCTCTAGAACAACTTTTTAAACCGCTGTCTCACAATAAAAATCTTTGACTTTGACTTTGATAAAATGTACTGAATACGTGATAAGAGATGAACACCCTGTATAAACATAATGTAGAGACTACGTGATTTCGGCTCCGATCAAACAAAATCGAACGTCACAAAATAATCATTTGTCAATCTCACGCTAACGTTTGACATCTCATTAATATTAATGAGTTAATGATCCTGTGATTTTGTTGGCAATATATGGTAATGGGCACGTCAATGTCGCCGATTTTTGTTACATTAGGATTTAATTCGTAACATTTCTGTACTTGAAATGTGCTTAGAATTGTTTAATAAAATTAGGTATCGACAAAATAAAGGTTACTGAAGACGGATGAAGTCAATGGGTACTTGATTGACAGATATATTGGCAGTGCTTAAAGTTTTACTAATCAACTCACTCTACCTCAGTTCACAGCTGGAATCCTCTGCGTTCCGCGTCTTATTCGTCTAGATTATTTTTTGAGATCGTCATTCAAAGTTTCAATATTACAAGTTATAGTCATGTGTTTCGTAATAGTTATAACCTGGAAATCAAAGGGTGTTACCACACCAATAGATCGATGGTAGGAATGACAACGATCGATCAATTGGTGTAGTAGAAACTGTCGATCGACGTCGACTTATCCATTCTACCATCGATCGATGGCCTCGATCGATGAGAGATGGATCGAAAAGAAGTGGAAGAAGACAACACATACGCTGGGACGATGACATGGTTGAGATGGCTGGTCTCTTGCGGGCGAGAGACACAAGAGCCCGTGGCAAATGGAGGAGCCTGGGGGAGCTCTATATGTCATAGAAAGTATGATTGACGAAGACACCAAAGTGCAGTAGCCATGGTTTTAAGTAAGCAAGATATAAATTTCAAAAATTCTTTTAAGTTTTTTGAGTTCTAGGAATTGGGCAACTACAGTATTTTCACAGTTTTTATGCCTTGTGACTGGGACTGTAGCTACATTTTTCATTGTTGTCTTTGTTTTGATAGTTCAAAAGTGCCTGTAACTGGCCTACTTGAAATAAATGCTTTGATTTTGACCCAAAACACAGGTTAAGATCTCCCTGACGAAAATCGTTATGTACAAAGAATCTGAAACTAAACCCGCCAAGAATAGTAACAATAGATTGCCATAATTTATCATTTGCGGTACACGACTACCGTCTGGGTGAAAGTGTACAGATGAACAAAAAATGGTGCCACGGTACTGGCACGCACCTTTTTTTATCATTTCACCGTTAAGAACATTTTGAATAAAGTTTTTTTGGCCATATGAAAGAGAAGTTTGATAAAAACAATTGCTATGAAATACAAAATATTAATGCTAGATGGTTTTAAACATATTGCTTTTACTATTATTCTAAATGAAGTAGACTGAACGTTAATAAAGGGTGTAACAAGACCCTTAACAAAGCCGAAAGGCAGTTGTTTTCTCCGTCATTGCAGTATTTTTTTTGTTCTAGACAATACCTGGGAACCTTCTGGTTACGGAGATATTGGGGGTTAAAGTTTCAAAAAATTATCAGCTGTCCTAAACATTTGGGTCGAGTATGTATTGAAATTTTGTATGGGACAGCTGATAATTTTTTCGCATTTACGATATTGGACCCAAGGAGAAAGTTGTTCAGCTTGATGGTCTGCTGCATATCCTTTCATATGACTATACCGTTTCTGTTACACCCAATATACTACTCGGGGTGTGGAGGTCGGATTGGCAGTCGCTTCACGGTGTTCTGCTGCATCCAGTTAGACTAGAAGCCGACCCATAATTATAGTTGGAAAAAGGCAGGCCAATTATAATGTAGAATATAACACACAAGTAAATAAACAACTTGAATTCATTAAAACTGCGTGCATGCGTCATTGAAAAAGAAAACAATGTAACAAGAAATACTTTTAGCAGTTTGTTGACATTTCGTCAATGACATTTAATGCCTTCAAAACATTGTTGACTCAGACATAAACTAGTCACCATTACTAACCTTTGGGTGTAGTGTTATTTTGTTGCACAAGTGCAGATTCAATGATTCTTTAAGTTTATTCGAACTTAACCGTTTGTACAACCATATATTTTGCTATCAATATGTATTTAGGGCTTGAAGGATTAGGAAATTGTATACACAAATGATTTGCGTCACCTAAAACACACACTAAGTACACAGTTACGCACAGTGAGTCTTCAGACACTATCGCAGACCACAGCTGGACATACTCGTAGGTACTTATCCCAATATGCGCCACAACTTTCAGGCCTCCGTCGATATCGGATTTAATTATATTTACATACATATACTCACGCTACACCTGCTACGGTCCTTACATACTTCTTTCGCCTCGTCCACGTTCATACATCTGGTCATACACGCACCTAACCTTTCTGAAGAACCTCACCAATAAGGTTATCGTCGGGGATAGTGCAAATCTGCGAATCTACCATACGTAAAGTGCGCGTATCTGCACTACGTGTAGGTTTACAGGGGAAGGTTATAAGTTTTTTTTTTTTCAACGATTTTTGATCTCATTTTTACATGAATAGTAACAATACATCTGTTCTATGTATTGTTAATAGTAGTAGTAGAAATCTATTAAAGTCATTAATTTAGTCGCTACGACAATGCGTAATTGATATTGGCTACATTTGTCAGATACGCGGAATTATCCAATGCTAGTTCCGCGGATTTGCACTATCCCCGACGTTATGCATATTATTTTTTCCGATATTAACTATCGATTTACATGAACAAAATATTAATAAAGTAATCAAGAAACAGATCATAATTCATCAATTCAATCGTGATTTTGGCAAATTTTTATTCATAGATCAATAATTTTATTTGCTATTGTTATCGAAAACCTTGTACAATGATCGCCAAAGATGTTAATTGAACCTCAAACAAATCAATCATTCAATTCTTAACAATACTGCATGTGACCATGATATCTATAAAAAGAAACACCGCAGAATATTAAACCTATTGTTTTCTTTTAACTGTGGGTCAAAGACAGAGTTCAGTAAACTTTATAACCGATAGTTACTCAAGTTATTGTGAAATATGGTTATTTTTAGACCCTTATAAGCATATGTCCAAATAATATAATATTAATGATTATTGATGTAAGTAGGTATATTAAGTACACAAAAGAAATGCAAATGAGGTGATTAGTTAGAAACTCTTATTGCGAATGGCTCAATAGTCAACATTGGGTAGATAACATTGACACATTATAAGCTTTTATAACATTACTAAGTTATGGCAGAGAGATGACAAGACAATAATTAAAATTATTCATGATAATATCTTTACAATGCTGTGATTATAAATATGTATGTCCATACTAGGAATTTTATTTTATCTCAAGTTGACACTTCTGATATATTGCGCCGACAGGTACTTACTTAAGCTTGCAAACAAATCTTTCAAATTCATCATTATGTTGGTGTAGGTCTAGAAATTATATTTTACAATAGTACTTAAAATTTTACTTGATTTTGTAAATTTATCGGCTATCCTGACAGCTGTCAATTTAGACAGCTGTCAGGATAGCCGATAAATTTATTAAGACTATTTTTTTGCAGTTTTATTTAAGTGGCCCAAATTAATAACAATATTTACAAAGCGCACAATACTGACTGCATACGTTGACATGCATTTGAAATTATTTATTTCGATATGACCAAAGCTACTAGTCTACTAGTTTGGCAGATGAATTTTAATCAAGTTTGATTTTATGACAATTGCGATAAAAAACCTTTTCTAGCAGGAATTTCTCAGTGTCAGCAAGACATGGTAGTCTCACCTTTTTTTTACTAATAAAAAAACAAAGATCTGCCTCTCTCTCTCATGCGTGATGTTATGTGTTCAAAAATCCCTTTTAATAATATTCCGGAAAGCAAAAATAAGCAAATGCAATAAATCATTTGAAATACGCAAATCAAATAAATGAAATAAATGACCGCTCCGTCAGCCTTGCAGTTGCCTTGAAGGCTATTTCGTAACATCTATATTAGCTCGGCTGGTTGCGTAAGAGCAGTTCCGAACGGTGGCTGTGCCTTATTACAAGTTGATTAGCCTTTATAACAACAATAGTTTACTATTTATTGTAGAATTAATGCCATGGAAGCTGTTTTAAATTTACTCAGATTTTTAAATCATGTCCCCTCACTATTAATTTGTCCTGTATCGTGGATGCGTTTACAAACATTTATACACACATACACAAATAGCCAGACCCGGAACAACTCAATATAGGCCATACAAATATATGTTCCGTGCGGGAATCGAATCGCTCAGCCACTGGGCCACGGTGCAGTCGACAACATCAGCTTCGTGGGTTGATTTTGAAGTCAGTTGCATCGGTGTTAATAAAAGTATACACATACCTAGCTTCACTAACTACCATAAAAATAAGTACAAATGATAAAAATAAGTATAAATAAAATAATTAATAAACCTCAGAGAAATATCTGAAAAAATAATAAAGACCCGTTTGTCCTTATTTTTTCTGTTGATCTTAAAACCCAATGAAAATACATTTTAAATGCTAACCACAAAAAATAATTTAGTTATGTTTGAGCTGAATATGTTTTAATCCTTTAAGGGTACTTGCAAATCAATAACCACAGTGTATAATTGACTTAGTAAAGAACAGGAAACCTTCATTAAAAACCCTCAAAAATAAGTACACACTTAAAAAGATAATCAATATACAAATAAATCAATAATGTGTTGAAAAAGGTTGTTTGCTTTTGAAGCTCAAGATACATCAAAGTCGTACATACGTTTTGGACATTACCTCAGGACAGTTCATTGCACTTATAGTTCCCGATATTTCGGCGCTGTTGCAAGCACCATGATCACGGATAAACAGCACCGAAATATCTGGAACTCAAAGAAAACAGTAAACATGGTAAATATCCTGTTTCTAATGTAAATAATAATGATAGTGACCATGATAGTTTAAAATCTTATATGGTTACTATTGGTTACACTTGGTCCCCTGGTCAGTTAAAAATAAAAATTATGTTTTGTATACTGCCTGCCTTTAACATCGAAGAATATTCATTAATCCTAATCATCATCTGCCTAGCCTTTTCCCAACTATGTTGGGGTCGGCTTCCAGTCTAACCAGATGCAGCTGAATACAAGTATTTTACATGGATCGACTGCCTATCTGCCCTCCACAACCCAGTTAGTACTGGGTAATACGATACCCCTTGATAAGACTGGTTGTCAGACTTTCTGGCGACTATCTGTAACGACTGTCAAAGTTCTACAAATGACAGCCGGGACCAACGGCTTAACGTGTTTCCGAGGCATGGAGAAAACTCGGTATGTAATGGTCGGTACGGTATTAATTAATCCAAATATAATAGAATAACATCGCACCTGTAATTCCATAAGAGTGAGGCAGAGATTCCTTTTGGCCTCGTACGGGATCAATTTAGTTTAATGTATGTCTTATTTCTTTTTTGTTAGCCTATTGCGTGTACCACTGTTAGGCAAAAACCTCCCCTTTCACCTTCCTTCCTTTAGTTTAATGTATGTCTTATTTCTTTTTTGTTAGCCTATTGCGTGTACCACTGTTAGGCAAAAACCTCCCCTTTCACCTTCCTTCCTTTAGTTTAATGTATGTCTTATTTCTTTTTTGTTAGCCTATTGCGTGTACCACTGTTAGGCAAAAACCTCCCCTTTCACCTTCCAAACCTGTATATCCTGTGCAATATCTGGCTATATTCGCCCCGCAAACAGGATCAGATCTTCACATCGCCTTGCTTATTTAATTTTGTTTTATAATTTTGTCCGGTGCGAGTTAATACTCTTTCTTTCTTATTTTCAGAGGTGTACCTACATTTCACCCACATTTTAACAGTTATGTTTAAATCTTATGTACTAATGAACCTTATATAGTTTAGTACATGTTACAATTTCTGAGTGGATGTTTGTCCATCTGGAAGCTTAAACATTAAATGGATAAACTCTTGAAAACTGAAATGCTCAAGTGACTTCACATATTCTTCACAGAGGCACATAGCCAGTCAAAGCTAAAAATGTTTTCATTTTAAATTAATAATTAATACAACGATTCCGTCAACACAAAAATTCATAATTAAAAACATACGGAACTTAGGTAACCTTTGACTTTGTTTTTTTTTTTTAAATGATAATTATAATTATACAAGGGCATTGTAAAACATTATCTCAGTTTCCCATCACTCTGATGATCGCGATTAAAGCGTGTCCGAAGTTTTAAGTGAACATCTTGAATTCATTTAGGAAATTATTCAACAAATAACGCAAATATCTACATAGAGGTATAAATATTGGTTGGTATTGGTATTCACACTGTTAACATTGTCATGTTCAATTAATTTAGGTTTTATTATTTTTACTGGGTGTAATCTAACTTATTTTATATTGTATGTTTTATTTTATTTTATGTGTTTATATTGTATTTTTTTATATGGTATGTCTTATAGCATCGTATTGGACTAGTCTGTAATGATGTTACAATTGGTGGTAAATAATATAATAAATATTATAACAAAAAAAAAATACAAATCTACCAAAGCTTTCTACATCCAAAAAAAAAGCTGGGTCATTAATTTTCTAAAACCAAAATTGGTCAATTTGTTCTTTTCTTTTTTGCAAATTAAGGACATTCATCAAAGTTCTGCTAAAACACTAAAAATAAACAACCTAGTATCAATTACGTAATGGTTTGGCAAAAAAAATAATAATATAGAGATGTTAATACCGCACGGAATCGCATAAATTATCATTTTTATTGCAATGGTGTGGCGTTTTTTATTATTGTATGCTGTACGCTATTTATATTTACTTCTGTTAAAAATAATCTGTTGTTATTTCACCCAGTGTTCCGCAGTGGATGTTTGAGCTGTGATATGACAATATTTAACTTAGATAAATAATCTAACAAAATATTTAAATAATTCTGTTTACAAGCCCAATTTGTAGTTCGCGCCTTTTGGTAAGTGTTATTTATATAATTTTTTGTGCAATACCGAATAAAACATACAAACAACACCACTATATTTGTTTAGGACAATATTGAGGATATTGGGCGTTTGGCAACGCATTTCTTGGGTATTTTCAACGAGCACAAATAATCAGCTGCTAGTGTAAAGTCGGCCATCTTCTAGTGGTAATGAAGGCATTACCACTAGAAGATGGCCGCTTATTCTTTTTACTACAGTATAAGCTATTCTCGTATCCCAAATAAAGATTCAATCATATTTTTTCTAAAAGTTTAGGCAAAGCTTAATTTAACTTAATTGGTTGACATTTGCAGTTTAAGATATTGACATGTTTTTATTTAAATTATTGGCATTGTGCTTATTTCCGAATGTGTTTCAATAATATAAACATTTTTAAGGATGATAGTAATGTTGCTTAGTGAATGGAATGCTTTTTTAGGTTTTATTTTTTGTTTAATAGTTAAATGTACCTAATATGTTAAATAATTTTGCATGCCGTAAGGAAAAATATATCGGGACGCCCATCAAAATAACCACCATATCTTGTGTACCTATATTATTGGCAAATAAATTATTTCTATTTTTATTTCAAAGATATTTTACTCCACCATTTTCTCTAGCTATTACCATTTCTAAGATTCTTCGAAAGAGGTCAGACCAAGATCTCTAACAGTAAAGAAATGCGTGTCAGTAATAACATAACGAGTTTAAAGATTGCAAGTGCATAAGTAAACATAATTGGATAAACGACTGAGGGTATTGCCTACGTGACTGCCACGCATAAGGAGTGGAAACTTCTAGAAACAATAAACTTCAAATACTTATGTAATGGAGGTTTGTTTGTGGAAGCTTCGGGACAGGTTATGATGTGTTGGAAACTCGGTCAATGTATTTGTTTTTATGTATATCTGTGGGATTGTAGGGAGGCTCAGAACGATTCAGCATACCTTAAAAGTTTTATTTACATTTTGATCAATCAATCAAAGCATTTATTTCAAATAGACCAGTTACAGGCACTTTTGAATTGTCGAAACAAAGCAACAATAAAAAAATAGCTACAGTCCCAGTCACAAGGCATAAAAACTGTGAAAGTACTGTAGTTACCCATTCCCTAACATAGATCTCTATGGAGAAGAACGGGCAAGAAACTCCATGGACACTCTTTTAAATCAGAATACTTTTACAATAACTTGGTTACATCATTTATGTTGAGGTATATTAGTAATCGATAAAGCCCGAAGAATTATCAAACAAAAGTGGCAAAAGGCAGGTCATACTGCTCGCAGGACGGATGATGGATGACGAACCATGTTACGGAAAACTCAGCGCTGAATGGCTTCTCAAGGTGGACCTGGACCTGGTGAAGGATTGAGAGAGGCGCATGAGCAGTAGACGCCTTTCGAAGTTTGGGCCGATATTATGTTGATTATATCATTTTAGCACAATTCATGCTAAATACTAAGAAAGATGACGGCTGAGATGTATGGAAGATGACGTCAGTATTAGAAATCTCAGAAAAATACATATAACTTGAAAGCATTTTTTAAAACATAAACACTGTTATTGAGCTCTGAAAACAAACTTAACTAGTTCTAAGAACTGTATTATTGTTTAAATTAATTCAAAAACCGTTGAATATAATATTTTGTCTACAAAAAAAGACTAATATGGCATCTAGATTTTTAATAGCTATCCTATCTTGTAGGTGTTATTGTATTTATTACAATTATGTAATAGGCTAAGGTCATTAGTAGAAGATACAATATTTATGACATAATACAAAAATTAAATATAATGTTTTTAACTCAAATATCAGGGGATTTCCGTTGATATACCACTTATTTAATCAAGTATAATTCAAAACAAAAATAATAATAGGTAAAACCATTTAAGAAAATTATACGGGGTTATTATTTGTTAATACGCCCTGTTTCATTTTCTAAAATGATTGTACCTTTAATAATGTATAATGGTATAGTCTCGTTTATTTATTCATAGACCACCAATTTCCACAATTTCTATTCAATAACATGTCACTTATACAACATTATTTTTAGTATATGCGTAATCTGAATATAGTTTGTTCAGAATAAGTGACTGAATTGAATCCAATATTTTTTAAACCATGTATATTTTGTCCCAAAAATATTTTAAGAAAGTTTCAAGTTGCACACCGAGCGACATTAAGTACCTATAGCAATAATTTAGGTACCTACTGCCAAATTATGTTTATCAATGAGCTCAAGATGACGCTGGAGGCCCGCGCGCGGGCGTGTTGTTTGATGGCCACGCTTTTGTGCGGACAACCAGGTAACAGAATAAGCTTATAACTTTGTAATTTTTCATGATACATTTTTGAAATTTTGTACATGGATTCTTTACATAAAAATACTCGACACGTGTATCAGGTTTCGCATATACTAAAACGAATGTTGTATATCATTCAGTAATCGTGTTATTAAATAATATCTTCGAAAACCTTCAACAGACTATTATACTCGTAACCATCTAAAAATATACGAAGGCTTTATGCATAAACATTGAAGTAGGAAATAATCTAATACCAGGTAGGCTTCTATTCATTACTAAATAATACTTAATTCACTAGCTAAGCTATTAGGCCTTTTTGCATTTCCTGAGATGTGTAGCATAGATGCCAAATTAGTTTTTTCTATCAAAAACTAGCCATTGCTCACGGATTCGCCCGCGTTAAGGAAATTATCTCAAAGCAACGTATTAAGTACCCTACGTGTTAATCCAGGTTACAAACTATCTGTGTGCCAAAACTACATCAGAACTGGTTCAGTAGTTTTAGCGTGAAAGAGTAACAAACAGTCAACCATTCATCCTCACAAACTTTCGCATTTATAATAGTAGTAAGTAAGAAGATAGACGTCACCAGGCATGATGTTTATTTTTGGTAAAAATATATTCCACAAAAGATTTGGCAGAGGTGTATCTACAGTACACCCACATTTTGCCAGTTGTCTTTAAGTTTCCAGGTTACGTTTTACCATCAATCAGGCATAAAAACGGCCATACAGTTTAGTAGTAAAACCGGGGTATTCCACAAAGCGCAACTATTTCTAAGCGCAACTAAATTATTGCTCGAAGCGCAACTAAATTAGGTGCGCTCATAAGTTCAAATTAAATATGTTTATTCCTCAAAGCGCAACCATGATTGAAAAAAAAATAATGAATCCATCATACCCCTCTCTATTTTGTTGTTAAAAATTAGTTGCGCTTTGAGGAACACCCTCAGTTTAGTAGTAAAACCGAACCAAACTGACAGACAAGATTCTTATTTGTGTTCATAAATATTGGTGTGGTTTAAAAATCTAGGTAACGTGTGTAGCCCAGAATCGAAAGTTACATAAAATTCGAAAGTCTAGGTTATTTGCTGTCTAACCTAAGAGGTAATCGTTTCAATAACCAGTTCTTTTTAACTTATGATTTATTTGTAAGCATTATTAGATAATTGAAACTACATTTAATTTATAATCAGACAGTCGCTAGTGTTTCAGAAATGTCATAGAAGTCTGATTTAATCTTTCAACTGGAGCAAATTTTTTATCATTACAGTAAGAGATAAAAATTACATGAATATCGTAAAAGGACTGAAGAAATTTGGTCAAATTTATTTTTAACAACAACAAAATAAATGAAGAAAAGAAATATTCCCAAAAGAAACACTACACCTGGATTATTAAATTATATTTACAACGTGTATGGTACACGTCGTAAATATAATTTAATAATCCATTCAATACCTAAGAAGTAAAAAATGTCGACCAAATCAACTTTCACTGGTGTGTGATCGAAACTTCGAGATCAAAAAGTGACGCTATAGAAAGTTTTGTGTGTTGCCACTTGGTAGGTTCGATGAATGCATATTATTATATGCATGATACTGTGTGCATGCTTCCTCATATGTTTGGAGCTGTTAAGTGAGGTGTGTCAATATCATTTTAGTGTGACACAATTTTGTAAAGTGCAAAAAATGAAGACTTATTTTATCAAGTCATTGAAACCAGAAAATAAATGTCGACGGTCTCTTGCAAGTCTTGCAAATTACAAACTTAAATCATTACAAATTCCTTACCTGTATATAACATAAAATATATATTTTTCCTTATCCCAACCATCAATCTCCTCAAAGGCATCATAATTTAATCTCAAGTAATTAACAAAACTAAATGTCACCAAAAGCCAATAAACTCCAGGAAATAAAAGATCAAACAATTAAGCATTCCGCGTATTTCTCAAGAAACTACCAATAATATTTAAAAAGAAAACAGAGCACAGAAAAATAAAAAACATTCTTCCTAGTGACATTTGACCTTATAAAGAGGTTTATAGCTTCGTCAGGTCCTGGTCATCATCACTACCGGGTTCAGGGTTCTGTACAAGGCCGCAAGGTAAGAAAGGACAAAAATGTCCGTAGATACTTGTATCATTCGTTTTCTGAAGAAAAATGTCCTACAGACAATGTAGAAAACAATAAAGGATATTAATGAATAATAAGATGGTTCTCACGATCAAGGATAACTACAATGTTTATGTTTAAATTACTGTAGATACCTACTTGAGTTGGACTTAATTTACATTTATATTAACGACATACCTGTCTTAGCTAAAACATCTGATTTGTAAGGGATTACACCAAGATTTTCTATTTACTTGTAAATATTCAACACTCCTTTCTTCTGTCTCACCGGTGCCATGTAGTAGGCCAAAACAGAAGAGATAAGAATGTAAAAGAAGAGAATGATATCGTAATGGCTGTGAGGGAGAATGAAACAGCGATTTAGCCACCCCAAGCTACATGGAACAAGGGCAGGCATAAGAAGACGGGTTTCAAAATGTTGATAACAATCCCAGTACTTTGCTGAATTTTGTTTATTTTAGAAAACATATATAAGTTTCCTGGTGTTGCCTAAGTTAAGGTTTAACATACATTTGTAACGAGTACCTACATATATAACCATAAGACCGTGACCCAAAGACCATGAATCCGGTTTCCAAATAAAGGTAAAAAATTATAATAAAATGTCCATTACTTCCTAACTTAAACGATTTACATAATACTAGACACAAAAAATCAAGAGAAAAATGTAAATAATTCAAAAATGCATTGTTAAAAATTAATTAGGTAGAATCACGTTTGCAGGAAAACCTTCGAAAAAACTGAAAAATACAACAATGAAGCCAAAATTACCCACAAAATCAGATAACAAAGAATTCACATTTTATTAGTCATATTTTGATAAAAACGACATACATGTGGTTTGCTAAATCAATGTCAAATATTCCATAGTAATCGTTGACTTATCTAAAGCGTTTGATAAAGTTAAGCATATCTGTACTGTAATATCGATTTGTTCTACATAGGATAATGAGTGGTAGCATAATCAGCTTATAATGTTCCTCCTGCTAGGACATAGGCATCCTGAGCTAAACGGTACTGATCCATGCGTCATGTTCGTGAACGGGCGCCAGGAACTGGTAATCTCTTAGCTGCAGCGGTTTATTTTATTTTTGAAATATTGATTTTATCTTTTTACTCTGCACGCTCTTAACTTGCACGTGTTTCTATATCGTTCCCACATATATGTTTAATCTCAACATGAAGGATGTTACCAAGATTTTATAACAATATTTTGATTTAAAAGATTGTCCCTGGAGTTTCCTGCCTATTCATCTCCATAGAGACCTACCCTTTGGAATGGACAACTACCGTACTTTCCCAAGGTATTATGCCTAGTGATTGGGACTGTAGCTTTATCTTCTGGTTTTATTGACATTTAAGTGCTGTAATAGTCTAATTGAAATAATGCTTTGAGTTTGAGTTTCCTCTCTTTGACAAGAAGTGGGCCGTAAGCCACCACGTGGACACACTGCGGGTGGATGTCGCCAGTTTTCGTTATTTTTTTGTCATCCTTGTAGACCTGTTGTTTTGTCTGCTTATGCATTACTGTTAGCCTGCATCATCTCATAACTAGGCCAAGTCTCTGGCCCTAGGACTTCCAGTTTTTCCGACGTGAGCTTCTCTTATTTCAAATATTGTGTGTTTCGCTTTGGCACTGTCGCCATGACTTCCAGTATTTTCGATGTTAGTTTCTCTTCTTTAAAGTTAATAGTTTTTAGGTTTGACAACAAAAATTACAAAACTGCATTTTTGGATATTTTTAGCAATTTCATTTCAAAATTGAAAAGCCTTGAGTTATAAATAGATTTAGATAGTAAAGTGAAACATTACCCAAGTGTCTGTGTTTGCATTTCGTAAAGTTTCATAAGAGCTAAAAGTAAGCATTACATGTTAGTTTAATTTTATCTTACATCTAGACTTTTAACTGGAGTCTGGTAGTAGTGAAGCAATATTAGGAAACAGTTAAACCAAAAGTATATCGAAGTATCTTGTTCTAGATATCGTAACATAAAATAAATAAAATTGAAGTGTCTGTTTGTAATTTCAAAATAACAACTTTTTACTGAATGCTTATGAAAGTATATACGGTACTTATAACAAAAAAAATATTTTCGTCTGTCTGTTGTTTGTTCCGGCTAATCTTCGAAACGGCAGGACCGATTTTGAAGGGACTTTTAGTGGCAGATAGCTGATATTTTAGAATAAGATTTGGGGTTCTAAATTATATAAGACTCTACTTCCCAATTCGCCACCTAACGAGTGTAAAACTATCCTATCTTTGAAGACGGACCAACCATAGACAATTACCAATTCACAAAATTTTATTGAAATCGGTTGGGAGGTTTCGGAGATTAGTGTGTACGCGAACATACAATAATTTCATACAGCCAAAATGGAATTACTAACAAATAAAAATAATTATACTCTTCTTGCGTATTTACTGTGTACTACTAAAATAAATCTGGATAAAATATACCTTTGCATAACATTATATGACCGTGGGATATCAATTCATTTAATCTTATAACAATAGATCATAAAGAAAAACCTGTTTTTTTCTACCACCGTCCGTCTAACATCCTTGTCAATTTAATCATGTTTTCACTCGAGTTGTTGTTATGTGCCTTGTAAATCCCAAATAGTACATAGATAATTAATTCTAAAATAAATCTGAAGTTATATTGACTCGCGTAGATCTTATTTGGGGTCAAAAGCCCAAAAACTTATTTTTTTTAATATTGACATTTTCGACACTCACGGGCCCTTGCACAACGCCTAGTCCATATCTATCATCTCTTCGAGAAAGAGCAAGCGAGGCAAGATATAAGCCATCGAAGAATTATAATTAGCTAATCTTGTTATTTAAATCTAACACGTCGTTAAAGTCTAGAAAACCGGTTAGTTAATAACTAATATCATCGCATGACGATGCATCCATCAAATCGTCATCTATTGCAATATTATTAACACTACGTAACTAGTACTGATAAAATGATTACATATTTCTTGGTGATTACCCAGCTGTTACTGTGGAAAGGGTTAATGTCAAATCATTCAAAACTCAAGTAAAGGTACCTAAAAGTTTTGTTGAATTTGTTGGAGCCACGGATGGACAGTCCGAAACTTTGAAAACCAGTCTGACTTGGAGGGTATCCTGTTTCGTTTGTTCGTGGCGGTCAGATAGGCAGCCGCACCATGTAACACTGGTACTCAGCAAGCACTCGGTAAAAGCGAAAGCTGACTCCAACATAGTAGGAGAAATGGCTAGGCAGATGATGATGACTTCAATACTTCAATAGAAGAAGAAAACTTTTCGCCAACTCGGAAGTTAGGGCATGGACTGGCATAAGAAGCAAACTCTTATAGAGAAGCGTAAAATTAAACACATAAGATTTCGATGCGGATATACAAGAATATGTACAAGCAAAACTGCTGGTTATCATCATTCTAGTCGTAAACGTCTGAATGCGAAGGATAATGAACACTAAAATCGAAGGTTCATGAATTTGAATACCAAAGAATTCTTATCGTGAGTATTATAATAAAAATTAAATTGCACTTGTAAAAATATTTGCCAGTCAGCAAATGGAAGCGTGGCGATGGCTCAGGGCGAATCTTTCAACATTAAAGTATACGTGGATGCTATTTTAAAAGCACTATGGAGTGGATGATTCTGTGTCTACGTGCCTGATACCGTTTCACGGCTTAACAGCTAAACGGATGAAAGTCAGCATACCGCTAGAACATAGGTTAAGACATATGATACGGATACTTTTTCCTGCTACTATACCGTGGGGTAATGTGCGCCCTACGCGGGCGCAAGCGTATTGGAGAACTCATGCCGTAGTAATAAAATTTCTAGACAGCTAAACGAAACGATTGCTCAGAAAGTTCATCTAAACAAAAAAAATTTAAGTGTCTGTTTGTGATATCAAAATAACAGCTTTTTACTGAATGCATATGAAAATATATATACGGCACTTATAACAAAAACATTATTTTTTTCCATTTTTGTCGATCTATCTGTTTGTTCCGACTAATCACCGTAACGGCCGGACCGATTTTGACGGGACTTTTACTGGCAGATAGCTAATGCTACAAGGTCTAACTTAGGCTACTCTTATTTTAGAAAAAATATTAGGGTACCGTGCAAAAAAAAAATCCGTGAAATTGGTAACAAAATCCGATTAAAAAAGACTAGTAAAATATTTTTATAATAATTTCACGCGAACGAAGGTCGCGGTCGTGGTACGTGAAGCATATTTTAAAGCACTATGGAATATTATAAACTATAATTTTTCCAACCATTGTTGGTAAATTTCAAATTAAAAAAGACTCTGTCCATACCATCAATTTACCCTTCAAGGCTCTTTTACACATTATATCCGTAACATGAAAACAAGATCATAATTTCAAGGAACTCCTCAAGCATAATAAAAAACATAATCACACACTTAGTAGATCATCAAGTAATAACAGAAACAATAGCAAAGCAAGGAAAGAAGGTCAGTAACTCATCAGTTATAAAAACTTCATATTCTGTTCCACTTCGTTAATCATTTAATTAATAACAAGACTGAGAAGGCGAACAGCTGATACGCAAAGTTTTTTATTCATTCTTGACCGATATAATATGAACGAACACGCACAAAACGTTTTCGATAATGTACAAACATACTGAACTATGAACTTCTAAATATAGATTCGTTTGGATGAGACTAGAAACAATCGTGTCTATCAAAGTTATCAATCACAGAAGTTTTTTCCTCATCAACTAAAACCAAGTCATCTTGGTAACAGAGGCAACTATTTAAAATTGTAAAAAATATAAATAAAACTGAATAAGTACGTACCAAAAAGCTTGTCCAATTAGAAAAAAAAAAACACAGAATAGAATCACCACTAGCACAACACTAACGACGGGTTCGATTTTCAAAACTGTTTGAATCGTGAATTCGTGAGGCACCACAAACACGTGCGTCGCTGCTCGCGGCCGCGAAACGACTGAGGTTGAAATCGACTTGTGACTTGAAAATCTCCGAATACTTGATTTAAGTACAGTGAGCAACGTTGGTTTGTTTTATTTGTAAGATTCCGCTATTACAACAAAGGAGTTTGGATACAGCATATTTATTTGCAGCACTCGATAGGCTAAACCTTCAATTGTGGTTCCAACATCACTGATTGGGATGACAATCACTTTAGGAAAGCAAGCAAGCATGTTAGTGGTATAAAAACCAGTACTGCCATAGATGCTTTTGTCCATATCCTAGAAAATTTCACAGAAATTAATATCCTATCAGGTGGTATTCAAGGTTGTGATGATTTTGAAGATGATATAGCTTGAAAGGGACGAATACTGAAATAACAGCTAATAAAGATGCATGAAAGGAGAAGACATGCTGCACCGACCCCAAATTAAAGAATAAGGACAGGAGGATGATGGTATTCGAAGTCATAATGGTTTTGATGACGAATCTGGTCGCCATTGGGTTAAGTAAGCCACGTGTAGCCTGGCAAGGTCGTCATACTAATTAATTTAGTAGTCGCTCTATGTTGTGCGCAAGTCCTCATGAATTTGGTATCCCCAGAAGCGGAGCCATTAAAATTAATTGCAATTATGAACTGTATTATAATAAATAATGTTATCGTCAACACGAACCTTTGATTGTTAGCATTCCGTAATTACAGATATCAAGGAATTTGAGCAACAATTTCGTTGTTGTGATGTAAAAGATTAAAAATTTGTATTTCTGTTTTCACGTTCCCCGATAAGCTGATAAAACTAGAATATTAATTATAATATCTGTAATTAGCAATGTCTGGTCTAAAATCGAAGGACTAATAACAGTAAAATTGATAATTGCTAATCCAGCTGGCAATTTTGTAGGTAATAACAATGTAAACATGTTTTTTAATAATGATTTGACAATGAACTTTGTAAATCAACTTGATTTGATTATTGTTGAAGGTTCTGGGTTTATTCCTGCGGATTCTGGTTTTATGGCTTAAGGCCATGGCTTTGTTGATGCAAAAATGTTTCTAGGAAATCTACTTGTTTATGTTTACGAAATCAAAGTCACATGGTTGTTTTTGATTTGAATCTGTATTCATAACTGTTTCCTCCATCTGTTGCATAACATTACCCAGAACAAATCTTTATTTATTATGCAATGTTCTTTATTTGAACTTCTATTTCGAACTTCAAAAATGTAAACCATTAAAAATCTCGCGTTTTCTCAGAGAAAGCTTTTGCTTTGATGCATTACCTTCTCTTTGGTATGCACGAAACCGTTAACGAGCCAACTGCCATAAATATAGAGGTTTTTAGACCGTGAGTTAATTACCTTATCAAAAGAACCTTGTTAGATACTTCCAGAGGTACTCGTAGTGACGTCAATGGTCAGACACCAATAAACTCATGGTACAAAAAGTCTACTAGACTTTGACTGATGAAGCGTAGAGTTTCTTTACGGAAAACTACAAGAAATGTAAACAAAAACATTTTGATTAAGAAATAACAGTGGTCGGGTAGATGGACTGTGTGAAAGGTGATATGGCTTTACAGGCTCATGAGATGACTAGACAGTAACAGAAGAGTATGGAAGGAGACATGCTGCGCTGACCCCAAATTAGTCGGGATAAGGGTAGGAGAATGATGACGAAGGGCAGGGAAACCATGATGGTGGTACGAACTTGTTCAAAATGTAGATGTAAAGACCAGCTTAGATGAAAGTACAATCTCGAATCTTTCTACTAATAGGTTTATAGAAAGATATTCCAATGAAGACATAGATGACGCATTAGATAAACAAGGAAAAGATGGAAACACCAAAAAACATTTACACAAGACAAAACCAAGTAATTCAATTAATTCAATACCATTACTATTCTTGAGAATCTCAAAAAACAAAACCACATAAGCAGCTCATCTGTGTTCAATGCAGTTGATTCTAAGCCGTTTATGTTCGACCTCATTGACGTCATAGCGTGATGATATAGTGGTGGGTGTCGAATTGACGATAACGTCTTACGCGTTGTGAATACAGATAACTGTGTTTATAAGTTTCAACTGATTGATTCAAACGCACTTTGTGAACAAGCTAAAATACGATAGAAGACTAACGGTACAAATTCAACTCTCACAGTTGAGACGTCAAAAGCCTTAGCTATTGACGCAAATTGTTGATTGATGTCAAGTAATAAATACAGAAACATGTAGACATGTTTATCTAAAATTATGTGATGTTACTTAGATCCAAGATGATTGGAAAACGGCTTTGTAATGCAGTGACTCATCTTTGTCATTAGCCTCCAGAAGAAAGTCCCATTACTTCTGCAGGGTGCAATTGAAGTCGTGGGCATTATTTTAAACTAAGGCAAGGGAAAAGTAAGTAGTTTATTATCAATGAAAAAAGTTATAGACAGCTGTCTGTAACTTTTAATTTAAACATTGCTCTTAGACAGCGAAGTATCGATTTTCTTAATAACACAATATACACATTATGCACACGGTAATGTCGCACTGACCAATTTCACTTGGTGAGTATTCACCAGAATGAAATCTGATTTGAACTCGATACCTAACGAGGTTTCGAGGTTTCGAGTGGTGGTTTCAACCTCTAACGAGAGATTGATAATTATGTAGATGCCCACGTAGATGTGGAAGACCAGAGATTTGTGGATATTTCTGTAGTTGCGACAAAACTAGTAAAATCACTGAAAAATCAATATACTACATAGACATAACGAATACGATCTAGCTGTGGGCACGTATATCGCGAAACTGGAGCCCTGAGACAGCTAGACGGAGTCTTGGCAAGCCTAGGCGAGATGCCTTGGATAGCTTCCTTATGTATACTTATGTATTGAT
Organism: Noctua fimbriata; assembly: GCA_905163415.1. NCBI lineage: Eukaryota > Metazoa > Arthropoda > Insecta > Lepidoptera > Noctuidae > Noctua > Noctua fimbriata. The sequence continues at coordinate 11,435,956 of LR990946.1, forward strand.
TTCTTTGTTCAGGAGCGGGTCAGTTCAGGATTACAATAAAAAATAACGGTCTAAACCAACATCAAACTCGCCGCCAAATTTTGTGCTGACTCATTTTAAATTGGCATCGACACGCTAAGAAGAAGAGACCAACATACGCAAAAACTATGGTAATCAATAATTGTTACCTGCTGGGGAGAATATAACAGCTGTTTCAGGGTTATTTAGAAAAGTATGTACAGCAAATGAATGATTCATTCAAAATAAACCGTCTACTCAAGTAAAAAGCCTTGACAACTAACAAACTAAAATATTTACAAGCAGCCCAATTTATCGTTGTGTTACTGTACCCAATTATTATAAAAATATGATTATTACTCTAAAAGGAATCTAAAGAATTCAGTAGCACCCACTGAATTCCAAAACACAAGACCGCAGAAGTATTAAAGAAAATACTGCAGCTATAAAATTATTCAAGGCTAAAGCTCAACGCACACGTATAGGTACTACACGGGATTAGCATAGCTTCAACTAGAGGCGTTCATCATTCTTTATATTTAAAAAAGTTACAAGTTGAACACTGAGCGACATTAAGTACCTATCGCAATAATTTAGGTACCTACTGCCAAATTATTATTATCAAAGAGCTCAAGACGACGCTGGAGGCGCGCGCTGCGTAGTGACGACGTTTTTGTGCGAACAACCAGGTAACAGAACAAGCTTATAACTTTGTGATTTTTCATGATACAGTTTAGAAATTTTGTACATAGATTCTTTACATAAAAATATTAGACACGTGTTTCAGGTTTAGCATACACTAAAACTAATGTTGTATAGTATAGCATAGCTTCTACTAGAGACATTCGTCATTCTTTATATGAATGAAGCTCCGTCCTATATGAGCACCATAACGTCTCCACTTCAGATCAAGATCATTTACAGCCCTTTGACAGTTTATTTACAGCTAGCCATGTAGTTGGCTGACCTGCTCAGGTCATAAGGAGGTCTTAGACAGAACCAATCTCCTGGCCAGGACCCGAACGATACGCATAGTAAACGAGGTTCATGAGCGAATCGTTATTTTTTCGTGCTATTTGAGTGAATTCGCACTTAGTTTGTTAGTTAATTGAGTAGATAGCTATTTAATTTTATAAATGTTTTTTTTTTATATTTGTTTTGTTTTAGTTGTAGATTATTTTGTAATAAACATGTGTTATTCATACTAGTTGATAGCCACACTATCGAATTAAAAATTTATTCAGCCGTTATACATAACCGCATTTATAAATTAAAATAAACCAAACTAACTAACTTAACAATAAACTTAAAAAATGTCGTCAAATACATTTACTTTTTTTGGTTAGTCGTGTAAAAAACTCCTGCTCAACGATTTAAAATGACTTCACTTAGCAAACATCCAATGTCATCCATACTAAACATGTATGCAACATTTCAGCTCTATTGAACACCGAGAAGTGGGTCAAATTTAACTTCTAGGATTTTTTACATACCAAGTTAGTAAGTTACAGGTGAAGCTAATAAAAGCGTGCTAAAAATCAGGTAAGGTGATGCCAATCCGGTGCTATGAGATTTACTCATCATCATCATCGTGTTCCTGCCCTTTTCCCAAGATAACATCGTGTACATTTTCCCATCAGCCTGCACGATATCAGTTACTCCTTTTGCGTTCATATCATTCTTCACACAATTCCACCCAGCTTACTGTGCGTGAGCTTTACAGGTCACGGTCACAAATGCTCGCGTTTGCGTCGAATGGATTAAACCAAGCTTCTTAAAGTCACGTTCAACCTATTTTTGGCAGAACCGCAAACAACGCATTACGGTTTGGAGATTTGCCTTAACGTGGATATTATTATGATTACATCTGCAGATTGTAAAGAACTTGAGATTAAGTTAAATTGACGTCATGCAGTGTATCTAATGGAGTAAACAGAGTAGATACTATGGCACCTACGTTAACTGATGGTGTGACCTCACAAGTCAGCAATTTAGTTTGCAACTAGCTTTAAACCACGGCTTCGACCGTATACCTACAATGCCCACTGTAAACGTGTGCCAAACATCATCTAAGTCCATTTAGCCGTCAGGCGTGAACATCAGAAAGGCGTGAACAGGTAACAGTAGAACAAATAGACAGAGCTACTTCCGTATTCATAATACAAGTATGGATATGGCTAAAGGCTTAATCGAGGTCAGCTGAAGCTGCTGGCATGGATAGTCGATGAAACAAAGATATCTTAGTAAATGAAAATGATATGAATGAAGCAAAACATGGTAGGAGCTAGAATAACCTCTTTTATCTGTTGAAGATATCGTTAAAGTCGCGGGAAACACCTGGATAGGGATGCACAGAACCGAGAAATGTGGCAGAAAAAAGGGGAGGCCTGTACCCAGCAATGAGTGTGATGATGATGATGATGATCTGGCCGGGTCCATACTAGAGACTGTTAGTAGATATTCTTGTTGTGCTGTCAAGTTCTCAGTATTTTCTCAATGAAGGATCGGATACATGTTATTTTAATGACTGTGTCAAGGTGAGTCTTTGCACGTAAATATTTACTAAAAAACTTTAGAGGTAATTCACAAGTTTATCAATAACATAGTCAATGCAATTAGCACCTTAAAAGTATTTTAAGGCTATTATAGCTTTTGATTTAAGCTCATCATATGATTTTAAAGTCATGCTTGAAATTCAAAGGATTATCTCAATAGAACTGAATGATGGAGAGTGGAGACGCGTTCAGTTCCATTGGGATATTCTATTTTTGGACGTGATTTTTACGATAGTAAAATACGTAGGGACTACCCAGAGCAATTAGTAAGCCCATCTACAAAAGATATGCTGAGTAGCTAAACTCTTCACAAAATCTAACATAATCATCTTCATCATTATCATCTTCTGACATAATCTATCATAGCATCATGCCTGTAAATCCCGAAGGATAGGGAAAGTTAGGGGCAGAGGTATACCTAACAGTACACGCACATTCGCCAATTATGTTGGAATCCCATGTAAAGGGCGGGCCTATTGCCATCAACCGGGCACAAATCCAGACACCGAGGCTGATACTGGGAAATTCATGACAGAAAAATCCAATAACACTTTTCCCGACCTGGTAATCGAATCCAGGACCTCATGCATACTCAGTAGTAACAACAACGAGGCAGTCGTAAGTTATCCTACTAATATTATAAATGCGAAAGTTTGTGAGGATGGATGGATGAATTTTTTACTGTACGGATTTAGACGAAATTTAACATACAGATAGTTTATAACCTGGATTAACACATAGGATACTTTTTATCCCGGTATTATGATCCTGTGGGACAATTATCGAACTCCACGCGGGCGTAGCCGCGGACATAAGCTAAGCATTAGTATGCTCATAAAATTTGTGCCAATACGCAAAAAAACACACTGACAATAGAGTAGAGCTAAGTATACCGATCCGCCGTTAATCATAAAGAAGAAAGCTTCGGAAAATTCACACTATCGTGTTAAATAACGGTTAACAAACACAAAAAGAAGTCGCTAATAAGAATGTTAGTCTAGTAAATACATATACAATTTGAACTGGCATTTTCATCAATTTACAGTTTCTGCTTTATTCGTGATCATATCATCCGAAAGACGTCTACTGCTGATCTTAGGGCCCCAAGCGTCGCCACATCGCCTGATCCTGGCTTTTTGCATTCTAGTACTTAGATACACGCGGCTCCAGGCCTTTGGTCCACAAACCATCGTTTCGCGATGTCATACGTGGTGATACACTCCAGAATCTTTTGGCCACATCTGCCGTCCATTCTGACAGCAATTTGACGATTTTATTTATTCACTAGTAGTACTTAATCTATAGTTCATGGGGCACTTCCATTTTTTTGCATAAATAATTCACGATAAATGGAAGGAGTGGAGGGAGGAGGCCTTCGCCAAGGAGTGGGACAAAGCAAGCCAGGAAAAAATAAAAAAAAGTAATTCACATGGCCATTATCACTAAGCAAATTCAATCGGCAAAATCAAGCGCCAAGAAGTTTTAATTAGGAATAATTTATTTAAAAGTATTACAAAAAGTGTACTTTTATGCAAAACTTGAAGAAACAAGCTTCCTTGTAATTATGACACGTTTTATTGCTGTTCAAATTAAAGTATTTGAATATTATGATTTCGCACAAATAAAAACATGTCATTACCTGATTTAAGTCTCGTTACCGCAAATTATTTTTATCATTACCATGTGTTTGTAAAGTAATAATCTTCCTAACATTAAATGTTCAATCAACAATATTAAGAATGACTCATACGCATCATCATCATCAACATTCTGGGCTTCCGGATCTAACTTTCCACTCAAGATGGGTTATCCTTTGATTTTTCCCCAATCCTTATTCCTGATCCAGGTTTTTTGACTCTTTAGACTTGATCTGACTCACATCTGTTTATCTTGATCTCATCCCCGCAAATATCGGACTTCTTCTTCTTAACGTTTCGATGAACTCAAATTGTGTTAGACCAGTATGTAGGCATCTTCACAGCTCTATCATTTGCTTCAATTAATTCTTGACATGTGCACGTGGTTGTGCATGATAGGCAGGACTAGAGCTGGAGCATATCCTGCAGAGGGGCTCCACACTGGCACACTCCACAATATCGAGCAATGAACTACACCGATTAAGCTCGTTAAAATTTCACACCATCAACAAAACAGTTTACCACATTTGATTGTCTTCCATCGGGAGGGCCGGAGTCACAGACGTAGGAACAACATAGCCTGATAAAACCCTGTCTACTCGATATAACCCTCAATCCTCATGAGAGACGAATAAGTAACAGCAGAGGGAGCAATATAGCCTAATTAGAAACTAGTAGTTCTTAGTTTATTTGCAACAGAATTTATTTTTATTTATCTTCTGCTTTCCACCTTTGCTCTTGGCTTAACATAGAACTTGCCAACTAAACGAAGAACAGTAGAAAATCAAAATCAAAATCAAAATATTTTATTTCACATAGGCCTAGATGGGCACTAATAAAACGTCGACAAACGGTGCACGGTTCAGGTTGGTCGTTTCCTATGGAGAAGAACCGGCAAGAAACTCCATGGTTACTCTTTTCAAATCATTTGGTATTACAATATTATCATGTTACAGCATTTGTACTTAAGTATGGGGGGACAGCGTAAGCCCGACAATTAACAAAAGATGTAAATCAAGATAAAAAGTTAACAAGCAGCTGGGAATCTACAAAGCCTACAATGTTCACACATACACAAAAAATCTATACAAAGGCAAAAAATACTAATTAGTCACGGCCAGTACCAAACCAGCCTGCAACAAAATATGACCACTAAGTGTAGTGGTACCATCATTCATGATTACTCCACGTCATTACCGTAGCCACGGACCGCACCTGATGTTCATTGTTTGATTCCATTAGTGTTTGGAACTTGGCTTGCTCAGGTTCCGAGGTCGATGGCTTTAGTAGCCTTTTTGGCAGATTCTGTTCCTTTCGTCTTTTTGAGTTGTCAGATCTGGAGTATGGGTGATAATTTGTAGTTGATACTGGCCCCGCGACATTCGTTCGCGTGAAATTATTACTTTCCTTTTTGAATCGGATTTTGTTAACAATTTAAAGGGTTTTATTTTTTTTGCACGGTTCCCTAATTTTTATTTTTTTATACTAAATGGGCTTACTCTTAAAATAAAAATAAAACAAAATAATAAAAAAGCCTATAATATAAAAGTAGCCTTTGCTCCGTTTGACCTTATAACATCAGCTCTCTGCCAGTAGAAATCCTGTCAAAATCGGTCCAGCCGTTTCGGATATTATCGGGAACAGACAGACAGACAAAATGTGATTTTGTGATAAGTGCCGACTGCCTGTATATATTTTCATTTGCAGTAAAAAGCTGTTATTTTGATATTAGAAACAGACACTTCAATTTTATTTTATTTGTATAGACAGAGGTCTAAATTTTTGTTTGCTCGGTCGTTGCCTCTGTTTCAAACTCAAAGCCTTTATCTGAATGTTATAAAGAGATAAAGTTTGTTTGTAAGTTTGGATGTAGAGGGTAATCTTCAGAACTACTGACCCGATTCCGAAAATTCTTTAACTAATGGAAAACTACATTATCCATATTTATCTATTTAAACGTTCTCGTGGAATACTTAAAACTTGTAGCAGGCAATTTTTTTATGAGCAGTTAAGATGCAGGGACATTACCTTTGGGTTGTATTAGCCCAGATTTTCTTTTTGCGGTCTTGCTCTTAAAGTTTGATAACTTTTTATGGCATGTTTAATCATTCTTTTTTCACCCAGGTCATTGCCTCATTATGTGATGAAATCATGATTAATTATCATGAGCTTTTTTTTTCAAGCATGGTTTCCGTTACAGTATCGTCGTCAATTAGCCAATTAGGTATGGGCAATATTCAGCATTAAGCTCAGGTGGCTTGTAGGATGGATCGGAACAGATGGGCGAGAATAGTCACACAGTAGATGCCTTAAGAGGGGCGTCGTAACCGAGGCAGCCCGAGGTACAGTACGTGAATAGGATTCGTTCCTAACTGCAACAACATGAGGAAGATTGGAAAGGTATGGGGGAGGCATAACTTTTTTCATAAATAACTTTAACGCACTATTCCAGTTCCCGAGTTGGCATCAGAACACCCCAAGATGCAGAACCCCGAGAAAAGTTACCCAATGGAATTAAATGAACTTAGAGGGTTATATTGCTGATTTGAATGGTTATAATTCTGTAACTACATACGTGTTACGATCGCGAATCAGATTTTGTTAACCATACAGTCTGACACTGACCGGCAAATTGCAAAACACGTAAGACAATTTTAATTTCTAGTTGTATATTCTGTGTTGATTAAGATATGATTCGGGACCGTAATAAATATGGCTTTACAGAGTTCATAGCCATTAAACTCATCAATACAAACCTCTAAGTTCATATAATCCCATTGAATGACTTTTTCATGAAATAGTTATTAAATTGAATTAATTGAACTTAGAAGGAAAAGGAAAACATCGTGAGGAAACCGGCATGTCCTAGAACCAAAAATTCGAAGACATGTGACATCTACCAACCCGCACTGGGCCCGCGTGGTGGATTATAGACCATTCCCTCTCATAGAGAGGGAGGCCTGTGTCCCAGCAGTGGGAACATTATAGGCTGACTATGCTATGCTAGAGGGTTGTATTGCAGATTTTAATGACTATAATTCTGTAACTAAATACGTGTTACGGTCGCGAGTCATATTTTGTTTCATATATAGCCTGAAACTGTTCCCAAGTTCATATGACCCCACACTATTTAAGTCGCGAGTTGATAGGCTTCTTTTGGGTTAGCTCGTTCCATCGTCGACCTGATCTCTGTCCTCAGGACTAGATTGATGTCAAGAGTAAGCCCATTTAGTATAAAAAAAAAACATTTTCACTAAACAGTATTTTAGAAATGGAAACCATACTATTACGAAATTGGTCTTAACTCAAGTAGAAACGTTATTGCACTAAAGATCGATTTTGATGTTTTGTTTACATTTCATTGCTCGTGTGTAATGTGTATTAGTAATTGTAACATGATATTACCCTATAAGTAGGTCGTCCTATTTATCGCAGTCGATTGGTTTGTTCAATAACTGAGTACAATGTCCAGCTATTATCTCTATGAAATACGCAATAGGATCAACTTTAGAATATGTGCGTGGAAAGATCTGGAATTTATTTACTTGCTTTGTTACTTACAGGCGAGATTATTAATCCTAAGGTAAACTGAGGTAATTGAATCAGGTACAGTCGCCAGCGCATCAACTTACTACAAACTGTCAAATTTTCTCATTCGATTTTGAACCTAACCATCAACAATTTATGGTTTAAAATCATTTGGAGAAATTTGACAGTTTGTGGTAACTTGATGTGCTAGCGACTGTACAACTGACGGTTGCTGGCTTCCTGATTTCTTCAATAAAGAGTAAGCACTGAATCCTAGAGACAGAAAATAGACTAGAGATATGAGGCACAGGGTATAAAGTTCCCCAATACTCCATAGAATAGGGAGGATCCTCCGACCAGACTGGTGTTCTGTCTGGTCTAGCAAAAAAGTTATATAATATTAGAACTATACAACTAACAGACCTGTAAGCGTTTTATAACAGTTAGGCAGCAACTAAACAGTGGTAAAGTAGTATTCAGTTCGACGCATTAGTTATATAATTTAATTTATAATTTAAGTCATATTAATGTGTCTGGTAAACGTCATCTCAATAATTTATATGATGGTCATATAACGTTAAGTCGAGGAAAGGTTTCAGTCAGAAAATAGTGATGAGTCACCATGTTTTGTAAATTTAGAACCTTTTATTCAACACTTAAATAACAAACTGTTATGTAATGATTTTATAGTTAACTATTATAGAATCATCATAATAGGTCGTATCTTCCACCTTTAAGTAACTTTTAGGTTAAAACGTTATTCTAATATAACATAAGAACTCTAATTGCAACCGTCATGTTGGACGCCATAGATCATATAAAACACATGTATAAAACCAATAGTTATATACATGTCTAAATGCAGTCGCCAAATGTCTATTGGCAATATGGCGGAAACTATTGATGACAATTATGTATTTTATTTTTATAAATAATATTGAAACACCAATATTATGGAGGCCCATTAAAATATTAACGAAGATAATCATACATATCATCGAAAATTTTAAATTCCCAATTATAAGTCACCGCTCGTCATCTTCCACCACAATAAGCTTTCTTTACATTAAATTAATAAATAATATTAAAACATTTGACTTATACTTTTTTTATAAGTTTTATAACAACACAATAAATAAATTGTCACACAAACCACAGACCGATCACCAGCATAACAAAACGTCTACCTATACGATGATATAGTTATGTTAGAGTATTACTAGAAACTATTACAAACCTTACTAGTTAAACTTACAATGTCTACGTGATTTTTACTCAACGTATTGTTGCTGATACGACTGCAAAACGACCCTTACGTGATTAAAATGTTGTATAATCTGCGCCCAAACCCCCGTTATATTTACGTATAAAAAACTATTATAAAACCATTTTCTTATGGCTGAAAGTTAAATAAAAAACGTTATTGTACCATTTATATGACATGATTTTGCTACTTGGGGGGCTACTGCTCGACAGTTGTTGTCGGGTTCTTCTATTTGCTCTTCATATCATCATATCATAATCAGCCTATAATGTTCCCACTGCTGGGACACAGGCCTCCTCTCTATGAGAGGGAATGGGCTATAATCCACCACGCGGGCCCAGTGCGGGTTGGTAGATGTCACATGTCTTCGAATTTTTGGTTCTAGGACATGCCGGTTTCCTCACGATATTTTCCTGCACCGTTTTGAGAGCAGTGGTGATGAAATATATTACACAAAGTAATGCGCCTGCCGGGGTTCGAACCCACAACTTACTGCTCGTAAGTTGGGACCGCCACCACTTGCTCTTAAGTCGCGGAAAACTTTAATAGCACGATTCAGAATTATGATGTTAGAGTTTTACCACACCAATCGATCAATTGGCGATCGATAGTAGAATGGATAAGTCAGTTTCTACAACACCAATTGATTGATCGTCGTCATTTCTACCATAGATCGATTGGTGCATGGTGATATCGATTGGTGTAGTAACACCCTTAGTTTTTTATTTGTGTCATTGATGGCGTTGTAGTACTTTTTTGTAATGCCGCTACAAGACTACTTATACAAGGGGCGGACGTTTCAGGGGACTATCTCAAGTATTTTTTGCCGTTTAAAAAGTGCTGATTTTTATAATTTGAATATATGATTATTGCTTTCGTAGCTACTTATTCGGCCTAGTTAGAAGCCCCTTAGAACACGTAAAACAAATTCTAGACTGTAGCGTTATTTGACCTATTTATATGGCATGGCAGCCGGAAGACCATACATATTTAAGAACAATAAATAATTATAATAAAATGCACAAAGTATTTCAGGAAATATCAATTTGACATCAATAATCTGTACAACTAATTCGAAACACTTTATTTACTAGCACGTGTAGTGTGTGTGTTAAGCTAAACACGTGTTATATATTGAATAACAATATTATAACACAGTCCGCTGAAGAAAGCAAAAGTCATTCAAACGACATTTCATAACACCGAGACTTGCTAGTGATGGGAATGTGCAATATCGATAAGTTTTTTAGACGAACATAAATGTACCTACAAATAATATTAGTGAAAATTTTAATAAGATTGGCTTTGCAAGCTAGTTTGCAAAATTTTCGAGAAGTTCAAATTAAATAAGTTCACAAAACTCTTGTGTAAATATTTAGGCCGAATACTCCTTTGCTATGTGTGTTACAAAAGCCGATGAAGGCCGAAATAAAAATTTTGAATTTGTATTCCCTTAAAGTTAGGCGTGCCGTTGACAACAGCGTATACAATTATACATGGTTGCACCGAGACCTCGGATTTACATGCTGTGTCAATTATTTGTTCCAAATAATTATAATCACCCTAGAAAGCATAAATTGTTTAATGTCTCATTTTGTCGCACTGTAGTTCGATCCACCTCCCCTATACCGCGTATGCCCACGATGCTCAACGCGCTCATGGGACCAACCCTGGATTGGACTTGTTTGCTGATGAATGGAAGACGATAATGTTAGAATCTTTGTGGTTCTGTGATCGACTTAAAGGATCACTTAACTTAATTTAGTATTAATGGCCTGTACTGTATTAAATGTAATAAATAAATAAAATAAAGCGTAAGCTATAGATGATTTATGTTTGTGAAATTATCTTTAATAATTATCGCAGCGGTAGAAACTGTTGTCTAATTTTAACACATACCAATTAAATCGTTTGCCAAATATTCTAATTACGGCTATATTTGAAGACAACATTAGAAGTTTACGTATAAATCTGCTTTTAGACACTAATTGATAAAATTTATTAACATATAGAGGCTATTGTGTTTCTGCGCAATGTTATTACCTAAACACATTATCTTAAGCCGTTCACATTTCATTCCAAGTATTACCATTTACCACTAATAAGTAATATTAGTAATTTAGTATGCCATTAGTGTGGTATTTTATTGCGTTGTTATTAGATACTAATTAGGCTATACCACAAGGTAAGAAGAAAATCAATTATTGTTATTACAACTACAATTTTCTACGATTATTCATCAGTATTAACACCAATAGACATGTCCCTACAAAAATACGGGGTGGATGGGACACCGACGCGAAAACAGCTGTTTCCTACAAAAGAGCAGTGCCTACACGTTCAAAATGTATGGAACAGCTGATTTTTTTTAATAACTGATGAAAAATTTCTATGTGGGGAGCTCAGAATGATGTACTGAATACGTGGTAACCGTTTTCACGTCGGTGTCGCTTCCACCCTGTAAACACGCGAACACGAAGAAGGATCATTTTTCGTCAATTTTTCATTTACTCATAAACAATTTACATCATGTTGAATTAAGCACGTTGCCCTTTCGCAAATAATATCATAATCTTACAAAAAGCTATAATAATAAACGGCTCAAAGGTATTGAAATAGATTAAAAGTGGTAGACTTTAGTCTTGTTATTATTGTACTTAACCAAATAAGGTTAAAGAGTACGCAATACAATTATCAAATAATACCTTACTGATAACGTTATCTTAATCTTTGCATACTCAACATATCTATATCCTCTTAGCGATCTCGTTGTATTATTAACATGACCTACGACTAACGAGTATATGAATATTATTTAAAGTTCTAGCATAGCTGGATCAGCCTATTATCATCATCATATCAGCCGGCAATCACCTACTGCTGGGTATAGGCCTCCCCTTTTTTCTGCCACACTTCGCGGTACTGTGCATCTCTTATCCAGGTGTTGACCCTAGGGCTTCGAGCTTTAGGACGGCCCTGGTTTCTTTGTCCTAACCTTGGCCACCATTCGGTCAAAGCCTTGCTCCATCGGCCATCTCCGCGTCTAGCCAGATGACCTGCCCAGGTCCACTTGAGATGCACCATCTGGTCCCCGACGTCGTAGACTTCGGATCAGCCTATAATGGCCCTAGGCGTCCTCTCTGTAAGATGGAGTGGTATTCACCTCACGGAGATGCCATATCTCTAAATGTTTAGTTCTAGGACATGCCGGTTTCCTTAAGATGTTTTAAGAGCAGTGGTGAAGAAATATATTATAGAAAAGTAACGCACCTGCTTGGATTGGAACCCACAACCTACTATCCTAAGTCACAGCTATCAAATTAAAATTTCGTAGACAAGTCACAATTACCTTTTACACATCGCTAATTTGTTTATCATTTCACGTGACTATACCTACATATCTAATTACAAATATTTATCTAATCTATCCCGATATGGATAAATCAGAATAATTTAAATATTTTTTGATAACTACCTGTTACGCACCTGAATGTTAAAGATACAATTATTTTGCTATAAATTCGATTGTTTGACTTAACTCAGCCATCGAGCTGGTCGTTATTTCATTTGCTTTGGTATCAATATATTTTCGATATATTTTCTGCAGAATGTGAAATAACCCAACCCTATCTGTTACGGAATAAAAGCTGCGAGCTTTTGTGTGGTGCACACACGCCGGTCAAACTTGACAATCTTGTACACAATGCTAAACTGCGGTATTACATAGCCTTATGTGGGACATGGGAGATTCTATTTTGTATTATTGTATAACTTTCGTAAAACACATTGCACATTGACGAGTATGTTTTCGGTTTTACCTGTTTATTTTAAGAATAATGCCCGACCATTTTTGAATTAAAACGGCGCCTCTTGATTTGAACAGCTCGCAAACTTGCCAAGTGATGATATCGACAGTTAACATAGGAAAAACTTATTTATGTTTGATTTTGCATTTTTAATGGAATAAGGAAATAAAACGGATTACTCACAATTCAACCAAACAATTTTATCGATATTATTTATAGAACGTCCCAACCCTACAGAAGCGGAACGAAAGCGTCAATAGTGGTGCGCAAACGCAAGTTACAGGTCACTTTCTTGACACAGTTCACTATTACATAACCTTATGTAGCACATGGGAGATTCTACACAGATATGGACGATTTTGCAGATTTTTTAAGGTGCAATAAAGATAAAAGACGTTATTCGTAGGACGCAAACGTCATATTTCGACAGTTTCGTATGTATGTGAGATATTGCCCAAATATTGCGCGAAATATTTTTAAATATCCGTGCAGAAAATTAATCGTGTAGATAAGTGGATTAAAACAATTTATGGGCTGCTGTTAAAGTATGTGAAATGTCGGGGCTGAATTTCACAACTTTTAACTTAGTTAATTAAGGTATTTTGCCTTCCGTCGTAAATGTTTTACTATGGCCATGGGACTTAGGCTTTTGCAAATCAAATTTTTTATGGCTAACTATAATAAATCCGGTTTTGAAACTATAATTTGATATTTTATAGTTACTGATGTTGTTAAAGTTACTACACTCGCGAGCAACCTAATCGACTCACGCCATAACAGCTCAAACATACGTGATTTTGTATGTTGAACAACATATGATTCGCGACTGACAATTATTAAATCAACATACTACCTGACACTGACCTGCAAATTGCAAAAAACGTAAGAAAATTTGAATTCCTCTACTGTCTGGGGCTACCCTGACGCTTCCACCGGCAAACCTAGACGCGCCATCTGTCGGTGCAACGACGCGTTCAGTTCAGGTTCGCCGAACAAAATATACGTAGTCCTCGGAACGATCGCTGAGGTTAGGAGGTAGTCTTAATCATGCATTGAATCACATATTGACGGTATTCTTTGAAAGAACTACAAGCACAACATAAATATTCAACAGTTCCGAACTGTCAGTCAAGTATGCAAACGTTTTATGTGCTTATTATGTTATGAGTGTACCGGAAATTACGTCTGTGTGCCTGAATGAACGGTGTGGAATAACATCTTTTGTGTACTTACATTGATTCTGATTTACTGGTATTCTTGTCTGCCTGAAACAATGAAAAAGTTATTAGGACATTTTTAAATTTTTTAACGTCAGTCTTAAATAAAATCACCTGATTTCAAAATCCTTTGACATAACCTATAAGAAAACTATCTAAATACAGAAACAGCAGAGCAATGGAATGCAATCGCAATTTCGCTAGACATCGAGCCATTTTTTATGATTTAATCTCGAAAAGCTTAGTCGAGATTCTCAGGGACCCGAAATTGCATTACTCATCAACATTAAATGGTGTGGTCGCTGAGCAAAAACTAAGTCCAACCAAAGTTTTATTGTGACCTTTGAATGATATTGATTATTTATGACCTTTCTGATTATATGATATTGATTATTCTGATTTTTGACATTTGTATGGGAATTAGTATCACATTTTTTATTTTGCCATGTAACATAATAATAGGGGAATTGAAATAAAAATAATGATTGCTACTGTAATTTTTTTAATTTTATTTTGTGAAATATTTCGATACAATGTAAGAAAATTGTTAGGTACATGAAATAAATGAAATGCATAAATGAACCAGCTTGTCCATGTACAGGTCAACGACCATCATGAACAGCTGACACATCCACCTGCCTTATACACGTGTATACTTTAAAAATAAAAAAGCACGTGTCACTTGACCTTTAAGCTTACAGCTGGATACGATGACCTTTGTAGTTATTGTTTAACTACACAAAGAAATGGGAAGTGAATATGTCAAGTGAGACACGTCCTTATTGTCCGAAGAAAGTCAGGGTAAAAGGTTGTTGTGCTTCGTTCCGAAATAGTTTATGTCAACACGTAATCATTTATAGGTATATCGGTAAAACTTTACATAACCTCGTGGATTTCCGACCATGCATTCCCGCTCTTCATGTATTGTGACCTCGGGACAGTCAGCACCGCTACCTTTTGTAGACTAGCTTATATACAACATTATTTTTAGTACATGCGAAACCTGAATATAGTTTGTTCAGAATAAGTAACTGAATCGATTACAATATTTTTTAAACCATGTTATATTTTTTCCCAAAAATATTTAAAAAAGTTAAAAGTTGGATACCGAGCGACTTTGAGTACCTATCGCAATAATTTAGGTACCTACTGCCAAATTATTATTATCAATGAGCTCAAGACGAAGCTGGAGGCGCGCGCTGCGTGGTGACCGCGTTTTTGTGCGGACAACTAGGTAACAGAACAAGCTTATAACTTTGTGATTTTTCATGATACAGTTTTGAAATTTTTTACATAAAAATACTAGACACGTGTATCAGGTTTCGCATATACTAAAACTAATGTTGTATATGTATATGTTTCCACGCCACGAGCTAGATATATTCCTTTGCAATTCGTGGTAATACTAGAAAAGACGCTGCTAAAGAGGTATACTAATAAAGGCTGATTGCGAATGCCAATGGTGACTATAAAAATAAACCAACGTGTAGTACCTAATGACCACAAACCGCGGAAACGTTCGAAAACAAACTTAAACCACCGACAAAAACCTTATGACGGGGATGTACCACAGTCAAACACTTCAAAATTAAAACAAATAGACGCACGCAAAGTCAATGAATCATCAAACAAAAATAAGGATCATCCTTAGTTTTTAGTACAAATCGTATTGCAGATTCGACTGTTGACTTCGGCAATGGCGAATATTCTCCGAAGCAGTTTATATTCTCATAATCTTCGGGTTGAAGCTAGGAATCCCCGCAGTGTAGGTCAAATGAAAAGCAATTTAAAACAAATATCTGAAGATTATGCTAAAGTTTAGGATGGAGGTCAACAATTTGCATTAAAAGAGCCTCCACAAACGGTACTCAGATCAACTTGAGTTGCCAATAAATCCTTTCTACCAAGATCGCTGAAAGGCTTCTTACCACGTCATGCGACATGGGCTACATTATGATTGATAGTATCCAGCTGAATAAGAGTATCAAAATTGCGAGCGATTGGAGGCGTATAATATGCTGCAGTAAACTTTTGTAGACTGACAGGGATGAGGACGATGATGATTACCGTGGTCACGCCAGAAAAAAAGACTGGGAAGACTATCTCCGATCGTATGATATAGGTAAGGAACACGATAGCAAAGTCGTCGTGACGTCTGAAGAGAAACATGCAAAACGTTTTATTTTGCACGTGCGAACGTTTAACCAACTTGTACAGTTGTAACTAGGTTAGGTAAATTGCAATATTATACCATGTATTGACAGTTCACGTCGTCTCCGAGGCGCGATTAGAAACTGGTTTCTCTCAATATAGACAGGCTGCTAAAGGGAAGTGTATTAATCATTCGTCTAGCCTTCTTTTTCCTGGCGATAATGAGGTAGTTTCCTGTCTAAATGATAATTAGTAGGAACTGATGCAGGATCAGATGTAATGTAATGTCATATCACCAACAATAGTCTTATTTTGAAACAAAATGGTGTTGTCTTGGCTAGTATCTTGATGAAATGGTGATCAAGAGAGGAAACCAAATCAAAAGCAAATGCTATGTGGCCGAGATAGATCGAAGCTGAACATCATAAAGATGACGATTCATAGGCTTTACGCATTAATCTGGAGGTCAGTAACCTGGATAGTTACTTCCCTTTTCTAACACAATGATAGTAAATTGTATATTAATACACATACATTTATGTGCGGTGAATGCAATCGCTTATCCGGCAAGCTTTTGCAACCTGCGCTTGCGCATGCTTGACCCCGTTGTGCACCAGCGGCTTCTGTCCACTACGGTTATTTGTAGAGAGGTTGGTTAGGTGTTGGGCCTTATGGAGAAAATAAGGGCACCCAAAAACATATCATTACCTTAAAAAGACCTTAAGAAAATTTTGAATCTTCGCATAAAATTTTGGTGTCTGTGCCAATTCCAAATACATTAGGATGCGAGGAGAATTTTGTGAGGGTTGATATGAACGAAAAAGGTTTGAATGATGAAGTGGCAGCTGACAAGAGAGAACTGCAAAAATGTTTTACCCTGACCCCAATTAACATAAGACAAGGACAGGAAAATGGTAACGAGGAGGAGAACACTGATGATGACGATTTTCTCCTTGAATCAATCGGAAGCAAATCGATGCAAAGGAACCTACAGGTTGGCGTGTGATGATGAATGAACATAATCAACCTTCTCTAAGACTGTCTTGTGAACATAATGCAATAAGAACTCAACCTTGACATTTGCATGCAACCTGCATAATGAGGTGACTTATAATCAGCCAAAATTAAACCTAGTCCAAAAATAACTCTTGCTCAAAACTTTCAAATAAATCTATTAATAAATCAACTTAGCGTTAAAAATCTAGTTATTTAATTTCCTCTTAACCAGAAGGCCAGACTAGAATGCTAAAGTTACGCCATACTTGCCACACTGGCTGGCCACGTTAGTCTATTGGCACATTGGCCACATATTTCGAGATCCATCTAGGAAGCCGATTGAGGGTATGGGAACGAAGGTTGGTAAGGCCCATCCTCAAATAGCTGTTAATTGCAAAATTGAAATAGCTAAGTAAGCAGATACAGGTACAATATTGATTTCAAAACTTGATAGACAGATACATCTTGATGTACTCGATGCCAATACAATTCTACTAGTATTTACGTGGAGGAAGGTAACGGTACCTACAACAGTATAAGAGAATAATTTTAAGATGACGATAAAAAGAATAAAATCTAACAATTTTACGAACAAAGTTTAGAGATTAGTCGCTGTTTCGAATCATCTTCAAATAAAAGTCAGGATGAGTAACACAACTCATCAGGATTAAACCCTTGTTACGTCAGATTCGTTTGTTTTCGGGCACAATTTTCCTACATACTACTAATTAATAAAGAATCACACAGAACCACCTCACCCTTCCCTCACAAGTTATGTCTTGACCTAGTTTCGGCTTCACTAAACCATAAAACGTTATGACCACAGCAAACTAAACAGCTCTACGGAAGGAACACATTTTATTTTCCTTAAATTTAGCCACCGGTCACCGCATCCGTTGCGATTTCACCAACCAAATATTTTTATTTACTTCCATCTAATAAAACTAAACTAGGTTTACAAGATCTGTAGTTATTATGGTTAATTAACCGTATATTATTATAATTACTAAACAAAGCGTTACATAATAAATAAATATAGTCTAGCAAAGTATATATAAGATAAGGTCGATAAAATAATGGATAATTGTAGGTAACGTAAGATTTTACCTAAGACTGAAGAAATAGGTAAAATACTTGTTATAGTAGCTAATTCAACTAATAAGACAGATGTAACAGGCAAAGCAGGTAAGGCTTTGAGCATTCAGGCAGTAAGGTTAAGCCTAATTGCCGATCAGACAACAAAAGCGGGTTAGTTACAAAAAGGGGTCAATAGACACGATGGTTGTTAGTCTTTCAATAATTGAGGTAATTACAGTATTCTAGACAGTGCAAAAAGTAACTAACATCATCATAAGGAAGCAAACGGTAAAGAAGACATACTTTAAAAAAAACGGAAAATCCTTAGATTAAGAATAAAAGCCCGTAAGTGATCGTTTCAAGTTCGGTTGAAATGTAACTATTATAGTAATACCATAGAATAAAGCCTATGATGGAAGAATATACAATTTGCTATGCAAGTTAGCACAGTTACAGCATTTCTTCGAGTAAAAACAAACCGTTTGTACAGTGTCAACTGTGACTAAATATAATAGTCAATAACACAATCCCACAAACGCAACTGTTTGCCTAGCCATCGCGACATATGAGTAAATAGTCGTGACTACGAAATAGCCCTTCACTGTACTATGTCCATAATATTGTGCTGTTGTGCTACTGTTTATTCTGATACGCATGTTCATCAATTACTGCCTTGTTTATTCATAGCTGCTCTTGTAGTACCTACGGTTTTTTATTTCCGAAGTTATCTAGTTCATTTCCTTTCGTGCTTCCTTTTATTTCCTTCCCTGTCTACCCTTTTTGCTCGATGAATGTTTTCTCTAAGCTCTGTTTTGCCTCTTTTTTTAGCAATTCAGTGCTTTCAGCCTTTCAATATCTCCTGTGTACTTGGCTAATCTCCGTTGAGATTTGCTGCCGTCGCCGGAATCGGTCCGGAGTATTTTATTATCTGACATTACAAGAGTTGATACAGACTCAAAGATATCAACAAACTTGGGTAGTTTAAATAGGTATTTACCATATAGCCTTTGGCACTAATCGTACACCTGCTTCCTGTCCAATATCTACAAGCCCAATCATCTATAGCTACCTCAAGGGACTTACAGCACACCATTCACCATTGCCCAACCATCTAATCTACAGGATATATTAAACGTTTATAACTTGAACTTTAGAAGCTAGGTTTATTTCACAAGCTGATCAATAATTCAGGAGTTTCGTCCAGTTTCCGAGTGAGTGGTCTGCGTACTTCCTTTCGTATGGACGCAGATGGTGCAATGCAGCGCGAGTTTTACGATAATGTTTTAGATACAGCCGGTGGATGATTGAAGCTTGTACAGTGAGGATATTGGCTCTATTTTGAACGAGAGTAAAGGAATAGAGGGAAGATTAAACTGACTTGAGGGTAAGCAAAAAGGTTGATAATTGAACTGCAAAAATGAAATGAAAGAATAAGAAGAAAATTATAGTGTGACAAGGGAGAATGAAATAAAAAAAACGGGTTGCGTCGACCCCCACAAGTTACATGGGATTAGGGCAGAAGATTGATTGGAATCAAAAAGAAACATAGTTATAATTTTGAAAAAGTAAGATGTTTTCTCTTGTCTATACAAGGGAGATACTAAATGAGGTGAACTTGATGAGAGTTGCTGAGAATCGAGTTGAGTGGCGTGCGGTTCAGAAGGCCTAGCTTTATCCAGCAGTGGCCTGCTGTAGGCTTGTGATGATGATAGTACAAAGGAGAAATAGAGTCTCCTTAACTATACAAAAGATCATGCTTAACTTAAGTTTTACCTCATAACTTCCAAATCTAGAAAAATCAATCAACCTAAAACTAAATATACAATGTTTGCTCAGAACGAACTGTTTGTTGATTCTAGACTAGATTTACCAAGTTCAATGCTAATTGTACTGCAAATAAGTATTCCTCTTATTTTAATAGTTGGATGCTGTGACACGACTTCTTGTGTCAACATTATCAATATAGTTATTATGGAATGTAGTGCAAAGGTCACGTTAAATGTGTCATAATATTCAGTGATAAGTAAGTGCATGAGCACTCACAATATTATTGTTTTGCGTGGCACGATTATATTTTAGAGCTTGCGGGTATTTATTATATACAGGGTGTAAACAGACCCTTCACATTGCCGTCAACCAAGCATTCTGTACATCAAACTAAGTAACTTTATGCAACAATTATTGCTGGGAATCGACTTTTTTTTTTGGGGTGAAAAATCACGTTTTACGGTAGGATTCGATGGAGAGCACTCAAAGCATTGTGCTGATGGATGGATTGAATAGTACGGGGGTCGTGGAGGTGTGTAAAGTAAAAATCTTACATTAAACACATGTATTAAAAAAAAAACTTGTGAAAAAGTTGAAACTTTGACCCCCAATTTCTCCGTAACTAGAAGGTTCCCAGGTAAGGTCTAGAACAAAAAAATGATCGCAAAGACGGGGAGAACAAGTGCCTCTCGGCTATGTTAAGGGTCTATTTACACCATTTATAATTGACGAAAAAAATTGCCACAAAAAAAAGAACAGCAATTAGCTGATTTCCATAACTTGTAAGTAAATAAACAAGTTATGTTCGCGAATGAACCGGAGCCACGAGCGCTGAGCTGTTCCACCTCGCAAAAGACAAGAAGAAATATTTAACTATTGGAGAGGCACCATAAGAAGCAAACAGATTTAAATAAATAATTATAATCTTGAATAAAATTATTCAAACAAGATTATGAAATCAATGTTGATGTGGATGGAGTTGAATAAAACATGATTCTAAAAGCAGACACTCATTTTGTAATATTCCTTTCTTTTATAATCGGAAACAAAGTTATATTTAGAATGGAGGCTTGCACAGCTGGCGGAATGAAATAGCTTCCATGAGTGGCGAAACTAACATGAATGCTAAAATTTCGCTCGGCACTTAGCCTTGCCAGATAGCATTACTACAGTTTATGTCGATACGACAGAAGAAGTATCTTGTAGAATCATGGGGTTCGGAGGAAATTTTGGAAAGAGAGTAATAAATTTTTTGAATAATGTAAAATATGCAGATGAAAACGATCTATTCTTCTTCGGTACTTTTTTTTAAAATAATAATACATGTTTATTGATCCAATAACTTCAAATTACACAAAAGAGCTAAACTAACTAGAATTATAAGTTCAAAGTAAATCCATGATCAAGAAGATGGATGAAAGAAGATTGCATGTAGCGGAGATGAGAATGTTGAGGTGAATGTGTGTTGTGAAAAGAATGGATAAGGCAAGGAACGAGTATATTAGAGGAAGTTTAAAAATTGCGCCAGTTACAGAAAAGTTGAAAGGGAATCGACTGTCTTGATATGGACATGTGAGTGATGAATATAAACGTTGATGGATGGAGAGGGAGAGGAATACCAAAGAAACGATGGATGGACAAGTAACATGGGACAAGGGCAGGAAGATGTTGAGTAAATCCATGATCAAAGTATTGTAAAAAATTGTTGTGAATTTTAAGCTATGTGTAACTTTCGACACTTACACAGTTTAATCTTTCTAGTCTGCATGCAAACCTAGACTTTGTTCAAGCAATTGCATATTTTACCTGACAATTAAAAGTCTCCAATTTGAAAGTTAGCAAGATTGCGCAATTTGGATTTGAATTTTCAACGTTGAAATTGCTGGTTAACCTAAGGCAGTATAAAATTAAAATCTTGCACTCACTAAGGTTATACCTATCTAATCTAATAATAGAATCAAGTTGTGTGCAACCAAATTATGCATCAAATTATAGCTTAGATCAAACTAATTTTAGAATTTCGAGACATGATGTTTCCTAATCAAGGTTTTATCAACATTACCACATTAGGTAAACTGACTAATGATTTATCATTAACACTAGAAACGGGATATTTACCATGTTTTACCATGTTGGTTTTGTTTGGTTTTTTTGTTTGATTTTTTGATACAGTGGTAGCGGAACCGAGTGCAAAAAACGAACAAGAAAGAGGGTAGACTGATTTATCTGCTCATAAATATCCACCCGCAATCACGGTGCTAGCAACAGCGCCGAAATATCAGAAACTCAAACAAACAGCAAACATGGTAAATATCCTGTTTCTAGTGTTAATGATAATGTTAGTGACCACGACAGTTTAAAAACTTATATGACTAGTGATTTACAGCCAAAAGGATGCTGTTAAAATCACCACCTTTTCTAAAGCTTTTAGATAAATTTTAAAGCACTATTGTCATCTGTGGATGAATTAAAGATTGTATTATCATCAAATAATGCCATCATCATTATTCTCCTGCCCATAACTCAATTTTTGGGGTCGCCGCAGCATGTCTTCTTCTTCCATACTTCTCTATTACTCGTCATCTCAGCAGTCAACTCCTTTCGAGCCATTTCATCCTTCTCACAGTCCATCCATCGTTTCTTTGGTCTTCCTCTACTCTTATAGCCAAAAGTAAAAATAAAAGTATTGAAAAAAAAAACTTGTAAAAATATCTTCGGAGTTTTACTTTCAAAACCGCAAAACTAAGTACCCAATTGACACAAACAGCGCACTCAACATTCATATCGATCTTAAGTACGACACTGAAGTGAAACTTAAGAGAGAGGTGCTAATAAGTGTTTAACCACCATTTCTACTAGAAAGTGGTTTCTACTGAGCTGGTTTAACTGGTGTCTGGTCCACGGCCTTGGGATTATAACATAACATCACGCCTGTAATCTCCGAACGGTTAGACAGAGGTGTACGTTATTGTACACACACATTTCGCCAGTTATGTTGAAGTCCCATGTAAAAGGGGGGCGAGCTTATTGCCATTGTCCGGGCGCAAATCCAGACTCCGTGGCTGCTTCTGAGAAATTTCTGATGGAAAATCCCAATAACACTTTGCCGGACCCGAGAATCGAACCCAGGACCTCATGCTCAGCAGTAGTGCTTGCGACCACTAGACCAACGAGGCAGTCCTTAGGATTATAAATTACTAATATAACTCAATATGCGGGTAGTATGTAATTCTATGTGACATTTGTCATCTATGCGTGGTTAACTATAAATCTGTTGACAGTGTGTTGCAAATCGTATAAGGAGCGAGAAAGCAGGTTGTAAATATTCGCAAATTAGTTAAATGTCATACAACTTGACTGCTAGTTAACTTTCAAGAATCTAGTGCCATTAATCAATCAGATTAGCTGGTTGCATGTTGACTGATGGTTACAGGTTAGTTGCACCACTACATAATATACCCGGATCTTCGGTTTACCTTTCAATCTTTAGAATATCTTTCGTTCTAACAATGTTTTAAGCTTCCACGATTTACAACTAAACTTGTACTGTCACTTACGGGATATCTTCCGTGATTGTTCATTATTTTGAGCTCCCGATAAATAACACAAAAACAAGAAAACACAAAAATTTCAATCGGGAGGATGGCTTCAAATTGTCAAGTACGTGGAATCCAGTTTTGAATAAGCTCAAAAGTAGCAGCCGGCATCGCAATAAGGACTCCACAAAACCTGGTGATACTGTCAGTGTGTTTTGCCGTGACTTAGTGTCGAGTTCCAGTAGTGCGCGTAGCAAAAGACAAAGAAAGAGGGTAAATAGATTTGTCTGCTCTTAACAATTTTTTTTCCATCCACCACATTCTCCAGTCAACCCGCGATCATGGCGCTTGCAACAGCGCCGAAATATCGGGAGCTCAAAATAATGAACAATCACGGAAGATATCCCGTAAGTGACAATACAAGTTTATCTTTCGTTCTAACTTTACCTTTTCCTCTGCATCTGCATAATATAACCGATACTTTAGTTTGCAATTAAACCTTTCTCAAGTTTTTGCTTTATTGTCTCTCGTCCTCCCGAATGCATCCACAGGATGTCTTGAAAAGATCGTTTTTAGCGATAAGACCGTACATTGTGTCACCTTATTTATAAGTTCACTATTGTAACCTGTTATTTGTATGGTGTACATAATACGGAGTATTCCATTTAAATGTATCAGGTTCCTCGGGTTTTATTTCAGGCTTTATAACATCGTTCGTTTCTTCATTACCATCATTGTTCTTTGTTTTATTTTCATCTTTATTGTGCAGGGCATTAGCCTCATCCTTATTCCGTTCTTATTATGCTTTAAAGAGGTCAGGATGTATCTCTCATTTATTTTATTTGGAAGCATTAGTAGATGTTTTTGTGTCCGTTATCAATGTGTTTATTTTATATACTCAGGAAATAAGGTCATCGTGCTGTTATTTGTTCACACTTAGATGATAATCTTTAGTTTAAATAAACCTAAAATTGCGAATAACGATTTAATCTTATTTGATTTGAAACTGCATTTGGTCTTGTGCTTCTTCATCGGATGCTTTCGTTCGATCTGTTGGTGCGGTCTACGAACCCAATTTGACGAAAGAATGACTGAATACCACAAAACCCCGCAAACGTAGTCCCGCCATAAATAGGACGACAGACAATCATTATCGTTGCCGTTTGGCCACTTGATATCCTTATGGAAACAATATTCCATTATGTCCTTGCTTTCGATCACGTCTTTGCTTAGCAGTTAAGTTTTGTTGCTTTCTAATGGTTTTTCAAGCCTTCAAGGAGTAATGGAGTAAAATAAAAAGAGGTCTAACGGGACACCCAGATTTTGAAAACTATAGAGCAGTTCTAAATTCTTTCCTATCTGTCAAGGACGAATTAGTAGGTTACCTAAATCTGTAATACGATTAGCGTTTTAACTCATCACCTAATGGTAATAGGCTAATAGCCTAACGGATTATGGCCACGAGTCTATTGAGTAACATGCGATAATCGGGGTTTAGTAGGACCCCACATATGTTCAGTATCTGGCCAGTCTATATTTCAAAGAGTTCGCAGCTTCTTCCGAAGTATCCAGCGATACTTCGGAAGCGTCCATTCTAATGTATGTGGAAGTTTTTGATACTCAATCTGAATCATATGAAACGATTCCGATATTTGATAGGAGTGGTGCTGTTCCAGGAAAGATGCCTTGATGCCTGCACACAACAGAAATTGATCGACTCACGTTCTACTCACAGCTAAGTCATAGGTCGACTCAATATCAGAGATTGCTATAAAGAAGAAAGAGTAATATAAAAGTCGTAAATAAATTTGAATTGCGCGGACTACCCTGGCGCATCCACCTTAATGGATTTGCTGTTTACAAAAGTGTGGTAAACTAACCAATCGTTTCTGAAAATAATGGACAAAGCGATAAAAAGAAAAGAAAAGCAATAGACAAGAAAAATAACTAATCAGCAGCAACGTTACCTGTTCTTGTGACCTAAGAAATCCTAGTGTTAGCAAATCTTCCGCCTCACGCAAAAAGCGGTACAAAAATCAATATCTATACAAAAAGCTACACAAAAACTTGATCAAGGAACAGTTTATAAACCCAGGTCTAATGTCTCAAGGTTTAATCAAAGACAACTTGGTAGATAAACGGAAATCAACCAGTTCTAGTTGCCAAGTCAAATATTATGAAACTTTGTACCACGAACAAGTGGTTAATGGTTTTAACTCCAAGTTCGTTGCCGTTGCACTTGATTTTACTTTCTATTCAATAGTTTACTAGAAATAACTTTCCTAATATATTTTTTTTTTGTCTTTGTCAAGTGTGAAGCGAAGCTTTCAACAAGAAGAAGAGCGTACTCCTAAAATCTGGGCCGAATCTACCGGTTAGGTTAAAATATAGTTATTGTTTTGAGAACTGCTAAGGACATGGAGATGTATTTGGAGATGATGGTCAACCGTCTGTAATTGGAAAGCCACCCAAAAGAGACTTTAGTTAGTCATCTAAGTAATACTAAGGCTAACCTTGATCTTTGGACTACAAGAATCATTTATCTTTCCTTAACCTTTTGAACGCTGTCATTGTCACATATACATGACAAACAAGCGCGTGCCCTGTACGCCAAACGACACAAATATGAGACAAAATGGTAGGTGAAATTGTAGCTTGGCGTTGAGGGAAAGAGGTCAAAAGGTTAGAATGCATGACAAAAGCATAACAGCCAAACTAAATCCTTATAAAATTTCTTTAATGCCACCGTTTATTCTTTTTGAAATGCACTAGCAAATGCAGCGGAGACTGTCACTGCGTTCTAGTCGACAAACATAACGAAAGCAACTACTGTGACCAACCGGTTAATGACTTTTACAGTTTTTTGGGTCATTACGCGCGCTGCGCCTTGTACTTTAACTCCGGGTAGACTGTTTGTCTAAAGTTTCTTTTGCTGTATTTGTTTTGGCGCTACTACAAATTGTTCAAAACGAAATCAACGCTGGAAGTTAGGAACAAGATACTAAGATCTGTCTGTAGATTCTAGATGCTTTTTCCCGGTGGGAAATCATCAAATGCCCCCCCCCCCCCCGCTCTGGGCAGAGCGAAAGGGAGTGTCAGACTTGTACTGACTAAAACCTACCCATGTTCCTTCTTTGCCCTTTGTGTTCCAGAGCCGCGGTATCTCTTTCGAACAGTCCCGCAGCCCCGGAAGATCAGTAAGCCTTAAGTTCAATGTCCTTTTGAAAGGTGGATTATTGCACCACCTATCCTGCCATCTTAGCCCAAAAACATGCATCCAAAGTGACCTGTGTCCGCCACCACCGCCGACGCGGTGGAAGTGGCGAAATTCTGGGCTAACAAAATACAAAAACTGTCGTGCCAGCGACACGCAGAAGAAGAATGATGATTGTTCAGCAGCGCCATGATAAATTAGATAGTTAATTAATCCTTGAATATGCTTTCTCTCTACCAGCAAACACGAGCTTCAGAAGAGTTCCCTACAAAACTAAACGATGCGCTGTTCCAAAACAAGAGCTGCTATCTGCATCCGTATTAGCATTAGCAGCTGGAATGTCTTCCGTCTATATTTATATCCTGAATACTTTACGACTCAAGTTTACTACGTACACAATTGACTAAGAGCAAACCTGCATCATTTGAACATAATTACTTGCACTTAACTTTATGATCCCTTAGTAGTTACAACACTTGCAGTCTTTCAAGCAAGAGTGCAAGCCAATTAAGATCATTTAGGTCGACATGATGGTGTTGCCTAAGACATCATAAAATGCCTTCCTGAGGCATAAGTCCGCCTATGTATTTTGCACAAAGTTTTAATTATTCTCTCATCGAATTCATCTGGTTAACCCTTTCCCAACTATGTCGGGGTCGGCTTCCAGTCTAACTTCATATACATACGTCTGTCTACCTGACCTGCACGACTCAGATACTGGGTAACAGGATGCCTTTGGAAAAGCTGGTGGTCGGACTTACGGTTCTTATTCCAATAAATATTAATGAAAAGAGCTTACAAAAATCATGAAATTTGATTAGGTGCCGTTTGACGCATCTTATGCAGCCTTACAATGGACCTTGCAGACCAGATCTTTCCACCACGATGCGAGCTATTCTCTTTAAAGGTGGCTTAACACTCTCGCCAATACTCCCCGAGGCAGGACGAGAGCGAAAGTGTTTAATATCCTATTCTTCTAGCCTGTGTTCCTCGCTTGCTCTCCGTCTCGTGTTGATTTTTTGCGAGACTTCTTGGAAGAGACTTAAAGAGAGCTCTTGGTCGAGAGTGTACAGTCACCATAAAACTGGTGCCAACCCGAGACGATACCGTAATGAATCGATGGCATGTGATAGCGTAGAGCTCATCATGTGCCATGGCAGGACTATGCCATGATGTACACCGTCAGTCCATCACACGATACACGACAATTTGTACACTATCATTATGGTGTATAATGCGTTTAGTAATTTAGGACACGCAGCCACAACATAACATTACGCCTGTAATCCCCGAAGGGTTAGGCTGAGGTATACCTAATAGTTTACCCACATTTCGAGTTTCCAGTTATTGTTAAGACCCATGTAATAGGGGGCAAGCCTATTGCCATCCACCGAGTATAAATCCAGACAGAGACAGAGAAAAACCCAATAACACTTTGTCCGACCTGGAAATCGAACCCAGCTACAGTTCAAAATCTTATGTGAACGAGACCAGATCAAGTGGAAGTTTCTACCTGTATGTAAACAACAAGATTTGGAAGGAACTTTCAACATCACTTAGCACCTAAATAACTTCACTATTATGAAGGCTTCTTATTTTGATAATTAATGAATGAACGGAATATTAAAGAGTAGATATCCGCAAGTATGCAATAAGACCAGTCTATCCGCTAATGCGTCCGCTCCGGAACTTAAAGAGTTGCATGCCATCGATACAGGCACCACGCGTCGTGGAGTATTTAGGACACGCACGATAACTGGCAATACTTGGTAATGTCTTTCTCAAGGATATAGTTGGATATTAGTTTTGTAATGTAGTGTTTGTTTAATGCGAACTAAAGTTCAGTATGGTGGTTAGTGGTTCTGTATGGTGTCCGGACGTAAAGAATAGCACCATCCCATATCTTCCCGTGGGTGTCGTAAGAGGCGACTAAGGGACTTACCAGAGAATGGGCAGCAGCGTTCTCTGTGTTTTATAACACCATACTGCGATCGCCAACCCGCCTGCCAAGCGTGGCGATTATGGCAAAACCCCCCCCTTCTTGGGGGAGGCCTATGTCCAGCAGTGGACGTCTTTCGGCTGAAATGATGATGATGATGATGAACTAAAGTTAAACACTAGTATGTGTTTTGTGGTCATCATTCTGCCGCCCTCATCCTAAATTATTTGAAGTCGGTATGTGTTCTTTTCCCATACTTCTAGCCGTAATCCCAGTAGCTTTTTTGTTATTATTTAATATCAGCAGAAAAAGCCATTGTGTTCCAAGCATCCTATCATTTCACATTGTGAAAAATTAATTTTTTTTTGAGACTCATTTCAGATCATATTCTGGATTGTTCTTGCTATGCAGATATGCGTAGTAGCGTGACCACTTACCATCACATGATCCAATTTCTTGTGCCATACTTGGGCTTGGGCAAGTCAATTTATTCGTGGTTGGCCACGTAAAATCGACTTGACTTGCCCTAGTTTAGCATAATCAGCCCTCAAGGTTATTCAGCAGATTACTTAAATTCCCTTTTTATTATTTTTAGAAAAAAAAACTGAAATTTCATGTATTTATAACCTGATTACATGCAAAACGGAAACCACGGATCGGATTTAATAAAGGAAAACAGACGCTATCAGCGAGTAGCGACCTTTATATATTTACATATTTTATGCAAAAAAATGTGGAGGCCTTGCATACTGACATATTATTACTGTTCCCTTTTTATGTCAACACAATGTGTATTATTACGAACATGAGAACAGAACTTAATACAGACCATTGTTTTATTTAATAATTATCAAAACATAATGGAGTGTTTTTTATAGTTGGTAATACACGGAGCAGTACGATTATGTAATCATATGGCTCAAAAACTATATAATAAGTTACCAGGACAAGTTATCTCAAGTATTAACATTAACGAATTTAAAAGAAATTTGTCCAAATTGTTAAATAACAAGGTGTATTATTCTGTTGACGAATATTTAAATGACAAATTTTAATTTTAATTCCCTGTTAATTGAATCGAATCTATTTTATGTTATGTGAGATACTAAATGATTTTGTTAATTTTGATTATTGTGTATTAATGAATTAGTGACATTCTTATTTTTATTTCTGTATTTTTTATTTCTATTGCTTTATTTTATTTGACATTTTGTATAATATTGACATGATTTATAATTATTGTAGAATTCTAGAATTACTGTTTGAATTTTGAAAATGCATTTCTTTAAAAAAAAAAAAAACCCTTTGATATTTTGTATGCCTTTTGGCGGAGCACAGCTCGGTTCTAATTAACTTATAACATCTTCTGTATATACCCTGTGTTCACGAAATAAATGAATTTGAATTTGAATATTATAAATCAACGTTAAAAAGCAATAAATAAGTTGAGTTTGTTGAACAGTTTTATTTTAGTTTAAAATTAAAAGCAGCTTTTCATAAAAACATCATCATCCACAGTCAGTCTTCACCCATTGCTGGGAAAACATAGCTGACTTTGCTTGTGCCCGTCTCCAAATTTCTGTGTTGGGGTATTCCTCAAAGCGCAACTATTTTTAAGCGCAACTAATTATTCCTCGAAGCGCAACCATTAGTTGCACTCACAAATTCAAATTAAAAATATTATATGTTTATTACTCAAAGCGCAACCATGATTGAGAGGTAGTCAGTCCTCAAAGCGCAACTATTTTTAACCGCAACCAACTAAGCGCACAACATCATACCCCTCTCTATTTTTCATCATGGTTGCGCTTTGAGGATTATACATATCTTTGTGGTTAAAAGTGAGTAAAAGGATTACTTAATTTAGTGTTAATGGCTTATATGCTGTACTAAATATAATAAATAATAAAAAAATATAATATTTTTAATTTGAATTTGTTAGCGCAACTTATGGTTGCGCTTCGAGGAATAATTTAGTTGCGCTTAAACATAGTTGCGCTTTGAGGAAATCCTCTCGGGATGGCAACAATGCCGTCTGCCCAACATACATAATCTAATCAGCCGTAATAAATGAACTTCCATGATATTATTCATCTACCATGATCAAACCATACCAAACGACACATAATTTTCTACACAGCATTTTATACAAAGCACCCATAACCTTGAAACATTACATTAAAATCAACATAAATCCGTTGATTTTACAAATCATGGTCACTCGGCGTTCACAAATAGTTGTAGAACAGTAACAAATTGTATTAAACGTACATTATTTGTTCGTACTAATGTACTTTACATTATTTATATATTCTGCCGGCACGCGATCAGTATGTATGGTAATTGTAGCAATCAATGCTCCGCTAAATTGTTCCTACCATTTGTATTTGTATAAGAACAGATATTTTTGTACCTACCTACAGTTTTATTCGACCAGCTTCATTGGAGGCAATTGAGAGACAAAAACAAAAAGGCATAATCAGAGATGTCTTGCTAAATTCTATTAAAAAAACTACCATTACTAACACGCATCTTTCTTACCCTTATGAAATGTGCCTATTAGTCTGTTTCTAGAAGCTGATACAATTTTTTTTTTCGTGTAGTTAGTTATGGAAGTAACATCGATACGAAACAGAGTTTTAATGCCACCCATGGGCCTCTGACTTGGCTTTACATGCCGTCAAGAAATATCTCTCCGCGCATGCTGGTTTGGTTTCCTCACGATGTATTCTTTCATCGAAGTCATAATTATACAATACGCACATGAATCCGATAATCGCGTGTCTTGGGATCGAACTCGAGACCTTATGACTTGGCAGTCCGACGGTACCACCACTAGACTATCACTGGTTTAGCTGATACTGGTATAACCCAGGTAATGGAAATTTAAAGGTTTTTACACTTTGTTATGGCATGATTAATGACACATTGACCGGCAATATCCAGCAGTAGACAGCCTATGTCCAGCAGAGGACGTCTTTCGGCTGAAATTATGATGATGGCATGATTTTGGTAAACACCTATTTTTGAGGGTAGTACCTAATTGTGGGATCAGACCACAAATAGGCTTGACTACAATGTTCCACTATTATTATATTGGAAAGGTTGTGGTGTAAAACCACGGTGAAGAATTGCAGAGGAAAAGCTTCACGGAAACAATACTTAATCAAAAATTAAATCACTTCTGCTAGAAGGGAAATACAAAATCTAAGGAAGGATAACCACGTCTTGATTTATTGGGTATTTCTTTTGTCGTGCTTGTTTTGCAGGACAGAGGAAAATAAAATTATCATAGCTGACAACGAGGATCCTGCCCTTGTTGAAAAGTACGTAATACTGATTGATGATAAAATGCAGATGGACCATCACATTGGTTCGGTAAAACACATTTACCAGATTATTTACTTTCTGAGGTTACACAGACAGACAGACAACAGAGACAACAACAAACAGCAACAGACAACAACAGAGCAACAGAGTTTATTTTTGGCAGCAAGATGTGAAATCATCAAAAGACCCATCCCCCCCCCCCCCTCCGCTCTGGGTGGAGCGGGAGGGAGTGTCAGACTTGTACTGACTAAAACCCATCCATGTTCCTTCTTTGCCCTTTGTGTTCGAGGGCCGCGGTATCTCTCTCTTTTTCGAACAGTCCCGCAGCCATGAGTCCTGACTTCAACAGTTATTAAGGCCTTCACAAGAAAGGTTGGTAAAGGATTTGACTGCTCAAGGGCCGGACGTGGTCTAGAATCTCCCCCAAGATCCTAGTTTTTGCCTACCTCCTCCGTTTCTGATTTATTTGAGTGTGGGATCCAAGACAGTTAAATCGTTTATCCGAGACTCGTCGATCTTCTTCATCAACTTTGCTTCGGCGCTTTTTCTCCTGCTTCTGGCTTTCAGAAGCTGCGGGACTGGGAATAGAGTAACGGGCTTTTCCCTAAGAAAATATTCACAAAAATCTTTGTCGAAACCGTTTTGACATCCTAATAGACTTGTCCATTCTTCTACATACAAACAGCCTTTGCTAATGGACAACTAGAATCAATTCTATTTCATTGCAGTTTGATGTTCAGAAGTGCATTTTAGTGGCCTAATCTATACTTCATACTAATCTATACTAATATTATAAAGACGTAAAATTTGTGTGTATGTAGGGGGTAATCTTCAGAACTACTGATTCGATTCCGAAAATTCTGTCACTAACGGGAAGCTACATTATCCCCGAGTGTTATAGGCTACATTTAAAACGTTCCCGTGTGTACATTCCGTATATAACGGGCATGAAGCCGCGTGCAAAAGCTAGTTAAAAAATAATGTTTTGACTAGAACAAAGCAGGGTATGTAATCTTCAAGACGAGGCAGGTAAATACTACCCGAATGACATACTAATCTGCAGACAAGTGACGAAAGATCAAAGGTCTAATACCTGAACAGAGGCAAATATTTGTCTATTCTGCAATGCGGTTAACTTAACTGTGAAAATGGATATCTAACCGCAGTACGATGCACTACGGTGAAAGGATAGGTTAACTGTTCAGGGTCACGAAGTAGATGGAATAGTGCATTTCAAGACATTGCCAATTGAGTTACTAGTTAACATTAGGTTGTATACTTGTCAGTGGCGAAGGTTCCATATAACTCGATTCCTACCGGCTTCCCTTTGAAAAATGGCAGTCAGTATTCTGTAGACAAATAATATAACCACATTAAAGATATGTACTCCGGCTTACCTCTTACAAAAATTGACCCTTCGCTACTGATACTTTTAGCTATCAATGAGTGCAAATCGCTAAACACACGATAAGCTGCTGAACCCTCTAGGTCAGAGGATTCGGCATCAGCCCCGCTGCTAATCAAGCTGCCTATTTTAGGTTTTATTTTATAAATACTGAGTGGAAGAAAGTTTTTTCGATGCCCTGGTCGAGCAAAGTGTTGATGGATTTTTCGATTAGGAATTTCTCAGTAGCACGCAGTCTGGAGTCGTGCCCAGTTGATGGCAATAGACTCGCCCCCTATTACATCGGACTTGGAGTACTATTAGTTACACCTCTGCGTAACCCTTCGGGGATTATAGGCGTAATAATGTTGTGTTATGTAGAAGAAAGATTATTATATTCTTATAGTGACGAACACCAAAGTCCCTCTTGAGGGACATCTTGATGTTTCCCTGATTTCCGAAGCAAGACAATTACCGTCAAATTGATACCTTTAGTTACATTATGTCTAGAGTGTTAACTGATGGGTGTACTATTAGATAAACCTCTGCCTAACCCTTCGGGGATTACAGGCGTGAAAATGTTGTGTTATGTAGAAGAAGTGACGAACTCA
Source organism: Noctua fimbriata (assembly GCA_905163415.1). Classification (NCBI taxonomy): domain Eukaryota; kingdom Metazoa; phylum Arthropoda; class Insecta; order Lepidoptera; family Noctuidae; genus Noctua; species Noctua fimbriata. Next base: position 11,469,965 of record LR990946.1, read on the forward strand.
GGAATCAAGGCCGTCTTGTCCGAAGCAAGACAATTACCATCAAATTGGCTAGTAGCCGTTTGATTAATACCTTTAGTTTTATATTATGTTCTGTAGAGAGTTAACTGCGCTGATGAATAACAAAACAACATTAATGATCTTCCTGTTGGAAAACTCAGTTAGGCGGTTTTCACGATACCCAAAGGGAAAAACCTTCTACTTTCCGGAAAACACGTGGATCAAATAGATTATATTAATGCCTCATTTCTAAGTCAGTAAGTGGAAAACATCGTGATTACCCAGTACTAACTGGGTTGTGGAGGTCAGATAGGCAGTCGCTTCATGTAAAATACTGGTATTCAGCTGCATCCGGTTAGACTGGAAGCCGACTCCATAGTTAGACCACAGGAAAAGGCTAGGTAGATGACTCCCGAGTTCTCTGACGGTCTACCACTATTCAACCTTATGCCCTTAATAATCAGGCCCGGTCCCAGGGAGGGGGGGGGGTCACAGGGGTCATGACCCCTCCAAACCATACATGCTAAATTGACAAACCTTCATAAAATAGCTTTTTTTGGTATTCATTATTACCTAATTTCCTGCTTAATCGTTCAACAAGAGAAACTAACCTTTCCGAGGCAGAATTCTAAAATTTTCGATCTCGCTTCGCTCGCTAATGCATCCTGTCCTTTTGAGTTACTTTTATTCTCATCTCTGTATGAATTAACCAAAAAGAACCTAACACACGGGGCGGAGTAGGGCTGCTTCAAGTTTGAAGCTCTCATCTCTCGGTCTTGCATTCTATTCGTACCAAGAGCGGATCTAGTTATCTCTGGGGAGGGCCGTAGGCAGTGGGGGGGGGGGTGAGGGTTCAACCCCCCGAGATCTTCGACAACTATTAAGATATCAACCTATCCGAGGCGGAATGTGGAAATTTTCATGCTCGCTTCGCTCGCTAATACATTCTATACTTTTTCAACTCTAAGAAAAAGTAAGTTGACAGGGGATCCTATTTTCATTTCTGTATAAATTAAACAAAGAAGTGGCGCCGAAATTTTCCAGCTCGCTTTACTCGCTAATACACTTTCCTGTATTTTTTCAGTTCTCCATAAGTTGCCAGAGTTCCTCCTATTCTCATTCCTGTATGAATTAAAAAAAAGAACTTAATTTATTCGAGTAAGGGTGCAAACATTTTCGAGATCGCTTCGCTCACATGCATCTAAGTACCTACATAACTCTTGTATGAATGGTCAAAAGAAAATCTAACCTACCCGACGTAGTGTTAAAATTTTCGAGCTCACTTTGCTCGCTCTGACATTCAGCGTTCTTTTCAGTATATCTTTATAAACAGACACAATTTCTGAAAACTAAAGATGCACTCCCCCAGAAATAAACTTGTAGGCGCCCATAATCGTTTTGTTTATTTAAATATAGAGATGGTTGGTATAATTTAGTTTTTCAAAAGTTGTCCCTAATAGTTTTAACCCCCCCGACCCCCAATCGGTCCCCAACCAAATTCCTGGGTACGGCCCCTTGTGACTCCCCAAGTTTTAGGCTGGGACCGCGCCTGTTAGTAATAAGGTTGAAAAGTGGTGGACCCTCGGTAAGCTCTGGAATACGGTAGCACTACTTAGTTACGATATGAAGTCAATTGTTTAATAACTTCATTGTTAGCTAATAAACAATCAATGACTTTAACAAAAATCTTGTTCCCATGGAAACCTTGCATGACATTGTTATAATATGATTTTTCAGTTTGTAAACAATGATCACGTTTTAAAACATGTTATCTGATTATTTTTATTGATTTCCAGTGGCAATATTAATGCGTAATTATTACAACTAAGTAATTTATGTATAATTGTGTAAACAATACCAATATTTTTATAACATGTAATGCTTGTATTTTTGGATTTAGGGGGTTATCTTTCACACACACAGGCCGAGTGTCATAGGCTTGTATAGGTACTCGTAATCGTAAAACACTTCCGTGCGATAATAACCGACCATAACAGAAGCCAAGCCGCGGGCAAAATCTAGTATGAAAATATATTTGTATTGTTTTATTTTATTCACAAAATGAACTACTTAGGACGAAGAAACAGAGGATGGACTATGTGAAGGAGGATAATAATATGGCTAGGAGGAGGTGACTGCTGAGATGACGAGTAATAGAGAAGTATGGAGGAAGAAGACATGTTGGCGGCTACATCAAATAAATTGGGATAAGGGCAGGAGAATGATTATGTTACTGATAATGGAGAACTACTTAGAGCGAATATTATCAATTAAATTAAGATCGATGAAAAGCTGCCAGTGTCATAATTGCTATGTTATTTTGACACTCAGCTCTTGAGCGCTGTTTAGATATGCTGATCACGTTCAATTTCATTGATGAAATTCGCTCTCAATTAGATAAGTATATTACAACTTCAACTTGTGTGTTCAAAACACTGCTTGCACGCCTTAATTACAGCTTGTACACCTTGGAAACCTTTAATCTTCGGACTCTCCACTCGAACTTCAGACCTAAATTAAGTACTTCGAACCAATTATCATAATACTAGTGTGCTAATTTAAATAATTATGATAACGATGCAGATATCTGGATTTAGGATTAATTGATTAAAACGTGATTCATACAGACGTGTTCTTGAGTGGTGACCGCAAATCGGCAAACACCGTTTGATAAAAGGGTAAAAACCAATGGTAACACTGGTTTTTACCCTTTTTTTCGGATGGGAAATCATCAAACGACCCCTCCCGCTCCAGGCGGAGTCGAAGGGATTGTCAGACTTGTACTGACTAAAACACATCCATTTTCCTTCTTAGCCCTTTGTGTTCCAAGGCCGCGGTATCTCTTTCGAACAGTCCTGCAGCCAGTTTTTACACACTTAGGCTGCGTTTCCATCAGAGATGAGCGAGGATGTGTAGCGAGCGATGTGTGTGTAACTAACCAATCACATAGCTAGAATACTTCAAGCTGTGAAAAAGAAGCGATATTATAGGTTAGTTTCACACACATCTATCGCGCGCTCTTCTCTGGTAGAAAGGCAGCATTAGGCTAGGTGGAGCGACGATCTTCACAGAGAGGCTGGTTTTGGATGGATGAGAGGATCCAGGGTCACGATTAGTAGCTTGCTATTGGAGAGGTTGTTTTTGGGACAAACCCGCCACACTATTCGGTACTAAGTACCAACAGTGGCGGTGGCGACCACCAGAAAAGCTCCAGGAAAAGAAAGTTCGACAGAGTCCCAGATAAATAATTCAGCTGTCTTGGATTTCGCAACAAAATTAATCAGAAATAAACAGTGTAACCGGAGTAATACATACAGTACATTATTACCATTTCCGTCCATAACAAGTAGAAGACAGATCGGTCTTGACGCGTTAAACCTCCGACGCGTGTACTCTCACAACGTCTGAATTCGCATTCAGATTTACAAAATGTCAGGTTTTTCAATGGCTTAGGTACTAGTATTTTTGTTTTCTTTCTTGCACGCAGAATCGAGCCTGTGACCAGCAGACCGCTGACATGAAGCGAAACATTTTTATCGTTGTGTTCGAAAATGTCATCAAAAACATAACATAACACCACGCCTGTAATCATCGAAGGGTTAGGCAGAGGTGTACTTGATACAATGATAGTACACCGACATTGTGCCAGATTATGTTTAAGTCCCATGTAATACATAGACGAGCCTATTGCCATCAACCGGGCACAAATCCAGACTCTGCTACTACTGAGAAAATTCTTCATGGAAAAACCCAATAACACTTTATCCGACCCGGGAATCGAACCCAGGACCTCATCTTCAGAAGTCGCGCTTGCGAACACTCGACCAACGAGGCTGTCGTCAAAAACAGTCACCCACGAATACTGAAGGCAACCACCAGTACTCTTAGTACACCTGCACTCATAACCCAAAGGTACCTAAAATATACATAATTGAATGACTAACACCAAACCAACCCAGCCAATTGAACATGATACGCACAACCATCTAAACAAGGTCCAATTTAGCTTGTAAACGGTAACCGAAACGAACTGTGCTAAGTACAAAGAAACAAAGGAGACACATTATTATCTTATCATTTCAACACAAAAGAAATTAATACGCGTTAACAAGAGTTATTTGCGTAATTAAGTTATTTAATGAGGTTTTGCGACGGTTTTTGGGAACCCTTTGAAATATTTAGGTTTCATTCATCATCATCATCATCATCATTTCAGCCGAAAGACGTCCACTGCTGGACATAGGCCTCCCCCAAGTGTCGCCACATTGACCGGTCCCGTGCGACTCGCATCCAGCGGATCATTGTTAGGTTTCATTGTTTATTTAATATTTTGTCAGAATTTTTCGTTAGACTGCCGCATTGCACTTAAGCAATTTGGTGCAACATTAATAGTTAGACCATATTGGTGAGGTTTTTCATAATGGTTAGGTGCGTAGTACTCGCAACCGGCGTGCGTGTATGACACAATCACACAACAGACGAAGCATAACCACCGTAGAAATGGAATATAAGGACTTTTTTTGTCGATTCTACCGTAGACAAAACCCGTGATCATGCCACGCGTGTTGACGTAGTATTTTAAGGATCGTAGCAGGTGGCGTTCTGATTTTTCTGTCTACCCCAATGGGAAAAAGGCGTGAGTTTATGTATGTATGTAATATGTAGTTTTGGAGTATTATAGCACAAGTCGATGTGACGACGGCTGGGGGAGGACTATGTTCAGTCACTGCTGAATATGTTCGGTATTAATGATTTTGATTAGTCTTGGGGTCTTTAGATCCATTTATACAAGACGTGCAAAGTTGAAAACATAAAGCCATCGTCACATTCCTCAATCACCTCTATGGAAATTATCTTAAATAATTTCGTCGATACTTTCTAAGTAATTGACCGCAGTGGAGCGAGATGAGAGGCCAGACGTCATGCGGGAAACTGTCTGTCCGATGAGTCAATCTTCTGTTCTTGTATCAGCACGAACTACATACCTACATACAACTACTCACGCCTTTTTTAAATAAGGATGGTAGGCAGAAACCACAGAACGCCACCTGCTACTTTCCATACTCCTTTTAAAAACTGATCTTTATAGAAGAAACTGTTACCCCATGTCAGTTAAGTTATTTAACAAATTACCTAGTGAACTGAAAGACCTACCCATTACTATATTCAGAAAAAAAATGTACGCCTGGTTAGTCAATAAATGTTTTTACACGACCCAGGAATACCTTAGTTATAAGACTAGAAAATTATTGTAAAACCTTACTATGTTCCTATTCTAGTGCAATAATACCTAGTTAAGTTATTATACAACGAAAATGAAAAAGAGTACCGTAGTATATGTATAGTTATGTCACCCATTCCGTTTTATTGTTATTATATTATAAGCTTTTATTTTATGTTTCGTATACCAGAAATGGTTTATATGAGGATCCTTAATGTTATATTGTGTAATGTAACATTTATTTACCATCTATTTAGACCCATATTATGCGAATAAATTATTTGATTTGATTTGATTTGACGTTCATAAATCTGGTCATACACGCACGCCGATTACGAGTATTACGCACCTGACCTCACCAATAACGTCAGTGTATGTCTACGAAGGAACTAGAGGTATAAGAATAACTCACGCCGTGGTATAAATATTGTCCAAATAGTACCTATAGTGATAGCGAGGTCGAATGCCTTGTGAGCGACACGTGTAGGCAGGAATTTGATATTGTCGCTTCACCGTGTGTACAATCGCCGATTGTGGTGGCTATTATAATGGTCGATGACACTCTTATTTAGGCTAGACTGGCCATTAAACTGCAGTCATTTCAAGCCCGAATGCACATAGCTTGTAACACTATAAGCCTAATATGTTGATGATTCAGACCATCATCAAATATTGAACTTCCCATTCAAAATATCGCATCGGCTGACGCATATTATGAAACGAGGCCTTAGAGAAAGTTGTCCTGATGTTATAAATTACTACCTATGAAGTATTGTACTTATTCTGTTACACCCTGTATCATTATCACATCATTGACCCGATTCCGAAACCAGAAATCAATGCCTATTGATTTAAGGCTATTATTTCAGTCAGTTCATTGTTGATCAAATGAGAGCAGAGGTGGCCCAGTGGTGGTGGCTCCGACTTACGAGCAGTAAGTCGTGGGTTCGAACCCAGGCACGTGCATTACTTTGTGCAATTTATTTCATCACCACTGCTCTTAAAACGGTAAAGGAAAACATCGTGAGGAAACCGGCTTGTCCTAGAACCAAAAGTTCGAACACATTTGACATCTACCAACCCGCACAGGGTTCGCGTCGTGGAATATAGCCCATTCCCTCTCATAGAGAGGAGGCCTGTGGCAAAGCAGTGGGAACATGCCGATTATGCTTAGCTGATCACAGCATAACTATGCTTAGCTGATCACAGCAAAATCAAAATCAAAATCAAAAGTCATTTATTCAAACTAGGCTGAAAATCAGCACTTTTCGAACGTCAAATTTACATAAGACAGTCCCCCAAAAATGCCCGCCCGTCACCACTTCCTAGTGCTTTAGCTGGGAAGAAGAAGTGGTGGAACAAACTCCCCAGCAGCACGTCTCTGTTTAGTTAGCATAACTATAACAGACAGTCCGAGAGCTAGTATTATTCTAATTAGCCATTCAGTTCAGAAAACAGTTGCATAATAATATGTCCATCCATACATTCCATGGGCAACCTTGGACCTATATTAAATAACTGTGTTTGATATCTTTTGTAATGTATAGTATTTATAACTATTACACGCAAACAGAGTTTTTGTGAATCATTTTCGCAATAATTAATGTGCTTAGTGAGATAAAACATATAATCTAGTGTTACTACTGACAATTTAACTGTTTATGTTCTTCCTGTTATTGTATTTCAAGAATGAAATTATAAAAATTTTAGGGAATATTTTAAAATTAAAACCTATTGGTTTTCAGAGTTGACTGTCATGGTATTGACATGTGATGAGGAGGGATGAATCGAATCTGACTAAAAGAGAGGTGAATATAAATGTTGATAGATGGAGAGGGAGAGGAAGGGAGACCAAGGAAACGATGGATGGAGGTGGGGCAAAGATTAAAAAAAAAAAAAACATGTCATGCCGACCCCCAAGTAACAAAGGACAAGGGGAGGAAGATGATGAAAACCTATTACATTTAGTGGTGAAAGCTATAGGTGTGGATAGCTACCCACACAGAAGCAGACCAAATATAAGATGCAGGTATTGTGGAGAGTGTATTTCAATAGTTATGGCTAGGAAGAAAATAAACCGCCCTTATGATGACATTGACCAGATTATGAAAATAAAAAATACTTGCAGGAAGATGACTTTGGTACCCACTCAAGGATTCTGTGACTAAATCATGGCTCCATAATATTTAAAAAAAGAATGCTCTCAACCAAAGAAACTTTTTTTCTAAGGTTGCATGTTACTGCAACAGTATATTTAAAGCATTATTTTGCTCTTTAAGTCCACTTTTTTATGGTCATGTTTTTTTTATTAAAGCACACTGCAGTAAATCAGTCACAGACCTATTGTAAATAGAAGAAATGATTGAATATTGCTTTCATTACCAACACAGTCAACTGTAACGTTTATTTAATACAAAAACAGAGGTAAATGTAATATTGCGCGAACTGTGTAAATGTTATCAAAATAAAATACATAAAAGTAACTATCAAAAATATATTTTCTGAAATCCACAGCAATTCACAAATCGTCATAATAAAAGTAATCATCATTGGTCTCACGTTATGCAAGACAAATTACTATAAACTTTTATAGCGTTACATAAAATAGCACTAAAGTTGATCAGATGTTTAAAACTTTTTGGAGAAAGGGAAAGGCAGCAATGCGTAATACTTTTACCCAATCAGATTCTTACAAGAACACAATTTGAATCTTTGGGAAAATTATCATGGGCTTTGTTTATTCATAAAAGCACCAGAGCATGTCCTTAAGAATATAGTAATTTATTACTTACCAATGGAACGATCGTGAGTAACTGCAATACGCACCAAATTTAAATGATTACACTTCAACAAAATCCTATTTCTAGGATTCAGCGAATATTTTAACACAAATATTACTGCGCTAACACGTTACACGACACTCGCGCACAATTTGAATGCTCTATTATTTATTATTTTACAATAACAAACAATGCAGCTGACCGTACAATAGCGTTCACTGATAATAAAATGAAATGACAAATTGACAAGAAGAAAACACAAAGGCTGCGATCAGCGATTGGCAAACTGCGCAACCGCGAATGCTGACGAATCAGGAAATAGAATTAAAACTTTCCGCCAATCACAGCTTTAATAATTGTTACTGACGTTTCGTTTAGAGTTGGCAGCGACAAATAATATTATTTGAAAAACATTAAAGAATTAATCACTTTTCTGGTAATTATCATTAATTAATAAAAAAATAATTAATTAATTGATAATAATTGTAAATATCTATATTCAGGGTTTGTTAATAAAACATATTTGATTCAAACATTGGTCTTTTTCAACAGCACTTTATTATTACATAATATTCACAATCATGAAGTTTTTACTAAAAATTCGTCTAATTGAAAAAAAAATTGAACAAACTTTTCCGACTTTCACTTTCAACTCAAGAAGTTTTGATTCATAATTTATAAGGTATCAACGAAGTTAAAATACAAATACATGTATTCTGCGTATTTTGGAACGTAAGCAGACGATCGAAGAAATCTCGATTCATTTTCGTCATGAACTAAGTGGACGTTTTGTGAGTTTTGTTTCACTGTGAGTGCACATTCGTTATAATAATTTATAAGCAATTAAAATTCTTTTCTGAGTTAACTTTAGCTTTACTGTAATTTACTCTTTAAAAATAATAATATTACTGGATTCGTTTTATAATTTTTAAAACTCCCGCACTCTGATTCTCACGCCCAGTTTGACGTCACGCTACGGGGTTCTCGTATGAACCGTACCGCACCCTATTTCGTGCCAATCCAAAGGTCGCATGTCTAATCGTATAGAATGTTAGTCGATCTTTAGTGGTCTGCAGATGGTTCGTTTTTGAATGACTGAATTTTTAGTGAATATCTTGTATCAAGAGATGGCGTTGTTGTGTTAAACTACACTAGCGCAGTGAACACCAATCACGTTCCAGGAACTTTGACGCAATTTGCAAATGGCCGTGAAAAGGACTGAACTCGAGAATCGAGGGTGTATGAAAGGCTAATGGTGGATTGTACCGTGATAAAAACTTGTGTATAATTCTATATTCAGTGTGGTGCTGTGCAAGATACAAAATGTGCCAAAAAGTGAGAATCCAGTCTTAATGCTGGTATAGGACGCGCCCGAAAACCGCTGGAGCGACGATCGAAGGGACATTGCTGACAGAAGGGTAAAATCCTGCTATCATTTTTGCCTGATCGTACATAGTTTCTTTGCTTATGTTCTGTGTTCTCGATGCGCAATAGTAATGTGGTTATTTCGTGTGTTTAATAGTTATAAATCGTAGACCAAAGCCGTTATTCGTTTTGGGTGTAAGCGCGTAGCTTCGCCGGTGTAAAACGTCTCGTGAATCGCGCATTAGCGGTGATATGTGAGTGTTATTGGGTTGATAGTGTCACGTACGCCGCCTGCGGAGCGCTAGGACTTCGATTAGGACTACCAGATGAAAGGATATTGAACATTTATTGGGAAAAGTGGGGGTGTGTACATAGTTATAGGTATGTATGAGAGGCCATGTAGCCACAGCCCTGTTGCTAGACGAAACGACATCGATTCGCAACTTTATTCCGCCTTTTGCCTTACATTACCGCCAATATGCCATTATTTGAGTGTTTCGTGCGTAATGTATGTGCATTTTAGTTGTAAATTGGGTTTTTACCATAGATATAGTCGATAGATAAGACTGTTTTCTTACGGATACTAATTTGAATTACAATTATTTTTAATCAATCATGTCCCGTTTGAGTCGAATTTGACACATCATTTTTATCGTTTAGATTATTTTAGTGATCATTTATGGCCCATGACTGATTACCAGTTTTCGGCCATGCTTCACCTAGTACATGTGAAATATGGCTACACCTCCCTTCATTACGACGCGAATATACTGAATTAATAAACTAAGTGAGCACTGGTGTGAATAATCAATGGTACCACACCCTATGAGTCTAGTGACCTGTGTTCTACTGTCATATAATTAGAAAAAATATCTGTTACACTATGCTCATGGGAGAGGCCAGGTGTGGTCATCTTCCAGCTGAAAATGTCAAAACTGTGAATACATTGATGATGAAACAACATTATTACAATGCATGAGTAATAAACAGTTAAATTCAATAAATTATCATGAAATCCTGTCATAGGTAGTAAAACAAGGAAAATTGTGAACAATAGGTGTTACACCTCAATCAGTCTAACTGCCAATCCAAGTCCACTGCTGTATAGACTTCCACTGCTGTAGAGATTTCCACAAGCATAGCACCTGTAACCTCCACCTCCTTCTTAATGATGAGCACCCTAAAGCATATTACTTCCTTACCACATGTATGATATCATCTGTACTACTAAAGAAACTGAACTGCCGTGTTGTCAGGCAAACTATGTGTCCAGTCTAGGCCTCATGTATCTATGTAGACTTAGCCATGTGTTCATGCCTCTTTTTGCTTGCTGTTTCATATAATTATTTGCTCATGACTCAATAAATTAAAGTAAAAATATAACTACTGTTATCCTCATGCTTTGATATCAATGCATTTAGGGATAGAACTGAGTGAGTGTGCAAGAGAGGACAAAGTAGGGTGTGCATGTTGCTTTAAAGGGACATTAGGAGATTTCAGAATGTTTAACATTAAGTAGTAATTAGATTTTTTTTCCAATAAGTAAGTATTGTAGCATGTCTTTTATTTCTATACCCCTCTATCACATAGGTGTATAAAGTTTTGAGTAGGCCTTCAATCTAGACATGAGATATTTGACTTCCCCAGCCACACAGACTGCACCGTCTTCTAACTCTTAGTGACAGCAGAGTAGCATGTTAAATTCAAGTCATTTATTCAAATTAAGCTAAAAAACAGCTTTTGAGGACTAAAATTACATAAGACAGCCCCCCGGAACGCCTTCATCACTTCCCATTGTGTTTAGCTGGACAGAAGTGGCATAACAAGTTTATTCCACCATAGGGGACTTCCCCAGCATTTGAGAATGCTATTCTAGACCCGATAGTGGGCACAAGAAGTGTTAAAATTGCTATTTTTGTCTGATACCTTAAAATATTACCAGTTAAATAAATTTTGTGTTACTTGATACTTCTGCCACTATCAAATTTATTTGGGGACGGCACATCATGCATTTTTCTACCACTTCTCTATTAGTTACCATCTCAATAGTCAATCATTTTCTAGCCATATAATCTTTCACACTTGCATCATAATTGTAAAAATATTTCTATATGAATATTTATTATGTGAATACCTGGAATGAATCATTGATCCATTCTTCCTCAGTGATTGTCTTAATAACATAACATTTTCCTCTACAGACTTCACTATTGTATTCCCTAAGACTTGTTTATCTAAAGTTCTTTTTTACATGACAAGGTGGGGTTTCCTTTTGCATAAAGAGTAGAAATACCTATCTAATAATAATGTTTTGATTTTAATTTTTAAATGCTACTTTATCATTGTCAGCTTAGTTATGTGTTTGTGTACATCCTTTGTTGGAGATCCTAAACAAATAAATAAATTATCTAGACTTTTCTTTTGTAGAAGACAAATAGATATTTTCAGTCAACAATGTATATGTGTTCTCAGCAAACATAAATGTCAATTTCCTTGAAATCTTTCTGCCACACTGGAATGCTTACAAACACAGCCAGCATTATTAAACAGAAATGTGAGTGTCTTTGCAGGTAAAATAGCATGCATTCAATCATATGTTACAATCTTAAGATTTTAAATGCCTTATCAGGTTATCAGTGAAGAATAGTCTTGAATTTTCAAGAATTACTTTATGTAACATTCTTGTCACCTGAAAAAACAGTTAGTTGATAAGTATGGGTTACTGAGGGCTGGGATTATGAAGAGTCCAATGTAATGTTACTACTCATACAAGTACAGTTTTATTGAATTGGCCCTATGCCTTTGAATTAACTGCATGTCAAATCTACAAGGTTAGCTTTTCATTTTCAAAAACAGGCATGTATTTATTTGATAAAGTAAACTGTACTAAGTGCACATGCAGTTCAAAAACCTAATCTTTTTAAACATATATACCACTTGATGAGTCATCAAATTAAATAGAAAATATTTACAGTCATATGAGCAACCACATAGTGAAAGTTTATAATGTACAGGCCCTGCCAAAATAAGAGCCCATATTAGTAAACAAATATGGTGGTACAATTTGACAACTGTCATATTGTTTCACAATGCAATTCAATTTTGCATGTGTGTAATATAAAAGCCAGTATGTGTAAAATAAGCCAGTAAGTCTTCATCAAGAAATTTGAAGATATTTGACATTGTCAACCTGCGCTGGACCCACATGTTAGACCTCAGTCCATGCAGCGAGGAAGCTTCTGTCCTAGTGGTGGTTTGATGAACGTGTGGTGGGTTACAGCCCTTTTGTAGATAGTAGACTTGTGTTCCAGCAAATCCAGCAATTGGGTTTTATTTTGTTATATGATGTTTTTGAATATAATTTTCCTTTTGATTGGAAGTCACTACTCGTTTCCAGGTAAGTTTCAGTGTGTCATTTAGTAATTATGTTGTATGTTGTACCTATTTTTTTATGTAGTTTTGTATTTTAAATGTATTGTTGTTGCTTGTAGTGATATGTAGTCTAATGTCTAATGTTTTTGAAGAATTTCGTACTCTTTATCTAGGTGATTTTTAATTACTACAAGTGTTTTTGACTTTAAATTATTTCACAATTGCCCAAAAAAGGGGTGTGTTATGCTTTCAGGGTCCTTGTTTTACAGTAACAGACCATTTTATATCATGATTTCAACTTGCATGAGTATTTCTACTTTTTAGTATTCTAATAATCACATTTATTGAAACATTCAGTCTCTGTAAAAGGGTCAAATAAAAGTCAAAATGATAACACTTCATTATCACATTTTCTAGTTCAAAAGTTCCCACTGATAATCTGATGCGTACCTGAACTAAGTTTTGCCAGCATCAAAATATTGTGAGTAAATTAATAATTATAATAGCTAAGCAAATTCAGCAAGTGATCAACCTTGCTGTTTAAGACCAATTCATTAATCTAGAAATGAAAAACATTGCTGGATAGGAAGTAAATTAAAACTATGTTATATTTGTCTTGAGTTATAATCTTGTTAACTATTAATTTCACATTTTGAGCCATTTTCAGTATCGTGATAATTGATTGGCTTCAAATTACAAATGCACATGAATTAAATGGCACTCCCTTTTCCAGATACTTAATTTAAGAGAAACTAGGAAACTTAGTCAGGAAACAGTTATGCCTAAAACTCAAAATTCAAAGATACTATGTCCCATCCACCTACCAACACGCGTAGCATGAGCACCGTAGAAGCGGGTTTTGTCGACGGAACAATCGACAAAATGAAAAGAAATCTGTCATTTTGTCGATTCTTCCGTCGACAAAACCTGTTTCTACGGTGGTCATGTTACATGTGCTGTACTGGGCCCACATGTTAGACCCCACTCCTCACAGACAAGAGGAACATGACTGTCTTGTACCTGGAAAAGGCTTTCAAAATGTCAGGAAACTGTCAGACATAAATCTATGTCCTTATTACTAAAAATATTAATTAATTAAGCTCAATGAATGGGAACCTTTCAAACATCTGACTAATGACTAATTGCCGAAGTAGCCTTGCTATCATTTACCAGAATATAAGGTGCTACTATACATAATAATTTTATGTGTATGTGCTATAAGTACATAGCTTGTTGTGTGACCTTTATAAACTAGACTGACAAGATAAAATCATTACATGTGAGATTTATGATTCTGGCAGCATTATTTGCCTTATTTCTATACTACTCTATTTTGTGAAGAGTGCCCTATTTCAACACAATATTGAATATAGGATAGATGAAGGTCAGTCACATTTACTTTCGGCCTTAATGAAAAATTCGCAAGATCATCCAACCATCTAAATACAATTAAATATCTAGGAAAAGTCAAGGAGGGCTGACCCCAAATAAATTGGGATACTAGCCAGGAGAAAGGTCTAGAAAAAGCCAATCGAACACAATCTTGATACATTTAAATCATCATCATCATCATCTTCCTATCCTTGTAAGAAAAGGATAAGCCAAGTCAGAGGCCCATGGGCGGCAATAAAACTCTGACATCAGGTTAGGCACTAACCACAAAAAAGAAAGAGAATAAAAAAAACGTGTTGCGCCGACCCCAACTAACTCAAAGAAGAAAAATCGTGTTGGGACCTGGAACATTACCCTGGCAACCGTCATTCTATCACATCGTCTTTGAACATGATATTGCAGAAATAATCAAAATTATCGAATACAAGCTGCTAATGTAAGTTAGTTAGGTATGTAATTCAATTTTGAACCAATATCCAACTTATTTATATGATGACCCGCCATGCCCATAATAAAATGTATCTTCTATTTATACCATAATTCATTTAGCCTCTACTAGTTGAGTTACTAAAGGACAAACTACATACAAGATCGTATGTGCGTGATGCGAAGTGCAAAATCATCTTATCATGGGAAAATATCATACAATGATGATAATGAGTTAAGTACCAGGTATTATTTCGGTTATTATACCTGTTATGTATTCAATGGCCCGTGTGTTCAGTTTTCCTTTTGTTATTTACGTAGGCATTATTTGCAACCGGCTAGTTTCCGTGAAGCTCAGGACCTGTTTGTCCCGGAAGGGTATAATTCCGCATACTCATCTAGTATTCTATGTGGGACATGGGACTAGGGGACCAGGAATCTACTTACTTCAACAAGTATTTCACTATGCAAGTTTACCCTCATCTCTCTACATTATGTACGCACGACGGCCAATCAAGCTATAAAAAACCAGTTTTTGCGGATCTCTCATTGAATAGGAAACCTATACAAAGCGAGGCCTAGCTATACTGAAAATGTACAGCTTCATGTGCCGCCGTGTGTACGAAGCACCTTTCCCACTTGAAGGCATTAGGCAGGAAGTGCCTGGGAAGAAAGTGCTCGCCACGTTGCATTCGCAATTTCCCAGGACTATTTCCAGTCTCGTCTACCGGTAACAAGTTACAATTTCCTCTCAGAAAACTCGCACTTTTCAACCCGTGTATCGATCGTCATGCTCGACAGTCGCTTGTCCAACGAGGTTGCAATAAATTTTACAAGCCGTACGTTATAAGGCTAGTTTTCAAGCAAGTACCAAGAAACGACCTTGTTTTCGCGTCAATGTGTGAAAAGGTATAGAAAACTGCCGACTGACGGGCATTCTGTACAGATTCTGTTGAAATTCAAATTCCAATATGGCGTACCTAGTAAGTGTATAAATAAAATGGAAGTAGACGTTAGTTATTTGAGAACACTGGAACCCCATTTGCTTATTTATATGCCATTTGAGTGTAAACAGATGTATTTCAAGAAGTTTCTGTTCCGGATCTCGGAAACGGATGAACAGGTTACAAAAGTGTCTAGATTGATCCAGTCTTAGGGAATTTGCAGCTGCGATATAAATTCCTATTAAGTCAGATAATGAGAAAATAAGAATGTATTTCCAATTTTCTTACAAATTAAATTTCGTCTCGCGTCTCCTTTATTCATTATATTTTAAGCATACAATACACCAGGGATTTAGAAATACGTGACGAATTTTTGCAGATAAATACATTTTCCTCCTGAAAGAAATAAGAATTGCTAAACAAATCAGTAATTCTGGAAGTATACTGTAACATATTATGTAGAGCGAGATCTTGTTTATTTGTTGATCGAACTTTAAATATTACGTAACATTACAACGCTATCGCTATTCAGAACGCTACGCTGTAGTTGCAGAGAAAACACGTGAAATGTATTGCAGTTTTGTACTATTATCGGTGACTAATAAATTTTGTAAACTGCGGAAATTTTCTTGCTGGGATCCTCGGTTTTGTATGAGTTGTCCTAGTTTCTGCCAAGGACATGATAGGTTTGGACTGTGAATTTGTGACCCTTTTTTCGCTTACTTAGATTATTTCATCTTCTTTTCGTTGAAAGCAAGAGTTGTGTTCTCCGGCTCAGCATGAGATCCCCAAAAATACTCATAGACCTCGATAGTGAAAGATTTCCACCATCATGCAAGTGACATTTTGTCTCGGCAGCGTGGACAGCGACAGCCACTGTGAATGTCAAGTTTCTCACAAGGAAGAAGACTAATAAAATGCCCCTAGATTAAAAGGCCCCAACAAATATTATCATCCAACATTCAACTTAGATCGCGTAACAAAGATTCAAAACAGGTGCATTAACGCATTGTATGGGTTTGTATGGCACTGGTGAATGGTCCCATTGTTCCTACTATGGAGCAGGTAGTATTAGATGTTAATAATTCTTTAGTTTGCGCGGTGGGAAGACAGGTTCTTCCTGCAACTCTTAGTCTAGTGGCAACTTTGCTGGTGTTTTGATCGATAATAACCTCTCTACTATAGCTTATTTATTAAAAGCGATCTTTTTATCACATTCGTATCAGAACGTCTACTACTGAGCAATTTTCCTTATGAACTCTTTTTAGATTTGGTACCTCAAGGAAAATAGAATGTAACAGAATGGACGTGGTCCTTCTGAACTTTTAAGATAGTGCGTCCACCTTCATGAGCATAATGAAGCTTAGCTATGGCCTCTTTCTGACTCTCAGGATCACCGAGAAAAAACCGAAGGCTTAATAGTCGTCTGACGTCAATCTTTTTTTTCTTACACTAAAAAATGAACAGCGCTCATTATCGATTTGCGTAAGTAGATAAAAATGTCGTCACGAATGTCTAGCATCTAAGCTTACCCTACTACAACACGTTCAAGAATATACTCACATTTTAATTTCAGGGACTTCTCGACTTACAAAACGGGTATTGTTAACTGTTCACATAATAGATAAACATTCCAGAAAAAAATTGGACCGAATTTTCCGCACGAAAACTAGTAACGTCTGCTCACGAGCAAATCCTTCGTTAACCTAATTGTTCAGACACGGTCGATCAACTGCCCTATAAAACACAGACAGCTATATCTTTAAGCCGAGAGAGCCCGAGAGCCTGAAGCCGTAAATCGCAGATACGGTATTACTGGATCAACTAGTGGGTCGTTAACTTGCACCTGCCGTGTAACGTTCAACAGGCCAGTGCCACCGACCGGATCTAACCAATAAGGTTATCCATTATAACTGGCTTTCTTCCTGCGCATAGGTTTATGTGTTTAGTAAGCCTAGTAAACTAGTGCTTATGCACCAAGACGCTTTGTTTTTGTAAGTCGGTCAATTGAAAATGATTTGTTTAAATATCACGTTCGCTTTGTTGTTTGGTATAACGTTCCTTGTGTTCCCACTACTGGGACACAGGCCTCCTCTCTCTTTCACCCCGTGGACCCAGTATATTGGTACCTAGAAGTCAGTTGTCGTCGAAATTTTTGTCTGTGAATGATTGGTTGACGGAAATATGAACTGACAATCAAGAGATTTCACAAGTTGATTAGGCTTTTAGAAAACTACTGGTAGCAATGATTCTGTTTGCTTAGTCGGTATTTTTTTCTTTGTGTCTGTTATAGAACGTGCTAACTTTAACAATGTCTGAATAGTTACAGGTCTATTAAAAGCCCTCTACGAGTGAATTTATTAATGCACGCACGGCGATCAGCCCCAAGAATCATGTTGACATACTTATTACCACGGTACGAGAAGCTGTCATTGCATAGCAAAGACATACGAGATAAAGAAGAATAACAATTATAATTAATTCTTTCTAGCGATATCAGAATTTAATCCTAAAACTATTAAAAATTGCACCACATTACGTACGAAAACATGGCACGCAGTAAAGCATTCCGATAATGTTTTGATTCAAACAAAAACCGAATTGAACTGGTGTTGTATGTAGGCAAATCCCCCGCTAACCTAATTGGCGAGATCCGGTCGATACGCCGGGTCCCTATTGAACGCTTGTCAGGCCCAACAGTTTAATAGCCGCGGTTTTATAAACATGTCAATAACAATACAAGATTCGGTGGTAACGGACTACACGGTGTAAATGAAAAGTGTTATAGGCAGATAGGTTCTTCAGAAAGGTACTACTCGCGAACCGCGTGCAGTGCGTGTATGGCCAGATATATAAACGTGGATGTAGCAAAGGGATCGTTGCAGGTGGCGCTATCTAGTTTCTGCCTTCCCCTTTGGGAAAAGGCGTGAAAATATTGTATGTATGTATGCGGTTAGCTGAGCTAGTCTATAATAGATGTTGCGACTTTACCGAGCACATTCGGACGCCTTCATCCGTAGCTTAATTAGCATTATTAGCACATATAAGTGCTCTGAAATTCGTTGTTCTTCAAGTAGTCTGAAAATAAACACTTACATCGTGTTATCCAGTTGTTATAATGTTAAATGGTATTTATATCAAAACTTCTTACCGTCGATTGTTTCAAGTAACTATTGAATTTGATCTTATCGTTCGTTAGCAGTGATTGTAGCATATTTATGATTTATTTCTTAGCATTTCTTTCTTCGTTACCATAGCGTAAAACATTTTATTTTGCCCTCTTTCTCTTGACTGAAGCGATTTCAGGCTCTTTAGTTCTCCATTTTTCAAACCTACAAACTAACCTTGGAGACGTTTTCGAACCTCCTACTAACGCTTGAGTCAACAGCAGTTTCAGCTAAAAGGCATACCTCAACTACTTAAGTTCTTCATTCATTAACACTTCTGATATTACATAAAACAACCGCTGTAATCTAAAATAAAAACCTATTGTACTATGTAAGTATACACCAGACTGACACTATCGTACTCGATCGATAGTAATTTTACGCTGCATAACTACACTAGCAATCGAATTGATTGCAATCGTCATTTATTAGTACAGAGGAAATGCCAAATGATATCGACTCCGATAACTATTGAAATTGCATGAGTGAAACTCCCATATTTTTTTTGCAAACAGCTGTATGTTACTCATACAAAAACTCCAAATTGGCCTGCATCAAAAGTCATAAATTCAAATTGCTGAGAAACAGTACTTTTTGGGTGGTTTTATATTACAATAGATAGTTCATCAAAACCTGTCTGTTAGGTTAGAAGACACTAAGAGATTCAGGCCACTATGCGTGGATTGAGGTCCCTTTTTTTTATAATAATGGTAAAAAGAATCTGTCTGGATACAAGCCAAAATAACTTCACCAACTAATACTAGGAAGAATAATAATGTCTTGACGAACGTTGAGTAATTGCTTGAACTTTTTCGGCATGCTATCATTTTCGAAGTCCCCTACTTTAGAAGGTGTTTTCTTGTTAGTCACACCCAATTTTAGGAGTGGAAGTAGTCGAAAATAGGTAATGCCAACTTACACGCGATGGCGCACTGACAGCTCACGAACTTTTAAGTGGTGACAAAGTTGTTATGGTGCACGAAGCCTTAGGTACCTGTCAGGAATGTGAGCAACTCTTATAACTGCTGACAGTCATCTTCTTTATTTGAAAGAAACTAATGGGACATAGCTTCCGCATTGATTTCCGTGACGAAGTCAAAACTAACAAGGACAATATTACAATCGGTCGATTTTAACTGTCAGGCTCGTTAATTTAGTTAAGGGCCAGTTCACAGTTAGTAATTGCTTTATAAACTACCCCAATCGATCTGTCCAATTTACCAGTTATGGGAGTTATTACTTCATAACTCCCGTGAGACTGATGTCGGATTTATTTTTCGAATTGATTAAGTTAGATAAACTTATGACTTTTTTACTATGTAATGTTCAGATTCAGTTTGGAAATCCTTTCTAAGCACTCATGATTGCTAGTGAATTCTACATTATTAAATTCACTAGCAAAATCAAATGCACATTGGGGTCCAAGTCTTTATCAATCATGAGATGAACGGAGACATTGAAACGCCCAATACAAGTCTGCTATCAATCTCCGTGTCCCACGCACTTACCAATCTATCTATAACGTTCGGAAGCTGCAGGACCATCCTATAATCCGTTCCCCCTCTTATCTGGGTCAGATGGCTTAATCCTGTTATCTGTTGTCTTTCTAATTGAAGGAGATTTTGACTGTTCCGGATTTGGCACGGTTGTCAGAGGTTACTAGCTGGAGGGTAGTTGACATTTTATTTGGTGTTGATGTTTTGTCTCGCTCTTTATTAGTAAATGTGATGGAAACACACGATGATGTTGATGTAATTTTGTATGTGACTTCTAATGTCTCCAGGGGATGTATTGTTTGTCGAATTCGTAGATTGACAATGTATTGTTGCGAAGTTACACTAGTAGCTGTCAATGAATACTTGCCATGCATGATTTTGATTCGATAATAGTTTGTCCAAAACTTCATGAATACAATCGTCTCGTCACGGTGATAATGAATGAAATACAGCACAAATAAATAGCAATGTTGAAGAAGGTCTTACACAGTTTACAATTTGTCTAAATAATTAGCATGCTATCGACAATATTATTCCAGTACGCATAACAAGAAACATGTTCTTTTCCTTCGATCGCCATTTTGCTATGGAAATGTTTAGAAAGTTACTGTACGCACTGACAAATACCGTCAATGTCATCGACAGTTGTGTATCAGCTTTACATCAAAGTGGCGTAAACACTAAACCACGATGCACCATGGACAAGACGCCATTTAGATTGTGACAAAGATTAGAAATGTTGTGAAGGCAGCTAAAGCAAATTATAACAACACAATGCAATCACCAATGATCTTGCCAAATATGGTGATTTCCAAAAACAGTTATCTTCGTGAACACGCATTCGCGGACGGCATTAAAATGCTCCCAGTTCGAAATGGCATTATCTTTTAGGTAGATGATAAGTAAGACGTCTGATTTTCGCGCAATTAAAGTCCTATTATCCCTCCTCATATCCATTTCTTCCATCCAAATCAGATCGTTCTTGATTTTAATCACTTTCCATTAATTCCTCAACATTTGTAACACAAGTATAGCGCAATAACCTCACGCTTACATCGAATAGTAGCAGACTTGCAGTTGCATGCTCGTACGCCTTCCATTTCAGTTGCGTTTCCGGCTTACATGAGTGTTGATTGCTTAAATAACTCGTCGATTCGCTTAAAACTGTTGTTTTCGTGCAACGTTATTATTTTCACGGTCTACTGAGCTAGTTAATCATTAAGATGTGCGCAATATCGGATGTTGTGCTGTAGTTAATTAGGTGTCGTAGATGCTGATTGATGCTTATGCATTGGCTAATTGTGACGGAAAGGCTGGCCTTTATGATTAAGTACAAGAGGTAAGGCTGGATTTTCGCCTTTGAAGTTTCGGGTCACTTAAATTAAGTGTCTTAAGACATGTCAATGAAAGAGGACCCTGTCTTTTTTTTGTTTCTCTTTTGTACACTTATTATCAAGATCATCCACAGCTTGACTTCACCGACTGCAAGGTGTAGGCTTCTCTTTGCTTGTTCCAATCTACACATCCCTGTGCCAACATCAACCAGATTTTACCTGCCATGGTAACAACTACATGAGATAAATATGATTTTGTAACTTAGGTAATGATGGCAGGGCTATGATTGCTGCCTGCCAGGGCTGCGGGACTGTCCGAAAGAGATACCGCGGCCCTGGAACACAAAGGGCAAAGAAGGAACATGGATGGGTTTTAGTCAGTACAAGTCTGACACTCCCTTCCACTCCGCCCAGGGGGGGGGGGGGGGGGGTCATTTGATGATATCCCATCCTAAAACACCGGGCCTAAGAATCGTCACTCGTGGAGGCAATTTTAATGACCACCACATAATGGATAGAAATGGGTCAATTGAATTATAAAAATAACTTAATTACTACTGCTGATAATTATTGTGTACAGTTTAATAGATATGATTAACCTATCGTTATCTTTGTCAATTTGACAGGACACTAATCGGAACATGCTTTGTTAAATTGTTTTTATCAATTTGTTTTGTATAAACTTTTTAATCGGTTAGAGATTATGAGATAACCGATAGTAGGTTTAAACAGTGAGATAAGGAAGGTTTTTGAAAGCACTTATTTGTAGTTAAAATTATTAATAATGAGGTCCAAATTCTGCACATAAAAAAGCTATCAGAATAAAATAAAAAACAAACATGACATTACCATCATTTTAGTAGCGATAAAGAATCCAGTCTTGATCAAGTAGAAATATTTCAAATAACTGCAGAAAGATTTTGCCCATAAAAATGCTACCAGAAAAAAACAGCTAAGTAATAAAACAACAAACATGATGTTACCATCATAGTAGCACTAAAGAATCCAATCTCTGTCTACTAGAAATATTTCAAATATTCTCTGATCTCAAAAACTGGAAAATCTAGTATTTTTTTTTAAATAATAAAAATTCTTCATACAAAAATACTCGTTTGGCACTAACGGACGCAATACCTACGTATAAGTTATTATCAACAATGTTGTTTTATGCTGCTTAAAAAACTAGTTTAAGTTGATTTCCAATAATGTTTTCCTTATTAATTGATTATAACCATAATTAACATTGTCTTTTTTATGTGCTGAGAATTCATCCATAACAAGCTAAAGCCATACATAATCTGAAACATTCGTTCACCATTTGATCGTGACTACCCACCCTCACTTTAAAACATTTCTAAACTTCAACAAAAAATGTTTTAAATGTCGGTAGTTCTATAATTCTATTCCTACCGATGACGTCATTGTCCCCAATTACCCGTATTTCCACCGACTACTTCATCTTAGGACGCTGTAAACATAACTACCGCAAGATATGAATATCACGTCATGGTTTTACTACAGCAGCACGAAATGGACATAAAAACAGCGTTTAGCTTTTTTCTTGAAACATGTTTTCGTCAATGACTTCGCTATTTTCACTTTTACGGATTCATTCTTTGGAAACCCACCTTTCGTTGCAAGTTTAAATTTCCCCTAAATCTAAAAATAAACTTGAGATCAACAATTTTCCTGTTATCCCCGAAGGGTTAGGCGGATGTGTACCTTTATGGTTAAGTTCCATGTAATAGGGGGCGAGCCTATTGCCATCAACCGGGCACAAATCCAGACGCCGTGGCTGCTACTGATGGAAAAACCCAATAACACCTTGCCCGACCCGGGAATCAACCCAGGACCTCGTAACGACGAGGCAGATGTTAAAAACATTACCAACCTTATGGATTCTGCTATATTAGTAAAGAATAGTATAATAATATAAAACGTTTTTAACAAGGCCACAATAAACTAATAGTTCTGACTAAAAATGATCAAAAAGCTTAAAAATAACCTTGAAGTTGTTCAAGCTTTCCGATTTCCGAGACAGTTTCAACGCAAACTCATAGAGTAAAACAATCGTCTGCGCGAATTCGCCAATCAATGCAAGCATTACAATAAACTATCTTACTGGTTTCGTGTTTAGTTATTTACCTTACATTATTGGCATGCATCGTTCCAAATTTCCACGTACAAGAGAGCTATCAAACTATATTTTTAGTAATTCCGACTAGCCGGGTTTCCTCGACTTTTTCCCTAAAAGATGGATAATTTGTTTTGTTTATCTGTTCAGGAAAATGAACATCGTTTACTTATCTCGAAGCATTTTTTTCTATCATCAACGGAGCTTGGAAACGTCCATCAATGAATAGGCTTTTCTTCTGAATTCTTGTATAGAATTTCCGGGAAAATATGCAATCTAAATTGATAACATTATTTGAATTTAAATAGCTTGATGATGTAGTATGAATAGTATGATAAAACTTCATAATCGTTCACTCATTAATCAGTCTCAATTTATGTCAACAAACAAAATTGTTTACAGCCAGTGTTATTGACTCAGACATTTGTGACGTAGGAGATCTACGTAGTAGTCCAAGACATATCTTTTCATTGGTCAGAGTCACTGAAAGCTTTCCAGATGGAAACCAGTATGTGATGTATCAAAATTCGACAGATGATAAAGGAACACTCGTCTCACACCGAGATGAAACTTTTCCTTTATAAACAATCCTACACATAAAACAGTCTCACACTCAACCCACGATCCATTTTATTGCATAAAAATGTATTTTCACAGTTGTTACCAAATCTCATACTGTTGCCGATACGTTGGATGTACACTGTAATTTATTTGCTTTCATATAAATGGGACGATAGCTATAAACTTCCAGAGCAACTAAGGTGGATTCACATAGGCTTGCTACTCAGTATTGAGTAAAAAGCCAAGAGTCGCCCAACGGTTGCGGTTAGGACTAGCAGTTGAACACACTAATGTGGCATGTGGCACGATTTTCTCGGATCAATCCAACAAAATTCAATTCATGCCACTAGTGCGTGCTATGACTGTAAATTCCAGATTCTCCCAGATTTCTGAAAACCTCATCGATAAATCTGCTATCCAATTTAATTAAATTGATTGATTGACACAAATACCAACATGCCATGAATCGTTTAATTTAGATAGACTTTCCAAATCCGAGGATGACACAACTTGAGTTTTTATTTCACAACTGTAATCTAAATATGGCCGACATGAAAAGGCACGCTAATAGCTGGCGCATGGGTCGTTCACCCAGTCTATCGATCGCCTGCCTGTCTCATAAACAAGTTAGCAGTAACTGTCTGCTTAGCACATAGGCCTCCCCCAGGCAGACTTATCGATCCTGGGAAACCCTAACGGGCTCACGCGTAATACTATCGATGTCCGTGTTTCTATGCAAGTGAATTATGCTCCTTTCCAATGTTCTAATTTCATGAATTGATGGGAAATGCGGGTCTGGTTTGTAACAGCCGCGAGGCAGGAAGCGTTTACAAATGTTCCCGTTTTCTGAATAGAATTGTTACATGTCCATGAGCAGGAAAGTGCTGCCCAAGGGTTGATAGTAACTTCACGTAATTAAATCTCGCCTGTCATTATCCGCATGACAGAAAAAAGCTGGGAAAAATCTTGCATTTGAATCTGTTCAATGTGTATTCTCCCTAACATTCTGTCCTGTATCGTTTCGCACAAACAAAAGCAAGCGTCTTATTTTCTCTCGCTTCTCTTAACGACATCTTACTTAATGTCTTTTCCTGTCTTTCGATTTTCCGACCGAGGATAAATATGTACGTACCTTACTAGTGATGAATTGATGTTCGCAATGCAGAACAAAGTTATTTCAGGGATGCTAAATTGACTTTCGTGTTTACTATGCTTGCGTTCGTAATGTTTTATGGCGTTACTGAATTGCAAGTGTTGTCATATCTTTTATTAGTTGCGCTCTGAAATATTGCTTGTTTTGCAACTGTTGTTACGTGTAAATGTTAAATTACTAGATTAGTGCTGACAGAGAGCTTGTCGTTTTGATGACTGGTAGATTCGACTATACTGTCATCATCTGTTCGGCCTTTTCCCGCATATGTTGGACTTCTAGTCTAACCGAATACTGATCTCGAGATTAGATATGAAATTTTGCGAGTAGATTCAAGCCTTTTGTATACTCCAGTTGTTTTTTTTTTGAAATTTGTGAGTATTTTCTCCTTTCTCAGTCTTCCCTTTCCCTCTCACACCAACTAATCTACTAACGCATTCATAGACATGTTAATTTTGATGACGTCACATCGTTATTCACCGTGTACGTTCGCACGTAACCGCAACGCATTAGTGGCTCTAAACGAAGCGGAAATAAGCGAGTATTGCAACCTAGTCGGGTTTTATTTCAACTTGTACGGTATCGGCGAGCCGTCTGAGCTGTTATCAGCCGTTTGTTGTGATCAGTCAGGAGACTTGCGTTAAATGATTAGGGGTTATCACATCATCGTGTTACGTCTTATTTATAAGTGAGATCATCATACGTATCCTATAAGTGTAGGAAAAACGATGAATGGACTGTGCGAAAAATAATATGGATGCAAGAAGACATGCTGCGCCGACCCCAAATAAAGTGGCAGGAGAATTAATGATGATGACCTATCCTCAGAATAGGGGATTAGCGATGCATTATTTACTGCTTCTAAGTTTGTAAACAAACACGCATGCGCTCGGCGCTCTCTGGGCGGTCATTCTCGCTTCCACGTGTGAGTTTCAAGTCTTCAAAAGCATTAGTTATTCCTGACATAATTCTTGCTGACAAGAAGGACGAAGTGCATAGCATAAGGTCCAAAGGCAAGAAATCTTAGATTTTTGTTCAAAACCGGTAGGTTTCCTTCTAGCATGCTTTTTGCAGTTAGAATTTTTTACCTGCTTCGAACGTGGGTGGGTAACAGTTCATTTCAATTATGCATTTCATAGTCTTGCTCAGAATAGATTTCCCGGAACTGTCTGGGGTGGTTGGCCACCCCGTTAGTTACAGTTAGCGACATATCATGCGATAGAGGGGTTTAAATTATGTAAAGCATGTTGGTGGGTGAAACACCTTGATTTACCCCTTTTGTTTACACTACATACTTCTTTTCGAGTTGATTGTAGTTCTTAGATCAGTTGGGCCCAACAGTTGGATATTTTTGTTGTTCCTTAAGTTTATTCACTACCTACTTAATTCGTTTAAGGAAAATGTCTGCTATTTAAATTGTTAGGCTCTGGGGTAAAAAGTCACAGAAATAAGATAAAATCTTGCACATTTTAGCCACACACGCTACTCAGATGATCCCATACTTTACATTCCTGTTTAAGAATTTTATCCGAGGTCACTCCATTGCAATTTTAAAACAATAACAATTACACCATACACCTATTGTTCGTTGCTGATAAGCCATCTTTATACAGTATCATTTTCCCCGTTGAGTCACAACATTACCATATAAACGCTCGATTTGATTGTAACCGTGTGTGTTCTTGTTTACCTCGTTTTATTTTATCCTGCGGTAATAATGTGAACGCATCCTATTTTATAATTGCTAGGGCTGCGGTTTTGGTGTAATCATAATAAAAATTGAGTTAGATGGCTATTATACATGGGTTTCGTTCTGTGGGTTTTGTATTTCGATGCGTTGACTAATAAAACCTCATTTTGGGATAAGTTTTTCATGTAATATTCGGCTTTACAGCTTTTGATTACGATCATAAAGATCGTCTATTGGTCCAAAGTCTATTTGTACGGTACAGGTGATTGAAACATTTTGTACTCAATATCTGCCATCACCGCCGTATTTCTTCGAAGGGTTCCACATTTATATTGCTTTTCTGTGAAGTCACCATTGGTATTGATTTTCAATATTGAAATCCTAGTTTTTGCTTGAATCTTATGCAATGAAAGTATTAAATTGGACTTTATACGCTAGTAGGCTCAAAAACAATCAGTGTAAATGCGGTGCTCGTGGCCAGACCATGGCCCACTCGCTGGAATTATATAATACCTGCACTTTCAACCACATAATTAACATCGATGCCGCGATGAACATGGCCACCTACTCCCAAGTAATGTGACAAGGTACTTCTTGTCATATACAACTCTTGTACGCAATAAACAGCACGGATCTTGAGCGCTGACCTGCATCTTAAGGCCATAAGGCTGCGTTTCCACCAGAGATGAGCGAGGATGCGTAGCGAGGAATAAGAGTGAAACTAACCAATAATATCGCTTCTTTTCCACAGCTTGAGGTATTCTAGCTGTGTGATTGGTTAGTACCACACACGTCCCTGGCTATGCATCTTCGGTAATCCCTGGTGGAATGGGCAAAGCGACCCCCGCTCTCTCCTAGCGCTCAAGATCCAAGCAGATAATCTACACCATTGATAGGAAAGAAGAACAAGCTACATTCTTCAAAAAAACGTACAATATTAACCTCACGTTATCAAATCTTGTGTAGCGTACGTCGGTAACCCTAAATGCGTAACGTAAACACAGTGAACGAGAACACTTACAACAATAACACGCGCAACTAATTTTAGACACTTACTGAATGGTTACAAAACTCTTATTTGATTTATCTACTGTAGAAATACAAAGAAAAAGAAAGTTTCAGTTTAATGTTGATTTTTGCTTTTACACCCTGAAAATCAAAAACTCTAGCTTTATAGTGGCAAGCTGAGTAAATATCATAAAACTCGCAGAAATTATAATCACCGTCACAATTTAATTAGATAACATAAAATCACGCCTATAGTTCCCTGAAGCGTTAAGTGAGGGTGTACCATAATACACCCACGCTTCGCCAGTTAAGTCCCATTCGATGAAGGACCAGCCTTTTGCCATTAACCGGCTACAAATCCAAACTATCCAATTACATTTTAATAATACATCTTTCACCATTCAATGGTATACAAATATTCATTCGTACAAATTAATCCATGAACACCATATAACTGTATTTAGAACAAAATTTGTCATGCATGTTGATCCATCTGCTCACGAGGGTTATGTAACCCCATATATACCCCTATCTACGTCATCATCACCCATGTAAACGTCGACTACACTCCACTGGGCCTCCTATTACGCCGGAGGACGTTACCGAATTGTTATAATTTATACGAGTTTGTTATCAAACAAAAGTGGCTGGACGAGTTCGTCTGCTCGTGATTATGTGGTTGATTGAGGTTCTCGCAACCGGCTGCGTGCGTGTATGAACGGGGACGAGGAGAAAGGTGTATGTAAGGATTGGGAGGAAAGGAGCAGATAGCTTTATGTGGTTTCTGTCTACCCCCCTGGGAAAAAGGCGTGAGTTTATATATGAGAAGCTGGTTCGTTGTTAGTGTTAGGATGTATGTATAACAAGCTGCTTGCATGTGTGTTCTTTATTCGTCGATTAGATTAGTTCTCAGGAACGATTCGGTGCACCAGCTGCAATAGCCATTTGGTCAAGCATTGTGTTGGACCCGAGACCCTACATTCAAGAGTGGAGACTCTTGAATGTAGTGACTTCTCAGTTCTAGTGTTATGGCTGTGTTTATACCATCATAGTTCTTGTCGTAAATCTAGAATGGAGACAGATTGGATTGCCTAATCAACTTATTTTGAGGTGATATGCAAAAATGTTTCTAGTATTGTGTCATGTTCGCTATCAAGCACACACTTGTTGATAGTTTTTCTAAATGTGCCTGGATTTTCTGCAAGACAAGTAACAATCACCAAAACCAGAGAAACCATACAATAAATATATTCTAGAAAATCCCACTGCTGGGACACAAGCCTCTTCGTAAGACCAGTTGGTGACTGAAACCGTAACTTAAGAAGGTACAAATATGATCCCCAACGTATAATTTTCCATGGAAACTCCTCAAGTACTCACATAATGACACCGCCGTCTCGTTTGCGTTGTGCAACTCTGACGCAACGTAGGACAATCGGCGACGAACAATGGATGGAGATAATAACTGCACTGAGATACAAAAGCTTGGTCCTTCACATTTTAATGGAGCAGTTTTTCTATTAGTATAGGAATCTTGGTTTCATTGGAATGTGGTCAGGGTGAAGTTATTGGAACATATTGTTATAGTTCTATAACAATATGTTCCAACAAATAAGAGATCTTCTAGTTCTTATTTAACAGACAGAGATACGAGTACGTCGCCGGGGATTTGCTCCGCCAACACTTTTCCTCAATCAAAATACTTGAAAGTGGTTGAAGGGCGACCGTTTTGGCCTGACCGTCTTATGTAATTGTGATTCTTCGCGTAATTTGAATAAAATTACTTGTACGATTAAAGTTCGACAGAGTTCAAGGCCTGAGAGGTTCTTTTGTGTCAAAAATATTCCAAGGCAGTTGTGGTAAGTAAATTTAGCTCGTTCCGGTCTCCCCTGTTTCAGGAAGCCAGATACATTTCAAAGAATTTCTCCTTCAAGGAAAAATGTGTTAAAGTTGAACGAACTTCGAACGGGCAGCTGGTTTTGAATGTCTCCCAAAAAGAAAGGACACTCGCTCACATTCTTTGAATGGATGGCGAAGAGACCTTAAATCTGGCGACTTTATTATCGCTAGATTTGTTAATCTGACCAGTGTCTTTTGGAGAATTCAGCTGGCTTGTAGCCATACGGTTAACATAACTGTAATCCCAGAAGACATATTGTAATAAATGACCCAACAAATCATGACAAACTTAAAAGTCATATATTTGTAACCCATGAAATGAATGAATGTATGTATGAATGTCCATAAAAACTACGTTTGTTCAGGGAGCCGCCGGCATGCCAAGAAACTAAGATTCTCGAGTAATAAACTAAATTGACCAAGGAAAACCAACTGGAAACAAGGAAATTTTACGCTTTTAGTATTTATTAGTTTCAATTTTGATTTGAAAAAGAAAGTGTTTGAAACACTTTCTTCATCAAAACACCATGTCAGAACAAATGACAAGGTTGGCGCCCAACAAATTAAAACACCGTGATTTTTTGCCATTTTTAATATTGGTATGCAAGAAGTTACCTAATTAATTCCATGAACATTCAAAAACATAATATTTATTTGGATTTATTAACAAGAATGGTCGTAGTTTTACTGAGGTTCTTTCTGATTTTTGCTTCTTTGTGTTATCTAAATCCTGCTAAGCGTTATGATAAGTTACATAAGAACAAAAATATATCAAGAACACATTAATAGTCAATAGTCATGCAAACAGAATCGATGCGTTATTAATTACACACGCCCTACTTTTACCTAGCTTAGTATACCTTCATTAGATTGCGAATAATCAGCTTGCTAAGCGATTTAATTACTATCCGTACTACCAGGAACACATCATTTCCTAGAATACAGATCGATGGGTTGGAAAACGTACTCCGATAATTAGGACTCGCCCAGGCTACCTCCCTTCGCTGTGCATCAACGCATGCGTACTAGCGTCCGGCTTCTGTCAAATCCGCGCTTGCGTACTACGCAGGTGATAGGCCGCGGCGACCGGTGTGGTTGCTGTGTGCATTTTTTGAGACGAAAGTACGGAACTGCATATATTACTGGGAGGGAATCATTGACCCCTGGCTGAGGTTTAGATCAATCTCGTTTGTCATATAAGGAACATATTTTTTATTATGAGCCTGATGTGCCTCACTGCGGGGCCAAGGCCTCTCATCCCTCTTTCCCTTTATTTGTCTTTGGCTATTTGGGCCCAATCCTTTTGATGAGTCCACTTTTGCCCAATTTTGATTCGACATGCGGCAGATGTGTCCTGCCCAGTTCCATAATTTGGCGGTTGTGTTGCAAACGTCTGCGATTTAGGGCTTGGGTCGCAGTATACTGTTCTGTATACGGTCAGAAATTTTGACTCCTAGTATATATAGTTCGTTCCATGGCTCGCTGGCAGACCCCGAGTGCGGACTTCTGACGCTTCGTTAATGACCACGTTCGCGCTCGATGAAACAATTAGGTATATTGGTCGATGAAACATTGCATGAAAGGAACACTTTCACTTTCCCTCAAGAGGAAACTCGTGGACGAGTGTCACGTATGCAGTTTGGTTGGTGTTTTTTTTTAACTTGGTGTAATAACAGACATGACAGCGGTTGTCCGCCTAATTATGTATCTGTATCGATTGATGTAATGATAACTCGTGTTTTTGATTTGTTGGTTGTAGGTTTTTGTTGGTATTAATTAACGTACTGGAGTTTTCCTTCGAATTATTTTTGTTGTATCCTTTTGACATACCCAATGCGGGAGATAGAGAGGTATTGTGTCTTCTTTAACGGGAATCGTACACTGTACAAGATATAATTTAATGACTTTATAATTTGTGTCGAAAATTGAAGATTCGGTGGTTTATTTGCAAAATTGAAATTGCTTCCTACTTTTCGTATCGACATAATATTTTACTGTTTCGGCCCAGTAAGTGAGCACGTTAACTGCGGCCTCACACGTTTTGTTCATAGCTTAAAGGTGCAGGTTAATGGCACGCAGCAGTTAGGACATAGTCTGATGAGGAGCCCCGCCTTCGCAGTTGGTGTTGGATAAAATCATTAATATCCCATTTTGCCAGATATATCAGTTGACTTCAGAGTATTCCTGTATTAATGTAAAATGTTTTGTTTGTTCTAGAGGTCGTTGCGTTGCGTGAAATCGTACGCGGCGCGCGGTTGTCGAGCGGTACACTTGTGAGGCCAGAGACAAAGCACCCAACATGAATGAATTAGACAGCCTGCGCCAGGAGGCGGAGACGCTCAAAAATGCTATCAGAGTGAGTATTAACAACGTTTATTTAGATATTTTTATGTAAGAGAAGGTACTGCGTAACGCAGCATTAGTAAGTCCCAAAAAGTGGTATGTGGATATGATGCGAATCAGGGAGTGCGAGTCGTCCCTCATTTCTGTAGTCGCGTCGTTGTAGCATTGATTTGGGGACGCCTAGCGCTAGCTGTGGACATATTTCAGCTGAAAAAATGATGATAATAGGAGATAAGGTTACCTAAAGATGCTAATGATCGCAGAGTCAGCTTTCTCGCACCTGTTGATGTTTATTTTCCACCTACAAAGGTGTCACACTTCCCCTAGGTGTATCTCTAATCTGCATGAACACCTAGATATCTAAGTTGGGGGACTGGTTTTTGTGAATTTAGGGTCAAGATAACGTCACATGTGTGATACAAGACCCTGGATCAACATCAGTATGTTCACGTTGCTTATCGTTGTCGGTCAAGCAGTCAGAGGTCACTTTGACTGCTTGGGAACTGTTTTCGGACATAGCGGGCAGGATTGAACATGGTTTAATTTTGAGCTGCCACATCCACACCTGCTACCTTTCAGCATCTGTAACGTTATTTTATAACATTGTTGTCTTTCCGTCTAGGATGCGAGGAAGGCAGCCTGCGACACGTCGCTGGCGCAAGCGACGGCGAACCTGGAGCCCATCGGCCGTATACAGATGCGCACGCGACGCACACTGCGCGGACATCTCGCCAAGATCTACGCGATGCACTGGGGAAGCGACTCCAGGTAAAATTTACACATTTTTTAAGAATCGCGCGTAGAAATACGTAACCTTCACAAGTGCACGTGGTCTCCGAGTTCTGTACGCAAATAACGTTATAACCTCGGTCCCACTTATCAAACTTGCGTAACAGAAGAAACTGGCGGTGATCATGGTCAGAATGAGGTTAAAAAACCTGAGAACAAAACAGTCTGACTGATATTTCACCACATCTAGTTAAAACGTAAGGCTAAACATTAAAGCTATCCATTTTGCTACGAATTGGGAAGCAGTTGTGATAATTACATCTATGATTTTCGTGATCCAAAGTACCAAACTTTTAATCAAGCAAATTGTAATCCATATTATGGATTTACTCTTTTAAGAAAGGATCTATTGTGCAGTTACGTCGTACTTAAGCCCGGATACTGAAATTTCAAATAAACGACAATCAATCCACATTTTCGCTCACAAAGGAATCCGACACCTGGTTCCAACATTCATAACGAAACAGTAAACGTCTCATTCGATGACTCAACCTCGTGACGCGCTTTCGTGACCGAAACCGATCAGAATTGAGAGATGTCAGTCATTGAGTTTTATGAGCTGATCGTATCGTGTACTGACCTATTTATTGAGGAAAAACCTGTCATCCTCGTGACATGGGACGTAGGGAGATACGTCATGAGATTCGGTTTCTTGTAACGATCTTTTGTAGGTGATTTTCTCCATTCGTTTTACACAGACAGTCCTCCGATAAAAGCTGCCTTCGTATTGACAAACACTCAGTCCGAGATTACGATTTTGTGAGAGACAGGCAGTCAGTCCATGTGAAATACTGGTATTCAGCTTCATCCGGTTCCGCTGGAAGCTGACACTTTTGTGATTGCGAAAAGGCTAAGCAGAGATGATTGTTGTCGATTTGTTGGTCAGTTTATCCTGACTGACAGATGAGTGACTGCCTTGTTGGTCTAGTGGTCGTAAGCGCGACTGCTGAGCATGACATCCTGGTTCGATTCTCAAGTCGGGCAAAGTGTTATTGGGTTTTTCCGTCAGCAATTTCTCAGTAGCAGCCACGGAGTCTAGAATTGTGCCCGCTTGATGGCAATAGGCTCGCCCTCTATGGCATGGTACTTAAAACATAACTGGCGAAATGTGGGTGTACTATTAGGTACACCTCTGTCTAACCCTTCGGGGATTACAGCCGTGATGTTTATCCTGCAATGGGAAAATCTAATCTAATGAAATAATTATCTGTTACGATTCCAAAGTCTCTAGAAATTCAAGTCCAAGATCTAAGTTCCAAAGTCCTAAGTATAATCATACTAAGTTTATTACTGAACGGGCATAGTTAACATTTTCCTTTGTCAAGCCTATAACACGTGTTAAAGTGCGATTCTAGGACCGGACAGGAGGGAAACTTGACATAAACAAACAGTAGTGACTGATATTCAGTACATAAAGTATTATGTATGCAAACTCGGGGTGTGGCTGTTGCTAAACAGGGTGATACTCGTGGCTGTATATGGGATATTATGTAGGCTTTATCTTACACTCGCTTTTCTCCGATTCACCCGCACGGAGAACAGAAATTATCCCACGGTATCATGCTAAGAGGATAAAAACTATCCTATGAACTAATCCAGGTCATGGACTATTTACTTGTGTTCCAAATTCAAGAGAAATCCGTTCTGCTGTTACGACTTGTAAGGTAACAGACAGACACAGTTTCGCGTTCGTCTTCTATGTGTTGCTGGCATGACATTATATTTTATTAGACCAAAACTTCGACACGGTTCACGGCTCCGACGGTGGCAGCGCAGAGGTCGCCCAGGCCGCATGTTATTTATGCATAAGTAATATAGCTCGTTGGTCTAGTGGTCGCAAGCGCGGCGTCGGACTGCTGAGCATGAGGTCCTGGGTTCAATTCCTAGGTCGGGCAAAATGTTATTGAGTGTTTTCTTCAAGAATGTCTCAGTAGCAGCCACGGAGTCTGGATTAGCGCCCGGTTGATGACAATAGGCTCGCCCCCTGTTACATGGGACTTAAAACATAACTTGCGAAATGTGGGTGAACTATTTACTTCTCTGCCTAACTCTTCGGGGATAACAGGCGTGATGCATGTTATATTACCTTAACATTCCTTTCATTTCTTACGAACTCAATACAAACACTGGATCTTACTAAGAAACGTACCCAGAGCTATAATAAATCTCTTATTTGGACATCTGTGAGTTCTGTGACGCTCGCCCGGCACAGCCAACAATAATAAATGCTAAATTTATAATCATTCTGTTTGTTTTGTCTCGAAACTTTCATCTATTTCTTATAAATAAGTGACCGAGAATTTTCAACACTGTGATGTATTGATTTTGTGTTCGGGGTATAAGCAAGATTACATCTCCAATGGGTTTTTGTTTGGTCAAAACTAAGTAGTTTTATGGAGTTTTGATTAATTTCTTTCCATAATAGACGTAGCAGCCCGTACCCAGGATTTGTGCCCAGTTAATGGCAATAGGATCGCCCCGTATTATATGGGACTTAAACATACAAATAACTGGCGAAATGTAAGCGTACCTAGCAGTGGCGAAGGTCCCATAGAACTCGATTCCTACCGGCTTCCCTTTGATAAATGGCACAGTCAGTATTCTATAGACAAATAATATAATCTCATTAAACATAATATGTACTCCGGCTTAACTCTTAGAAAATTGAGCCTTCGCTACTGGTACCTAGGTACACCTCTAACTCACCATTTGGGGATCACGGGTGTGATGTTTAGAAAACAATATTGTACAGCTTTGACTAGTTCTCAATGCTTACGAATGTACGTCAAAAACTTGATTTTCGTAATTAACAAATATCATTAGCAACCATAATAATAGTTTTTAGACGTAGGTGCTGTAATTAATTAATTAAATAACAACAAGATAGTGACGTCAAAAAAGTGACGTAATAGGCTTTAGGGAATTTGTTTATGGGATTGGCAGCATTTTCCGTGTTTTAACAACTAAACACCAGTCGCCATCTGTTTCCTGAATATGGAGAAATAACCATTTCCCTTAACAACCAATTTTTGTTGTGATTAATTAGGGTATTTTTCATGATCTGTTTTATATGACTGTAGTCGGTTATCGTGGTATGGACATGTGATGCGAAGGAATGAGAAAAATGTCGTGAGGAATGTTTTGAGTTTGAATGTGGATGGGTATACAAGCCGAGGAAGACCAAAGAAACGATGAATGGACTGTGTGAAGGATGATATGGCTAGAAAGGAGGTGACTGCTGAGATGAATAAGAGTAATAGGAATGTTGATATCGTATATGACTGCTTCCTTTATCAAATTATTGATTGGTGGTGACATGATTAGTCAGCCACATGTCCATGCAGTTGTAATTTGTATTGTGCCAGTGACACAAAGGAAGAACTATTGATGTAAATATTTAGTCAACCTAATGCTTTGTTTAGATATATACTTCTTCCCATAACTAATTTGCGTCAAGTTACACATAAAATTGACGACACAAAGACTGACACCGTCAAACAACACATTAGAAACAATTAATATCAAAACAAAAAGTATACTTATTACTCACTTTTCCTCCTGATAGCAAACGCCAGTAACTAACGTCATGATTTTTCCTACAAATGACGCAAAACAAACCAATTTACACCTTATTCCTAAAGCTGTTAGGTCTAAATCTTAACCAACTGTGCTTAGGTAAGGCAATTTGAGTCATAATAACTTGGTTTTAGTATTTAACAGTCTGTGACGTCAATCAGCATTAATTGGAGAAATCCTAAATGGATTTTTTATTATTTTGATACGTAATTTAATTAGTTAATTACAATCAGAAGTATTTTATCTTGAACGGATTTGTCACAATATTTTGATTATACACTAAGTTATTCATAATAATAATAAACAAACGGGTTATGACATCTGAATTCTATTTAAAAGTATTTGCTTTTTTGTGACTAAGAAACATGAATTTGTTAAATTCGTGAAGAAAATATGAAGTTGTTAAAGGAAACTCCTGATGAACACCCGTCATCAGAGTATTCTTACGTAATCAAATTGACAAACAGGCCGTTCGATAGAAAGTCTAGCGTCTGCAAAACCACTGCATTGTTTGATGACGATTGAAGTACTAGATCTCCAAACTTCCGTAATCTGGTTCCAGTTACTGCCAATAGACATGGTATACAAGCTACTCCTTGTGAGCGAGAGTGAAGACTGTTGTCTAGACGCTCTACTATAACTCATCGTTATCCTATAGCAGAGCACTGCTTGATATAGGGCTCTACAATCGCACGGTTTCGCCGCGGTCCTTGTCTGGTATCTAGCTTCTACCAGTCTCCCTATGATGATTCCTTGTTGCTCCACCTATTCTCAAGCATGCCTATGTGAAGTTTCAGATTACACAGCATTATCTTCCTACCCTTATACCATTTTACTTGGGGATGACACAAGACATTTTTTTCTTCATTTGGTCCTGAGCATGACCTGTCTCGATATCCTTGAGAACATTATATGTCTTGCTTTTTTGTCAACTATGTTGGGGTGGCCTTCCTGTCTAGTTGCCACTAGATTAAGCTGACACGAAGTTGTGTTGATTTTAGAAGCACCAAAAATAACGTATAATGTATCATCCAAACTAGTAAACACAATTGACAATTCACAATTTGTATTTTATTATATGTATCTATGGGCCAAAGTATCCTGAAAATAAATGGATATTGTTGTAAAAAATTAAAAATTTAGAATGCTAAATTGCCCCCTGTTAAACGTAACGCTATTTCTTTTATCTTATGTGTTCCAATTACTTAACTAACTTTACTGTTTTCTTTCTCAGGAACCTGGTTTCGGCGAGTCAGGACGGCAAACTGATCGTGTGGGACAGCCACACTACCAACAAGGTGCACGCGATACCGCTGCGCTCCAGCTGGGTGATGACCTGCGCGTACGCACCCTCCGGCTCCTACGTCGCTTGCGGCGGATTAGACAACATATGCTCTATCTACAGGTGAGGAAGAAAATTCAATAATTAGCCAAGGTTAAGGTGCGTTTAAACCAACTGGACTGGATACAGTCTTTGACAGATAATAATGTACTGAAAGGTGGCCAGTGTGGACTCTGAGGCACAAAATGCACACAAAAAAATAAAGAAATGAGTTTATGATAGTAGACCATTGTGAAATATGTATAGATGAAGCAAAATTTGATTCCTTACAAAAAGGGTATCTGATAAAAAGATGGTACAATAGTCAGTCTGTCAATTGCTGATTAATGGTGAAGAAGAACATGCAACATGAGCATTGTTACTGGGAATGAGTAATGTATGTGACCCCAAACAGGTGTTAAACTAAACACATGGCTAGGCATTTCTACTTACCTCAATACTACTACTGCAGTGTTACGACGACCAGCATTTCCTATTGATCTGACAGTCTTAACCATCTCATGAGCTGAAATCAGGAGTTTCACTTTCTGATCTTTTATGTTCTCTGTTATCTTTTACTCAAAGTGAAACGTCTGATCAAAAGAAAACAAAAATGAATGTGGAATGAAACAAAAATGAACAGTTTACTTTAGTGAAGCATCGGATATCAATATTAGAGTATATTCTCTTGGTCTACTACAAAAATATTGGTGTTTCTACTTCTACATGCAATATGGTGGTAATAAATCTAATCTACTCAAACACACCTATTCACCCTCTTACCATAACATTTCAGTTTGAAGACACGCGAGGGCAACGTGCGCGTTTCCCGCGAGCTGCCAGGCCACTCGGGCTACCTCTCGTGCTGCCGGTTCCTCGACGACAACCAGATCCTCACTAGCTCTGGCGATATGACATGGTAAGCACACACAATCAATTGTAAAATTCAAAGCATAATCTTATAACGTGAAAGGTAGTGGGCCATAAGTAAACATTCGGGGGCCCAGTGCGGTATGGTGAAAGTTAAAAATGCCCGCCATTTTCCTTCATAATTTAGAAAGCAGTGGTGATGAAAAAAGCATGACTCAGGGCCGTTACCACTGAGCAATACCACTATCAATTTAATTGGCCAAGCCTCTTTATTCAAAGGAACACATCATGACTGTATTCGTCGCAGAGCAAGCATTACTCGGTTTATTTCTGGAGACTTTTTCATTAGGTAGAGGCGAAGAGTGAGAATTCGAGAAGCTCCATTCTCAGCCTAATTTTTAATCGTGCTCTTTGTGTTTGACAGCGCCCTGTGGGACATCGAGACGGGCCAGCAGTGCGGCCAGTTCACGGGCCACACGGGCGACGTCATGTCGCTGTCGCTCGCGCCCGACCAGCGCACCTTCGTGTCGGGCGCCTGCGACGCGTCCGCCAAGCTGTGGGACATCCGCGAGTGCCAGTGCAAGCAGACCTTCCCGGGACACGAGAGCGATATCAACGCCGTCACGGTAATACTAGATTTACTATATTTAACCTTAAAACTGTAACTAAACGCATATTCCAAGAAATAGTCGTACTAGAGTTCTTTGTGAGGGACTACACAGTTCACAGTATTTCTGCCATTAAGCAGCGTTGCTAAGCTGTGGTTTGAAAGGGCTTGATTCCCATCTTCAAGGTGAATGGGCTTCACCCTGAAGTCTGCCTCAGTAGGTGTAGTTAGCCGTGGCTTCGGATATGTTCCTCAAAGTGAACGAGGAGTTGCACAAGGCGTAGGACAGGTAGGTGCAGACGGGCGTCAACACAATTTAGTTAGTCGCCTGTTTCTTTGCCACTAAAAATAAAACATTTTAATAAACTTTTTGTAGAATGACACAAGCACTGCTTTGAAATCAAGTTAAAGACTAACTTCCTAATAAATCACTTCCGTATATTTGTTAAATGTGATGTGTTATAAAAAAAAATATAGTAATAATGTGAGTCATACTAATAAGACAGTTTGCGTTCATTCCAGTTCTTCCCATCCGGATTCGCATTCGCGACCGGCTCGGACGACGCGACGTGCCGCATGTTCGACATCCGCGCCGACCAGGAGCTGGCGATGTACTCGCACGACAACATCATCTGCGGCATCACTTCCGTCGCCTTCAGCAAGTCGGGCCGCCTGCTGCTCGCTGGCTACGACGACTTCAACTGCAACGTGTGGGACTCGATGAAGAGCGAACGCGCCGGTTAGTAGAAAAGAGTTCTTCTACTAAGCGTGTCGATGGCAATCTAAATTGAGTTGGCCCAGAACTTGGCTACGAGTCTGACGCCTTCAGTAGCGCTCATCAGTTTCTGTAATAAGCAAACAAGATGATAACTAATCCCCCCTACCGGTTCCGGTAACGACGTGAATTCAATGTGATATGATGTTAGGATCTTCAATGAATAAATTAATTGAAGTATGATGATTGTGATTAATTGAAGTATTATGATAGACAAAGCAGACGACTAAGCCAGCCTTTTTCTCTGTCCACAGGAATCCTAGCCGGCCACGACAACCGCGTGTCATGCCTGGGAGTCACCGAGAACGGCATGGCCGTCGCCACCGGCTCCTGGGACTCGTTCCTGCGCATCTGGAACTAAACGCCCCCCCTCCCACCTCACACACACCCCCCACTACCCGCACACACACCCCCTCCCGCACCCCTTCGCCCCGCACCGACACCCGGATGTACCATCAACTGTCATGTCATCGTAGTCTGTGGTTATAAGATGGGTAGAGACTAGGTTAATGATTTGGGCTTGCTTGGAAGCCGTGTGTGGTGATATACTCGGCTGTAATACTCGGTTGTGAGTATGACGCATCGAAGGCTAGGAAAAGTCCGCCTTTGTAGAGCAATGACGTGTCATATTTACACCCGGATACTGTGTGTTTCCGTTGATCTTTTAGTCCTTACCCAACAGTAGCGAAAGGCTCAGTTAAGTTGTGCGGATGGTATATGAATGGATTGCTAAAGTTGATGGTAAGCCCCAGCTGAACCGGTGACGACAGTTTCTAGTTTTATATTCGAAATCAAAAGCGGTGTGTGAATGTGTTAGCTTCTAATTTTGATATCTTACTCACTGACGATGGTCCATGTATTTCCTTATTCGGTTCGACTATCGCAGCCATTGAGGAACTCGATGAGTAAAAATTTCGATTGTTGACCTCAAAATCAAAGGTCTGTGTATTCTAAAGGGGCGGCTGTTACAGTTGTATTACTAAAACCTAACCTGTATAAAGTCCAGTCATCTCATAGTTGTCATTACGTAAATAATTTCTGATCTGATGCACAAATGACTTCGTGTATATAGTGTCGTATTGTGTTGTAAACTTTTAATATCGAAATCGGATGGAAATTGTACTGTATATCAGATCTTTGCGCACTATTAGCACAAATTTTTATAAGTGCGCAGTGTATAAACGCACTATTATTTGTATCACACTTAAAGCGCAAGTTTACGCACAAAAAACGCGTCAAACAGCGCACATGTTGAGAAAAAGCGCATCAAATGATACAATACGACTTGGCCGCGTCTATCGGGACAAAATCCCGTACAGAACTCGCTTTATTTATTTATAATTATAATTTCTAACAATATTAAAAGCATTTAAACAACTTTTAGGGAGGTATGTAGTTAACATTTGTGTGTTTGTGCAGAATGAACGCGCGTGATTGTGAGCGTCATCACTGATCCATTGGTCACTTCATAACGTATATAATTATGTATAATTATAATGATGTAATGATATATTAACGATAGAAGCTGCTGACCTTTCCACGGAGGGGTTATGGCTGCCGGATTCATTTTCTGTTTATTGGTAAGTAGATTTAACAATGCCCTTGAATATTTTCGCAACAATATAAAGTATCACTTTTCGTGCTTATAGTAGCTTAAGTGTCTCTTTACGTGCTAAATAAGTTGGAAAATACACACAAATCAATCTGAAACCGCTTGCAATTATACTGATTACGGTATTGTAAAACTAACATCTGTACATCTACATGACTTGGTATATTTGTCCCAAGCTGCATTTATTTTGTTGCAAAAATATTACAGTTGAGTGGGTTAGTAGTCGATGTGAAGTAGCTTCTCCTAATCTTTTAAACCTATGACTGCTAACTTAGCGATACAAACGATGTAATTGTTACATGATTTTTAAAACAACTTGACGATTTTTCCTGAACATATACATACAGTACTTTTAGTTGCGACACTAACGCGTGACTGCGTCAGGTCACTATAGTGGCTGTATTATTTATACGTCGCCACTATGCCGCTGTAATACCACTGCAAAAAGTCCGTGCGTAAGCGCAGTATATGAACAACATTTTATGCCATAGTGAAGTATCCCTGAGTTAGCGTTATTAGGGGTCAAAAGAGCCATAGGTTATTTTTTAAATATTATTATAATAAAATTGTAAATTAGTAAGTGTTTGTGTGGCACATTAATGTATGACACGTAGTTCTTTACGTTTCAGGTGACAACATCGCACAACAGAATATTAAACTATCTATAAAAAACTATAATTAAAGAACCAAATATTAATTATAAATGTATCTATGCATAACTTATTGAATGAGAACATTATTTTCGTTTCTCGTCACTTAAATGTAATCCTATTGTGGTTGAGCTACTATATATTTAATATATGTTTTAGATTAGTCAACACACCGGTTTGTTATAAGTAAAACGAGATTCTACTGATCTCTATTGACAAAAAAAAATCATTTTTTGTACCTACTTAAAGACGTTTCCACACGAACTTTACGCGTAAAACCGCGCCACATTGTATACGCACAACACGCCACAAAGTTACGCTAGCCACTGCCGCACTGTTCGTGTGCAAACGTCTTTACATTGACGATCACGAATTGTAAAATGATATCTTAATCTAGGCTTTAAGCGTACAATTACAATGATTTATACTTTGACATGCAATATAATTTATCTATATCCAATAATAATTCGTATCATTATCCCTTGTTTGCACAGGAACAGGTAACGAGTTGGAATTTTACAAAAATAAAGTTTTGCGTGAATCAATAACTGTTTATTTGCGTAAGGTTGTGACGCGGTGTATGCGCGTGTAATTGTGGCCGGTACAACTTTACGCAATGTCGTAAATAACTCGTAAAATTTGTATAATTCCAATCTGTATCCTATTCATCGAATGGCGTTCAAACTGCGACTTTCCAGCAACTGGACAAAGTCGAACATTGCTGAAATTCCAAAATC
This sequence comes from Noctua fimbriata, assembly GCA_905163415.1. Taxonomy (NCBI): domain Eukaryota; kingdom Metazoa; phylum Arthropoda; class Insecta; order Lepidoptera; family Noctuidae; genus Noctua; species Noctua fimbriata. The sequence goes on from LR990946.1 coordinate 11,513,181, forward strand.
AAAGCGCATTACAGCTGTGTGCAATATCGTGAAAATAGATGCATTTCTTTTCTCTCCATTCCTTATTTGGCGTAGTGACTATTTATTTCTTGTGTAAAAATTGTTTAAATGAAACGTACGTCTTAGAAAAATCTGCCGTTTTTGTGGCAATGAACTAAAAGCCACAAGTTACGGGCTGTATGATAACCATTATAACTATTTAAAAATGGATATTCGCGAACCTATGATATAATCATCAGTTTATTTACGCGAGGCTAACATCTTTGCACAGAAATTGGGAAAAATAACAAAGTAATCGTGCTTATTACAAAAGGACTATTCAAGCTTCAAGACGTGTATTCTAGTCTTAAAAATATACGGATGGCAAAAGTATAACTTTGGAAGAACGGCGTGTAGAATATGAGATTTTTGATCTTTTAAAATATAAGGGTATGGTTTAGTTGTATTGTTAGTTCTCGCGTGAACAAGCAGAAAATTCACCATTAACATTACGCACTATTTTATATGTTTATACTGCTTTCACTATGATTATTACGTTAAATCATATTTACTTTATATTGTCGTGCAAAACTACCCGCAGAATATATGAAATAAAACATATTGAGCCTACGTCTCATGATAACGTGGTGGAATAGTTTTACGAATATATTTCGCAATGGTAAGAGGTGATTGTAATGTAAAGTAAATATGTTTTTAACAATTCATAATAGTACTTAGTCCGTCTTACATTTTGAAACGTTTAAACTTGAAACATTTTCAATCATAGATGGTTAATTTTAAAATAAGCATAAATGGTAGCGTTTTTAATGTCATGTAAGGGTTACCATGTTAAATGTTTCGTACAAGATTCGCTCGTATTCACATGCAGGCATGATATGTTATCCCTTAACAACCATTACATGTGGACGAAACAAGATCACCCGTCGTCCTGCAAGTTCATTTTACTAGAGTAAGCTAGCTTTAGGTACGTAAGAATTAATATACATGAATAAAAAATAGGCATTTGTAACTCGAAAGTTCTGTGTTGCTAACTGCAAAAAATTCGATGCCAATATTTTCTTTGTATCACTTAGTTTATATTCGTTGCAGTATTTGTTGGGATTTTAAGCACAAAATATTTTATAATTATTGTTTGTCAGCTTTTTTTAATTATACAATCGATGGATGGTTGTCGCGCTATTGTTTTATTTTTTGTTTAAATTAAGCCTTTTTGTCTTAGATAGGTTATAATATAGATGTTTGTATTAGGCAGACGAAGTCAGACGTGGCGACTGTGCGAGCTAATAGTATGATTTGCTTTCGACAACAAAATATAATCAATTTCATTTCTATAGTTTGTCGTGCTCAATTATCATAATATTTATATTGCACAAAGGCGGCGAAAAACTATAATCAGATTGAATATGTTACAATAAAAAGCTCTAAAGACAGACAGGTTCGAATGTATTTAATAAAAAAAAATGGCATATCAAACGATTGCTCCGCCATTTTGTATCGCAAAATAAATCATCGAGGTATAATCATATTGTGTGTGAATTATTATGTTGATTAAACACGTTTCGAGGATAATCTATGTTCACGCATGCATCTATTTGTCTATACGTAAGGTAATTTTGCATTATGGGAATTATTTGTCCAACGGACAAAAAGATGGCCGCCCATGTTTAGGCGGGAACGCTGACGAGGCGCAGGCACCGAGCGTATATACAGCCGACGTTGGACAAATAAATAGGATGTAATCTGAAGTTAGCTCCGGTCTGCTAGTTTTACGCCTAGGATAAGACTCTTTTTTAAATAATAATAAAAAAATTGTTTTCTACTGTAATGGCTTCTTTTCAGATCAATGTACGATAACTATAATAATATTATAGCATTATATGATATGTATTATATTTAATGGATAGTTTTGATGGCTCATATTCGGTTCTTGTCTATTCAGACCAATTTTTCTCACTTTTACATCATATTATTGAATGGACTGCCATATTTTAACCTGTAAACTACTATATTATACTTAAAAAACGAGGGATAACAGATGGTATAGCTATCAGGGATGTAAATGCCTAATCTTGAAAGGGAACCTACTATTGAAACAAGATCCTCGAATTTCTTTAAGACCTACATTATCCCTGGAGATGTTTAGCATATTCCTTTGAAACTTAAAGGATTCGTATACCTTAGTTAACTTTTATTTGCTAGTCCGCGGTCTTTAATATATTTTTTAAAATAATATAGTGGTATAATACTAATTATAATGTATTGTGTAAAATATTTTTTTTAGTTATTATATCAATAAATTAAAATTTGTTTATTTTAATTGCCTCTTTTATTCCTCTTTTTAAAAAAGGTTCAGTAACACTTACTATAACTCTCCTTTTTAATGAGCAGTCCTAAAAGAATTATTGTAACTTTACGATTGATAGTTAACATAACATCACGCCTATAATCCCCGAAGGGTTAGGCAGAGGTGTACGCATTAGTACACCCACATTTCGCCAGTTATGTTTAAGTCCAATGTATGACGGCACGGTTGGCGCAGTGGCTGAGCGATTGACTGCTGCGCTTCGTGTCGCGGGTTCGATTCCCGTACGAAACAAATATTAACACTAGACCAACGAGGTGATAGTTAATATACACAATAATTAAAATCATAAGCATTTACACAAATCTCGACAAAAATATTGCGTGTAACGCCCTGTTAAGGTACTATTAAACCGGTTAGATTGCGGACTGGCTGCGAAAGCGAAGACTGACTAATAAATTAATATATTAGTACCGGAGGTTAATCTGATGCAGTCTTTTTATACCGTCTGAAAATCATATCAAATAATAGTTAAACCATAGCACAGCAGTGGTCTACGCGTCAGCTGATCCATGAGTGGGGGAATCCAAAGTTACAGCATGTCAAAGTTGTAAAGAAAAGCAATTTCATACCTCACCAAAACCTTATGGAACGATTATTGGGGACACACCTTAAACCTTGAAAAAAATAGTCAACTGTATGGAGGTGAATGGAATATACGTCAGCTGCGTAACTTGGGATTTTGGATGGCATAATTATGTAATACGGTCATATTTTCAATGAAGCCAGTAAATGCGGGACAAGGGATGCTGCATATCTAGCACCTTACCTTCTTAACAAACTTCCAGATGACTTACAAAATCTATATAAAACAGGTTCGAGAAGTTGCAAGTACAAATTTAAGCGTTTTTATACTTATAATTCGTCTTAGTTTTACGAATATGTATGTATGTAAGAATATAACACCAACTCGCCAGCACAGGAGAGGTTTGCGTGTATGGCAAAAACATTGTAAAATTAGAATAAGTGTCGTGAAACTAAATATAAAAAAAGAATTGCTCCTGAGCGCCGACTTTAAGTAACGTGGAACAAGTGTAGGGTTATGATCTGTTGATGATGTAAAACCCTGGACTGCATATTGCACAACAATGAACACTATTATCAACGCTTGGTAAACTTGGCACAATGTGTAAAGGATATAAAATATTTCGGCGCTCAACCTTGCGCTTTGTTATGATGATCTATTAAAGTAACACCGCTCCATAGTGCCATTATGCAGAAACTTTCGAAGAAAAATAGCTCAGTAGCAGTGCTTGATCACAAAAAGAGATTATTTAAATCTACTCTACCAAATATTTCCACTGATAGGACAATTTTCGTAAAAAGTATACAGGATCGATTTTTCAAGTGGACGTGGATGGCCATATTTACCATTGCACCATATTTACCATTAGATTTTTGAAACATCAATATTCTGAGCCAGGAATCGAACCAGTTGACTTTGTAAGAAAAAAACAAGCTTAACATCATTAGCTTAATCGATGGCGTCGCTATTATGAATCAAATTCTGGGGACTATTGACATGCGACAGTCAGGAATAATCCTGACTTGTTTTTAATTGGGAGTCGTTAACATTAATAAAATTATTCGCAAAGTACGCGCTTTGACTGGAATTCCGGACACCAGCCCGTTATACAATACAATTCACTAGCAGTCCCATGGCTGGTCAAAAACAGCCTCGCACACACTTAATTGAAACGCCTTTCGAAGTGAAAATGAAACGTCCATGACCCAGAAACTCCAAGACAATACGACATCCATCAACACGTTATGGGGTTTGGGTGATGGACTACGCACCTCCCTTTCGCATAAGCCTGTGTCCCAGTTTTAAGACAAAGGCTGATTATTTTCGGAATAAACCTTCTACATCTTACTGCAATAGTGACATTGTGCGTACACACGCTAGTTGGCATCAACTGCGCATTTTGTGCGTGTTTACATGCGCAACTGGACAACTTTTAACTGGGCTATATAAGTTATTTTAAATGCATTTTAGTTGCTGTGATTTACATTCATGTTGTAGCGTTATATTGTGCATTCATGTTGTGCAACCGATATGTTTGTGGAGATAGAAATGTATCTTTGCTAATCACCAAATTTCTCAAACTGCTTTGCAAAATCAAAATCAAAGCATTTATTTCAAGTGGGCCCGTTACAGGCACTTTTGAATTGTCGAAACAAAAACAACAATGAAAAGTAGCTACAGTCCCAGTCACAAGGCATAAAAACTGAAAGTACTGTAGTCGCCCATTCCCTAACGTGTAGATCTCTATGGAGAAGAACGGGCAAGAAACTCCTTGGACACTCTTTTAAATCAGAATACTTTTACAATAACTTGGTTACGTCATTTATGTTGAGATGGTACATTATGTGAGAACGATGTAGCAAGATGTGTACGTTAAAAGTGTCCATAGTAAAAATAATTCAAAAATAAAATAATTAATTTACAGTGACTGATATGAAAAACCGTAGCAGGACTTAAGACCAGCAGAACTTCTGGCTGTAACTGAAAATTTAATTCCCAACAACATGACCTGGGGAAGAATGATTTAACACAAAGCTATGATCCTAGGCTCAGCAGCCCCACTTACGACCCAAACATCTTTTGGTGCAGGAAGATTGAGGTATTCCTCAATCTTTCAATCACTTTAAATATCTATTTGATACAAAATTGTGGAGCATAGCATAGGTAATATTATGTACCTACCTAAGTAGGTACTTAACAGCAAAACATCAAGTAAGTACTGCGTAGGAAGCAGGAAGTTTGTAAGTATATGCAGTTTTGTAGGCTCTCTGGATCAGAGTAGGGTAAGTCCCACTATCCCTCCCAACCCCAGCGCAGCAGTTGGCTACACCCTACTAGCCCATAAACGCAAGCGAGAACTAAAAACAATTTGTTGGTGTGTGCGTAGCACTAACTAATATGTAGATCCCGGGTCAGTAAAAGAGATGATATTCATCATTATTATTTCCTTTATTTAAATCTATACAAATCAATAATATTTTTAAATATTCCTTAGAAAATCAATATAAAAAACATTTAAAAATATAAAAAAAATATTAAATTATTCATCATCATCATTATCCTCCAATCTTTTCCAATTTATTTGGGGTCTTCTTCCATACTTCATGATGCATTTGTATTGACTAAACGTATAAGTAGTGACTCAAAATTAAAATCAAAATATTTTATTTTACATATGCCTAGATGGGCACTTATAAAACGTCGACAAAAGGGTGCACGGTTCGGGTTGGTCGTTTCGTATGGAGAAGAACCGGCAAGAAACTCGATGGTTAGTCTTTTCAAATCATTTGGTATTACAATATTTTCATGGATACAGCATTTGTACTTAAGTATGGGGGGACAGCGTAGGCCCGACAATAAGTCGTTGCTTACTACACAAAAACTGTAGAACAAAATAAAAAGTTAACAAGCAGCTGGGAATCTACAAAGCCTACAATGTTCACACATTCACAAACAATCGATAAAAATAAATCTATACAAAGGTAAAAAAAAATATTGTAAAATACTAAATTAAACAAGTGACAAGAATATTGTTATCAGTGCTGTAACTATTCTGAGCAAAAGATGTATAAATGATTTGACTTGCTCGCTACCTATTCAACAGCAACACCTCCGCCGCCGAGAACTAGTTAACTAGCACTAGTTTAAGCCTATGCCTCTTGATCGAGAAATTACCTAGTCGATAGCTTAATCAGTCGCTTCCATTCCATGTCGGCGTCGGCGGCTTGCCAAATGCGTGGTAATAAATTAGAACCAACTATTTCCTACAAAATCGTTGAAGTAAACAACAGCAAGGTGATAAAATGTCATGTCCATTAGGATAGACAGTATGACGACTGTAAGATATTACTACGTGGATATGTTTGGCAATTCTGCGCTGTGCCGAGCTAAAAATAGTGCCCCTCTTCACGTGGGAGGTAAGAGTCAGGTACCTGGGTATTACATCAGGTATTTGGACGGTGTTCACCTGTGAATACCAATATGATAACGTGTTTGAATGCCTACAGCGAGTATCCCGATGTAGTACAGCGTAGTAGGTGGGTACAGTCCCGCTATTGACCGTTTTGACACAGTTGCACTCTCTTCCCTCATAGGTCGATGGTACGGCAATCGGACATGACCGTGGAGATACCAGGCGCAGTCTGGCGCTGGAACATATCGGTGGAACAGGCGCCTTAAGTACCAATAAGGTACTTTACTGCTCACCTAATAAGCTGTCGTCTTGTAAGAATTGCAGCATAGGAGTGAGGCCAAATGAGCTGGAACCGAATGCAGCGTAAATTCCGCGACTCATTTTACGCGATGAGCCGCGTAAAATGTGTCGCGGAATTTACGCTGCATTCGGTTCCATACAAAAGTCGTCGTCGCCGTCTGGTACAAACAGGACTTTAGTATGAAACTGAATACAGCGTGAATTCCGCGACTCACAGAAAAAATTACGCCTTTGTGGGTCTTATGGGCTCTTTATTGTTTTAAACATATCTGCTACATGGAGACCTCTGCTGATGCGACTACTGGCAGCTTCGCATAAACTAATGAAGCTTTTAAATGTATACAGAAACATCTAAAGTGCTTGTATAACCTAATTCTGTTAGGAGCGTAATTCAAAACAATTACAAATGTTTCCAGTTAACAGATGCCATATGTTTCTAATTATAAACCCGTAATTTGGTTTCCAGTTGGTTAACTAAGACATCTTCATCTTCTCCACTCCATTAATCACCAACCAGGAGCATGAGCATTTCAAAAATGTCATTCATGTTTGCGATTCCGGATAAGCGATGTGTACAGACGCCAGCATATCAAGCTACCTGAAACTGTCATATTTTCTCGATCAATCTTAAACTTATGCTTTAGAAATTTGACAGACTGGAGTAGCTTGATGTACTCAGCAAGAGAGATGGCTTCTACAAATCTTTCGCTAAATATTTTAAGTCTAATGCAAGGTCTGAGGAGAGAAATGAGCAAACAATACGCTATACGTACGTTTGCCCCCGTAGCATGACCACCGTAGACAAGTTGTGTCGACACACTGACAGATTTCTTTGCACTATTTGTCATTTTGTCGATTCTTCCGTCAAAGAAATCCTTGTCTACGGTGGTCACGCTACGGTGGCGAAGAATAAACTTTCCTAAGTTTATTTTGTGTATTCGATGCGGAGCAGATTCGGGGTACCTATAGACCCACCGCTTTAATGAGTCCTCGCAAAGGTATCAATTTAAATGAAATATTCTGAAGGTTGATCACGTATTGGTTCAATTTGTATCGTAATACCTACGTGGATTATGATTAAATTTAAAGCAAATAACTTGTGGGATATTGTTTGGACTTTGTGGACGCTTAATGTGCCATTGATGGGGCAAGGCGGAGGACTCATTAAAGCGGTCGGTCTATAGTTAGTTTCTCCCTCTAAGCCTTGCTTTAGGTAACTAGGTCGGTGCTAATCTAGGTAGCTACATGATTAAACGAATAAGTACGTGAGCAGATGCACGTTTATTTTGTCACTCGCTTTACCGCTATGGAATAGGGTATCGTGTGCGGTGTTGGTAGATTGGGGATATATCCTCTTCTGTGGGGAAAAAAAATCGTTCCGGGGGAAAATTTCTCCAAGGATTGATAGACCAACATTTAAAAAATAAGTACAATTCTGGAAAGACAATTTACTGCTGAATTGTTAATTATTTTTAACAATAAGTCGTGTCGTGCGTGACCAGGATCAGGCAATATACACACGGACACAAAATTCGATACCAAGTGCTCTCTCCATTTGTTTAATTCCCTGTCCTTTTGTAACTAGGAATTTCTGCTATATCGTAGGTGTTTTTATAATCATTTAAAATCACATACGCAAGCAGCATACCCTGAACAACTACCTGTAGGTCATACAAATATTTGTTCAACAGTAATCGTTCAGCCACTGCGTCTGACGTTGGACAAATAAAACGGGGAAACAAGTTTAAAAAAACGTGTCTTTTTGGTCAAAAAACTATTGAAAACGGGGAAAACTCAGAAGCTCGATATAGCAACCCTGATTGTGTGACTGTATTGCAAGAGTTAGTGAGCGTAGATACCTTTGCACCTGGTAGGTACTAGCTACCAAGTGTCACAGCTAATATGGAGTTGTGATGATAATGACAGCTAAAACGTAAGTTTATGTATTTTGTTAGATTAGTCATGATGATAACGAGTGTGTTTACTGTTTAGAGTCTGAACAGTATTTATTTTATTTTATACTATTCGGGAAACTTACAGCCAATATAAACAATGTTCTTAAACAGTAAGAATTCGAAGACCATTTACAAATTTCAGATCATACAGAAGTCCGAAGAGTATAATCGGCCGCTGTGTCTTGCATTTGTGGACTTTGAGAAGGCTTTTGACTCTGTCGAGACCTGGTCAGTTCTGGAGTCTCTGCAGCGATGCCAAGTCGACTGGCGATACATCCAAGTGTTGAGAAATCTTTATGAGAACGCCACAATGACCGTCCAAAGTCAAAACCAGCAAACGAAGCATATCCCATTGCGTCGGGGAGTGAGGCAAGGGGACGTTATTTCCCCGAAATTGTTCACCAACGCACTGGAGGATGTGTTTAAGACGCTAAAATGGGAAGGACGTGGCATAAACATCAACGGTGAGTACATCTCACACTTGAGATTTGCAGATGACATCGTCATACTAGCTGAATCGCTGCACGACTTGCAGCAGATGCTGGATGGCCTAGTTGATTCTTCAATACTCATTGGTCTCAGGGTGAACTTGGACAAAACCCAGGTTATGTTCAACGAACACCACCACCCCAGGACCTGTTGTTGTCAATGGCGGTCCTCTCGAGGTTGTTCGAGAATATGTTTACCTCGGGCAAACTCTGCAGTTTGGTAAGAACAACTTTGAGAGGGAGGCTAACAGAAGAATCCAGCTGGGCTGGGCAGCATTTGGAAAGCTTCGCCGGGTCTTCTCATCGCGTATTCCACAGAGCCTAAAGACTAAGGTCTTCAACCAGTGCGTCCTGCCTGTTATGGCTTACGGAGTCGACACGTGGACACTCACAGTACGGCTGGTCCATAAATTTAAGGTCGCTCAGTGAGCTATGGAACGAGCTATGCTTGGAGTGTCTCTGAGGGATCGCATTCGGAACGATGTGATCCGACAGAGAACCAGAGTTGTCGACATAGCTCACAGAATAAGTAAGCTGAAGTGGCAATGGGTCGGTCATATTAGCCGTAGAACCGATGACCGTTGGGGTAGACGTGTTCTTGAGTGGAGACCGCGAATCGGCAAACGTAAGGTGGGACGCCCTCAGGCTCGGTGGAGTGACGATCTTCGCAGGGTGGCTGGTAGCAACTGGATGAGAATTGCTGAAAATCGAGTTGAATGGCGTGCGATTGAGGAGGCCTATGTCCAGCAGTGGACTGCTATAGGCTGATGATGATTACAAATTTCCTCAGATAAAAAAGTAAACTGTCTAAACTTTAGACAAAAGAAATAACACATTGCAGGTGGCTGGGCCACATCTGTTCAGTTAGGTCTTATTCATCGCTTCTCTGATTATGTCTCACCATTTAGTACTTGTCAGAGGCGAAGCTCAGAAGCTAAGGTCTATAGGCATGGGTAGCAGTGGCGAAGGCTCCATACAACTCGGTTCCTACTGACTTCCCATTGAAAAATGGTACATATTCCGTATTCTATGGACAAATAATATAATCACATTAAAGATAAATGTACTCCAACTTACCTTTTACAAAAATTGACCCTTCGCTACTGATGGGTAGGAACATTTAATTAGGTACGTGTGAAAACCCTCATGGATTATCCACAAAAGCGGCAGTGGATTGGACGCCTGAGATATGTGCATGGCTTTATTGGTTTTCATCGCAGATGGAACCCGTATGAGACAAAGATTGGCTAAAGCACAGACGAGTTTTTCTGTTTATCAAGTACGACAAACTACAGGAGACAGATTGGCTGGTGGGCCTCCAGCCAATCTCCCATGTAGATGGTACTTAAATACAGTCTTACCAAAGGGTATCGAATGACCCCGTACTAATTGGGTTGTAGAGGTCAGATGGGCAGTCGCTCCATGTAAAATACTGGTTCGCTGCACCCGGTTAGACTGAAGGCTAGGCAGATGATGATGATAACTTAATTCGAATTTACGGTACAATAGAGACAAATATTGGCGGGTGTCTTTGTAATAGTTACTTAGTTATAGTTAAGTAGGTAACGGTAGCGAAGGGTCAATTTTTATAAGAAGTAAGCCGGAGTACATATCTTTAATGTGATTATATTATTTGTCTATAGAATACTGACTGTGCCATTTTAAAAAGGGAAGCCGGCAGGAATCGAGTTGTAAGAAACCTTCGCCACTGGTAGGTACGTATCTACACCTTGTAGGAAAACCACAAGTTCGACGTGTGACGATGTCGGTCTAGGGAGTCGGATGTAAATGCATGAAAACTTCATGCGTAAATAAGCTGAAGGTCGTTTACAATCCTCTGAATACTAAACAAACAATGACTAGTACCTAAGCTACAGGTGGCCATGATAAAATTTATCAGGAAATTGCATTTTAAACAAAGAAATTCAAATATTCTAAGCGACAGACGGCACAAGACGAAGAAAATCGTAATCCAATCCAATTACTACTTAGTAACAAATCGCTCTGTCTAGTGTCATACGCCCGCTTGTCAGGTAGCATTGGTGTGTGAAAATCGAAAATGTTGAAGATCAAAATTTTTGGATCATTTTATTCTCATGTCCGCTCTATAATTCTTTTAAATCTCTCTTATTTTAAACAATTCAGACCCGTTGGGTTTAAATTAATTCTAAAACCCTGACAACAATGCACAGCCTATTCAGCTGGGCCTGCTGGAAGCATACTACAGTATGCACAGTTGCACAGGAGATCTTAATACATATAACGAAGGTGACGAATACGGAAGGATTGATGAAAATTCATCGTTTACGGGGATGCAATGAGAAATAACAGAAATAGTGCCATTTTTACCGACAACAATCCGATTGGGCTCGTGGCTTGAATCAGCCCCCGTAGCATGACCACCGTAGACAAGGATTTCTTTGACGAAAAAATCGACAAAATGACAGATAGTGCAAAGAAATCTGTCATTGCGTCGACACAATCTGTCATTTTGTCGATTCTACCGTCAAAGAAATCCTTGTCTACGGTGGTTATGCTACGGGGGCTGATGAAATACTTTTTAAACAATCTATAAACTTTGTAGACGCTAACAGCTTTACGTAGAATTGAGAATTGGTAGAAAAAAGCTAGAGGGCATGGACTTCACTCCAAAAATTGAAATAGATAGATAGATACGTGAATGGACCAATAGTAGCTCGGGTCGATCTTTAGGTTAAGCCACGCATGCCTAGGTTTGTCCTTGGATTGGTGATCACACATTACATACCTACCGAGTTTCCTCCGTACTTCGGAAAGCACGGTTGGTCCCGCCGGATGTCATGTAGATCTTTGACAGTCGTTACAGGTAGTCAGTGGCCCGAAAGTCTGGTAACCAATCTTTCCCAAGGGTATCGTATTACCTACCCAGTACTAACTGGGTTGTGAAATTCAAATAGGCTGTCGCTCTGGTATTCAGCTGCATCAGGTTAGACTGGAAGCCGAGCCCAACATAGTTGGGAAAAGGCAGGCAGATGATGACGAATGAAGCAGTAGTAGATTATCATAACATTCATTCCTTGAACATCGTGAAGAAACCATCAGGCCTGAGAGATATTTCTTACGACATGTAAAGTCAAGTCAGAGGCCCATGGCCCACTAACCATACTCTAAAAAACACATAATAATCCTTTTTGGGCTTCGCCGCAGTCGGGTAAAAAGAATCATATTCCTTGACATTGTTCCTGAGCTGCATTTCTCATTATATGATGAGGAACCTAAAAAAGAGTGGGCGTCGCCGTCGGTTCGAGTCATCCGCTGTCTAGCTAGTAGAATGTTATGGGTTTTACCCGGCCATTGAGGATAAGGTATACGTGTGCGTGTCCAAAATTACTGGGCAAAACCCGCACTGATCACCCACCTTTCTCTTTGTAAAAATTCCACAACCATGGAAATATCCCTATGCCCATAAACCTACAGATTAACAGTAAAACTGTTGATGCATGATTTGAATTCATGTTTGAATTGTAAATAATGCTAAGCGCTTGTGTTTTAATGTTGAAACTGCGGCGCGCCGTCCGCCGGACCAAAATAGATGCTGGCAGGCGACTGGTCCAACTGGGGTGGCCGTTATTTTGTATATTTGAGAGACAGTCTTGGGAAATTGGTTAGGTTTTCTGTTAACAAAGGAAATAGGGTACAAGGATTTCGTATGTCGCATTATAATTGTGACTGTTATGGATTTCAGCCTTTTAAAAGTCACAGAATCGCAAATGCCATAAATATACTCCTAAAGAATACCAAAATAATAGATAAAGAAAACAAGTGTCATTCAAATTATGCGTTTATTGGCCCCTACCGACTGTGTTATCAAATATTTAAATAATAAGTAAGTACCTTTTATCCTATTTTTATGTAGAAAAAGATATAAGATGCTACCTACTTACCCATAAATTAAAAACAGGTAAGTAATGGTACGGTTTTCCGGTCACGACGCGATATTCGAAGTTGAGTCATGAAAGCAGGATGAACTAACGTACCTACATATATACTCCATTATTCTTAAGTATTCTCTTACATTATTTATGTGTACAATGTGTATATATAGTACATAGTGCAGCTGCACGATAAGTTATATGACTGTTAGGTACATTACCTACATTCACGGTTTAGCTATAGATGATCTAATAAAGTCGGTATGAGTTCAGTTTAGTCTCACGGCTGATATTCATTTGTTCTTACAAAGTAATAAAATCTTTTGCTCAGAATAGTTACAGCACTGATAACAATATTTGTGTCACTTGTTTAATTTAGTATTTTACAATATTTTTTTTAACTTTGTGTAGATTCTTTTTTATCGATTGTTTGTGAATGTGTGAACATTGTAGGCTTTGTAGATTCCCAGCTGCTTGTTAACTTTTGTTAACTTTTTATTTTGTTCTACATTTTTTGTGTAGTAAGCAACGACTTATTGTCGGGCCTACGCTGTCCCCCCATACTTAAGTACAAATGCTGTATCCATGATAATATTGCAATACCAAATGGTTTGAAAAGAGTAACCATGGAGTTTCTTGCCGGTTTTTCTGCATAGGAAATGACCAACCCGAACCGTGCACCTTTTTGTCGACGTTTTATAAGTGCCCATCTAGGCCTATGTGAAATAAAATATTTTGATTTTGAATGACTTCCTTACAAGTCTAAAGTCACGTCTACAGAAATCTTATAGGTAGCCTATTGTAAGTATATACGTACTTAAGTTGAGTAGACTCATCGGGTTTAAAGTGCAACATTATTGCGCCTTTTATATTTCATCATAACAAACCTACAATTTGATACTTCATCATCATCATCATCATCATTTCAGCCGAAAGACGTCCACTGCTGGACATAGGCCTCCCCCAAGAAGGGGGGTTTTGCCATAATCGCCACGCTTGGCAGGCGGGTTGGCGATCGCAGTATGGTTGTTATAAAACACAGAGAACGCTGCTGCCCATTCTCTGGTAAGTCCCTTAGTCGCCTCTTACGACACCCACGGGAAGATATGGGATGGTGCTATTCTTTACGTCCGGACACCATACAGAACATTGATATTTGATACTTACTATAGTAAAACTGTGAGTTAAACCAAGTTCAAATATAATCAGTTAATAGGTAATTGATAATTGAGCAAATTCATAACAAGAACTGATAGACGCTCTTGAAGGGGCTAAATTCTTATTTTCTGGGCCGACTCAATTTAGATTGCTATAGACACGCCAAGCAGGATTAACAATACCAGAAACTCATCCCAAATTGACACGCAAATTAGCCAAATTGTGTAAAAGAACTACCGTATTCTTAAATTAAAAGTTTGTCGTTTACTTTTTTTGAGAATATCCGTGGAAATTCTCACAGCATGGGTACTGCACTCTGGAGCTTTTCTGCGTATTATGCAATGATGTTTCAGTACTTATTTTAGTTTGTGAGAAATCTCCGCGCGAGGCACACACCGCGCCCTAAATACATACAAATACGGTCTTTATCTAACTACAACTAAGATTTTAAATTGCGTGCGTTAAATTATTAGTGGAAATCAAGTGCATTTTGGTATTAGAAGTGCATTTTCTCCCAATTTTCCCGCGTAGGTGTTTGACAAGCGGCCATGTTGGTTTTTTTAATTGTTTTGTTGAGTGGGCAGTATTGTTCCGGGGTGACACATTTTACTGACAGTCATTTATTACTGGCGTATCACTCAAGTATTTAAAAAGAAACACGGAAGATAGTCCTACATATTTTTTTTAAAAACGTTTATTATAAGAAAGCATTTTTTTTCATAATTTTACTGTATGTTTCTAAATAAATGAATATTTACTAAAAGTTACTACTTGTACTGACAAAACAAATTCCAGGAATTTATTGATAGTAGTAAAGAGCCTTATTTGGACATCCATACTTACAAAATATAAAATGTGTAAACAGACCCTTCACGAAGCCGTCAACCAAGCATTCTGTACATCAAACAAAGCAACTTTACGCAAAAAATATTCCTGAGAAACGACTTTTTTTGTTGGGCTGTAAAATCACGTTTTACAGTAGGACTCGATGGAAAGCACCCAAAGCATTGTGCTGATAGATGGATTGAATAGTACGGGGGTCGTGGAGGTGTTTAAAGTAAAAATCTTAAATTCAAAAAATGTATTTAAAAAAAAAAAACTAGGTAGTGAAAAAGTTGGAACTTTGTTGACCTCCAATATCTCCGTAACTGAAAGGTTCCCAGGTATGGTCTAGAACAAAAAAATGATCGCAATGACGGGGAGAACAAGTGCCTTTCGGCGCAGTATTATATTAGCTGTGCTTTCGGCTTCGGTAAGGGTCTGTTTACACCCATTATTGTCATATGACCATCTGTTTTACTACTGCGTAGTAAGTTAATGGAATTCGACCTGGCTTTTCCCCACAATATAAAACCACAATATAAACAAATATGACGTAAGCTTACAAACGCTGTGACTACCCACATATATTTTTTTTTTAATTAACCATAAATACCTACCTAAATATTACTAGAGGAAGGAACACATCGAAAAATAATTGATTTATTATTTTTAACAAAAACTTGAACACAGTGTTCTGTTATTTTTTTAATTTGCGGTTTTCTTACATCTCCGGGAATCCCTAATACATTTTGTAGACAAAACAATGATTCAAGATTTCAGTAAATTATTGCCAATGGATTAATTGTATAATTGAGACCCTCGGCATAATAATGTTTACTATACAGGGTAGACGGGACACCGACGCTCAAACGGTTACAACATATTCATTCAGTACATTATTCAAAACCACACCACATAGATATTTTTCATAGATACATAATTAAAAAAAAAATTGCTGTTTCATACATTTTGACCGTATGTGTATTGCACTTTTGGAAGGAACAGCTGATTTAAAAAAAAATACCAATGAAAAATTTCTGTGGGTTCAGAATGATGTACTCAATACGTGGTAATTGTTTGTACGTCGGTGTCCCTTCCACTAGATGATACCTATTGAATTAGTTCGTTTTTAATTTTTACTGGATTGAAGTTTTATTTGTTGCAATGTTTGCCATGGCTCGTTTAAGCTCTCTCATTTAATGCATTCCAATTGGAATGAATGTATGATGACTGCTTAGTCATCATTGTTAACTTATCACCAGGCAGCTGAGGTGATAATTGAAGAAAGGCAGACTATATCATCATGACTTTCTTGAATATTACTCATATCTACTAGACAACATCTTGACTCATGTCTTCTTACTGTATTGCCATATTTGCCATCTCAAAAATTCAATTTTCAAAGGAGACTACGACTCAATGAAAACTTTTATAGTAGAGGGTTATAAGTGGGGGTACTTGCTTTCATACAAACCAAGAACCCAGGCTCGCCCTTATTTATAACTCACTCTTCATAATTCAAAGGTTTCTACAACAATTTACTTGCCTTATGGGCTTGCCTTAGCTTACCGTAATATTAGCCCTTAGGCATTTCACTGAGGATGGCAAGACCGCTTGTTGCCATCTTCATAGACAAAAAAAAAAAAAAAAAAAATGGCAAGACCGCTTGTTGCCATTTTCATAGACAAAAAGATATGTTGCTAACGAGCGGCCATGTTGCTGCGGTTAGCGATTGCGGCCGACATCTTTCAATGACACAAACAAAATACTTGACAGTGTAATGACTTACAAGAAACACGAACAAATTCTACAAACAAATGAATCATTTGTTTTCTTGCCAAACGATTTCCGATGAAGATTCACTCTTAATTAATGTTGTTAAGATTTATTGTGTCTCATGGCACTTGCATTCTAGTGGTAGAAGCAACCGATAATGATATGCACAGCTGCGTATGTGTGCAGTATCATTTATTTACCTAAGCGATGACTGCGGCACTATTTATCCGAAAAGTATGGCTTGTTCCATCACTAAAGTAGATGGACATCACTAGAGTCTGAAGCCATTCAATGCCTTTATTAGCATTGTGTTTAAAATATCGTTTCTGTCAAAAGTTTGAAGTTAACGGAGACAAAATGTTTTAAATACTATTTCAAAGAATTTACGGACGCAGTAATCATTCAAAAATAAGAACAAAACATTGTTAATTGTCCAAGAGACCCCTGAACACGTCAAATGTACCTTGTCTTTTCATCTGTTGCTCATTTAGTCAGCTTTCAGCCTTGTACTTCGACGGGTGCAAAATTACTTTGCGATATTAGCTTCAAATCTTGTGTGAGAGAGTTTCTTTATTGTTCTAGCTTTCTTTAAATCTATGAAAACGTTAAGTTTTAATTAGTTACCTATGAATGTCTATAGCTTAGCTTAGGAGCTCGTGGCTAAATAATAACAGTCGCTCGGGTCGATCTTTAGATTAAGCCGTACTTGCCTAGGTCTGTGGATGGGTAACCACCAATTACATACCGAATTTTCCTCCATGCCTCGGAAAGCACGTTAAGCCGTTGGTCCCGGGTGTCATTTGTAGTTCTTTGACAGTCGTTAGGTAGTCAGTGGCCCAAAAAGTCCCAGTCCCCAGCCCAGTCTTACTAAGGGGTATCGTATTATCCAGTACTAACTGTGTGGGTTGTGGAGGTCAGATAGGCAGTCGCTCCATATAAAATACTGGTATTTAGCTGCATCAGGTTAGACTGGAAGCCGACCCAACATAGTTGGGAAAAGGCTAGGCAGATGATGAATGTTTACGGCTTAGCTTGAGTCATGTTGTTGCTTTGGACACAATACAGCTCATGCTCAACTAGTTTTCTTGGGAAAATACACCGAATAAAGATCCCAGTTGCAATAATCTTCTGAAAAAATGACTAATTAACGCTATCGGTTCCTCCACATGACCTACATCCATGTTTAAACTATTTCATCAGTATACAACTGTTACACTGTTTATTCATCCAAATTTTAAAAACCCAGTCCGCGATGAATCAAACTGACTTATTTGTTTAGGTACAAAATTGTTATAATACATATTATAATGTATTTTGTTAGCTGAAACTGACCTAGATTTGGCCGGATTCGAAGAGATCTGCGTGCGTTTTATGATTTATAAATTAAATGAATATTTTGTAGAGTTAATTTTCGTAGCATATTCTGTCATGTTTATTACACAGGTCCCTGGCATACGCGCAAATCGGTATCTATTGTGCAACGCAGCGATTCGTTACTGATAACTTGTTTGTTTGCGATCAACTGACTACACTAAATATAAATTAGAGGACATAGGTAGGTATTTTAGCAAGAACTTTGGCCCCCCGAACTCAAGGCACCCACAGGATAGCAGAAGCCACCTTCATAGGTAGACCTGCGAAATGTCATTAAGAAAAAAAAACTGGATTGAAATTATAGTAGTACTTTAAGTATGCAAAGGTGGCGCTGCTTGTCAAGAAAATTTGCATCGAAATGTCAAACTTGGTACATTTATTTAGTTCTGTGTTTTCCCGCCTGCAGAACTAAGTTGGTTGAAGTTGTTCAGACGCCAGTACAGTTCAGATCTGTCAAATTTCTTTAATAGGTTTTCAGCTTTATTGCTAAAGTATTAGGTTCAAGGTTGATTGGGAAAATTTGACAGTTAGCTTGTTGTGCTGGCGTCTGTCCTGTACCTAAGTTTTTCAGTAACTCATGTCAATCCACTAGGTAGGTACATTTTTAAGTTTTCATTCAAGTAGAATGTCACTCTATTTAGGCTCGGAGACCACACAGATTAAATAAATATTAAATATCTAAATGAAATTAATTTGTAACCTCCTAGATTGGTTCTGTAGAATATTTTGGTTATCTAAGAAAGCTGTAATTTTTTTATTCAAAATCTCAAAAGTTTCCTCTAAATATTCCCAGAAATAAGGCATTGAAAAACAATTACAAATATACAGCTATAGTCGTAAACGGCACTGAAAAACATCGCCGACGCGGGCAGCAACAGAATTTTTCACAAAATTATTTCTGTACATCGCTCTTTTCACTTACCTACGTCAAGACTATTGTACAGACGAAATTGAGCCTTGTTGCATTACAATAAGAGCTTAGAACTGTTGTAGTTGAGTTTGGCATGGATAAAAGGTGAATTGTGTGTTTAGATCTCGCGTAAATCTAAAACAGAACTTGTGTTGCATTGATGGAATGATGAATCGTGTGTATTTTCATGTTTGAAACCTTGATTTTCTTTTGGCTTGAATCTAGAACATTCCTACGGAGAAAAGACTAGAAATAATACCCACCTAACCTACATATAATTTAAATAACGCCTGAGGACCGTACTTCACCAAAGCGGAGACGAAGTGGAGCGAAGAGGAGATGTGCGGAAACCGACCAATCACATTAATTGATATCTACATCATATCTCTCGTCTCTCCTGTGATTGGTTGAATCTTGCACATCTCTCCGCTCCGCTCGTATCCGCTTTGGTGCAGTTCGGGCCTTATCCGTTAGGAATCTCTCAATTTGCGATGCATGCAATTTCAATCTACCGAATTCAGCCTATCCTAATTAGAGCCAACGAAAGTGAACGCGATCAACTCATCAGTCAATGTCATTATTGACAATTCTTGAATGCTTTAGATGTGCTAAACGTTCAATAGGTATATTTTATTGGTAAAATTCTCCTTAAGGCGATTCGCCCACTGCACCGCGCTCTGTCGCGTAGCGCGGGCCACAGAATGTAACATTGTAAGAAAATTGAAAGTATCTGAATTTCTATAGAAAACACGCCTAGGACAACACATTGAAAACGCGTCGGTACGCGTCGGCGTACAATGAATTTTCCGCGCTACGCAACGGAGCGCGATCAGAGTGGAACAATCGCCTTAGATAGACATCGGTAGGGCGTTCCCAGCAAGAATTAAATCATTCTTTAGTGACGCTATCGAATGGTCAATAATACAGTGTTTTTTTTTTCAAAATCAACGGGTTCGGTTTTTGGCTAAGAGTGTTGATTTTTCAAAAATACAATGATGCAGTTTTAATTTTGATCAAAATCGGGCTCGAGACTCCTTTGAGTATTTTTCGCTATCCTATCCTAACTAATATTACAAAGTAAGTTTGTTACCTTTTCACGCCTAAACCACTGAACCGATCATCCTAAAATTTTGCATATACGTTGTCAGGTGTACAGAAACGGGGCATAGGGTACCTTTCATCCCGAAAAAAAGTACTGTTCCCGAGGAAAACAACAATAACGTTCTTATGATAATAGATGGCACCACGTATCTTTAGAATCATGAGTGAAATATATTATTACAGAAACTTTAGTAGTGTGTTAAACGTTAAATTCTAAATAAACGCGAGCGAAGCTGCGGGCAAAACCTAATCCCTCATAGTTTCGGATTTGGCCACCCACGCCTACATGAAAAATTCAACCTGTATAGTGCTCTATTTTTGATCTATCTAATGACTGAAGACTAAGAGGTTCATGCACTTAAATCAAGATATGTAAAACTAAGATAAATCAATCTTGAGTCATAACCCAATTCCACATGAATCGGAGTGCACTATCTTACAGTGAGAGAGTGACGTATACAGAGTTGAAAAATCGCATTTATTTCAAAACAGCTAGAGTATTCCAGGTCATTGCAGAAGTAAATCAAAGAAGAACACTTACTCTCAATCGGCTGCTTCTAAAACTACTCATTAAACATCTGGTTCTTTTTATAAATAGTTTGATGGTTCTATAAAACGTTGAACGCGAGTGAAGTTCTTAGGAAAGCTTGAATTTTCCGAACGTGTTAGCTTTTATGTGGCAGTAACATCAGATGACTAATTAAGAGTCTATTTAGGGTGTTAATGCTCTGTAGAAAATGGAGATATTCAAATGCAGTGACTCTGCTGCTCAGATCTCAAAATCTGCTCAAATTCCTCTTCTAAAATCTAAACTGAAAATTCTATTCTAAATACTTTCTATAGCTGATTCACGGAAACAAATAAATATTACTCCACATTTTCGTCGTAGCTCGACTACTACAAGAACAAAGCCAATACTCCATTCAACAATTATTTACTATTTTAGATACCTACACAAAAAAACACATATTTGGTATTACACACACAACGCATTTCACATTGTTTTCAACAATTACAGACTTTTGTAAAAATACCCCAAAAGTCTCGTAGCACTGACGTAGCTCACGTAGCCATCGCTACGACGTTTGCCTACATCAACTCCTGCGCCAGTCATACCGGTAACTCTTCATTCAGTCACTAGCAGTCCATTGACACACACGTCGCGATACCGTGTCATTTAAAATAAAAATACGCTTCTACCGGTAAATAATAAAAGAAAGTACACTCAACGTCACAAATATCATTTAAATCTTCTAGAACCAGCTGACCAGCAAAAAAAAACAAGTGACAGTGTGAAGTGAAAACGAAAAACTTTGTCAAAATGATGACGATAAGCGAAAGTCAGTTTTCTTCAAACAAAATGTCAAGTATCCACAAGATTAACGACAGGATCGTCCACAAGGACAGCTTTGATGACACCAAGAGTTCTTCGAGCGTCAACAGCACCTTGATCACGAAGAGAGGATTCAAGCCTTCGGACATGTACGATCCTCAGAAGAAGGAATTCCTCACAAACCTCAGTTATAAGTTGTTCCCTGTAAGTTGGGTAAGTCGTTTCTTATCTGATAAGTCGTTGGTGCTTCTAACACACGCGTATTGGGTGGACACGTATATTGAGTAATTGATTTTGGATTATTTATTTATTGTGTTAGCGTTGTCAATGTTTGAGATTCGATCTGAGTTCTTAACACAATAAATATGTCCATAAGGAAAACATTTACGACGTTAACTATATCTACGTATTGATGGAAACAAAATTGTGTAATTTAATTACTTTTATCTTTACCAAAGATATGGAAAATACGTTTTGTAAAGTATTAAAATTAAAATCCATTCACATTCAAATTGTACTTAGTTATTATAAATCTTGAGAAACCACAAAGCTGCAGAAGACACTAGAGGACAGACATCTTTGTCATGGTAATTAGTAATGATAAATCTTAGTCAGGACTGAGTCAACCATTTCATAGAAATATGCAAAAACGTTAAAGATTATACTAACGAACACACAGTAAAATTGTATATAACATAGAATGAATAAAATGCTTTTACCATTCCAAGGTTGAACTGCTGAAATTTTTGCACAAAATTTTCTGTTAACGTATTTATTGGATCTATTCAATATTTATGATCTCAGCAGATTCACAGATGTAAATATTTGATAGCTTTCACATACATTCTTTAGTATAATATGAGTAGATTAAAATATTCTCAAATGTCCTTGTTTACTGTTTGTTTGTGAGTCACTTTCTGCTTTTGTAATATTATCGGTATGTTTTCATGGATGTTCCTTCTGAAAATAAAAAACAAAGTATTGTTTAGATTATACGCGTACATTTTTTACGAAATGTTTACTCTGCTTTCCATTTCCGATTGAGGAATTTACAAACTTCATAAGTTTATTTTACACAATTTTGTTTCACTGATTTTATTATTTATTTATATTATTATTTTATTTATTTTTCAGTAGTTAGATTACTGACGTCACTAACTTTTCGGCAACGTTAAAAAAGCATAAATGAAAACGAGAGTCCATTCAAAAATAAATTAAAACTTAATAATTTTGTTAAAAAAGTTATATATAGCAAGATTTAAAAAGGTTGTTATTTTAATAGCAGTTTTTAAGAACGCAGGACGCATACAACAGTTTTCTTTTGCCAAAAGAAAGAGGCAATGACCCGAGGCAGAGTTAGTGCTACTAATGAGGTTCAGTTACCTATGATGAGTGACATGTAAACATAACCGACTGTACTTTGGACTTTTTTACATTGAAATGTTTCAGTAAAATTAATCTGGTAATATTACGTAGAGCAAGCAAATGATAATATACAATTAGGTAAGGTAACATAATATACAATTAGAAAATAGGTTTCATACAATCAATAATTATGAATAAAAACCTGGCATAATATACTCATCAAAGATGTTTGTATTTATAAATTCGTTTAAACAAATCATTATGATTATTTCACCAAAAAATATATTGAATCAGAGGCTAGTGCGCTTTTGAAGAAAATAAATAAAAACAAATTAGATGAGTATGATGACTCTTTTAGAGGAGGAGGCCTATGTCTAGCAGTGGACGTATTTCGGCTGAAATGATGATCATGATGATGATGACCTTTTCCCTAAGCAGTTCATAAAGTAGAAGTAAGTCTAAGGCTGAGATCACATTGATAAAAATATTTTTTATTACTAGTCGACTTTAAACATTGACTAATTTATTTTACAGCCTCGTTGGTATAGTGGTCGCAAGCACGACTGCTGAGCTTGAGGTCCTAGGTTCGATTCCCAGGTCGGTCAAAGTCAAATTGGCTTTTTCCATCTGGAATTTTTCAGTAGCAGGCACGGAGTCTGAATTTGCGTCCGATTGATGGTAATAGGCTCGCCTCCTATTACATGGTACTTAAATATCAATGTGAATGTACTATTAGGTACATCTCTCCCTAACCCTTCGGGGATTACAGGCGTGATGTTTGTTATTTCTTAATTAATTCTTAACAAACAAAAACTACTATAACGTTACGAAACTGTTGAAAGAGCTTGGCGAGACTATTTGAGGACGGACAGACGAACAGATTAACCTATATACGTTTCCACATGATTGTAGCTAAATATAATAATAATGGCTGGCAACAACGGACAAGCTCAAGTTACTAAACTTTTTATTGCTTTATACTAGGAAATATAATATTTTCAGAAGAGAAAAAAACAGTGCCTTGCTGAATTTAAAACAAATATGTCTTCAAAATAATATTTTTAAACAAGCACAAAATAAGGGGACACTATTGTCTGTAAACACAGAAGTCACAGAACGAATTCAAGTTGTCATGATGAACATAAATATTTCATCATCTTCATATCAGCTCGGAATCACCCATAGCTACATAACTATTCATGTATGGGTAAATATGTAAAAAATACGCGATGATAATAGCGCTTGGGAACATAATAATCCCATTTCAGAGGGACATTTCCATATAAAATCAGCCATATTCTTACTTACAAGTAGCCATTTCTTATTTCACAACACAAGATAAATAAACAGGAAAAAATAACTTAAATAAAAATACAAACAAAATAACCACAACAGAAGTCTGTCACACATCGAAGATTTTAAATGAAAGGAACCAAAATAAACATTTCCTGTACCCATAACCCATTAACACCAGTTTGGTTTATTTGAAACTTCATTTTCATATAATTCTATGACCAGACTCTTAAACGTCAATACTGAAATAAAATGACTGCAGCGCTATTGTTCCTACCATCTAAAAATAATCCTCATAAAAATACGACATCAATTAATGCCAACATTCTTACCAGTACGAACGATACTCTTGCCTTCAAAAAGGCCGAATCGTATTGAAATTAAAACTATATCCACTTGACCCGAACACACTCGCACAACGACCTTAGTTTCATATTTTTAGATTCTATAACTGAAACTAAGAGTGAAAAACATAAAAGAAATATCCCGTTTCTAGTGTTAATGATAATGTTAGTGACCAATGACCATGATAGTTTAAAATCCTATAAAAGAAATATGGGTGCAAGCACGCTTGAGTTCACTAGAGCCTAAAGGGCTAGCAGAGGCGAAGGTTCCATACAACCCGATTCCTACTGAAAAATGGCACAGTCAGTATTCTATAGACAAATAATAAATAATCACATTAAAGATATGTACTCCGGCTTACCTCTTACAAAAATTTACCCTTCTCTACTGAGGGCTAAGGCTCCTCCTCATACAGGGAAAGAACGGGCACTGATCACTACGCTTTCGGCATGCTTGTCTTACCTAAGTTACTGATATTTTAGTCCTCCTTTGCCTACTTTTTTACGACAAGTCCACAAGTTGAATTTCTTTACTTAAGTAAAAAGACTTTCCCTCCTCGGGGAACCTCAATAACCAGTGGAAAAACCACGAACCACCGACCAATCTAAGCCCAGGCATTGAACTCAAAACCATCCACTCGAAAGCGTTTTATTAATTGGCATTCTGCTCCAATGAGGCAATATATATTTTTAAAAACAATAACTGCAATTTAAAGCGAAAAAACACAATTAAAAACCCAACACACGATAGGAACAGCTACAAATAACCGTGATCCAAATTTGTTTCAGCCGGGCATCGAACCCGTGTCACTCTGCACCTCTGTTCTTGGCCTCCGCGTTATTTAGGGCCCATTTACACATCACCGGCGCAGACGCAGTTAGAAGACTGTGTTAGTGTGACTTCAGTTAAAACTGAACGTTTGAAGACAGTTTATGGGAGTCTGGCTTTTGTTAAAGGTGTTTTAAATCTTGGCAGTCGAGACTTCAAAGGGTTTGCGAGAAAACAAGCATGTTGGAGTTAGTTAGCCATGATTTATTACAACTGAAGGACATTGCTAACTACACAAAATATTTAGGTACTGGGCAATAACATAAAAAATGACAAGAATACTGCCTCATTTGCTAGATACTGGGACATATTGAGTTTTTCTTGAATCCCGAATAATGAAAAGGATAAGGGTAAGGTCTTAACGGGAGGGTGACACGGTATACCTAAGGGTTTATAGTTCTACTGCCCTTATCCCGATTTATTTGAGGTCGGCGCAGCATGGCGTCTTCTTCCATACTGCTCTATTACTCGTCATCTCATCAAACATCTCCTTTCTTGCCATATCATCCTTTACACATCTTTTCATCCATCGTTTCTTTGATCTTCCTCTACTCTTAGACCCGTCCACATTCACACTCAAAACTTTCCTCACGACATTTTCCTCATACGTTATGGGATCTAAAACGCTGTACTCGAAGTAATCTTTATACCTTTTCCTTTTTTGAATTTCTAAACCTGAAAAGTAAAACACGCACAAAGCTAGACTTTAGCTAGATTTCTAGGCCAAAATTAAGACCCCACAAGGTATAAAACTCCTTAAATAATAATATGTTCACACTTTATATCGAAATAAATCAACCAGCAAAATATGACCATGCCCTAACATCAAGGGTTGCCAAAAATATTGTCAGAAATATAATACGTCTGACATGACATTGTAATGACATTATTTATGACTGACAACTGTTCAACTGTGATTAGACGATACGGATAGACGTATTTTCAAGAAGACTGTCCAAGTATCTAGTCTTATATTGTGTGGGTGATCAAAATAATATTAGTTACTTACACCGGGATTTTTTTATTATAGTGTAAGTTTAATATTAATCTATTATGCACATAAATTGTCGGGATAGATTCTCTAAATCATTGTAAAAATTTAATCAAAATCTTTTGAGGAGTTTACGAGATTAACGCGGTCATACCGATAGACATGAAAAGTGACTTATTATGATTATGTAGAATGCTAAGGGGATGTGCGTGTTCTTCATCTTTAATATGTTGCGTGAGTTTGAATTTTAATGACAAACTGCTTTCTTTAATGTTTTGAAATGATGATTTATTATATTAATACACTTTTTATTATAGTTTAACGTTAAAAATCGTGTCGTTTATTTTCAAAGGTCATTTTTGACGTAAAAAGTGGCAATTTATCTTAGTTGTAGGAAGTGGTGACCGAATTACAATTGTGAATTAAAAGTACAGGAAAACATTTTTATTTTGCGTTAGTGAACAAATATAAATAAAAGTCAAGATCATCGTATGTCGTTTCAGCCATTATTTAAAAAAAAACAATCATTGCTGAAAAATATAGTTTAATTAATAATAATGAATGGCTTACGTCTGGACCTGTTATAAATATGAGTCTGAAATCGCCGATCTGTTTTGAGCAAGTGTGGTCATCAATATTCATGCCTTCACTACATGAGACTGCCTTTCCCCTATAGACATAACAGTTAAGGCTGGTATAACAGTGAATGGGTTCCGAGAGAAGATAGCAGTTTTATAAAAGGCTCCTCCTTGAGATTTATAAAAGATCTCGCTGGTCGAGTGGTCGCAAGCGCGACAGCTGAGCATGAAATCGGGCAATTTGTAATAACACAATAGGGTTTTTCCATCAGAAATTTTCTCAGCCACAGAGTCTGGATTTGTGCGCGCTTGATGGCATTAGGCTCGTCCCCTACATTATATATTTACATGGGACTTAAACATATCTGGCGAAATTTAGGTTTACTATAATTGGGTACACCTCTGCTTAATGTTGTTTTATAAAAAAAACCTCGTTTTAGACTAAAATCCCATCAGTCCAAGAACCTTCTTACAGTAAACTTTAGACCAATCAATACACTAATATTCTAACTCTTTAATAAACACATTGGCCTCGATTTCTTGTAAAAATCAGTCTATTATAAATTTTCAAAGCAGATTCAGTTGCCAGCGCAATTTGGAAAAGTGCCAACCCTGAATACTGCCACGTTAAACTTCAAAACGTCAAAATCGTATAACCATTCGATTTAACACTTTACTGCTATTGGTAATAAGTGTAAAATTGGATGTAGATAATAACAAAAGCTTTATTCTTCTATTTATAATTTTCAGAGACTATACTGGTGAAAGTATTCGTTAAATTAAAACTGAAAAAATAAAATTAGTTTTTTTTTGTAGTGCTTATTAAAAGTTGGCAAAACGTATTTTATTGCTTATATGGCTACTATATCATGATTTTATCTAAGCACATAATATGTAAAAACTCGTGGAAACATTGATATCTCTCCCATGCATAATCATAATAATTTAGAGGTCAAAGACCAATTTGTATTTGACTGTTGATTCACTACAAAAGCGTGAATACCTATATTTCTAGATATTAAATAAAAAAAAATATCAAATCAATAATAGGTAAGAGCATTACAGCATTAGGTTAAGCATGTCCTAATCATAGTCGAAATTATTGAGCACATACAAGATACTGTTGGCATGATCATTGCGTTCTTATTGCGCACCTACCTACATACAATTTATTTCTAGAAATATTTAGTTCTAACTGAAATAAGAACAAAGGCTTATTTTTCTACCCCTTTTTAAAGAAATAGATAAAACAAAACATTATTGAAAAAAAACACTCTCGGCATGAAGGATTTTAACGAACAAAAAGTAAAAAAAAACTAAAATAAAAGATGCAAAAGAAAACATAACTATGATTATAAATTATAAATAAATAAAATTAAATATAAATAAGCATAAATTAATAATTGACGACAATATAAAATCTTGCGTAAAAATGTAGAAATTACATTAAATTAATCGAAACAAATATGCTAATCACACAGAATGATGCCGACTATTCCCGAGACCCCGAGATATTGGAGCCACTGGACTGTCTCACTGTAAGACGATCCCAAAATATACCCAAATTGCAGACACATTAGTTTCATAAAAGTTACCAGTGTAAATAAGTACCATTCTCATTTAAAAACAAAAAAGACAGGCTAGTTTTGTGGCCATTTTTTTTTTCATGAATAGGAAACATTTTGATTTCACGTTTTTTATGAATTTTTTTACTCACTTTTTAATTTACTAACTCATAATTTTTGTTTATTTATTAATAATGTATATTCTGCTTTCGCTTTATTTGTCTGATTTTATAATTAATTATTTTTTCTGTTTTCGATATTAAGCAATAACCAATGTAATATTAAGATTATGTATTATAATTTCACTGTCCAGGCGAAATAGTCGATTATCAAGTAGAGAGAACTGCTTTTTCAATGTCAATAACCTATTCAATAATTTTATTTCGACTGCAGATTTAATTTGCAATTTAAGAAGATTAGATGAACAGGTAAAATGCTCTTGTCTGGCCGGTTATTCGACTGCAAATCGACTCCAGATACGTATTTCTCAATCATTGGTTTTTATTACAATTTCTTGATATTAGGTATATAGCAGTAGCGAAGGGTCATTTTTTGTAAGAGCCGGAGTACATATATTTAACGTGATTATATTAGTTATCTATATTCTCTAGAATACTGCCTGTGCCATTTTTGAAAGGGAATCCGGTGGAAATCGAGTTGTATGGAACTTTCGCCACTGGTATATAGTTCATATTATTTGACATTCAGTTTTTTGCTAAGGGGTACCCAGTACATGGGTTGACGTGGACAAATACTTCATACCAAAGTTCACCTGCGTCTGGTTAGACTGGAAACCAACCCCAATACAGTTGATGATTTTAATAAAGCTTACCATCAGCACACCAGTCGTTGCAAAATAGCTAGTTCAACTTTCAGTCTGAGAGTTTCAGCGCCGCATCGACGCAAGCGCAACATAGAGTCAAGAGCCAAAACATTTCATACAGAATGTCGTTGAGTAATGACTTACATTTCTGTCTACTACGTGTACGTCTGCCCTCAAGGACGATGATGTATTCTGTATTTATACTTCTTATCTCATTCTTCAGGAACTATTAAACAGAAGTGACCTTTGTCTGGAAATAGCAGATTTTTGTTTTTGTGCAGAGATTTTGTAACTCAATGTAAAATACTGGTATTCAGCTGCATCTGGTTAGATTGGAAGCCGACCCTAACATAGTTGGTAAAGGCTACGCAGATAATGATGATGAAGTATTTTTTTTTATATGACCACTCGCAGTACAACGTCTCTAGAGGTTGTTCCTGCTTAACCGGGTTTATCCTATGGTAACCGAAAATTACTTTAAGGCCCCCAGCCAGGGCTTACAAACTAAGGATATATATCGTTAAATGAACAGACACTAAGGGCACCCCCTGCGGGGTTCGGGCCTCGGCTTAGTGCGTCATTGAGGGGAGGGCAGCTAGGGTCAGGCTGGGTCGAATTATTATTTGGGGAGTTTAACGTTACTGGGTCAGAGGCGCGGGCTGGCACGTCGAGCAAGGGTCGGGCGGTAATGGTAATGATGAAGTAGCTACTTTCGAAGTATATATACGAGACTATGAGAGATTTTACCTAGAAATTATCTACAATGACATTTGATTTAAAAAATTGATTCCTATAGTTTTCTAGTAAAGTCATCATCATTTTTTCCTGCTCTAGTCCCAATATTTGGGGTCAGCGCAGCATGATTTCTTCATCCATACTTCTGTAGTCTGCACAAAATAATAATTGACTATTTCGCCTAAATTTTTTTAATGCCAATCCTATTTGTTACAAGCTGTGTAAATACAATGCTATAAGTCCGACCGCGTCAATGAGTCCTCCGCCTTGCCACAATATCCCACAGGTTATTTTCTTTAAAATAACCATAATCCACGTAGGTATTACGATACTAATTGAACCAATACGTGATCAACCTTCAGAATATTCTATTTAAATTGGTCCTATTAAAGCGGTCGGTCCGTCTATAGCTGCTATCTAAAAGATGAAAAGGCACAAGAGACACTATAAAATATAGTTTTTGCATTTTCACATTGAAACTCACACACAAACCGCTTTGTCCAACTCTGTATGTACGTCATTGAATTCTTGGTCTGTTTTATTTTGATCTTGCCTCAGAAACGAATCCAGTTCAGCTCTAATCAAAGTTTTTCAGGGGTTTCAATTAAAACTCTGATGACCTTGTTATAAAACCTATCAATAGTATGTGTACTTCCTCTTAAACTTTATGTAAATATTATACATATACGTACATACACGATACTTTCATAGTTATATTGTAAAATGTCTACAACTACTTGAAATTGTGATTTTTTCATACTTTCTGAAAACATACGTCTGTCCTACTCGTTTTTTAGTGAATAATAATCAATTACATGCTTATTAAATGACGATATAATTATATCAATATCACGATATCAATTTCACATGTAAATCCCATAGCATTTGTTAATTCCTATCACCATAATTGAGAAATCACAAAAAAAATCGATAATATCACCAGATACATGATATATCACTACAAATGTGATAATATCACTAAAAACTAGATACTATCACCAGAATCATCATAATATTAATCAAAAAACACGAAAACACTTCAAAACTAACATCCTCTCAACTGATATTCCAGGAGGACATGGAAAACAAGCCAATCCTAGTCGGAGAGAAGGAGGTCGACCTGAACAAGATCTTCACGCCAGCACCTGATGCTGAGGAGCATATCATCAAAAAGGATCGCAAGTTTGGTAAGTCAAAACATTTATTTTAATAAGGTCATAAATGGTTTTAAACGTGACAAGGAATATAAATAATTATATTGTAGTTTATAGATAGAAACTATTACTGTTACTGTCTGAGATGCTTTCTCCGAAAAAGTGTCGATTTCTAATAAAAACATATACTGAAATAAATTAAAAACAGTGTTATTATTATGTAGGCCAGAAAATATCTCGATACTCCAGCAGCAATATACAGGGTGTAAACAGACCCTTCTCATAGCCGTCAACCAAGCATTCTGATCGACTTTTTTTTTGGGGTGAAAAATCACGTTTTACGGTAGGACTCGATGGAAAGCACTCAATGCTTGTGCTGATGGATGGATTGAATAGTACGGGGGTCGTGGAGGTGTGTGAAGTAAAAATCTTACATTAAAAACATGTATTTAAAAAAAAACTTGTGAAAAACTTGGAACTTTGCCCCCAATATCTCCGTAACTAGAAGGTTCCCAGGTATGGTCTAGAACAAAAAAAATATCGCAAAGACGGGGAGAAAAATTGCCTTTCGGATATGTTAGGGGCTATTTAGACCATTAGATACTCACTCTCTCCGTCGGGACATCTATGGAGGAGGGCTTATAGACTCTCGCATCAGGAAAAGATGTAATGAACAAAAAACTCACTCACGAACTATTCTGTTTACTTCAAAGTACATGTTCTTTAAGAATTTACTATACCTTGCTTAATCGTAATAAGTAGATTACCAATGAGTTCAAATCTGATAGATGGAAGCGAAAATCACAAGACATTGTGATGGCTGACTTTGTTTAAAACCATTAAATCTAATTTAATCATCTGCATGCTAAACTTCGATGAGTTAATGATATTCATCCGGTTGTAACAGGCGTGCTAACATTACGAAAAGCTAAACATGAATCATTACAGTGCTAATTAATTAAACAAAATGTCATCACTGTTATTTACTGATGGGTCTGCAACCGCAGTCGTTCACATCCGTCATCTTTAATGCTGAGCATAATCGTTTGATGATCATTAGCATTTTTTTTTAAACTTTGCTCAGCACTAGGAATTTCTCCATTATCGTGGGTGCGTTTACAAACATTTAAACTCACATACACAAACAGCCAGACCCGGAACAACTATCTGTAGGCCATACAAATATTTGTTCCGTGCGGCAATCGAACCCGCGACGCGCAGCGCAGCAGCCAATCGCTCGGCCACTGCACCAACCGTGTCGTCAAATTGTCAAAGGAATCGATTGCAGAGCATGTGTTTAATATTGTTGTGGGGTATGCATAGGCCTTGATCACATTCAGCCTATAATGTCCACTGCTGAGAGTCAGGCCTCCTCCCTGTAAAAGAGAGCAGGCCGTATTCCACTACGCGGGGTCAGTACACACGGCGGCACATGACGTCTTACATTTCCAGTATAGCTTGACCTCGCTTTGTATAGATTTCCTATACAATGAGAGGTCCGCATAAACTGGTTTTGTAAAGCTTGAGTGGCCGTCGTGCGTACGAGATACGTATATCTTCGATTTTTTGGACACAAAACATTGAGCGGTTTATTCACGATATTTTCCCGCTCTGTTTTGAGAGCAGACGATTTAAAATAACACGCAATATGGTATGTCTATAAGTCGTTAGTCAGGGCCAAAAATCAATGATCTTCATAGGCCTTTTTAAATTTCTAAGGCGAAAAACAATATAAAATGGTGGCTATGAACCAAAAACCTCATTAACCTTCTGACTCACAGGAAACTAGATGGGACTTTCCGATCCAAGTTTCAGAATGAAATAAGTCAGACATTAGTTTCGCTCCCCGGAGACCGCGACGCACAGCTGTTCAGTGTCAGCGCCATATTTGTTTCGTAATGTTGCCATTAGGGTTGCCTCTTTTAATAATTAATGATGGATTAGCCCGTGACTTCACCTGAGATTTGCCATGAATGATACATGTTTAATGTCCTTCTATCTATAGACACCAAGTTGTCTTATCGAACTTCTGATGGTGTGTCTCCATTTTTGTCAATCGTGTAAAAAATTTAAAGAGTTTTGATGGAGATTCGATAATTTTAGACTCAAGCTCAATGCTCCAAACTCAAACTCGAAGCAATGAGTTTAAAAAGACCTGTTACATGCACCTTCGAATATTCAAACCGAAAAGATGAAGCTACAGTCCCAGTTACAAGGCATAGGCATAATAACTGTGAAAGTTCTGTAGTTTATATAGTTGAGCATTTCAGGATGTCCTAAAAACCAACTTATTTTTTTAACGATCATATTAAACATCATCATATTAGCCGTCAGATGTCCACTGCGAAACATAGGGCTCTATTAAACGTCACGTCGATCGGTCCTGTAATTCTTGCAGCCAGCGGAGCGTGGGTTTCTTTATTCTATTTTGTGTTTTAACCGCACTTGAACTGTTATAGGCACCCCTACTTGTAAGCTATTCCGGGATTTAGACGCAGTAGCCACGATATAGTTAGGTGCATGCTATTGTTCGCCATGACTCCATGTTGCCTCTACGCCAACTGTTTTTGGTAATAATGTGTGATTTGCGCCAGTAGGACGCTGAGTCACACCTTTTCTGTTACCTAAGATTAGGTTGCAGATTGTGCCTATAGATATGACCTAGATTGCGTTAGTAAGAAGCTGTTTATTTCCTTTTGTTTAAAAAATAACATTACGGACAGAAGATTGAGATAATTACTCATCAAGTTATGTATCATTGAAAAAATACTTTCTGTGTTGATTCATCTACATAAATTACTGTTATTATTTGTAAAATGGTGAACTCTGGTGATGACTGGAGGTAAATCTGATTGATTTTAGTAGGTAAATATAAAACGTTTTTTGTTTGCTCTGCTGAATACTGTATAAAACAAACAAATAGATAACAGACCAAAGTTTCCACCAAAGCCTCTATCTGCCTTGTTTACATCAAATTTTTTGCAATAACAATATTATAATAAAAGCTTAGTGAAACTTTAAATACTTTTCAAATAAAAGTGTTTCTTTGACACATAGACTTTGACGTCACTACCGGCGCTATCGAGGGACGCTGCGTTTTGAGCTTGCGTTCCGTTTCACCAAAAACACGTACACACAAATAAAAATGATTTTGTTTTTTTCACCCAAAGTATTAATTTGTAAAATAACTCTTGTATTAGAAAATTAAACTAGTGTACTACAATGTTTTTATGGGCCAATACAAGGCATTTTTAAGAAATAAAAAAGTTTTGTATTTCTTGAATTTATTTATTTTATTTGGCTCTTCAACAATGAGTACACTATTACATATAATATAGTAAAACATTACAAACTTAAGTCTAAGTGCCCCATTACTTAAAGAAGAGCACTACATGCACTATATTATGCGCCTAAATATCTAATTAAACAATGAAATACAAATAAAAAAAAAGAAAACAACATCAGTATCGATACTATTACGTAAGTTAAGGTAAGCCAAACAGAATTAAACTTAAACTTAATTATTTTTCAAATTACATTTAAACAATTTCTTGAGAGTAGGCAAAGATGTATGACATAAGTCGATGTCTTCATCATGTACCTCGTATACAGCATACATTCTATATAATGAGCAATGTTGCCTTTAGTTTGTACTGCATTTTGGCATGCAAAACAGTTTCTTATTTGAACTTCTAGGTAGGTTTCGTGGCACATGGAAGCATACTCTACTTCTTCTTCTTAGCGTGTCGATGGCAAATTTTTTGTTAAATATGTTTGGCCCAAAATTCAGCTACGCGAACTCCGCTCGCTGTAGCAGTCATAAGATCGTCAATCATCATCATCTCTACTGAGCAACTCAGGACAGTTCAAAGAGCCTGTTACTGGTTTTTTAGAAAAATTAAATCCAACAAATCTCTTCGTTTCTCTAACGAGACAATCCTAAAATATTTTAGTCTTTCCCGGTACGATTTCTGTGTAAGCACAGACCACAATGATAAGTAAGATGCCATAAGAACCTTTTCTGCAATCGTTCGATACGCTTGATGTGCACATTATATTAAAAAAGACCAGACAACACTACGATATTCGAGGTGACTTCTGACTAGCGAGTTGTACATATTTTTTTTGGTTTTAACGTTTTTAAAGGTTTTGCACTCTCTCATGACGAAACCAAGTATTTTTGTTGCCTTTAGTGTAACTTTGTCAATAACTAAGCCTCTTATCAAATTGAACGCCCAGGTCTCGTATAGAATCCACTTCTTCAAGCTGTTGACCATTAAAGTTATATGCTGTGGGTAAGACATTTTTTTTTAGTAAATTTAATGTACTTACATTTCTTGATATTTAAAGACATTTTATTGTACTCACACCACTTACTCAGCCTATTTAAATCGCCCTGAAACTTTACCGAATCAGCAGGCTTTCTAATTGGTTTTATGGCTTTAAGGTCGTCAACGAATAGATATATACTCGAGTTCTGAAAGCACTTGTATTATGTCGTTGATGAAAAGGATGAATAAGGGTGGTCCTATATGAGATCCCTAGGAAATTCCTGAAGTGGCTATGTATGAATCCAAGCTGCAGCCATTCATCACAACCCTAAGCGTCCGCTTTGTCAGATATGACTTGAACCAACTCAGCAAGGGATCCGACACACCATTAATTTTCAGCTTTTCAACAAGCAAACTGTGGTCGACTGTTTCGAATGCCTTGCTGAAGTCGGTATAGACTGCATCAACCTGAATACGCGCATGAATATTCCCTATTGTCCGGCAATGGGCGTCATTTGGCTGTAAAGATGATGATAATGGATAGTTTAATTCTAGTAAGAAAGAATACGGGAACATGGTGATTTCTAGAGTATAAATGAGAGCCTTAATATTCGGAATCTCTTTTTCGCAATAAACTGGCGCGCAGTCACTAGAGAGAGTTCTATGTCTGTTATCACCGTACACTAGTTTAGTTGAATGCTGCCCACTCACCTGACACAACTTATTCTTAGACAGATAGTAGACTGACCTATTCTACTGCCTATTCTTAGGTACCAAATACACCACAAAATACACAATGCATAAACTACACTGAGTACAGTAGTAGACGATGTCTCTTACGCCATCTTTTGGCATACAAGACAGACACAAAATGTATACCTATCAACTGAATACCTGCATTAAATTCCTATCCTTCATAAACCAGTATTTCTTTCATCAGGCTAGAAAAGAACTTTGGTGATACGGTCTTTTGGTATTCAGTAAGACACTTATATCATATCTTATTTCATTTTAATGGTATCTACGCTAGAGTAGCGACAGACATAGAAGAAAAATATACCTATTACGCCGAACCCAAATAAGCAGCAACGGCCCGCAGGAAGACGATGATTATGATATCCACATAATTATACGACGAATTATAAAATAAAATGCACCGTTGATAACATACACCTTACGACTGATCTAGCGAAATAATATATGATTTACTGACGGACTCTCAATTTATCAATTTTCTTTTTATCTATAACACACCATGTTACCCAACAGATGGCGCTAATCCCAACTTTCAATCTTCCAGAGAAAACATTCGCCTCATCAGCATTCTACGTGCCAGGCGTGCACCCGACAGTGAAGGAGCAGATGGACCTGGCGAGGGCCATCTCCAAGTCTCTGAGCGACTCCAGCAACCACATGAGCAGAGGCCAGAGCATGTATGTGAACAGGAAGAAGAGGTCCGTCAAGTGGGTGCATGAGGGACGAGGTACGTAGTGTTTTTATTGTGTAATGTAAAATTATCCCCTATGGTAAAACTAGTCTGGATTCCAAATTAAGGAACTGTCCTGTCCTTGTATTTCTGGTGCTCACGTATGATGGACTAACTGCTCTTGTGGCCATTATGTCCAAATTGTCCAAAGAGTATGTAGGTATATAATATAATATCACACCTGTATCCCTATTTTTCTCAGGTGTATATAGAGGTGTATAGTCATATTGCATGTCACTTGTTATTTAAATAATTATGTCTCATGTATTGCGAGCTGAGCATCCGGACACTTTCGACGAAACGACAACACCACACAACTCATCTGTACGCTCAGTAATCATGATTCAGAAACACTCGTACTACTTATTTAGTATATTTCATATCTCAATGCAATAAATGTACCATGTAATCTTCCAAGAAATTATAAACCATGTAATTATAATAATCTGTCGCTCGCACGATACAAATGGCGGCAGCTGATATTGACAGATTGGTCGGCAGCCAGACCGGCGGCCTCGGGGATTTCAGATTATTTATAGGTTTCAGAATGTTAATTATTGTACACTGCCTAGAGTTGTTGCGAAGATGTTTTGAAGTCTGGCGATGGTAAATTTATTACTTAAGTTTAAATTAATTAGGTGTGCTGAAGAGATTGTCTATGAAAAACATAATGCAGTCACAGAATTGATGCGGGTTTTGTGACCAGGGGGTTACTATGACGTCATAAAGCAGGAGTAATTTCAGTGTGGGAAAGAGACAGAGCTATACAGGTCGTCTAGCGCCATCTCTTTCCCACACTGAAATTACTCTTGCTTTAAGACGTCATGGTAGGACACCAGAGGGGTTACTATGAGGTCTTAAAGCAGAAGTAATTCCAGTGTGGGAAAGAGACAGAGCTATACAGGTCGTCTAGCGTCATCTCTTTTTTATACTGGAATTACTCCTGCTTTAAGACGTCATGGTAGGCCCCCAGGGTGGAAAATGTTTTGGAACTCCTGTTTTTGAAAGTTTCTGCCATTTCGTTAGGCCCTCTTACGAGATTTTGCAGTCTAAAAATGTTTCCACATGACACTGTTTTTGTGGAAAGGAGTCTCCGCTTGCTACATTATTAGACCTTAGGTTCTAACTGTCCTAAACATTAACTGACAGTTAAGTAAGTTCTTACCGTGTTAACATCGGCTGCTAATTCAATTTAACCAATATTCACTTGTGCTGGCTTGTTGTGACTGCAACTTATGAACTGTGCTTGTACCTATCAGTATTGTTTCATAATCATCATCTGCCTGCCCTTGTCCAATGTTACTCGGGGTCGGCGCAACACGATTTTTCTGCCATTCTCCTTTGTAAACCGCTACGCTAAAAAGATCCTATCCAATTTACTCCTTTTTCTTTTATACCATTTCTCACACAATCCATCCATCGTTTCCTTGGTCTTCCTCTCCCTCTCCTTGCATCAACATTTATATTCATCACTCTTTTAGATATATGCGATTCGTCCGTCCTCATCACATGCCCATACATACCATGACAGTCGATTTCCTTTCAACTTTTCTGTGATAGGCGCAACTTTCAAACTACCTCTAGTATTATTTTCATAATAGTTGCGTTGAAACGCCAATTTCCCAGATTAATGCTCTGCCTAACCAGATTAATTAATGATATCTAATTATGATTTTTGTTTGTATTTCCAGGTCGAAACACATCGAACGCCTGCTCCACACCGACGCCCGTAGCGAACCACGACACGCCGTACCGCCCGCCATCTAGTTTGCGCAACCAGAAAACATATCCCAAGTCGGCGCTAAAACACTCCAGCAATTGGCCCAAAATGGAGCCTTTCCCCATCTCCCCTCCTACGATTACTATACAGAACATTGATGTACCAGTCTCCATGGCACCTACGAAGTTGAAT
Organism: Noctua fimbriata; assembly: GCA_905163415.1. NCBI lineage: Eukaryota > Metazoa > Arthropoda > Insecta > Lepidoptera > Noctuidae > Noctua > Noctua fimbriata. The sequence goes on from LR990946.1 coordinate 11,551,955, forward strand.
GATGTCTATGCTTCACCAAAAAGCCCACGATTGCCGCTAGTTTCTGGACCAAACTTCAACGTAGCGCCGCGCGGTTGGGGCGAAATGACAGACTACTACCGACCCGTCGTACTAGATGGCGTTGGCGCATCGACACAGTACACGGACTTTTAAATTATTTAATTCAGTTTTTTGTTAAATACTTTTAAGACTAAGATGTCATATCGTTACGTGAACTTTTTTATTACAGTTTTCTCTTCGATTGTTGAGTTATTCGTTTTTAAATGTCGTCTTTGTGGGATTTGTTAGATAAAATAAAGAATTTATTATTTAAATACGTATAAGTATCTAAAAAGATTATATTAAGCACAATGACTTTCCATTGTAAGTGCTTTCATTTATTCAACATCTGGAACATCGAAAAGTATTTACGAATAATTTAAATCTTAATTAAAATAAGCATTTTAATATTATCCATCTTGAATTATGACTATTATTGACTAGTTTTTAGATTTACGTTAAATATAGTCTTTAATTAAAATACCTAATGAAAAAAATGTAGTCGAGTCCTAGTCATATTTAAGATAGTATAATTTTTAAAATATAAGTATTTAATACATAAATAGTGCCTTGTAATGTAAAATATCTAACCAAAGATCTGTTGTAGGTGTTTATTTAAGAAAGAAAAATAGTTATAAGTACTCATTTGCACTTGCAAATTGAAGATTTTTAACCTTGTTTAGATTTTTAATACTTAATCAATTCTTTGTAATTAAAAAAGATCTTCAAAGAATAAAAAAATAAAACAAAATGGACTAGGTACTTAAGGTTGCTAGTCGAGAAAAATAATTATAATAAACTTAATTTAGCATATTGTTAAGATAATTTAAAATAACTTATTTGTATGGAAATTTGTATTTATTTGATGTGTACGGCTGCTGTACATGGAGATCAATAAAGTACGTTAAAAACTCATGCATTATTTCATTCAGTTTCCATTGTCCTGATCCTGATGCTGTCATACATTACATCCAAGGACTTACAGCACTGACTCTCTGCCTGACAGACTGACTGCTTCGTTGGTCTAGTGGTCACAAGCGCGGCTGCTGAGCATAAGGTCCTGGGTTCGATTCCCAGGTCGGGCAAAGTGTTATTGGGTTTTTCTATCAAGAATTTCTCAGTAGCAGCCATGGAGCGTGGATTTGTGCCCGGTTGATGGAAATAGTCTCGCCCCTTATTACATGGGACTTAAACATAACTGGCGAAATGTGGGTGAATTATAGGGTAGATATATTTTTATAATAATTTCATGCGGACGAAGATTGCGGGCTACAGCTAGTGAGCAATATAATTTAGAAAGATGAGCGTTTCCTGTAACCGTATATAGGGTGACTGGTAATTAGTGACCGATACTTAAACACGTGACTGTACTCATGGTAACAAAAAACTTTCTCAAAAAAACATTTTTTTTAATATTCATTCACTATCATAATAATACAATAGCCGTATCAAACAGGCGCGCGCGGTACGATAGTAATGAGACAAAACGGCGTCACGCGGCTAACAGCTGATAGGTCAAAGGCGCGCGCGCTTTAATTTCATACGGCTGTTGGCTGTTGTGTTATTTTGATAGTGAATGAGTATAAAAAAAGAATTCTTTGGGAAAGTTGTTTTTTATCATGAGTACAATCACGTGTTTAAGTATCGGTCACCAATTACCAGTCACCCTACATATATACCATCCCCCGTAGCATGACCACCGTAGTCAAGGATTTCTTTGACGGAAGAATCGACAAAATGACAGATAGTACAAAGAAATCTGTCATTGTGTCGACACAATCTGTCATTTTATCGATTCTTACGTCAAAGAAATCCTTGTCTACGGTGGTCATGCTACGGGGGCATAGGTACTTACCTACTCGCGGCTCGAGTAAGTAGTGGACATAGCTGTTCAAGTTAGGCGTAAGCAAACAATTTGATGTAAGAGGGTAGGCCTAAAGTATTATTATGTTAGCGGTAGAGGTACAAATCGATGGTCGTAAAATGCTTACTCAAACATCGAAAATGTCCATTTTTTTTTGAGTATTTCAGACATTATTGGCTTGGAATTAGACAAAGGATCAATTCAGGTTTTTGTGGACCTGTTCCAGCTCACATTACTGTCATCTAATCTTCCTGCCCTGTTCCATGTCACTTGGGGTCAGCATAATTATGACGTTTACTACTTTCTTATTACTTTCATTCTACACTGACTGCCCCGTTGGTCTAGTGGTGGCAAGCGTGACTGCTGAGCATTAGGTCCTGGGTTCGATTACCGGATCGGGTAAAGTTGTATTGGGTTTTTCAATCATGAATTTCGCAGTAGTCAGCGTGATGTCATGTTATGTTCTTCACTGACAAACAGCACGCTATTATTAACTGCTCCTCCTTTTCTTTCGTAATAATATCAAAATCCTTATATCTTTTCTTCTCCTTCCATTAACATTTGTATTCAAGCAAGTGTTACTAATGAGAGGAAATGAGAAACTAGCTTAATGCTCTTTCATAGATCCTTGCAGAACCCCTGACCTTAAAATTAATCAGTCAGTTATTTAAGCAAAATGAATTAATTCAAGGTCAGTCGGCAAATAATGTCTTTGTTTGTAATTCGATCCTAAGGGCAACACATGCTTGTAATCGTCGTCAATTGTTCGACAACTCGTTAACGATTGAGCGTCATTGCTCAAATGCTCATGACTACAAACGATTAATTAATCATCTTCGTGTTTTCGGTATTTATAGCCACCAGGAATTGCAGGAGTAGCCATGAAGGGCTAGTGGTAACTGCTCAAATCGATTTGCGTGATGAACTGATGAGATAGTGTGGTTTCCGTGTCGAGACATCGGATCTTTTTAGCTATTTTTCATGACAGTTGTATTGTTGATTTTTTTTAAGCCTTTTAAGTGTCCCACTGCTGGGAAAAGGCCTCCCCTTTCGCCTTCCAAATCTCTCCATCTTTCAATAATCTTTATAACACATGAAAGTGGTTACAAAATTGTGTGAAGTCCCTGACTCCTGTGCTAGGTGATAGACCTATGTTACAGGAGCCAGTGCCCTCAGGAGGAGATATTACAGAATCTTATGCAATAAGATTAACAAATAAATAAAACTATAGAACAATAAAAGATAAATTAAAAACGTTTAAACGAAGCCTGTAAGCCTCTATCCTGTGGGATCTTTGGCCTTAAAACTTCATCATCATCTGCCTAATCTTTTTCCAACAATATTGGGGTAGGCTTACAGTCTAGCCAGATTCAGCTGAATGCCAGTATTTTACATGGAGCGAATACATATTTTCTAAGAATAGTTCACTTTAACCATCATTATTTAATCGTCCATCTAATAGAGATCGTGCCTTCACCCTTGCAAAACATTCTAGTGAATGCTTTAACTTAAGTTTCGCAACGTTCTTGCGTTGCATGGTTGCAGCAACCAGTCGTGGCCCCGTGACTCGGTGTTTTGTACTTATACTTAGGTACCTATATGTAGGTAGGTCTCTCATCAAGTGAGGTTCACCTATTGCTTAACATTTGGCTCTGATCATTCGATTCCTGAACACGCTGCTCAATGGCAAGACTTTGGAAAATGTTTCGATTAAGTATGTGATATGATATGTTACGGAGTATCATTTGCCAATCTTAAACTCGATTAAATTATAGTAAAACAAGCCGTGTCTAAAAGACTAGTTTAAAATACAGTAGTATACTAGTAGAAAAGATAGTATAAAAGACGACCTTCCGTAGAAACTTTCATCCTTCTATTTAGCCTGTCCGAGAATGAATGAAAAATTGTGATTTTTTTGTTAGGTTGAATTTTAAAGTCTCATGGCGTTTTAAGTTGGAATCCTAAAATAATTCACCTTTAATACACATTCCACATTCAATTTACATGATTTAGCCACGACCAGAGTTCGAGAAGACTGTTCTCTTCATTTCTCTCTCTCTCTGCTGGAATTTTCTGTCGTTCCCTTCTTTATTTCAGTTTTGTTTTTCGCTGGGTGCTAGGAAATAAGTACCTAATAAACCCAGTCTAATAAACACCAGTGATTTTACGGAAAGATTCTATAATTATCTTATCCTTCTGTAAGTGGTTATTGAGATTTGAGATAACATCCTTACCCAGACAACCACATAACCCCAGGGGGTTTCCTACAGAGGTACTCAAGTATCTTTCAAGGGCATTTTAATTATGCTAGTCTCAAAAACACTTCAGTTTCTGATATAAAAAAGGTAGCTGTCGAAAGCGGATATGAAGATGTGGTAAATGCTAAATACAATGCGCAAGGAGTATGTAAGGATCGTAGCACGCGGTTTTCTGCAGGTTCTGAATCAGAATCAGAATCTTTATTTGTGAAACATAGGTATTTACATAAAGGTCTTAAGTTAATTATATGGGCGCTATGTTTTGCCGTGAAGGCGTACAAATATTGCCTGCCATTAGAGTTTATGTACAGCATTAGTTCTAGTATATGCGAAACCTGAAACACGTGTTTAGTATTTTTATGTAAAGAATCTATGTACAAAATTTAAAACTGTATCATGAAAAATCACAATGTTCAATCATAAGCTTGTTCTGTTACCTGGATGTCCGTACCAAAACGCGCGACTCCAGCGTCGTCTTGAGCTCATTGATAATAATAATTTGGCAGTAGGTACCTAAATGATTGCGCTAGGTACTTAAAGTCGCTCGGTGTCATACTTGTAACTTTTCTTTCATATTTTTGGGACAAAATATAATATGGTTTAAAAAATTTTGGAATCGATTCAGTTACTTATTCTGAACAAACTATATTCAGGTTTCGCATATACTAAAAATAAAGTTGTATATGTGAGAAATACAATAAAGTCGACCACACATTGCTATGCAGGATGTGCACGGTCGCACTGGGCTATCCCTCAGTCCTGTATTTTTCTACAAAGATAAGCTTATAAATACAGGGTTTTAGTCTAGCGCCTTTAAACAGCTGAAAGTCGATTCTGAAAAAAATTGCCATATTTTGTAAAATACTGAAAAGATTTAAAAGAATTATAGCACGGACATTGGCAATAAAATCATACAATAATTTTGATTTTGAACATTTTCGATTTTGACACATTAATGATATCTGACAAGCGGGCGTATGACACTAGACAAGAGCGACTTAAAGTATTGGATTACAATTTTCTTCGTCTTGTGCCGTCTGTCGCTCGTAAATGTTTGAATGTCTATGACTGAAACTCATAGATTCTCTGCTGAAACGGAAAAAATCTTGTTGCGGGTAATGGTCCTTGACACGTCGTCCAAATTAGCTATTGTTTACTTAGTTGTTGTGTAGTTGTTTTTGTTACTTTTTTAGTTTTTGTGGCATGACGTAGACAATAGCTCATCTTTGTAATCAAATCACCGGACTTATTTTTTGCTATCTGTTAATGAATTAATTTCAACATTGCCGACTGAAAAGGACATTGGATTAAAACGTCCCCGCCCTACAACAGATTTGAAACAAGTGTCGTTCTACGAAGCGTCTGTTAGGTGAGATATTTTTTTACTATGGCAACATTCTGCATATTTTATGTGGGGTTTACCTGGAGTATCTGAATATTTCAACCGTACCTAACCTAACTGAACCTAGTGCGATATGCAATGCTATTTACATATAATTGATGCCAGAAAAGAATGACAACAAAATATATGATGCTCCATGTTTGCTGTGCTGCAAAGGTTTGCTAAAAATTATCAGCTGTCCCCACAATCACTTCCACTCGACCCAAATGTATGGAACAGCTGATATTTTTTTCGCATTTACGATATTGGACTCAAGAAGAAAGTTGTTCAGTTTGATGGTCTACAGCATATCCTTTCATATAACTATACCCTTTCTGTTACACCCTGTATAAAACACAAAATAATCTTAAACAATAATAAACTAATACATAAAAAAAAACCTTATTGACCTGTAACTAGAGACTTATCGTTGACGGCGTCGTGTTTTGCTGCGTGGTGTCGCGTAACCGTCCTCGGAATCGTGGGTATACGACACCTTTCGGCCAAAAGTCCTCTTTCATAAAGGTCTGTAGATGGTGAGTTGGAACTCGTTCCACGAACGACTTGAAGTTGTTGTTGTGGCGCGATTCCAACCTTTCGTCCCTCAGAGTCTAGTTGGTCTTCATTCTTAAATACTCCACGACTTACTCAACCTTCGTGGAGTAATGCAGGCGCGAAATGTACAGCTCAAGGCTCGTAGGCACAGCAGGACGCAGCACCATGTTGGGTCCACTCGGTGCGGCACCGCACTGGTTACGGGGACAGGGCTTCCTCTTCTTCTTTTCCACCTTTATAGTGATATATACCGACCTGGTGAAAACAGTCTTCAAAAACAAACTTCCTTGACCATCGTGGTTTTTTCAGACCTTTCTTTTTAGAGAGATCGTTTCTGAATCGGCCAGCCAGTCATGTGAATATTGTTTGAAAAACTATCTGCCCACAATGCCCACTAGCTTGCATAACAAAATGAAATCGTGCGCAGGTTCACTGAACATCTTTTATGCGCAAGCACATCGTCCTAAATGACCTCTTTTGTTGCAGTTTTTATATGAATTTGTTACAATAAATGCAATAAAAGAGCCTCTAAGAGTGACTATATGAGGGTTGAACAACATCTATCAGCACAGAGCGCATCGAGAGCATCGACGATGCGATCGGCAGCACGCTCTGATTCTCACTCTAGCAAATGACGGTTCTGAGCGATAGAAAAGCATTTGGTGTTGCTGAGCCTATCGATCAGTGCCTTGAGGCGACTGTTGTCAATCTGTCAAGCTTATGCGGTAGCTCATAAACTAGAATACAGCACCAAAAAAGCCAAATTATGCTTTTTAAAGCAGGTGCTATAGGTTACCCAAATCATCATAATCTGCCTAGCCTTTTCCCTACTATCTTGGGGTCGGCTTCCAGTCTAACCGGATGCAGCTGAATACCAGTATTTTACATGGAGCGACTGCCTATCTGACCAACCCAATTAGTACTGGGTAATACACGATACACCTTGGTAAGACTGGTTGTCAGACTTTCGGGGCCACTATCTGTAACGACCCAAAGTATACCAGAGATATCTCTTTGCGGAGCACCCTTAAATAGGGTGACCAGTTTAAAGGACTTGTGTCACTAGGTTACCGATGATTTGAGAGATACTAAGGACATCGATAGGGAACGTAGGCCGCTGTTGGTACGCCGCAACATGCGCGCCCGCAGATTTGCGCGATGTACGGAAGCGCTCAAGATTACGCTGTTTAAATTAATGAGGTTCCTATTCCAAAGTTTATTTGTATGTTAATTAAGAGCGATAACATTCATTTTAGTTTTTATAATGAACTAGCGATTCGACATGTACAATCATTCTATTTTACGTGACACATATTGCTAATTAAAACGTTTATGTTGACTCAGCTTTTATTAAAATTTCTGAAATGGACAGAAGCATTAATTACTTAATCATGACTTTATGCAATAATAGACTTTTGTTACTTAAACAGGAAACGGGATATTTACCATGTTTACTATTTTTGACGAGTTCCCGATATAAAAAAATAAACAAAAAGACAGTTTTAATAGACTTTTGGTTCATTTATTGTGCTTGAGGTTGTGGGTTCGATTCCCAGGTCGAGCAAGAAGTTATTGGATTTTACCAACATTGAAATGAGAGTAGCATCTTGGAGTCTGTATTTAACCCCGGTACATGGGACTCGTGGCTAAATAATAACAGCCGCTCGGATCGATGTTTAGGTTAAGCCGTGCTTGCCTAGGTTGGTCTGTGGATAGGTGACCACCCATTACATACCGAGTTTCCTCCGTGCCTCGGAAAGCACGTTAAGCCGTTGGTCCCGGCTGTCATTTGTAGATCTTTGACAATCGTTACAGGTAGTCAGTGGCCCAAAAAGTCTGACAACCAGTCTTACCAAGGGGTATCGTATTACCTAGTACTAACTGGGTTGTGGAGTACAAATAGGCAGTCGCTCCGTGTAAAATACTGGTATTGTGCCGCATCCTGTTAAACTGGAAGCCAACCCTAACATAGTTGGGAAAAGGCTAGGCAGTTGATGATGACATGGGACTTAAACATAACGTGAAATATGGTTATAGATACTACTTATATGACTGCCACCTCTGCCTAACCCGTTGGATAAAATAGGCGCGATGTTATAGATTATTATATGATTCAAGAGCACCAATAAGTAAATACGTAAACATACAACAACTTTTAAAAGTACTATTTTTCTTCTACGAACATAGTATTCTGGAACTCACATTTTTATGAAAAAGATCCTATCTCCAAGTTACAATCGTTATTTCTCGCAAAAAATGTGTACACATATTGGTGCTCGTGACTGTAGTGTGAGAACACCTTATCTACAGACTATGACAATTTACTTTATTAAATAACTATTGAAACAAAAGAATTTGGCAACAGACATTCAACAAAACAAAAAAAAAACTGAAACAGCTGCGGAACAAGGCTATCGGGAAAAGAGTTTCACGTCTAGCCCCGGAGACCGGTCTCAGTGCACATAGCAATACGTAACATAGTAACTACATACTGTGGCGCTTGGCACTGTATGGCTCCCGATAGTCCACGCTGGCTACACGCTTCAAGTTTTGCCAGTACAAGCCACGCTAGCACACAAACCACGCGTGTTTCTGTTTATCCAACTTGTGAATAACACGACAAAATGTGCCAGTGAAAATTATGACATAAAACTTTGTAGTTACTGTTCAAAATGAAGCATGTAAGTGTTTTGTTATTTTTTAATTTTTGAGCGTTTTTAGTTTAGTAATGTTGTTTCTTTTTTGTTTTGTGAAAGGTAGCGCATCAGCTGATTTGTGTTGCCGGTTTGTAAGTTTCACAACGGTTCAACTTGGTTTCATAATACATTGATGATATTTTTACCCGACTGCGGCGAAGCCCAAAAGGAGGGTTATGTTTTTGATCTGTATGTATGTCCGTTTCTATGTTTGCCCGTAACGGATAAAGGGATTTGGATAAATTATACGTCGTTAGGTCCGTCTTGATAGCGCGAGTGTCACTGGAATAAAAAACAAAGATAAATAGCGGATTTCGGGTGCCATATCGTGGTGTTCAAATTTTTTTTTTCCTTGCCTTCTTGTGGGGTATCAAAATGAAGGGGTTTAAAAGGTGATTACAAAAATATATTTAACTATATGTTTAAAAGTAATTCGAAGTGACAAATCGTATGAAAAAGGGAGAAAATCGTATACAGGCCGTCCCACGGCTATGCCACACGGAAGGACCTTAAAAATTGTATATAGGAAGTTTTACTCAAAGAAGACTTCATTTTTATTTTTAAAATAATTAGAACTGCGTTCAAAGATTTTTAAATAATCACCTGCCTAAACCGGGAAGCGAACCCGCCAGTAATGTGAAAAAAAAACACAAGTATTTTATAATAACAGTCGAAAGAGTTAATCACAAGGGTTATTTTTTCCTCGATAACATACCATCTGAAATAAAAGGAAGACCATGAAATTTTACATTTTATGTTAAACTAGCTTATGCCGGCGGCACCTCCCGTGTGGAGTTCGGTAATTGTCCACAGGACTAACTTCTGGGATAATAAGTAATCTATGTCCTATACCAGACTATAACCTATCTCTCTGTCAAGTTTTATCTAGATCTGTTCAGCTGTTCTGGCGTGATTGAGTAACAAACATCTATTCATCCAGACTTTCACATTTATAATAGTTTATGCAAAATATATGTTTTTACTTTTAAAGTTGAACAGGTAATAAAGAAAAGTTAGTGTAAGTATTTAATTTTAGTTGAGACACACTCGAGTTTTTTTACATGTTCTTACTTATAACTTGCAAATATTAGTTCATAGTAATATCAATTACATTATACATATATTATGTTAAATATTGATACCTTGGTTTGAGATTGGACACCTGTGACGACAATCAAATGATTAATTAGGAATATATTATAGACATAATACTTTTACATAATATTTAATATCAATGTCGCCTATCACGAGCCAACGCGAAAATCGGGATTTCACATATAAGGTCTAACTATTCATACACGAAATATTTTCAGGGAATCATCTTACGGCTCTAACAAAGAATTTCAAGGAATTTTTTTTTATCTGAGTATATTTTTATATGAAAATTTAATTTAAAATTACTTGTGTAAAATACAAGCTCCTTATTTTTGAACATCCATTACGCTAGTTTAAAACATCGTATTTACCTACTGTCATTGCTAGAATATGGGACTAAAGGTTTATGCAAAAAATCTCAAAAATTTTAGAATTATAATAATTTCGTAAAAAAAAAACACTCAGATAATTATTTTTTTCGTTGCTATGGCGACTTTAAGACTTATAGAAGTTACTCTTAAAATATTTCGTGTATGAAAAGATAGACTTTATATATTTAGAGACACGTCTATCTCAGAAAAATCCTACTTACTCCATGCGCCCGTCTACGTGAGTTTCGAAGTCCTATTTGACTCAGTTGGGGGATGATTTTAATTATTTAATTTTAAGTGAAGAGTACGTACGCAAATTTTCAAGTCAATCGTCCCCTAGAATAAAAAGTTTCACATATAATTCAACCCCCCTTAAATTCACCCTCTTAGGGGTGGAATTTGAAAAACCCTTTCTTATTTCATACCTAATTTTCACAAAGAATACACCCTACAAATGTCATGTCTCTAGGACCAGCGGTTTGGGCTGTGCGTTGATATATCAGTCAGTCAGTCAGGACTTTGAATTTTATATGTATAGATTTTCTTCAGTAAAATGAATTATAAACAAACTGAATTCGTCTTAGTTACCTATTATTTCAGACATTCACCATGCAAAGATAAGTAAATCAAGTCTTCTAAAATAAACAATATTTTTCCTTCTGTGTGGCATAGCCGTGGCACACCCACCATGCAAAGATAAGTAAATCAAGTCTTCTAAAATAAACAATATTTTTCCAATAGAAAAAGGTTAAATCGTCTGCGAAATCTTTCAAGTTACTAAACTAAAAATAAAAAAAGTAATTGAAAAAACTAAAAAACCCTACTGAAAAAACCGAAAAGCATAAAACAAGCACATTTTAAATTAAACAAAAATTGGAAGCAGGCGGGGCCCATTCCATATTCATAATTTTATATTCAAATAGGCCTCGCCTGCTTCCAACTTTTGTTCAATTTAAAATGTGCTTGTTTTATGCTTTTCAGTTTTTTCAGTCGGGTTTTTTAGTTTTTCAACTACTTTTTTTTGTTTATAAAACCAGCGTTGGAGTCGAAAGTGTGTAATAATAGTTACGATGAGTTTCATTTAAAAACATGACATTATTTAACTCTCTCTTATAAGTTATAACTTAAGTTAAAGCTTGCCATTTTTAACTTGTATGAGACGGTTATTTAATAAAGATTGTTAATTGAAAGTCTCGTTGGTCTAGTGGTCGCAAACGCGACTACTGAGCATGAAGTCCAGAGTGCGATTCCCAGGTCGGGCAAACTATTATTGGGTTTTTACTTCAGGATTTTCTCAGTAGCAGCCACAGAGTCTGGATTTGTGCCCGGTTGATGGCAATAGGCTCGACCCCTATAACTGGCGGAATGTGGGTGTATTAGTTACACCTCTGTCTAACCCTTCTGGGATAACAGGCGTGATGTTAATTGTGATGATAAAATTCGGTTTAAAGAATAGTACATTTAAAGGTAGATATTTAATAGGTATTCCTTCTTTTACTTTATGTCCAGTTTCTGATGTATTTGATTATAAAACTTTAAATTAAAACTAATTAAGGGGAATCCTTTAATGTACTTACGTAATGTAGCACGCATAATAAAACAATTAAAACTTAAGTACCTGAGTTCTAATCTTCAAGTACATAATTTAGTGTCACAAATGCGGGTTTTTTTTTATCGGGAATTCAGTGTTCATATTAAATGTATGTACTGAAATTATTATACAAATAGTACTTCCCTATTTAAATCGAATTTTTAAGGTTAATTCTTGCATGGAATCATCTGTCTGCCAGTAAAAGTTCCGTCAAAATCGGTTTTCATTATTTCAGAGATTATCCGTAACAACACAGACAGAAAGACAAAAAAAATAATTAATAATATTTATTTATTTAATTTAATTACAACGGTTTAAAACCAATTACAGTAACTAAAGCACAATAACTACTAAACATAAACAAAAATGGACAAAAATGGAAAACAGATAAAAATCAAAATATTTAATTTCACATAGGCCTAGATGGGCACTTATAAAACGTCGACAAAAAGGTGCACGGTTCAGGTTGGTCGTTTCCTATGGAGAAGAACCGGCAAGAAACTCCATGGTTACTCTTTTCAAATCATTTGGTGTTACAATATTAACATGGATACAGCATTTGTATTAAGTATGGGGGGACAGCGTAGGCCCGACAATAAGTCGTTGCTTACTACACAAAAAATGTAGAACTAAATAAAAAGTTAACAAGCAGCTGGGAATCTACAATGCCTACAATGTTCATTGATAAAAAAGAATCTATACAAAGGTAAAAAAAAAGAATTGTAAAGCATTAAATTAAACAAGTGACACAAATATTGTTATCAGTGCTGTAACTATTCTGAGCAAAAGATGTATAAATGATTTGAAAACTATGTTGTAAAAAGATGTCATAAAGATGTTTATTATCAAAAAAAACATATGAGAGTATTCTACGGTACTTATATCAATAAGTATATATAGCATATGAGAGTATTATACGGTACTTAGTAACGTATAATACTGTCATATGCCTTCAGTAAGAAGCTGTTATTTTGATACTACAAATAGATATAATATTCATTGAATATAGGTATTTTTACCATAGCAACAGATGACACAATTAGTTATTCTAAACTTATTGCAGTCACATTTGTCATTAAAATATATTGCAAATAAAATTCTACGACGGTACCTATAATATATCTGAATGCAGAATGAGTCGTGCTCTTGTTATCAATGATAGCTGTATATCTTGCTTTACATGAATTAAACATTAGACGACAAATAAAACAATATAATTGTACTCAAATTTTATTTAAATGCAGACTAGAGCGTAAATGAAGTGCTTCAAAATGAGTTACCAAAATCTCGTATCACTAGCTTCGGTTAAGGAAAACATCGTGAGGAAACCAGCATGACAAAGAGATATCTCTCGACGGCATGTAAAGCCAGGTCAGAGGCCCATGGGAGGCATAACAACTCTGAGACCAGGTTAGGCACTTACCACACATTTAGAGATCATAAAGTTTTTAGTAGAAAATTTCCTTTTAAAAACTTATCGGTACCAAATCTGGTCCCAAATCAACTACTAAATGTCGGAAAACTATAAACGAGCTGTTAATAAATTACTTAAAAAGTTATTGCTTACATGCAGGGTGTAAACGGACCCTTCACGAAGCCATCAACCAAGCATTCTGTACATCAAACTAAGTAACGCAAAGATTATAGCTGGGTAACGCCTTTTTTTTGGGGTGAAAAATTACGTTTTTCGGTAGGACTCAATGTAACGCACTCAAAACATTGTGCTGATGGATTGATTGACTAGTACGGGAGTCGTTTACATTAAAAATACGTATTTAAAAAAAAAAAACTTGTCAAAAAGTTGAAACTTTGACCCCCAATATCTCCGTAACTAGAAGGTTCCCAGGTATGGTGTCGAACAAAAAAATGACCGCAATGACGGGGAGAACAAGTGCCTTTCGGCTTCGTTAAGGGTTTTGTTATACTTTTTATTTAGTTATTACCTTTCATTGCCATGTGTGACAAACGTGACAAAAACCTAACGTTATGTTCAAGTTCGACATGAGGCAACCTAAGGACCCAATCAATAGTCACCTTGAAAGAACTGACAATTAGACAATAAAAAAAGGATGACGTACTGTTAGTATAAGGAAACCATTAAAATGAACAGTCGCACTCTTAGACGATCATTGTCGTTAAACAAATAATCAGTGATAGTCTAGAGGTGATGGTGGTGTAGACCGCCAAGTCATAGGTCTTGAGTTGGTACCCAAGACACGCACATCGTATTTTTCGGATTCATCTGCATATACAACATTATTTTTAGTATATGCGAAACCTGAATATAGTTTGTTCAGAATAAGTAACTGAATCGATTCCAATAATTTTTAAATCATGTTATATTTTTTACCAAAAATATTTAAAAAGTTAAAAGTTGGATACCGAGCGACGTTGAATACCTATCGCAATAAGTTAGGTACCTACTGCCAAATTATTATTATCAATGAGCTCAAGACGAAGCTTGAGGCGCGCGCTGCGTGGCGACCGCGTTTTTGTGCGGACAACCAGGTAACAGAACAAGCTTATAACTTTGTGATTTTTCATGATACAGTTTTGTAATTTTGTACATAGCTTCTTTACATAAAAATACTAGACACGTGTATCAGGTATCGCATATACTAAAACTAATGTTGTATAAGGTCTCCCTATTCATACACGAAATATTTTCAGAGAATCATTTAACGGCTATAACGAAGCCAATTCAAGGGATAGTTTTCTTTTATTGCTCGACGGCATGTAAAAGCCAAGTCAGAGGCCCATGAGCGGCATAAAAACTCTGACACCAAGTAAGGCACTAACCACACGATAAAGATAGAAGAAAATTGACGTTAATTACAGAATTAAATACAAAACGTTTTCGTTATACTGAAAATACATAGTTTAAGATTTTAAAATATCATGGTCACTAACATTATCATTTAGACTGGAAACGGAATATTTACCATGTTTACTGTTTTTTGTTTGAGTTCCCGATATTTCGGCGCTGTTGCAAGCACCATGATCACGGATAAACTGAAGTTATTGCGGGTGGGTGTTTATGAGCATACAAATCGGTAAATATCCCGTTTCCAGTCTAAATGATAATACATAGTTTGTTCCACAAAAACCTGTATTCCATTGATCATCTCGCAATGTGGCAACATTAAACAATCATATTTGCAACGAAACCATTGGTATAACGAGCTTCTATTTTTAATATTGTGAACGATGTGGCATACCACACACAAAACAGCACACGTGCTTAGAGTCGATAGCAGAAGAGACAACAATCTGCACACAATATGTTGCCTCTATTGTACGAATGGACGATCTTTATCGCATTTTGAATGTTCAAACTAACTAGCAGTGGCGAAGATTCCATAGAACTCGATTCCCACCGGCTTCCCTTTGAAAAATGGCACACTCAGTATTCTATAGACAATTATCATTAAAGATATGTACTCCGGCTTACCACTTACAAAAATTGACCCTTCGCTACTGCTAACTAGGTACTTAATTTATTTAGCAAATAGCATAGTAGGTATTATCATAGCTTAACATCGCACCTGTTATATAATTTCTACGCCAAAGGGTTATGATGAGGTGTACGAGGGAAAGAGCCTCTCGTCCCAGCCGCCGCGGGAGACGCCCTGGGCGTCGGGGGTCACGTGGTGGCCCCCGGCCACCGTAGGCGCGGGCCTGTGGACGGCGAGTTATGGGCTAGCTCGCCGTCCGGCCGTCTTATGACGACAGGCCGTGTCGACGGCGCGTTCGTGTTCCACGCGCGCCTCAAAGAGATGTCAGCAACCACGTAGGGGTCCGCACGGGCCGATGCCTGCCAGGGCTGCGGGACTGTTCGAAAGAGATACCGCGGCCCTGGAACACAAAGGGCAAAGAAGTACAAGTCTGACACTCCCTTCCGCTCCGCCCAGAGTAGGGGGGGGGGGGTAGTCATTTGATGATTTTCCATCCTAAAAAAAAAAAGGTTGAGGTGTACACCTAAATAGGGTAGAGCCTAGAATTATACACGACCTGAGAATCGAACCCAAGACCTCATTCATCAGTAGCGCTTGCAACTACTAGACCAACGACTCAGTTAATAAGCAATTGATTAGTGTATGTATGTCATTTCCGGTTACACCATAAATTATAGAACAAAAGACATGCAAACAACATAACAAAGGTCCCTAATTTTATGCTCAAGGTCATGATTTGCAAATGGCAAAACAAGATGACAAATTGTTAAATAACTTACATAATAATATGATTGTCTTACAAATAAGCTAGTAAGTACTACAAAAAAAGTTAATACTTAACAATTTTTTTTTTGTCTCAATTGTATTTTTTATAGACTGTTTTGTCGTATCATCAGAAACAAACCTCCTCGTCATGACTACTAAATCTTAACTTCTAGATACAAAGTTTATTTTCGACATACATGTGTTACTGAAGACAACACTATGTATAAGTATTCCATAATTATTACGTGTGAACTAAATTACAGACATCAATCATGTGTATTATGTAATTTAGTATTTACTGTGTGTGAATTGGTAAAACCACGATTGCTTTTCTTTTGTAACCACAAAAAAGACCATAAAAATCATCTTGTTAATTTTGATTTATTTGGAGTCGGCACAGTATGTCTTCTTCCATACTGCTCTATTACTCCTCATCTCATCAGACACTTCCTTTCTAGCCACATTATCCTTCACACTCGTCTAACGATTCTGGTGTCTTCTCCTACTCTTACTCTTACAGCCTTCCACATTCATACTCAAAACAACTACCTGCTGAAATAATTCTGGAGATTGAAAAAGTGGCGGAGTGATTGGGTGCTGCACTGCGTTTCGCGGGTTCGATTCCCGCACGGTACAAATATTTATATGGCCTATAGGTAATTGTTCCGGTTCCGAAACTGTTTGAATAATTATGTGAGATTATAGACCGACCGCTTTAATGAGTCCTCGCGAAGGTATCAATTTAAATGGAATATTCTGAAGGTTGATCACGTATTGGTTCAATTAGTATCGTAATACCTACGGGGATTAAATAACCATTATTTTAAAGCCAATAACCTGTGGGATATTGTTAGGACTTTGTGGACGCTTAATGTGCCTTTGATGGGGCAAGGCGGAGGACTCGTTAAAGTGGTCGGTCTATAACTGTTTGTAAACGCACCCACGATACAGGAGAAATTCCTAGCGTAGGGCTAGGTTAAAAAAAAACTGTTTTAGGACAAGCAACGTATTTTATATTTATAACCCGCTACTCAAAGTGTACTAAACTCCCAATCAACTCATCAAATTCTTATCGTTAAGTTAGGTTTATGGCGCACTAACCTACATCAAAACCTAGGCCAATGTTAGCGTTTTAGCAAATTCACGAGTCATTGTTGACACGGCCAATAATCTTGATACCGGTTATATAACGGCTTGACCTTTCCCATTATTTCGGAAACCGGAATTGCTGCACTGCATACGTAGCGGAGCACATCAAATACGTTTTGTAGGGGAGCAGGATTGACAAACGATCACATGATGAATGACGAAGATGAAACGATTGGGTAACATGAACTCAGTGTGTAGGTTCTACTAAAAATTTCTTCATTGGGAATCTTTCACTTGTTAAAAATCTTAAATTCATTGACAGACGACGCACAGTCTAAAGCGCTGGGTCTAGACTTTATAGACCATAAATTAATAAACTATCAAAGTTATAATCGCGCCTGCGCCGCGCCTTCACCTTACGCCGTTTCTGTATAATTCACGCCATAGGGCCTTCGCACATCAGGTTTTTTTTATGCGCTGACGTGGCGCGTAGATCGCAATCAGGACGCTCAGTAAACGCAAGACTGAAGTCACGTTGTTACCTTTGCACACGATCCTTGCGTTTGTATCATGATACACAAGCATGTTGCGTTTGTATCGATACAAACGTGTAAAATTTGCTAAAAAGTGTTGATAACGCGCAGAGGACGCGCTAATCAAAAACGCACGTCGTTAGCGCATAAAAAAAGCGGTGTGCCAAGGCTCCTACATGTCGGAAATGTGACAATTTAGAAGATTTTGTCTCTTGCAATACTTGTTTGTACTGATGCCAGCTATTCATTCATATAGGTTTTAATGCGTGGAGAAAGAGACAGAGTTATACAGGTCGTCTAACCCCATCGCTTTCCCACACTGGAATTACTCCTGATTTAAGACGTCATGGTAGGCCCCCAGGTTTTCTTGTACAGGTACACCCGTCAGTTTATTTTGAGCTGCCTTTTGAAGAAATCTGCACAATTTTGCAACATACACGCTCTGGAGGAGCTCATGGCTAAATAATAACAGCCGCTCGGGCCGCTCTTTAGGTTAAGCCGTGCTTGAATAGGTTGGTCTGTGGATGGGTGACCACCCATTACATACCGAGTTTGCTCCGTGCCTCGGAAAGCACGTTAAGCCGTTGGTCCCGGCTGTCATTTGTAGATCTTTGACAGTCGTTAGGTAGTCAGAGGCTAAAAAGTCTGACAACCAGTCTTGCCAAGGGGTATCGTATTACCCAGTACTAACTGGGTTGTGGAGGTCAGATAGGCAGCCGCTCCATGTAAAATACTGGTATTCAGTTGCATCCGGTTAGACTGGAAGCCGACCCCAATATAGTTGGAAAAAGGCTAGGCAGATGATGATGACACGCTCCGGTTTACCTGTACTGTCCAACTGTACAGCAAGCCTGTCAGGTACACCCTAGCGTGTATGGCTACATGGATGGGGAGGAGAAATGAATGTTTGATTGGAAGCCATTTTTTTGTAATAATGGGCTTTTGAGCTCACACTCTCAACAACAAACTGACAAATTGACGATCAACAGATCTGCACAGTGAATTCGATAAAAAGAATACTGATGTGATGCTGCGCGTTTCTTTCGCTGCTTCATCTTCCCAGCTAAAACATTAGGAAGTTGCGAAGGGCGAGCGTTTTGGAGTATGTCTTGTGTACGTAATTTTTTACGTTACAAACAGTGCTGGCTATCAGCCTAAAGGCCGATTTTTCAATCATTATACATTTTGTATAGGACATGCGTACTTACCAGCAGAGATGATGAAGACCGTGGTGGTACCAATTGTGAAGAGTAAAACCGGTGACCTAAGTGATGCGAGTAACTACAGGCCAATCTCACTAGCCACAGTGCTCGCTAAGGTTCTTGATGGTTTGCTTAATACACAGCTTGACCGGTATGTAAACACGCATGATAACCAATTTGGTTTTAAACCGGGACTGTCTACTGAGTCAGCTATCTTGTGTTTGAAGCAAACTGTCAAGTACTACTCCGATAGGAGAACACCTGTTTATGCATGTTTTCTCGACCTCTCGAGAGCGTTCGACCTGGTTAGCTATGACGTCTTATGGCAGAAATTAAATAACATCTCAATGCCCCTCGAACTGATAGAGATTTTCAAGTACTGGTATCTTAACCAGGTCAACGTCGTTCGGTGGTCGGGTGTTCTGTCGGAGCCGTACGGGTTGGAGTGCGGGGTGAGGCAGGGAGGGCTGACCTCCCCAAAGCTCTTCAACTTGTACGTGAACGCACTGATAGAGGAGCTCAGTAGTACTCGTGTCGGCTGCCATATTGACGGTGTTTGTGTCAACAATATTAGTTACGCTGATGACATGGTGCTACTGAGCGCCTCGGTGTGTGGGCTGTCCAGGTTGCTGGGCATCTGCGAGCGTTACGCGCTGGATCACGGTTTGCTCTATAACGCAAAAAAAAGTGAATGCATGGTTTTTCGGGCCAGGGGTCGGAGTTGCCCGGATTCTGTTCCACCCATCAGATTGAACGGTGTCCAGTTAAAAAGAGTTCAACAGTTTAAATATCTCGGGCATATCGTGACCTCTGACCTGAGGGATGATGCGGACATCGATAGGGAGCGGAGAGCGTTGTCTGTGAGGTCCAATATGATCGCCCGCAGGTTTGTTCGTTGCTCCGGGGCCGTCAAAATAACTCTTTTCAGAGCGTTTTGTACGTCCCTGTACACAGCCAGCCTGTGGGGGTCATATACCCAGAAGCAGTACAACGCTCTCCGTGTTCAGTACAACAATGCGTTCAGGGTGCTGTTGGGGCTGCCCCGGCACTGCAGCGCGTCGGGGATGTTCGCCGACGCCCGTGTCGACTGTTTCTACACGACAATGCGGAAGCGGTGCACATCTCTGGGGCGCAGGCTCCGGACCACCTCCAACACTATCCTGAGCGTATTTGTGAACAGGTTTGATTGTCAGTACATTAACCATTGTTATATGATTAATGTAATGACAAACAAGCAAATGACTCAGAGGCAGGTGTGTTATTAGGATATTAGTTATTCTGTATTAGTTGTGTATTTTATTTTTGACGTTTTAATTTAATTCAATAATATTTCTAATTTAATGTAATGTGTGTTCTGATATTTGGTTTTAGCTATAATTTGTGTTTTTTAATTTGGTATTTTTGTTTTTTTTTTTTTTATATGGGTCTCGGACCTGAAATAAATGGAATTTATTATTATTATTATTATTAGATAATTTTTACCTGAAGACTAAATGTGACATTTTAACAGTGTCCATACAAAAACTGTCAAAAATGACAAACTTATTCATAGGATATAAGTTAACTGGCGATTGATTATTATAATAAGTGACTTGTGATTTTGGAAGACTTGTTAATAACGTTTGACGGTCATAACGTGCTAATTAACAACCGAATTTGAACAAACAGTGAAGTTTGCATAATAAGACCCATTATTGCATAAGTATTACGATACTTACATTTTAGTTAGAGAATGTTACCTAGTAAGGTTGTGGAGGTCTGATAAGCAGTCACTCCATGTAAAATATTGGATATTCAGCTGCATCCGGTTAATTGGATGTCGACCACAACATATTATTTGGGAAAAGGCTAGGCAGATGATGATTATGATGTAAGAGGACTGGATTACTACACAGGGTGTAAACGGACCCTTCACGAAGCCGTTAATCAAGCATTATGTACATCAAACTATGTAACTTTTAGCAAAAAATATTGCTGAGAAACAATTTTTTTTTTGGGGTGAAAAATCACGTTTTTTTTACGGTAGGACTCGATGTAACGCACTCAAAACATTGTGCTGATGGGTGAATTGTATAGTAAAGTTAGTTTTTTGTGTTAAAAGTAAAGTTATAACATTAAAAAAGTGTATTTAAAAAAAAACTTGTGAAAAAGCTGGAACTTTGACCCCCAATATCTCTGTAACTAGAAGGTTCCCAGGTATGGTCTAGAACAAAAAAGTGATCGCAATGACGGGGAGAACAAATGCCTTTCGGCTTCGTCAAGGGCCTATTTACAACCTGTATGTAGTTTCGTGGAACCCAGTTTAACTTAGTAGGAAGGTGTTCTTTACTTGACTGACCTAGGCTTAAAAATATGGAATCCAGGAAATGCAGCTTCCTACACCACCTTGTAAGGCATACAACTATTGTAATTGTAGAATGAGTTATTACCAGTTAACAAGAGATATTACTAGCAAGCTTTAAGTTTAGAGGTCGGGCAGATTCGTAGCTCAGTACATCTGTAACAACTGGTTCGTCCTAACTGAATTGTAGTTCTATCGCGGAAGACCGGTATTTACTAGGAAATTGCTAGATCGATATGGATACAATGTCTTTAATTAGATAAATCGGAAGTAGTGCCCTGCTGTTTCTACTGACTAATTGCTCGTTAATAGGAAGTACATGGATTATTAAATGACAAATTATCAATTGTAATAATTATAAATTTTATTTTTGACATTCCATTTTTTTTACCATTGTATTTTAAAATTAGATGACATACTGACATTTTTATAAGAACTTGTTTTGACATTTCATTTTTATTATTATTTTTTGTTTACTATTATTCACAGAAATTAGATGACATATTATTAATTATTTTAAATTGAATTTGAATTATTACTGTTTTGAATTTGTTATTTCATCTTTGACATGTTTTTTTATTGTAATGTTTTAATGGTACTTTTTTTATTATACATTTTATTTTTTACTAAATTTCTATACAATATATGTTGTTCTGAAATAAATGACTTATGACTTACAATATAATATTTCAACAGTCAGTTCACATTCAAAGTAAAAACTCGCGAAACTTACGTAAGAAGTTGGCAGACTCGTCCCACAACTAATTTATGTATTTTTATCTCTCTTTACTTTGTATATTTTGTTTGTATACAACGTATAAATACATATATTTATTGTTACATTTTATTCTTAGAAATTGTCTGTACTATTGCACCTACTCTTTTGTCTCTGCATCACCCTAAGGCAGTAAAGGTAGACTGGTAGAAAATGCTCAAGGCATTAGGTCCGCCTCTGTACATTATGTGCATAAACTTTTAATAAATAAAAAATAAATATTTAGTTCCGGAAAATTAAATAAAACCTTAAATAAGAGCGTTACTGTTAGCCTATAATCATCTCTCAGTGGGGTAAGGGCCTCTACCCTTGACTTTTAGTTCTTTCGATCCAGGGCTAATGACAGCCACTGATCGTTTATTTCGTCCAGGTCGTCTGGCCATCTTCTACGAGGTCTGCCGAATGAATATATGTAAATGAAACTTCATGCAATAAGGAATTCGTTGCGAAATATTAATAAAATTGCAAATACAGGCTGTAACGTCCCCACTGCTGGGACACAAGCCTCAAGACCTCCTCAAGACCTCTCAGTAAGCGCATCAGGGCCATGAACCACCACCTGGGTCCAGTTCGAGTTAATAGCTCTATTCGTAATGACAGAACAGAAAGTCTAATTATTCTGCTTAGTATCTGAAAATAAATAATGTAACCGCTCAAGTTATTGGATGATTAACTTATGATTATATCTATTTTTGGCTGCTTGTGACAAACATTATCAATAGTGAACTCATACTTTTAGATTTATTTGACGTCATTTTAGCTTTTTTTTTTGAATATGGAGCTTTGCTATCAGCAATCCATAATAGCCTTATCAGTTACTATTAATAGTACATTATGTTAATGTATCGCAATAACCTTGAATATAAAGCAAACATCGGTCACTACAGTAACTTGTTATCAGTACCTCTTATCAATCTGGTGATTTAGTTGTACTAGGTAGGTACTTATAGTTCGGTGATTGCAAAACTATAATTAACAAGAAATAATGCAAGTCTCTAAAACATTCGTATCTGCCAAAGGGATCCGTCTGCTAAAAGACATACAATAACATAGATAATTAATATAGCTAAAAATATTTAAAAAAAACGGTCAAGTGCGAATTGGACTCGCACAAGGGTTCTGTAGCATCAAACAATATAATAACAATTTGTTAAAAATATTGTAATTATTTTGTTGCTCATTCGTAGGTCAATTTACGCTCAATAACTCAGAAAACCAATTTTCGTTTTTAAGTTTTTTTTACGCTCTACAAACTTAAAATTTTTCAGAATTTTCCTCTTCTTACTTTAGAAATAAGAGGAAAATACGTAGGTACAAAGGCAATTTTACGACTTTCGAAGCGAGTATCTCATCAACCAATGACTTAAGAAAAAAGATATTTGAGAATCCTTTATATATTTTTTTAAGAGCTGTCGATAGACTCTCCATAAGTGGATTTTTTTTCAACCTTCTGTTACATGTATGGAGGGCCACCCCTATTTTTTTTTAAATTCTTTATTTATTATCAGTTTTTTGTAGCGGTTCATAGAAGCCACCTGCTCTCCAAATTTCAAAGGTGTAGTAGACAGACAGACGGACAGGACGGAACTAGAAAAAGATACAAAAGCTACTCTAAAATGTTTTATTGTATCAACCTGTATTGTTGCAAAGATCTACTCCATGATACTCCATGAAGTGTTGTACGTACTTATTTTTTACATGGCAATTTTCTTGGCCTTATCTATTTCTGCTTTCAAACAGATGATGAATCTGCCTAGCCTTTTCCCAACTATATTGGGGTCGGCTTCCAGTCTAACCGGATGCAGCTGAATACCAGTATTATATATATGGAGCTACTGCCTATCTGAACTCCACAGCCCAGTTCGTACTTGGTTGTCAGACTTTCGGGCCACTGACTACCTGTAACGACTGTCAACGATCTACAAATGACAGCCGTGACCAACGGCTTAACGTGCTTTCCGAGGCACGGAGGAAACTCGGTATGTAACGGGTGGTTACCCATCCACGGACCAACCTAGGCAAGAGCGGCTTAACCTTAAGATGTTATTATTTAGCCACGAGCTCCTCAAACAATCTTTGCTTATTTTTCGATGATCTCTCTTAAAACCGTGTAGAAAGCGTACAGCGAACAGAAAAAAATAAAAAAATAAAAATAAAAAATAAATAAAAATAAAATAAAAAGAAATCCAAACAATATGTAGCACAAACCGATATGAAAACACGTGCTTCGAATAAGTGGTGGTACCAAACGGTTTTACAGTTTTAAGGTAAATCATGTGGAATTTCTAATTATTTTAATCGAAATTAAAAAAAATATATGACCATAGAATTTGGGACGAATTTGATTGTATAAATCTGAATTCTGTGATTTTTGCGTGCATTGATTGATTCAGTCACAGTAGTGCAGTGCAGACGTAGGTATTCAACTGATAAGCACGAGGAAACCGTACTCAGAATTTGAAGATTATTGGACAGGAAATTGCAAGTAAGTAAGTAAACATAGCCTACAATACAGCAGTTTGATAAGGAGAATATTGAGTGCTCTCCTGGTATCAGTGGCGAAGGCTCCATACAACTCGATTCCTACCGGCTTCCCTTTGGAAAATGGCACAGTCAGTATTCTATAGACACATAATATAATCACATTAAAGATTCGGCTTACTTCTTACAATAAATTGACCATTCGCTACTGTCTGGTGTGCTAGTTTGCTGTACTTGTAAATTGCTACTGAAAAGGTGTCTAACAGTAATTAACACCAGGTGTAGATAGCAGAATCTTCACATAACATCACGCCTGTAATCCCCGAAGTGTTATTCAGTGGGTTATCTAATAATACGCCCACATTTCTCCAGTTAAGTTTTAAGTTCCATGTAATAGGGGGCGAGCCTATAAACATTAATCGGGCACAAATCCATACTCCGTGGCTGCTACTAAGAAATTCCTGATGGGAAAACCCAGTAGCACTTTGCTCTGCCTCATGGTCACCAGTCGCGCTTGCGACCACCACGAGGTAGGCAGAGTCTTCCTTTTTGATAATATCAAAACTAAGGCGTCACTCGACCAAAAAAGTAGGTTCACTAATCCATGTAGACGGATTAGTGGTAGTTTAATTAATCGACTTATTCCGATCCAATCTCCTGCAATGGAATACAGTGATGGATTATAATTTACGGTAGATCCAATTTGGGAATCAGATCATCAGACTGTAATAACTCGATTAGTCAAGGAAAGGCTAACAAACATAATTATAGCAATAGTAAATTAAATCTTTCAGGGACTCCCAACGATAACAGAGTAGATTGGCAGGTATGGGCCCAACATGACATTTTCTCGATTATGAAATTGGTCTTATTGTAAAAGTTGATCATTTTAATGGTCACCATCACCACATCCTTAATCATATGACCACATCTTTCTGATACATTCTGTAACTCAGTAGCAAAGCGTCAATTTTTGTAAAAGCTAAGCCGGAGTACATATGTTTAATGTGATTTTATTATTCATCTATAGATTACTGACTGTGGCATTTTTCAAAGGGAAGCCGGTAGGAATCGTGTTGTAAGGAACCTTCGCCACTGGTGTACCTATAGTTTATTTTCTAAGTTACCAGTGCAACTGTTTGGCAATAAACTGTAGCTCAGTAAAGTCGAAAACTAATTATCAAATATGAGGGCTATATAAGGTCTAACTATTCATACACGAAATATTTTCAGGGAATCAGCCATTTCAAGGGATTATTTTTTTTTATCTGAGTATATTTTTATAAAAAATAAATAATTTAAAATTACTTGACCCACAAAATAAATACTAGCTCATTATTTTTGAACATACATTACGCTGGTTTACTACGTCGTATTTACCTAGTTCATTGTTAGAATATGGGAGTAAAGGTAACAAATTTTTTTCGTTGCTGTGGCGACTTTACGACTTATAGAAGTTCCTCTTAAAATATTTCGTGTATGAATAGTTAGACCTTATATGTATTTCCTTCAGTAAATCATCATAGAGCCTTTCTCTTCACAAACACATAGGTACTTACTATGATTAAATTTCTGATAGATATATTGCTGTGTAGAACTGTGTTAGTAACGCAACCTTGTCTGTTCAATCAAATGTTATTTCAAGTACTTAATGAGGTTTATAATGTGCTTGTTGCAATCTCGTGTGATTGTGTGGTAAATATAAATAAGTATTTAATTCAAGGCGATGGGTCACGTGCGTCTATGGGAGTGGAAATGAGTTACACAACATAGTTATTTGCACTTCTAAGTAAGTATTTAAAAATTTCAACTCAATCGGTCTAGTAGTTTCGGAGTAAATTGGCTGTGACAGACGGACAGACATACACGCGAGTGATCCTTTAAGGGTTCCGTTTTTTCGGTAGGTACGGAACCGCAAAAAGTAACGTTTGTGTAAGCGTAACTTAATTTAAGAAGATAAGTTGTCTTTAGATAAGTGAGTAAACTAAGCTTTAAAACTTTTATACCTAGTAGGTAGGTATTATCTTCTTTATACAACTAGTTTTAGTATATGCGAAACCTGAAACACGTGTCGAGTATTTTTATGTAAAGAATCTATGTACAAAATTTCAAAACTGTATCATGAAAAATTACAAAGTTATAAGCTTGTT
Source organism: Noctua fimbriata (assembly GCA_905163415.1). Lineage (NCBI taxonomy): Eukaryota > Metazoa > Arthropoda > Insecta > Lepidoptera > Noctuidae > Noctua > Noctua fimbriata. Next base: position 11,578,596 of record LR990946.1, read on the forward strand.
CTGTTACCTGGTTGTCCGCACAAACACGTGGTCACCACGCGGCGCGCCGGGCGCCGTGCGCGCTTCCAGCGTCGTCTTGAGCTCATTGATAATAATAATTTGGCAATAGGTACCTAAATGATTGCGATAGGTACTTAGTATCGCTCGGTGTCCAACTAGTAGACTTCTTAAATATTTTTGGGACAAAATATAGCATGGTTTAAAAATTATTGGAATCGATTATTAATATTATTCTGAACAAACTATATTCAGGTTTCGCAACTAAAAATAATGTTGTATAAAAATCACGTGTCATTATGTTCGTACTAACTAATCTGCGATACCACCCACTTCTGATAATTGGAAATGTCTGTTTCTACGGAAAATCTAAAATCGGTCTAATTTAGCTATAACACTATTTTTCGAAAATGTTCTCTGATAACTTTTTAAACATAATTATGTACCCTGCTTAGGCGTATAAAGTTTCATTAAAATGATGATGATGATGACTTTTTTTTTGGGGGTGAAAAATCACGTTTTACGGTAGGACTTAGGACTCGATGGAAAGCACTCAAAGCATTGTGCTGATGGATGGATTTAATACTACGGGGGTCTTGGAGGTGTGTAAAGTAAAAATATTACCTACATTAAAAACATGTATTTAAAAAAAAAACTTGTGAAAAAGTTGGAACTTTGACCCCCAATATCTCCGTAACTAGAAGGTATCCAGGTATGATCTAGAACAAAAAAAATATGGCAAAGACGGGGAGAACAAGTGCCTTTCGGATGTGTTAAGGGTCTATTTACACCATTTATACTTATTGTACCTATTTACGCAAATAAATGATTTTTTGAAAGATAGGATAATGTCGGACCCGACAGGTGGCGCCATACGAAGCCAGGGTGGGTCGTTAGTTCTAATATAAATAATGATACTTTGATGTTTTCAGCATTTCCATGTCCCTATTTAGACTGATGAGAAATAGCGTAGCCTCTGTCTCTAATCAATTATGTTTGCACGCACATTCGTAATTTAATGTCTTATCTGTTTCACGCGATGAACTCATCAAATCAGGAAACCGTAAAGTTCATGTTACAAGGTCACGAACCTTTCACAATACTATGGAAATACCATGAGACAGAGAAAATGAGAGAGAGCTTTACACAGTATTGGAAACATTACAAGACACAAACTGTAGGTCATTTATTATGAAATCTGAGTGTCAAATGCTTCGACATCATAAATGACTTCCTATCAGATACCTTTTGACATATTTTACCTATTGACATATTTTAGCTTTTGTTACATTTTTACCTATTGACATATTTTAGCTTTTGTTACATTTTTACCTATTGACATATTTTACCTTCCGATATATTTTTTACCTTTTGACATATTTACCTTATATTTCATTCTATTCTCATGACAATTGGACAATTTGTATTTTTTATTTTATTTTTTATTTGTATTTGTAATAAGAGAATAATATGCCAACATTAGTTATTATGAATATATAATAGTTACCTAGAAAAAATAGCTAAAATAGAAATGTTTTAATTTGTATAATTGGAAAGAAAAACCAAATTTGTACACCTCACATGGTAAAACATGTACGGACCTACCCTACCCTACTCACTAAGATCTTGCATGCTCAATTTGTGTGTAAACGCATGTTTTTAACAAATAAATTATCTTTATCTTCGACTATTTTTTTTTTTGGGTTCCGTACCTCAGTCGGCAAAAACAGAACCCTTATGGGATCACTTTCTTGTCCTTCTGTCAAAACCCTTTTTCTCAGCAAAGCGTGGAGGTATAAAGCTGAAATTAACATCAAATACTCAGGTCTGCTGCCCTTTGGAGCAGAGATACATTAATCTTGTAAGTCAACGCGACCAAAAGATATGATCATTTATGTCGCGTATTTTGCTATTTCACAAGGGAATCAAAACTTTAAGAGTTACTATCCGTTGACCTAGAATCATGAAATTTCGCAAGAAGCAATGTCTTACAGCACATGTAATGGAAACAATCTGAAAATGTAGTTTAATAACAAAATACCTACAAGTTTGTACGGAACTCTCGTTGCGCGAGTCCAACTCGCTCTTGGCCGGTTTTTTTTTGCCTTCTAGTTAGTAGTTACAAATTTGCCTTCTATAGCTATTAATATAATATTATTAACTGTATAATGTCGTTTCTGTGTATAAAATATTACAGTTATACAATTATTCCATGAAATTGCGTGTTTTGTCATCATAAAAGCCTTGCAAAACAGGGGTGGGTCGCTAGTCTAATATGATATGAATAGGTTTGGCCGAACCAATCCTTCCCAGGTTAGGTTCCGTGTCAGGCATTGTCATTAACATAGGACTAAACTATTAATATTAACTAGCACGCGTGATATTATGTTATTAAGGCCTATTCAAACCTAAGCGCTATTCGCTGCCGCTATGGGTAGAGGTACGCACGACGGCGAATCAAGCTATACAAAACCAGTTTATGCGGATCTCTAATTGTATAGAAAATCTATACAAAGCGAGGTCAAGTTATACTGGAAATGTGTAGCTTCATGTGCCACCGTGTGTACATACCGCCCGGGTTTTGCTCAGCAGGCCTAGCCAAGTTACAAACGTTTCTTATCGAATTTCTTTCTACAATCGTTGACGCCTGGGAGTAAGCGATTTGAGAAAACGCTAAGTTAGTAGCCAACTTGACACGACTCAGTCGATCGCTCGTACTCCAATGTTTGTAGAAAAAACCTATAGTTTAGTCTATGGTGAGCGTTCCTACCCACGTCAAACTAACGTCAAAGTCACAGTTGATTACTTTGTGCGCGGGCTGAACTTTTGTTTTGAATTGTTAAGAAAGGAATAATTCTTTTAAGTGATAGAAAAGTAAGCGAAATAAGGAACAAGTTCTTCTTATAGCAGCGAATACCGCTTACGTTTGAATAGGCCTTTATACTACACCGCTTGTAAAGCGTGCGTAGAGGAGTTCATGGCTAAATATTAACAGCCGCACGGGTCGATCCTCAAGGTTACCTAGGTGGGTCTATAGATGGGGTGACCTGGTGACCATCCATTTCCTAATACAGAGTTTCTTCCGTACCTCGGCTGGCTGTCATTTGTAGATATTCGACAATTGTGACAGGTAGTCCGTGACTCGAAAGTCTGAAAACCAGTCTTACCAAGGGGTACCGTATTACTCAGTACTAACTAGGTTGTGGAGGTCGGATAGGCAGTCGCTCCATGTAAAATACTGGTATTCAGCTGCATACGGTTAGACTGTAAGCCGACTGCAACTTAGTTGGGAAAAGGCTAGGCAGATGATGATGATGTCGCGTGATAATTTTGTTATTTATTACACTCTACTGCGAATGCCTTGTTGGTCTAGTGGTCGCAAGCGCGACCGCTGAGCATGAGTTCCTGGGTGCGATTCCCGGGTCAGGCATAATGTTATTAGGTTTTTCCATCAGGAATTTCTCAATCCACGGAGTCTAAATTTGTGGTAGATGGCAACAGGCTTGCCCCCTATTACATGGGACTGAAAACATAACTGGCGAAATCTGGTTGTACTATTAGTTACACCTCTGCCTAACCCTTTGGGGATTACAGACGTGATGTTATGTTATTACACTACACTGTCTGTAAAACATACTACATGCGCAAACGCAATTACGTTACACATTGACCAATTTACGAACCAACCCATCATCTCTTACACGCGGAAGAACAACAATGAAAAGCATTTATATAAAACTGCACATCACTTTAGTAAATGAAGAGTCAATTGTTGGAGTCAAGTGAGGGAAACTGATTGGTTTCAAAATAGAAAACATACACAAGACACGCGATCGTTGAAAGGTTCTATCAAATCAATTTTATATGACCATGTCTTGTTGGTCTAGTCCTAGTGGTCGCGAGTGCCACCGGTGAGCATGAAGTTCTGGGTATGATTCCTAGGTTGAGGAAAGTGTTATTGTGTTTTCTGTCTTGTTGGTCTAGTGGTCGTTAGCGCAAATTCCGAGCATGAGGTCCTGGGTTCGACGGTCGGGCAAAGTGTTATTGGATTTTTTCATCAGGAATTTGTCAGTAGCAGCGACGGAGTCTGAATTTGTGCCCGGTTGATGGCAATAGGCTCGCCCGCCATAACATGGGACTTCAACATAACTGGAAAAATATGGGTGTCCTATATTAGGTACATCTCTGCCTTACCCATTGTGGATTGGTGTTTGTTCGATGGTAATAGGCTCGACATTACTAGGGCTTTGGACTGATATTACAGTGCTTGGCGGATATATGGGTGAATAGGTGATCTTCAACTTTCTTTATCGTGTGGTTAGTGCCTAACATGGTGTCAGAGTTTTATGCCGCCCATGGGCGTCTAACTTGGTTTTGCATGCCGTTGAGAATTATCTCTCAGGCATGCTGGTTAAGCTGGTTTCCTCACGATGTTTTCCAATAGGTGATAGCATTATAAGTCAGGAGACAATAATTTCTTTCCCTCCACGATACATCCAACTAGAAGACTGACTTATTGAACGCTGGACATGAAATATAGGATAATCCTAATCAACAATTCCATACAAACACCTGATTAATTTCGTTGATATCAACTCAAATAAACTATGTACGTGGGAAAGTCCGATAACAGTTTTCCTCGTATGTGTTGATATAGGGACCTACTGTTAATAACCTGGTTTGTTTCTGTCCCTGTCTAACTCGAATGCCGTGTAGTATTTTGTCCCTTTCTGTCACTTGACAAGCACTTAGCTTTCTCTTTAACACTTAGGTCTTGATTATCTAGGAAATAGTATCGTAATGTAAACACTAGGAATAAACTTAAATACTGAGTAATTTCTAGGCGATTGCTTTAAATTAAAGTACTGCTTCAATGGTCCTGGGTTCGGACCCGGGTTGGGCAAAGTGTTATTGGGTATTCCATCAGGAATCTCTCAGTAGCAGCCACGGAGTCTGGATTTGTGCCCGGTTGATGGCAATAGGCACGCCTCCTATTCATCATCATCATCATCATCATTTCAGCCGAAAGACGCCCACTGCTGGACATAGGCCTCCCCCAAGTGCCGCCACATTGACCGGTCCCGTGCGACTCGCATCCAGCGGATCCCCGCAACATCGCCTCCTATTACATCGGACTTAAAACATAACTGGCGAAATGTGAGTGTACTATGTACACCCCTACGTAATTCTACAGGGATTACAGGCGTGATGTTATGTTATGTTATTAAAGAATTAAATCTAATCTAAGTAATTAATGGATCCATCGCACAATTACTTAGATATGATACCGTAACAAAGTGGTCATTTTTTTGTTTAATATTTATTGACAATGCTATTTATTGACAATGCTATTTATTGACAATGCTATTTATTGACAATGCTATTTATTGACAATGCTATTTATTGACAATGCTATTTATTGACAATGCTATTTATTGACAATGCTATTTATTGACAATGCTATTTATTGACAATGCTATTTATTGACAATGCTATTTATTGACAATGCTATTTATTGACAATGCTATTTATTGACAATGCTATTTATTGACAATGCTATTTGAAAAGTGCCTGTTGTTTTGCTCACTCATAATGATAATCAGGTCTGTGTTCCTTGCGGGATTTGCGAGCTCCAAAGACATAGATATAGCTAGATAACGCAAAAGCTTACTATACTGCGCGTGCCCCTAGCTTAAGTATCAGTAGCCACGCTAATTAAAACAAAAACGTTACAACTTTAAAACTAAAGAACTTAATTTTTGACATTTATAAAACAAAAATGTAGTCTATTTTTTGTGTAGTAACTTGTTTGTATAGTAACTAAAGACGTCATACTAGGTAGTCAAAAATGGCACGTTTGTTTTTATTACGGTTCGTGATACTTGCGTTATCTAAGTATATTTATATCTGTGGCGAGCTCAATCTTCTTAGTGGGACCTTTTTAGTCCTAAGTATGTACCAAAGGTGAGGGAGCATAGATTTAACGAAGTAAATCTTTGGATGAAATCTATACTAATATTATATAAAGAGGTAAAGATTCTAAGTTTTTATACAAGAGCAATTTTCGGAACTACTGATCTGATTCCATATTATTTTTCTGTAATGGTAGGCTACATTATCCCTGAGTTTCATAGGATATTTTGAAAACATTCCCGTAGTTTAAGACTATAACGCGAATGAAGCCGCGGGCAAACGCCAGTCATCATCAGCATCATCATCTGCCTAGCCTTCTCCCAACAATGTTGGGGTCGGCTTCCAGTGTAACCGAATGCAGTTGAATAGGTACCAGTATTTTACATGGAGCGACTGCCTATCTGACCACGGGTTATTGTGGTCAGTATGACATAAAATACTATGTGAATTTTAGTTTATTTTTCCTTATTGTTTCACTGCTCATTTGTTATTCGGCTCTTAATTTCGTTACGTTAAAATCGCGAGATTTAAAAGGAAAAAACGTCCAGTCATTTATGCCGTGTCTGTCTGCATATGACATTAGGTGTTAACTGTTAAATTATTTACTGCCGTTGCCGACTTTCACTAGCAATTTTGATGTAACATGAATCATGTGATTCTGAGCACCTAGTCAGGCTCCCAGCAAATGTCAGTGAGTAGTAAAACCACGATTGTGGATTATAAAACTAGTTATTCGCAACCGCATTGCACGTGATTCTAGTGATTAACGCTATGGCATTTATTATGTCGTGATCTGAACAGTGATGACAATATTCAACACGGATATGATTGTTAAATAACTGAGATATGTTTATCAACTTTGCTACCTCACACCTGTGTTCATATGACTTGTGTATTTAAAAAAAACGAAAGTCGGGATATGCAAAACTAGCAAATACACTGCAAAAACAAAGACAAATCGTTTGCGCGGGGGGAGCTCTCTTTGCCATCTTGCCCTACACAAATAATCTGAATATTATTTTTATTTATTTATTTAGGTTAACCAACAATTGCTTACACTATATACATTTCTGATTTAATGACTAGAGTAACATTTACAACAACAATTAATTACAGGTTAACACCACATGCACAGAAAACGGCTTTACATAACATATTTATAAAATATTGAAATTAGGACTTTAAAATGCAATGAATAAGTAATACAAAACAATAATAAAGAAAAATTATCATTACATTCAAAGCTGTATACAACATCATCATAATCAGCCTATAATGTTCCCACTGCTGGGACACAGGCCTCCTCTCTATGAGAGGGAATGGGCTATAATCCACCACGCGGGCCCAGTGCGGGTTGGTAGATGTCACATGTCTTCGAATTTTTGGTTCTAGGACATGCCGGTTTCCTCACGATGTTTTCCTTCACCGTTTTGAGAGCAGTGGTGATGAAATAAATTACACAACATATCAAAGTAAAATTTAAAAAAAAAAATTGTATGTGATTACTGTTTAAATTATAATTGATTACATTATGATTAATTATTATGATGATAAACGCATTGGCTTATGATGAGGAGAGATGAGTTTCAAGATTGATTAAATTTGTCCATCACCCACCGCATTTATTTGCTACCGTCATTACAGACTGCCTCGTTGAGCATGTGGGTTCCATTCCAGGTTCCATAATTCCTTTCCCGGGTCGAGCAAAATACCATTAAGTTTTTCCATCCAGAGTTTCTCAGTTGCAGCCTGGAATCGTTTCGCCCTCTATACCAATGCTGAACCCTCCGGAGTATCCCCAGCGCGATGTTACGTATATGCCATCTTTCCTTCTTTATCGTGTGGTTAGTGCCTAACCTGGTGTCTGAGTTTTTATGACGCCCATGGGCCTCTGACTTGGCTTTATATGCCGTCGAGAAATATCTCTCAGGCATGCTGGTTTCCTTCACCGAAGCAAGTGATAATTATACCTCCAATACTCACATAAATCCGAGAAATCAGAGGTATTGGGTTCGAACTCGAGACCTAGACCTATATGACTTTACAGTGTGTCTTTACAAATCTATCATTACGTACTACATACATTATCCACATAATCCATCCTTCATTTCTTTGGATTGCCATTACTCTTGTAGCCACAGTTAAGTCCCTCAATATGCCTAACTAAATGTTTATTAAACCTCATTTCTTTTTTCAACAGATGTCCATAACATAAGAAGACAGAAGTACACCTTGGACTTACCAAAAGAAGAGTCTAAACTCCATCATCATGACAGAAGGAACGTACCAGAGGGTGTCTCCGTTTCTGAGACAGGTTTGTTCTAGTCTTTTAGTTAAGTGTAATAATATTGAGTAAAAACTGCATTTTAGTCTGTGTTTGTGTTTGTGTATGTAAGTGTGTGTGTGTCTGTGAAATTCGCTGCCGGCTTCTCTGTTACCTGATCATTATAATCTGGATATTTTCAAAGTTCGAGTGAATCGGTTTCTCCTAGGCTAGCGTGCTCCACCCTAGGCAGTGTCATCGCTTCACGTCAGGCGAGTTGCGGCTAGACGCAAGCCTATTTAGTATAAAAAATAAATTACAAATTTTTTAACCTACTTAAAAAAAATGAACTCTAGCCCTTGGTTTATTTTTAATTCACATCAGCGTTCTAACCGTTAGAGCATTGATTGTGATTATGTTTATAGGTGCCATCAAATTACAGCTTTTGTATACTAAGAGTTAAATTCAATTGAAAGTGAAGGTTCTTCAGACATAATAAATTAAAAAGTTCAATAGTTGTAATTTCCAAAAAAGGCTTTGAATTCTCATTTTACTCTATCAAAAATTCAAAACGAATTGAAGTATTTTAAATCAAACATCGTCGTAGTACTTTGACTGCATGCGAGGTTCACCTCTGCAAAATAACAGGTTTGGCTCTTGCTCTCCGGTTACCAACCAGTTTGACTCCAGTGCAGTGACTATCCAAAGTCATTGCCTCCAATTTTAGCATAGTCCACCATTTTGATTGTTTGCATATAGGGTGACTGGTAATTAGTGACCGATACTTATACACGTGATTGTACTCATGATAACAACTTTCCCAAAGAAACATTTTTTTTATAGTCATTTACTTTTATCACAATAACACAACAGCCGTATGAAATTCGCGCGCGGGCGCCTGTGACCTATCAGCTGTTAGCTGCGTGACGCCGTTCTGTCTCATTACTATCATACCGCGCAACAGGTAGGCAGCGTGAGAAATGTTTCTTTGGGAAAGTTGTTTGTTATCATGAGTACAATCACGTGTTAAAGTATCGGTCACTAATTACCAGTCACCCTATATGAATGAATCCAAAAAAGTGCAGTCACCTTCCCTGTCCCCTGTCACCATCAAAACTTTTAACCTACAACGGGCAAATAAAACAAGTTTGGTGTGTGTTGTGATTGCAAAACTAACATCACATGACTTTGGGTGTGTGGGTCAATGGTCAATGACCACTTATATCACGGTCGGTCATTCTCTGCAATCCAAAGGATGTAAAACTTAGAATGAGTTGAATTACATACAGGGTGTAAACGGACCCTTCACGAAGCCGTCAACCACGTACTTGATGAAACTTTGACCCTCAATATCTCCGTAACTATTTATTTATTTTATTTATTTATTTATTTATTTTAAATGCCTTAAACTATCATTACAGGTCTATAACCTAATGCAATAGTCAATTCACACACACAATATTAACATTAAAGCACAAAACATCTCATTGTTTGTAACAAAGTGTAAACAAAAGTACTTTTGCGAATTCACCCCAGTGACATGTAAATACATCTATTTCGACCTGAATACAATTGATCGTGCGAATTGCTTGAGTTAGAGGGGTTTTGGCCAGCAAGTTGGTCCTAGCTGAAGGAACGACCAGCAGCGGCGGAGGCCGTCGCCTCCACACATAACGGTCGGGAACGCACAAGTGCAACCGCTGCAACACTATCGGGTTGTGTTCTATGCCTCGGAGCAGTCTCACCATGTACGACACTAGTGTAAATTCCCGTCGCACCCCGAGTTGATTGTACGTGGGGTACAATCAACTCGGGGTACCCAGTACAAATAGTGTGGGATACATCAAAGGGTAAAATGGGTATACCCCATAAAGTTTCCTGTATAGGTGGCGCGTGAACTTGTTTTGGACTCGCTCCAACATCAATGAGTACTTCGCCTCATGTGGAGCCCATATGACAGCACTATGTTTCAGATGACTCCTGACTAATGCGTCATACAGAACTCTGACGGCCGTAATGCTGGTAAACTCTCGCGTCTGCCTCAGCACATACCCCAAGTTCCTGAACGCCTTTTTGCAGATCTTAGTAATATGACCGCGAAACGTCAGTTCAGGAGTGAGAACAACCCCTAAATCCCGTACCTGCGTGACTCGTTGCATCGGCACTGCATCCACTTCGTACTCGTAGAGTAGAGGTGCTCGCGCGCGGGTGAAACTTATCACCGAGCACTTGGATAAGTTGAAGTAAAGTCTGTTCTCATGACTCCATTCCACGATCCTATCAATGTCCTCCTGCAAACGTCTGCAATCAGACTCCGTCCTGACCTCAAACAGCAACTTGAGGTCATCTGCGAATAACAAACAAGTTCCATTTTTGACGACTTCTGGCAAATTGTTTATCATTATTATAAATTCCAAAGGCCCCATGTTGCTGCCTTGACTCACCCCGGACCAGGTGTAATACGGATCGGATTCGCAGCCGTTGTAGTCAACGTATTGCTGTCTGTCATGCATATAGCTGGCTAAGAAATGCAATAGATGTGGTGTGCAACCGATTTCTGCTAACTTGCGTAATAATATGTCATTATCGACGGTGTCGAACGCTTTCCTGAAGTCAAAATAAGCAGCGTCAACCTGCACACCAGCATCCACAGCTGGCACTACCTGTGACATGAAGTTAAGGAGATTGGTGGCAGTGCTACGCCCCGGTCGGAACCCGTGCTGCGCATCCGATAGCTGAGCGCGGACCTGATCCTGCATGCTGCGCTGGACGGCGGACTCGAAAACCTTTGCTGGCGTCGACAACACAGCCACCGGTCTATATCCACTGATGTCCGATCCTGCCTTACCTTTGGGGACCGGAATGACACGCGTTATCTTCCATCGAGTTGGAAACGTTGCTGATTGGAGACACGTATTAAATATAAAGTGCAGAGGTTCCGCTAATACCCTACTACAATCCCTGAATAGGAAGGCTGGTATTCCATCCGGGCCTGCTGAACGCTTCGGTTTTAGGCGCTCGAGTGCCTCTGTAACGTCCTTAAGACTCAGCGAGCCTAGTTGCACGTGCGACCCACTCATGGCCCCCGCCGCCTTCGCCGCGGCCGTCTGTGGATCAAGTCGTGGTGGTTCCCTAGCGTTTACCGACTCGAAAAACATAGCAAATTGCTTGGCACATTCAAGATCCGTTAGGTATTGACCATCCTTAATAATACTTTGTCGGTTCGCTGTGCTTGTCTTAGATCGTATATATTGCCAGAACGACTTTGGATCTTTCGCAAACTGACATTGTATTTTAGCTAGATGTCGTTTGTGTGCAGTGTGAATATTGTTTTTAATAATTGCTCTGTATTTAGAATACTCCCTGTAAACAGTTAAATCCTTTGTTTCCTTGAACGTCTTGTGAACTTGAACTTGAACTAGAAGGTCCCCCCCCGGTATGGTCTAGAACAAAAAAATAATTGCAGTGACGGATAGAACAAGCGCCTTACGGCTTCGTTAAGGGTCTTTTTACACCCTTTATAGATGACATTGAGATTTATTAAGAGAAGAACAGACACACACAGAATAAGTAAGCTGAAGTGGCAAAGGTTCGGCCATATTAGCCGTAGAACCGAAGACCGTAAGGGTAGAAGTGTAAGATGGGACACCCTCAGGCTAGGTGGAGCGAAAATCTCTGCAGACTGTGGCTGGTAGCTGCTGGATGAGAGTTGCCGAGAATCGAGCAGAGTGGTGTGCAATTGGAGAGGCCTGACTCCAGTAGTGGACTGCTGTAGGCTGATGATGAGGTTGTGAACGTTCAAAGCAAGCACAAAAAATAGAACTGCACCAAATCGAAAACACCTCACTTTATTCCAGTTGATCCGAGGCCTGATCCCGGGGTGACGCCGATGATGTACTATATTTCATAGAAATAACCGGGTCTACTTGAGACGATGCTCGTCTGGTGCAGTGCTATACGTTTTTGTTGAGCTTACAAAACGTGAAAAGGACTGCAATAATTGCTGTTATTTTACCAGTTTTACGTAGTAAATCCTTTATTTTCTATTTCCGTGACACACAAAATTGGTGAGGGGAGAGGAATTGCCATAAATACAGAGCAGGGCTGTTAGGATGCTGTTATCAGTCTTCTTGACGTAATCCTTTCATCTGAGTTTGTTTGTGGTGTGAAATAGAAAATAGAAAATTATTTATAATCGTTTGTCGTGCTCGTGGTGAGGATGAATGAGAAAATATCGTAAAGATAGTATTGAGTATGAATGTTTTGGCTATAAGAGTAGGAGAAGACCAAGAAACGACCGATGTCTGTGATGATATACAGGGTGGCGCCGACGGGCTGCGGGACTGTTCGAAAGAGATACCGCGGCCCTGGAACACAAAGGGCAATGAAGTAACATGGATGGGTTTTAGTCAGTACAAGTCTGACACTCCCTTCCGCTCCGCCCAGAGCGCGGGGGGGTCATTTGATGATTTCCCATCCTAAAAAAAAAAAGGGTGGCGCCGACAACACGACAATAAATGAAAACACTGGTAATACTAATTCATAGGAATATTTTTAAACTATCAAATAAATCCTAACATCTAAATTTAAAAAAAAATATCTTTCCAAACAAACTAAATAGCATAAAACTGTTAACGAAATAGAACACCATTTATAAATATTGGTTAATTAACCTTAGTTATAATTTGCACTAATTCGCACCTGGTAATACCTACAATTGAAACGAATTTTGAAATGATTTTTGAAGTAGCGAGTTGGCAACATGTTTTTAGTGTTTATACCGATGCGAGGGTCGTTAACCTGTCGGCATTATGTAGAAGATGCCAAAAAATTAAAAAGTAATGTTCTGTGACTAAACTACTGGATTTATTTGATTGAAATTATGTTTGTAGACTGGGAAAGACATGATTCTAATTTATTGTCGGCGCCACCCTGTATGTAGCTAGAACAAGGCGTGACTCAGGAAATTACTATTAACTGATGAAATGACCATTAACGGATGAAAAAATATGGAAGCCGACATGTTGCGCGGACCACAAATCAATTTAGATCAGGTCAAACGAATGGAAATGAAGGGACTAATCTGTTCCATACATGCATTTATTTTTTCGTGTATGACTTGCCCTTTTCCACCTAACCCCTTGTCTACCTTCCAGCTGCTGGCAGTAAGCGGAGTGGTGATGTACATGATCGGCACCGGCGCCAACATCGCCTTCCCAGGAGTGCTGCTGCAGCAGCTTCGAGAGCCAGGGTCTGCGCTCCGGCTCACTCCGGAACATGAAAGCTGGATAGGTATGTTATTCTTCTTCTACTTAAATTCTGGTGCCTCTCTAATTACTGAAGTTCAGCCATCAACTCGGAATATTCCTTCTTGTCTTTTGTGAGGTGGAACAGCTCAGCTGCACTATTCCGGTCCATTCGCGTATGTTTCTCAGCCTAGAGTTTTTTCGCCGGTCAACATCGCGTTTGTCCGATACTTTGCCCTTCATTATTAGTTAATTAGGTATGTTATAGCAATTATAAACATTTAAACAGTCCATAGTAATGAACCACATTGGATCAGCATCGTCTCAACTAGAGTAGTTCGGGATTATTTCTATGAAAGTCTATACCGCAACGCTCTGATCCGGTGAAGCGCGTATAAGAGTTACTTTTGGCTTGAACGATGTATCACACATACACAAGTACACACATAAGTATATGCTCTTCTACAAATCTCGCAATCCAAGTAAGGTTTGCTGTAAGAAAACCCAATTTTGCTCGCCTTTGTATATGTACAAAGGCGAGCAAAATTGGGTTTTACACACATAATTACAAAATATAGCTTATGAGCTATATTTTGTAATTATGTGTGTATTTCTCTTATTTTTAAGTGCAATAATTATTAAAATTAGACTGATGAGATCAGCACTTTTTAAAGGTCAAAAACTGGGAGACAGGAGAACTTTCGTAGCAAACTCCCCAACAACAAAAACACAAATCACGAACATCATTCTGTCTTTTAGTTTAGAAGAACCTGATTTCATAAATTAGCAAAGTAAAAACAAAGAAAACATTTGGCACACATGCTAGTCTAGCATTTATTCAGATTAGTATGTAAATCTGTCAGTTTTCTTTAATAACCGGTTTGAGCAGTGCTTTGGAACAACATTAGCTATTATTTATTGTCATGGTTGGTACACAACGGAGTTTAATGTACTCCAGTCATATCGGTCACTAGCTCACTATTGCGCCATCGTTGATATAAGAAAGATTATCAAGTTCTTCCTTCATCAGCATCTTAGCTTTATCGGATACCATGGGACTCCTTGAACAGTAGAAACTGAATCATCGTCTGCCTAGCCTTTTCCCAACTATGTTGGAGTCGGCTTCCAGTCTAATCGCATGCAGCTGTATACCAGTATTTTACATGGAGCGCCTGCCTATCAGGCCTCCACAACCCAGTTAATACTGGGTAATACGATACCCCTTGGTAAGACTTGTTGTCAGACTTTGGGCCTGTGACTACTTAACGACTGTCAAAATTCAACAATTGACAGCCGGGACCAACGGCTTAACTGGCTTTCCAAGGCACGGACGAAACTCGGCATGTAATGGGTGGTCACCCATCCACGGACCAACCTAGGCAAGCACGGTTTAAGCTGAAGATCGACCCGAGCGGCTGTTATTATTTAGCCACGAGTTAAAACTGAATAGTGGAAAATATTTGTATAAAAAAAAATGCTTGACAGATTGGTAATAGCATAACATAATCTTTCGTAACGCCTCTATTCCCCAACGGGTTAGGCAGAGGTATAAGTACGGTAATTTGATGATATTCTTTTTGGCATTTTATAAGTACCTTTTACTACATTTTATAAGTGCACAACCTGCATGTGACAGGTGCAGATTGATGAAGAATCATATTATTTTCAACTTTAATCCTACTGTTATTTTTAATGTACTAATATAGTTTATAAAATTTATGTTACTCTTCTTCTATGGACTGTGTACTGTCTGAGACTATACAATGTTTTTATTTATTTTTTATTTTATTTATTCGTAAATCGTCTGAACATAATCTTCGTAGTAAAATATCTCTCATAATAGCCAATTAAACCGTCTTGCACTAAATTACATTACAACATTATTTACTTATAAAAAACGTGTTCAAACACACGGTGTGTGGGGGCAACAGATCACGAATTACATTCTCATCCATAATAATATTTAAATTATTATAATGCTTTAATAACTCTATCCGTTAACGAGTCTTACCAAGGGATATCGTTTTACCCAGTTACTGGATCGTGGAAGTCAGATAGGCAGTCGCTCCATACGAAAAACTGGTATTATGCTGCATGTGTGGTTTGACTGGAAATTTACTTCAAGGCTACGCAGATGATAATTAGTAGCTCTGTCTGTTTATCTTTTCACGCCTAAACCTACTGAACCGATGCTTATGAATTAGAGATCCCAATTTGACAGATAGATAACCTGGGACCTGGAAAAAGAAGAAAAGAGAAAGACATAGGCCTTTCCATCCTAAATCGTGGACGTTTCCTCCGTGCCTCGGAAAGCACGTTAAGCCGTTGGTCGTTGGCTGTCATTTGTAGATCTTTAACAGTCTTTGCAGGTAGTCAGTGGCCCGAAAGTCTGGCAACCAGTCTTACCAAGAGGTATCGTATTACCCAGTACTAACTGGGTTCTGGAGTGAAGATAGGCAGTCGCTCCATGTAAGATACATCCAGTTAGATTGGAAGCCGACCCCAACACAGTTGTGAAGAGGCTAGCTAGCCAGATGATGGTATGAACTGTGGCTCAGGCTTGCTAGAAGCGGGCAGCAGCGCAACACACTGGTGGCGGTGGCGAATCGCTCGTCAGGCCTATTTTTGCGGCCGCCTGCTATGCATTAAAAATTAAGGGATGCGACCCACCTGTTATAGGGTGGTGGTATACAGGGTGTAAACAGACCCTTCACATAGCCGTCAACCAAGCATTCTGTACATCAAACTAAGTAACTTTACGCAAAAATTATTGCCGGGAATCGACTTTTTTTTAGGTATGGTAGGACTCGATGGAAAGCACTCAAAGCATTGTGCTGATGGATGGTACGGGAGTCGTGGAGGTGTGTAAAGTAAAAATTTTAAATTAAAAACATGTTTTAAAAAAAAACTTGTGAAAATGTTGGAACTTTGACCCCCAACATCTCCGTAACTAGAAGGTTCCCAGGTATGGTCTAGAACAAAAAAAAATGATCGCAAAGATGGGGAGAACAAGTGCCTTTCGGCTATGTTAAGGGTCTATTTACATACTTTATACAAATTGATGCAGGAAGATTCTTGCAATGCGCCTCAATCTGCGTTTGATTTAAACATGACCCACGTGACTAAAAAGTATGTGTGTGAATTACCAGTATGATTACTGTTATTATCTGTGGCTAGATTATGATCCTTTTGAATGTTCCTGAGGGAATGCGTCATACAATTTCCTTGTTGAGATTTTTTAATGACGCATCTTGTGAAAGGAATTAAGGTCTTTCATAACTAAGTTTGGGAATGCCTTGAAATTTTAGGTATTCATTATTTTTATGCCAATGTTAGGAGTGAGCATAAATCAGCCTATAATGTCCCAACTTTGGGACACAGACCTCTGCTCTGTCAGAAGAAGTAGTCCAAAAGCCAGTTAACTAACACACGGGCCCAATGCGAATTGGTTAATGTCACCATGTCTTAGAATTTTTGGTTTGGTTTATTTGTGGTCCAATCCATCAACTCATCCTTCTGCAGCTCCTACTGCAGTTCAGCTGGACATAGGCCTCCAGGACATAGGTACTAAGCTGCACCACAACACCTTGTCATCCCGCCTCCAGTCTGACCTAGCCATCTTTATAAGGTCGAGGGTCCATCTAGCTGGGGCTGGTTTATTGCCCACCAAAATCTGTCAATGCAATAGTTCTGAAGTTTCGGGTTTATGTCACCACCTCTCTATTTTTAGTCAGTCGGTCAAATCACCGTTAAACGTGACCCTAGGTTAAGAACAGTCTCAAAAGTGCGTGATAAGCCGAACTGAACTGAAACGGGAATTTAAAGCCAACACAATAGAGGGCAATGACATTAGTTGTTGCTAGTGTTATTTAAATTAGGTATTATTATGTACATTATTATCGCGTACCAAGGTAGATGTGCACGGTGGAAGGGGCACATCGTGAATTCAGTATTCTTCACACAAACTTTTGTATGAAAATCAGCTGTCTGGTACAAAAATGGAAGAAATCCTACCTATATACCTACATATATGGAAGAAATCAAATCTCCCCGTGTCATACAGTACTGAAGTTCATGTTCTAAGTGTTTGTATGTCTCGTATCGTGTATTTCTTTCGAAAACTTACTTCCTTATCTATAGACCGACCGCTTTAATGAGTCCTCCGTTTTGCCCCATCAAAGGCACATTGCACCACTGCAAAGGGTGGACAAGTTTAAATATATGGGCCACTGGGTCACTGAAGATCTGAAAGATAATTGTGACATTGAAAGGGAACGTAGGTCGCTGGCTGTCCGTTGTAACATGCTGGCTCGCAGGTTTGCACGTTGTACGAAGCCAGTTAAAGTAACGCTTTTCAAAGCTTACTGCCAGTCCTTCTACACGTGCAGCCTGTGGGTCAACTTTACTCAGCGGACATACAGCGACCTACGCGTTCAATACAATAATGCACTGAGAGTGCTGCTGCGGCTGCCGTGGCGTAGTAGTGCGTCAGGGATGTTTGCAGATAATAATATTGATGGTTTTGCCACCATTATTAGAAATAGATGTGCATCCCTGATGACTCGTGTTCGCGGCAGCACCAACAGTATTCTCGGTGTGTTCGCAGATCGGTGGGATTCCCCGATGTTGCGAAGGTGGATGCGGCTCCATGCTGTATTTTAACTTGTATATTTTCATCTGTGTCTGTAACCTACTAACACTAGAAGTTAAGTAAAATTGTTACTAACCCTATGGACCCTGGTCTGAAATAAAAACTTTCTATTCTTTCTATTCTATTAAGGGTCCACAAAGTCCTAACAATGTCCCACAGGTTATTTGCTTTAAAATAACAATAATCCATGTAGGTCGATACTAATTGAACCAATACGTGATCAACCTTCAGACTTAGTATTCCATTTAAATTGATACCTTCGCGAGGACTCATTAAAGCGGTCTGTCTATAGAAAAACAATGATGTACTTTTGTAAAGCGTGTACCAAAAAGGTGTGGTCATATTTCAAAGCGTGTTTCAGACCATCAAACTGAACAACTTTCTCCATGGAACTACTACCGAAACAATCAGCTATCCGGTATAAAACTTCGCTTTTTCGCGTTATTCACACATGGCATTGCTATTTCAATATCAGTCTAACTCATAACAATAGACGCCATTTTGTAAAGTAGAGCAGACGTGATCGTTTTTCAGTATGAACAATAAAGGGAGTGTTCATTCTAAATTCCTTGTTATATTGCACAACTATTGCCGAGCCAAAAATAATGTATTCATTCATGTACGTCATAAATAAGCGAATAGGTGACTGACTTGGTGACGCAAAAGTTTAATCGTATTGTTGTGAACTTTTTTAGAGATAATGTATTTCATTGCTTTATTTGTATTTGATTGCTTTTCAGACTAAAGCAATTTATATTTTGATTGGGTAATAAAATGTAAATAATCTTTCGTTTTGGTCTGCGGGATAGTTGATTGCTATTAAACGTGTTTTATGGAAATTGGGCGCTTTATTTCTAAGCCAGAAGCCAAGTATACAGGGTGTAACAAGACCCTTAACGAAGCCATCAACCAAGCATTCTGTACATCAAACTAAGTAACTTGACGGAAAAATTATTGCTGGGAAACGACTTTTTATTTGGGGTCAAAAATCATGTTTTACGGTAGGACTCAATGTAGCGCAAAACATTGTGATGATGGATGGATTGAATAGTACGGGGGCCCTGAGGTGTTTAAAGTAAAAATCTTACATTAATTACATGGATTTAAAAAAAAAAACTTGTGATAAAGTTGGAACTTTGTCCCCCAATATCTGCTTAACTAGAAGGTTCCCAGGTATGGTCTAGAACAAGAAAAATGATCGCAATGACAGGGAGAATAAGTGCCTTTCGGCTTCGTTAAGGGTCTTGTTACATCCTTTATATCCCCAACGCATTTACATATAAACTGTGTTAGCACAAAGTCACGATTGTGCAAGGACCACAGAATTACAGTTCAATCTATCTTGAACTCATGGCATCTACCTATGGTGCAGTCACGCGGTTTTATTCATTTGTGATCAAGTATATAATAGTGACAATCATTTGGATGGCTATGAGCTTATAATTTGTATATAAAGGTCACACCAATTTACTGAGTACTTAATTAAAGCACATGTGGCATAAGCATAACTATCGATCAGCATTACCAGAGCCACAGATTTTTCCTCTATGAATATTTAGACTCCCCTAAGGACATATGGACATGGGGTCTATAGATCAATTTTCGAGAAGCAGTCTACGGTATACTAAGGATTTTCGGCGCCCTTCGGATTTTTAAAAAGCGGATGTGTCAAAACCGCTTATAGGTCAAAATCTAAATCAAAATATTTTATTTCACTTAAGCCTACATGGATGGATTGATGTTAACCGAACAAGAGGTCACAGCCCTTTAGCGATGGTCCGACCAGATAGGCTCTTCTCTTGATGCAAAAGTTTCATGATGCGCTTCACTTGGCCAAGGAGAGACAGAGATGGCGAAACATCGTCAGGGAAAAGATGTTTTCAAGGGAGGAACAAAACCCTCAGTAATGAGGAGTATGACGTGAGGAGGAGGAGGAAGCCTACATGGGGACTTATAAAACGTCGAAAAAATGTGCACGATTCGGGTTGGTCGTTTCTGAGGCGCATATTAAAATCTAAGAAACTATCACTATCAACGTTTATACAGCTTTTTGCATCCTTGTCAGTCTTTCTCTGTTTTACGTCGAGTTTCCTTAGTGCCCTTTGTCTATCTCGTTCTTTGCTTTTTCTTTTTCCGAAAATAATCATTTATTAAGTAAAGTAAACTAACTATAATTATACATTATTAATTTAAATAAACTATCAACAAACTATAAAAGGACATCGAAAAGCTCCTTCTAAACGCTGTCAGCTGGTAAAGTCCCCAAGAGACTGGCGGCGTTGCCACGTCGTATGGCAACACTTAGCATCTGGCCAAAATAAAAGCCAGCCCTTGGGTCACGGGGAAAAATCCAAGAAAATATTTCTGTTAGCTTAACAAATTGAACGTGAAATTAAGTTGATTGCAAATATATCAGGATCGTGTGTAAACATCTTATTTGCGAAGAGTTCTCTATGATTATTTAGCTTTAGCTCGCGTCTTCACTCCCGTTATGTACCGAAATTAGCCCACGGGAACGTTTTTAATGTAGCCTGTGACATTCGGGGATAATGTAGCTTCCCGTTAGTGAAAGAATTTTTTAAATCAGATCAGGAGTTCCGAAGATTATCCCCTACTATAAACTTACAAAAAAAAATCTCTTCATAAAATTAGTATAGACTATGTGAGGTCAGGTTTATAATTCTAGAAATAGTTCACGTTCGCTACGTTTGTTAGATTCACTTAAACTATTACTGTACCTACTATTACATTTAAAATACTGACAGCCAACGCAAAGTCTATTTCGGACTTTTTCTGTTGACAGCGATGCGGACGAATTTCTTAACGCCCTGTAATTCTTTTCCCCTTTTCATAATTTTACGTTTGATTACTTAAATTAGACAAACGATTCTTTATTTAAAGAAATAAATATTACATACATTAATAAATTAAAAAAACCTATATTAACTAACTAACTTAAAAATAAACTTAAAAAATGGCGTCAAAAAACTCCTCCTCAACGCTGTCAGCTGGTAATGTACCCAAAAGACTGGCGGCGTTGCCACGTTGTATGGCAACGCTAAAGCCTTTGGCCAAGGTAAAAGCCAGCCCTTGGGTCACGGGAAGAGTCAACTAAACGTTTAGAAATGTCCTTGAAAAGGCTGTGAGCACTCGGGCCCCATGGACCTAGAGTTTCAACCCCAAACGGCTCGAAAATATAGTTATCAATAAGGTTACTATATTTACGCCGCTTGAGGTTCTCTGCAGCCGCAGCGGCAGTGCCAGCACAGCACGATGAGCTAGGAAGATGGGATGGCGCAAGAGTATCGACACAAGTTGCATCCCACACTAAAGGCCTACCCATCAGACACAATAGATAAACTAGTAGAAGGAGCTCGTGGCTAAATAATAACAGCCGCTCGGTTCGATCTTTAGGTTAAGCCGTGCTTGCCTAGGTTGGTCTGTACATGGGTGACCACCTATTACATACCGAGGTTCCTCCGTGCCTCGGAAAGCACGTTAAGCCGTTGGTCCCGGCTGTCATTTGTAGATCTTTGACAGTCGTTGCAGGTAGTCAGTGGTTCAAAAAGTCTGACAACCAGTCTTACCAAGGGGTATCGTATTACCCAGTACTAACTGGGTTGTGGAGGTCAGTCGCACCATGCGGGTATTCAGCTGCATCCGGTTAGACTGTCAGCCGACCCCAACATAGTTGGGAAAAGGCTAGGCAGATGATGGTGACATAAAATAGTAGGCATAGGTCAAACTACTGACATATTCGTACTTCTACAACCTAATTATGACGCTGATAAAATGTTGAATTCTTGACAACCATGGTCATATATTTGGCCACGTCATCACGTGTAAGTTATCATCATCATCATCATCATCATTCTCTTGCCCTTATCCCAATTCATTTGGGGTCGGCGCAGCATGTCTTCTTCTTCCATACTTCTCTATTACTCGTCATCTCATCTGACACCTCCTTTCTTGCCATATCATTCTTTATACAGTCCATCCATCGTTTCTTTGGTCTTCCTCTACTCATATACCCATCCACATTGATACTCAAAACTTTCCTCACAACATTTTCCTCATTCCTCCGCATCACATGCCCATACCACGACAACCGATTATCACGTGTAAGTTACCATGATCAATTATTATTTATGAGATCAAACCGGTTTACTGCTATTTAAAATCACATCACATATTGTGACGTCCATGTTAACTGATTATAATTATTTATTCATATCATGACCTAGGTATCACACTGGTAACGTTCCTAGAATTTTAATTGAAGTGTTATGTGATTCCTGGTGACCGGCGAAACTCAAAGTTTCAAACGATTTTTATAATTTTTGAATTGAAAATCCTCGCCTACCTTTGTAATGCTGAAGTAGAGTTTGTCAACTTCTCAACTTCAATTCAGAAAGCAGGATATCTCTAAGCACGAAACCCGAGTTTCGGCCTTAGTTACGGACGTTTCTTACGCCTTATCACCCACGGACATGAATTCGAACTAATATAGCACAATTGGACAAACATTCGAAACTCATAAACATAAGATATTAGAGGTGTACCTAATCGTAGACCCACATTGCGCCAGTTATGTTTAAGTCTCATGTAATAGGGGGACAGCCTATTACCATCTACCGGGCACGAATGCACGTGGGTTCTACTGAGAAATTCCTGATGGCAAAACCCAATAGCACTTTGCCTGACCCGGGAATCAAACCCAAGATCTCGTGCTCAGTAGTCACACGCTTGCGACCACTTCAACAACGAGGCAGTCACTTCGAAACTTCGGAAGGACCCGTGTCTTAGTTAATGGGCTTTGAGAGTCGTTCCCCAGGTGGCAATCCATCAGTCCTAAAAAATCTGCTTTGATCACTTTACTAACGACATGTTCTATCATGTTTCCAGCATCAATCCTGGGCCTAGCGCTGATCGCCGGCATTATCGTGGCGCCCTTCAGTCTTCAGAAGCTCGGCAGGAAGCTAACCAATCAGCTCAGTACTTTGCCAACTCTTGGAGGATGGGCGCTGCTGGCTACGGCGAGAGGGCCTGCGGCGTTGCTGATCAGCAGATCTTTACAGGTACCTACATTTGCTAGTTATAACAGTAAAAAAAAACTTACTTAACTTACCAACAAGAAAGAATACCGACTGTGTCTCACGCCAGACACAGTTCAGCGAAATGCCGGGTAGCTATTGCCCGATGCAGGTTTTGAACTGGGCCTACTGGTTTTCAAGAGGATATTTGTCCCAGCTCCCAGCAGTGGGAACATTGTAGTACGTTGCTTTAGTGATGCTGCATAAACGACATTCTTCCCTTTTCACCTCAATTTTATCCTTGCCATACATCTCTGTAGCGTAGGTCTTACTTTGAAGCCCTCGACCCACTTTGCTAACTTCATCGTCCTTCCCAATCAGATGTGTCTGAGCAGAATATTTGCACTACATTGTCAATGTTTAGCACCAATAAAAGCAATTGCCACCAATATACTTAAGTTCATTTTCATGAGCAGCAAATTGACCCAGATTTATGGAGACCATCTAAAGGGTATCAGTTCATCAGTCTCGTGGTCTGTCTTGTGATCGGTTGTTGATCAATGAGGCACTTCAATGTTTATTGTGCTTTGATTACTGGGAAAAACGCAATTGATTACTTTACCTTTATAGTTTCTATTACTATTTAAACTAAATTCCAATTAATAAATGTTATACCAGCCGGTTACGTGGCCTGCAGGACAAAGGCCTCTTTCCATACAGAGAACAAGGACCTTTTCTCAAGGTAGATTGAGGATTTCAGAGTTTATTAATTTTAAGCCCTGGTTTCCTCACAACGTTTCCATTCACGAATTTGATGACCTTAAAATTAGAAAATACAACAATCTGAATTCATAAAAGTCACCTGGGTTACTTGCCCGGGTTTGAACCCACAACCCCGTGCAAGAGAGGCGAGGCCCTAACCATTGGACCATCATGATATTCAACCAGTATAATAAAGAGTGTATAAACATCCTTATGGGTCATTTATGGAGACGAAAAACAAACATATGGCGATGTATGAGAGCATATACGGAGAAGCGATTTTCGCGCGTTTGCTTGAAATACAGTGTTACTCGCGGCAACGGAGCCTGCAGCAACGATGTCACATCGTTTACACCCTGTATAATATGGAATCATATTATTTCTTATTTTTAAATTCCAGGGTTTCGGCATGGGCATCCAAGCAGCGGCTGCTCCAGTCTCCATAGCTGAGTACTCAGCTCCCAAGCACCGAGGAGCTTTCCTGGCAACCATCGCCTTCTCCTTCGCCACCGGAATGCTGATCGCGCACGTCTTCGGAACCTTGCTGTACTGGAGGGCAGCTAGTTTCGCCTGCGGAAGCGTATACGTCCTGTCCCTCATCCTGGTCACTTTATCACCAGAAACTCCACCATATTTAGCGTCAAGAGGAAAAATGGAACAATGCAGGAAGTCTTTCCATTGGTTCAGGGGCTACGACCCTAGTTCAGAGAAAGAATTGGAAATTCTCCTTAACAGTCAGAAGAAACCTACAGGAACAAGAAGAGGATCAAGATGGCAAGCTTACAGACAGATAGTAAGGAAACCAGAGTTCTATAAGCCAACCATCATCATGATGTTCATGTTCGTGCTATTCCAGGTATCTGGGATGACAGTAGTTCCATCGTACACTGTCCCGATGATGGAGGAAGTTAGTGCTGGAACCATTGACTCCAATGTCAGCATGCTGATGGTGGATGTGGTCAGGTTCGTGACAGCTTGCATCTCTTGCCTCGTGGTCAACAAACTCAATAGAAGAACCGTCCTCTTCCTTGGAATCAACATCAGCGTTGTATCTCTACTACTTGCCGCACTTCTCCTCTACCTCAGAGACTTCGGCTACATACCTGATGACTACAAATGGACCCCTGTCATACCGACCCTAGTCTACATCTTCGGAAAGACTTTAGGCATCCTTCCAATCCCCTGGGCTATCGCTGGAGAGGTCTTTCCTCTAGAATACAGGAGCTTAGGAAGTGGAATTTCTGGCATGTTCCTTTCGATCATGTTTTTCGTTGTGGTCAAGACAGCACCGTTTTCTTTCGAGCAGATTGGGGTTAGAGGCACCTTCTGTGTCTACGGAGTTTGCATTGCAGTCTGCGGGATTTTCCTTTACTACTTATTACCTGAAACTAAAGGAAAGACACTATACGAGATCGAGTGTCATTTCAAAGGGATTAAAGGTGATATCGGACAGGTTGAGCTGCATGAAGGGGAGAAGATGTTGGAGTTGAAGAAAGTGGAGTGTGGATGAAGAGGGACGGGAGACCACAGGATGTGCTTTACTGCTTCGGCGCAGTTGGGGCGGGAGTGGCTTTATTTAACACGTTCAGTGCTCCGGCACTGTATTTTAAAGTGGGTGGTTTGATCAGGCTCAGTTTGACACAGACAATTGTTTTTTAAAGCCTTACCATACATGAGAAGCCCACGAACATGCTGCAGATCGGCCTGATCGTATGGGTGCCATCACTCGAAAGACTGCCTCATTAGTTAAACGATTATTGCTTCAAGAAGTGGTGGTTCGCCGGTTAGAATACTTGCAATCAGTCGTTCTGGGTACACTTGGTTCGGCTTTTTGAGAAATGAGTTGGATTTGAAGTTAGGTCTCATCATGTATGATAGTTTGTACGGCGTTCTTTGCGACAAATCTGTGACGTTGCTGACGAATGACAACTATAGTATCTAGACTCTAGATAGCTCTAGATTCTAGAGCATACAAAATTATACAAATATGAACCAGTAACATAACGTTGAGCCTATTTAGGGCACTGAAAGTGTTAAAACATAGTTATGAGAGAAATAAACAGATTAGAAGTAAAAATAGTTTTATTCACTTATCTGAGATTTAATTACACAATTCATAAATTACGTAAAATTAACTTAATAATTAAGATAAGAGCCTTTTTAAATTCATCATCTTATTGAGTAACAATAACACTGCAAATCGTTTCTAATTCCCAATTATTTTGATCTTCACAGATTTTCTGTACAGTCTAATACATAATAACAGAACTAACTCTGCGCAACATCAATTCCCTCTTTGGTTCGTTCAGAGGCTCTCTAACGCTCGCGTCTCCTGGAGACAGTCCTCGGAAACCGTCCTCTATCTCCTGCAGTGTCTTGCCTTTCGTCTCCGGCATCATCCACCAGACCACCGCCATACACAGTGCAACCACAGTAGAATACAAGTAATACGTTTTCGATAAGCCGATCGAATGCGTCAACATCGGGAAACACTTCAGGGCCACAAAGTAATTCAATGATAAACCAAGAATACTAATACCACTGCCTAAGCCACGGTATTCCAATGGGAATATCTCCCCAGAAACCGCGAACGGTATCGAAGAGATACCAATAGTTAATGATAACATGTAAATTGCTATCAAACCGATTGGAAGCCACTGGCCCTCAATCGGCAACTGGCCATTTTGCTTCGCATAGACATAGTATCCTTTCGCAAAGTAAGACAAGATGCAAATCAACCCAGTGCTGAATAACAGAGTCCGTCTCTTCATAGTCTTCATTAGGTAGACAGCAAATATGTTGCAGATAAGTCTCTCGATGTCCAGAGCCACCATAATGAGATTAGCATCGGCTTCAGGACCTACAACCTGCCTAATAATATCCGTAGCATAGGAACTGATGATATTGATACCAGCGAACTGGAACATCATATATAAGAACACCATTATAGTAATAGGCTTATAAAATTCCGGCTTTTTAATAGTATCTCTGAAATGTTTGAAGTACCATTTAATCTTTGCCCCGAATGTCAGATTCGCGTCCATCACACGGGCTTTGCTCGACATCCTCTGGGCTAATATCATTTTGTCCAGTTCATCTAATTGTTGATCACCGTTTCCACGTAGCCAGATGAAGACTTTTCTCGCTTCTGATAGCCTTCCTTTTGAGATCAGCCACGATGGTGATTCAGGGGTGTAAATGATGAGGCAGAGACTTGTGCATGTGATGAAGGAGCAAATTAAGGCGCTTTGCTGCCAGCTGAAGAATGTGCCCAAGGAATGACAGAACAATACTCCAATTGTCAATGACAACGACACGCAAGTAAGAAATGCGCCTCTGTTGACTGGGTCCGTCATTTCACCTATGATGATGGAGCCAAGAGGTCCCAGCATGCCCATAGCAATACCCTGTATGAACCTGGCTGCGATGAGACCTGCCACGTTGTCCACTAAGAGAAGAAGGAACCAGCCGAAGAGGACGGGCAGGGTGGTCAACACATGACTTTTCTTCCTGCCGTAAGGGTCCATGAGACCGGTGATGATGATGTTGCCGGTGATTAGCGCGAAGCCGATGATTGAGGCTGGTCAAATAGAAAATGTTTTATGTTAGTTTTTAATTTAAAAGCATGTTTTTGGAACTCTCAGTAACATCATATCATCAACACTTCGTAAAATGCATTTCAAGATAAGAACGCAAACAAATAAAGGAAAAAAAAATAAGAACGCCAGCCGGCTCGAGCATTTGTTTGTCGCACTTCTATGCACTAGTGTCCAAAAGCTCCTCTTTACAAAAGCTGTCACCTGCGATCACCCATCCCTTTTGCCGTGTTTGGCAAGACTACTAAGGTTCCCGTATTTAGACTTGAAATGGCACATCTTCACCGGTTCACGGGTTCCTCAACTATGGGTATGAAAATATTGGGCATCTATTCATTTTAAAAGTCGAGTGCCAATACTAAATTTAAGAGTAGTTTCAGTATAGGGTATTTTCGGCATGTATAAGCTCGTTTTAGGACGGGCGTGTAAGCTCGTACAAGCGCGTGTCGCGAGATGTCGCCACTTTTGATAGCTGTTTAATTTTATGCGCGTAATGGAGCGCGGGTGCACGCGCGTCAGCCGGTACGAGCTTTTACGCGCTACAAAATACGCTAATCTGAAACCGCTCTAACGCATTATTACCAACAGTATTTTACTAACAAATGTAGTTCTTGATATCCTGCGTTCGTGTATGAGCAGATTTATGAACGCAGACAAAGCAAAAGGACTAGTTTCTGCCTACTTTATGTAGATATGTATGAATCTATATTTAGCGGCCTATAAAAAAGGGCCTAAAAAATACTTGTTTTCTTATTTAAAATTACAATGAAAACACATTTAATATAATTTTTGTGAGTAGGTAAACTTGTTTTTGGTGAAATATGTAAGTACTTTCTTGAATGTTACCAATGAAAGTTGAAAAAGCTAATTAAAAAACAATTTAAAAAAAAAGGAAATTAATAACGCATGTTTTCTCCGCGTGCTTATTAAAGAGTTCGCGCACCATTATAAACTTCGAATAAAAACGTCGGTGACGTTCAATTGATTTCTCAATTTGAAATAATTAGCTCAAAATAAAATTAAATAAAAACCAGCCTGCAATGTTACACAAACTATACGGGGTGGACGGACACCGACGCGAAAACGATTACAACTTATTCAGTACATGTATCATTCTGAGCTATCAGCTGTTCCATACATTTTGACCGTGTAGGTACTGCACTTTTCTAGGAAAAAGCAGATTTTTTTTTTAATAACCAATGAAAAATTTCTATGTGGCTCAGAATGCGTGGTAATCGTTTTCGCGTCGGTATCCCTTGCACCCTGTATAGTTTTTCGATCATTTTTATGATCCGCTAAACTTGCCGGTGTCGGGTGTGTGAGGTCTATCTTAAGTATTCTTACCAATCCATGATTCTTCGCTGGGTGTTGCTTTTATATGAGACTCTGGGAGACGCAGAGCGGGGATCAAGATCGCTGAGAAGCCGATGACGCAGCCGTGAGCTATGATGTTCGTCGACACACTCGCTGTGACGAACGCCTGGAAACATTAGGGTAGTGTGTTATTTTAATGACATAAACGTAAAATAACACGCCTGCAATCTCCGAAGAGTTAGGCAGAGGTGTATCTAATAGTACACCCACATTTCGCCGGTTACATTTAAGTCCCATGAAATAGGTCGCCATCAAACGGGCACAAATTCAAACGCCGTGGCTGCTACTAAGAAATTCCTATAACACTGCGCGACCTGGTCATCAAACCCGCGACCATTAGATCGACGAGGCAGTCAGATCAACAGTTCGTATCAATTACAAATATTGCGAGAATTTATAATAGCCCCGGAGTCTGGATTTGTGCCCGGTTGAGGGCAAATAGGATCGCCCCCTATTACATGGGACTTAAACATAGCTGGCGATATGTGGATGTACTATTAGGTACACTTCAGCCCAACCCTTTTGGGACCACAAGCATGATATTATGTTATGTTATGTAACGTTGATCTTGAGATAGTAAAGGACCTATTTCACCAGGATTGGAGATTGCCATGGTAAGATACCATCGCTTTGCTTCGCGAAAACAAGATAAGTATCGCTAACAACTGACCTTGGGAAAATTTCTAGGCTAAGGACTGTAACACGTGTTTGTATCGTCATCTATTATAAGCACAGGTTACAATGTAAATGACCTACAAGTGATTGGTATTTACTGACGTGTTTTAGAACTACTTTCCAAGATAACAAGCAGGGTGTAAACCGACCCTTCACAAAGCCGTCAACCAAGCATTGTGTACATCAAAGTAAGTAACTTTACGCAAAAAATATTGCTGCGAAACGTCACGTTAAAATCACGGAAAAATCACGTTTTACGGTAGGACTCGATGTAACGCAATCAAAACATTGTGCTGATGGATGCATTGGATAGCACGGAAGTCGTTAAAGTGTTTAAAATAAAAATCTTACAATAAAAACATGTATGTAAATGAAAACTCGTGAAAAAGTTGGAACTTTGACCCCCAATATCTCCGTAACTAGAAGGTTCCCAGGTATGGTCTAGAACAAAAAAAAATATCGCAATGACCCCCGTCATTGCGATATTTAGAGCAAGTACCTTTTGGTTTCGTTAAGGCGCAGATATACGACTTTTAACGTTTTTAAATTGAACATCACGTCTAAACTTGTAGTCTTATTTCTTTGAAAAAAATATATGTTATACTAGACAATTTTCTTCATAATTTGATATGTGAAAATGTGAAATTATATTTTTATAACATAGTGTAATTAATTTGTAAATTAATGTCTAACGCGGGCAAAAAAACGATAATCACGCAAAAACTATCGGGCGTATTTGCATGAAAATTTGACCATCTAAGAGACAATTAATGAGCCATATTTTAGTATACGACTTTTATTTGTATTGTGTTTGATAAATCAAGGAGGGTTGTTTTTTCGAAAAAACTTGGTGCGCGTTGAAGCGGGAGCCCTTGCGGGCGATGGCTCGAATACTCGCTCAAGGTCGCTGGCACTTAATGTCGCCTTAAGGGTCTTTTTACACCCTTTATATATCACCACACCTGTTTTTTCTCGAAGGATAAGGCAGAAGTAGACATTATGGTACCTACACCCTCATTTTGTCAATTGTGTTAAAGTCTCATGTAATAGGGGGGAGCCTATTGCCAGCAACAGAAGAACAGGTCTAGACTTCAGGCTGGTACATAGAAGTTCCTGATGGAAACGCCCAATAACACTTTGCCCGACTTGAGAATCGAACCTAGGACGGAGGAGTTCATGCTGAGCAGCTCTCATGCTCCCTAGAGTAGCACTAGCGACCATTAGATCAAAAAAGATAGTTGGTAAACAAAGTATACAGAGTGTAAAAATGCCGAGCACGTGACGGCATTTCGTCGTTTGTTACAGCGTGTCTCAGAAAAATATGTTCATATTTTAATGTATGGAAACCCTAGAAATATTCTACATGCGATCAACAACTTGAACGCCAAGGAATTATCATCTCATCATCATCATCATCATTTCAGCCGAAAGACGTCCACTGCTGGACATAGGCCTCCCCAAAGGGGGTTTTGCCATAATCGCCACGCTTGGCAGGCGGGTTGGCGATCGCAGTATGTTTGTTATAAAAATCACAGAGAACGCTGCTGCCCATTCTCTGGTAAGTCCCTTAGTCGCCTCTTACGACACCCACGGGAAGATATGGGATGGTGCTATTCTTTACGTCCGGACACCGTACAAATTATTATCATTAAAAATATCATCTAAAGAAATATCAAAGTCATCTAAAGAAATATTAAGAATTATCATCTATCCCATACAATTTCGTATTGATCATACATTTCTCATACAGGCTGTAAAAGTATTATCTGCTTTAAATTACAAAACATTTTTCAAATCAAAAATAGAAAACTGATTAATTAACCTTAACCGACTTTACAAAGGTGAAGTGCTGTTTCATTACAAGTGCATATTCGATAAGATAAAATGGCGGATTAAAAAGATTAATTTATTACCTTTTTAAATACATATACAATATCTTAGTGAATTATTTATTACAAAAGCGATGTCTTAATTTTTAATTACGATCTTTTGATTAGATATTTTTAATCTAATTATTTGATTATTAAAGACGCACGTCTTTAGTAAAATGCGTGTTTTTCAAGAGCTACGTTGACACGTGGCAAGGGCACTGAAAACGAAATACTTTCCCAAAACTATCGCGAAAATGTTATGAAGTTAATTTTTCCGAAAAACGATACAAATCCATTGTAATTGTACAGGTCCCACTGACATTACAATTACAGAATATGAAAATAATCAATCTTGCCAACGATGTCCCAGTAGGTAACTGGGTTGTGGAGGTCAGATAGGCAGTCGCTCCATGTAAAATACTGGTATTCAGCTGCATTCGGTTAGACAGGAGGCCGATCCCAACATGATTGGTAAAAGGTTAGGCAGATGGGCGACCAGGGTTGGCAAAAAACAGTTTTTTTTTTTAAATTTCGTAAATCAAACAGTTCAAATTGTTTTAAACAAGTGTTTATTTTGTTCTTTTTAGTTTAGGGCATTATTTCAAATTAATTCGACCTATAATGCTTCATTTCTAGACTAGATCTTTCATATCATATCATATCAAAAATTAAAATTACATAACATCACGCCCGTAATCCTCGAAGGGTTAGGCAAAGGTATACCTAATAGTGCACACACATTTATCCAGTTATTTTTAAGTCCCATGTAATAGGGGGCAGGCTTATTGATTAAAAAAATAAAAATCAATCAAAATTGTTATAATTTTGATTAATTGAAACTTTGAAAATTCTAATAGTGTTATCTT
The DNA here is from genome assembly GCA_905163415.1 of Noctua fimbriata. Classification (NCBI taxonomy): domain Eukaryota; kingdom Metazoa; phylum Arthropoda; class Insecta; order Lepidoptera; family Noctuidae; genus Noctua; species Noctua fimbriata. The sequence continues at coordinate 11,610,843 of LR990946.1, forward strand.
GTCCCATATAAATCCTGGTACTTATATCTTTGTTTGATTGAATAAATTACTCTAAAAAAAAAAATAATTACAATGATAATAAAAGTTCAAAAATATAACAGCAATAGCACAGACTCAATCGGTTTTTATGTCAAGCTATTTAGACTCCTAATTTTTTTTTTTTTTTTTGAAATCCATTCATTGACCATGAAAAGTAGTTTTAAAGCTTGTTTTTTTCTTATTGTTTTATACAATTCTTAAAACTTGTTTTAATCTGTGTTTTTAAACGTGTGATAAAAAACACGGTTTAAAGTCAAACTGTTTAAAACACTGTTTTAAACATGTGTTTTAAAACAACTTGTTTTAATCATGCCAACCCTGTGGCCGACACAACAGAATAAAAAGCATCAAGTTTTGCCCGCACTGATTTTAAATTATCAGCCAACAAATCAGTTGATTTGATTCGATTAATACTTACGTAATGACATAGTAGTTTTAATAACTGCTAGTAGATAAATTAATCTATGCGCCAATCATTTTGTGGTAGTAGATAGAATGCCTATAGTTATGCTGCTTCATTATGGTAAACCAACATCCACATGATCTCCCTGAGCCGTTTCTATCATGGCGACCAATCTTAGCGGAGACCACAGAACCATCGACGCAGTGAACTTTGTCATCCCTGACTCTCATAGACCGACCGTTCGGCAAATTGGTCCGACCGGAGAGAGATCCGGCGCAGGAAGAAAAGCTTATCAGTCTTGTCACGGGCTTTCTTAGGCATGGGGCATATCACACTGCCAACTTTCAAACTCTGGGCCGCTACGGAGAAATTTCCAGAGGAATAACTCAATAACACTGTCCGACTAAGTGTCTGCTAAGCGTGGGATTGAAACCAGGAGCAGGTCATAGCAGTCTGGTTCACGGGCATGAGAGCAACGGCTTTAACGGGAAAGTTAAAATTTCAGGATTATTGCCTAGGTCAGGACGCCACATCGTGGTATTTTAGCCCACAGGCCCACAGGTCTGCATACGGCAGACATAGGCTTTTTGAGCAACGTTAACGACAGAACCTCGCAAAAGATGGCGGGACGATCTGGACAGAACCAACGACCAGTGGTCCACATTGGCCCTGGATCGAAGGATTTGGAAGCCATGGGGAAAGGCCTTTGCCCAGCAGTGGGATTACAAGGCTAACAGTATCAATTAGGTACCAAAAAAACCTGAAAATACGCTTGGCAACTAAACAACCGCAAATTAATTACACGTGCAAAATACCAATCATTCGATCGTCTAGTGATAAGAGTAGAAAATTACGCATTTACGATATGATACCTTGGGATAATACTGATAAGGGCAAGTACATAGTGATGCGATCTTATCTCAACATCTATTAATTTTGATTCATGATAGTAATCAATGAAACATACTATTTTTGTGTTAATGTTACCAGGTACGTCATGTTTTAGGCCAAGCCCTGTATTGATAGGATCAAGTTCAGGTTGTGATTTTAAAACATGGTTGGTTGGTAAGGTTGGTTTAGAAGATGGATGACCAAGATAGGCTAATAACCTAAGTTAGGAGTTTAGGACATGAATAAATTTATTAAACATAGGTCTGTCTATCTCGTTCCCGTAAAACACACTAAAACCTCCACAAAAACAGCAGCAGTCGGAAACAATTAGCTGTCGATAATTGACAACATTGTGCTAACGTCTCTCAAATAAACATAACATTATAAAGATCTATTATAACATTACAAAGATGTATTCTACCTTCTAAAAATTGTTATTGACTACAGAATTTTCCCCTCTACTAGCATGTGTAAAGATTACAATGGATACTTGATAAATATTGACTTTGCTACAAGAACTTATTGAGCGATCAATCTTCATTAATTAGTTCAGCTGTTGTAGCATTATCTTTGACAAATAACGGGTAACAATAGGGCACTCGGTGGAAATCTTCACACGGGAGGGACACTTGAGAAAAAGGTTTTTTTTTTCTTTGTGTCTCAGTAGAGCTCCCAGCCGCGGAGTCGGGATCTGTGCCCGGCTGATGACAATAATAGGCTCGCTCCCTATTACTGGCGACCCTTCTGGGATTACAGGCGTGATGTCCACACAAATTGAAAATGGAAATCAATGATCCTCATCCGCGAAGCTTGAAATTCAGACAAAATAACCGTGAAATATGGAAAACACATTATAAAGCGCAGGCCACACCGCCAGCAAGCGAGGGAGCGAGCCGGGCGAGCCTCTTTTCATACTTCGTTTCGGCTCTAGCGATGTGAACTAAAGTATGAGAAGAGATAAAAAAGAAATATAGTAAAATGAATAGGTTTTTATCATTCGCCACATCATATATTATGTCTAGCTTTTTCTTACTCTGTCGGGGTTGGTTTCTAGTCTAACCAGATGAAGCTGAATACCAGTATTTTGCATGGAGCGTCTACCTATCTGACCTCCACGATTATGCAATATCCCTTGGTAAGACAGTAGAAAGTCCACTATTGTCTGAAGTTCAGACTACCCGTAACGACTGCCAAAGATTAATAAATGATAGCCGGGTCCAACGGCTTGCCGAAGTACGGAGGGAACTCAGTGTATATTGGATGATGGTCACCCATCCACGAACCGACCTCGGCAGCCGTTGCTTAACCTTGAAGATCGACTCTTGCTGCTGTGTATTACATCAAATAAAGGCAGGTCTTCTGTTCTTTATCTTGTGGTTAGTACCTAACCTGGTGTCAGAGGTTTTTATGCCGCCCATGGGCCTCTGACTTAGCTTTACATGCCGTCGAGAAATAATGACAGGTAAAAGGCATGCCATTGAAAGTCATAATGACGATCAAGACACATCAAGAACATGTGGTGATAAAACTAATTAGTGAGATTAGCAAAGACAACAGGTAACGAGTCTAAAATGTGACTTGACGAATAACACTTTAAAATGTAGCTCTAAAAGGATAATATAGCAACGTGTTTTGTTACACGAAACTATATATTGAAAGATGAAATGGCTACAAATTAAGGAAGTGACTCATGTGATCAAAACTAATAGAGAAATTCATAACCTCCTCCTTTTAAGAAGTCGGTTAAAATGGGAGATGACGACATGCTGCACCGACACCAAAAAAATTGGGCTAGGGCCCGAGATTGTTGGACTATAAATTGAAACTAAGAAACTATTAAATTGCATGAGTTCCTGGGTCCGATTCCCAAGTCAGGAAAAGTGTTATTGTATTTTCTGTCAGGAATCATCAGAAGCCACGGACTCTGGGTTTGTGCCCGGTTGATGGCTTAAACTTAAACATACTTTCGACATGTGGGTGTACTATTAGGTACACCTATGCCTAACCCTTCGGGGATTACAGGCGTGATGTTATGTTATGTTAAAAATAATACATTTTTAGAGTTTTCATTAATAAAATTACACTAACCTGCCTCCAAAACGGAGAGCATATCTGCTTAGGTCCTGTTGCAACTGTAGTATCTTCTTGACTCTTGATCATTGAAATCTCATCTATTGTAGTCTCACTTTTCTGTAAGTCATCCATTATTATAGTTTCTAATTAAAAAAATCACCTACAACGCAAAGTTTTTAAAATATTCTCATTTTCATTGTTTTTATCGACACGTTCACTCCACAACACTGTATGATGGACAAAGGTTTCAGTTATCAAGTAATCGAAGTGATATTACTGAGGAGATAAGGTCTATCTTTGAGCTATACTGATGATTAATTTTAAAACGTTTCGGTCGAGTGGTAGATGAGCACTGGTTTATTAGCTCTTACTATGCTTTGTCTGCTATGTACTCTAATGTACAGTCATCAGCTATAATATGTAAGCGATTTACATAATAAAAAATGATTTTCTACAACCCTGAGATACAGACAGACAGCAGATATTAATGTGCACGGGAGTGTGCGCAAATACAGGTGTTGTCTTGCTTTATTCTCATAGCCTGATGATGGGACAGCATTCGGACACGACCGGGGAGGGATGAGGCACTGGACCAATAGTTTAACGTACTTTCCTACGCACGGGGGTGTCACACCACCAACTTACAAATCCCTACCTGCTACTGAGAATTTCCTAACACAATCGAAGGGCCTCATGCTAAGCAGTCCCATTTGCGTACATGAGACCTAGTACGTAACTACATACAATTAAAATCAATACACATAGACATATTAATATTTAAACAAATTGATGTTTCGTTTTAAAATTCTATGTGTAACATATTTGTATGCCATTCTGTGGCGAAACATGTAAGTTCACAAGTCTATTTATAAGACCTTAATGTACCATGTTTTTACACAAATAAAATTATTCTATTCTATACAGAAGGAGAAAGACGTCCACTGCTGGACATAGGCCTAGAAGAAGAAGAACATCACTTTTATAAAGTTGCTAAGTGCATAGTTGCATACATAATAATGCTCGTGCATGTACATCGATTCGTCATTGACAGTGATGTTTAAGTTTATGATGATTTATCAGCCATCTTGTAATCCTATGTTGTTCAGTTTATATAGATGTGCATGTAGGTACGGCTTTTGTTTTAGAAACGTGATCTTGAGGTTTATTGTCCTTTTCATGACTCAAACATCTGTTTTGTTTGCAGTTTTTAATAGGAGACATTATTGAAGGTTGTTTTAATAGTAGCTGTTAACCTAAAGCTAAAAATAGGGCTCTATTCCAATCAATTTCGAAATGAGTTAACAACGATATAGTTCGTTATGAATCCCGTATTTTTTAATCTTATCGTTTCTCTCTCTAATCGTTTTAAAACATGAAGAATGTGTTCATACTGCTCAAACTCTGACGTATATTGTATACATTACCTTTCCTATTAATTATTATTTATTTATTTAACTTACAACTATCATTAAAGGTAATTAAACCTAATTCGATAGTGTGGCTATCACTCTTATTCCTAACACAGGTCCATTAGCTATCTAACTACTTAAATAAGAAACTACGTTTAACAAAACTTTTGCGAATTCACTCAAAGTGCACGAAAAAATGTCGATTCGCTCGTGAACCTCGTTCACTACGCGGATCGTTCTGGTGAGAGGGGTTTTAGCCAGGAGATTGGTTCTGGCTACTGGCACGGCTAGCAGTGGTGGGCGCCGCCGCCTCCACACGTATTGATCCGGCACGCACAGTTTCAGCTGCCGCAGCACACAAGGGTTATGAGCAGCACCACGCAATAGTTTTACTACATACGCGGCGAGAATAAATTCCCGGCGCACCCTGAGCTCATTATACCCCACCATACCCAGTACAAACAGTGTAGGGTACATTAATGGATAGAATGGATATACCCCATATAGTTTAAAATACAAATGTCTTGTGAATTTATTTTGGACTCTCTCCAACATTACACTGTATTTTGTTTCGTGTGGAGCCCAAATAACTGCACTGTGTTCAAGATGGCTCCTGACTAGAGCATCATATAACACCTTGAGTGTGGTAATATTGGTAAACCCCTGTGATTGCCTCAGTACAAAACCTAGGTTTCTGTACGCCTTTTTGCATATCTTTATGATATGTTCCCGAAAAGTGAGGTCTGATGTGAGAATCACCCCAAGATTCTGTACCTGTGAAACCCGTTCCATTGGTGCTGCATCCACTTTGTACTCGTAGAATAGTGGGGTCCGCGCCCGAATGAACGTTATTAATGAGCATTTGTGCACATTGAAGCAGAGTTTATTCCTCTGTCTCCACTCTACCAGTCTGTTTATGTCCTCCTGCAAACGTTCACAATCCGACTTATTCTTCACCTCAAGCAGCAATTTAAGGTCATCAGCAAATAATAAACACATTATCATTATTATGAATTCAAGTGGCCCCAAATTGCTGCTTTGACTTACGCCGGACCTAAAAAAACAGTACGGTTATAAAACTATCGAAGCTATCTTGAATTTATGATCTAATAATGCAGTCAAAAATCGACAAGTGTTACACGTGCCACTTCAAACATAGGTTGTCTAAGCTGTAGATTCTAATGAATTAAGTAAAGTACCTATTTATTACTATATATTAAGATTAATTATAACTAGATGTTACATGATGGGAAACTTGGGACTCGGCCAAAAAAAGACTGGGTTCGTGAGGAAAAACCGGTTGAGTGACAGAGCGTTCTATAATTCAATGTATTGTGGATGTAATCTTGATGGCGTTGAGCGAGTAACATCAACTTGTTCAAGATGGCGGCCGCTCATGCGACAAGTCGTGGTCGCCGTCCATACAACCGCATTGGGCCGTACCCGCAGCGTAATGCATCTCAGTTCAAAATATCACGGTGCGCTACGCCTATAGCTTGCGATCGTTTATTGACAAATAATGTAGGTAGAAGGAATTATTGTAGCAATGCGACTCAGCCCGCCAATTGAGCGCCTTTGAAATTTGCAATAGGCACCTACGTTGCGGTTCGGTCAGCTCAACTCAAATGTGCCTCATAACACGATAAACCTATACAACATAATACAGTCTTGATAAATTAATATGATGTCTGAAAATGTTAAAACTGTAAATTAATTACTCATCATGAATTAGCTTTATTAACAGTTACAATACCGACTTTGAAACCACAAATCATTAAACAAATACTAAATATTCTTGGGGACAAAGGAGCATAAACATGATTCAGTGCACTTGCTAGTATTTTAAACGTTTTGGTCGAATCTTTAAGTTTCTCTATGGGTATGCTTTTAGCTAGTTTATGGTCAACACTCATGACATCAGGAATAGGTAAACCGTCATCATCTCTTATTATAAGCTCTCCTGCAGTTCGTACCTTCTGTTCTAAGCAATAACTGACGAGGCCGTCTGAAGAACACCCAGCTATAAATTTCAATGCTTTCTTAAGTTTATATTGGCTAAAAGAAGCTTTCACCGCTTTGTGTACATTTCCGTCTTTTATAGGAATTCCAATATCTCCGACAGCCCCATTGGAGAGACAACTCCCTCTGAACGTTTCAGGCATGTACGAATCTATTATATCTTGATTTGGCCAGCTGTCTAGAAGGCTCCAGTGATCAGTGGCGAAGCTTACCCATGTGACGATAACATTGGACACGTCAGTTTTGTTGAGACCAAACATTTTACCTATTTCAAAATCAGGTTTGCATCTTCGTAATTTCATGAGTAACATCAAAAACTGATCCTCTACAGTTAAGTTGGTTATGTGTTTCGATTGGTATTTGATCTCATTGGCCATTGGCATCAGGGTGGATAACAGAAGTGTGAACTGGGCATAGTTATCTAAACCTGTGTAGAACAGTACGGACTCATCATCAGATAGTACCAGTTCTGTGGTAGCAAAGAAACTTAAACTATTCTGTGTTTGTGTTCCTTGACTCAAATGTTTATTTTTCAAAGTTTTTCCGGATCTTGAAACTAGAGTCTTCTGCCACAAGAATTTTATTTCGGGTGAGACACTTCTGGGATTTTTTTTATGGTGTCTCAGAGATGGAATTTCAACAAAGCTTTTACAGCTATGAAGGTGTTTCGTTCGTCCCTCTCTAACTTCATGACGCCTTGACACTAATTTTCTATTCCACGGAAAAAGTGAAGGGACAGTTGATTTCTTTAGACGTCTGTTTTGAAGAGGTTGTCCTGTAACATAAAATGGCATATTATTGCATTGAAACTCCGTACACAACACTGGGCCGGCTATTCAAGTGTTACCACCGTTGTAGATTTTGTTGGGTTTCGCAAGCTTAGTTAATTTTTTCGGAAGTTTGGTAGTTTTAGGAAATTTTTTTTATTTTTCGTAGAATTGTAATTTGAATAAGCTCATATTTGTTTGTTAAATAAAAAGTTAATTTTTCGATATTTCATTTTAACCAAGCTTAGTATTACAGTCAACCATAGATCGTGGGAAGTTTTTTTTTTTGAAGCTTTATTATTACCCTATTTTTCTGTGCAATAATGCACAGGGCAACATAATTATAATACTCAATAAAGGTTTGCTTGCGTACATTTAGGCGGGCTACTGCCACCTCAACGCTAGAATCATCCATATTACTTTCTTACATGTGTATGTGTTGAGAACCATCGAATAAATAATAATTTACTTAGGTACTTTATTTTTTACCGGTGCGTGTATGGGATAGGGACAGGCTTATGTCCAGCTGTGGACTGCGAGAGGCTGACTTGATTTGTATATTATTACTATATCTTTTTTTATTAATATTTTTGTGGCGTGTTTATGTAGGTAGTAGACCAGGGTATTTGTGTAATTACTAACCAGTAGCACGACTGACTTGAATATAGTCGCTACTCGGGAAATGTTTGCGACATATCCTCGATCCCTTTTTTAGAACAAAGTTTCCGCGTCCTATGGCTTTCACCCAAGAATTTCTTAGATTAGGATCCTTTGGAAAGCGGTGGGTAGCATCGTGGAAGCAAAATGGGACACTGCAGCGAACCATTATTATGAATTTCACCTACAGATAAATTGCAAATAATTGGACTATAAATAAAACGTTTACAACAAAACACATAATTATTTTAGAATTTGGGAAATAATACAACTCAAATTGTACAACGCTAATTTGACATAATTTTGACAAAAGGCCAGTTGATTTATTTTGCCTTTGTTTCGTTTCACCAATGCCCAAAGAGGTTTTCAATTAAAAACACTGGCAAAATCTCAGAAAAATAAAACACAGTTTTCATCACTGACTACATTTATGAAAGTGCCCTCTAGTATCGAGTGGCGGTACTAAACATTCAAGTGTTGTTTTTGTATTTCCATGATTAATCGAGAATGAAAAAAATCTTCATAGTTTTATATTAAAGTTCCTAAACTTTGAAGATACATCACCTATATTTCTACAGCTGTTAGTAGATGAATGAATACTCTCCAGAGTCTTCCAGTACTTGGTGTACCTACATAATTATGTATGTGCAACACGAGCGACCTAGATTGAGGTCATGGCGCTGGATCAATACATACAAGTTATATTTATCTACCTGCATTATGTAACGCAGGTATAAAAACGAGTTTGAATTCTACCTATGTCTAGAAAATTACGAATGCGCTTTTAAGACCTAAAAAAATACAATAGCAACAGGGCATACGAGTTTGTATTATTGCTATTTGATATTTGACCAAATCCATTTTCACCGCAGATTATGAAAGACCCATATTTCGACAGTTGGTATTTCACAAATTATAATAAAGATTAAAAGTGAATCAAGTATGGGGTCTGCAGATCCCCTACTCAGCTTGAACAAAACAAATTCTGGATTCTTCAACCAGTTTCTTTTCTTGTTTCCATTTGTATGTAGCGCAGATGTTCACTGCAAGTAATAATGTAGCGGGTTTTCTAGATTCGTCGTGAAAAGTGCGTGGTTAATTAAGGGCGGCTGCTGACTCTGGCTCTGGTCAACAAGGCCTCATTTATTGAAGCCTAGGGATTACAGATTGCTCATAGGCGTCATACGTAATTGGGTAACATAAGGCCATTTTCTTTGCGGGCGAAAAGAGTGGACTGGATGTAAATATTATAATCATGACTTTATACATCGTCTGTCGTTGCTGTGGGCTTTGCCCGATGAGCCGTGCGCTTAAATAGCCACTGTCTAGAGCCCTGATACAACCCAAAAGGCGTCGTGGCAGACCTCGTAGAAGATGCATGGCGAAAAAGCTGGAAGTCATGATGAGAGGCCTTCCCCCAGCTGTGGGATGATGCAGCTGCTAACAGTAGCATATAAGTACCGAAATTGGGCCTAACATACATAAGTTTTAAAGCCCATACCATAAGATGGAGTCAGCAAAAATGGTAAACGTATTCAATGGCATAGCAATTACCACAAAGGAGTGCACACGGCGCGACCGAGCCACCCCTCAGGGCGAGACGCGAGGGGTGAATTTTCTCGAACGAGCGAGCGCGCCGTCTGGCTCTCGTCAAGTCGTCACATGCAATGAAGTTTCTAGATTGCTAAGAATATGTTTGATTTTTTGCGTGATGAGATTAAAATTTGACTTCCTATGCACAATTGAAAGTACTTAGTCTATGTAAGTAGGTAGGTACTCACACCTAGTTATTTTCAAAGTTTGTGATTACCTAAATCATTAGGTAGGTACCTCAACGACTGACCGGATTTCGATGACCATGGCCTGGATAGGCTTATAGGTACCTATTTAAAAAAGCATTTTTGAAAATTAATCACAAAATATAAATAGGTACCTTTACTTAAGTTATTTCGATTATTTTGATAAATAAAGAGAAAATAATGCCTTGTTGGTGTAGTGGCCTGAAGCGCCACTGCTGATATGTTATTGGGTTTTTCGATCAGTGATATCTCAGTAACATCCTGGAGCTAAGACAGCACACTCACATTTCATGACGAAATGAGGGTAGTCTTAGTTACTACGACACAGTATATTAGGTACTTACGTACATACCTACAGTACCTATGTACCTGGTCTACATCTCTGCCCAATACTAACATTAATTAACTATAGGCTTGATGTTATTGTATGTAGTATACACATGAGAAAATTGTTGCAAAACTAGGCATTAAAATAGAACAACATAGCGTAATTGGCCTTTATTCACACCTTTAGACACACTATTTTCGAAGATTCCTATCTTTGTTATTTTATTTCCTTCATTCCCAAACTGAATTTTGAATAGTTAGGTACTAAGTCTTCCCAAAAATAGCTCCGCCTTCTAAAAATAAATCACAAGATTAGTAACGTGTGGAAATATAATAGGAGAAAACTAGTCTAATCATCACACATGTGTGAAACGAACGAACGAACTTAGGTCAATAAAATTCTCCATATTCAAAAACATCGGCAACAGCTATCTCTTTTTTTAAAAGGATTCACGAAAACACAGTTTTTCTGGAAACATTGCAAAGGAACGAATATTCTGCATTATTTCATCAGCAGGGGTAGAAAATTCTAGAGTTCATGGTATTTTCTAGCCCCAGCGGAAACTGTACACACACTGTTTCATAGTTTGTAAACAAATACAATACTATTGCTATCCCTTTCACACTCACCAATGGCGCGGGTGAAGTGTGCGTCATACATTCTAGATATTTCCCCGGTATTGCCAGTGCGCTAAGTTTAATTACCCTAAAAGCTTCAAACATGACCGACTTTTTTTAATGTTTCGATTTTTAACTTGTCTTTACAAAATGGTAAGTATATAATTTTACTTACACCTCAAAGCAAGTAGTATTCAAAAAAGTGTTTAGTACCTATCATAAATTAAACATACTGAATCCGTATCACTACATGCATTTTGAAAATAGAAAATAACATTTCGGCAATAGTTTAAGTAAAATAATATTAAAACTATTCAAATTCTTTCTCCTATATTAACGGTTCCAAGGGAACGCCATAGCGGGATAAAAAAAGTGTCCTTCAACCAAACCAATTCATGGTCATACCATCATCAGTTCGGTTCATGGTGGTGGTGTATCTCAAATTTCATCCAAATCCATTCAGTGGATAAGGCCTGAAGAAGTAACAGGGAGATACAGATAAGATAACAGCGGCAGTCAGCATAACATATAATTATGTAAAACAGAATTAATTTTTTAGACAGACGTCAACTATTATTTTTAATTTAATAAAAGGGATTTTCAGAAAAGATTATTCATTCTAGATTTTCTCCCACTGATTAACGTTATACGACTTCTTGAGCGTAGTATTTTAGAAACCATACTGTAACGAAATATGTCTTAACTCAAAGTAGAAACCGTTCGCAAAACCGTTCACGAGAAAATTTGAATTTTGTTAACTGTTAACATTTCTTTTCTCGTATTGTACAGAAAGGTTGATGGATTAACACGTAAAAATGTTTTGTATGTATAGCCGAATGACTTAGCTGGCAAGTACAATTTTTTGTAAATTCAATCAAAGTTTAAACCGTGGTGATTTATTTTCGGTATCTCCCCAGATGCGGGGGAAATTCCTACAGTGACAACCCGATTGAGACAGCAAATGGCTTGCTGTCTCTTTCCCACAAACGCAATGATTGGTCGAAACGCGCGACCCTCTAGATAATTCCTACGATTCTGTTCTCTGATTGGACGCAGACTAGAGACGTCGAGTAAAGAGTAGAAATCTCTCGAAGTTTATTTGTTGACTATATATGCGGCGGCCGCTCGGCGCGAACTCAGAATCATTTGAAACGCGATACAAAGCAGACGAAAAGAGTTCGGTGCAAACCGGAGAAGTTTACTAAACTCGCAAGTTACATTCAACGTTATACGTTACCACTACTTTGCAACAAGTTTATTGTGAAAAGTACAATCTACAAGAAAAAGACAAAATGCCAGCTGTAGGAATAGATCTTGGTACGACATACTCGTGCGTCGGCGTGTGGCAGCACGGGAACGTGGAGATCATCGCCAACGACCAGGGCAACCGCACAACTCCATCCTATGTGGCCTTCACGGACACGGAGCGCCTCATCGGAGACGCTGCCAAGAACCAGGTCGCCCTCAACCCCAGCAACACAGTGTTCGACGCCAAGCGACTCATCGGAAGGAAATTCGACGACCCCAAGATTCAGCAAGACATGAAACACTGGCCCTTCAAGGTGGTCAACGACTGCAGCAAACCAAAGATTCATGTGGAGTTCAAGGGTGAAGCGAAACGTTTTGCGCCCGAGGAGATCAGCAGCATGGTGCTGACGAAGATGAAGGAGACGGCGGAAGCTTACCTCGGAACAACAGTACGTGACGCGGTCATCACAGTGCCGGCCTACTTCAACGACTCCCAGCGGCAGGCCACCAAGGACGCGGGAGCCATCGCTGGTCTCAACGTGCTCAGGATCATCAATGAGCCAACAGCAGCCGCGCTCGCTTACGGCCTCGACAAGAACCTCAAGGGCGAGAGGAACGTCCTCATCTTCGACCTCGGCGGCGGAACGTTCGACGTGTCAATCCTAACCATCGACGAAGGCTCGTTGTTCGAAGTGAGGGCGACGGCGGGCGACACACATCTCGGAGGCGAGGACTTTGACAACAGATTAGTGACCCATCTCGCGGACGAGTTCAAGCGCAAGTACAAGAAGGACATGAGCATGAATCCTCGCGCACTGCGCCGCCTCCGCACAGCCGCTGAGCGCGCTAAGCGCACGCTGTCGTCCAGCACTGAAGCCACCATCGAGATCGACGCGCTCTACGAGGGAATCGACTTCTACACTCGCGTGTCCCGCGCGCGCTTCGAAGAGTTGTGCGCAGACCTGTTCAGAGGCACCCTCGACCCCGTGGAGAAGGCGCTGAAAGACGCCAAGATGGACAAGACCCAGATCCACGACGTCGTCCTCGTTGGAGGCTCCACCAGGATCCCGAAAGTGCAGAGCCTGCTGCAGAACTTCTTCTGCGGCAAGAAGCTTAACCTGTCCATCAACCCCGACGAAGCCGTGGCGTACGGCGCGGCCGTCCAAGCAGCTATCCTGAGCGGCGAGCAAGACGCGAAGATCCAGGATGTGTTACTGGTGGACGTGGCCCCTCTGTCGCTCGGTATCGAGACTGCCGGCGGCGTGATGACGAAGATCATCGAGCGCAACTGTAAGATCCCGTGCAAGCAGTCGCAGACGTTCACTACGTACTCGGACAACCAGCCGGCGGTCACCATCCAAGTGTACGAGGGCGAGCGAGCTATGACGAAGGACAACAACTTGTTGGGCACGTTCGACTTGACCGGCATCCCGCCCGCGCCGCGCGGCGTCCCTAAGATCGACGTCACCTTCGATCTGGACGCGAACGGCATCCTCAACGTGTCGGCCAAAGAGAACAGCACCGGCCGAAGCAAGAATATCGTCATCAAGAACGACAAGGGACGTCTGTCACAGGCTGAGATCGAGCGCATGCTCGCCGAGGCGGAGAGATACAAAGACGAAGATGAGAAGCAGAGGCAGCGCGTCGCGTCGAGGAACCAGTTCGAAGCGTACGTGTTCAGTGTGAAGCAGGCGCTGGATGACGCCGGAGACAAGCTCTCGGAGCAGGACAAGAGCACAGCGAGGAGCGCGTGCGTCGATGCGCTCAAGTGGCTCGACAACAACACCTTGGCGGAGCAGGAAGAGTACGAGCACCGGCTGAAGGACGTGCAGCGCGTTTGCTCGCCGCTCATGAGCAAGATGCACGGCGCGGGCGGCAACCCTGGGGGCATGCCTGGCGGTATGCCCGGTGGTATGCCTGGAGGAATGCCCGGCGGCATGCCCGGTGGTTACCAGCAAAACAGTGGGCCCACAGTTGAAGAAGTAGATTAAATCCTAAAGTTTCAATCGCCTCAATCCTGATTGTAATTTTATTTTGTAAGACTGATTAGGTATTTATTTTGTCAGCACATATTCACAGATCCCTGTTGAATTGATAGAAAAATCCTCTGTTGAATTATGTAATGAAGCTCTCAGTATTTAATTTGATGTAAGTTTGTAAATAAGAAAATAAAAAGAAGATCATAACTTCTCTCTTTTATTTAACAAAATCCTCCTTGTAACAACTGCGACATATAGGTAATTGAAACACTTAACAAATAAAATAATGGTACATACCTACACAAAACACAGCAATAACACACAAGTACCTACACAACACATTTTAACGACATTTTGGTCAGTTCCAAAAGTAGGTAGGTATAGAAATGAAAGCAATAACACCCTCGTTCAAATTAAACTCTTCACATTGTAGGTAAAGAGATTATTTATTTCTTTATTAGATTTTCAACTGTATCGCTAAACTACCTACTTGGTTCAACGATGATCGGGAAAATTTGATTGTTTCGGGTAGCTTCTCAATTCATAAAGAATTGAGAAGCTACCCGAAACACTACTGCTTGATCTGCTGGCGTCTGCAAACACGGCGCGATCCACCAAAACATTTGAAACCTTTTTTTTTTAAATATTGTAACAATTCACCCTTGAGAAATAATGCCGTGGCAATCGAGATAACAGTAAGTCAAACAAAAAGAGGCGGGTTCGTGAAAATGGTGGTCAAGTTATGTTCCAATATTTATAGTCTGTGAACTCGATTTTCACGTTGCATAAAGGGTGTAAATAGACCCTTAACATTTGTTCTCCCCGTCTTTGCGATCTTTTTTGTTCTAGACCATACCTGGGAACCTTCTAGTTACGGAGATATTGGGTTCAAAGTTCCAACTTTACAAAATCAAAGCTTTTACTTGGATATAAGAATCAGTACATTACTTTTGCAAATGGTCTCTTCAAATAGACCAGTTACAGGTAGGTACCTACTTTTTAATTGTGAAAGAAGGTATCTGCAAGTCACAAGGCATAACAAATATGGAGGCCTGCACGGAGTTGCCCATAGCCGCCTTGTTTGTTATTATTTATCCCACAGTTTGTTTATGAGGATTATTTTTAGATGGAATCAAACGAACAACAGTGCTGCAGTCATTCTATTTCAGTATTGACGTTTAAGTCTGGTCATAGAATTATATGAAAATGGAGTTTTAAATAAATCAAACTTGTTTTAATGGGTCACTTGTAAGCAGGCTGATGCATTTTATTAGTGTGTATAACTGACCGTTCATCTAGTCCAATCACACGTTTTTTTATACTAAATAGATTTGCGTCTGGTCGCAACTCGCCTGATGTGAAGCGATGACGCGGCCTAGGGTGGAGCACGTTTACCTAGAAGAAACCGATTCACTCGAGCTTTGAATAGTTCCAGATTATAATGAACAAGGAACAGAGAAGCCCGCAGTGAAATCCACAGCCTGGGGTTCGCACAGTATAGCGCTTTGTTCAGGTCCGAGGAATTACAAACATATAATAACGGTGACGCTCAGTCGTATCTCTACTCGTCCGAAAATAGAATGCGGATGGAGGAATTAGATGTAATTCCAGAGCACACACCAATTATGGCACCAACTGCACCAGACAGTTTGAAGATCTTCCATGTTTTAAATTTTTAGTGGACTAATAATATATTATTAAATAATTATCTAAAAATATCTCGGCTTGGCACACGAGGTTGTCGAGATGTGGAATGTGAACTCGGCTATCATTGTGCCGATCGTCGTGACAGCCAATGGCCTTATAGCCAAGAGCCTCGACGACCATTTTTCGAGGCTCTCCTTAGGCGGTTGGATCAAGGGCCTGATTCAGAAGGCAGTACTCCACGATACGACTCGCATTGTGAGGAGGTTCCTGTCTCTGAAGCCCTAACTAGGTAGCTTGGACGCTGCTCCCGATACCGGCGGACCACTATTTTTTATATTTTTAAATATTTTTATATGGTTTTTTTAAGAAAATAAACAAACGAACACAATTATTTAATGTAAATAATATTATATTTTAGTTAAAATGGCCTCTTGGAGTTGTACGCACGACGGCCAATTAAGCTTTACAAAACCAGTTTATGCGGATTTCTCATTGTATAGGAAATCTATACAAAGTGAGGCCAACTTATACTGGAAATATACAGCTTCATGTGCCGCCGTGTGTACGCGGATAAGTCCTCTGCAGAGCAGCTCAAATGGCGTTTTTTTTTCCCTATTAACTTAATCATCTTGCTTTTAACTGGCAGTATAGCTGGTAACAATCTTTCAATAGTGTTTCTGTTCTTCTGCTGCAAAATATCTGAAAAAAGAATACATAGGTCTTTTATTTCCTATATTTATTATTTTTTACACCATATGAGACTGCTTCGGTGATCTAGTGGTCGCAAGCGCGACTGCTGAGCATGAGGTCCTAAGTTCGATTCCCAGGTCGCAGCAAAGTGTTATTGGGTTTTCTCATCACGAATTTCTAATAAGCCACGGAGTCTGGATTTGTGCCCAGTTGATGCCAAAAGTTGCGTGATCGAATCAGAAATGAGGACATCCGCAAGAGAACCAAGGTAACCGACGTAGCCCGAAGAATAGCCAAACTGAAGTGGCAGTGGGCAGGGCACATTGCTCGCAGAACGGATGGCCGATGGGGCCGAAAAGTTCTGGAGTGGCGACCGCGAACCGGAAGACGCTGCGTTGGAAGGCCTCCCACTAGGTGGACCGATGACCTGGTGAAGGTTGCAGGGATCCGCTGGATGCGAGTCGCACGGGACCGGTCAATGTGGCGGCACTTGGGGGAGGCCTATGTCCAGCAGTGGACGTCTTTCGGCTGAAATGATGATGATGATGATGCCAAAAGGTTCGCCCCCTATTATATGGAACATCATAACTGGCGAAATGTTGGTGTACAGGTACACCTCTGCCTAACCCTTCGGGGATTACAGGCGTGATGTTGTGTTATGGGAGAAGAGTCCTTGGTAGGACTTGTGGGAGGCCTGCATTTGTGGGACAGCGAAGGTTTATTAATAAACAAGAATTTGTGTAGAACAAAAAAACAAAAAACCCAACTACTGAAAAATCACGCTCTAATAAAATTCGGGGTCCACAAGGTAAAATCGACACATATTGTTGAAGTTGGTTAAAATGTAGCCTAACTTTTGGCTTCACCGTAGTCGGGTAAAAAAAAACACCTATTTTCCTTGAAGGTTTAGGCAGAGGTGTATTATCGTGCACCCCACCCAGATACTAGAGCCAATTACCATCAACCAACCAGGCACACATCCAAACTAAGTGCTGTATAAAGGAATTCCAGGACCCAGAATATTCTTAACTTTTTGTTGATTGAATGTGTATGGAATGAGGCCATAAGATATAGTTTGCTTGGATCAACCAAGATTTATCGGAACAGGCTGGAGGATTTTATGCAATGTAGCAGCTTTGGTTTTAAAATAGTCAAATGTTAATTTTACTATGATCTTATAGGGCGACGTTATCGCTCAGCGATAAAGCCCTCTTAATAAACAAAAAGCTTTATTATTTATTTAATGCACAATGTACACAACCAATTTTACATGCTAAGCTTAAACTAGTGAGTACATGATCCTGTTAGGGTGCAGCAAGATAACTTAAAACTAATATTGCAGAGTATCTATTATTATTTATCTAATAATTATGACTTACATAGATCATTATTAACTTTCACATTTTTACTTTTCAATCATATTCTTTGTAATCCATTGATTTCACAAAAAGACAATATAATATATACAGACAATATTGTATGTGTTATGTTATTTAACTTAATTATTATAGTTTTATTTAGGACCATGCTAACGCATTAGGAATTTCCTGTAATGTTAGTAGTGTTTGTGATAAATAAATAAAATAAATAAATAAATTATAATTATGGAATTGCTTATGTTGCTGCTTACCTCATTAAGGGGCCATCAAGGTTTGTTTTCTTTGCTTCTGCTAAGAACTCATTAAGTTCAGCAGGGTCAGCTGTCTTCTCAGTTCTAGGTAAGCTTTTTGTTTTAGAAAGCTCTTTACTTGTAATTAATTTCACAGGCTGCAACAAGAAAATATGTTACAGTTATCAGCATTGAAAATAAACAGTGTTATAAATAATTGCATTGTAAACTAAAAAAGATAAGGTACCTAATACAATAAATATGGTGTGGAAGGGACACCAACGCAAAATGGTTACCATGTATTCAGTACATTATTCTGAACCTCAATTTAGACATTTTTACATTGGTTATTTAAAAACAAATCTGCTGTTTCCTACAAAAGTGCTATACCTACATGGTTAAAATGTATGGAACAGCTGATTTTTTTTTTCAGGCGGCGCTCATAATGATGTACCTACTGAATATGTGGAAACTGTTTTTGCATCGGTGTCCCACCCTGTATATCTATACATTTAAATTAACTGTGAAGTTTGCATCATTTTTGTAGGTACCAAAAAGAATTTGAGAAATTAATAACAGCACTATACTTCTGCCATCCAAGGTTTTCTCCAATAGCACTCTCTGTATCGAAAGTCGAATTCATCACTCCATCTATGTAGCCACAAGTAGAAGGTAGCCCCATGCATACAACCACTTTCTCTTTCTCAACCATGACACTGAATATTCACAACTTCATCTTCAATTTCCTTCAAAGTCAGTGTTACATTGGCATAGGGCAAACTCTGGCGTTCAGAGCGCACAAGCCAGCCGTAACCTATCGCGTCATCGCCGTGACATTCTTCAGAAGATCTGAGGACAAAGAAATAGGGTTTTAAGAGTGCCACTCTGAAGTTTCAGTTTCTTCGCTAGTATAGAGGTTAGAAATAATGGAACGGAAACTTACTACAGGTAAGTTTATTTACACCTAGCTTACGTTCTGAGGTCATTATCTACGTGCGGCAAAATTTTATGACAGTGTTAATTTCTGTTTTGTAATATGACATATGGATTATGGATTAAAAATAACTATTAGATACAGGGTCTCACCTAGATGTTTTAGCACTCCAATCTTGTTTGGGCAGGGTCACAGGGTGACTAAATAGACAGTCACCATAACACAGTCCATACTAGTCAAGTTCGCGCTATCACCCGGTTCGAAACCTGTTACCATTTTCGGCTTCGACGTCGGAGCTATCATATTTCTTAATAGTTCGAGAAAAGCAGTTTTTACAAAATAAAACCAACCCAATCTCAAGCAGTAAACAAACAAACAACAACAACAAACTCTTGCTTGAACTATTTTGAATTTTGACTTAGCCATTTGCCATTTGACAAATTGACAGTGTTGCCAGTAAATGAACTAGAATAAAATGCTGACCGGCCATGAAATTATACTGTACTGTCGCAGGTCGCTGTCACATGTCGCCCGTCGGTGTGTAACATTCGGTAAACTCACGGCCCCCATCCAAGACAGCCCAAATGTTAGAGCGAATGTTTGTGACTACGGTCACGCACTCGCTCGGTCGAAGAATTCGATACGGAGAGTCTATACTAACTTTCGTTATGGTAAAAAAGAAAAATATACAATTTTGCGCTACTTTCAATCTGTGCTTATTTTCTTAATCGACCACGCTCAGAGATGAACGAACCGACAGACATTTAAGATACAAACAAACGCAGACAGACAGACAAACACAATCAAGACAGAAACAAACTGACAGACAGACATAATTATGCAAAATTGATACAATTAACTACCAATTAAGATTATCGACCTGGATGTAACTATTCACCAACCAACCCAATGATGCCACTGAACACCATCCCACATGAGTTTAACCAGAACATCTCCCTTCTCCCTGTCCCCCAAAAACAATTACCTTCCTGATTTGACTCTTACTAGTTATGTTCATTCATACTTACCAAGGTACTTTCACCAGATTTAAGATTTATAACTTGGCCGGAGAAGGCAAAACAGAGAAAATTGGTAAGATATGGAGGAGGCCTTTGGCCCACCTGTGAGATAAAATAAGTGGCTAATTTAAAAAAAAAGATCATCCGCAGTCAAATAGTACCTACTGAGTAACGAAATTTCTCTCTCTTTCCTATCAAACTGATTTTATAGGCTTGCTTTTTGTGTTTCGATTTTTAACTTGTCTTAACAAAATGGTAGGTATATAATTTTACTTACACCTCAAACCAAGTAGTATTCAGAAAAGTGTTTAATACCTATCATAAATTTAAACATACTGAATCAGCATCCCTACATATATTTTGAAAACAGAAAATAATTATATCACCAATAGTTAAAAAAAAAAAAAAAATAATTTATTCAAATTCTTTCTCCTATATTAAAAGTTCCAAGGGAACGCCATAGCGGGATAAAAAAAGTGTCCTACGACCAAACCAATTCATGGTCATAGTGTATCTCAAATTTCATCCAAATCCATTCAGTGGATTGGAGCCTGAAGAAGTAACAGGGAGATACAGATAAGAAAGACAGAGTTACTTCCGTATTTATAATATCAGCATGACATATAGGTAGAACAGAATTCATTTTTTTGACAGACGTCAACTATTATTTTTAATTTAATAAAAGGGATTATCAGAACCGATTATTTATTCTACCCAACCGATTATGTTTTCTCCCACCGCATTGATTAACGTTATACGTTTTCTTGAGCGTAGTATTTTGGAAACCATACTGTAACGAAATATGTCTTAACTCAAAGTAGAAACCGTTCGCAAAACCGTTCACGAGAAAATTTGAATTTTGTTAACTGTTAACATTTCATTTCTCGTACTGTACAGAAAGGTTGATGGATTAACACGTAAAAATGTTTTGTATGAATACCCGAATGACTTAGCTGGTACGTACAAATTTTTGCAAATTCAATCAAAGTTTAAACCGTGGTGATATATTTCCGGTATCTCCCCAGATGCGGGGAAAATTCCTACAGTGACAACCCGATTGAGACAGCAAATGGCTTGCTATCTCTTTCCAACAAACGCAATGATTGGTCGAAACGCGCGACCCTCTAGATAATTCCTTCGATTCTGTTCTCTGATTGGACGCAGACTAGAGACATCGAGTAAAGAGTAGAAATCTCTCGAAGTTTATTTGTTGACTATATATGCGGCGGCCGCTCGGCGCGAACTCAGAATCATTTGAAACGCGATACAAAGCAGACGAAAAGAGTTCGGTGCAAACCGGAGAAGTTTACTAAACTCGCAAGTTACATTCAACGTTATACGTTACCACTACTTTGCAACAAGTTTATTGTGAAAAGTACAATCTACAAGAAGAAGACAAAATGCCAGCTGTAGGAATAGATCTTGGTACGACATATTCGTGCGTCGGCGTGTGGCAGCACGGGAACGTGGAGATCATCGCCAACGACCAGGGCAACCGCACAACTCCATCCTATGTGGCCTTCACGGACACGGAGCGCCTCATTGGAGACGCAGCCAAGAACCAGGTCGCCCTCAACCCCAGCAACACAGTGTTCGACGCCAAGCGACTCATCGGAAGGAAGTTCGACGACCCCAAGATTCAGCAAGACATGAAACACTGGCCCTTCAAGGTAGTCAACGACTGCAGCAAACCAAAGATTCAAGTAGAGTTCAAGGGTGAAGCGAAACGTTTTGCGCCCGAGGAGATCAGCAGCATGGTGCTGACGAAGATGAAGGAGACGGCGGAAGCTTACCTCGGAACAACAGTACGTGACGCGGTCATCACAGTGCCGGCCTACTTCAACGACTCCCAGCGGCAGGCCACCAAGGACGCGGGAGCCATCGCTGGTCTCAACGTGCTCAGGATCATCAATGAGCCAACAGCAGCCGCGCTCGCTTACGGCCTCGACAAGAACCTCAAGGGCGAGAGGAACGTCCTCATCTTCGACCTCGGCGGCGGAACGTTCGACGTGTCAATCCTAACCATCGACGAAGGCTCGTTGTTCGAAGTGAGGGCGACGGCGGGCGACACACATCTCGGAGGCGAGGACTTTGACAACAGATTAGTGACCCATCTCGCGGACGAGTTCAAGCGCAAGTACAAGAAGGACATGAGCATGAATCCTCGCGCACTGCGCCGCCTCCGCACAGCCGCTGAGCGCGCTAAGCGCACGCTGTCGTCCAGCACTGAAGCCACCATCGAGATCGACGCGCTCTACGAGGGAATCGACTTCTACACTCGCGTGTCCCGCGCGCGCTTCGAAGAGTTGTGCGCAGACCTGTTCAGAGGCACCCTCGACCCCGTGGAGAAGGCGCTGAAAGACGCCAAGATGGACAAGACCCAGATCCACGACGTCGTCCTCGTTGGAGGCTCCACCAGGATCCCGAAAGTGCAGAGCCTGCTGCAGAACTTCTTCTGCGGCAAGAAGCTTAACCTGTCCATCAACCCCGACGAAGCCGTGGCGTACGGCGCGGCCGTCCAAGCAGCTATCCTGAGCGGCGAACAAGACGCGAAGATCCAGGATGTGTTACTGGTGGACGTGGCCCCTCTGTCGCTCGGTATCGAGACTGCCGGCGGCGTGATGACGAAGATCATCGAGCGCAACTGTAAGATCCCGTGCAAGCAGTCGCAGACGTTCACTACGTACTCGGACAACCAGCCGGCGGTCACCATCCAAGTGTACGAGGGCGAGCGAGCTATGACGAAGGACAACAACTTGTTGGGCACGTTCGACTTGACCGGCATCCCGCCCGCGCCGCGCGGCGTCCCTAAGATCGACGTCACCTTCGATCTGGACGCGAACGGCATCCTCAACGTGTCGGCCAAAGAGAACAGCACCGGCCGAAGCAAGAATATCGTCATCAAGAACGACAAGGGACGTCTGTCACAGGCTGAGATCGAGCGCATGCTCGCCGAGGCGGAGAGATACAAAGACGAGGATGAGAAGCAGAGGCAGCGCGTCGCGTCGAGGAACCAGTTCGAAGCGTACGTGTTCAGTGTGAAGCAGGCGCTGGATGACGCCGGAGACAAGCTCTCGGAGCAGGACAAGAGCACAGCGAGGAGCGCGTGCGACGACGCGCTCAAGTGGCTCGACAACAACACCTTGGCGGAGCAGGAAGAGTACGAGCACCGGCTGAAGGACGTGCAGCGCGTGTGCTCGCCGCTCATGAGCAAGATGCACGGCGCGGGCGGCAACCCTGGGGGCATGCCTGGCGGTATGCCCGGTGGTATGCCTGGAGGAATGCCCGGCGGCATGCCCGGTGGTTACCAGCAAAACAGTGGGCCCACAGTTGAAGAAGTAGATTAAATCCTAAAGTTTCAATCGCCTGAATCCTGATTGTAATATTAATTTGTAAGACTGATTAGGTATTTATTTTGTCAGCACATATTCACAGATCTCTGTTGAATTGATAGAAAAATCCTCTGTTGAATTATGTAATGAAGCTCTTAGTATTTAATTTGATGTAAGTTTGTAAATAAGAAAATAAAAAGAAGATTATAACTTCTCTCTTTTATTTAACAAAATCCTCCTTGTAAAAACTGCGACATATAGGTAACTTAAACACTTAAAAAAAACAAATAAAATAATGGTACATACCTACACATTACACAGCAATAACACACAAGTACCTACACAACACATTTTAACGACATTTTGGTCAGCTCCGAAAGTAGGTAGGTATAGAAATGAAAGCAATAACACCCTCGTTCAAATTAAATTCTTCACATTGTAAAGAGATTATTTATTTCTTTATTAAATTTTCAACTTTATCGCTAAAATACTAGGTTTAACGTTGATCGGGAAAATTTGACTGTTTCGGGTAGCTTAATACTCAATTCTTTATTGCTTGATTTGCTGGCGTCTGTAAACACGGTGCCATCCACAAAGACATTGAAACCTTTTTAAAAAAATATTCTTATAATTCACCCTTGAGAAATAATGCCGTGGCAATCGAGATAACAGTAAGTCAAACAAAAGAGACAGGTTCGTGAAAATGGTGGTCAAGTTATGTTCCAATATTTATAGTCTGTGAACTCGATTTTCATGTTGCATAAAAGGTGTAAATAGATCCTTAGCATTTGTTCTCCCCGTCTCTGCGATCATTTTTGTTCTAGACCATACCTGGGAACCTTCTAGTTACGGAGATATTGGGGGTCAAAGTTCCAAGTTTTTAATGAAAGATTTTTTTTATTTCAAGTGACCATTTGCAAAAGTGACTTACAGTTACTTTTTAATTGTGAAAGAAGGTATCTGCAAGTCACAAGGCTTAATAAATATGGAGGGACTGAGTTGCCCATAGCCGCCTTGTTTCTTATTATTTATCCCACAGTTTGTTAGAAAACCGTTTGTGGACTAAAATGTTTTGAAATAAGGTCACTTTTAAGCAGGCTGATGCAGTTTATTAGTGTGTATAACTGACCGTTCATTTAGTTCAATCACACGTTTTTTATACTAAATAGATTTGCGTCTGGTCGCAACTCGCCTGATGTGAAGCGATGACGCGGCCTAGTGCAGCACGATAGCCTAGAAGAAACCGATTCACTCGAACTTTGAATAGTTCCAGATTATAATGATAAGGGAACAGAGAAGCCCGCAGTGAATTCCACAGACTGGCGGTTCGCGCTTTGTTCAGGTCCGAGGAACTACAAAACATAACATAACGGTCATAACGGTGACGCTCCGCCGTATCTCAACTCGTCCGATGATAGAATGGGGATGGTGGAATTAGACACTGCTCACATCTCTGCTGCACTGCTTTACAGTTTGGCAGAAGAAATATTTTTTGCATATCGCTGTCTCATATCGGTGTGTAACATTCGGTAAACTCACGGCCCCCATCCAAGACAGCCCAAATGTTAGAGCGAATGTTTGTGACTACGGTCACGCACTCGCTCGGTCGAAGAATTCGATACGAAGAGTCTATGCCCAGCTTACTAACTTTCGTTATGGTAAAAAAGATAAATATACGACTGTTTGCGCTACTTTCAATCTGTGCTTATTTGCTTAATCGACCACGCTCAGAGATGAACGAACCGACAGATATTTAAGATACAGACAAACGCAGACAGACAGACAAACAGACACAAACACAGACATACAGAAACAGACAGATGCAAACTGATACAATTAACTACCAATCAAGATTATCGACCTGGGTGTAACTATTCACCAACCAACCCAATGATGTCACTGAACACCATCCCACATGAGTTTAACCAGAACATCTCCCTTCTCCCTGTCCCCCAGAAACAATTACCTTCCTGATTTGACTCTTACTAGTTATGTTCATTCATACCTACCAAGATACTTTCACCAGATTTAAGATTTATAACTTGGCTGGAGAAGGCAAAACAGAGAAAATTGGTAAGATATGGAAGAGGCCTTTGGCCCACCTGTGAGATAAAATAAGTGGCTAATTTTAAAAAAAAGATCATCCGCAAAAAAAAATGGAATTTACTTGATCAAACGTTTATTACTCACTACTTAGTTTCAATTTACTGCACTTTGATCGGGGAATGCCCTACCATAAAGTATATAGTAAATTTCTTCTAGCATGCATTAAAAATATGGTTGATCAACGATCTCTTACCGCGTGTAGTGGTCAAAATCGGAACTAACGCGGTCTTCTTTTTTTAATACATTTATAAAATTATTACCTACAGCGCCCCCTAACTAACATCTATCACGTCAAAAGATTCTTGTAGCACTGTACAACGTACATCCGGGCTCCTCAGCTGTAACTCTGTACCTACATACTTTATAGTAGACGTTTAGTCTACAATAAATTATTTTACACTGGTTGGGAAACCCCCTCAACATTAAAACTTCTCGAAACAATTTTGTTGTTAAATCGAACATAAGCAGGACGTTCCCAGTAACTTGGTAACTAATACGCGTTTTCACCATAACATGAACACTAAGCTAACCAAAATAAAAACAATCTGAACTGATATTCCTACAGGACCATTACAGCGCCTAGTGTTCATGAAAACGAGTAGACGCGTTTCAGTACATTTCAGACACCCAACTCTGACTTGATAGACCATTTTCTGACAACAAAGCCTAACGCGTTTCCTTATTTTTTTCGAAAACATACTTTTGTGCCCTAGATCACTCTGGTTCCAACGTCGTCCATTCAAAACCCACTGCTGGGCATAAGCTTTTTCTTTTGCAGGGCCAACTCTTCACATTCCCAGTCAACCTAGATATGTATTTAGGCTTACTATACTATATCTACCTAGGTCATAGTGCAATGCCTAGGTTCCAGTCTTACCTCATATATGTAGAGACCACCATACCTGTAACAGTATTTATGAAGTCATTGTTGAAGCTCGTGGTCACTCAGCAGGACTTAGATCTGCCACTGACAAGGGTTGTTTGATGTGTGCGTGTTGCATCTCCACAAAATGGGCTATGTTAGTTTATGGTCCAATGACCCTACTGAAAGTTTCTAGCTTTCACAAGTCATTGATGCATAGCAAACATTAGCTCATTGTGTGTGTGCATTTACTCATTGTTCTAAGTGGCAAATAATAAAAAAAAAACAATATAATTGGTAATAATTGCTAATCAATTAATTATTATTTACCACTTTATAAGGGTGTGTGGGGTAGTGTGCAAGGATTCAGGGAATGAAAAACCAAGGAAAATAATTTGTTAATTTTACCATTTATTTTCAATAATGGAATTTGAACTAAATCAGTCTTTGGCTGTACACCAGTGCACAAAATAACTTCGCGATACAATCACATAAACACCATTACAACATGGCTAAAAGCTGAGATTTGAGATTTTAATCCACTTCCTCCATGCGCGACGCGTCATCAGCATCGCCCTCTAGTGGGGGCACGTCGCCGACGGTCGTCTCCTCGACCTGGACTGGCTCGTCCTCATCAATGCCAAGACCCAACTTGATCATGCGGTAGATGCGGGAAGCATGCACCTGGGGCTCATCAAGAGCGAAGCCAGATGACAGCAGAGCAGTCTCGTACAGCAGGATGACGAGGTCCTTCACAGCCTTGTCGTTCTTGTCAGCCTCTGCCTTCTGCCTCAAAGTTTCAACAATGGAATGATCAGGGTTGATCTCAAGGTGCTTCTTGGCCGCCATGTAACCCATGGTGGACGTGTCACGGAGAGCCTGGGCCTTCATGATACGCTCCATGTTGGCAGACCAACCATACTGCGCGGTGACAATGCAGCAAGGTGACTCGACCAAACGGTTGGATACAACAACCTTCTCAACTTTGTTGTCAAGGATGTTCTTCATGACCTTGCAGAGACCTTCGAACTTGACCTTGTCCTCCTCACGCTTCTTCTTCTCTTCCTCATCCTCAGGGAGTTCCAGACCCTCCTTTGTGACTGAGACAAGAGTCTTGCCATCATACTCCCTCATTTGCTGTACTACATACTCATCAATGGGCTCGGTCATGTATACTACTTCATAACCACGCTTCTTGACACGCTCAACGAATGAAGAGTTGGCAACCTGGTCACGATTCTCACCAGTGATGTAGTAGATGTGCTTCTGGTTCTCCTTCATGCGGGAAGCATACTCCTTGAGGGAGCATGCCTCGTCACCGGAGGCGGATGTGTGGTAGCGGAGCAAGTCAGCCAGTTTGGACCTGTTCTGAGAGTCCTCGTGGATTCCAAGCTTCAGGTTCTTGCTGAACTGTTCATAATACTTTTTGTAGTTCTCCTTGTCTTCAGCCAACTCCTCGAAGAGTTCCAAGCATTTCTTAACCAAGTTCTTTCTGATGACTTTGAGGATCTTGTTCTGTTGGAGCATCTCACGAGAGATGTTGAGGGGCAGGTCCTCGCTGTCAACAACACCCTTAATGAAGTTCAGGTATTCAGGGATGAGGTCCTCGCAGTTGTCCATAATGAACACCCTGCGCACGTACAGCTTGATGTTGTTCTTGCGCTTCTTGTTCTCAAACAGGTCGAAGGGAGCACGGCGGGGCACAAACAAGAGTGCTCTGAACTCCAACTGACCTTCAACAGAGAAGTGCTTGACAGCAAGATGGTCCTCCCAGTCATTGGTGAGGGATTTGTAGAAGTCACCGTACTCCTCCTGTGTGATGTCATCGGCGTTGCGTGTCCAGATGGGCTTGGTCTTGTTCAGCTCCTCATCCTCTGTGTACTTCTCCATGATGGTCTTCTTCTTCTTCTTGTCTTTCTTGTCCTCCTCCTCATCTTCTCCTACATCCTCGATCTTAGGCTTGTCCTCCTCCTTCTCTTCCTCTTTCTTCTCCTCCTCGGCCTCGTCGTCAGAGAGCTCCTTTGAGCGTTCCTTCTCCACCATCAGTTTGATGGGGTAGCCGATGAACTGAGAGTGCTTCTTCACGATCTCCTTGATCTTGTGCTCTTCAAGATACTCAGTGAGGTCTTCCTTGATGTGCAGGACGATCTGTGTGCCGCGGCCG
This sequence comes from Noctua fimbriata, assembly GCA_905163415.1. Lineage (NCBI taxonomy): Eukaryota > Metazoa > Arthropoda > Insecta > Lepidoptera > Noctuidae > Noctua > Noctua fimbriata. Next base: position 11,639,435 of record LR990946.1, read on the forward strand.
AGGGGCTCGCCGTGGTCGGGGCGCACCGTGAACGAGCCGCCCGCAGACGACTCCCACACGTACTGCTCGTCGTCATTGTGTTTAGAGTGGACTGTCACGCGGTCGGCGACCAGGTAGCATGAGTAGAAACCCACACCAAACTGACCGATCATGCTGATGTCAGCGCCAGCCTGAAGAGCCTCCATGAACGCTTTTGTTCCCGACTTGGCGATGGTACCAAGGTTGTTGACGAGGTCAGCCTTGGTCATACCGATACCGGTATCAATGAGAGTAAGTGTACCTTCGCTCTTGTTGGGAATGATCTTGATGTAGAGCTCCTTGCCGCTGTCCAGCTTCGACGGGTCGGTGAGTGACTCATACCGGATCTTGTCCAGGGCGTCTGACGAGTTGGAGATCAACTCACGAAGGAAGATCTCTTTGTTGGAGTAGAATGTGTTGATGATCAGGGACATGAGCTGGGCGATCTCCGCCTGGAAGGCGAAGGTCTCCACCTCCGCGACATCGGTCTGCATTTCTTCGGGCATTTTGACTGTTTCACTTATTATAAAGTAGTCCTCAAGTTAACGTTTAAACTAAGCACAGAATTGAATACTTTCTTGACTTGACTAGCGCGGTTTTAAATACACGTGTAGTAAGATCGCGTGGAATCGCAGCGTATCTCTCACTTTGCTTTTCTTGAATTAAATGACGCCGGGCGGAATGTCAGAAAGCTTTTATAGACTCGATACGCAAGCGCCATCTCTGAGCGAGTAGAAATTTCTTGATTTGGCGTCAGGGGCTCGAAACATTGGGCGTTTAACCATGACGAAGTACCAAAACAAGCACTATGTTTTCTACACGTTTTATAAAACATTATTTAGTGAACAAAAACATATTAATTTGAGCACATAAACGACTCAGTACAATTTGCTAGTCACCATATATACAAAAACACATGTAATTATGTGACTAAACACACAAAGACTAATGAGAAAGATAATAATTTCACAATAATACGGAATAATATAATGAATAGGCATTCATAAAAAAATAAACCATAAATAATTATGAAATGATTTCATAGAAAATATTACCAAAATATATACCTAAAATCAAAAAAAAATGTTATTTAAGATTATAATATTTCAAAAGCGACGTATGTGTTTGTTTGCATTGTAACAAATTAATATATTTTTTTAATTTACCTTTAAAACCATGTTTTAAAAAGACACAACCTAATTTTTTGAAGTTTCTGAAAAAACGATTTCTTTGAAAATGTTTAGAACTCCACTTGCGTTTTTTGTAACTACGCTATTCGACGAATGGTGGCGCTAGCATCGCAGCATCGATTTTCTGTGAAACGTTCTAGAACCTTCGCGACTCTTCTATGGAATTTGTCCAAACTTCTATATTTTGTATGAAAGTTTAACGAAATATACGCTTTATCAATAGCTTAAATCAAAATACTGAATCAAAAAATATCAGGTTTGATAGTTTCATTCAAGAATATATAATTTTCTGTACTTTACTCGCTTCTACTAGAATGTTCGAACTAGATCCGGTCTGTAGTTCGGCTTTTGCCCGCCGTTGGCGCTAGTAGCATCCGGGGTAGCATTAATGTCAAGTTCAGTGAAGTGTTTGGGGATACCAGAAAATATTGAATTGGTATTTATTCTTTTACGAATAAGTACGTAATTATTTCTGCCATACATTTAAGGTATGAGTTTTACAGCAAAATGTAGAATATTTCACTACTAGGTATGTACAAAAAGTATTGTGATTTTGAGGGTCTTGTGCAATTAAAATTTGAGATTGAGAATGCATAAAATATTATATTGATAAAAATAATTATGAAAGTGAATAATATCTACTTCGAAGATCATTGTTATCCTTCTGCATGTCGATTAGATCTTTAAACGTGACTTCAAATAACTATTTTATAAACTAAAAAAATTCTCACTTTTTCTAGATTTGTTAGTGATTTTCTGAATAATAATTTAACTGGGTCTAAGTACCCACATAGTGAGTTTTTTTACTTAATACATAATCTATTTTGTTAATAACGCCGTCTGTTGTTTCGGCGACAGGCTATGTCCCAAGTATTAGCGTAGATTTTTTGTTTTTTTTATTGCCTTAAAAACTGTCGAATTTCATATTCTTTGTTTCCAAGAGGGACATAAGTTATTTAAATATTCTTCTTAGAAAAGAACGCCGAAATAGTTTTGATTTTAGTCATTTTCAATAAACTCTACGTTTTCATGGAAAAAATCAAACCTATGTTTTTTTTATCAAAGGCTGGCAACTTTAGTGCTAGACAGTGTATTGATTATTACTTAGGCATTTTGCAGGTGTTTTATTTTAGAATCATGCACTTTACAAGCACACAATGATCCTTAAGCACCTAAATATTGCACATTTTTAGATGAAGCGAATTATTCATTGTAAAACTTGGTAATTAACGTATTTCCATAGCATTCTCGAAAAACCGATTTACCGGCACCGGAAACAATGCGTTTCTAGATAATTCTTTATTGGAAATAAGTTTAATAGGTATTTAGTTAAATTACAGCTATACACAGACAGAACTGATGTGGGTAGGTATTTATTTATCCACATATATTATTCTAATTATTTAATTTCTCTGTAACACGTGTCGTTTTTATGTTGGATGGTTATGTTTAGGGCCATCACAATCACAATTATTTCCATGTTGGTTCCTACTTATTTAGGTAGGTTCGGTAGGTACTTTAATTTAAGTAGTTAGGACCTAAGTGACGTTAATCCTTTATTGTTACGAATTTTAAAACCCACTTTGTCGACATATTGGTACCTACTTACCAAACCAAACTAACTTTTCTATTTTTTTATACAAAGGTACCCAGCTAAGTACATACAATAGCTAGGTACCTAAGTACCTACTCACCTATCTAGCTATAACTTTCATTGCAATGTCTGTCTGGAACAAGTTTCACGACCTAAAATCAATAAAAGCCGACCTACCTACCTGCCTATTCTAGAACATTATCCTGCAGCGGGCAGCGGCTGCTTCGCGCCGTTATTTCATTTAATTTATTCAATAACAATTAGGTACCTACATTGTATCTGAATGTGTTAACTACATAGAAAAAACAGTTACTTTAAATAGTGTGATAGGTACTTGTGATAGGTACCATTGAATTGTGGGCCAAATTACATGACTAACACTGGAATGTGATAAGGAACATGAAATGAACGATAGGCTTGTTTCCATGTACAATGTATTTCTAGAATTTATTATAACCTTGTACGCTGGTAGTAAGTAAGTAGGTACCTAGTCCGTAGGTTAATAATAGATGGTCCTACTGTGGTAATATTTATCTACTCCCTTATATTAATAACAAGTAAATTTCAATGAATTTAATTTTATGTCACAATATTCTCGAAAATTTCATACAAGTACAACTCATCGTCATCGCTTGATCAAAAAATTCGCGCGCTAAAATACCTAGCGGTGCGTTGAATGCCTGAGGTACACGTGGTGATAATTTTTAGGTTAATATATGGTAATAAAATGAATTAAATAGAAATTGAAATATACACAAAATAATAGCCCGGAAAGCCTTTAATAAATTTTAATTCATGAGAACAATGTGCTTTAAAAGAATATAATTTTACATTGCTAGAAGGAAGTCTTACTTTTCATGTAAATGATAAGAACTGGCTGGGGCGAGGTCAATGACATGACTTATAATAGAATCCATAAGGGCAATCAAGATAAATCTAATGATTTTGCAACGTGCAATTCATGTTAGCATTTGTTTCTTTCTTATTCCCATTTATCCTTTGTTGAAGATGTCAAAAGATGACAATGCATTATGATGGTGAGTCAGTCAACTCTTGTTTCGTTTATTCATTGCGCAGTTGTTAAAGAACAGGGAGCGACGGGGTGGGGTTCTACAGATTTCTAGATTGTTTGAAGTTCGTGGCATCTTTCCACAATGTTCTATGGAAACGGGAGTCCTTTATGCCCGTTGCAGATTACAGACTCAGCATTCGATTGTTACGCCCTCTAGTGGGAAGTAGAGTAAACATCACAGTATCCAGCCCTACGGCTTTGTCGGAATGAGTTTGTTGAATAAAATTATCGTCGAGTTACAAATATTATAAAAATAGAACGAAATACTAAAAAAAAATGACTCAAAGAAACTTGTTTCTATTACTTACGTTAAAGTTTGAATCCTTTTTGTTTGATAGGAATTGCCAAATACAACTTGTTGACAGCGCCACCTATTGGCGAATAGAAACCAAAGTAAAGTTGAATACTTTTAACAGCAAACGCCACTCCCTAATAGATGTCGCTTATCTTAGAATCATCTAAAACATTCACTAATGTTCTCGACGTTTATCGAACTCACTCCGTTGTTGGCAGGAAATATAAAAGCGATGCGCGCCTCTACCGGCGACAGTATTGAACTAAACTCAAGCGAGTCAAGAACGAGTGCGAATCTACAAGCAAGTAGAACCTACAAACAATTACAACAAGAGATTTGAGATTACTGTAGAGTTTTGAGTATCAAGTTTCAAAGCAATGGCACTACTACCCTACTTATTGGACGACCTACGGCCTCGTCGTCTCCGAGACCAACTGTTCGGCCTAAACCTTACTTCAGACGATTTTCTAACGGACATAGTCGACCGTCCAATGCTCTCCATGCGAAAGTACCTTCGTCCATGGAGAAATCTGGCTGCGGTCACCCGGGACGTCGGATCAACCATCAAATCCGACAAAGACAAGTTCCAGGTTAACCTGGACGTGCAGCATTTTGATCCGGAGGATATTTCTGTCAAGACGTCTGATGGATACGTGGTGATTGAAGGAAAACATGAAGAGAGGAAAGACGAACATGGTTTTGTTACGCGTCAGTTTAAGCGTCGCTATGCCTTGCCTGAAGGTTGCAACCCTGAGACTGTGGAGTCTAAACTATCTTCTGACGGTGTTCTAACGGTGGTGGCTCCAAAGGTATCGGAGAGTAAAAACGAGAGGGCTATTCCTATCACCCATACAGGACCTGTAAGAAGGAAGCAGCGCGATGAAGAAGAACAAGAAGTCAATGGTAATGCTGAGGAAGAAGCTAAAACTCCGCAAAAGAAACGTAGAAAGTAGAATTAACTAATTAATTTTGTAATTAAGTACTTTACTTTTACTTTCAATAAGACTGATTTCAGTATTCATAAGTTTTTAATAAAACAATTTTTTTTTGTAACTCGTTGTTTTTTTTTACCCTGTAGCGCCTTGCAAAACGTGGGTTTGCAGATTGCTCTGAATATTTTTGTAGGCGTTAAAGAAGGGAACTGATTTACTGAGGCTAAAATTACACTAAAAGCCTGTGTGTGGTGTTTGAATGTCTGTAACTTCTAGCTGGATATTGGCTTATTGATAATGTTGTTGTTGTTGTTCACAAGCAGCAAAATTTTGCTTCGTCGATCGGGTTTTTGAAATTCTGAAATCTGTTCTCAAAAGAGTGTTGTCAGATGACCGGTGTTGGCGGGCCACAGTGGCCCGCGGGCCTGGGATTGTACAGCCTTGTGCTATAGGATATACTGGGTACCTACCTGTACCTGCGTACCTGCCCGGTCTCCGCAATGTTGGTAGTGATTATGAATATGTAGCTGCTTTCGGCTTTCGCCAGTACGGTACAGTTTGACACATTGAGCGTGGTTCTTCAAACGTGTGTTTACCTCAACAAGAAGATGGAAAATGACAGCATAAAGGCGCAAATCGTGTTAAGCTTCGCTTTGTAAGAAAATGTATGTGATTGTGTCCACAGCAAACCACGGACACGCTATGCATCAAATGACGTCATTAGTACATGCGTGGCTTGCTCGAATAAGGCGCTCACATAGCTCAACGCTGACAATGCTATGCACGCGTACACATGTACAGCGTGCTATACACGAAAATTAAGGCGCAAACCCATCGCGGTGCACGCTGTGCAGGGGCACGCGGCGCATTTTATCTGCGCGGATTCATTTGTTTGACAACGTGGGTCTACGTTTCCACTGCAGTACACACTACACACCCACAACTATGTTCAATTGTAGCCACGGTGGGCCACGCACGTTACATAGTGTGCGTGGTCCCTGCACAGCGTGCACCGCGGTGGGTTTGAGTCTTTAGGCAATGTTTTACTTTCGAAAAAATTTATTGTTTATCAAAGTTACATAGCAAATAATAAAACCTTAACTCAACACTTTAAGGGCCAAATTAGAAAACACGCTCCGAGCAGTACAACTTTACTTTTGATGTCTATTTCTTTGGGAAACGTGACTCCAAAGTTAGGCGCGTCCACAGCAGGACTTTGATCCTGCATCCCCCCGATAGAAGGCTCTCCGTAAGACAGTAAGCACACCTTGTACATGTATCGGCACACTCCTGTGGCGCGAATCTTGAGTATTTTTGTGCCAGTGTCGTCCTTAATTATGTAAGTCCTGGTGCACCTGGGTCGCTCGCGTACAGTTCCCAGTAAATTTCCTGGAGGAGCCCACACTAACGCTTTGTTCGTACACAAATGGAAGGGCCTCTGAACGTGTACAACTTCGTTGCCATAGTTATTAAATATTTTCACATCGAACTGTTTAAAACGTCTTGTTTGGACTGCTAAGAACACTTTCTGACCTCCGCTGTTAAAGATTGTAAATGCGTCGCCGGTTTTGCTTATGATATCGTGCAAGTTGTCTCTTTTTTTAGCCACAATCAGTTCGTCCAAAGGATAAACGAAGGCAAGACCTGGATGGACATCATCTTCATCTTTAGCAGGACATTGCATCCAAACAGAGCCAGGTGAGCCTACACTTGTTGTGGTTCCGACGGTGACCATTTACGTTGGAATGTCGGCCTGGCTGAATTTCGGCTCCATGATAAGCATATGTACGCGTGTGTTCTCGACGGCTTACATGATTTTGTTATTACACTTTTCTTTGAAACATGATTGATTGATATGTCATGTTTGACTTATGATTGACAGTTAAGGACAAGGACGAATGTCTTTGGTTTTAAATCTACAATGATTAAAAACTTTTTAAACGCCTAGTACTGTAAAAATCACATAAACTAATTGTGTATAAATGGTTTTAGTGACATCTCTTGACTATAATAAAAACGTTGCAGATTACAAGTAAATGCTTCCACTAGCGCCATCTATTAGAATGTTGTAATATTAGACGTAAAAAGAAATCAGAATAGTGTTGACTGTTCAAGCTAGATGGCACTACAGCAGTCAGGCCGTGTTGTGCTGCTGCTCTCAAAAGGGATGACAGTCGTGAGTGTAGTTATCTCGGGAGGGTGAATAATTTTTAAAACGATATTTCATTTTATCAACGTACCTACGTACGTTTACTGACACTTACGTGGCTGGTATACACACACAAACAGTGACTGACACTGTTACACTTCTTCGTAAGATGATTTTTGGGTAGGAAGGTACCCTTACGTTCTAAGTTTAACTAAATCTATGTTTTAATTTTATTTGAATAATCGAAACATGTTAAGTATGTAGCCGCCATCAGCCTTAGTGTTATTATTCAAGTAGCTGTGTGTGAACCAACAAGTATTACAAGAAAGGGCTAGCGAGAAACACGTTACTATAACTTAACTACTCATGGAAACCATACAAGTATCAAGTTTTCATTAGAGAAATGGGGTAAGCAGTAATCAAGCGTCTTTGATCAAGAAAAGAAGCGAGCCTATAGACGAATTCGGAGTTACCCTAAGCTTGGGGACTTGGGGGCCTGCGTCCCGTAGGGCCAGTCAAGGCTATTGTATGGGGGCCATGGGGAGTGACTGACACGTAACTTCCGTAAGACTTTGATGTAAGTGTGGTGTCATGTCGATTGGCGGTCTGGGGGCCGTGAGTTCGAACGCTGGCCGGTGTAATGTTGCTTTGAAATTTTCTTGCCAGAATATTATGTTATTAATTAGCTACTTATGTTTCTTTACACCTATTCCAAAAACCAATTTATAAATTATATTGGTGGACCTATTACAGCACTTTTTTATCATCCTCGTTACTTGTCCGATTTGTAAAAGCTCAATAAGATTCGTTTTAAAAAAGTATTTCATGATTTTTGTTGGGCTAACGATATCGTCAAAATCGCGGGAAACAGATGGATGAGGGACGCACAGAACAGAGAAGCTTGGCTGGAGAATGGGGAGGCCTAATACCCAACAGTGGGTGATACCCGGCTGATATGATAGTAATGGTTCTTAACAGATCAAAATGAGACTTTGTGTACTTAGTACATAACAATCATCGAATTTTGACATTGAAGCAGGCGTTCATTTTCTTATTCTCTACAGTTGAAGGGGCTAGACAGTTGTCTAGCCCCTTTCCGCTTAAGAGTGAAGATATTGACGTAGCCGCCATATTTTAGTCACTTGACGACTGTATACTCAATTTTTCACCAACGATACCTATCAGGGTTTAAGACAGCTCCTTATATCTGCGATCTCATCCACCATAAACAAGAATTTTACGACACGAATTTTGAAGAGAAGCCAAGCATTACAAAAATCCTGCATTGCTAAGAAAATATAATAATATATAACGTTAGCAAATCTTCAAGATTCTTATTAAGGGAAACTGTTTAATTGAGTTTTCTCCCCATTGTACGTAGACACGCACACTACGACAATTCTTTGATATATAAATAGTTGCTATATATATAGTAATAAAGTATAAATGATGGAACTAACATATAGGAAAATATAATATATTTGTTCGTATAGCTACGGCCTGAGCTATATATATTGCTCGGTGATGGAATATGAAATGAGTGGAGAGGGTTGCAATTTTTTTGTAAGTATTTAATTTTTGAATTCTTGTTATTTTTTTTGTTGAGAAATTCGTAAAATCGTTGCAAAAAGTACAGTAATGGCGATGTTTATCACAATAGGTATTTTTAATAAGCAGTTTTTAGAAAACTTTCAAAATTACAAATTTTTACATCGAACAAAATAAGGAAAATAAAGCACTTAATATCACTGATTACTTGATTCGTTTGATAAAGTTATGGTGAAATACACGAACGTAGGTGTAATAAGTACAAAACAAAGCAAGCAGATTACTAATATAATCTATACTAAGTAATATAGGAATATAAATATTATAAAGTGGTAGGTAAAGTTTGTGCTAATATGTTTGTAAGTTTGGATGTAAGGAGTAACCTCCAGAACTGCAGATCCGATTCCGAAAATCTTTTGCAACTTGAAAGCTACATTCCCGTCAGAAAATATCCGAGCCCAATGCGAGCGAAGCTGCGGGCAAAACCTAAAATACACAGAATAGGTAGGTAAAACTTGTCTAGCTAATGATAGTGAAGTTGCATTTTTTATTGTTAATATAGTACTTGTGAAAAAATGCATAGCAATTGTACCTGACACAATGTGACAAATATTATGACGTTAAAATGACTCTTTTGTGCATGATTAGTTAATGGATTTTCGATGTAGCTACTAATGTAAAACAGGGCTAACTTTGACTTAATTACATGGTACAGTCATGAATAACGTCATACAGACGTTTGCCAAAGTCAAACTATTTATTTCAATTTAAGGCACTTTTGTACGTCAAACTTTTTGTTGTTGCTTGTGTCATACATAGTCTATACATCTGCTAAATCAGAGACCAGCGAGGAGTTACAGATTAGTTAATATGATTAGTTATTATTTCAAGATGTCCGATGCTGACTGATTGCTGTCAGAGGTAAACTTAAAATGTTTTGGAAATCATTTTACTTTAAAGATTATCTGAGTTACAGTGACCGGTCACACAGATTTAGAGCTATGAAGAACAGGGTGTAAAGTTAGTGTCATACATATTTAGATAAAGAACAAGGTGTAAAGTTGTTCTTCCCCCATAAAAAAGGGAGTATCCTCCGACCAGATGGGTGTTATGTCTGGTGGGCTACTGCCCGACAGTTGTTAAGTAGCGGGTAACTTTAACTGTGCGATTTTGATTTTTTATGATAGTGTTTCACTTGTGACATAGATAGCGCTGTAGTAGGTACTTTTTGTAGAGCTGCTCATATTTTAATTGAGGTGTGATGCCTGGGATTATGATTCAGCCGTTCTTGTTAACACTTTTGTCTTAAGAGTGCTATATCACGCATAACGGTGCTTGATATACTTTCACTACAGAGTACAAACGTCAAACTAAGTCGGAAACCAAAAATTTGTAAAAAAACAAAAAAACTCCAGTCAATGACAATAATTAACAGCGACTCCACGGCTCCCATGTTCGCAACACACATACGAAGCGCGGCGCGCTCCGTCTTAAGGACGACATATGAAGTAATTTTTTTTCCAACTCCCCAACACCGGAAATTCAACCTTAACATCCGAACAACAAAGTCCAAATCCCCTATACATGCGAAATATTTTTTCCATTTCATATTTACGAATATGCCCCAAATTCCCCAAAAATTAGAACCGTGAAAGCGGCGGGGGGAGGGGGTGGCCCTATAAGGGTAGCAAGTACGAATTTTTCCACACACACAGATGTATTGTAGGGGGTTGAAGGGGGGGGGGGTGAGCTAGTAGATAGTTTTAGAGAAAGAAAATATTATATATGTTTGTTGCGATGAATTCGGAGGAACACTTCATTTAGCGTTATTGTTAATTGTGAACGCGAAACTGAAAGGTCTGAAGTGAGGCGGGAGCTCTCGTCGGGAACCGAGCGAACATGTGCGGAAATTGCTGTTTTATTACCTACGATAGACTTGGATAACGTTTGAAAAAGTTCCCGTTAGACAGGAGAAAACCTTTTTCAGTTCTAACATCAACATAACATAATATCACGCTTGTTTTCGGCAAACGGCTAGGTAGTGATGTCTTACAGGTTATGGTACACCCATATTTCTCCAATTTTTTTCAGTTCTATTTTCTGAAATCAGACTAGAATATACTGCTATGTGGTGTGAGCTCAAGGAGTCAAGGCCACCTATCTTTCAGAACCATGATAGTGATCACCACTCTGAAGGATAAGATTGGTGATTGCAGCAACATTTTTATGACCTGAAACCCTAGCATGGGCGCACGGAGTAACATAACGTAAATACGTCCATTTTTGAATCAAAAATACAATTATCCTGTATCATTTCAGTAAAATGCAACAAGCATAATCAGTATCATCCATAGATATGAATCAATTCTTACAATTATGAAATTAATACATGTGAAACGAAAATTTTTAATTTTAAAATCGACGTATTTATGTAACTTTTACATCGCGCTCGTCCTAAGGCCTCAGCATGTAATATAACAGTCTATCTGAATTCAGATATGAACAATAAACTAGTTATTTTGTTCCTTGTCTGACTAACAAACAAATAACGCAAAACTTAATCTTGACTATGAAATAGGGCGTAAATATTTGTAAGTAAAAAAAAACCTGCATTTTTAAAATCTCAACAAACAAAGCCACGAACAAAAGTCAGTTTCATGATAAACCTCCACTTTTTAAACCCTCTCGCAGTAAAGCATGCTAACTCGATATTTTATTGCTTACTTCCACTACGGTTCAACTCATAAGGTTAAAACGGTAGGACATTAAAATCACATACAACTGCACGTTACGGACATTTTTAACGGCACTAAGCAGCCATCGTTAAAATTAATAGCTCATTTACATGGGGTTACTTGTACATTCTTATGTAAAAAGCTTTATCTGTACGATATAAAAGTGGTATTTGAAGTCATGTGAAAGGGGTAAGAAGCTTATATATGACTTATGTAAAGAAACGATTATTTGAAATGCTTCCTTATTGAGTTAGACAATAGGAATATTCTTTAGTTCTAAGTTACTATGCCCACGACTTCATTCGCAAAATTTGTGATAGCTCGACTAATATGCATGATATAAATATATTCTATAGCCTATAGCATTCATGAATAATGTAGCTTTCAGCCAGTGAAAAAAATTTCAGAATTGCATCATTAGTTCCGGAGACTTACAAACAAATTTTATCACTTTATTTATTTATTTATCTGCTCTCATGCACATTACAAATTTTACATATTATTGTCGGTTTTGTACATGAACCCTGTCAGGGCACTGCAAAGCACAATACTGGTTTGCTGTTAATCATAATTATAATCATAATCATTTATTTGCAATAAGTATTGGTACATTTTGGTCTTAAATCAGTTGAGGTTCCTAATACATAGTTTTTGTTGAGTTTATGATACAGATGTCAAAATTAACAATATTAAATTAATTATTATACATTATACAATAAAAAACATACATAAAGTCAGATTGTGGGTAGGTCGTAAAAAGTAGAATCTATACTAATATTATAAAGCTGAAGAGTTTGTTTGTTTGAACGCGCTAATCTCAGGAACTACTGGTTCGATTTGAAAAATTATTTTAGTGTTAGATAGCCCATTTATCAAGGAAGGCTATAGGCTACATAACATCACGCTACGACCAATAGGCGCGAAGCATTTATGAAAAAGATTGCAAAAACGGGGAAAACCCAAACGCAGACGAAGTTGCGCTGGTCAGCTAGTATATATATATATATATGTTATAATATTAGTATAGACTACCTATTACCTAACGAGACTACCTACCGATCTGATATCACGAAGTCGGACTCAATCTAGCTGGGAAAGCTGGACAGGTGATGCCAGTACTTAAAAAAATACTTTTAGATATGTTGTTTGAACCTATTGGACACCTAGGTCAGTCTCAGCATCATCCCCTTCATCATCATCATCATCATCCACAGCCCGAACTCACCCACTGCTGGGTATAGGCCTCTCTTTTCTCGTACCAATCTCCACGGTCCTGTGCCAGCCTCATCCAGGTTTTTCCCCCGATGTCAACATCCCCTTAGCTTACCTGAAATATTTATAATATTGACTCTTGAAAAGCAATTTGTCTGATACTGTTAGATGTGTAATTATTTCAATAAGAAAACAGAATAAAATGTAAACAAACATCTAATAATTATTTTATGCTAATTGCGGTTTAAAGACGTCAATTTACAGAAATATGGATGCACTTGTCTGTAAAATGACGTAAGTACATTCTAGCAAATAAATAAACCTCGATAGTAATGTTTTTATTGCAAATAACAACTGCATTGTAGATATTGCAAGTCATCGACACGGTTGAGTACATTTTACTTTTGCATATCTGAGACACCCAGCCGCCGTAGCATGACCACCGTAGACAAGGATTTCTTTGACGGAAGAATCGACAAAATGACAGATAGTGCAAAGTAATTGGTCATTGTGTCGACACAATCTGTCATTTTGTCGATTTTTCCGTCAAAGAAATCCTTGTCTACGGTGGTCATGCTACGGGGGCTGGACAAGTCAATTTCGATATCCAGCCTGCACTCTGATTGCATAAAACACTTTTATCACAAATCGAAGCTTCTAGAACTTTCCATATTCATATGTTCGAAAAACTACGACAAAAGAAACACAACGAATGTTGCTGAGTTGTCAAAATGTTTGGCAACGGCTAAGTATAACGCAGATTGGTATGAGTTTTACATAAAACAAAAGATGGCCATGTTAAAGTAACAAAAACGCCGAAATTCACGTAAATTTGAACATCACATTGAGGACATTTTTTGCATTGAAGTAATTCTTTTTCTTCGTAAGTAATCGTCTAAAACGGACGGTATCGTCCGAAGCGACGCAACAAAGCAAGTTTCTTTGAGCCAAGGAAGTACAAGTGTTTGTTCACAACACGTAAATACGAAATAAGGGTCGTTGTACGTCAGAGGGTGCAGTCCGCGAAGGGTGGGCAGATCTATAACGAAATGATAGACAGGCTCTTATATTTGTAGATAAGGGTATTAGAAGAAATATGGATTACATTGAAGGTATGAAGATAGTTATTCTGGGACAGAAAACTGATGAACCACTAGACTGATTGCATGAAAATAATGAGCTTAAGTATAATGTTTCCACTGCTGGGATACAAGCGAGCCAAGCGCGAGTTGGTGGATGTCACATTTTTTCGAATATTTGGTTCTTGAAAATTCCAATTTCCCATTAATGTTTTTCTTGTGGTGATGAAATAATGAACAGTAAAATAGTGAAAGTGGGGTTGATTCCACGGCATACATGTGATAAGTAGTGCACGTTACCGAGGGGCCAGCGCTGGGCTACACCTCTACACTGACTGACTGTGGTGCTGCATGGTTTTTGTCGTGTTACCATAGCCGAAACAAGGTTAATAACTGTTTTTTTCAAAACCATTCCCATCTACAATTTCACAAATGTTGACCAACAGACCCAACAGCGGCCGTCTGACAATGTCATTTAACCGCTAGAGTTGCCTAGGTTAGTCATTGGATGGGTGACCGCCCATTACATACCGAGTTTCCTCCGTGCCTCGGAAAGCACGTTAAGCCGTTGGTCCCGGCTGTCATTTATAAATCTTTGACAGACTTTACAAGTAGTCAGTGGCCGGAAAATCTCATAACCAGTCTTACCAAGGGGTATCGTATTACCCAGTACTAACTGGGTTGTGGAGGCAGTCGCTCCTTGTAAAATTGCCAGCCAATTCAGCCGCATCCGGTTAGACTGGAAGCCGACCTCAACATAAACTTGTACTTACGGGATATCTTCCGTGATTGTTCATTGTTTTGAGCTCCCGATATTTTTTTGATTTTTGTTGGACCTCAACATAGTTGGGAAAAGGCTAGCCAGCTGATGATTCAAGGACCCTGCTGTACTATACCAAAAGATTAATCACCGCACTTGGCACTGTAAATAATTGGCAACGTCATTTTTCGTAGACCCTGCTACGGCGTAGCAATGTCTTCAGCGTTGCTTTGCTTGCAAATGTGTAGTAGAATTTAGTAGTACTAAGCAGAACGAACATCAAATACGAGAATACAGTAGTGAGGAGAATTGTAACAATCTTTAGTGTGTGCATACTTTTATGAAAAAAGGATCGCTCCTACCTGGTATATTGAGATTCAGCTGCATCCGGACTGAAAGCGGACCCCTATGTAGTTGAGAACAAGTAACGCCAAGCTAATGATGATGTGATGAATCAATAAGTCAGTCAGCAAGTTGAATTAGCGAAGCGTACGTACAGAAACACATATTATAATAATTGGTTTACATCCACAGAATAGAAAATTCTAGGAACTTGGGATTATTTAATTAATGCAGGCATTCGTACTTTACAAGAAAAACAAAAACCAAAATAGCTGTTGTTTTATTTACTTTGGACCTGAAACAGTAAGGAAATAAACGTTAAATATATTTAACAAATATTCACATGTATATTTATGAGTTAGAAGTACAATGTGTGTAGTCGAACGGGCGCCAAACAGTACAGTCGGGAGCATTTGTAAATAACAACATTATTATTTTGGGGAAAATGATATTTTTTACATACCACTGCACTGCTCTCAAACGACGTAGTAAGGAAACCGGCATGTCCTAGAACCAAAAATTCAAAGAACAGTGTCATCTAGCAATACGCAATGGACCAGCATGGTGTAAACGGACCCTTCACGAAGCCATCAACCAAGTATTCTGTACATCAAACTAAGTAACTTTACGCAAAAATTATTACTGGGAAACGACTTTTTTTTTTGGGGTGATGAATCACGTTTTACGGTAGGACTCGATGTAATGCACTCAAAACATAGTGCTGATGGAGGCGTTGAATAGTACGGGGGTCGTGGAGGTGTTTTAGGTAAAGTTCTTACATTAAAAACAAGCATTAAAAAAAAAAAACTTGTCAAATAGTTGGAACTATGAGCCCCAATAACTGCGCAACTAGAAGGTTCCCAGGTATGGTCTAGAACAAAAAAGTGATCGCAATGACGGGGAGAACAAGTGCCTTCCGGCTTCGTTACACCTTTATAAACTGCCATTTCGTCGTTCAATGGGAAAACCCATTGGGGTACACAGAACACGGTAACCTGCTGTGAGCCTTACAAACTTCTAGCACCTCGTACACGTTCATACATCTGGTCATACACACACGACGGTTGCGAGTACTACGCACTTCACCTTTCTGAAAAACCTCACCAATGCTAAGCTAATGCTTTTTTGAAGCGTATCTAAAACAACGATGTTACACTTTATATTTGCAATATCTGAGCGAGATATGTGATGTCACTTCTTTGGAAACAAAGTTGAAAACTCACTATATATTGTCATGTGTTCGGTACACAGAAATGCTCTTTAACGGCAGAAAAATATTTCAGTTTCTAAATCGTAGTATTTCAGAAGGAGTTCTATAACTTACTGTTAAAAATAATGCAAGTGCGCTAGCTAAAGATAACAATTTGAATAATCAAACACTGCATTTTGATTTAAAAGTCTCTTGAGACATAGGAGGACAAAAAATATGTAAAACTCTTTTATTAGCTTTTTTGCACCTCACGGCACACTGTGGAATACATCATGATGTTCTGTTAACGTTTTAGATTGCTCACACTTTACTTTAGGTGTGCTTTTCTGTTACTTATTTCCAACTCCTACTTAGTTCAAGTAACAAATTAACAAAGTAAAAGCAAAATAACTTAATTATGAACTTAAGAATATCAACTTACCTAAGAACTATTCGTTCCTAATCAGTATCTTATCAACATAAAAACCAAATGAACCATCAATGAAGTTCAATAAAAAATAATCGCAACATAAAATACCGCACCCCGATACCCCAGCGCGAACCTTTAAAAAAATTGGGGGCGGACTGTACCCAAAAAATATAGGGCAGTAGGAAATTTTTAAAGTGAGTCAAATAAGCGTCTTGGGAGCGAAAGGGTCGCGTTTTGTAAGGGGCTGCCCTCACAGGGGGTGGCTAGAGAACACGCGGAATGGTAAAAAATAAACTGGTGACCGATTTTTTAAGTTCAAAAAGAAATTTCTCAAAAAATACCTATTTTGCATGCATAAATCCAGGTTAACCATGAGTAGTATTTTTGCATGCTAAAAATACCAAGTTTTCAAAAACGTTTTCATTGACGCATTTTCAGTCATCAGTTATCTAAATTTACTTGGAAAAATAACAATGATTGTAGTATCTGTACATAGATAAGTTGACTAGCACTTTATACATGGTAAAATTCTGAGGAAAACTGACTGTATATTTTAAAATAATAGGACTAATTTTGTCTATCCTTAGCGTGAAGTCGCTTAGTTTATTAATTACTAGCGACCCGCCCCGTCTTCGCATGAATGCAATATACATATTTAAACCTTCCTCTTGAATCACTCTATCTATTGCTGAAAACTGCATTAAAATCCGTTGCGTAGTTTAAAAGATCTAAGCGTACAAACAGCGGGAGAGACTTTGTTTTATACTATGTGAAGATTTGCCCCTGGCTGGAGGCCTTACACTCGAGGATAGTCCGGTTGAGCAGAAGTCAGCTTCATAAGTTGGCATGAGCGATGCCATTAAAAAAAAAAAAGATTTATAAACAATTTATCAATTTTCCTAACTCCTGTTCCACCTTTCTCCCGCCGACCTCGTAGCTTAAAGGTATTACACTTATTTTCACGCTTTTTATCTCTAACAAGGTCAGCACCGGTTGAAGTAATACGTTACACACAATAACAAACACGCATAAAACCTACTATTATCATAAGCTGTACAACGGATAAAAAGAGTAACCTTTGGCTTTTGAATGGTCGAGAGGACTCTGATCAGAAAATCTGCTGTCAAATGTCATGTTGGATGTTGTGATTGGCACAACTGGGGTTCTGCAGGTACTTGCTGAAAGGCTGGATGGACCTGCAATTGGTAGGTTTGTCAAGCTACGTGTCATGCATAGGGCTTGATAAACTTACCAAAGATATTTGTTTAATATTATAATTATGATCGTGTCTACTAACATAGTTTTAAGCAATGGTTTATACTAACACTATACGAGCATGGTCGCCATGTTGTCTGAAATTACAGATTTTTTATTTATTTAGTGAATTGAAGACAATAACTATAAACTTGTATTGATTATCGTATAGTTCATTCTTAGTATTTTGATTGGAAATGCTTTCACATTCCGGTTACAGTGACTGCCTGCTAAAAGTCTTGCATACTGACTGACTGCCGTATCGACGAAAGACGAATGTAGATTTTTGTTTCATTATCATTTGGGATTAGTACATTGATGCAAAAGAGCTAGTCAGAACTGTCGGTGTAGGTGTGGTGTAGGTGGTGTGATTCAATTTTTGGCAAGGTAACCTTTCTGATTCCGAAATCTTAAAACTTGATTCCACCACCTTAGAGAATATTACTTATAAGGGTCGAACTGCCTCCCACAAGGTCCACACCCACCGTTTTAACATCTACACCACTACCACTTATATACAGTGATTCAAAATTAAAGTTACTGATCCTTATCACGCGTATTTCCATGAGCTACGGGTTTTTTCCATTCTTTCATGGAAATGACCTAGTTTGTTCATTATTACGTTTTAAAACGTTCCTATTGTTCGTTTTTAATTTTAATCCAATCCATTTCCTCTCTATTTGGCAGCCATTTTGTTTTTTTTTTGTGATAAACTCTACATGTGTGCAAATATCTCGAATTTTTGGTCTTACTGAGACAGAAATGGGCTTATTCGGAGAGCAACTATATTGTTTATCGTTAACATTACGAAATAATGGGTTCACATTTTTGTAACTTTCAGAAAAAAAGAAAAAACTCAAAAAAAAAATGCAAATCGTAATTTTTTTTGTGAACGAACAAATTTTGACAACAAATTAATTGCAAATCAACAATCTTTAAACTTTGTATTGGAATAGTTGTTATATAAATACCTAGAATATCGCTAGTTCATGACCAGAGACATTGTATAAAGATATCATAAAGGTTTTTTATAGGGAAATATTCACCATACGTACATAGATATCACACACGTCAAATATAATATTTTACGGAAGACATTTCTACTCTACTATTGATTAACAAAATAACTAGTTCTCTATTCATTTGGTAAAAAATTACGAAAACAAGAAGAGATAAGGGTTTCTATAGTGTACTGTGACATTTAAAAAACACGACCTTTTTTATGAGTAAAGGCGTAAGCACACCGGCGTCGTAGCGCGCGGCGTAGCGATCTCGTAGCGGGGTCTACGCGGGCCTACGATATTTTTAATGAAAGATTTTCTTTCAACCCGAAGTATTTTTATCAATTCCTGGTTTGTATTCTTACTAGATTTTTATTATTTTATGTTCTTAGACATTTTTGCTAGATTTGGACCTCTGGAATGGTCGTAAAGGGATTCCAATGACGTCACAATTTAGATCTGTGTGTTGTTATTTTCTCGCAGAAATTTGATAATATTTTTTGTTTTGGCTTGAAAACACCCACACTTAAATAAGTTTAGTCTATTATTTGATTTAACTGAACGGGGGATGACTGGTTTAAAAATATGGGACATGGACATGTTTCTCATTGTAGTTTATATCTATACAAATAAATAAGTTGGAGTGTCTGTTTTTAATAACAAAATAACAGCTTTTTACTGAATTCATATGAAAATATATACGGCACTTATAACAAAAACACATTTTTTTTTTCAATATTTGTCTGTCTGTCTGTTTGTTCCGGCTAATCTCCGAAACGGCTGGACCGATTTTGACGGGAATTTTACTGGCAGATAGTTGATGTTATAAGGTCTATCTTACTTTTATTTTAGAAAAACGATTAGGGTTCCGGGCAAAAAAAATCAAACCCTTGAATTTGTTAACAAACTCCGATTCAAAAACGGAAGTAACAAATATTTTTTATCATAATTTCACGCGAACAGCTAGTATTATAATAAAATAGCTTTTGTTTGCAGCTAAATCCGCGTCAAGGACAAAAATAATTCGGCGAGAATATACTACCGGAATAAAAAGTACGAATGACCTAAGCCAGGTCATAGTCTATACCTAGACGTGAAAACACAGCCAGACAGAGTTACTATCGCGTTTATAATATTATGGTATGTATATTGTACCTATATTATTGGTCACTGTCTCATTCTGAATGATAAATGGGTGTGTTCTTGTTTTGAGTATGTTTCTTTATGACATGAGCAGTAGTAGAAGAGAACAGTGCACTAAATGTGGCTTTAAATATATGACAATAACATTATAATAGTTATTTAGGTTAAGCTGTGCTTGCGTAAGTTGGTCTGTGGATGGGTGACCACCCATTACATACCGCGTTTCCTCCCTGCCTCGTGTGGTCCCAGCTGTCATTTGTAGATCTTTGACAGTCGTTACAGGTAGTCAGTGGCCCGAAAAGTCTGACAACTAGTAGTAATACGATACCAAAGGGTATCGTATTACCCAGTACTGACTGGGTTGTGGAGGTCAGATAGGCAGTCGCTCCATGTGTAAATACTGGTATACAGCTGCATCCGGTAAGACTGGAAGCCGACCCTAACATAGTTGGGAAAAGGCTAGGCAGATGGAGATGATGAGTTATCTATCAGTAAACCAGTTTGATATACATTTGTAGTTCTATTGTTGAGAGACTTTATGACGTCGAAAAAGTACTTAGTTGTGTAGAGAATAATATGTAATATCACGCCAGTAATCCCCGAAGGGTTAGGCAGAGGTGTACCCTCCTATACCCCTACATATCACAAGTTAAGTCCCATGTAATAACCAAGGCTATTGCCATCATCAATTACTTATGTAGAGTTACACAAAAAAAAGCTTTCGCGACGACAATCGTGTCTGAGAGCACTCCCTTACAGCTAAATATTTTACGATGTGGTCGTGATCGTTACTGATGCACCTTACATTGATATTGCATGTCAGCCTTACGACCATTTGCCATCGACGAAACATTACGACATCACTTGAGGCCCTACCTACCCCGGTACGAAACTAAATTCTTCATACAGAACGGAACCAATCCGAATTCAATTTTAAAAAAAGACGCCGAAAAAAAACAATATAATTTTTTTTTTATTCAAAAACCTACAGCCTACACAGGGTGGTTTAAAAATCGAATCAGTCCCCCGGCCTTGAGGGGAGAAACGCGTTGCCGTCAACACATAAATCATATTTCTGGAGAATTTTTAAAAGTCCTATTGCTTTCGCGTATTTGCCATGTACTCCCCCACCGGGGTGGTGGGTGTGTGTACTTACTCCCTCGTTTCCTAGTTCTGCTGTGTACACAGGGTGTTTGAAAATGGTGGTTTGTTGCTTAGTGATTTGTGATGAGATAGCGCTGTTGCTATGTTGTGAGGGTTTTCGTGTGTTGGGTTTCCAATTATTTTGTCTTTGCGGAGTTAGGTGTCTTGGACTGTGTGAAACACTTGGTTTTAAAACGTTTTCAAACTTTTTGTGTACGATAACCCAAAGATTCTTTTACCGTAAACAAGGAACAGACATCAAAAGATCATACACAAAAAAATACACGGAAAACGAGCAATGTCGACTAATTACTAGTTGTACGCTACTGTGAATATACAATTAAAACATTAAATATTTTTATTGGAAAATTATTCACATCTCTCCCTCATCAATTCACACCCGAGTTCAATCCCAAACCCACCACCAAAATCCGAAGCCACCACACCAGTACACATGACAACAAAAGGCAATAAATTACAATTAATTAAAATAAAAATAGGTTGGTATAAAACAACACGCTGTATATCTGTAAGGCGCCACGGAGGAAGGAGGCCGGGCGCCCGCGAACTCACTGTTGTATATGTTGAGGGAACAGATGAATTTTGTGATTTTTTTTTGTTTTCGGGTTGTAGGAAATTACGAATATTAGAAGTAAGGAATTCTTGTTCAATCTAGTGCTCGTTATGTAGATAGGTAATGAAAAAAAAACGTTTTGTTTTTGTTTTTTTTTAGGTTTTTAAAATCGATATGATTAAAAAAAGTTAAAGAAAAGGAGGTCGTCCAATGGGTTTTCAGAATGTGTCAACTAAAGTTGTCAAATGTCATTGTGACAGTAAAGTTTAAATGGTAAGCTAACTCAACTAAAAAGTCTTTGTTAATTACTCAGTACCTATCTGTTCATATTACAGATATGTATAGATTCGTCATCTATTTATAATTCTTATCATCACGTTCAGTTGATATGACGTGAAATATTCTTAATTTTCAGCTGTAACAACGTTGTCAAGATAAGATAAAATGAAAAGCAGAAATGTAAAAAAGGGTACTTTTCCAAAGCTGTCAGTAGTCTAAGCTTCAGATTTGATAAAAGATAACAGGCACAACGTATTAGCACCAGGCTCACCCACAGAGATAACAGATAGAGGTTCTGAAACAAGAGGCAGATGAAACCGGAAACGATTGGTTTTTGATGTGAAAGCTTCGCATATACTGTGGCCAGCACACATGTGGTGGGGCACAAGGAAGAAGAAAGCGGGCGAAGAAAAAATGAGGGAGACGAAAAACTAGAGCGGGACGGAAAAGTGGGCGAAAAACGAAAAATTTCGCCCCCTCCCCCCGCGACGCCGCGCCCCCGCGCACCCCGCTCGCCCCCTAGCACACGCACACATGCGTGTCTGTAGCGCGCGTGGAAAGTCTTGATCGTTTACACTTTCACTCGCACTTTTGCTTTCCTTTTGGAAATGAAAAGTGTTCTGGTTTTTGAGTTTGTGGGATCTGGAAGCTTTTAAAGGATTGATAGAAGTAACGGTGAGTACAAAAAATAGCAAAGGGGATTGTGGCTTAATTGGTATTTTTTAAAGTACGATTTTAAGGTTTTCTGTCATAGTATGATTTTGTGTGCTGCTCTTTTGTGGGTTTCTACTTTTTCAACAATTAAAGTAAAACTTTTCAAGTATTGTGTGATTTTATAGATTTTGTTTGTTATTTTTTTAAACTACATGCACATTTATTTATTTACTAGTACCATTTGCAAGTACTTCTTTTGTTGTTCATGGTTTATAATGAGCTCATAAATACACGTACCGTTTTAAAATGCCATCATTGCTGTGTATAACTTATGTAAAAAAGTAAAATTAAATAACAATATTTGTTTGAAATATTTCTTGATAAGGAAATATTTCTTACTCCTACATAATTAATTTCTAGTAGAAAAGCAAACGATCAACAATTACACACATTACATCTTAGGTCGTAAGTCTTAAAGATCAAATTGCCTTGCGCTTTCCTGAACATTTTTCTCTATATTCCGCGATGCGCGCGATTTTTCCGGCCGGTGAAAGTATCAAGATGGCTCACTCCCGCAGGAGGCTATTGTAGCATGTTTTTATACCCAAAAATTTTAAGTCAGTAGGCGCTCGCACTCAGAGCCGCTAGTACGTTTATATTATTATTAATATATATTTATATTTCGTTTTAATTTACAAGTTTTCCATCGTTCATAATTTTAATATTTTTATACCGTTTTATACAATAATAAAGTGTTTATAGATAGGCGTAATTACAACGTAAACATAAAGTTACTACACCAAACAGGAGTTGAAGCGCAAAATATTACGAGAGGGAGTTTTTCGAGTATTAGGCGGTTTAAGTTCGACCAAGTTTCGGCCGGCCGGAGTTTGACAGTTCGCCGATTGGAAAATTAAAAAAAAAATTGACGTTTTGAAATACAACATGGCGGCCTGTGTGTTTGTCATCGTGCTCTGCGGGTTCGACGACCTCGCCGGGGTCCACTAACAATGCTCAACTTTCATAACATTTGACGGCTGCTGTATCCGTGAGTACTTGTTTTTTTTCATGGAATCAATCGCGTTTAGGAATTATTGATGTGCGATATATTACATAAGGGCGCGTTCATAATGTGGCATGAATATTGTAGCAGTTAATATGATACGTTTGTTGGGGCACGAAGCGAGCCACGCACACAGTGGATTGTTTTTATCGTAGGTAGTAAATTAGAGGGGCTGCGATAGTGGCCGATATCCACTGACTAGTGTTGGTATTGATTTTTTTCCCTCATTCTGTTAAATTTCATTTATTGGGGGAGAGACCGGACACGCCGCGATGACGTGTGCGAATGCCCGCGATAGCCATTGTGGACCGTTGCTAAGAAATTGAACTTTACGAACGGCGGGTATTCCGAACTTTCGGAATGGTTTACTGTCGATTGCGCCCTCACTACTGTGTTATTGTAATTTGCTGCGGAAATGCAGCGATGTGTGACGAACCCGGAAGTTGTGACGAATTAGATTTTATGTTGTCGCGAGGGTAGTTTTGAATTTGTTATAAGTCTAATTGTTGGGCGCCACTTCCGGGTCGCCGTTTACATTTGTTCTTACCCAAAAATAGGTAATTTTAGAATAATAGTTGTAGCTTGAATGTTAATTTATTATTGTCCTGCCATATTTGAAGGGTAAGTAGAGATACTCCATGTTTGTTAATAATTGACAATGATTGGTATTGATTGTCCATATTGAGATTGCCGTCATTATTGACATTTTATTTCGTTACCCTTATATTTAATTACTTATAATTTCTGCTCTAATATTGGAAGACTTGTCATTTGAAATGTTTTTAAATGCTGGAGTATTGTAGAACATTGTACCAGATTCGATTCCTTCCTTCGACGATAAGGTTATTTTTAGGAGGTGCCTACTTATTATTTTATTTGTTCTATCCTTTTAGCATTGTTTTGAATCTGGATGAATGCAGATTTCTTGGAGTTTATATAAATGTTTGACATTGAAGAAAGGGTGAGCTAAATTACCAAAACTGCAAACTACGAAATCAGAACTATAAATAACACGAATATTTATATATAGACGCTTTAATATTTTTTTGATTATCATCAAGCTTTACGTGTGCAGTATTTGTTGGGCGCCAATAAGACACGGCGCCATATTAAAAAAAAAAACACTAGCCTCTGCCCGTCACTTCGTTTGCGTGACAACAGTCGTTAAGCACATCATTTACCGGGATAAAATATCCTATGTATGAATCTAAGCTATAATCTATCTGTATGCCAAACTTCATGCGAATCCGTTCAGCCGTTTTTGAGTGATTGAGTAACAAACATTTCACCTTTCACATTTATAATATTGTTTAGTAGGATGTACAATTTGTGTTTAATGATCAACCTAACGTTTACTATAAGGTGAGCCTGAAGAGGACAGTGTACGGTTGAGTTATTGTGTTATTCAACATGACTGCCTCGTTGTTCTAGTGGTCGCAAGCGCGACTGCTGAGGTCCTGTGTTCGATTCCCAGGTCGTGCAAAGTTATTGGGTTTTTCCATCAGGAATTTTTCAAACGGCAGGCACGGAGTCTGGATTTGCGCCCTGTTGATGGCAATAGGTTCGCCCGCCCCCTATTACATGGAATTTAAACATAACTGGCGAAATGTGGGTGCACTATTAGGTACACCTTTGCCTAACCCTTCGGGGATTACAGGCGTGATGTTATGTTATGATCATCACGGACTTTTAGCAAAGAAAAGTGTTAGTTGTTCCAGGTCTGGATATTTATGCAATGTGGGATGAATCCAAATAAAATATCTATCAGCGTATAATGTTCCCACTGCTGGGACACACTGGCACAGGCTCCACGCTTGCTGGTGACGGATTGACGATGATCATTAGTTTAGGAGGTGCTGGTGGCCAAATGATACCAGCCACACGGGTTGATCGTCAAGGTCAAGCCGCGCTTGCCCAGGTCGGTCCGTAGATGGGTGACCACCCATTACATACCAAGATTCCTCCGTGCCTCGGAAAGCACGCTAAGCCATTGATCCCGGCTGTCATGTGTAGATTTTTTTAGATTTTGACAGTCGTTATAGGTAGTCAGTGACCCGAAAGTCTGACAACCAGTCTTACCATGGGGTATCTTATTATCCAGTACTAATTGGGTTGTGGCGGTAAGATAGGCAGTTGCTCCATGTAAAATACTGGTAGCTAGTTGCATCCGATTAGACTGGAAGCCGACCCCAACATAGTTGGGAAAAGGCAGCCAGATGATGAATTTAGGTGTAGGTGGATATATATAATTAGGTTAGATCTTATTAAGATTCCACCAATGTTAATGATGTCCAAGGCAAACTTGGAAAGTAAATTTAAAAAAGTCACATTGTTACTTGTCAAGATTTGAACCCGCAACCTAGTGCGTGAGAGGCGAGGTCTTAACCACTAGGCCATCGCGGGGGATTCGTTTCAAATTAATAATACATAATTAGCTAATAACGATCTCAATGCTGGGACACAGGCTTCCTGTCGTGAGGTGCCAAATGTGTCGCTGATGGTGGCGGGTGTCATTTAGTTCCCTTCAATATGGTTGAGCTGAATGGTGCTGGTCCATGTGTCATGTTCGAGAACGGACGCTGTCAGTTTGGACTGGTCATCTCTTAGCTGCTACGGTTTAGTTTAACTACTTTGTTTTTAAATTGTTTATTTAATTTTTTACTCTGGACGCTCTTAATGTGCACGTCTTTCTAATACAATACCATAATTTCAATATTTTGATTGAAAAGAGTGTCCATGGAGTTTCTTGCCCATTCTTCTCCATAGAGATCTACGCTTTGGAATGGGCAACTACAGTACTTTCACAAGTTATTATGCCTTGTTTCTGTGACTGTAGCTTCGCCTTCTTTGTTTTTCTGACATTCAAAAGTGCCTGTTATGGTCTAACTAATTGAAATAAATGCTTTGAGTTTGAGTAGCGGGCATATAATATAATGGACGTAAAATACCCTAAACGAAGCCGAAAGCTACTGGTTTTCCCCTTCATTGCGATCATTTTTTGTTCTAGACCATACCTGGGAACCTTCTAGTTACGGAGATATTGAGGGTCAAAGTTCCAACTTTTTCACAAGTTTTTTTTTTAATGCAAGTTTTCTTTTTATGTTATGGCTTTACTTTAAATAACGAGACATATGGTATATCGTGAGGAAACCTGCATGCCTGAGAGATATTTCTCGACGGCATGTAAAGTCAAGTCAAGCCATGGGCGGCATAAAAACTCTGACACCAAAAAAGCATAACCCTCCTTTTGGGCTTCGCCGCAGTCGGGTAATAAAGAAAAGAAGAAGAACTTAAATACCGCCACGACCCCCGTACTATTCAATGGGTCCATCCACAGTGCTTTGAATCCGTTACATTGAGTCCTACCGTAAATCGAGATTTATTACCCCAAAAAATAAGGTATAAGCATAATAAGCATAATCAGCCTGTAATGTTCTTCTCTATGAGAGGGAATGGGCTATAATCCACCAGCCGTGCAGTGCGGGTTGGTAGATGTCACATGTCTTCGAATTTTTTGGTTCTAGGCCGGTTTCCTCACGATGTTTTTCCTCACCGTTTTGAGAGCAGTGGTGGTGAAATAAATTACACAAAGTAATGTGCCTGCCTGGGTTCGAACCCACGACTTACTGCTCGTAAGTCGGGACCGCCACCACTGAGTCACCGCTGCTCTCCCAAAAATAAGGCATTTAATTCCTAGTAATAATTTTTGCGTAAAGTTACTTAGTTTGATGCACAGAATACTTGGTTGACGGCTTCGTGAAGGGTCCGTTTATACCTTACATAAAAATGCCTGCTTGGTTTTCAATTCACAACCCGGAAGTCACTGCTCACTCTGGGCCACCACTGGTCACACTGAGCTGTTATCATTTGAGCTCGTAAGCTCATATGATAACAGCTCCAAAGTACAGATGTCATTTGTTTCACGAGTCGACATAGTGGGAATCGACATAGAGGAAATGATTCTAATAATACATAATAGAGGCACTGGAATTGAAAGTGGTATACAACATTAGTTTTAGTATATGCGAAACCTGAAACACGTGTCGAGTATTTTTATGTAAAGAATCTATGTACAAAATTACAAAACTGTATCATGAAAGTTATAAGCTTATTCTGTTACCTGGTTGTCCGCACATAAGCGTGGTCACCACGGAACGCGCCCGCGCGCGGGCCTCCAGCGTCGTCTTGAGCTCATTGATAAACATAATTTGGCAGTTGGTACCTAAATTATTGCGATAGGTACTTACTGTCGCTCGGTGTCCAATTTGCAACTTTTTAACTTTTAAATATTTTTGGGACAAAATATAACATGGTTTAAAAATGATTGGAATCGATTCAGTTACTTATTCTGAACAAACTATATTCAGGTTTCGCATATACTAAAAATAATGTTGTATAATCAAAGGCCACACTCTGTAAGCAGACCTGTTTAGATTGGGTCGGTGTCCTACAGTCAGCTGCATAAATACTAATACATTGCATAATCAATCAATGACACATGTGCGCTCAGACCGGCCTCAATGCAATTAGTGTACTATACATTACACACTGTACGCAGACTATGTGTGTAGTTAATCATGGTTAGAGACAGGTTATTCCTCTCACTATTGCAAGTTTACACCTGACTGTCTCGACACACCTAAGGATTTGTTCACAATAGTTATTTTTAACCAAATATTTATATTCTGGCTCTCTTACAATTGTAAATTTGGAAAAAATTGTATTGATTGGAAACATGGAAGTGGCCCGAGAGTCTTACCAAGGGGTATTGTATTATACAGTACTAACTGGATTGTGGAGGTCAGATAGGCAGTCGCTCCGTGTAAAATACTGGTATTCAGCTGTATCCGGTTGGTGGAAGCCGACCCCAACAAAGCTGGGAAAAGGCTAGACAGATGATGGAACATCACTGTGAAAAAACCATACCTTTAATGCTTTTCTGTGTATGGGCTACGTTCTACTTTAAAAAAAATGAAGATATGAATGACATCATTTGTCAGTTTACTTTTGTTAACGGATAAATGATAAAGTTAAATTAGCATTTGTACATAATACTACTGATTCAACTGAGCTGATTCTTCTTAGCGTGTTCTTCTTAGATGGTTTTCTAAATACAAAATTCGTTTTAGACGTTCCAACTAGTCTGGTGCGTTTAGAACTTAGCTTCTCTATCAGATGCTGTAACATGCTGCAATACTAAAGGCCTGCACAAAGTGGACATCTTTCAACGTTGGCACTGAAAGAATGTCGATGATGTAAAGTCAAAAATGAACATTTTTCGAAAGTTGAAAGCCGTTGTAGAATTACGAAACCCATTGATAACGATGGCCACTTCTCCAGGTCCTCAGGAACAATTTGAATTGATTCAGTCTCAACAATCTTAGACATGTCTGCGTCTATAGTTCTTCCTAGTACTCCCATGATTAGGTCATTCGCAGAAACCTAAACGGATCTAGGAGTTTCTCGGCCACCGTTGCAGAGGTGACGAAACTATACACATGCAGACTTACGACTGGATAATCAGAAGTACTGTGGCTGGGGTTACCATTTCGAAATTTAATAGTTCCGGACAATATTAGCAGAAAGGTCCGGTTATCTTACTTTTTAGTCTCTCTTTTTTTAGTACTCATTTTCTAAAAGAATCTCTTCAAATCTCCGACTTTATTTCCAGATTCGACATATACAAATACATGGCCGTACAAAGTCCGGCATCATGTCCTGACAAATCCGAATTGATGGTAACCCTAACCGTGACGAAATAAGACATGTGCAGACAAATAGTATATCTGTGTGTCTGTTCAGCCCGGGGACTTCCTATGACTTGAGTGTTTGTTTTTTACATAGATAATCAAAATATTTCAGCGAATTACTGGCCTAATCTGTTACTGTTTATTGTGGTTTAAATTTACCTGTAACTGAAAAAACCTAAGCATGGAATACAGTGTTAAAATCACTTACAAAGATACTATATTGGCTTACATTTAGTTCTTGCCATGTTTTGAAGTAGATGTAGATTCATTGTTTGTAAAATACCTCCCTTTTCTCTTAATTTTTAACCCTCTTTTCCTCACATTCATTGATATGAAAACTTTTTGTTTTTTGTAATAAGTAATTAATCTTTTCAAGTTTTTGGTAAGGGGTAAAAGAACATGAGAACATTTTCATAATTGCGCATTTGTTTGGTCCAATATTACCAATTTGTTCAACAGTATTGAATAATTCTAACTCGTGTCGAACACGTGATTAGAAACTCGTGTCTCTAGCTTATATTTGTTACTCAATCAATTAATCTAGCATGTACACAGCTGGACATAGGCTTCTCCCTGCTCTTCGTCTGCCGCATCCAGAATGGCCGAGCCACCTTTTAAAGTCCTGGGTTCATCTAGCCGGAGGCGTCCCACACCACACTTGTCTTACTCCTTCAGCATCGGTCTTCGACAAACATGGTTCGAACGAGCAATTCCGAAAACAAATCTACTCGCAACAAAAAACTAATTGTGTGAATACATAACATCGCACGTGTGCCACAAGGTTATGCAGCGGTACATACATTTCTCACAACCGCATATTGTCAGTTATTTTTAGTTCTCATGTAATGAAGAGAGTCTATTGCCATCAATAGGGCACTAATCTCGGCTGTTACAGAAAAAAACATGATTAAAAAAACCAATAACAATTTGCCCGACCTGGGAATCGAACGTTAGTCCTCATACTCAGTACCTAGTGCTTGCGAACACCAGACCAATTAGGCAGTCATGATTAGTCATGCGAAACTACATAGCGTCGATGAAGTTCTAACACCACGTACGTCAATTTTTGGCGGTTTTGAAATTTTGATGCCGTTTGCTAGAGAATCGGAAGATGCGTTGTTGCAGCCGATCCGAAACAAGCAACGTCTCATCTAATTTGAAGTGAACACAAATAAAAAAAATGGTTTTGTTCTGTTACCTAGGTATAATTATGCAGTTTTTTCACTCTTCTGTAAAGTTGCTATTTTTGACTTACGTGGTGTTAGAACTTCAACAACGATAGTTCCAACTTTTTACCCGACTACGGCGAAGCCAAAAGGAAGGGTAATGATATTAGCAGTCTTTGTATGTTTGTATTTACGTGATTCATGTTCCTCTGTAGCGCCTAAACTATTCATCCGATTTTGATGAATAAGGTGTCAATCGAATCGTTATTATGGCCCGGGTAACACAGGCTACATTTTAACCGACCTCAATAATAGGAGGAGTTGATTTTACCTTGTGAACCCCGATTTTAGAGTGTGATTTTCAGTAGTCGAGTTTTTTAGTTGTAGTATACATATCCTTGTTGACTTATTGACCGACTCCTTGACAATTCAAATTAAAAATCCTACCGAGGCACCTATAGCAGAGCCCAGAAAGGTCCTTGTAAACTCAGCCTTACAACAGTCCCGATGCACCCACATTAGCATAGCAAGCATCAGCACGCAGTCGTGACCACGATCGACACTCCTTTTGTGTCGCCTGTGTACGTCGGGTGCCCTTTTGAAGATATTGGATATCATTGCTGTGTCTTCATGTGACTAATGGCTTATAGACTGACGGTGTTCCTGTTCGAAAGTGGTTTGGAAAATCAAATCTATTGTTTGCGGATGCGTTGGCTATCTTAGCGGTAAAGTTGAATGTCTCATCATATCTTATTAAATAACAGTCTCTAGTGTCCGAACGTGGACTTTGTGGTGAGAGTGGTGGTAAATAATAACAGCCAGTCGGGTCGTTCTTCAGGTTGGTCCGTGGATGGGTGACCACCCATTACATACCGAGTTTCCTCCGGGATTCGGAAAGCACTTCAAGCCGTTGGTCCCGGTAGTCGTTACAGGTAGTCAGTGGCACGAAAGTCTGACAACCAGTCTTACCAAGGGGTATCGTAGTACCCAGTACTAACTGGATTGTGGAGGTCAGACAGGCTTTCGCCATCTATCCATTCACACTAGTGAATAACTGGGCAAAACAGATTTAAATGTTCTAAATTGAGGTCGATAATACGTGGCCTGCCCTTTTGTACCGACTAGACCGGTATAGATAGGGACCTATCTAGTGTCTCTTACTACACCCTATTAGGTGGCCCACTTTCAATCAGCTTGAAGTCTATGTACAGATCTCCCGGGAAAAGTATGCGCTTCGGAAGTATTTGTTCATTTTTTGAAATACGAAGACGCGCTTGTCTGCTGTTCCTTTTTTTTCTTTTTCGTAATTAGACTTAATACTTATTTAAAACTCTGATTGTCTTACTTTAATTAATATTAAAAATTGGAAATCTTTTTAAAATATAAATCTGTTTGCTGTAATAGTCGTTTTCATTTGGGACAGTTTTCCCAAATTAGATAAATAGTCGTTATTTACTTTTTAATTATCAAGTATTGATGCTTTTTCAAGTATGACAATTCTAAGAAAAGCTTAAAAAGTTTTTTAATATTTAGTCCCAAATGCTAATTTTAGAGCTATAGAGTAAACAAACGTCCTTCATTTTCCCGAACTTATGTCTGATCTAAAATTAAGTGAACAGTCGTTTTCGGCATATCATTCAAAACGTCATAAAATTACCAGACGACTATCGAAACATTGTCAATCATCACGATGACGAAACTAAACAGAACCACCAATCTATGAACTTTTGGTCGACAAGGTACCTGTCACATCACCATCGGCTAAATGCGAGAAGTCAGAAGAGCTAGCCACTAGAAACGCGTTGTTTTGTTTGACGGAATTCTCACCGCGCTGGTGTGGACAGTCAGCGATCAACTATTAGTACATACATGTTTATATTTACTAGAAAACTAAAGAAACGATGAATGGACTGTGAAAGGTGATATGGCTAGAAAGAGGGTGGGTAAAGATGACTAATCGAGAAGTATGGAAGAGCAAGGTGCGCCTGCGCCATAAATAAATTGGGATAAAGGCAGAAGAATGTTGATGATCCCTTTACTGACTCGAGACCTAATAACTTTTGTACGTATCTTGAGCGAGAAAATAGTCGGTAGTAAGTTGCTTTCTTGGACAGGGCGATGAACCTGGCGACTATACAGGGTGGGAAGGACACCGACGACGTAAAATTTATCATCGATAGTTTAAAAAAAGTGTCTATGTCCAGCAGTGAACGTCTTTCGGCTGAAATGATGATGATAATGAGTTAAAAAAAAAATCTGCTGTTCCAAACATTTTGACCGTGTAGATCACTTTTGTAGAAAACAGCTATTTTTTTTAAATTATCGTTGAATCTGTGTCCCCCACATAGAAACTTTTTGGTTCAGAATGATATACTGAATACGTGGTAAGCGTTTGTGAGTCGATGTCCCTCCACCACGTTTTTAAAACAAATTTTGGTAAAAAAAAGGCAAATCATTGCAATGTACGTGACATTGATGACTATAAAACCATAGTGAATTATCAATGACGGTGATGTGACGACAACTAGTTGGTAATGGTATGCAGGAAATACGTCATCACTGTAACGTATAGATAAAGAGCAAAAGGTTAAAACACCTGCAGGAATATTAGCTAATTTAGTATTGTCACCGTGATAGAATTATACAACATTAGTTTTAGTATATGCGAAACCTGATACACGTGTTTAGTATTTTTATGTAAAGAATCTATGTACAAAGTTATAAGCTTGTTCTGTTACCTGGATGTCGTTGACAACTTGTAACTTTTTTTAGATATTTTTGGGACAAAATATAACATGGTTTAAAAATTATTGGAATCGATTCAGTTATTTATTCTGAACAAACTATATTCAGGTTTCGCATATACTAAAAATAATGTTGTATATAGAGACTGAATACAGTGATACGAGTACATGAATCTTTTGACCCTCGAACGTCTAGGAGTGCTCATCAACTGCCTGCCTTTTCGGTCGGCTTCCAGTCTAACCGGATGCAGCTGAATACTGATGGTAAATACCTGAGAAATGAAAAATATTACAAAAACAAGATGGTGGAGTTCCGATTTTAGCCACGCGCCAAAAGATACTTGTACAGTTATACATGGTGAACTGTTTTAGCAACCAGAGATTTTTTTTTCATGAAAACCATTTTTTATTTCTTTGCATAAAATTACTTAAACTGATTTTTTTTTTAAATGTGGTTTTACTTTCTTAATTTCAACCTCACTCTCCAATTTGTAAGTAATCATAAACTATTATTGACCTTCTGCGACTATATCTTGTAATTTGACCTCGTAAGCGCGTGCGCAGGTCCCGGGTCTAAAAGTGGGTTTGTCCGCCAATCAACGGGTCGATTGTAACGCTCATTCGACAAGTGTTTTAATAGATACTAATGTTTTGAACTCATTAATAAATTATGCATGCTGTTCTTATATACACTTTTAAAGTAGGTAAACGAATCTAGTTTTATAATGATTTGTATCAATAAATAGCGTGTAATAATAGAATTTTAATATCTTCTTTATTTTTTATTAGATACGGGTTTTTTGGAAACAGCAAAACCAGTTAAAGTGTTAATAAATAAACAGTTACTCAAAATATTTTCCTGCTTCAACAGTGGCTGCAAGCGCCACTGTTGAACCGAAGGTCCTGGGTTCGATGGTAAACAAAACTGACGAAATGTGGGTATATATTCTAAGCTTTGCCTAATCCTTCTGATATATTTTATATTATGTTAAAATCATCTTCTGCCTAGCCTTTTCCCCAACTATGTTGGGGCCGGACTCTAGTCTAACCGGATACAGTACAGTATATTACATGGAGTGACTGCCTATCTGACCTCCACAACCCAGTTATTACTGGGTAATACGATAGCCCTTGGTAAGACTGTTTGTCAGACTTTCGGGCCACTGATTACCTGTAACGACTGTCAAAGATCTACAAATGACTAATGTGATTGGGTGGTCACCCATCCACGGACCAACCTAGGCAAGCGCGGCTTAACCTAAAGATCGACCCGAGCGGCTGTCCATTTAGCCTCGAGCTCCTCTTATTTTGAAAATCGATGAATAAATAGTGAATATATTAAAATCAAAAAGACTTCACCCCAGTGAAACTAAATCATCCGTAACCGAGCAGTTTCCGAGGTCAACAGTGACACACGAGTAGACTGCTCACAATTACATACCCATCGGAGCGCACCGGGGGTTTCCCCGGTCAGACCGTGAAATAGAAAGTGATGGCTGTCAGGTAATACTTGTAATTGATTAGGTATTCATTAATTATTTATTTAACTAGTTTAAGTTTATATTGTTTGAGATCATGTAGTATCGGATAACAGAATAGAATAGAATAATAATTGCTTCCACGTTGGTCTAGTGGTCGCAACCGCGACTACTGAGCATGAGGGCCTGGGTTCGATTCCCGGGTCGGGCAAAATGTTATTGAGTTTTTCCATCAGGGATTTCTCTGTAGCAGCTACGGAGTCTTAAACTAAGAACAGTTTAGTTAAAATTCTAATGCTGGATTTAGTCAAAATGCGGTTATTTCATTAGCTAACACCACAAAAGTACTGTTTACTTACTTAGCCACAACATCATGGCGTTTTTGAAAAAATTTCAGGGTTGGTTCCATAGTAGAAGTTGTTCATATTGATAGCCAGGATTCACCAGCTACAGCTGCATAGACCTCATCTTTCTTCTGCCATACTTTCTGACCCTCATCCAAGTGTCTCGGGTTGTACAAACGAGGAGAACCCACCACCAGCCCCTCACCGAACACACACCACCACTTATCACTCCACCTTAGCAGCCACTGCACAGCTATCTTCATTTATAAACATTATCGTCTTCCTCCCCTTGTCCAATGTTACTTGGGGTCGGCGCAACACGTTTTTTTCTTCCATTCTCCGCTGTCAGACATCACGCTATCATTTACTCCTTTTAACATAACATCACACCTATAAACCCCGAAGGGTTAGGCAGAGGCGTACCTAATAGTACACCCACATTTCGCAAGTTATGTTTTAAGTCCCATGTAATAAAGGGCGTGCCTATTGCCATCAACCGGGCACAAATCCAGATTCCATGGCTGAGAAATTCCTGATGGAAAAACCCAAGAACACTTTGTACGACCCAGGAATCGAGCCCAGGACCACATGCTCAACAGTCGCGCTTGTGACCACTCAACCAACAAGGCAGTTACTCCTTTTTGTTTCATACCATTCCTCACATCCATTCATCGTTGCTTTGGTCTTCCTCTCCGTCTCTATCAATCAATACTTATAATTCTCTCTTCACTGGTAAACATCTGCTAAAAACTGATAATGTAGATAGATGGTAATGTAGATATGTAGCGAGGCGTTTGTCAGTGTCTCCGGTCCGTAGTCAGCCTGCTATATATATTCGTACCAGTTTTATGTGCTATTAATGCAGACATTTTTACTACCACTCCTTGTAAAGCATTACATATCTACAAAGATTAATCTGTAAAACCTATTTAATAGTCTAGTTTTAACAAAAAAAACTAGCTCAAGAACCACAACTATTAATAGAGGCGCAGAGAGCCGACATGAATTAAATTAACTTGTACAAAAGAACTATAGGTTCGAACCGACGGTTCAGCGAACTTTTATGACCCTCATACATTTTTACACTCCCTGTTATAAACTAGACATTGTAGATATCATTTTAGTATGTCTAGCAATGTGCCTAGTTTTGCTAATTTTATTTGTAACAAGTTAAACCCGTCAGCTGTTACCATCTCATCAATATTATAGGCAAAATGTTGGTTTTTTGGGTTACATTATCGCAATTTTATATAATTTAGCTTTGTATTGGTGAAAAAATGGTTACAATCGGTCCAGTAGTTTCGAAACCTATTCGGTACAAACAAACAAAAAAACTCTTTCCTCTTTATAATTTTAGTACAGATTATTATGCTATCGACGCAGAACGTCCGATTCGCAAAACGTCATTTTAAAAAGAATAAAAGTCCGATTCGCAGAACGTTCCATTCGCAAAATTTCAGAAAACTATGTGTAGGTCATACAAAGATCGGTACGGGAATCGAACCTCCGACATACAGCGCATCAGTCATCAAGCTAACCGCGCCTTCATTGAGTTATGTAACAAGACAGTACATACCTTATAAATGTGTCGACTCATCAGACCTCACAAAAAGATGACTGCCTTGCCTTACTATCAAGGTCGGTGTCCAAACCGGTATTATGTCCTACAGTAACCACGTTCTTTAAGGTTTATCACATCGTAGATCACCGTGAGAATACGGAGATGTGGGCGTTTATGTGACGTACGAATAGAGAGAATGCGGTTTATGCACTCTCGAAATCAATTGAAATTAATCCTATTGTTGTCAATAGGATCAACCAATTTGACCAACCCAAATTAAGAGCAGTGACAGCCGACATACGACTTAATTATTAAAATTGAATTATTTCATCAAAACTGCTCTCAAAGCGGTGAAGGAATACATCGTGGTAACCGGCACGGACCTATTAAAATAAAATTTCGGAGACATTGCATTGTGGTGGATTATTGCCCACTCTCCTCTTCAGAGAGGACCAGGACCGGGGTACCAGCTTCGGGAACAAAACAGGCTGATTATGCTGATACACATCATCATCTCATCGCTAGATTATAAAGGGTGTAAATAGACCCTTAACATAGCCGAAGGGCACTTGTTCTCGCCGTATTTGCGATATTTTTTTTGTTCTAGACCATACCAGGGAACCATCTAGTTACGGAGATATGGGGGGTCAAAGTTCCAACTTTTCCACAAGCTTTTTTAAATACCTGTTTTTAATGTAAGATTTTTACTTTACACTCCTCCACGACCCCCGTACTATTCCATCCATCAGCACAATGCTTTGAGTGCTTTCCATCGAGTCCTACCGTAAAACGTGATTTTTCACCCAAAAAAAAAGGCGATTCCCAGCAATAATTTTTGCGTAAAGTTACTTAGTTTGATGTACAGAATGCTTGGTTGACGGCTATGTGAAGGGTCTGTTTACACCCTGTATTTAAAGGTACATAACGTACCACTCCTTTTTTTTAGTATGGGAAATCATCAAATCCTCCCGCTCTGGGCGGAGCGGAAGGCTAGTGTCAGACTTGTACTGACTCTAACCCATCTATGATCCTTCTTTGCCCTTTGTGTTCCAGTGCCGCGGTATCTCTTTCAGTCCCACAGGCCGTACCATCATATCTTGGCAGTGCCTCTCAGCTTCATTTAGGTTTTTTTCACCCGTTAGATAAGGTTCATCACGTTTTCCTTAAACTAATCCTTACCTGTTTTCCCTAAATTAATTTAATGAAATCCAAAAATAACACAACAATTATTATATCTGACGCAAACAATGAATCATTTTACACATTTCCATAAGATGGGCGTCATAAAGGTGAAGGAAAAAACATATGTATTACATTAAATGACGTATATATTAATGGACTGCCGTAATAGTGTGATGTGTTGCCTAAGATCGGACGTAGAGGACCGGTCTAGCGGCCTCTGTGATTGTCTATGAAATGTCAAACTGTTCTATAAAGTATGTCATGACGTTAACTTTTCGACACATTTAATAGGAAACGGATTTTGGTTTTGTGGTCTTATTTTAGTTGTAAATTCATGAAACATGATTGACAAAATCTATAAAGCTGAGGCTGTTTGGTTGAACGCGCTAATCTCAGGAACTACTGGTTCAGATTGAAAATTTATTTTAGT
This sequence comes from Noctua fimbriata, assembly GCA_905163415.1. Taxonomy (NCBI): domain Eukaryota; kingdom Metazoa; phylum Arthropoda; class Insecta; order Lepidoptera; family Noctuidae; genus Noctua; species Noctua fimbriata. Next base: position 11,677,746 of record LR990946.1, read on the forward strand.
GTTGGATAGCCCATTTATTGAGGAAGGCTATAGGCTATATAACATCACGCTACGACCAATAGGAGCTGAGCATCAATGTAAAATGTTGCGAAAACGGGAAAAATTGTATTTTTATAACAATTTCACGCGGACGGAGGTCGTGGGCAATAGCTAGGTAGTGAATTTATAAGATACAGGTCAGGTACTGGACATGTAAGTTCAGGGCGAAATCTAAAGAGAAAGCAAGCATAGCATAGTAGTTCAAGAAGTCATGAATCTTTAATTACGGATAAAACAAAAATGCATCTAAGTTGGAATCCTCAAAATCTGGGTCAAGATTCGTCTTTAAGATCTTTAAAAACACACCCTCTACCTACATAACTTTAGACGTGAAAAAAGAGTATATGAAAGTCGTAGCTCTAGGCGCTTTGTCATTTCTGCCTACCCCCATTGACCCTAGCCCATACACGTCATGGACTCCTGTTTGATACGCCTGTACCTTCATGTATTATGTCATGAGAACATACCTGCACGGTATTACATTAAAAATACCTATCCCATATTGCTTTGGTACTACATAATATTATGACATATTCATCCTTATACACCTTGTACTTGATCTCATTGACTTGAAATGGAAATTTTATTGTACGAGTATTTTATGAATTGACGTACGACATCAATTTTAATATCTTTTTTTAATTTTTAATGTTTCTATTTTTATTAATATTCTAATTTTAATTTAATTTGGATAATTGTAATGATTTAAATATGGATTGCATGTATGATGTTTCTTTTAGTATATTTTAGTTATAGGAATTCAGATATGATGTAAAAATCATTATTGAATAAATTAATTGAATTGAATATGTACGTGTTCGAAAGCACATATACATACATACTCGTAAGACATCGTTTTACATATATTGCTAAACTTTCCTTGGGTTTTTTAAACGACTTATCCTTTATGGTAGGTGTAGGTAGAGCGTACCAATGTGATGGACTCATCAATGAATTAGGTACCTACTTATTAAAACATTAGGAAAGATTATAATGTAGGTAAGGTCACCAGCAAAAGTCGATGAACACTTTAGCTTTTAAATTTTAATACTTGAGCATAAACATTGATAAAAAAATCTGAACTTACGTGAAACAAATTAAATCAAAAGTTATAAAAAAGGGTAACTTTTAACTATTACCTGAAATGCTGAAAAGCAATCTTTCTTTTTTTTTTTCAATCTTTAACAAATGAAAAAAAAAAACAAATTAAGGCTGCTTTTTTTCTTATTAATCTGTCTACTTTAGTAGTCTATCATCATCCTCCTGCCCTTATCCCAATTTATTTGGAGTTGGCAGCATGTCTTCTTCGTCCATACTTCTCTATTACTCGTCATCTCAGAAGTCATCTCCTTCCTAGCCATATCCTCCTTCACACAGTCCATCCACCGTTTATTTGGTCTTCTCCTCCACTCTTATTGTAGTACTATAAACATTACCATAATAGGAGAAAAAAAAAGAAGATATTTATTTGTCGCAGGGACATGAGTACAGTCACGAGCACCAATATGTATACACTTTCCTAAATTTAAAAGCAATTTTCGTGAGAAATACCGATTGTAACTTGGAGATAGGATCCTTTTTCTTCAAAATATGAGTTCCAGAATACTATGTTCGTAACAACATGAAGTTTAAATCAGAACAGTTGGAGAAAAACACTTTTAAAAGTTTTAGAGTGTTTACATATTGGTGCTTGTGACTGTACATGACGTGGATACAAAAAAAAAGTTGACAGCTTATCACTCAACATGTTGTTGTGGTATGGGGGGCGCACAGCAGAGCGCTGGCTTTCAGTGGTCACCCGAGAAAAAACGTAATCAGCCACCATTCCCTGCTACAGTTCAAGCCTCTGGGAGACGGCGTCAGCCATAATCTACTACACGGGCCCAGTGCAAGTTGGTGGTAGTCACAGGTCTTCGAATTTTGGCTTCTAAGCATGGCTTATGTTTCCTCACGATGTATTCATTTTTCATCACCATTTTGGGAGGTGTGTGTGTTTAACTTACGAAAAAGCCAAAAGGATTTTTCATTCTAGAAATTCATCATTCTTTTGCCCTAATCCCAATTCATTTGGGGTCGGCGCAGTTTGTCTTCTTCTTCCATACTCTCTATTACTCGTCAGTAGTATTTTGATAGACATTAAAGAGAGAGCATTTAAACAAAGCTACCTATTCTGGTAACACGCATAGTGTTTGTGATCGTAAGATGAATCAGCTCTCTTGTACTACAAATATGGTGAATCTGAAGGACATGTTCATTCATTCATAAAAGGAGATTACTCATCCCGTGCTCCCGATGACGATGGCGACAGTTTCTGGAAGACATTGATATTCTAATGAGAATTATACACCATAACACGACAGACTGTACAGAGTATTTAATGATAAATATTCTATAATATCCTTCTGTTCTAAGAAGAATGCACGCTAAGAAGAAAAATAATAGAATTATTAAACACTGTTTTAAGCTTTCACGGTTTACAACTAAACTTGTACTGTCACTTACAATAATATCGGGAGCTCAAAACAATGAGCAATCACGGAAGATATCCCGTAAGTGACAGTACAAGTTTAATAGAATTATTATTTATTTTATTTATTAAACTTTAACTTATTATTTATTTTATTCATTAAAAGGCGGACTTAGTACCTTGGGCGATGCAGAGACGATACACAGTAGGTGCAACAACAGACAAAAAGAAACTAGAAAAATCTATTATGTGTTTTACCACATTTTTTTAATTGCGAATTTAAAGTTGAGATTCCTTCAATGTAAGACCCAAAATTCAAAGGTTTTGAGAACCAGCCAAACTGGTCATTCCTTCGTTGTATATGGTTCTCAAAATTTACAACTAAGCTAGAGTTTGACAAGTTCAAAACTTCAAATAAGTACTGAATTCAGAAATCGACAATTAAACTTTCCACCTTTATATTATTTTTCTCTCGCCAATCTAGTCAGTTTTTATGAAAAAGTTTGTATTTTAATTACGAGTTTCATTAACGGTAATTTCCGCGTAGGTAGTAACGCTTCAGACCGGTTCACAACAATGCAATGCAGACAGATATTGGTATGGTGGCAGGACTTCCCCAGCCATGCACTTAAAAAATTACTACAATTAAAATTCTGACCTATGTAAAGTGAAATGTTTTTGTAAGGCGACCAGGGTCAACTGGAGATAACCGTCTGTATTAGAATCAAAAACGTGGTTTCCATCAACCACAAGGCTATCTGTGAGAGCGAGATTGCACCGTATTTTCTCACCAGTGCGAAATTTCAAGGCAGAATATTCTTCTTTTTCAAGTCTTCGACCATAAAATGTTAATATAGTTATAGAAGATTGAAACTATTATGGTCAGTAACATTATCATTAACACTAGAAACGGGATATTTACCATGTTTATGGTAAATATCCCGTTTCTAGTGTCCGTTTCTATAACTATATCATTAACACTAGAAACGGGATATTTACCATGTTCATGGTAAATATCCCGTTTTTAGTGCTAATGATATAGTTATAGAAATTTACAAAATAATAACAATTAGGAATACTCGTAATTGCCGTGACACGAGTTAGATACAGTAACAATTAATGTAAAGGCAAGTGAACTTGAAGGTCGCGACCTCAAACACGATACATTGTTAACAGGTTTTTTTTTTAAATACAGTAACTTCCACAGGCCTTATCTTTGACAACGGAAATATGAATTAAAGAGAAATTGATCTGAATGGTTTTCAGACTGAAGTCATGAGACATGATGCGTTACTTCTGCCAGAAAAATATAGAGAACCTATCAGCATTCCCAAAAAAGCAATCTGAGATCGACGCTTTCAGATTGTATTTTTTACCTTTTTCCCTACGTACCGTTTTTCATTCGATATTTTATACTTAGCTCTGATTCATTCATGAAATCAGAGCTTTTTGTATAAACTATCGAGATTTAGAATCGAAAATGGGTCAATCGTTCCACGAGGGATGTACGTGCAGACAGGTGCACTCTCTCTTACCAAACCTCATAGATATAGCCCGATTGGACGGCCATTGGAAGCGACTGGAGAGATCTGGAGGATCAACGGCTTGAAGTGCGTTTCGAGACACTGGGTACCAAATAGACATGTAGAAATGGTTTGTGATTCTTTATCGGCAGGCATTAACAAAACTATCTATTGATGACCCTATCATATTCCAGAAGAGACAAGACAATAACGTTTACCCCGACCTGGGGACTTGGGACCAGGGAACAGACGCGCTTTCAACCACGACAAATAGGAGAAGAGAGTATGTTGACGAGATATTGACTGAGTCTTTTTCTGGTTCCGTAGCTAGATATGATTTGTCCCATGAAAGAAATAAAAAGTATTTATTAGTCTCGCACAGGACAAAATAAAAAAATGGTTAAATTAACAATAGAACAAAATTGTATAAAAAAGTTAAATTTAAAGGAGCTCGTGGCTAAATAATAACAGCCGTTCGGATCGCTCTTTAGGTTAAGCCGTGCTTGCCTAGGTTGGTCTGTGGATCGGTGACCACCCATTACAAACCAAGGTTTCTCCATGCCTCGGAAAGCACGTTAAGCCTTTGGTCCCGGCTGTCATTTGTAGATCTTTGACAGTCGTTACAGGTGTGGCCCGAAAGTCTGACAACCAAGGGGTATCGTATTACCTAGTACTAATTGGATTGTGGAGGTCAGACAGGCAGTCGCTCCATGTAAAATACTGGTATTCAGCTGGATCTGGAAAGACTGGAAACCGACCCTAACGTAGTTGGGAAAAGGCTAGGCAGATGATAATGTATAAAAAGAAAAAAACAAAAATACAACAAATGAAATTGGTCCAGTACGAGGCCAATAGGCCCCTATCTCAGCATGGTGTTGAAACAGTTCAAAACCATGGGATACTGTGATACGACCGTGTCACGGATCATACACCAGCTTGTAGGTTTTTGAAAGAGAAACCTATAACTAGAAGATATACCTATGATGATGTTAATTACAATCACTTTGGGTTAAAACATCGCGTTCAAGTAATAGTTACCTTCCCGTTGAGTTAATTGTTGTTGATTGAAGTAATTACATGACTACGATGCCAGATGACGGGTTTCCTTAATATCTTCAAGCTGCATACTTCTTAAAAGCATAAGCTGGAGTTTTCAATTTGACTGTACCATTTAGCTTGACGGTACTAAAGTCAGGGGTGAGCGCGAATGTTCGAGTATCTCCCGGGCCTCTGACTCATACTATTGGTAGGAACCGTGGGGTTTCAGTCGGTAGGAAACATAGCTTTGACGGACGGTAACCAAGACATAAAAAAAGCATGACTGTACTGGAAAATTGAACTTTTCTTGATATCAAAGATCATTGGAAATAGTTTTAAGATTTTGCCCGTTTTCCAAAACATCGAATAAAGTATAATATAATCGTGTGTTGTACTGTTAGATAAAAAAAAAACAAACTTGTAGTAACAACTTGTCTTGCAGTTTGGCAGAAGATTTGTGTTATACCCACTTACTGTAAAATTGCAAAAAAAAAAAAAAAATGCATAACTATAGGTTAAGTAAGCCTCATATGTATATAGGTTATAGTTTATAGGTTTTTACCCTTTACTTACTAGACTGACATGAAAATGAGCATTTTAATCAATATGATAAGGGGGGACCTTATATGCAATATGTAAATTAACGGTTTTTCCTATATTCTCGATTCAATATAAAAGCATACATTTATGGTCAGCTTCTGATTGACGTTGGATCCTGGGAACCCCGTAGAGATGCTTAAGCATATCTCTGCTTACCCGTTTTTCCTGTTACATCAAACGTTACGGTACAACTACGTATTCAGATGAACCTACGTGCAAAACTATATAAAACATTTTCCTCAACATAAATAAGAAGGAAAATCTCAGTATTTTGCATATTGTAAAAGTAGCAATTTAAAAACTAAAAACGTATGAGTCATGTAATATGTTTTGAATATTTATCACATGTTCAGGTATTCCCCTTTATCATATTATTAAGTAACGGTTTCTAAATATTTCGATTAGATAAACTCAGACTGACTTTAACAAATTGGTTTAAAAAGTACATCTCATTAGACGACCAGCGGCAATAAGTTCGTTAAATTTTACACTTTCAAATAAATATACTAATTATACAATGATTTGAAGTAAGTTAAACGATAAAAAGTATTTGTATAGGTTACACGTGTCAAAAAATATCACAATAAAAATTATTTGAAAAATGTACATTGTCCTTTTTTTCAATGGAGTTGTTTTGTGTGTTAGAAAAATTGGAAAAAAAATCATAAATTGTTTAAAAAATCTGCACATCATTAGGCGACTGATGGCAATGATGTTCAGTTGACTATAACACTGGCTAATTATCCCAAATACATAATAAGTTTCAATGTTAATCACCTACAGATTACATAAGGGCAATGTCATAGACTTTCGCCCCTATAAATACACTGATTATAGCGATTGGTATTAATTATCACTAATGTACTTAAATAAGGACAATATTAGAAATATATAAGACGTTTAGCTAATGCAACTGTTCTAAACATAACATTACGCCTGTAATCCCCGAAGGGTTAGGCACAGGTGTATTGTACACCCACATTCCATCACTTATGTTTAAGTCGTGATTGTTCCCAATAGGTGACAAAAATGAAACTATTTTTTTGGTAGTATGACTAATATCGTTCATAGGCCGCGATGACTCTTCTAATGTGCAATAGGAATATTCTTAGAACTTTTTGTGTGACACACGTAGAATAGTCTAATTTGCTTGTAGGTTGTGTTATGTACCTAATAGTTACATTCGACCACTTGATGGTTAACACTTTGACCTACAGCTGACCTAGTGTAGTACGGAGTTTCAATAGAATAAGAGCTCAGTCAATACTGGTTTTGTTACAACGGACGTGCGACTGTACAAGTGACTTCGTTAAAGATTTTTTAACTATGTACGTATTGATAAAAATCTTTTATTGCTCAATAGATTCCTGTCTAGACTGGTCAATATACAGTCGCCATTAATTAATGACCTTTTACACGTTAAAAGTTGACTCATCAAAGAATTGATGAGTCAAGTAAAAAATAAAATCGTCGTAATAATAAATATATATCTGGAATGCTAATATAAGTACTATGTTGTATCTTCGTTTTTTAATGTTTACTACGTCAGAATAATACAAACTTCGTGTTTAATGAAATAAAATATTTCGTAGTTCCTTTATTTATTTCTAAACAAATTACTTACATTTTTAAATATTCCTTAGAAAAAACAATTTAAAAATAAAAAATTGTATCCCACACCTATCTATTATGGCTATATTACTATGTTAATTATTTACTCTCAAAACGTAAGAAGTAGTACGAAATTGTGAGACTGAAGAGCAAATAAATAAATTCGTAAATAATGATTCCATAAAATTTTATGATACGAGTATATTATACAACATTTGTATAACAGTATAATCAAAAAATATTAAGATGTGTGTCATCTGTATAATAGAGGTGTGTCGTGTGTTAGTGTTCTTACGGTAATAAATAAAAAAAATTGCATAAATTATTTTGAATTACTTATTTATTATTTAAAAATACTTAATACTAAAATACTTGGAATGTCACTTCCCTAACGGGAAATCTTACATTTAAATAAAGCGACTAGTATTCGTACATCATAAGTTAGGTCGACATTTAAATAAAATCGTGTCTAAAATAATTTATAATACCTAGAGCATTGACATTGCACTGAATCCACACTGTAAAAACAATAAGTTAATTTCTTTAATTAACTAAAATTATTTACACAAATTAAATGCATTTTTTCGAACACTTAAAACAGTGTTATTGTTGATAATTAAACTATTTTACCCTGAACTGGTTGACTGGAGATCATGAAACACCATTTAGGGTTTTTTAGGGTCACTTAGGGTTCACTTGTCCATCACGAACTTCTCGTTCACACACATGATCCCGAACCAAACATATCCATGAGGGCATTTCGGATCCCTTCGTTTGGCGATGGATTCTTCGCTCAAGTAAGATTCTTCAGAGACCTCAGGCATGATCCTGCGTTTCCTTCTTGTCTTATCTTGCAAGCAGTTGCAGTCGAGAAGTGGTGACAGCACAGCCGGAAGAACAGCATCCAAGTGTTGCTCGTCATCTTGGTCAGGCACATGATCCGACAGTTTCTTGAGGAAGTCCCAAAGAGCTGAGTTCTCCTTTTCATTTGGAGGGTCGCACTTGCAGTCGGTGTCAGCTGCATAGGCGACTGCCGCGAAGAGAGCGAGAATGAAGAATACTTTGGCGGCCATTTTAGTTGTTTACTTTATGAGTATCGCTACTGGAATGAATTAAAGTTGGCGCCCGCGCGCTTATATACCATTCTCTGAGTCAACTTACCTAGTGGCCATTATCAGTGGGGTATGGTCAGCATATTCATTTTTAATAATTGTTGTTTGTTTGGCTTACGTATATTCTAATCAGAGTACGTCAGTGGAGTTGTGGTTCGTTGAATAGTCTTATTTTATTTTAGTCTGGATTTAATTGTTAAATATTAAGTTATGAAATCAGTTTACTTTGCGGAAATCCATGATTTTCAATGTTATGATATTTAAATTGTATAATGTAATTTTAGAATTTCAGGTGTTTTGTGTTGCATATTGAATGAGCTTTTCAATCTTTTTCTTTAAAGAAATAATTAATAATCAATTTCCGTTTTACATATTTTTTAAGTGGGTGTCTCTGCCAAACCTTTTGGGAATTACATGCGTTATGTTATGTTTTATATACTCGTTTTAAAATGAATCTGAGTAAATAAATTTATAAAAAAAAGTTTTGTTTTAGTCATCTTCGCATTTATTTCTTTAAAGTTTGTTTTTGTTTTAATATTTTTTTTAAGTTACTGATTATGCTACTGTTACCTATATGTTCTATGGATAAAAGTCATGTAAAGCCAAGGTAGTCTGTAGTATGAAAGTAGGAAAAAAACATGAAATATGTAAGTAAAAAAGGGTATTTTTTGGCCAAATTGCCGCCTCCTGCTGTTACAAAATTATATTAAATTATTTCTTGTATCTGCTCGTCTAATGATATCGAAAACATTTCTGAGAAATGTATGTGTTACATATAGACATAATATGTACATATTATGTATTTGTTATTTATTTTATTTGTGTCTCGGCATTTCTGAAGGTTTTCTAGGCAAACGTTTTTTAGTTGTTTACCTAAGCATTTATACGTAATTTTTAGGCGTTGAAATAGACTTATACTTCAATTGAATAAAGTTAATAGTCAAGGATTTCTTTCGACTTTATAAAATTATCATACTTACTTCTTCTATTACTAAGTATCTATTAGCTGACAGATTTGTAACGATTACCTACGTTGGTTTCCATCCCATATAATTTGGGATACATCCTTTAGCTTTGAATAAGCTATAGCTTAGGAAGTGTGTATAAGGGCCTCATTATCAGCTTAGCCTTTCCCCAATTATGTTAGGGTTGGTTTCCAGTCTAACTGGATGCAGCTGAATATCAGTATTTTACATGGAGCGACTGCCTATCTGACCTCCACAACCTAGTTAGTACTGGGGAATACGATACACCTTGGTTGTCGGACTTTCGGGCCACAGACTACCTATAACGACTGTCAAAGATTTCCAAATGACAACCGGGACCAACGGCTTAACGTGGTTTCCGAGTCACGGTCAGAACTCTGTATGTGTGCTGTGTATGGTGGTCACCCATAAATTTGCCAACCTAGGCAAGCACGACTTTACCTAAAGATCGACACGAGCGGCTGTTATTATTAAGCCAGGAGCTCCTCCAAGTGTGTATAGTTGTCCAATCATAATGTCACCTTTTTTACCACCACAAATCGTACATGACATACTTGGTTAGCACATAGTACTGTCCTTAATATCCACTTGTCTGATAATCAAATCATGTAATTATTATTGTGGTCCTGAGAAAAATAAATGTTTTAGTCCACATATCGCAGAATTGTTGATATAATCGATTTATATCAGATTAAAAAAGCATAATTAATTTATAAACTAAAGTGGGCGTGGGACACAATCTCGTATGGTCAGTGTATCAGTCCAGACCTGTCCAGACCTGTCCAGACCTGTCCAGACCTGTCCAGACCTGTCCAGACCTGTCCAGACATGGGCTACTACTGAGAATTTTCTAACATCATCATCATCATCATTTCAGCCAAAAGACGTCCACTGCTGGACATAGGCCTCCCCCAAGTGTCGCCACATTGACCGGTCTAGGGGGGTTTTGCCATAATCGCCACGCTTGGCAGGCGGGTTGGCGATCGCAGTATGGTTGTTATAAAACACAGAGAACGCTGCTGCCCATTCTCTGGTAAGTCCCTTAGTCGCCTCTTACGACACCCACGGGAAGATATGGGATGGTGCTATTCTTTACGTCCGGACACCATACAGAACCTTTACGTCCGGACACCATACAGAACGACTATTTTCTAACAAAAAATGTAAAAATCTACGTTCAGCCAGGCGTAGGACTTTTGCCTTTTCACTCCACTCTACTGAAAAAGAAAAGGGACAGGAAGAATATCTAACTTGTTTAGAAATATCAACTTTTTATGAATAAGGGTTTCAAACCTGGATGAAGAATTTGGATTTCAGGAAATGACTAACACCAAAGATGTCTCGAATAACTTGGTTTCCGATTGTATGTAGTTTAGTTAAAATTAATGTCTGATCCAATATCGTTTTGGGCAGGTTGTTCAAAATAGTAAGATATCTTTTTAACTATGTACGTATGTCTTGATAAAAACTTTTTATTGCTCAATAGATTCCTGTCTAGACTGGTCAATATACAGTCGCCATTAATTAATGACGTATTACACGTTAAAAGTTGACTCTTCAGTTCTATGGTCGTAATAAATATATATCTGGAATGCTAATATAAGTACTTACTATGTTGTATATTCGTTTTTTTTTTATGTTTACTACGCCAGAATAATACAACGTGTCTGTATATTGAAATGCAATATTGAATATGTTATTATTTACTCTCAAAGCGTGTTGGTAAGAAATTGTGAGATTGGAGAGCAAATAAATAAATTCGTAAATAATGATTTCATAAAGTTTTATGACACGAGTATATTATACAGAATTTGTATAACAGTATAATAAAAAAATATATTTAGATTTTTGGCATCTGTATAATAGAGGTGTGTCGTGTGTTAGTGTTCTTTTGGTAATAAATAAAAAATTGCATAAATTATTTTGAATTACTTTTTTATTATTTAAAAATACTTAATACTAAAATACTTGAAATGTCACAACCCTAACGGGAAATCTTACATTTAAATAAAGGGACTAGTATTGGTACATCATAAGATATGCCGTCATTTACATAAAAGAGAGAGCAATGGTATTGCACTGAATCCACATTATATAAACAATAAGTTAATTTCTTTAATTAACTAAAATTATTTACACAAATTAAATGCATTTTTTCGAACACTTAAAACAGTGTTATTGTCAAATTGTTGATAATTAAACTATTTTACCCTGAACTGGTCGACTGGAGATCATGAAACACTATTTAGGGTTCTTTATGGTCACTTAGGGTTCACTTGTCCATCAAGAACTTCTCGTTCACACACATCAACCCTAACCAGACGTATCCATGAGGACATCTGTGATCCCTAAAGTAAGTTTCTCCAGAGACATCAGGCATGATCTTGCGTTTCCTTCTTGTCTTATCTTGCAAGCAGTTGCAGTCGAGAAGTGGTGACAGCACAGCCGGAAGAACAGCATCCAAGTGTTGCTCGTCATCTTGGTCAGAAACTTGATCCGACAGTTTCTTGAGGAAGTCCCAAAGAGCTGAGTTCTCCTTTTCATTTGGAGGGTCGCACTTGCAGTCGGTGTCAGCTGCATAGGCGACTGCCGCGAAGAGAGCGAGAATGAAGAATACTTTGGCGGCCATTTTAGTTGTTTACTTTATGAGTATCGCTACTGGAATGAATTAAAGTTGGCGCCCGCGCGCTTATATATACCATTCTCTGATTCAACTCACCTAGTGGCCATTATCAATGGGGTATTGTCAGCATGTTTATTTTTAATAATTATTGTTTGTTTGGCTTACGTATATTCTAATCAGAGTACGTCAGGGGAGGTTACGGGAGGTTACTTGCGGAAATCCATGACATTAAATGTTATTTAAATTGTTTAATGTAATTTTAGAATTTCAGGTGTTTTATGTTGGCGGGACGTGAGAGGGAAAGAGCCTCACGTCCCAGCCGCCGCGGGAGACGCCCTGGGCGTCGGGGGTCACGTGGTGGCCCCCGGCCACCGTAGGCGCGGGCCTGTGGACGGCGAGTTATGGGCTAGCTCGCCGTCCGGCTGTCTTATGACGACAGGCCTTGTCGACGGCGCGTTCGTGTTCCACGCGCGCCTCAAAGAGATGTCAGCAACCACGTAGGGGTCCGCATGGGCCGATGCCTGCCAGGGCTGCGGGACTGTTCGAAAGAGATACCGCGGCCCTGGAACATAAAGGGCAAAGAAGGAACATGGATGGGTTTTAATCAGTACAAATCTGACACTCCCTTCCGCTCCGCCCAGAGCGGGGGGGCGGGGTCATTTGATGATTCCAAATCCTAAAAAAAGGGGGTTTTATGTTGCATATTGAATGAGCTTTTTAATCTTTTTCTTTAATTATCAATTTCCGTCTTACATATTTTTTAAGTGGGTGTCTCTGCCTAACCCTTCGGGGATTACATCCGTCATGTTATGATAGATATACATATATTTACTCTTTTTTGTGCTTATTTTAAAATGAATCTGAGTAAATGTTAAAAAAAGAAATTTTTACCTTAATCTTTTTTAAAGTTACTTATTATGCTACCGTTACCTATATTTACTATTGATAAAAGTCTTGTAAAGCCAAGGTAGTCTATAGTATGAAAGTATGTAAAAAAGGAATATTTTTTGCCAAATTGCCGCCTCCTGCTGTCACAAAATTATATTAAATTATTTCTTGTATCTGCTCGTCTAATGATATCGAAAACATTTCTGAGAAATGTATGTGTTACATATAGACTTATGTACATATTATGTTATGTATTACTATGTATTTTTTATTTATTTTATTTGTGTCTCGGCATTTCTGTTTTTTAGTTGTTTACTTAAGCACTTATACGTAAATTTTACAAATGAAAATAGGCTTATCCTTCAAATTAATAAAGTTAATATTCGGGGTTAGTTTTCGACTTCATGAGTCATATTTACTTCTTATGTATTTTATTACTATATTTTTTTGAGCTGATAGAGCTAAAAGACGAGCTCGTAGCTAAATAATACCAGCCACTCGGGTCGATCTTCAGGTTAAGCCGCGCTTGCCTAGGTTGGTCCGTGGATGGTTAACCGACTGCTCCATCCTACCTGTTGTTGAGTTTCCTCCGTGCCTCGGAAAGCACACTAAGCCGTTGGTTCCGGCTGCCATTTGTAGATCTTTGGCAGTCGTTACAGGTAGTCAGTGGCTCGAAAGTCTGACAACCATTATAACCCCAGTACTAACTGGGTTGTGAGGTCAGATGAGCAGTCGCTCCATGTAAAATACTAGTATTCAGCTGCATCCGGTTAGACTGGAAGCCGACTCCAACATAGTTGGGAAAAGGCTAGGCTGGATATTAGCTGACAGATTTCTAACAATTACTAACACCCATTTGTATTCATCGGATATAATTTGGATCCCTTTAGCTTTGGGCAGTCGCATTATAGCTATACCTTTGTAAGTCCGTAGAATGATCTAAAATGTCAAAAACATTATGACACCTTTTTTTTAGAACTACAAATAATACTTGAAGTTATGGTCCACTTGATAATAATCAAATACTAAAAACTTGCTAGAGAAAATTAAATGTTGTTATAATCCATTTAAATCAGATTAAGAGTGACCCTATGTGTCTATGGTCATACATGATCAAATCCTCTATATATATACAAATAAAGAAAAAATAAAATCAGATTAAAAAAAAGCATAACTAATTTATAAAATAAAGAGGGCGTAGGACCCAATCTCGTATGGTCAGTGTATCAGTCCAGACTAGTGTTGCAAAAAACTCGAGTCTTCGAGTCCTATATAAACGGACTCGGATGATGAATTACAAGACTCGACTCATTACAACAGGACTCCAAGACTAGAGAACTAAGTTCTCTACGAGCCCTTGTATGTGACATGAGAGCTCGAGTCTCTTCGTGCGCTCGAGTCCTTTTTATGCGGCGAGTCGTACTCAAGTTCTTTTCGTATATGAGTCTAACAATTAAATTGTTATATTTACAGGGCTGGAAGAAAGGCTCAGATAAAAAAATAACAGTATTGATTAAGGATATTTTTAATCATTTCTAAATATCATAAAAAATGGGTAATTTTAATTAAAGTCCAGCCATGATGCGAGACACATTGAAGCTTGTATAGTTTTATTGCCGATACGGTTTCTTTTTTTAGTGATTAAATTGCCGGATCTTGAAAATGCCTGCTCGCTTGGCACACTCGTTGTTGTTGTTGTAAACACGTTTGCTCAAATATCTAAAATATTAACAACTTAGAGGGTAGTATCTCAAAATATAAAGCCAGTTTACCTTCAATCAATCAATCAATCATTTATTATTTGTAAAACATAGGTAACAAAAAAAAAAAATACAGATCTTATAGATAAATACAGTGCGCTATGTTTTGTCTATGGTAAGACATACAAATAAGAGTAGTTTTAAAGTTTAAAGTCAAAAAAAAAAAAAATTTAATATTTAAAAAAAGAAATGTCTAAAAGTTGGCACAGAAAATTAGAGAATGTTATATAATTACTAAATTAATCGTTCAAGAACTCGTCAACCGTATAATAACATTTATCAATTAAAAATTTTTGCAAAGTTTTCTTGAACTTGTGAACAGGTAATATTTTTATCTGATCAGGTATTTTATTGTAAATTCTGGAGCGATGCCAAAGAAACTTTTGTGCATTAGAGCTGTTTTACATTTTGTGTGACATAATTGATTTAAGTATTTAGTACGCATAGGAGTTTTTCTAACATCTGATAATTTGACAAATAAGTGCAAGTTAGTCTTCACAAATAATGCCGTTTCCAAAATGTACAATGATGGCAGTGTGAGCAATTTTAAAGATTTGAAGAAAGGCACACAACTATCGGTTACTTTTATAATACACATTGCCCTTATGCATCGCTTTTGCATTTTGAAAACCAGATCTCTATTAGTGGACTGCCCCCAAAAAACAAGCCCATATCGTAAAACTGAACCGACTAGTCCATGATATGCTGTTAATAAGGTTTCAATGTTTACTTTTTTTGACAACTGGGAGAGTGCATATGCAGATTGGCTGAGTCGTTTGCATAATTCTTCTGTATGAGGCTTCCAAGTGAGTTTGTTGTCAATCGTAATACCCAATTCACATCTCTATTTTTATAGAAGTGAGTTTTTAGCTGATTTGTAATGATTTTGTCTTGTCAGTTTTTTTTTAGGGCAGAATTACAAAACCACTAATATAAACTTATCACCTATTCGAGTCTTTTCGAATGATGAGTTTCAAGTCTCATCTTCATGCTTCGAGTTTTCCTTGAAGACTCGAGTTCATTTTAAGACTCGAGTCCTTTTGTAAGACTCAAGTGGTTGTTAAATGACTCGGACTCGCCTCGACTCTAGACTCCGAACCTTTTTAGCACACCGAGTCTTGCTTATTTGAGTCGAGTCTTTAAAATTACGACTCGAGGACTCGAGTCCTTTGCAACACTAGTCCAGACCTGTCCAGACATATATATACACGGGCTACTGAGAATTTTCTAACAAAAAATGAAAAAATCTACATTCAACCAGAGTAGGAGTATTGCCTTCTCACTCCATTCTACTGAAAAAGAAAAGGGACAGGAATAATATTTAACTTGTTTAGAAATTTTAAGTTTTTATGACCAAGGGTTTCATACCTGGATGAAGAATTTGGATTTCAGGAAATGACTAACACCAAAGATGTCTCGAATAACTTGGTTTCCGATTGTAGTTTAGTCTAAATTAATGTCTGGCCCAATATCGTTTTGGGCAGGTTCTCAAAAATAATAAGATAATCTTTTGTCTGTCTTTTTGCCGACAACATTAAGATGCATGCCCGTTTTGGGACGATCGACTCATCAACTAATTTTATATGCAAGCCATCAAGGAGCTTTCAAGTTCTCATTTGATTTTTGACCACAAGATAATTTTAAAAACAATTTTAGGTTTTCAACTTTGTAAGTTAACTGTACTTTGTTTTTTTTTCTTTAAATGTGCTTTGATGACATAAATTACCTGCATTTAACAATTTACTAAGAATTATAAAAAAATGTAGAATATGCTACAAGAAGTTGTATTATGCCCGTTTTCAATAACTTACTAATAGTTATAAACTGAAGGTTGCTACCTCAGATAAACACTTTGTTGATAGTACATCGATAACTAATAGAGATAGGCATATTAACTAACAGTTACACGTAAGTAAGTTATAGAAAACGGCAGTAAAGGGATACTTTACTAGACGTTACTAGATAGGCGAATGTCTTTTTAGATTTTGTAAATATATTTACAGACTAAAAAGAACTAAAGTAATGATAAAAATAAGACTAAAAGTAAGAAAATATAAACATCTAAACAAAGACGACAATAGGACACTTAGGCGTCAAAGTATTCCTCCGCATCGCTGTCATCTGGAAACGTGCCCAGAAGACTGGCAGCATTGCCACGCTGAATAGCAATGCTAATTCTTTGGCCAAAGAAAGAGCCAGCCCTCTGGTCACGCGAAGTGTCGACCAGTCGGCGAGAGATTTAATGTGTGGGGAACCTATAAACTGTATTGATGATTTTAATGGTTTTAATTTTATTTTACGACGTTACCACGATGTTTATAGAAACCGATTTACACAAAGGATCATAATTAAGTAATTTTTACAACGTGAAATTATCAATAAGTAGCCAGAATGACACTAATCGAAAGTAAAGACTACCGAGTAGTGTCGTGGTCCGCGGGTCTTAGGGCTAGGGCTATATTCATGATCCATCAATTTCTAATTTTAGAAAAGCAGATACGTTTTTTTTGGTGCTGGATCTAATGGAAAATACTCAACTTTTCTCTATTATTGTTTAAGTGATGATGTTCACTACAGGTAGTATTATACAGGGTGTAAACAGACCCTTCACATAGCCGTCAACCAAGCATTCTGTACATTATTGCTGGGAATCGAATTTTTTTTTTGGGGTGCAAAATCACGTTTTACGGTATGACTTGATGGAAAGCACTCAAAGCATTGTGCTGATGGATGGATCGAATAGTACGGGGCTCGTGGAGGTGTGTAAAGTAAAAATCTTACATTAAAAACATGTATTTAAAAAAAAACTTGTGAAAAAGTTGGAACTTTGACCCCCAATACCTCCGTAACTAGTTGGTTCCCAGGAATGGTCTAGAACAAAAAAAAAAATCGCAAAGACAGGGAGAACAAGTGCCTTTCGGCTATGTTAAGGGTCTATTTACACCCTTTATAAAAAAGTAAACATAAGAAAAAGATAAAATAAATGAAATTGGTCCTGTACGAGGCCAAAAGGCCCTGGATCCTGGTTCCCAAGTCCTGGATTTAGGTCCTGGATCTAATGGAAAATATTCAACTTTTCTCTATTGTTGTTTAAGTGATGTTCACTACAGGAACTGATGGACGCTACCAAAATCGCCAAACTAGTAGCTCAATTCTAGGCCGACACAATTTAGATTGCCATCGACACGCTAAGAAGAAGAGTAAGTATACAACATTAGTTTTAGTATATGCGAAACCTGATACACGTGTCTAGTATTTTTATGTAAAGAATGTATGTACAAAATTTCAAAACTGTATCATGAAAAATCACAAAGTTACAGGCTTGATCTGTTGCCTAGTTGTCCGCACAAAATCGTGGTCACCACGCAGCGCGCGCCTCCAGCGTCGTCTTGAGCTCATTGATAATAATAATTTGGCAGTAGGTACCTAAATTATTGCGATAGGTACTTAAAGTCGCTCGGTCTTCAACTTTTAACTTTTTAAAATATTTAAAAAAAAATATATAACATGGTTTAAAAATTATTGGAATCGATTCAGTTACTTATTCTGAACAAACTATATTCAGGTTTCGCATATACTAAAAATAATGTTGTATATATTAATTTCTCGGTGCTGTTGCAAAATTTAACTCACAATACTAATAATGAAGTTGCAAATTGTCCCAGCACATAATGAGCATCTAGAATATACGTGAAGTATAATAAAGCGTCTTCATTACGATAATTGTGAATAACTATTAGACGTGATTACCTAATTGAGGAGATAAACGACACTAGGTATATACCATGTTTATTTAAGAGGAGACAGGGCCTGCTGCTGCTTAGGTATTTGAAGAAACTATTGCCGTCGCGCTACGTTAAGCCTGCCGCCGTAGAGTGTGATAGGGACAGCTGCAGCTCTGACCGAGTAGATTACAAAAATTTTGACGAGATCGACGTTTCGTATTCCTCTTTTTTCTCCTCAAAAACTGAGCCGATTGAATTATTTTTGAATTTAAAATTTTAAGAAAGAATATGTCTAGGTTTCTATCAATTTCTTTTATGTGAATATATTTCTTAAGTAGAGTAAAGTAACTACATACATTATGAATTAAAATCTATTAAATAAACTAACAACAAACTATAAAAGGGCCTCGAAAAAAAAAAACTCCTCCTTAATGCTGTCAGCTGGTAATGTGCCCAAGAGACTGGCGGCGTTGCCACGTTGTATGGCAACACTTAGCCTCTGGCCATGTTAAAAACCAGCCCTTGGGTCACGGGAAGCGTCAACTAGGCGTTTCGAAATTTCCTTAAACAGGCTATGAGCACTCGGACCCCACGACCCCAGAGTTTCAACCCTAAAAGGCTCGAAAATATAGTTTCCACAAAGGTTTATGTTAAAAACTTTTCGATTTTGTCTGGTAGTCCTCTAATCAATGGGGCATTTTTTGTCAATTTTGGAGTGTCATATTTTCTTTACTTAATTGTTGCCGAAAAAAAGAAAATCACAGGAGCCTGTCTACACTAGTCCTCGATTTTATGAAAAAAAAGGATAGCTGTAGAGGCATCATTCAGGAAGAAAAAAGGGGAATACGAAAAGTCGATTTCGTCAATATTTGTATGGAGAAATCGCAGCCCATCTCCCCTCTTAAACATGTTTTATAGTCTACGAAACAATGCACTAGCGTGTGCGCAGACACAGGTGTACTTTCTCTACCCTTGCTGCCATAGTTAAGCAATGCGGAGAGAGGTCAGGCGCAGGACCAATGGCTTAACAAACTTTCCACGAGAACATCACACCGTCAACTTCTAAATTTAGGTTACTGTTGAGAAATTCCTAACGGAAAAACACAATGGATGTGTAAAACTTTGTCCGGCTTTTTATCGCGTGTGGAAAACCTCAATGTTAGCCAGGAGGCCATCGCAGGGTGGATCCTGAGGTGACTGAAGTGGTCTGTGAGGCTCCTACTGAATAACAACCGGTGTTCTTTGACTACCATTTGCCCGGCCTGGGCATCGAACCCAAGACCTCTTGCTAAGCAGTAGCGCTTGCTTATTTTAAATATGAGTTTTTAATGTTATAAACTATTACTTTAAATACCTCTACGACCCTCGTACTATTCAATGCATCCATCAGCACAATGTTTTAAGTGCATAACATTGAATCCTACCGTAAAACGTGATATTTCACCCCAAAAAAAAAGTCGTTTCCCAGCAATAATTTTTGCGTCGAGTTACTTAATTTGATGTACAGAATGCTTGGTTGCCGGCTTCGTGAAGGATCCGTTTACACCCTGTATTTTTTACGTGAAAGTAACTCTGTCTATCTAATACCTTTTCACGCCTAAATAGTTGACTGGATTTCGATGTTTGGCACACAGATAGACCGTGAATTCGTGACCTGGGTAGGATACTTCTTATCCGAATAGTGGGTGCGTTTTCATGGGATAATATCCAAACTATACACAGGCGAACCCGCGGGCGAGAGCAAGTAATTACATAAACATGAAAATATAATAATTTTTGACACTCCCAACTCGGCAATTTGACAGGCCAATGATGAGACGCTATAAAAATTAAGCAAACAGGGCTCGGTTACCACTTCAATGGTAAAGACATAAAAGTGCAATTCTAGTTTATTGTAACGGACACTAGGCGAGCCAGGAAATTGGGCAGTGGCGGGGGGGTATGACGTCACCGAGCGAGGAGGACAGGGGGAGGGTAGGTAGATAGAGTATATTTTTATAGTAGGCCAGTTTTTCAGGCAACAGAAATGTATTTAAAAATAGATTGTTGGTATGATGGGCGGTTTTATATTTAGTGCTTTTCGAGGGTCGATGGGTTGTGATGTGTGGGTTTAATTAATATGAATGAAAGAAGGAGTATGTACGGATCTTAGTAGATGGCTTTCTGTCGTTTCTGTTTGTACACATGGAGAGACGGCGTGAGTTTATGAACATATATTTGGATAAACCCGTGGGACAAGTTTTCAAGAGAATTGTTTGTGGCTATGCATTGTTCTTTAATTTAAGACTGGGGGTCTAAAATGGCCGCTTTAGTAGCATCATAACAGGATAATAATATGAATCACGTTAACATTCTTGAAATGGTCGCAGGCGCAGTTAATATTATGAATTGTCACTTTGTGACCATGTTACGGATTGAAACGTTATTCATAATATATTATTATCCTATTATGATTGTGCTAAAGCGATCATTTTAGGCCCCCTGGACTACCAATTACAGATTTTTTTATAAATAATTTACAAAACCTTTCTGCGAACGAGTTAATCGACGCTTATTTTTATTTAAATTCACAGACCAACAAAAATCGCTGCGTACGTAGTACGTGGGAGCGATGAGCATGGTTTTAGTGTAGGTATATGCGTGAGCGTGTATATAAGGTCTAACTATTCATACACGAAATATTTTCAGAGAATCATCTAACGGCTATAACGAAGCCAATTCAAGGGATTTTTTTTTATCTGAGTATATTTAAAAAAAAAATAATAATTTAAAATTACTTGACCCACAAAATAAATACTAGCTCCTAATTTTTGAACATCCATTACGCTAGTTTACTACGTCGTTTTTACCTACTGTCATTGTTAGAATATGGGAGTAAAGGTTTAATGCAACAAGTCTCAAAAAAATTTAGAATGATAATAATTTCGCAAAAAAAAAACACTCCGAAAATTTTTTTCGTTCCTATGGCGACTTTACGACTTATAGAAGTTACTCTTAAAATATTTCATGTATGAAAAGATAGACCTTATATTTACTTACAGGAGCACGGTTTTTGTGGCTTTACTTTTGATGTTCGTGGCGCGCCGTCTTTCTTTTTTGTTGGTCTGAGTTTAAATTATTGACAGGATGCAAGAACAATCTATTAAACCGATTTAGGTCATACTGACAATTACAATGTATGGATATGTATAGTGTCTTAAAATAAATAATTATATTTGTTTAAACCAGACAGGAACCTCACACAATCAAAAGGTCAGTTCTATAGATAACCTAAATATGTAATTATTATGTTTACAAACACTTTCTTAAATTCATAGTAATCTTGGTTATCATTAAGAAATCCCCAGTTGAAGGAAATCAATTGATTATCAAAAAGGGGTATTTTATGGGAGTTTCCCCTCAATTGATAAACATGGCAAATATGTATAAACATGTTTCGGGATAAATACATTATCTTTTTTTTTTTTTTTTTTTTTTTTTACGATTGGAAATCATCAAATGACCCCCTCCGCTCTGGGCGGAGCGGAAGGGAGTGTCAGACTTGTACTGACTAAAACCCATCCATGTTCCTTCTTTGCCCTTTGTGGTCCAGGGCCGCGGTATCTCTTTCGAACAGTCCCGCAGCCCTGGCAGGCATCGGCCCGTGCGGACCCCTACGTGGTTGCTGACATCTCTTTGAGGCGCGCGTGGAACACGAACGCGCCGTCGACACGGCCTGTCGTCATAAGACGGCCGGACGGCGAGCTAGCCCATAACTCACCGTCCACAGACCCACACCTACGGTGAGGCCACCCTGGGCCACCACGTGACCCCCGACGCCCAGGGCGTCTCCCGCAGCGGCTGGGACGTGAGGCTCTTTCCCTCTCACGTCCCGTCACCTCCTTCACTAGCATGACTGCTTCGCAGAAGGAGGTGACGGCTTCCCATTCCCTCTCGCTCCGGACCATGGCTTGAACCAGGGCCGGGCGCGAGAGGTCGCCGCCGCCAATCGCCTCAACGAGGACACGGCTGCTCCGCCCAAGCGGGGCAGACCTCCACAGTGAGCTGCACCGTGTCCTCCGGACGATCCTCACAATGGAAACACCCGGGCGTTTCCTCCCGCCCGATTCGGTGCAGGAACCTCCCAAAACAACCGTGTCCGGTGAGGACCTGCGTCAGGCGGAAGGTGAGGGCGCCGTGGCGCCTCTCTAGCCACTCCTCAAAGACGGGACTTATCGCCACTATGGTGGCGTGCCCTGCACGGTGTTGCGACAGTCGCTCTCTATTATCTGATGTCTGACACGCACTGAGACCTCAGACAGTTTTTCTCAATTTTATTTCTTTAACTACTTTTAATACAACAGGAATTTCTCATTAGTAACCCTGAATCTGGATTTGAGCCAGGTTGATGGCAATTGGCTCTCCCCCTTTTACACATTATTGGCGAAATGTAGGTGTACTATAGTTTCTGCCTAACCCTTTGGGGATTATTGTCGTAATGTTATGTCATCATCAACTGCCTAGCCTTTTCCCAACTATGTTGGGGTCGGCTTCAAGTCCGGAAGGAGGTTCGTGTCCTAGTAACCGGATGCAGCTGAATACTAGTATTTTACATGGAGCGACTGCATATCTGACCTCCACAACCCGGTTAGTACTGGGTAATACGATACCCTTTGGTAAGACTGGTTGGCAGGCTTTTTGGGCCACTGACTATCTGTAACGACTGTCAGACACAGATGACAGACGGGACCAACGGCTTAACGTGCTTCCCGAGGCACGGAGGAAACACGGTATGTAGTGGGCGGTCACCCATCTACAGACTAACCTAGGCAAGCACGGCTTTACCTAAAGATCGACCCGAGCGGCTGTTATTATTTAGCCACGAGCTCCTCTGTCGTAATGTTATGTGCTGTGTATTTATTCTGCATACACTCATTTTTACAAGACAGTAATTGACAGCCGGTTATATTAACGATGTGCATTTAAAGTTTAATAAGTTAATTATAGTTTATTTATAACTCAATGACGGGACCACTGTTGACCAATTAATGTAATAGTTGGTTCATACTGTTATCACCATAATATGTGCAGGAAACCCCCATGAATTAACCCCAGTTTAATTCGTGAACTGGGTCTTTCCCTGAACGAAATTGCAACATAATTTTAAATGCTATTTTTGTCTCCTTCATCTGCCTAGCCTTTTCCCAACTATGTTGGGGTCGGCTTCCAGTCCAAAGTGATGCAGCTTAATACAAGTATTTTACATGGAGCGACCGCCTTTCTGACCTCCACAACCTGGTTAGTACTGGGTAATACGATACCCCCCTTGATAATACTTTCAGGCCACTGACTACCTGTGAAAGATTTACAAATGACTACCAGGACCAATGGCTTAACGAGCTTTCCGTGAGATGGATGGTCACCCATCCACGGACCGACCTAGGCAAGCGCGGCTTAACCTGGCAGATCGACCTGTGTGCCTGTTATTATTTAGCCACTGGCTCCTCGGATCAACACATTAGTCACTTCACATACAAAACTGTATGACCCATCGTCGTTCGAACACGCAATTTAACGCACTAATTACAAATAAACAATAATAATAAATTAATTAATGAAACAATACACGTAACATACGCACATTATAGACATGACTCATCTGCAGTAGGTCATAAGTGACGAGCGGCGTTTTATCAGCGACTCTGCGCGTGCGCATGTGCGGGGACTCGCTACGGGTGATAAGAGGTCTTGTTACGAGATTTCCCCGTCACATCGTTAGGGGAAATCTTTAATTTACAGTGTGTAGGGATAATGAAATAGGTTTTACCACTTTGTTGAATATTTTTATCGAAAATCATTATACTCCTACCTAATATTATAAATGCGAAAGTTTGCGAGGATGTCTGGATGGATGGATGTTTGTTACTCTTTTATGCAAAAGAGACTGAACGGATTAGAATGAAATTTAGCACACAGATAGTTTATGGATTAACACAAAGGATAATTTTTATCCCAGTAGTATGATCCCGTGGGACAATTATCGAACTCCACGCGGGCGAAGCCACGGGTATAAACTAGTAATATTATAAATTAGTTAATTAATATTAAGGACATGTTTTGTCCGACTTCGGAACCTATCCTTCTGCAGCGAGGTGTGAGACAGGGAGACGTCATATCTCCGAAACTGTTCACCGCTGCACTGGAGGATATCTTCAAGGTTCTGGACTGGAGAGGGCTAGGCATCAACTTCAATGACGAGCACATCTCTCACCTTCGGTTTGCCGACGATATAGTGGTCATGGCTGAGACCATGGAGGACCTCAGTACAATGCTTGATGACCTCAGTAGAACTTCCGAAAGAGTGGGTCTTAAAATGAACATGGACAAAACCAAAGTCATGTTGAATGTCCATGTAACATCCACTCCTATCAAGATCGGAGACTCTACACTCGAAGTTGTAGACGATTATGTCTACCTGGGACAAACGGTTCAGTTAGGTAGGTCTAACTTCGAGAAAGAGGCCAATCGTCGAATCCGACTCGACCGGGCAGCGTTCGGGAAGTTGCGTGGTATCTTCTTGTCCAACTTACCGCAGTGTCTCAAGACGAAAGTCATGACCAGTGTGTGTTGCCAGTGATTACATAAGGGACCGAAACGTGGTCGCTCACAATGGGCGTTATCAGAAGGCTTAAAGTCACCCAAAGGACAATGGAGAGAGCTATGCTCAGAGTTTCCTTGCGTGATCAAATCAGAAATGAGGACATCCGCAAGAGAACCAAGGTTACCGACGTAGCCCGAAGAATAGCCAAACTTAAGTGGCAGTGGGCAGGGCACATTGCTCGCAGAACGGATGGCTGATGGGGCCGAAAAGTTCTGGAGTGGCGACCGCGAACTGGAAGACGCTGCGTTGGAAGGCCTCCCACTAGGTGGACCGATGACCTGGTGAAGGTTGCAGGGATCCGCTGGATGCGAGTCCCACGGGACCGGTCAATGTGGTGACACTTGGGGGAGACCTATGTCCAGCAGTGGACGTCTTTTGGCTGAAATGATGATGATGACGACATGTTTTAAAATGATTGATTCAGTATTTATTTTATTCACATATTTTTATATCTCTTTTGCTGTGCCCTACCGGGTCAGTAATTGCACCTTAGCTTTAAGCCCATTGTAAGATCTTCACACATTATGGAATGCAAATAAAAATATGAATATGAATCCAGTCTCCGTAGGCTGCTGACAAATTTCTGTTTTCATGTTTTCTTCTTCCATACTTCTGTATTACTCATCTCAGCAGTCACCTCCTTTCTAGCCATTACATCCTTCACACAGTCCATCCATCATTTCTATGGTCTTCGCCTAATCTTTTAGCCATCTACATTCATACTCAAAATTTATCATTTTCGATAAAGTTTTTGCATCGCGTTTTTGCTTTTAGAAAATGAATCATTTATGATTAAACAATATTATATAATACTAGCTGTTTTCCCGCGACTTTGTTCGTGAAATTTTGATGGGTGTTTGTGTGAGAAAAAAATACCCGTCCTTCCCCAGGATATAATCTATCTCCTTGCCAAATTTCATTACGATCCGATTAGCCGTTTAGTCATGAAAAGGTACCAAACAAACAGAATTACTTTCGCATTTATAATATTAAAGTATGGATTTGTAATAGGTTGGTAATATAGGTATCCTAATTTTATAACTTTATTTGTGGTATTATTGGCTAATTTGGGTTATTTAAGGTAAAATGATAAGAGTTTCCTTCCTGTCTGGCTGACGTCAAGCGAGGAGGTACTCACTTTATGTGGTCTATATTTATTTTCATTAAGAGCGTTTTTACAGAACTAGCGACCCGCCCCGGCTTCGCACGGGTGCAATATAAATATATATAAACCTTCCTCTTGAATCACTCAATCTATTACTGAAAACCGCATCTAAACTCGTTGCGTAGTTTTAAAGATCTAAGCATACATAGGGACAGACAGCGGGAAGCGACTTTGTTTTATACTAGGTAGTGAAGTTGGTAATGTCGCAAATAGTTGTCAAATATTTCGCTGTTTTGATTAATTTGTCAATATTACTGAATAGAAATCAGAAATATGGCTAACTAGTGAACTAAAATATTGATTATGAAATGCAATAATGAATATCGTAACACCGAATATTTAGTTTTAGATGTAAAAAAAGTATTTGGAAAGTTTCCAAATGCCTTTATTACACCTAAAACGGTTACAACATCAAATTCAGTTGTTTAATTGCAATTCATTATTAATATTCTAGTTCACTAGTTAGCCATATTATTAATTAAAACAGGTAAATATTTGACAGCTATTTGCGACATTACCAACTTTTTGGATGGACGCTCTTAATGGGCTGATTATGTTAAGTGATGTGAATCTTGGACACCTGCATGAGCTAATATATAGCATAAGCTTACACTTTCTTTCTAGCCATTTCATCTTGCACACAGCCCATCCATCGCGTTTTTGGACTTCCTCTACCTACGCCTAGAACTATCTAATTTCGTACTCAAGATTTTCAGCACCATACACTTTATGGGCAGGAGTATGATGCTGACAAAATGTAATTTGACAGTTCACTGTCAATGGCTGAGCATTATTCTTGCCAATGTCATCAGTGACAAGAATAATGCTAAGCCAAAGTAGGTGCTAAGTAACGTTTATAGATCCCGGCCTAAGTCATACGCGTAAAATCCCAGAATTAAAGTTAATAGGAACAACCTAGAAGTAATACCATAAAAGAATACATAATTTAATCCTCTGGCATTTTGTAATAAGGCTGCCTTTCCATCAAAGCTGCGAAGCTATAGATGCGTTGGTAGCATAAGCAAATAAAATCTTCTCACTGCTGGAACACGGGGCTCTATTCTATGGAAGGGAGTGAGTCGTATTCCACCACTTGGGCCTAGCTCGGGTGGGGTCTCATCCAAAGATCCATTTGATTTTCATAGTGCAGCTTGGTTTAAATCTGTTGGAAAAAGATTCGACGGTGCTTAGTTTTTTACATTCGCGCAGTGTAAGTACATCATGCTTGCTCCTTTTTGGTGAAATTTGACATTTATACTGGTCTTCACATACACTAGGCATCATCATTTTCCTGCATTTATCCCAATTTATTTGGTGTCGGCGCAGCATGTCTTCTTTTTCCATACTTCTCTATTACTCGTCATCTTACCTCTTTACTAGCCATATCATCCTTCACACAGTTCATCCATCGTTTCTTTGGACTTCCTCTACTCTTATATACTAACACGAGTAGTGATCCAAGTGTTACTTGAATAGAATTGGATTTTCGACTCTCGGTGCCAACACCGAGACTTGAAAATCCTACTAGCAATTATATTTTGCTTGTGTTCTAACACTAGAAGGCTTTTCAACCCTCGGATCAGCACTGAAAGATAAAAATCCAACAACATGGTTGTATGAAAGTACTCCTGTATAAAACGGGCAAAACTTTCGAAGCTTACCTTTACAGTATAGCTTCGTCTCTCGCTGGAGAGGCACCCTGAACATAGCTCAGACGTCGCGTGCGGCTGATCGGCGCTATATCGACCAATAACATGGGACCTTACATCTAGCCCACGATTACCACCACTAACTATTTCAGCTAATTTTAATTTAATTGAAATTATACTTTTAGACCTAATTTTTTCTGTGAAATTACTTGTAGGTATGTGTGTTGTTTTAGAATTATTGTGGAGAAAATGTTGTGAACCTTGACTTAAACGTGTTCATTTTTGCGTTCGGTTTTGTTGGTGAGCAAGACTGGCGATCAATCGTTTCTTCCCTGAATAAGAAGCTGTAGTAGACCTTTCAGAAGCTGTGTTAATGGTAAGGTAGGTTAATTTGTGCAAATGGCACACGTTAGGCATGATTAGTCTTAACTTGTAATGCGTCGTGGTATGGAAAACAGGCCCTCAATTTCGGTATGTAAAGTAAAAATTAACCTATGCTGATTCCGAAATCCTTTCGAGATTTTAGGTTTCTAAACTTTATTTTTCTATTTAGGGGTTTTAATATTATCAGATAGCGTTTATTTAAACAAAAATAATTGAAACTACTTGACTATAATTTCACCTCCAAATGATGTCACACATTGGGCTGATTGAAGTTATCAAATTTCATCTGACAGGTGTCAACTTTGAAGTTTCTTAAAGCAATAAAAGTCAAATTTAGATGTTTTATTCTCGTGGCAAAGATATCGAAATCTTCAGCCTCATCTCTGACATCTTCACGAGTAAAAGTTTGGAAATTCAAAAAAATATAACTACAGCTTGTAATACAAAAATATTGAAATTAGTTGCTTAAAGTGACCCAATCTACAAAATAAAAATAATGCCCGAATTTTTTTTTAAATACCGAATTGCGTAGCACACTCTTCAATCACAAACAAAAAAAAACAAAAATCCAATCGTTATCCATTGCTTGATATGTTTGAAGAACCCGTCTGCTCCACACTGTAAATATCGCGACGTATATTGTTCAGTTGACAAAATGAATGGCATTGTAATTGTATAACGCAATTAGGCTGCAAGACACAAAATATTTCAGAGACTTGTATGTACTCATACATTACAGATTCGAACTGCGTGAGATGCCCCAGTTGGAGAGATTTAATACGTTTTTTATTGCTTCACAAGGAATAACTTAGTGTGTTCCGTTTTTCACAAGTGTGTACAAAAACATACACTGACCTTAATGGTGAGGTTCTTCAGAAAGGTCAGGTATGTAGTACTCGGCGGCATGCGTGTATGACTAGATGTATGAACGTGGACCAGGCAAAAGGTGTATGTAAGGATCGAAGCAGGTGGCGTGGTTTCTCCCATGGGAAAAAAACGTGAGTTTATGTATGTATATATGTACCAAAAACTGAAACTACACTGGTTTTGATTACGTCTTTATTATCATCATTCTCTTGCCCTTAACAACCAGTCTTACCAGGGGGTATCGTATTACCTAGTACTAACTGGGTTGCGGAGGTCAGACAGGCAGTCAGTTCATGTAAAATACTGGTATTCAGCTGCATCCGGTTAGACTGGAAGCCGACCCTAACATAGGTCGGGAAAAGGCAGGTAGATGATGATGACTCTCTTGCCCTTATTCAAATGTAGTTGGGGCAGCGTATCTTCTGGTTCCACACTGAATACGCATCCTAAAACGATTTGTGTTAACACTACTCTGTATATTAGGTATCCTAAGCTAATCTAGCAATCTAAAATATATCAACGATAGGCTTCAAATTTGCTAATATGTAGATAACAGATAATTATGTTTTTTTAGATAAAACATCAGTTTTGGGTCTAGATAGAGGATCTGCCTTAATGCTCTCGTTAGTCGTCATTGTAAGCTCTGCTTATTCACAACAATAACTTCATGAATACCTGAATAAAAGCGCGCTTGTGAATTTCAAGCTTCGGTACTATATCGAAAGTGAGAAACCGAACAGGGTCTTTTTGCTTTTATTTAGGCCTTCAATAAGGTATCGTCTATTGTTGATGAAAATACGCATTAGTGCTCATAGGTATAACCACGGATAAGGCTAATGACGTAAATGAATTACTTTTAGTCGCCATGATTGTTTCCGATGTCCAAATAAATCTTCTAGGGATTCATTAATTTTTCAACAAGGAAACCAATGACCATCCCAACTATGAGTTAATCAATAAACTACCATCGCTAGCGCTTTATTGCAAAATATTAATCTCGATTTATACATATACATCTATGTACAACACACACAGCCGTATCTTCGTTCGCTGTAGAAAAATCTTAGTAGCTCCCCCTACGGCCGCTCACAATAATTAGTTTAACAGTGTTCGTACACCCCCACCCGGCACCCCCGACACCCCCAAACACCCCCAGAACACCCCCTCATTGGAACACACACGAGGATGCGAGGATGTGTGCGTGCCAACTATTGGGAAAATATCCAGGAAAATTGGGCAAAATAGCCATTTGTATTTAGCCAGTGCTTACGTAGAACTGTAGGTTTTTGTATGACAAACACGTTTGGATTAAACAGATACGATAGATCTGCTCTCATTAACATGGGAGATTTAAATTTTCAAGAGATGCATGTGATAACTAAAGTTGTGTTGAGAGAATTTATTTTTGTAGCTCTGGAAGAAAGCCAGAGAAAAGAAGATGGCGGATCTCTGCGGGGTTAATCATAATAAATCTTGGTCGTTCAAGAAGTGAATGCTTTCACTTCCGTAAAATGTGTAGAATAGTCTTCCTTGTAGATATAATTCTATCAAACTGATAACCTTGTGACTTCTAGTAATTAGTGCATAGGTGATCATGAAGTTCCTTTGCTAGTTGTTCTTGATAGTGATTTACTTTAGAACGAGCAGCTAGCTTCAACTGTCTGACTAACTCATCTACTTCTTATTAGTTCTTAAGTATCTGTAAATCATTTAATTGAAATAAATGCAATGAATTTGCGTTCAAGAAAAACATTTTACTACTATTTTAAATCCGAAAGTTTGTGATTATGGATGTTTGTTAGGATGGATTTAGGTGAAATTTGGAACAGAGTTAATGTATAACCTTGATTATGGACATATGATACTTTTATCTCAGTAGTAGGATCTCATATAGCTAGTGTGTTTACATAGCCTTTATGGGTGATAATAATTGACTGGGTCATATATGTATCTTTATGTTATGTCGTGAGGTAAGTTTTGAGTATGAATGTGGATGTATAAGAGCAGAGGAAGACCAAAGGAACGATGGATGGACTGTGTGAAGGATGATATGGCAAGACAGGAGGTGTCTGATCAGATCCCAAGTAATAGAGAAGTATGGAAGAAGAAGACATGCTGTGCCGACCCCAAACTTAATTAGGATGAATGATGATGATATAATCTTTATCTCGATATTTCCAAATTTAATTTAGCTGATGCTGTTATTGTTCTGTATGGTGTCCGGACGTAAAGAATAGCACCATCCCATATCTTCCCGTGGGTGTCGTAAGAGGCGACTAAGGGACTTACCAGAGAATGGGCAGCAGCGTTCTCTGTGTTTTATAACAACCATACTGCGATCGCCAACCCGCCTGCCAAGCGTGGCGATTATGGCAAAACCCCCCTTCTTGGGGGAGGCCTATGTCCAGCAGTGGACGTCTTTCGGCTGAAATGATGATGATGAATGATGATGCTGTTATAAGGAAAAACGATAATGAGTTGTATAGTTAGTAGTTTCGATCGACTTTTCGATGACACATGTCCTCATTCATCAATATGTTGCATCTTAGTGATGCAAGCATAGGTCAAGGCTGCTTTAGCAACCACAGAAAGAAATTACGAAGAATTGAAGTTTCAATATCGACATAACTTTCTAAAGTTGCGTCACTGAATACTTATGACTCTTTAAGAGGCAAAGCCTAATTTTTTAAGAGATATTAAGTGGCTTTCTAGCAGCCTGTAAGTGCTCACAGCTACCTATGGCGTATCAACGTTATCACAGACGCGAGATATCAGAGAAAAAACTGAAACAACAAGGTACCCGAAACTGTCTCCCAATCTCCTAATGCTTTAGCGATAAAGTTGAAAATCGATTAAATAAATCTGACAGATTGAAGTAGCTTGATGTGCTGGCATCAGTACTAGTAAGTGCCTACTTGCACCTATATCCTTCAAAATGGACCTTGAATGTACTATCTCTTGTCGCAAAACTGGCTTAGCTATAGTTCAATACTTTAGCTGCACTGCCTGCCTTCAAATAACATAACCAATCTCCTTTTAGTCAACTAGTCAAAGTTAAGACATCATCATCTGCCTAGCCTTTTCTCAACTATGTTGGGGTCGGCTTCCAGTCTAACCGGATGCAGCTGAATAACAGTATTTTACATGGAGCGACTGCGTATCTGACTTCCACAATCCAGTTAGTACTAGGTAATACGATACCCCTTGGTAAGACTGGATGTCAGACTTTTTGTTCCACTGACTACCTAACGACTGTCAAAGACCTACAAATGACACCCGGGACCAACGGCTTAACGTGCTTTCCGAGGCACGGATGAAACTCGGTATGAAATGGGTGGTCACCCATTCACAGACCAACCTAGGCAAGCACGGCTTAACCTAAAGAGCGGGCAAGCGGCTGTTATTTTTTAGCCACGAGCTCCTCTAGTCATAGTTAAGACAATGGCAATTAAGCCAGTCTAAACAATTAAATCATCATCATTTCGTATTACATCTGGTTGCCCGAAAATCTTCGCAGAATTTTGATATAACTCTGTTGGTTGTCTGATTCGTCATCAACATTCTTATCCTGATATCAAATTGTGTATTTTTATATAGAAGTCTTCTACGGGTTTTCCTCCATAGCCATGGTGATGTAATTGGCCATTTAACGGTATATTTGTGACTTCACATCCTTTAAACGATTTCCTGTGCGAATGGGGAAGATATGGTAAAAAGTATTGCTACTACCTACCTTTTTTTGTTATGAGAACTTTTGTGTTTTATAATGAGTGGTTGTTATTTTGTAAACATTTAATTAAAAGTATCGAAAAACCCGACTACAAATTGTATTATGTAGCTATATATATATATATTTGTAATCTCCTTTTAATTTCCTTTATTTTGATACCCTACTCGATAGATTATGTTGAAAAAAAAATACTTATTAAAGATTTACAATTTAACGCCAAAAATCCGCCATTTTGTTTTTTTTTTTAAACACCTTTACACACTTGAGTTTTTGAGACGAATCTAATGATACCGTAATCGTCGAAATCCATCCAGCCATTTAGAACATACGAGGTAATAAGGAAATTTGCAAACGAACAAACAAAGAAACATACAAGATACGCGCGCGAAAAACATAAACCTTCCTTGGCAGTCGGGTAAAAAGTAAAAAGGTTTTTTCAAACACGAAAATACCTTTCGAACTGAACATTGTTTGTTTCGTCAAGTTGTGTTAGCCACAACCTTAGGTTATTTCGCTATTTCCTATTTATCTGACTTCTTTCATATTGTGGTTTGTACGTATTGTCCTGTCTTCCTGTTTAAAGTAATGAATAAATCCTTCATGGTCCACTGAAGAAAGGAAATAACTCTCACACTTTCCTGCAAATAGAACCCCACCATTGTAAGTTATTTAACGCGCGTTGTGTTCAAATCACAGTTCAAATACATTCACTGTGGTCTGACGTATAACCAGGAACAATCGACAAAATGACAGATCAACAAAAGAAATCTGTCCTTTTGTCGATTCTTCCCGTCAATAAAACCCGTTTCTACGGTGGTCGTGCTACGCGTGCAGGTGATCTCTTAAATCTCTCCATTGGACTCCTGTACTACTACTACAAATATTTCAATCTATGAATGGATCTAAGAAACTTTATAGTTTCAATTTTTTCGCCAACTATCATCATCAGCTTCTTGACCTGATCCAGAAATTTGGGGTACTTGGGATGCGCGCTCAGAATGTCGCCGTTCTCCATAAATACATCACTACCAGTCGTCATCTTAAGATCTATCTACTGCCTTTCTAGCCATGTCATCATTCACAGAATCTATCCATCGCTTCTTTCGTCTTGTTCTCTTGATGATTGTTATGATTTTTACAAAACGACCGGTACTATTTTAAGCAAATTGATATTCTGTGTGTGCTTGCTGAACTATACACTTTCTTTTACCAGGACACGGAATGGACTACTTAAATAATTTTAAAAGCAAACAACATAGGCACTAACAATTTTTTGAAAGTGTTTTTTTTTGTTATGCAAATGTAAACAGTGATGTTTTGGTCAAGTTTCACTGATGTCGTCTCTCCTGCGTAAGAGCATAGGTATTAAGTATGTAACGCACGCTAAAGATCCAGATTGTGACGTATTTTCCTCATATTATCTTCAGCAGCTCTTGTTTACCTGCGGTTGGGCTTAACTGTATACGTCTTGAGGAGAATAAAATCAGTAGTTTTGACGTAAAGCTGTTTTTGGGATTGTAGGTACCTACCTGATTACAATGGTACCAACGTACTTGCAATGATATGACGATCAGATAGTCTTTTCTATGTTTGGGAGTGTTTTAAGTATCATATTGTATTTTATGATTTTTAGAGCAGATTTCACCAGTGTAACTGCCGTGCTTAAAAGCTGTCTGTTTCATCATTGATAAGGAATATTGAAACTCCCGGCTCTTGAACTCTGTTTAAATGTATTGATCGCGTTCTTCTGCTGCATTGGAGAAATCCGCTATTAATAAGTTATTTTTCACAGTAGAAACCCGGAATCTTCATTTGTACCAGATTTATGACAGGGTGATAGGTTCACCGCTAATATGGGTTGGTATCTAATAGCTAGGATTGTGGCGGTCAGATAGGCAGTCACTCCATTAAAAATACTCTTATTCAGCTGGATCCGGTGAGACTGGAAGTCGACCCCAAGATTGGTGGGAAAAGGCTAAGCAGATGATGATGATTGGAAATATATGAGAGTAACAAGGATGAGTTGAGTAGTTTCTATTATAGATTGCTATGTTTCTTCCACAAATAGTATTAATTAATTATTATATGTGTTGCATATAAAATCCAAACACAAAATCTACGATATCAAATAAACTTCCTTCCCATCGGTTCCCAATTCCACAAGACACACATAGACCATTGCCCTTTAAATAAAATTCAACCAAATCTACCCAAGTTTACTACCCAACCCAGAAAGCGAACCCTGGACCTTTTGTTTTACTGTGAACCGTTTAATATTCCTCATCGAGGCTGAAGACGCACATAAATCGTTCCCCGGTTAACAATACGGGTACCGTACTGCAACTACATATTTATGAGGTGTCTGCGGGACCCTGAAGATGGCCAATCGATATCCTTGGCTGTTAATTGGGCGCTGAGATTGGAACCTTTGTGTCGTACGAAGTTATATGACATGTTGAAATGGAGAAGAATGTGGGGTTAGGAAAATGGAGACGGGTTCAAAAAAATCTTGTATAGGGGTGTTCAGAAAGTGTGGCTACGAACATTGGTTCCAGATTCCCGTATATGGCTCTAAGAAATTAGTAATCCTTAAAAATAATTGCAGATTGGGATTTAGAACGATTAATTCCTTTTTATTCACATTTACCAAAATCTTAAGTTTATATTTTGTGATAGAACTGGCTGAAGATTTTTCGGTTTAAGTTATTTGTCTGTCTAACATGTCCCTCGCTTATGAATATTGAAATTGGCCCAAAGATCACCATTTTGTTTAAATCATGGATCAAAAATACCTCGACATCCATTTAAAAACTAAATGAATCAGTTAATTGTAATTAACTACTCTCAATCGTCATCATATCAAATAAATATGATGACATAGGTTTGTTGGAGCTGGAGCTGTTCATAGATGACTTTACCCTGGAGCGTAAATGTGGTGTTGTACCACAAACGATGGGACACTTGATATCGTGTCCTGCCTGTCCTATTTTTTGTACATCACAGGAGCTGATGGACGCTTCTGAAAGTGCCAAACTCGTCTCAGATCTTGGGTTGAATCAATTTAGACTGCTATCGACACGCTAATAAGTAGATAACAAATGATGTTCAATACTGAACAGAGGTCTTTTTCAAGCGTCTCCACGACCGGTTCTCAGCTGATCATTATAAATTCGAAAGTACGAGTATGTTCGTTTTGTAAATGGTGGAATGTTTCTGTTTTTTACTAGCTTCTATTTAACTTGCAATGTTTGCATGTTTGTTTGTTTGTTTCGGTCAGATCTTGCTACTGAATTTTAAAACAGTTATCCCCAACCGATTGAGCTGATGCAAGACGCACGGGACCGGTCAATGTGGCGACACTTGGGGGAGGCCTATGTCCAGCAGTAGACGTCTTGCGGCTGAAGTGATGATGATGATGATTGAGCTGAAATTTAGCATACATGTTTAGTTTGGATGACAATGCATAGCATGGTTAGTTAAGTGACGTCATTCAAAAATCAATATGGCGGACTCCCAAAGATGGCCGACTAGTTATTTTTTATGCACCGCCATGATATGGGTATCAAATAAAAGGTTTTGGTGAGAAGAATAAGAGAAATAAAATGACGTCGCTCTAAAGTGTGTTTTTAAACTGTAGTATTTTATTTCTAAACTGAGACATTAATTTAGAAGCGGATTTGACCTACTGTTTACAGGATTAAACCGACATGGCAAGGTTTAACTTTATTACATAAAAAATAAACTTATCATCATATGCCTAGCCTTGTCTCAACTATGTTGGGATCGGCTTCCAGCTTAATCGGATGCAGCTGAATATAAGTATTTTACATGAAGCGACTGCGTATCTGACCTCCATAACCCGGTTAGTATTGGGTAATACGATACCCCTTGGTAAGACTGGTTCATTGACTGTCAGATCTAAAAATGACAGCCGGGACCAACAGCCAACGTGCTTTCCGTGGCAGAGAGGAAATTTGATATTATAAAGGATGGTCACCCATCCACGGTCCGACCTTGGCAAGAGCTGCTTAATCTTCAAGCTCGACCAGTGTGGCTGTTATTAATTAGTCACGAGCTCTCCTCATTAAAATTAAACTTATAAATACTTACTTTTTCTACTAATATTATAAATGCGAAAGTTTGAGTGGATAGATGGATGTTTGTTACTCTTTCACGCAAAAACTACTGACTGGATTTGGATGAAATTTGGCACACAGATAGTTTATAACCTGCATTAACACATAGGATACTTTTTACCCCGGTAGTACGATCCCGTGGGACATTACCGAATTCCACGCGGGCGAAGCCGCGACCATAAGCTAGTTTTCTAATGAATATGGAATATTTTGTCAAGTTGCAAAAACCGTGTGCAGCAGTGGGGCGGGTCGCCAGGTGACTGTAATTAATTAATTTCTAACATAACCACAAACCACAATAATTTGAGTAGGTACTCAAAAACATTCTATCAACATCCGGTATGTTATTATTTCAAGTTGAAGTTATGTAGTTTCGCCAGGAGGGACACTTTTGTGGTTAATTTCTTTTAAAAATTAATTTAAATATTTTATTTGAATTGCACTTGAAAATTAGTAAGTGTTGGGAAAATTTTACAATCGTGGTGGTCTGATTCTTGAGTACGTACACCTACTACTGGTTGTATCTTGAGGCTTCTTGACCTGTCATAAGCATGACGTATGGACGTCAATACCTACTCATGTGACGTTTTCTATCGGTCGTTGTACTAAGTCATTAGGTTACACGTGTAATGAGCAAGATGACATCTGCTTAGTCAAGCCTGTGGTGTCAATTATATTATTTTTATACAAAACATCATCTCCGTAGCCTTTTCTCAACTATGTTGGGGTCGACTTCTAGTCTAACCGGATGCAGCTGAATGACCAGTATTTGACATGCAGCGACTGCTTATCTGACCTCTACAACCTAGTTAGTTCTACGATAGCCCTTAGTAAGATTGGTTGTCTGACTTTTGGGGATAGTCATCCGTTCGATAGTATATGGTGGACGATAGGCAGTCGCTCCATATAAAATACTGGTATTCAGATGCATACGGTTAGACTGGAAGCCGACCCCAACATAGTTGGAAAAGGCTAGGCAGATGATGAGATAGATATTCGATATGTTTATTATTTGCGATAGTGTATAACTCGTTAGAACGTGCATGCCTTCAGGAGTTTCCAGCAAGCTACATGGTTTTGTCACGCTGAAGTGACGCGGTTGTGTGTGTATCCGTTCCGTTGCGTTATTTTTTTCTGCTTCTCGACCACTATTTGATTAATAAATGCCTTTTAAAGTGTGACATTTAAAAGTGGTTTCACGATCAGCTGATTTGACTAGTATTGCAAAACTATCAGTGACATATGAATAGGAAATCATTCAGCATTAAACATAGAAAGTAATTGATAAGCCACAAGAGCTACAACAATCTAACTGAAGTGTATCCACGAACTAGCGCTTCCGTAAGAGCGAGACCGCGATACTCGCTACTCTTCCACCCCCGACCTTTCAATTTTCGTCCGGCGTTTCTTATTTAGTTTCTCGCAAATTATCTCCAATTCTTCATATTATTAAACATCCAAGGGGAGAACTAACCTCCCTTCACCCCCAGGGGGTGGCGGGGGGCTTAATGACGGGGAGCGGTCAGTTCCCCCTCCCAGAGCCGGCACACTTGTTTCTTGTAAAATTTTTCCCCAATCTTTATTTTCTTCGTGGACGTATATAATTAGAGTTTTGGTGCGTGCGTGTGTGCGTGTGCGGCGCGCGTGTGTGCAGCGTGTAGCGTGCATGTGTGCGGCGTGTAGCGTGCGTGTGTTGTATACAGGGTGGTGTAAGACGGGTTATTAGTTTTCTTACCAGTTTCGGTTCGGGATGCTTTTGTTAGATTTCGATAATTTCGCAACGGCCGTCCGTGGGGTGGAAAAAATCAATATAGTTGTTAGTATGTTGGATATGTTTGAACTCGCGTTAATTAATATATGAAGGCGTTGTGTTGGCAACACTAGGTACCTACTTGTGACTTCTCCAAAGATTGGGTACCTTGGACGTAGGTAGGTACTTATCTCGATTATTATTATCATAATATAGGTACCTACAGACTTCATGGAACTTAGTTTCTTGTATATTATTATTAAGTATATAAGATGAGCACGTGTAGCGAACATTATTATGTTTGAAACGAGGATAATATATAATTTTGTTAGCTTTGCTTGTACTGTTTGGAAGGAAAACATGAAATATTTTAGGACTAGCTACCTAATCTCTATGAATATCAAATTTTATATTAAAATCATTCGGAAATGTTCTTAGTACTTGAAATCGTCTAATATTGAATATTAAAACTTAATATTCTATTATTCAGTTTATTTACAATGTTTTAGTTAAATATAAATCTAATTATAATACTTTAGGAGAAAACCAAAGAAACCAATGATTTCTCTTTCAATTTATTGATCATCAATTCAATTTGAGAGCATAGATATGTGTTAAGGGAAACAAACCATTATTACATGTATAAATTAGGTTACTTTTAAATTAAACTTCCATTCGAAGTTGTAGTACCTAATTTTGTGGTGAAGGATCAAGACGAGTTGGGCGGAGGTCGAGACTACGACGACCATGATGAAAATAATTTAGACGGACAGTCCTAGTTGTAGGTGGTGAGCGCATGGCTAAATAATAATAGCCGCAGGATCAAAATCCGTCCGTGGATGGTCACCCATCCATTACATACCGAGTTTTCTCAGTGCTTAGGAAAGCATGTCAAACCGTTGGACCAGGCTGTAGACCTTTGATAGTCGTTTCAGGTAATCAGTGGCCTAGAAGTCAGACAAACTGTCTTACCAAGAGGTATTGTATGTCCTAATACTAACTGGGTTGTGGAGGTCAGATAGGCAATGGCTTCATGTAAAATACTGTATTCGGTTAGACTGAAAGTCGACCCCAACATGGAAAAAGGCTAAGCAGATGAGTCCTAGTCGTAGGTACCTATTTACCTAATGTTAAAAGTGTAATAAGCCCCGGGTCAGATTTATGCAAGAGGGACGGCAAAGGGGGAGATGCACCATCAATAAGCAGATCACAAAAAAAACTAACCCTCTTATTGCAGTCAAGTAACAAAAAAAAAACAAGATTGCACGAGACATATAACAGTTTGGAGAAACCACTAAAACGTCGTGACCGCTTTGATGTCAAGACGAATCAATGGTCCCCTAAAAAACTAACAAATAACTTAAGCTATTGTTACAAAGAGTCGCGACCCCGCCTTTCTTGATACGTCTCTGAAGGTAAACATCCGTGTACTCGTGACCCCACACCGCAATGTTTACTGTATGAATGTACTAGTTGTTTTTTTTTTATTGCACAAGTTACAACATTGCAGTTGATAGGTTTTAAGTGAGTCATCATCATCAGTGTCTGTCTATTGTATAGAGGATTGTGTCAGGAACTAGATTCTTTTAAGTAGTTTGGTGATTTTTAAGCGCAAAGAAGATGAAAGATTAAAAGAAATAAACTTATATTGTCACTTACGGGATATCTTCC
This sequence comes from Noctua fimbriata, assembly GCA_905163415.1. Classification (NCBI taxonomy): domain Eukaryota; kingdom Metazoa; phylum Arthropoda; class Insecta; order Lepidoptera; family Noctuidae; genus Noctua; species Noctua fimbriata. Next base: position 11,718,110 of record LR990946.1, read on the forward strand.
GTGATTGTTCATTATTTTGAGCTCCCGATATTTCGACGCTGTTGCAAGCGCCAACAAACACGAAAGATATCCCGTAAGTGTCAATATAAGTTTAGTTGTAAACCGTGAAAGCTTAAAACAGTGATTAAAAGAAATGTTTAAATTTTAAGAAATAGTGGCACGGCTTTCTTACAAAAAGACAATTAATGATATTTTGATAGTGGTGACTGGTGACTCTAGTACAGTACACGAATCAACATATTCCTACACAATATTTAATATAGCATCAATTACCTATTTAATCAACATCTTTGTATATCATCTTTATGTATTTCGTAACAAACCAAATAAGATTATTTTCTCGTATTTCAAATTAAAACCCTAGTTTTTTGTTAAACTGTACAGATAATAGGGATAGAAAACGGGAACTAAAAGGCCACGCATAAAAAACTGACATCTGAACCCATTGTACGAAAGCGTGTCGATTCGACCCCACCTTTCTTACTACGTCACTGAAGGTAAATACCCCGTTGTCCCGCAATCGTGGTCACCCTACTACACCGTAATATGTATACAAGTTGTTTTTTATTGAAACAGTTATTTCACCACCGTTTTGTGGTATTATTGTCAAGTGTTTTTAGTTTTTTTCTGAATGATTTTCTCACTCAGCTAAGTACGATTTGCATGGCTGGAGTAGCTTCTAAAAATGACCTTAAACAGACCCTAGATATTGAATATACGAGAGACAGGAGTAATATACCAACTGTTGGTTAATGCTGGAGATATCAGGAAAGGTGGTTTTTTGAGGTAAAATGTTGGTTTCTTCTTGGCTTACATATTGGATCGTTTGTCACGCGTCATATCCGAATCTCAGACACCTCACGTAGCACATATGTACCTCAGTGGACATCCAGTCTTACTTTCGATTATTGGTACCTATTTTACTTAAAGATTGAGGAGGTCAGATGTCATAGTAGATGGACGTGAGACATAGTAAGACCGGAAATAGGAACTCTATCATAAGCAGCTAGGAAGGGAACGATACTGATTGAGCTGATTAGTACACAAGAAATTCAAAGATTCGTCTCAGAATTAAGTTGTAGTAGTGTTTCTTGTTTATCTCTCTTCAATTTATAAATTTTTGTTTAAATGTATTTATTCTTTGTATTTTAATTATAATTTCTAGTATTTTTTTCTGTTATTGCACGGTCTACTGTTTTTTGTCTCTGCATCACCCTTAGGCAGACTGATAGAAAATGACCAAGACATCAAGTCCGCCTTTGTACAGTTTTTACGTGTGCATAAAGTTTTAATAAATAGTTTTCATTGTTAAAAAAGGTGGTTCCAAAACTATGATAACAGAAATCAATACAGTAAACAAAACGATTAAATAGCAAATTGAAACTGATTTTCCAATCTGTTTATTCCAAGATAAATGTAACAAGAAGCAAGTGGCCACAACCGATGTCTACCGATACGGGCCGAATCGAGAAAACATTCAAATGGCCGAGGGGGACAGATGTAACGCTCAGATTAAACTTCTTTTGTTAACAACGTGTTATTTGTAAACTAGTTGTAGTTTACATAGCCAAGGTTCTTAGCTGTGGGTTTAAAAAGTTATTGCATGACTGATAACTATGCTATCTACCTGATGGTAAGTCGTCACAGCATCCTAAAAAGCACATCGTTACTATAATGAGTCTATAATCCCACTGCTGGGACACAGGCCTCTTCTTTATGGCAGAAGGTGGGCTACCATCCACCGCGCTGATACAGTGTGTTAGATGTTACATGTCTTCAAGTTTTTGATCCTAGAAACATGTCGGTTTCCTCACGATGTTTTCATTCACCGCTTTCAGATTTCAGAGCAGTGGTGATGAATTATATTGGACAAATAACCGCGCCTGTCTGGCCCGCTTAGTATGTACAAAACCGAAATGTCTCATGTATGTTGCTATCACTGTTGGTACCCATCCTCATGAAAATTAGCGGTGCTGTGATACAGTTATCACAGCACCGCTAATTTTTTCCCCGGAATTGTCTTTCATTTGGCATCAACTCGCCTCACGTGAAGCGATGATGAAGCCTATCGTGGTGCACACTTGCCTTGAAGAAACCGATTCACTCGAACTTTGAAGATATCCAGCGGAGATATCCAGAAATATGTTTGGTGGTGTTAGTTGGTAGTGCTACTTCCAGGCAAGCTCTTTCACAAATAATTCTACCAAGTATCTTCTCGTAGTAGTCGTTGTTATAGTACTGAATGATTCTAAAGTACGAGTAGGTTCTCTAAATAATTCGTGGGCTCTATTTTCGCACGTGTATGGAGTGTTTATTTTGTCAAGCCTTCAAATATTCGCACGCAAGTATAGCATTGAATTACGTAGTAGAAAATAAGCATTATTATGAGTACTTTGTCTTTAGATCTTGCATATTTAGGACGAGTTATCATGAGAGAAGTTAGTTTTTAAACTTGGTAAATTGACTGAAGAACAGTAACTCAAAAGCCACCTTAGCACCTTTTCATAAAGATCTATGTAATTTTGACAGACTTGTCAGCAATCTTAAGAATGACAACAAATGTCTCTGTCATTTTGACAGTGACGTCAGAGGTAACATACTTATGAAATGACTGTAGAAAGGTAGGTGCTCCAGTTATGCTCGTCTGTAATTAAAATGATAAACTAACTAGGTATAGGTAGTTTCAATTGCTCTTTATTCAGAAGAAATAACTTCGGCTACGCCTATGTTCAGCAATATGCTATAATAGGCTGAGTTTGATACATGAGCACGCGTCTCGTTACAAGAACACAAAGCAAATATTAAAGATCAGCGAAACTTTGAAATAAATATATCAAAGTTACTCTCTTTTCCTTACACGTGTCGTTACTTTTCAAGGACAAGCGACATTCCGAGTAAAAAAATGTAATAAATTGTCTACTACTGAAACGTTATATTTTTCACGTTATTAATTCAAAGAAACAACAATTTTCACAAATATGAAACTCTAATCGCGAAAAATTCTTCAACAAAGTGATTTGTACGTGAAACATCGTATTTTCCACAAAATATACAACGAGGAGAAAAAGCCAAAAAAGCATATTTTAAGGCGCGCGTTATAATTTCAGAGCGACACAAATGTAACGTCGACGAAAATTCGATTCGGCTACATTGTCATCCGAGGCTCCGCTACGTCAAAGAAAATATAATAAAAGTGAAAAAAAAAATACTACATCACATACGGAATAAAATAAAGTAAAATGAAATAAAAAGACATGCGTAGGAAATACATTGCCATTTCTACAGGGCGCGCACACATACGCGCCGTCCAATTTATAATATTGTTTTCCTTAGGATATATTTTTTCACTAGTGGGGGAGGAGGGTGGGTTCCTCCCCGGGTGAGCCTCCCCGCAGATATTATTAAAGACGTATACTCACACATTCTTGCCGAAACGGAGTGTGATTAGATTAATATACGTTCGTGTGTTTGTGTTCACGTCTTGGAGAGGCGGGGGACGATTTGAGGACGGACAGTCGACCTAATACAATGATATGAGAACCTTTTATAACCTGTGACGGTAAGCGTCAGATTTCAAAAAGATGGTTGTAATATTGTATAATTGGTGGAGGCGCCGAGGGCAGGAGGCACACAGTTACCAGCTGAGGCACACCTTGGTTACACAGTTTTAAAATTGTTCTTTTTGGTGGAACCGCTCACTATCAATCAAACTGGCTTCCCTTTACGCATTGTCTATGTATGAGTGTAAAGGCACTGTTTTTCTACAACGAATAGAGGAAAATATGGGATTTTTTTGGACGTATTGCAATAGAGGACTGTTATTTTTGCTTGCAAATCAAATTACACTCCTTAATGTGTCTTTTGGGGATATCATCAAGAATTGCACCGCGTAGCAACTCATAGCAAATGAAATATTATGATACCACGAGTTTTTAAGCCTTACGGATTTAAATGAATAAATTCTAGATTATTTGTAGTTACGTCTAGGAAGGAATGAATCTCTTCTACGTAGAGGAAGACCAAAGAAACGATGAATGGACTGTGTGAAGGATGATATGGCAAGAAAGGAGGTGTCTGATGAGCTGACGAGTAATAGAGAAGTATGGAAGAAGAAGACATGCTGCGCCGACCACAAATAAATTGCGATAAGGGAAAGCAGGAGAATGATGACGATATAATCCCTAATTCTTTATAAGCTTATCTATAGTCGTAACTAGTCACTGAACGATCGAAGGACTTTTTTCGTAGCCATAACAAAATCATATTCTTCGAAGCTATTTACTTCGAACTCATTGACAAGCGACAACTACAGGACAGGTTTATTTTTAAATTTATCTAGGTTTTTTAGGTAAATTCGATAACCTAACTACACGGAAATTCGTTCGACAATGTCAGAAAAGCGATGAAGTAAGAAGGGGCTGACTGCATACACTTACACGCGTAGCATGACTAGGGCATGCAATCTCGAAATTGGTCTTTCGAGATCTCGCCTTTCAATCTAGTTAGATCTCGCCTTCGAGATCGAGATTTCGGCCATTTGTCTTTCTTTTTCCGTTGCTACGGTGGTCATGCTACGTTCGCGTGCTGGCTTACAGTCGCCAGCACATCAAGTTACCACAAACTGTCAAGTTTCTCCAAATGATTTTAATCCATAAAATGTCGATGGTTAAGTTTAAAATCGAATGAGAAAATTTGACAGTTTGTAGTAACTGTTTTAACACAAAAAGTCTCTACGAACTCCCTAACCGAAGTAATAACTATGTTGGGGTCGGCTTCTAGACTACCCGGATGCAGCTGAATACCAGTTTTGTTCATGGAACGACTGACTATCTGACCTCCACAACCCAGTTAGCTGTGTAATACGATCCCTTGGTAAGACTGGTTGTCAGACTTTTGGACTTTTCCCTAAATATGTTAGGAATATACTCGTATTATGAGTGTACGTTGATTAGCCCTTTCATAGATATTCAAACAAAAGATTTATGACCTCGTAAAAATCCATAGGACAAATCATCCTTATATGCGAAAGTAGGATATGTAGGCTAACGGTGTGTGCTGTGCAATTTTTGGAGATAGATCCTTTGAGATGTTGGTTATGATAGATTTTTGATCTGGTGACTTTAATACAATGCTCTAAGTTTGTGTATAGTCAGGATAAAACTCATAAACATTTTGAGAATTAATTATAGAGGATAACTTTGTTCGGACTCGATTTTGTTCGTGGGTGTTTCAAAGCAAAATAAACCTTCATATATTCATAGTATTTCTTGTTTGTAAACAAGTAAAACTACTTATTTAAAGTTTCAGTTTAGTTTGAACGTCATTATCATCATCATTTCAGCCGACAGAAGTCCACTGCTGGACATAGGCCTCCCCACATTGACCGGTCCTATGCGTCTCGCATCCAGCGGATCCCCGTAACCTTCACCAGGTCATCGGTAAACCTAGTTTCAGCGTGTCTTTGTGTTTGTCCTGCATTTCTCTGTGTCATCACTGGCTATTTACACCGTGTTGTGAATCCAAGCTTCCATATTTTATCAAATGAAAACCGTAGACCTAGCCTCAATTACATTACGAAACTATCAAATTCCCTACCATTACAATATATTTATATCCATTCCGCAATATCTTCGTCAACAATAACAATTTCATAGAAAGTGTCGTAGTTAAGATGTAATGGACTGTAAAATGTTATTCCTATCGTTTAGTTTGCCGGCCTTCGATCTGATGTTCATGTGTTTGACCCTAACATTGCGATTTGTGAACTCTGGGAGTTGGATATTACGTATAGTTTCTATTGGTTTTAATACTTTTAAATTGGTACAGTCGGAAATATGGAAATGATTTTTGGATCAATAGTTTGTAATGTGTCATCATCTGCCTAGCCTTTTTCCAACTATGTAAGTGTCGGCTTCCAGTCTAACCGGATGCACCTGAATACTAGTATTTCACATGGAGCGACTGCCTATCTGACCACCACAACGCAGTTAGTACTGGGTAATACGATACCCCTTGGTAAGACTGGTTGTCAGATTTTTTGGGCCACTGACTACCTAACGACTGTCAAAGATCTAGTGTGATATGTTAGCAATATTTTTTTGTACCGAAATTTATTCTATTGGAGTATCTGTGCAAACATACTGTATCTAGCCTTTTGCTAACATATATGCTATATGCGATAGCTATATGTAGCTTTTATCGTCTCCTATGATTACTTGACACTGACACTGACGGTACCACCTATTGTTAGCCTAGTGATTAAAGCATTACGACCAGGTACAATCCGAATAATATATAACATCACGCCTGTAATCCCCGAAGTGTTAGGCAGAGGTGTCCCTAACTAGTACACCCACATTTCGCCAGTTATGTTTAAGTCCCATGTACTAGGGGGCGAGCCTATTGACATCAACCGGGCACAAAAAATAATACAGGCCTAATAATACAGACTTCCTATGTACGTCGTATTTACATGGGCATTGCTACAAAACAAAGCAGTACCTAAGCTTGCTTGGCCCCACAAAATCATACAGTGTGCCAAATACTCAGATAAAAGTAATCGATGAATGATTTACTACATTTTTAATTTCGCTTATCGCTACCACTTTATCTTAAAACTAGGCAGTCCACAGATAAAAATATAAAACTTTTTTCGACGCAAAATCAATACCGTTCGCCGTCACATATGAGAGGTATACATACTGACGTATACATATTTATGTCAGCTTGTCTGTTCCTGCGACGTCGCTCGCGATTTTTATCTAAGAACGTGCGCAGATGGGCCATTTTTCTGTGTTTTGAGAAATCTTTTTTAGTGACGTGTAGTTTGTTAAGGTGTATTGAAACGTGCCACGTTGGTCTAGTGCCATGAGGTCCTGGGTTCGATTCTCAGGTCGGGGTAAGTGTTATTGGGTTTTTCCATCAGGAATTTCTCAGTAGCAGGTACGGAGTCTGAATTTGCGCCCGGTTGATGGTAATAGGCGCGCCGTCTTTTACATGGGACTTTAAATATAACTGGCGAAATGTGGGTGTACTATTAGGTACACATCTGCCTAACCCTTCGGGGATTACAGCCGTGATATGATGTTATTTTGAAAAGTGTGATGTGTTGTTGAGCTGTATTGTTCTATGGGAAGAACTATGCTTGGAGTATGTCTGACGGATCGATCTGTAAAGAGTTAATTGTATACAGAAGCAGAGTTTCTGCCAGCCAATGACTATAGACCTCCAATAGGTATTAGTATACATGTTCTAGAGTGGAGTCAGCGAAGGAAATGTGTGATAGGAGTCAGAATTCAAGTAAGGTGAAGCACCGATCTTCGAAGTAGATTGGTAGCAGCAAGAGGGAGAAGCTGATGATGGTCTTCAATGGTGTGCGATTGAAGAGACCTATCATAATATGGCCAGCGGTTCTATGACGATTGAGATGTTCAATGTTGAAATTTCATTATGTTATGCTAAGGTTTTCTCGCAAGTCGCCTTTGTTGGAGTATTTCCGGGTTTTTTAATGCGACAGTCGATCAGTCATGTAGGTAATTTTATAATAATTCTAATATTATCATAAAAAATGACATTTATGAATGACGTCCTTCAGAAAGGTCGCACGTGTATGACCAGATGTAGGAACGTGGACTCAAAAGTAGTATTAAATAAGATAAGGATCGCAGCACGTGTCGTTCTGTAGTTTTGAGCTGTTTCCATGGAAAAGTGACGTGTGTATGATAATAAATCCTCCTTATATTACCTCCTCCTCACCAATTAACCATGATAATATTGTTATACCAAATTAATTGAAAAGAGTAACCATGGAATTTCTTGCCGGTTCTTCTCCATAGGAAACGACCAACCCGAACCGTGCACCTTTTTGGCGCCGTTTTTTAAGTGCCCATCTAGGCGTATGTGAAATAAAATATTTTGATTTTCTCCTAATATTATAAATGAAAAAGTGTAGGTGGTAGTAACTCTGATTGTAAACTTATCTATTAAACTTTAAACATCTTAAAGACTTGAGGGACTTCGATAGATTTGGCACAGCTAGCATATCTACCAGCCACAGAAAGCAGCTGCCAGGATACTCCTTTATTCCGGCAGTATGTGTTCATGGGATAATATCCGACCCCATCCTTCACTTCTTCTTCTTAACTTCATAAATTCTGCTATGCCCATATATCTTGCAGATAGTTCAGTTTCTAGGCCCACGACCTTCGTTCGCGTGAAATTATTATAAAAATATTACTTCCCTGTTTGAATCGGATTTTGTTAACAATTTCAAGGGTATTAAATTATGAATACCATCCTCTATCTGCTAGTAAAGTCTAGTCAAAATCGCTCCAGCCATTTCGGAGATTATTTAGAACAAACATACAGACAAAAAATAAAAATTAATTGTTTTTTTGTTTCAAGTACCGTATATACTTTCATATGCCTTCAGTAAAAAGCTTTTATTTTAAAATTACAAATAGACACTTCAGTTTTATTGATTTGCATAGATACATATAGATAATAATCATGACGGTTGCGTCAGGGGCCAGGATAGCTGTGATTGATCAAATAGTCGTGACTGTTGCTATGATCTGCATCACACCACTACTGATGTGGCTCCATATCTAACACGAGCTGTTTCAGTACTTCCGGGATTAATGGATATTTTCAATGTTATCAGTATCTGTTAAGCCTTGTCTCAAGTATGTTGTCATTGGCGTTCACTCTAACTAAATGCAGCCGACTACAGGTCTGATCAGGATCTGACCTCCACAGTCCAGTGACCTGTTGGTGAGACCGGTTGTCAGATTTGCAGGCACCTGACTATCCGTAAGGTCTGTCAAAGATCTACAAATGGCAGCTGGCAGTAATAGCTTAACCAGCTTTCCGAGGCACGGACCCCTTCCTGCGTCTCAACAGATGGTCACCCATCCAATGCCACCAACATCATCATTCTCCTGCCCTTAACCCAATTTATTCGGAGTCGGCGCAGCATGTCTTCTTCTTCCATACTTCTCTATTACTCGTCAGCAGTTACCTCCTTTCTAGCCCTATCATCCTTCACACAGTCCATCCTTCGTTTCTTTGGCCTTCCTCTACTCTTATAGCCATCTACATTCATACTCAACATTTTCCTCATTCCTCCGTATCACATGTCCATATGATAACCGATTGCCACACAACTTTTCAGTCACCGGCGCCACTTTCAGACTTCCTCTTATGTAATCATTCCTTATTTTATCCACTCGCGTTACACCACACATCCGCCTTAGCATTCCCATCTTAGCCACATGCAATGCCAACAACAACTTCACTACATAGTATAAAACAAAGTCGCTTCCCTCTGTCTGTCCCTATGTATGCTTAGATCTTTAAAACTACACAACGGATTTTGATGCGGTGTTTTTTAATAGATAGAGTGATTCAAGAGGAAGGTTTATATGTATATATTGCACCCGTGCGAAGCAGGGGCGGGTCGTTAAAAATAAACCCATATTTAGTTAATCGTTGTTACTAAAAATAAAATTCTCAAGCAACTTTTCAGGCGCCTCGTTGCAAAATATCGTCGTCTGAACAAACCGTTTGTCCTTGATTGTTTGTATATCGTTATACATAAATAGGTTCAGGGCCAGCTAACTTTGGGATGTTCAAGCTTGCTAATACTGGGAGTAGGCTGATCGATGGGTAGTTTTTAAGTAGGATAGTGGGAGCTAGGATATGAAAATAAAGTCTTACCAAGGGGTGTCGTATTACCCAGTACTAACTGGACTGTGGAGGTCAGATAGGCAGTCGCTCCATGTAAAATACAGGTATTTAGCTGCATCCGGTTAGAATGGAAGCCGTTTTCCCAACTATGTTGGGGTCGGCTAGGCAGATGTGGAGTGGGAGATAGGATATAGCGGGTGGGTGACGATCATTTTAGGATGCTAGTTGGGATATTATTTAATGACGTGTGGTCTTTTACAATTACATATTAACCGTCATCTAAAAAGGACAATTTCATACTTACTTTTGCAAATAACAAGTACTTAAAGCCAGGCATGACTGAAATAATCCCCTATGAAATTCTCGTCATTTTATAAACGAAGGTTTTTTGTTGAAGGTAAGCTGCATGAATATTTGAACACACATACATAAAATGACTCAAAAAGTTCATAAACATTAAGTAAGAGTGCTGTTTACCCTCCGAATGATAACGGCGACATAATCATAATAATATACTGTAAACACTATGTGGGGACATCTCTGCCAACCGCTCTTAGCCGTTGATTTGTGTTTTAGGGTTCTGTAGGTAAAGAAGGAAACCCTTGGTTAGATTTTTGACCTGTTTCGTGAAGCTTGTTTTGTTGAATTTCTGCAATGATTTTCTATATAAAGCCTTGTAATATAGGTCATCCCAACACATAGACTTATATTTCTTTCTCGCCCGGAATTGACCCACTTACCTTGTAAATTAATTGAATTTACTTACATAACTGAAAAGTGTAAAAATGTTTGTGAATAATGGAATTACACTCGGCTGGATGGAGAGACTTAATTATAAGGATTCCTTACAAGTATCGTATTCTAATAAAGTCACTAATGAGGCCGCTAAGTGCTACATTTTAAAGAAAACGAATATAAGGTTTCGCGTAAAACCCTGGCCGAAAATAAGCCACTCTTATAGCACTTGCGAGCGTGGTAAGATTGGACAATCGGTTTAAAGTTTTACGTGTAATAAATACGGCAACATTACTATTTTAGGTGCCAAAAACATTGTTTTGTTTTTTATGTTTTTTTTTCTTAATTCAAATATTTTACAAAGTTTAAATGTAAATGAGGTGAGGCACCCATAATATATAATTTAAGATAATAAGTTAATTTTATTCGAAAGTGTTTCTTGCATCTAGAACTCGTGCTAAAAAGTGTGACAATCTTAATTTAAAAAAAAAAAATGTCTACGGAACCTTTACAAAATGCCCAATTTCGACCACAAGTGCAGCTTTAAAATGTACCCGCGTCAGTCACAGGCATCAATTATAAAATTATAAGCCCTTAGCACCTGGCAGCGGGGGTGTGGGTTGCGCATTCGACTCCCGCCCCGACTGATTGAATATAAATACACGGTGACATGTCTGTTGAATCGGAAAGGGATGGAGAGGAATTGAGAATTGAAAGTTTAAAAATTTAATGTTTGATTGAAATTTTTGGACGTCTGGTATATTGCTATGCTTTAATAGTTAAATATTTCTTTGACTGTTAGATATACATTTGCCTCATTTAATTTGTTAGCTCTAATCACTGTAACCAAATTAGACATTTTAAAATCGTCTCCACCTACCTCAGTTCTAATTTTAATTCGACTTCCACAGTCAAAATCTTGTTGATAATGAAAAGTTGTGCAAAAATAAAGTAACCTACTTCCATCATTCATCAGCCCTGTCATAATCTAAAAACCCCAAACTGCTAACACAGAAACCAAGCCCAACAACCAGAACCTTTAACAAAATAGTTCGCTGAAATATAACAAAACAAAAAATAAAAGCTGAAATCGCCAAAAAATCACGCGTTGACATTTAGGAAGTCTCTAGCGCGCGCCTCGTCGGCGCCCGCATGTCATTTCATCGTCCATTATAAAATGTCGGCCGTAATCGGCCTTTATTTTTATTTTATTTGCCAACCACCCCCCCGACCCACACGCCTCCCCCGCGACCGATATTTCAAAGTTAACGACTTCGCAGTAAAATATAGCACTTGACTCGAAAAAATGAATGAATATTGAGTGGTGTTCGTAAAATGGAACCACAGTTTGTTCAGTGATCACATTTTTGTAGTTGTAATTATTTCGGCGCCATGTTGTCTCTGTTTTGTTTTTAGAAGTTCGGGTAAGTAGGCAAAGGCATATCTCTACTCAGCCTATCCTGCCTGTCAATCAACAGAAAAGCGATTTATTAAAAAATGATAACCTCTTTTCTGGTTATCAATTTATGAACTTTTTTTATAGATACATGGTGTCTATCAGTTGTTATCTTTATCATAATAAAGCTAAAGTTGTTTTGTTTTTACTAAATTGGTAAGATCGCCCCAAATGTTCGTTCTAGTTACCCATATAATATCGGCAGCAGCGGATGGTGAAACCATAAGAGGCCTTTGATTTGCGTCCAACTTGCGGTCGCAGCCAACCAGATGTTGTTTAAGAAATAGGGAACTTCCATATAGTGGACTTCTACGGGTTCCTATACGTAAATGCTAAGCCAAAAACTAGGCCCTTAAACTGACACAAACCTATGGGTATCCCTATTGTTGCCCATGGCTATTTAGGTCACACCAAAGGGCGCGCCGCCCAAGGAACTCATAATTAGACCAGCCAAAGCCATTAACAAAAAACTTGTAAAAGGAAGAAAAACTCATTAAAAATATTTGGGAAACATTTTAAAATGAATGGAATCTAAATGACATCGCGAAACCGAGGTATTCCGACAATCCACTTTTTAAAATGATTAAGTGTGAGTTACAGTGGAGTCGGTCAGTGTTCCGTATATTTTCGGCTCAACTATTTAATGAGTTAAAAAAAATGGTTTTAGGCTAATTTCTCACTGCTTTTAAGCATAGGCAGCTGTGGAGGGTTCGGTTTTTTAGGGGTTTTATTTTGTAGGTAATTCTAGATATTGGAAAAGCACTAAACTTATCCCATTACGAAAAAAAGCTTGTATTTATTTTGTCTGTCAAAATGTTTTCAAGAAATTTGACAGATTGTAGAATCTGTCAAATTTTTTTTTCATTAGGTTCAAGGTTAATTGGTAAAATTTGACAGTTTTGGGTAGCTTGATGTGCTGTCGTCTGTACATACGCAAATCTATTATTTCTTTTTTAAATACGAACCCAGAAACCAAACAATAAATGAAGCTGGCTATCTTAAATTACAATAACACTTTAATAAGGCAAATTGATGTCGGCCCGTCCACTTCCTAAAGAAGTAATTAAACTTGTTTTTTCGACTTTTTAATAAAAACTTTTTACTTTGGTGGTGAAAAAATGTTATGAGAAAGCGTTAGCGCGCTCCTTGTTTATATCAAATAATACTTGTCTGAACTTTTCATGGGTTTTTTCTGATGTTTTTATATTTGTTGGCCTTTTTTCTAAGTTGTCTTTTCAGGACTTAGTAGAAAAGGTTCAAAAATATTTTTTATTAGCTTATGCTCGCGGTTTCGCTCGTACTACCGCGATCAAAACTATCCTAAATGGTAATCCGGGTTATAAAGTATCTGTGTGACAAATTTCACCCAAATCCGTTCAACCGTTTTTGCGTGAAAGAGGAATAAACGTGAACGATGTGTATCCTCACAAACTTTTCAAATTTATAATATGTAGTAGTAAAATGGTTTCTTGATCAGTGACAATTCACTTAAAATAAGATAATTATGTCTCATCAACGTACTGTTTATCGAACCCTAATATTACTTTTCAATAATAATTATTAAGATGAATATTGAATGTATTTTTTGTTAATTAAAATCTGTATCCAAAAAAAAGAACAATAATACTTCAAAATCGAAAGTAAGATTTATATCACCATAACTCATAATAACCATTACGTAGACACTACAGTGAAAGAAAGAGAAGAACATATTGTAAAGATTGAGAGGGAGATAGAAGAAACACATATGTGTGAAAGAGAAAGAGCATGTTGTTTGATCAGAGACGCCCTTTTGATAGTGTTTCCAAATTTTTGGAAAGTAACGCGTATTGTTTGGTGTTAGATTTGGTTTACATGGGACGGGGTTGATTTACTTGGTCGGGTAACTTGGATGAAGTTATTGTGTTTTTAAAGTATGTTTAAAAACCTGCTGGTTTTCAATTTGAGATAGAGTTAATGAAAAATTAAAAAGGAAATCTATTTTCTGAAGTATGCTAACTGAAGTTTTTGCAAAACATACAATTTGATAACTGACATCATCTATGTCTTAATAAAAGTTATGTCAGTAACATAGTAAGAAAAGCATCCATTTAAATACGGCAAATTAAACTATTCAAGATAGACCTAACAAAAGAGACGGCATTAATTAATGCACCTGTGCTCAATTTTGCGATAACATCATCATTCTCGTTATAATCACAAAAAAAAAACAAAAACCATGTATGTACTTATATTTCACAAAAAAGTTTTTAAGCTTACATGGTCATGAACACTATAACACACACACTAAAACGGGATAATATCGGAAACTCAAAATGAATAGTAAACATGGTGAATATTGCGTTTTTAGTGTTGATGGTTTTGTAACATGAAGTTTTGAAATAAATAAAAGCAAGCCACACAATCCAAAACAAGAATCTGCAACAAAATAATAGCCGTGACATGTAAACCCACGCTTCACCGTAATGCACCGGCCCCCTGTCAAATAATCGACTGTGGCAGGGGTGGCCGGGTGGGGAACACCATTTTTGCTATTTTCTAACAAAAAAAAAAGAAATGCAGCACGCGTTTTTACTTAAAACACCAGTTTTAAACGCGCACGCGCAAGCGAAAGCACGTGCCAAATAATAAAAGAAAAAGGTGAGAAATTTTCGCGAGTGACTGTACTTTGCGGTTTTTAAGTAGTTGTTTTTAACACTGACGATACTTTTTTGGTGATGTGTGTGTGTAGTGATTTTGAGATGGTGAATATTTTATAATGGTGATTAGGACTAAGTGATCAATGGAGGCGATTGATCTGAGACAGGATAATAATAGGTGAGGGGTTTTCTTATTGGAATCTTTTACGGTATTAAAACTAAGAAGTACGTAACCTATACCCTGAAAAGTATTGCAAGAACAAATTAAATTATAAGTAATAATTCTTTTTCATTATAAAACCTTTACATAGACATAAGTTTGATACCCTATGTTCTTAAATTATTTAGATTATTATTCTTAATAGTAATTAATTACCTGTATTATTTATTGTTTTATTAAGATTTGGGCTCGTGATGTCAATCAAAGTATTATCACTTACGCTAAAAACGGGATATTTACTATGATATGATATTTTTTTGTTATCCCTGATCATGATCATTGCAACAGCGCCGAAGTATCGGGAACTCAAAACAATCAGTAAATATTTTAAATATCGCGTTTTTAGTGTTAACGATAATGTTAGTGACCATGTCAGTTTAAACATTTAAATCAAAATAGTTATTAACACTTTTTAATCAATATTGAGCTAACTCATAATTCATGAAACAAAACATAATTATATGCCACTTATAGCCAGTTTTTGTGTCTGCTCTATCAAAGTAACATTAGCCCTACCTTTTTAATCCCAGGGCTACCGATTTTTAGCCCTAGGTGTAAAAAGCTAAAATTTGTCGCTCTTACCCTACCTATTATAACTCCATTCATTAATGGTGAATCTTATGACTCTAGCAATAATTTATTACTGTTTTTGAATAAATATTTATTTCTTTGAATAATTTGACTCGGAGATGAGAGTTTCATTCACTAGAAAATGACTAGATAGAATTGCTTGTAAATACAAGCAGTTCTATAGAAAATAATATTTTTGTTGTAATTATTATGTTTTAAACAAAAACCAATTCAATTGCAGTTAATTTTATTTTGCAAAAATAAAAATTGATCATTCAAAAAACCATTTTGTAATAATTAAGATTAAAAAAGAAAAATATGATTGAGAGATTTTTGAAGAATTTACAATGTAATATTTGTCGAATTCAATTAAGATGTGTCTTAAAAGCTAATAGTATGGTAGTTGAGCGGGCCCTAATGCAACGGAAAAATTCCCCTTCGTCACTTTCTTATATTTTGCATGAACCGTAGCGCAACAATCGCAATGCAGCCGGCCTGGCTGCGGTGCACCAGCGTTATTTTTTGTACTGGAATGTAATGTGCTGCAGGCCGATACGGTAGAAATCAAATCAAATTAAAAACTTGTATTTCGGACAAAGTCCATTGTATAAAATGCGTTGGCATTTATAATGTCAAGTACGAATAAGAAATTGAGCATAATGTTTCCTGTACATGCTCAGTTGTACGAATTTTAATCGTCGTAATATATTTGCAGTACAGGCTACACCTCATGACGTGTGTTACTCTTCACGTATAATAACGTCTTGTCTGTATCATTCCAGATGCGGCGGTGACGCGATGTCTGTCGCGCCAGCGGTCAAGCGCGAGCTGGACCTGGAGAGCGGCGGCAGCAGCCCCGGGCGCAAGCGGCGCAAGCAGGCGGCGCCCTCGCGCGCCACGCCGCAGCACCTGGCGCCCCCGCCCCTCGACCTGCACGCCAAGATGGCCGACATTTACAAGAGCGCTCTCGCCTTCGGTGAGCTCGGCCTACCCACCTTTGACCCCCTCGCCGCCTTCCGACTCCTGCCGCGACACGAGCCCCCGCGCATCTTCAACCCCGAAGCATACTGCGACCTCTGCTGCAAAGAGTTCTGCAACAAGTACTTTCTGAAGACCCATCGCGCAAACAAGCACGGCATCTACGACGGCGGTGACCCGCAGCCCGCGCCACCGCCACCAGCGCAGCCGTCACCACCGCGCCGCTCCTCCGACGAGGAGTCGGGCGGCACTCCTCGCCGCTTGTCACCAGACTCAGCACGGCGCGCACGAGAGTCCGGCTTTCAGCCTGATGCACTGCGCCGGCTTGGTGTTGTTAATCCAGAAGCGTTCTGTGAGATATGCTGTAAAGAGTACTGCAACAAATACTTCTTGCGGACGCACCGCGAGCGGCGGCACGGCGTACCTGTGCGGCGCTCACCCATCCACGAGCACTCGCCGCCGTCCGCCACGCCACCTGCGCTCTGCACACCGCTGGGCACGCCCCTCACCACGCCTCTCACCACACCACCCGCGCTGTCGGGACCACCGCCCGACACGCCTCCGCGTTCACATTCGCTGCCACCACCGTTAGATCCTGAAGAAATGGCTGAAGTGAAAAGAGAATGCGAAGATGAGCTCGAGGCAGCCTTACGTGACGGTCAAACGAGTCCACTCAATCTAATAGTAGAGGAACGTGGAGTAGCATCACCCGGATCCGCGAGTGAAGAGCTGCGCAAGCTGCAGACGATGATCTCTCAGCTGAATGAGCTAGCAGCCGAGCGGCTTGCCGACGAGCCGAGCGAGCCAGGGCCGCGCCCGCCCTCCGCCTCACCACCACCACCTGACGAGAGACGAGCGTCTTCTTCCGGCTCGAGTTTTTGCGAGATCTGCAACAAGGAGCTGTGTAACAAGTACTTCATGCGCACGCACATGCAGCGCATGCACGGAATCTCTCTGGAGAGCGGCACGCAGCTCGGCGGCGTCACGTGTGACATCTGTCACAAGGAGCTGTGCAGCAAGTACTTCCTGCGCGTGCACAAGCACAATACGCACGGCATCCCCGCGCCCCCCGCGCCAGCCGCCACCGCGCCCGCCGAGCCGTGCCCGCTGTGTGCGCGCCGGTTCCGCGGTCCGCGCGCGCTTCGAGCGCACCTACTAGCCGAGCACGCACCACCGGCGCGACCGCCACCGCCACCGCCGCGACCTCTAGATCTGCTCACGCGTGATAAACCCTACGCCTGCTCGTACTGTCCATTTACCACTGACGTGCTCGCGTTCCTGTTTGCACACGAGCGTGCGCACGCGCAGCAGCAGCAGAACGAGCCGCCGGAGATGCCGCCGGAGCCACCGGGCAGCATGTGCGGAAGCGAAATGGAGAGCGGTGAGGGGGGCCTGGAGAGCGGGGAGGGCGAGGGGGACGCGGACGCGCAGTACTCGTGCTCGCGCTGTGAGTTCCGCGCGGAGGGCTTTGCGGCGCTGGAGGCGCACCTGCGCGCGGCGCACGGCGGCGCGGGCGCGCTGCTGGCGGTGCCGCGCGCTCCTCAGGCGCCGCTCACGATGCAGCCGTTCGTGGTGGAGGAGGCGGGCGGCGCGCTGAGCCTGGTGCCGGCGCTGGTGTTCCTGCCGGTGCGGCGACGTGCCACTCGCCGCGCCACCGTGACGCTGACGCTGACGCCGGCCTAGCCGCTGACGTCGGCTCGGCTGCCGGACGCGGCGCGCGCGCGCGGCCCGCGACTACACCGCCGCGTGCGCGCGCCTACGATCGCTGAACTGTACTAACTACATTTAACGCTGTGTGCCTTCAAGCGATTGCTGAAATATTATGAGACGTAATTTGTAAAGGGAGAAGCTGTCAGTGGCCGCCCGCTCGAGCGCCACACCGCGTGGCGGCCCCCGGCCTCTTTTTTGTCAGAGTCTAACTTCATATATTGAGAATTATATTGAACGGGTGATATATGAAACGTTGCCGCTTATAAATTCGATTATTTATTATTATCTCCTCGATGTTCCGTCGGGTCGGTCCGAGACGAGTTTATGAAACGTCGATTTCGATCGGGAGAAGAAATACACCCTAGGAGTAATTATTATTTAAAGGTATTTTATCGGTGAGTGCGCACTCACGATAGCGTCGTAGTACCGGTGCGATGTTGATCACTGAGGAGCGCCGCGCCCGCGCCCGCGCGAGCCGAGCGGTCCGAGCGGGTCGAGCGACGCGAGCGCCCCCACTGTGCTACACTGTACCAGCGCCTGCCACGTAGTACTACGACAACCGCTCTACCTCACGACGTTAGTTTTTATATTAGCTGTTATTGTATAAATTATATTTTGGAGTTACAATAAAGTACAAATATAGTTAGTGCGTTACCTCGCCGCGCCGGACGGAGGCCGCGCGCATGTTAGCTACTCGATACTATTTATTGTTGTCTACGAGTGACTTAAAGCACAAAGATACGTACTATTGGGCAGTGATCAACATTAAACGTAATTTAGTATTAAATTTGATTAGATATGTGGTCGTGGGGCTCGGTCAGACGGGTTTTGTTGTGTAACACACCAATATTTATATATACGGGTCATTGTTTGGGGCGCGCGCGGGCTGAGCTTGGCGCGCCCGCTGTAGCCCCGCTGCATTATACTTATTTGTATTGTAATCGTAAACATAATGTGTTACTGCGGCCGGTGCTCACGCCGCTCCGCTCTGCACGAATATTAAACAGTTATAAACCGCTTTAAATTTAAAATAATATTTTGAAAACAGGATTTTGAGATGTACATTTTTAATAGTTATATTTACTGCCATCAAGAAAGACTGAACATTTAATAAAATCATGGCTACTGCAGAGCGGAGCGAGGCGAGCGTCGCTTAAATATTATTATCTTGATAATCAAGACTTATTTGATGGGTAAAATGGTAACAAAGTTTGTTTAAATAATTCATTATTGGTAGATCAGTGTGGAGGTTAGCTTGTACAAACCATGCAGCTTCTAAAGAAAGTTCCTATGTATGTACGTAAGTTGTAATTTAAATTTAAAAAACTAGAGGTCGCTCTCGTAACGGCTCCGGATAGGGCAAGCTATACCTGATTGTTATGATAATAATTGTGATTTTGGATCAGGGTAAACCTTATGAGGAAATAGAGTAACTACGCTTATGTAATGGTTACGTAATCCAATAAATCGTAATCAGATATGCAACATTATAACCGTATCTACCTCATTGTTAAAACGAAAAAAAAAACGTTAAAATTGAAAAGCATTTTGATTTTTGTAAAAGTGAAAGGCAAAAATCATTTTTGTATTAATTGAAAATTAAACAAAGTATTAACGGTTTTGAAGATTACTCTTGTTGTAGACAACGAATTTCCAAAGAGTCTAGTTTCCTAATACGAGTATATTTTCGAAGTTCCTAAGTATAGTTCCAAAAACAAGATTCCTACTCCAAAACGTCAAAAAATTAGGCATAGAATTCAAAATAAGGGCAGAATTTATTTTGAAAGTCCATCTTCCTATTAGTCTTCCTGGATGCTGAGCCAAACGTCACCTTACCCGGAGCCGAGACGCGGGCGCGCGATACAACAAATTATATTAATAACGTTTTAAATATAACAAATTAATACAATTGTACGCGTGGTAAGATCTAAAGTCATCGTCCATTCTCTATGAGCATTCGTGGAACAATAGTAGAGAATGCCGGGTTTTTATTATATTTGGAGAATGGCCGGTCACTCAGATCGAAGTCATTGGATGTAGTGAAAAAAATGTATTAAAAATTGTGTTCGAGACGTTTTGTTTCCCAAAACGCGTTGTACTTGGTGTGGAGACCAAATTAAGGTTGGGGACGTAGCAAAGATAGGAATTATAAGTAATTTCCTGTTGTAATGTTGATGGAAATTACTTGAATAAAAATATATATATTGTAACAAAAAATATTCCCATATACGTATATTCAGTGCTAATCAAGTAGTAGGGTAAAACATTTGATGACCCCGTAAGAGATTTTTATTATATTATATCAGTTATATTACATGTATAGTATAAAATAGGCATTTATGGATAATACTTATGTATAGTTCTGAAAACTGAAACCAGTAAAATAATAATCCGGACTGTTAGTTACAAAGAAAACGTAGATTTACACATGTAATGACCATTGCTGGAGGAAAATGATTATTATACTCAAGAATTATGGTATTGGAGCCCATGAAAAAACAAAAAATACTTTTTATAAAATTATATGTATTTACCAAAATATTAGTGAATAAAGTAATTTGACAGTCACAACAAAAATAATTGACAGTCAGCTATATGATATAAATGATTGGGACTTTATAAAAATAAAGCATACATTTCAGGATAATACTAGTTAGTCATTAATAGTCAATTAGAATTATTCCTTCATTTGATGCACTAGTTATTAGAAAAGATAAAAAAAACACATTTTCTCATCAGCATATATTTTATTCAACTTAGTTTTTGGGGAACCACTTGGGATTCCAATGAAGGGTTAAAATTATACAATGAAAAATAGTAAATAAAAAAATAGTTTAAAATCAACTAAAATGTTCACATGCAACCTTTATTTTACAAATTATTTGGTGCTAACAATTTTTGTTAGCTCGCTGCTCTCTACCGAGACTATATTGTAAGAAAATATATATTATCTATCTACATACTTATATCAAAAGGTTTTATAAACGTGTGCAATACAAACACATGATATTTGTCCGTCTGTCCCATCTTAGCTACGTCTGCGATGTAACAATAGTACAAATTTGTTAACCAAGTGTGTAAGGTATCGGAGATTGGTAAACAAATAATAAAATACAGTACAAATTAATTATTAAGATTAGATGAAAGGTTTACAGGAGTGATATTAATAGTTAACAATAATTCACTCAAGTACAACGCTTAGAAGCAGGCAATACAGTCGCACGCTTTCTAAAATAATAATGTGTATTATTATTTTCAAAATCGTTTTAAGTATTAGATTTTGCTGTCATTATTGTTATTGCAAAAAATGATTTTAGTTTTTAGAGTTAGGATATTTTTTTGACCATGGTCGGTCACTGGCCATATTTTTAGTGGTCTTATTATTCAAGTTTTGATTCATGATTTGCGCTGGTACGCAAAAATACCTCGCTCGTTGTGTCTAAGATTTGTAAAACAGAAAAACGATTTGTGGTTTAGTCCAAATAAATATTGACGAAACCAAACTACCAATAAGTGCTTTACAAGAATAAAATACGTACGTCTACCGATGCATTCACTGTTTATAAAATAACACAAAATGAAAAATACTTTAAAATAAAACGGGTAATTAATACTTAAAAAAAATGTTAAAAATATTTTTTGCAAAAATAATATGTTCCTAAGTTAATATAGTTAAGTATTTTAAATAACAAGTGGACAAATGTTTTTTTGTGGTTGATTTCAGATCAAAGTTTTAATATTTTGTGAAGATCTGAGATAAATCCCTGATAACTTTGTTACTCATTTTGTCAATTTCAAATATTTAAGAGGTTTATTATTAAAAAGAATATTTGATGTTGACAGAAACGTTATGATCTCCATACAAAAGTTCCTTCATTCCAAATAATATGTAATTTGTTCTAGTCGTTCCTATTTTTAATTTTAACATAGTTTTAGTGCGACTGTATTTTGTAAAACGTGAAAATAATTTTTCGAGTTATATAAAAAACTGTGTTGTTTCTAGTCAAATTATTTTATAAAAAGTTTTACTAATGTGGATGGCCATTCGTTGGAAAATATAAGAAATATATATTTAGGAAATTACAATATATAAAATTGGAGGAGAACCTACGTGATTAATTTTCAATTTAAATTGCAATAGCGGTTTAAAAACTTCTGGCATCCACATTGGATAAAATTATATTTTAAAATATATAAAGAGAATTATATTCTGGCTTTAGGAGAAAGCCAAACCTTTTGCCGCTGCCATTTTGTAGAACTTATTATTACAGTAACAAAAAAAAAAGTTTTGTCTTCGAAAAAAAAAATACAAGTATTTTTTTACTGCATTTAAAAATGTTGTTCATTTTTTTTGGGGTCGAAATACTACTAAAAGGAAAACCTCATGTCGTCACTTTTTGAAGGTTAATTAATTAATTAAAGTGTTTAGGGACAAAAAGCTTTTTTGGGGATGAAATATAACTACAAGGAAAAAGTCCATTCGTCACCTTTTTGAAGTTAAATAGTCCAAGTAAAAATAAAATGTAAATTGAAGTATTTCTCGGTATATTAGTAATAAGGGCTACAAGGTGGTTTGCGGTCGGTATATGTTCCTAGCTCCGTCTGTTCGTTATGTATTTGTTTTCCATTAATTACTACGAAGCATTTCTACCGTATTCAATAAATTAAATATACAAATAATTTATGAGTTTTTATTTTCCTTCCTCAAGGGGCGTTCACACCGAAGTTACTTGTTGTGGAGTACCGCTAGGAAGTATTAGTGGGCCACAACGGATAGCAAAAAGTTACACTAAAACCAAAAAAGTTGCAAAACATACCTCTACAAAAAGTAAGTCCGGTTTGGATGCACCATTAATTACCAAATTAAGTGTCATTAGAAAATTTTCCAAATGTTTTCTAAACTTTAAGGAAAGTGAAATTACCTAATAATGATGTAGGTACTCCTTGTTAATTCTGCCCAGGAAACCACAAATCAGAAACTTTCATAAAGGTATAAATATAATTTCACTAGGTTTTTCCTGGGGCGTCACTTGCGTTATGTTCGGAAACTATTCCACGGGATAATGTAGATTCTCATTAGTGAAAGAACTTTTAGAATCTAATCAAAGGTTACCCCTACATCTTAACTAACAAACTTTACTTCTTTATATTATTAGGGTAGAAATTGAACCCTAACCTAATGTTATGGCACGTGACTGTCGCCACCAAGATGACACATAAATTATATTAAAAATTATTTACATCATCACCAGCCTACGACAGTTCACTGCTGGACATAGGCCTCTTAAATCACACGTGACTTAACTTGATTCTCAGCAACTCTCATCCATTGCTACCAGCCACCTGCGAAGATCGTCGCTACACCGACGCTGAAGGCGTCCCACCTTACACTTGCCGATTCGCGGTCTCCACTCAAGAACACGTCTACCCCAACTGTCATCGGTTCTACTGCTAATATTGGCGGCTCATTGCTACTTCAGCTTACTTATTCTGTGAGCTATGTTGAGAAACTGGTTCTCTGTCGGATTACCTCGTTCCAGATGCGATCTCTCATAGATACTTCAAGCATAGCCCACGGTAATTTTACTTAAATTTAATTAAAGTAAAGGAGAATCTGCATCATCTATCCTCTTCAGCCAACATCACTAACACGTAAACAAGAATCTAGTCGTTCCTCAAACAAGTGAGACTGAAGCCCAACAGATGGCAGCACCGGATATGGAAGGTGGAGCCACTAATATTACGGTTCCAGCTTCTTTTGGTCTGTTTGTATGTAGTTAGCTGACTGGTTTAATTGCGAAGTCTATGAAAGCAGTTTCGGGGAATGGTCTGGAACTGATGAATCAACAATTTTAAGTTTTAGCGAATTATTCGGAGGAGCGTAAGACTAATTGAATTAGACAAGTTGCACTCGAAGTCATAGATGGTGTTTGCTGTTGAATTTTAGTTTTTCTAGAGCCCTGACCTATGAAGATATGGCTGACTTCGACTTAGATCCGGTATATTTTTATTAAGCTGGATAAGTAGGTAAATATTTAAAATAGTTATTTAAACATATAATTATTGTTGCCTCGTTTGTTGCAGATAAGTGCGTTAACGAGGACAGTCTAGTTAATGTAAACATTAATTAAGTGAGTAATATTAATTGACTCATCTCACCTACCTGGTTACCTACTTGCTCATGCATATTTTTAATATTGACAGAGAAGAGAATACAAGTAAAATACTGATAAAGAAAGTCAGACATTATTTATTTTGTTGTGAACTATTGTGGGAAATTTAAAGAGAAGTTAACGAATCAAAAATGTGTCTTGTTCAAAATAACAACTGTAATCAACAAGAACGGCAACGCGGCCCAGAAGGAGGTGGCGGATGAACTCGACTCCTTTTACAAGGATTGGCGTATAACAGCATTGGATAGGGACAAGTGGAATGAGGGAAGGGAGGCCTTGCCCTGCAGTGGGACACAAATGGCTGATAATAATAATCATCAACAAGAAAATTACAATTTCACAGCATAATTAGGACAACAAAAATCAGATACAAAATAAAAAAAAAGTTGTTAAAACCATTCAGTACGATAATCTATAAATAAATCATACAATTACAACCCTAACTTGAAAAGAAAAAAAATCTCCACCAAAAATAGTCTTAATTAAAGATTATATCCGCGTCAACTGTCAGCTTTAGATTAATAAAAAAAAACTTGACAAAAATGCGCGTTTTTTGTAAAAAAAAAACGACATCCATTAAAAATCGCGAGTCGCGAGGGTTGTTGGGTGTCGCATCTGTCAAACTTATCGTGGGGGAAATGCAGTAAAATTGTTGAAAAATGGGTTAAATGTAAAAAAAAACATGGCAAAACATGGAGCGAGCGAGGGGTTAAGCTGGCAGTGTCAACATTACACGGGTTAACCCGACGGTCGCGGGCCGACACGCTTCGTTGTCGTTTGAACTCGAAATTGAGTTTTTTTTTTGTTCAATTGCATTATTGTTGTGATTTTTATCGAAATTTCATGCAATTGAAAAAATATCTGTAAGTAATTTAGGAACTTTCATTTTAACTTTTCGAAAAGTTTTAAATTCTGTGAGTTTCTTCACCAGCTGGGACAAATAGGTAAACCCTTTTCTTTTTTTTTCTTTTTCGGATGGGAAATCATCAAATGACTTCCGCTCTGGGCGGAGCGGAAGGGAGTGTCAGACTTGTACTGACTAAAAGCCATTCATGTTCCTTCTTTGCACTTTGTGTTCCAGGGCCGTTGTATCTCTTTCGGACAACTCCCGCAGCCCCGGCAGGCATCGGCCCTTGCGGACCCCTTCCTGGTTGCTGACATCTCTTTGAGACGCGCGTGGAACATGAACGCGCCGTCGCGTCGACTCGGCCTGTCGTCATAAGACGACCAGACGGAGAGCTAGCCCATTCTCACCGTTCAGAGGCCTGAAATAGGTAAACCCTTCAATTAAAGTAGGCATAGTGTAATTTTAATTTTCTCGGCTAAGCTAGCCAAAAAACCCATCCTCAAATACAGTCATCATAAGCCCTGCCCTTATACCAATTTATTTGGGGTCGGCGCAGCATGTCTTCTTCTCTATACTCGTCATCTCAACAGTCACCTCCATCCTCGAATCCAGTATTTTCCTCAATTAATTAATTTATTTATTTGCATCAGACACAACGATCCATACTTGAGTTAGTAAGTACACTTAAAAATAATGTTAGTATCAAAATAATCAGAGACAATAATACACACCACACAATAATATCTTATTTAGGTTGTACACAAAATAAAATTTAACTTAAATTAACACAACCATTTTTCGTCAAATTAAAATCAATGTAAAAAGTCCGTAATCAAATTTAAAAATAAAATAAGTTAATGTCATTAATCAAACCATCATTATAAAATAAAATACGTTAAATCAACATTTGAATAAAATAGAGATAAATAAATTGAATTGAATTGAAATTGAATAATCAATATTAAAATTAAATTTAAAATAAAATAATAATTAATCAATATAAAAATTATATTAAAAAAAAATATATATATATTTCAAAGTGGTGTTTTTTTTACCTATTGATTTTTTACCTATTAATTAATATTGGCAATTCTTAAGCTGTATATCACAAGACTGGAGCCCTGAGACAGCTAGACGGGGTAGTGGTAGACCTAGGAGAAGATGCTCGAGGCATCTTGGACGGCTTCCTCATTAATTGGCGAGAATAAGCACAACATCGAGGGGAGTGGAAGGAATTGGGGTGGCTTTTGACCAGTGGCGGAACAGATCAGGCTCTTGCCTAGCCTTCAGCTTCCAGTCTTGTCGGATGCAGCTGAATACCATTAACATGTAGCGACTGACTATCTGACATCCACAACCCAGTTAGTACTTGGTTATACCCCTTAGTAAGACTGGTTGTCAGACTTTTGGGGAAAATGACTACCTGTAACGACCGTGAAGGATCTACGAATAAGGACAGTGATAAGAATGTAATTTTAAGTTTGCATGCTGAATAAAATAACCGAAATATGTGTGAAACCCTTTTATTTGTAAGACCATAGTGTGTAACCCGTATACTGATATTGTGGAATGTAAAATGAATGTACTGTTAGCGTACCTATCTAATAAATAAAATTTAAATGTGTGTTTGTAATATCAAAATAACAGCTTTTCAAATTTTTTAGTTTTTCAGTTTTTGTCTGTCTGTCAGTCTGTTTGTTGCGGCTAATCTCCGAAACGCCTCGTCCGATTTTGACGGAACTTTTACTGGCAGATAGCTGATGTAGTAAGGTCTATTTTTATTTTAGAAAAATAATTAG
The DNA here is from genome assembly GCA_905163415.1 of Noctua fimbriata. Taxonomy (NCBI): domain Eukaryota; kingdom Metazoa; phylum Arthropoda; class Insecta; order Lepidoptera; family Noctuidae; genus Noctua; species Noctua fimbriata. The sequence continues at coordinate 11,744,924 of LR990946.1, forward strand.
GGTTCCGTGCAAACAAATGAAAACCCTTGAAATTGCTAACAAAATTCGATTAAAAAAAGGCAGTAATATTTTTTAAAATAATTTGACGCCAACGAAGATCGCGAGCAACAATAATTATAAATAAATAATGAACCATATTTCACGCAAATAAAGAATCATCTTAATTATTTTCCCTGTCTACTTACACATCATCATTTCAGCCGAAAAGTCCACTGCTGGACATAGGCCTCCTCCAAGAAGGGGGGTTTTGCCATAATCGCCACGCTTGGCAGGCGGGTTCGCGATCGCAGAATGGTTGTTGTAGAATTCGAGAACGCTGCTGCCCATTCTACTTACACATAATACGTGCTTACTTTCATATATAAGGAAACCTTACAAGAACAACAACAAACTCGTAGGAATTCCTGAAATTCATTGACACATTTTCATTCAACAATATAGATCAATGAGTACTACGTAATAATACCTGTTAGTAAATACCTACTTAAACTTGTTTATTACTATGATGAGTAATTATTTTGATTTTAGAGGAAAACTGAATTGAAGACAAGTCACAGGTAATGACAGGTACAAGTAGCGAAGCGTCAATTTTTGTAAGAGGTAAGCCGGAGTACATATCTTTAATGAGATTATATTATTTGTCTATAGAATACTGACTGTGCCATTTTTCAAAGGAAAGCCTGTAGGAACCGAGTTGTATAGAACCTTCGCCACTGACAGGTACCATCGGAATTTGCACAGACGTATCCAAATTTAAGATTGTTTCATTGCTAAGCATGAGGTCCTGGGTTCGATTCCCGGGTCGGGCAAAGTCTTCTTGGGTTTTTCTATTAGGAATTTCTCAGTAGCAGCCACGGAGTCTGGATTTGTGCCCGGTTGATGGTAATAGGCTCGCCCCCTATTACATGGGACTTAAAAACGTAACTAGTAAAATGTGGGTATACACCGAAGGTGCACCTCTGCTCTCTTTGGGGATTGCAGCCGTAATGTTATGTTATATGACCATACTGCCCGGCCTGCCCCACTGACCGCCATTTTTTTTTTCAAAATTGTGGCCACGCTTGACTCCTGTTTATATCAATAGCTGGCATCAATACAAACAGGTAGAGTATAATACACACATCATCATACATCTTTATTAAAAAAAAGTGTTTTAGTTAAGGCGCCTATAGTCTATAATAAGGTTCCAAATAGTATCAAGGCGCAGCCTTTGAGAATTTTTAAAAAACAGCTTTCATCTTTATTAATACAAAAATGTTATTATTCTGTATCAGATTTCTTAACAGATAAAATATAGCTGTATTATTAGTTTTATTTTTATTTTTATTGTTACTTTACTTTTATTTTGATTTATTGTTAGAAAATAATTTGTTGATTTGTTGTGAGCTTCTAAATTGAAGTTGTATAATTGTTTATAATTTGAATTTTTGCACGCCAAATGGTAGAATGTACCAGGAACAAATATTTACTACTGTAACTACTCATGTATGTACGTACATTCAATGCAAATAAATTATTTCTACTTCTATTTCTATTTCTAATATAAGAGAAACTTCTAAAGCGGTTTTACGAATAATGGGTCTAAAAGTATCCTTAACGAAACCGAAAGGACAGCTCCTTTCGGATTGTCCCCGTCGCATCGCGGTCGTTGCGATATTTTTTTTTGTTCTAGACCATACCTGGGAACCTTCTAGTTACGGGGATATTAGGGGTCAAATTTCCGACGTATTCACAAGTTTTTTTCTTAAACACAAGTTTTTAATGTTAAAACTTTACTTTAAATACCGCCACGACCCCCGTTCTATTAAATACATTCATCAACACAATTTTTTGAGTGTGATACATTGAGTCCTACTGTAACACCCAAAAAATTAAGTCGCTTCCCAGCAAAAATTTTCGCGTAGAGTTACTTAATTTGATGTACAGAATGCTTGGTTGACGGCTTCGTCAAAGGTCCGTTTCTACCTTGTAAGCTATCCAGATACTGATGGCGTCATTAGTGAATGGATACCTACTTTTGCGGTTTTGGTTCAGACTGGAGAAGACCGCATAAATTGGAGACTTACCAATCAGGGACAGACAGAGAACAAGCACCCTGTGTATAGTGCTCACGAAGTTAGCAACTAAGTTTCACACAAGGTAAAACATTTGTAAATAAACAAAAATTACTAATACAACACAGCAATTAATTCCTGTTAATTGAGCACAAACGCAAAATTAAAACTAAATAATTGTTTCTTGTAATTGCACTATCTTTTTGAATGACTATAATTGTTATTTTAGATTCAATAATATAGGAATATTAATATTTATTGACGCAAGTAATTGCAATAAAACGATGAGTTTCCAGCGCTGATGTTTGCAAAGACTGTAAACAATAAAATCGTGTCCTAAATGAGTCAGATTCAGGTACAGGTTTTAATTAAAAAACAAGTTTTTATTCGGTTCAATAAAAATGGAGAATTTTGTAATTATCAGGACACTAGCGACCCGCCCCGGCTTCATAGGGGTGCACTATATACATATAAACCTTCCTCTTGAATCACTCTATCTATTGAAAAAAAAAACCGCATCAAAATCCGTTGCGTAGTTTTAAAGATCTAAGCATACATAGGGACAGACAGCGGGACGTGACTTTGTTTTATACTATGTAGTGATGATAGTGAAGGTTTCTATGAAACAAAATTTCAAGATGGCTGCCGCGTTTATTTGAAATAGAATCAAATAAGAGTTGTGAAGAAGTGACAATGGAGTGTTTGGCGAGTTAAAGCAGAGTTTTTGAAAATGTACATAGAGTTAAAAGTTGAAACTAGAGAAGATTTTTTGTATTTTCTTTGTAAGGTCAGGTATTTCTGAGACTACCCTCGTATATGTTAATAAAGCTATAAGGCATGACGATTCCAGTGCGATTCCATAACCACAGTTACTTACGTCATCAGCTCTGATAAGCTCTTCAAGAAGACGCATGCTGCACAGGTACTTAGGCGTAGCTTACGTCAGCTTGTTTGAGTAAACAATTCTGACGGCACATTCTGAGTGCACACTCAATACATCCAATGTACTTTTGCCGATCTAAGCTTAGATGCTGTACCTATATCGTGCTGCCTCCACGGTAGACTAATGCATTGCTACTTATACATACACAAACTCACGCCTCTTTACCATGGGGGTAGGCAGAAATCGCAGAACGCCACCTGCTATGAGCCATACATACTCCTTTCGCCTTTTCCACGTTTATACACCTGGCCTTTCTGAAGAACCTCACCAATACGGTCAGTGTGCGTCCTTCTAGGGTGTCTCGTCCCGGAGTTGCCACAGCCACTTACATCTACCTTGTAAATATCTTTTGTTAGTCACTTTTCACTCATTTGGTTTGGTCACCAAACTATCTTAGAAGTATACTCATATTTATTTATTTAGATAAAATCTGAAATTGATTCATGATAATGTACATATAAGATTTTAAACTATCACGGTCTCTAACATTGTCATTAACACTAGAAACGGGATATTTACCATGTTTACTGATTGATTTGAGTTCCCGATATTTCGGCGCTGTTATAGCGGGAACTCAAATCAATCAGTAAACATGGTAGATTTCCCGTTTCTAGTGTTAATGACAATGATAATGTACATTATCTATCAGTGATCACTAAATTTGTCCTATCTCTAAATGTATGAGCACCAGAGTTGCTTCAAGACAATAACCTAGGTACCTAACCTACGACCCAGGACCTAAAAAATGACCCAAATCCTATCTAGTTACGGCTGTATTGATTATAGTATACTGTAAGGACAACAGCATATAAAAATAGCTAGTGGTCTCACTTTGTCGGCTGCTAGGAGTCGCTCTACTATTACTCCTTTCTGCTGTTCTCTCTGTTGCAGCTTAGATGCAGTTACAACGTTCGTCCAAAACATTAAAGCTTCAGACGAAATCACTGGGAATAAATAAGCGGATCTTATGTCTACTAGCTGAATGGTGTAGTTCGGGACCCAATTTCAAATCTATGATCTCATGAATTATTTCAGAAAGCTGCCTAAATCCTAAAATGACAATATTATTAAAATTAACGACATTCTGGTACTTGGAACAACTCGAAAAGTCTCAGCTTCAGAGTTCGGGATAAATAATTTTGGATAGTGTAACTACCCGCATTTGTAGAACACAACCATCCTGTAGGTATGTGTATTAACTGTTAAATTATAAAAGGGAAAACTGTTCATATCCGATGTGGTTTAAAACCACAGTTTTATAACTAACCGAAGTCAGATATTTATTTTAGGCTATTTCCATATATATTGTTCTGTATGGTGTCCGGACGTAAAGAATAGCACCATCCCATATCTTCCCGTGGGTGTCGTAAGAGGCGACTAAGGGACTTACCAGAGAATGGGCAGCAGCGTTCTCTGTGTTTTATAACAACCATACTGCGATCGCCAACCCGCCTGCCAAGCGTGGCGATTATGGCAAAACCCCCCTTCTTGGGGGAGGCCTAGGTCCAGCAGTGGACGTCTTTCGGCTGAAATGATGATGATGATGATTTCCATATTAGTATTTGTAGGTACGCCGAAAGTAACCACACTGACTAAATTATTTTGGATAAGGTAGTTATACCTAAGTAACAAATGAATCATATAACTACTGAGTTGTTTATGTAAATGTCCATAGTTCATAACACAATGCAAATTATGAATAACACATAAATGAATCAGGAATTTGAGTTAGAAAACTCCATAGATATTTGGTAAAAACCTAAGCATACGTGTAGTAGAATTACCTGCTTAGGTACCTAGGGTTTTTATGTAATTATGTGAGACTCATTATGTAGGTCTCCTATAAAGGGTGTAAATAGACCCATAACACATCCGAAAGGCACTTGTTCTCCCCGTCTTTGCGATATTTTTTTTGTTCTAGATCATACCTGGATACCTTCTAGTTACGGAGATATTGGTGGTGAAAGTTTCAACTTTTTCACAAGTTTTTTTTTAAATACATGTTTTTAATGTAAGATTTTTACTTTACACACCTCCACGACCCCCGTACTATTCAATCCATCCATCAGCACAATGCTTTGAGTGCTTTCCATCGAGTTCTACCGTAAAACGTGATTTTGCACCCAAAAAAAAAGTCGATTCCCAGCAATAATTTTTGCGTAAAGTTACTTAGTTTGGTGTACATACAGAATGCTTGATTGACGGCTATGTGAAGGGTCTGTTTACACCATGTATAATGTTTAAGGTAATTTTGTTACATACCTTTAACGTAGGTAACTTAAGTATTTGAATAGGTAGGGTTACAATTTAGGAGGTATTGAAATCATACTATCCGTAATTGTATTATGACCAGAGCACGGAATATGATCATTCTCCTGCCGTTATTCCAATTTATTTGGGGTCGGCAAAGCATGTCTTCTTCTTTCATAATTCTCTGTTACTCGTCATCTCAACAGTCACCTCCTTTCTTGTCATATCATCCTTCACACAGTCCATTCATCGTTCCTTTAGTCTTCCTCTACTGTTATACCCATCCACTTTCATACTCAAATTTTGCTCACGACATTCTCCTCATTCCTCCGCATCACATACCCATACCAAGCCAACCGATTTCCATACAACTTTTCAGTCACCGGCGCCATTTTCAGACTTCCAGAGCTCGAAATAACTAGAGCATATTTGTCATGTGGATACTTCGTCTCTCTAAAATTCCGGAGTTTTAAGTAATGTTCTATTAAAAAGAAGAAATTATCCGCATGTTGTATATGTGCTTCCTTCAACTTTAGGTAAATAAGCTATTCCTATCTCTGATTATGAAGAATGAAAATCAATTTAAAATCCAATCACAAAACATTCATTTTTATAAAAATATTGTCGCCCGTATAAAAGTCACGAGAGATCAGAATCAATCTCCACATCCTCATTTATTTTTATTAAAAACTAACAATACGCGATCAATCACCCGACTTCGCTCCGACACGCGGCCCTGCGACCTTATTATTGACAAAACAGTAAAAAATACACTTTTTTACAAAAAAATGTAATTTCACAAATCTGCCGCGAAAAAGTTCACTAAATCATTTTATAAAATGCCATTGTGATTTTTAAACCCTTGCTTTTTTTTGGAAAAAGAGACATGCGCGAGCCACGCTTTTTTTTTTTTGCGAAAAAAACTTTTAATTCACTAAAGCACAGTGACCTACATATATTTTTCCCCATTTCTGTAAAAGCACCCTTTTATTACTCGTTTTTTTTTTCATAATTGAATTCAATCCTTTGGAAAAAAGGGTTGGGTAAATTCCCTGTAATTTAGTTTTTTTTTCGCAAGTTTTAGTTCGCGCCAAAAATTATGCGCGCTGTCAAAATTTCGCGCCATTACGCTCGGACATCTGCCGAGAAAAAAAGTTAACAATGCAAATAGGGGACCGACGAGATTTTTAGGGGAATTTCGTCGTTTTCGTGCGCAAAATGGAGAAATGCATTTAAACTATAACGCAACGATGTCCCCTCATTTCAATATTAATGTCCGAGTATTTATTTTTTAAGATAAATTAAGCGATATGTTAATACTCTAAGGTTCAAAATCGCGTGGCAAAACTTTTTAATGTTTCGCATTTTATGGGTTTGGATTTGTATTAATAATGAATTTTATGGATGTTGTACAAAGATTTAACGTTAAGTAAATTATCATTGGAAATGTGAACTTGATTGTTTAGTAAAAATTAGATTTTAGCAATAATCCTTCTGTTATGCCTTTGTAAATAATAAATTTGAGATTAATGTACCATTAGATATTGGCAAGTGTTCTGCTTAACCTATACTATCAGCATCTGGGACTGCGTCTTAGCTATTCTTTCAATTTTCTTTTACGAGTGAATTTATTTTTAGGTGGTACCCCACTCCGCTACAGAGAGTACGGGAGACAAGTAAAGTCTTAAAATTCAAACAATATAAAAGCAGTTTAGTCTAAGTTCCGAAGACATTTTTTTTTTAGCCTCGTTGAGTGTCCCACAGCTGGGCAAAGGCCTCCCCTTTCTCCTTCCAAACCTGTATATCCTGTGCAATATCTGGCCATGTTCTCCCCGCAAACGAGATCAGATCGTCACACCACCATCGCCGCGGTCTACCTCGAAGACATGTCTCATTTATTTTTTAAATTGAGTACTATCTTCATATAGCTGGTCATCTCTACTTATACTTAGTTATTTCAACGTGATTTATGAGTAATTTACCTTATTAGGTACCTACGTCGTCAACATCATGAACAATAGCTCACCTGGATTCAAACAACACATTACACCACTGTGCACGCCTATCTAAAACCGCAGCCAATAGGTACCTACCTAGGCACACTAAGTACAGCTTGAAGGAGGAAAACATTAACATACGCCTGTAATACTTGATGCGACAGGTAGACTTGTCGACTTGAACTGAGTGTGTAATACTCATGAAAATGAACAACAAATATCTAACATAACGTCCCATTAAAATAGTCTTTTAGAAATCATTCAGACCACCAAAATAAGGACAATGGTAAAACAAAATAATAACAAAAACGCATTAGATACTTACAAGAAAAAAATCAGCTAACGAAAATACACTAAAATAGTTGGTTACCCAATGCATAAACACATCCATGTCTTTGTTATCTCATAATAATTCTGATACCACAAAATGTGCGAGTGCAAGTGTCTACCCATAATGGATGTGTTTATTCTAGAGTGCCGGCAATTTATTTAGATCAAAATAAAATCACTTTAATCAGTGTTTTTTTGCTTCTTGTCCATCTATTTTAATGCATTTCGTCGAGTTATGCGAACATTATATAAAAAAGTTAATTTAATTTGCCGGTTCCGTAGCTGTTCCCATAGTAAAACATCATTGTCATGAGTACGACACTCCATAGAGTATGTCCCTCGCTTAACCAGTCGAGAATAACACCCATATATGGCCAGTAATATTTAATTTGTTATATTGAGTGCCTCCTTGGAAGCGCAACTGCTAAGCTAAGCACCTGGGTTCGATTCTAGGGTCGAACATTGGTACTAAGGGGTTTTTTCTTCAGAAATTTCTCAGTAACATCCACGGAGTCTGGATTTGCGCCCGTTTGATGGCAATAGGATCTCCCCCTTTTACATAGGAATTTAAACATAACGTGCGAAATGTGGGTGACCTGTCAGGTACACCTCTGTCTATCCCTTCGGGGATTATAGGTGTGATGTTATATGTAAGTCCCATAATGTAATAATGACGGGCGAGTATATTGTTTAAACAAGGAAAAGTAAATAAAACAGGGTGTTATTGCACATTGTATTACATAGAGTTCAGGCGTCGTAGTACATGTAGTCCATCAGCAGGGTGGCCGCCAGAAGCAGGCCCTTCTCTTCCACCGTCAGGTTCATCTCGAACGCTATGCCGAAACTGGAAGAAACATTATGAATTTTAACGTAAGTAGGACCGTTCAGCGTCCCATAACTAATGCCTGTTTTCATGAATACCAGGCGAGACCTAAATCATCTTGATTCTCCTTATTTATGCTGCAAACCATAGATATGATCAAAACCATATTTTCAAAATTTCAACTACTCAACCCAAATGTATGGGACAGCTGATAAATTTTTCGCATTTACGATATTAGACCCAAGGAGAAAGTTGTTCAGTTTGATGGTCTACAGCATATCCTTTCATATGACTATACCCTTTCTGTTACACCCTGTATTGCTCAAAATTCAGCAGTGCTACAATTACATAAAGAATAGGTTCTAAAACGTACTAACACCATTTTTAACTGTAGCCTTGCCATATGACATTAATTAATTATTATAAAGACGAGGCACGCTGGAGAGTTGTAGATCATCACCCAACCATTGACCGACTTCGGCAGGCATAGCTTTATCATTAACACTAAAAACGGGATATTTACTATGTTTACTATTTCTTTCGAGTTCCCGATATTTCGGCGCTGTTGCAAGCACCATGATCACGGATAAACAAATAATAATGGTATTTTGTGAAATATGGTAACGTTAGTGACCATGCCAGTTTAAAAAACCTTTACCTTGGGGCGTTATTATTATCTAGCCATGATATTAGGTTCTGTCCCTATTTCCTAACAAACAGTTTTTAAGGTCGAGTTAGGCCTTTCTTTTACTGTTCATAGCGATCACAGAATCGCTGTAATCACGTCGGCGTCGGCGTCATGTCGGCGTTGTTTTATTTGTGTTTTGTAATTTTTTTTTCTAATTTTGTGTGATGCACGTCATGTCCCTGCGGCAAATAAATATATTTTCTTTCTTTCTTTCACGTATTTTTATTTCCAACCTGCGACACTTGCGATCCGTATTTTTTATATTTCTATGGATCCGAACGCGCGTCAGCAACGCTACTGTATCGATGCAAACGCGCGACTGTTTCAACGACACCCATCTTGCAACTGTAGCGTTCGCGTTGTACCGATGCTGAATTGCATTAACATCATGACTAAAACGCAAGAACATCACAATTGTAGCGATACAGACGCGTGATTAAGTGGACGAAGATACGCAGCCAGCGACAGCATCGTGACTGTATCGCGGTTTGTGATTGGACCGCTGTGGTGCACAAAATCGCGTTGACTTCAAAAGAGACAGAAGGAGACTAACTTGTCAGTGACCGGTTGGAAGAAGATGGCGTGCGAGAGTCCCTGCCAGCGCTTGCAGGTGGCGCCGACCGGGGTGCCGTCCGCCCGCGAGATGTCGAACTGGACGTCACAGTAGAAGCTTACCGTCATGAATGGACCTGGATAAGGAGCACGAGGATTGGGTTCAGGAGTTCAGGATGTGATGCGTTTGACTGTCGGGTCCTTCTAAAAGAGCTCCAAGAAGGGAGGTGTTACGATACTATTATTGTGCGAGTCAGAAAAAAAAACTCGAAATCAAGGTATTTGTTTCATTTCAAATAGACCAGTTACGGGCACTTTTGAATTGACAAAAAAAAAGAAGATAAAACTATAGTCCAGTCACAGGCCATATCCATAATCACTGTGAAAGGATAGCAGATGCCCGTCGCAGGCGTAGAATCTTTACGGAGACGAATGATCAAGAAACTCCACTATTATTGTTATATGTAAGAAAAATGTACAAAAAACAATTCAAATATAAAGATTAGGGTAAGTTAAGAGATGACCAGCCTTGACGGCACCCGTTCACGAACATGACGCGTGGATCAGTACAATTCAGATAAAAGCTGTAATTAATGCTATTAAGTAATTAGTGGTTTCCGTTGAGCTCACCTTGAATCCAAAATATATTTTCTCCATTTTCATTCTTAACAAGATACACCGGTTTAATTGCCGACCACTGCTGCTCCACAGTACCAAGGAGTTGCCCAGGTGGTGAGTAGACGTCCAGGTGCTGCAGCTGGCAGGGCATGCAGCGGCCGGTGCAGGCGTAGGGCCGGTCTATCCTCATCACTTCTGTTCCCAGCCCGTTGGACACTCTCAGCTGCAAGGGACGTAAACCCAAGCAGAAGTAGCCAGCCCATGAGCTGGTGATGTTGAGATGGCGTTAGAGTATTGTTGTAATGTTGTGAGTATAGTATATATTTTAGTATATGCGAAACCTGAATATAGTTTGTTCAGAATAAGTAACTGAATCGATTCCAATAATTTTTAAACCATGTTATATTTTTTCCCAAAAATATTTAAAAAAGTTAAAAGTTGGACACCGAGCGACTTTAAGTACCTATCGCAATAATTTAGGTACCTACTGCCAAATTATTATTATCAATGAGCTCAAGACGACGCTGGAGGCGCGCGCTACGTGGTGACGACGATTTTGTGCGGACAACTAGGTAAAAGAACAAGCTTATAACTTTGTGATTTTTCATGATGCAGTTTTAAAATTTTGTACATAGATTCTTTACATAAGAATACTGTATCAAGTTTCGCATATACTAAAACTAATGTTGTACAGCTGGTATTTAATAATGTAAAATATTGTATGCTTGTATCTAATAATGTACAATCCCAAATTTCAAAAATAAATTAACAGAACTATTAATTAATAAATGTTGTTACTCAATTGACGAATTTTTGACTGATAAGAATTAAAATTGATAATATGACATCTCTGTATTCCTGACTGAAATGATAAATGTAATTAATTTAATTTCTGACGTCATAATGTATGTAAGGTGTCATTTGTTTTAATTATTGACATTCCCAATTTATTAAATTTTAGTTTTAATTATAATATGTACTAGTTTTGCAAACCTGTAAGGGCCTGAGCTATATTTGTTGTGTTTCATCCTTATGTGTACCCATATTCAAGCAAAATAAATGATTTGATTTTGATTTTGTAGACCTAACAAAAAAAAACTGACTTGTTATGCTCTTCAATGGTATAGACCAGGCTGTTATCAGAGGTCCTGATGTAGTATTTGTTCCGTCTGCCTTTGAGGAGCATCACGTTCTTCACGCGAAGCTTCTTTGTGATGAAGAGTCGGTCGATCGGCAGCAGGTCGTTGAGTATGGGTAGGTCTGGACTCGGCTGGAATGGACAACTGTCTTGTACAGAGGCACATACATTAACTTGTGCATTTGGGTCAGCACGCATGCCGCGGTAGCGAGTTTCAATATAAAGAGCAGTTCTAGGGCGTACTGGCGTCTGGCGTTTCCACTCACAACCTTGTAACTACCTGGCACCAGCGCATTGTTGTACTATAGAGGTGTACCTCTTCCTAACCTATGATAATGTTATGTGTTCCCAATTTTCTGTGGACCAATGCTGTGGAAAATAATTGTAAGTTGTATTAAGAGCCCTTGGATGCGCCAAGGGCTCTTAATACAACTTACAATTATTTTATGGCAAATTTTGCATCACTGTCAAAATCACAATAATCTTAATTTTTGTTCTGTAAAGGTTCGTGCACATTTTGTCGGGTCGCAGCGGGTCGGGCCGCAGCAGGTCGCGCCGCAGCGGGTCGGGTCGCAGCGGGTCGAGTCGCAGCAAAAATCCGCTCAAATAGCATCGCATAATGTGCGCGAACCTTTAAGGGTGCTATAAGGTTGTAGCTGAAAGAGAAGAAAGAATCACTGTGGTAAGGCTGTATAATTATAATATACAATACCTACCTGACGTTTTTCAAGTAAAGGTGCCTCCGGCCCAACATCCACTAACGATAGCGGTGCAAGTTTATCCATTTTCACGACCTCCTGAGGAGGAATTGGAGTCGAATGTAGCATCATGGTAACCTTGAATCTTTTATCTACTCACACGCAAGACGAATTCAATACATCTTCGATGTATTTCTTGTATTCTCGTTTTCCGAAAATAATTCAAAACTTTAGTTAAAACGCTTGACGTAGACTGACAGGCTAGGCTGACAGATAACCAGCGAGCATAGATGAAAGCAGAAATAGTTCTTGGTGAAAAGGTCCCACCTTTAGAAACACTAAGAACTATTTCTTACTTGAAAAGCCATGTGGCTTAAAACAATTTTGCAATGATAAATAAGCACACCTAATGGAGGAGCTCGTGGCTAAATAATAACAGCCGCTCGGGTCGATCTTTAGGTTAAGCAGTGCTTGCCTAGGTTGGTCTGTGGATGGGTGACCACCCATTACATACCGAGTTTCCTCCGTGCCGCGGAAAGCACGTTAAGCCGTTGGTCCCGGGTGTCATTCGTAGATCTTTGACAGTCGTTACAGGTAGTCAGTGGCCCAAAAAATCTGACAACCAGTCTTACCAAGGGGTATCGTATTACCCAGTACTAATTGGGTTGTGGTGGTCAGATAGGCAGTCGCTCCATGTGAAATACTAGTATTCAAGTGCATCCGGTTAGACTGGAAGACGACCCTAACATAGTTGGGAAAAGGCTAGGCAGAGCATGGTGAAATAAGCAGACCTAATGTTGAGACCTTGTACCAAGGAGTTTAATTATAGGACGTACAAAGATTACTTACATAGGTAGTATTCTATCAAATAGATACCTGTGACTGCCTCGTTGGTCTAGTGGTCGCAATAGCGACTGGTGAGCACGAGGTCCTGTGTTCAATTCCCGGGTCGAGCAAATTGTTATTCGGTTTGGAATTTCTCAGTAGCAACCATGGAGTCAGGATTTGTGCCCGGTTGATGGCAATAGCCTCGGCCCCTATTACATGGGACTTAAACAAAACTGGCAAAATGTGTGTGTACTATAAGGGACACCATAGACATATCCTTTGGGGATTACAGGCGTGATGTTTGTATTATGTTTATGGATACCTACCCTATTCTCTATCACAGACACGTCATGAGGCATTTGTCAGTTCAGTTTGTCCAGCTTTGTCAGGAAGAGGACAGTTTTATTTCGGGGATATCAAAGCACCCGAGATGTCTGTACAGCTGTCTCCAAAGGCGAGTGACTAGGTCCTACAATATCATCTTCCCGCCCTTGTCTCATGTTATTTGGGGTCGGCGCAACACGTTTTTTTCTTCTATTCCCCCCTGTCAATAGTCACGCTATCATTTACTCCTTTTTTCTTGATATCATTCCTCACACAATCCATCCATCTTTTCTTTGTTCTTCCTCTCCCCATCGAAATAGGTCCTACATACTGGCTCAATTCAGATGGTGCTTGCGAAGTGAAATCCTTGCTGATTTTGTGATCGTTTCACGAAATCACTTCATCTTTGCCTTATAGTTTACAATAAAATATTAAAACTCCTTCTCAAGTAAACAAAACATTTGCCGATGCGGTCAGTTTCAAATATCACAAATAAACGAACCCCACTAATATATTTTCAATGCATTTTATCGATTCCCGCGGCACCCATAAACTAAAATAGCAGTTAACATGATCTGAATAAATGCAAATGTCGGGATTATTATTACGAATGGGGGAATTCATTTAAATTTGTATGTAAAAAAACTGGGAAACTGTATCGCTTTTATCAATCGGGTGCAACAATATACGCTACTTACAATGGGCCACAGGGTGACCATGCGGTACGGAAAAGAGTAAAGTCGGGCAACACACTTTACTTTTGTCCATACCGCATGGTCGCCTGAACCTTAAAAATTCAGAGCTTTTTGGTATTTTTGTCAAGCACTAATTTCCCCTCTAAGTTTATTATGCGCACAGTCACAGTGTGGAACTCTCTGCCATCTGTATTCCCTCCCACATTTAACGCCTTCAAAGCAAGAGTGAACAGGAATCTTCTGGGCACGGTCGTTCCATCATAGACCTCATCCATTGCTATCCATCAGGCGTGATCGAGATCAAGGGCAGGCCCATTTTGCAATAAAAAAGGTCTTATTTCTAATATCTAACAATATTGGTAATAATGATAAGACGCTATATTGAAAGTGATAAAAATTAACTCATACCGATCTAATAGATACCTATCATCTACAACAAACTGTAAATAATACAACAGCTACTTTTGTCCCACTATTTTAACCACAATTACAGGATCTCTTAAGAGGTAATATTTCCAGTAGTGGTCTTACATGCGGGCACGATCAGTATATTTTGTCTGCACGCAGTTGTTTTTCTGCTGCACAAAGACAGAGGGGTCTCTTTGTGCAGCAAGATCATTGGCTTGAAAACTCTACCTTAAAGTAGCTTTTTACCGATAGCTCATGTGTAAAACAGCTTCAAGTTTTAAGAATAGAAATTAGAAGTCCATAAACAAAACTTATACCTACTTATGTTTATTGAGACAAAAAACATAATATGTTCCAAATAAAATCATCAACCAAAATCAAAATACAGGAAATTATCATGTCCTAATATTCTTGCAAATGTGGTCACTGCGCTTTTTAATGGCGCACGCGCCGCCCGTGCACCATTTTATGCAAAAACGCAAATTTCGTTCGAAATTTGAAACGCTCCATTGTGTTGCCAGCTTGAATGAATAAAAATAATTGTTGCCAAGTTCAATTTTTGGGGGAAATGCGTTTTGCGCAGGTCTCGTCCATTGTGTGCGCAAGAGTGTGCCGAATAGAATTAACGATAGTTTTTATGCAAGCGACGTTTTGAATTAATATGGATTTTTGCATGGTCAAACTGCGTATTGATTATATTGAGAACGGGCGTACGGAGGGGATCTAGGCCACTGTTGTACTAGGTCAGTTACTGTTGCAGTTTCTTTTATTCAAGTTGTTTAAAATATAGGGAGTTTCCAATTTCATATACATACTAAGTAAATCCTGTTTGTTTGGTTCTGTATGGTGTCCGGACGTAAAGAATAGCACCATCCCATATCTTCCCGTGGGTGTCGTAAGAGGCGACTAAGGGACTTACCAGTGAATGGGCAGCAGCGTTCTCTGTGATTCTTTTTATAACAAACATACTGCGATCGCCAACCCGCCTGCCAAGCGTGGCGATTATGGCAAAACCCCCCCCTTGGGGAGGCCTATGTCCAGCAGTGGACGTCTTTCGGCTGAAATGATGATGATGATGATCATCATCATCATTTTCCCAACTATGTTGGGGTTGATTTCCAGTCTAACCGGATGCAGCTGAATACCAGTAAATCCTGTTTTAAGATCCTAAAAGCATTTAATTTAATTTAACAAATAAATAAAATTGAGTGTCTGTCTGTAATTTCAAAATTACAGCCTTTGACTGAATGCAAATGAAAGTATATATACGATACTTATAACAAATAAACATTTTTTAAATTTTTGTCTGCCTGTTTGTTCCGGCTAATCTCCGAAACGGCTGGACCGATTTTGACGGGACGTTTACTGACAGATAGCTGATGAGGAACTAACTAAACGGAACCACGGTTCCAATTGATAGTTTTCTTTGTAGAAGAAACTCCACATAAGACTAAGCAGTTGTGCACGACGGCAAGGAGAGGAGATGCGACATATCCTGTGTTCACAGGGACATTAAAATCTCATAATTGACGACGTTGGAACCAGAGTGGGCACAAAAGTATGTTTTCGAAAAAAATAAAGAAACGCGTTAGGCTTTGTTATAAGTTATGAGCCTTATATTATTATATTTTAGTTTAATGTACCTCTGATGAGTTTAAAATAAAAAGGAAACACGTTTTGTCAATTTAATTTATTTAATAAAGCGAACATTTTTAATTTTACGGAAAAAAAATCACTTCGATCACTATGGCAGTTCACAAATTTGAAAAATGTAATAACAATGAAGGTAGAAATTTTAATAATCAAAACCACATTGTTGAAAAATCTCGAAAAAAAATATCTTTTAATCATCACCTAACACAGCAGGCAACAAGTCTTCATCAACCTGTGCTTCCTGCCCCCGTAGCATAACCACCGTAGACAAGGATTTATTTGACGGAAGAATCGACAAAACGAATTTTAAATTTTTTCTTATGTCTTGCATTTTTTTATATGTTATTGGTCTTGTTTCTGGGGCTATTCTGATATATAATTCTTTAGGTTTATAAAAATGTATCAGAATGCATATGATTTGGTTTCAAATCAACAGTTTCATATGTTTCCGTGTAATCATCAATACTTAGATCAGTCTGGCATGCCTTGACTTTGCAGACCGCACCAATTCTATAGTGAGATGTTGTGATTTCTCACTGAAATTAGCACTGAAGAGAACTTAGATTAGTATGCCATGGAAGAATTATGATTTTTGTGGATCATTGTGTAATTTTCTCGTTATTGGTAAAAATGTTACTTAGATCACTCTGGTTCTAACGTCGTCAATTTTTCTTTTCTAGATCATCATCATCATCAGCCCGGAATCATCCACTGCCGGGTACAGGCCTCCCCTTTTGTCTGCCACACTTTCCGGTTCTGTGTGTGTGTTTCCAGGTGGTTTTCTTTGACGGTATCATCGACCCCACGAGCTTTAGGACGGCCCTGGTTTCTTTGGCCTAACCTTGACCACCACTCGGTCAAAGCCTTGCCCCATCGGCCATCTCCGCGTCTAGCCAGATGTCCTGATTTTCTACAACTTGAATGGGTGTAATCACTGCAGTCTAGTCACTTTTTTAAGTAGAACCTGGAAGCTCCTAAGGGGGAATCTAAGGGGGAAGATTGGGTATCATCATCATCTGCCTAGCCTTTTCCCAACTATGTTAGGGCCGGCTTCCAGTCTAACCGGATGCAGCTGAATACCAATATTTTACATGGAGCGACTGCCTATCTGACCTCCACAACCCAGTTAGTACTAGGTAATACGATACCCCTAGGTAAGACTGGTTGTCAGACTTTTTGGGCCACTGACTACCTGTAACGGCTGTCGGCTGTGTGTATCTACAAATGACAGCCGGGACCAACTGCTTAACGTGCTTTCCCAGGCACGGAGGAAACTCGGTAAGTAATGGGTGGTCACTCATTCACAGACCAACCTAGGCAAGCGCGGCATAGGAGGAAGATTGGGTATATAGAACAATAAAAGACGAATATTACTCGTAAATTCATTGTTATTCACTTTTTGTACTTCAACATTTTTTAATCTCATACAATATTAAATAACATTCATACAATATAATCCTTTGTTTTCGTATTTCGCTCGATTATGTACCAATCCCTTACAGGGGGAATTTGGAGGTAATTTCAACATATTTCATTTCAAAATGTCAACCATTTTGAAGTTTATCAATTAATATAATTGACGTCATATTGCTTTAAGTCATAAGTATTTATTAATAGATCTTGAGATGTAATAAATCGTCTTAGAATCATTTTTGCCTCAAAATTATCTTATGATTTTTAACAAAAATATGTAGGTAGCTAAATAAAGAATTCTGTCAACAAAGTTTAAAATATTATTACAATAAACATAATAACTTATTTCAAAAGTCTAAAAGAAAGAAAAAAATAATAACATAGCACTATTTCAATAAATAGTAATTGAACTAAACTACAGCGTCTATTTCGAGCGAAAAACATAATACATACAATAAAAACATGCGCGCGATCATAATAATATTATATTAACAAAAACGATCTTTATTATCTAAACAATAAGTGATAAGGCTCACTGATTCGCAACTTCTCTATCTTAAATCTTAAGGAAATACGTTTGTTCGTAGTTCTTGACAAACTGTACAGAGTTGCCATTAAAAAAAAAAAACAAAATTTAAAAAATATTTTTCATGAATTTGAGATGTTTTTTTTATGATGTTGCTGGCAACCCTTAAAAGTTTGTCTTGTTTATAGTCTAAAAAAGACTTTTTTGACTAAACCGTCTAAATTAATTTAGTTTTATCAGAATTACTAAAATATATTGCAGCTGTTGTATTAATTCGTCGGTACGTCAACTCAATGATACGACGATCTATAGTCACATAGTCTCAAAAATATCATTATACAATGAAATATCGTAAATTCATCATTAAAACTTAACAAATACATAGTGTTTTTCTTAACCAGTGTTAGATTTTTAACAAAAAATCTATTTATATTTTTTTTAAGAAAAAAAAATCGAGCTTTTCCTACTAAATTGGCTAAAAAGCAAGGCACTTCATGAAATAACCTCTAAGTTTATTATATACAAAAAATATAGTTTTTATATATCTAAATAAATATCATCTAAAAATATATTTTGTATCACAATGAATTATTCTGTACAAAAATATGGTCCTTCGTTTGTAATATCCCAGTTACTTTAAACATTAAAGTGTTTATCAAAAAATATAGCACCTCTATCTAAAATAGTATTTAATACTTGTTTTATTTTGTAAATATATAGCGAAGGCGATCTTGTGTCTAAAGACATTTGTATATATTCATTTCTGTATATTTACATTGATTTTATTTATATCTTCTATTAAAAATATTGGTTTTTGTGTTTGTCAAAACCTTCCTCAATTTCTGCTATCACAGTTTCTGCTGTCCTTATAAAGAATCTCATTTTACTGAATAAAATGATTACTTCTCAATCTGTGGTATCTTAAAATCCTAGCACATTTTTTAGAAGGCTGGCAATTCAGCTACTAATATTGTAAACGAATATAGTTTAATAGAAGACATAACTACAAAAATATTTTATACAAGTTTAAATATAAACCAGCTGCAGCAATTTAGACTAAAAACAATAAAATTTTCAAAGAATTTATATACAATTTACTACGCTACTGATTCTCAAACTTGATAGACATTTTGCCCCCAAAAAATAGCGGTACTGAGTGCCTAACACCCCCTCTTAAAGCTTATTATTTTTTTAACTTCAGTGTGAGAAAGAGATAGCCTATAGGTCCTCTCTTTCATACGCAGAAGAAAAATTAAAATAATATGTACTGCTTTAACCTTTTGACCGCCATTGTTACATATATGTGACAAGCAAGCGCGTGGCCTGTACGCCGAACGACACAAATATGTGACAAAATGGGAAATTGTGGCTTGGCGTGGAGGGCACGCGCGTGCATATATGCTCTGCCGTTCAAAAGGTAAAGAGGTTGTGGAAAGCCCACTGATCACGCCATATAGACATTATGTCCATGTGAAATAATGAACGCTTTCTTATAAAAAGTATTTATTATTAACTATACAGTGAGTCGGTAACTACTCAATCACATTGTTTTAGAAAGTATACCTAAATTAATAATGGAGAATTTTTTACTATATTATTTAAATATTTACATACTGCTGGACTTATAAAAGGTATTAAAATATTTTCAATTGTTAAGTATCATTTTGTAAAATTGGATTTAAAATCTGTCTTTTGATCATTTTTGCGTCCGTCGGTTTATTAGAAAGGTTTTTTTTTTTTAAATATAAAGCAGTTTTTCTTTAAACATTGAATACACGGATGTAAATAACACGGGAATATTTAATTATGCTTTTCTATTTTTGTCTATAGTCCAGCAGTATCCAAGAGGTTGAAGAAAGTTAGAAAAGATAGTAAGTACCTATCTTTTATCGTTTTTAAAATGAACTCTTTGGCTTTCGATCAACTGGGATTCTATTTGTGTCGCGATTTGTGTAAATTCTACGTTTGTGTACGTACTTCGTTCAAATTCTTTAACATTTCAAACGGCTTTTGAAATAAAGGTGTTTGAAAAACTTTAAGAACCATTGCAATATCTGACATAAGTTAAAATGGCCATGTTACATTTAATATTTAGTTTCAAAGTCTGTTACTGATACTGTTAGCCTGCATCAGCCCACTGTTGGGCAAAGAACTCTCCCCATGACTTCCAATTGTTCCGATTCAAGGCTAATGTGGATCACTGGTTCTCCACAGGGCTCCAGAAAGAGGCTATATGTCCCACAGCTCATTGGGCATGCGGCAGACGCGCCTAGCCCAGTCGCACTTCAGATTAGCGGCTTTTTCTGACAGGAGAGAATGGAAGAAGAAAAAGTGTTGCAACACATCACGTTTTGGAATATAAATGTAACATGATTTAAATCATCGGTATCTACGCCTTTAAAAAGTAAAAAATGTGAGAACATGCCACTTTTGCCTTATATCAGATAGCATAAAAAAATATTTTTCATACATTTAATATCATTGACAAAGACATTTTAACGTTTACTATAAATCCATAAAATCACTCAACTCACTCATTCTCCTACTTATGTCTGTTACTGAACACATCATCACTAGAAAACATCGATTTAGGTTCCGTACCTAATTAACTTGAAAGAAAACACTTGAACAGTGTCGAATGTGTGTTAAAACGTCTTATTTCTAAATGGATATGCGAATAGGAACAAAAGTGGTAGGTACGGAACACTACGTGCATATGTCAGTTCGTTCTTGTCTTAATGAGAATCTTATTCGTAAGGCACTCATACTCGTCTTTTACATTCAAACTTATGGAAGAGATCTCTAAATTGTTTTATAATGATGTTTTTTAAAAAAGCTACCAATACTCTTAGCCAAGAAATTCTACTAGATTCTTTTCCATTTGCTATGAAATGGAAAAGGTTGTAATATTGCTGTACAGCGCCATCTCTTGACATGAACTGTCAACTGTAACTACGTAAAAAAAAGTAACTAACTTATTGTCTTTTTAGCGGTTATTACAATATTCCAAGTACTTCTCACTTACACCATCGTTTCATAAACAGTTGGTTTATAATCCAATTCAATTATTCCTTAGCAAAACCGTTTCACAGTTAGCGAATGAGTTTCAAACTGTGCCCAATAGATGGCGCTGTATTAAACCTGTCAGCTTCCGTCATCGCCGCTAGAGGCGCTACGCTCCGAGGTCCATGTCGAAGCAGTGCTGGCGCGGGTGCGAGTGCGGCGAGTGCGGCGCGTGGTGGTGCGGGCCGCCCAGCAGCAGCGACGGCAGGCAGCCCTCCGCCAGCGACAGCCCGCCGCCCAGCCCCAGCGCGCTCTCCGACATCAGGGAGGACGACCCTGGGCAGAACATTGCACAGGTACAGAGATGTTTCCAAAATCATACTCATAATCATAGTGAGTCTGCTACTTTATTTTAGGAACTAAAGTCTATTAACAGTTATATTAGAAGAAAGTTGGCCTCAATTTGTTATAGATACCAGACAATCATTTCGCACAACGAAGTGTAAGCAAGTTTATGGAGATCCTCATTTCTATTAGGGCTAGTATTGTACAGAAGAGTTGATAATATACTCTTCTATCGATAGAAGTAATGATAACACAACTAATCTGTTCCGATCCTCGATTCCGATTAATGTTATTTTTATTTTTTCGATAGGTTAGTGCCTAACCTGGTGTCGGAGTCTTTATACCGCCCATGGGCCTCTGCCTTGGCTTTACATGCCGTCGAGAAATATTTCTCAGGCATGCTGGTTTCCTCACGATGTTTTCCTTCACCGAAGCAAGTGATAATTATACAATACGCACTTGATTACGAAAAATCAGAGGTGCGTATTTTGGGTTATTTTTCAACTACATTTATTTGCTTTAAGTCAATTTGATTTTAGAAATAAAAGGTTTGTAGTTCTAGCACAACTGAATCCAAAAGGAAATTTTGTGTGTGAAAAAACCATTGTTTACTTCTTTGGGGTTTCTCGTCCAATTTACCGCAGTGTCTCAAGGTGAAAGTCTATGACCAGTGTGTGTTGCCAGTGATTACATACGGGACCGAAACGTGGTCGCTCACAATGGGCCTCATCAGAAGGCTTAAAGTCACCCAAAGGGCAATGGAGAGGGCTATGCTCGGAGTTTCCTTGCGATCCAATCCGAAATGAGGACATTCGCAAGAGAATCAAGGTTATCGACGTAGCCCGAAGAATAGCCAAACTTAAGTGGTCGATGGGGGTCCGGATGGTCGATGGGGCCGAATAGTTCTGGAGTGGCGACCGCGAACTGGAAGACGCTGCGTTGGAAGGCCTCCCACTAGGTGGACCGATGACCTGGTGAAGGTTGCATGGATCCGCTGTATGCGAGTCGCACGGGACCGGTCAATGTGGCGACACTTGGGGGAGGCCTATGTCCAGCAGTGGACGTCTTTCGGCTGAAATGATCATAAATGATGACTTCTTTGGGGAATACAAGCATTATTTCCTTACCTGCGTTATGATACCCGGCCGAATCATCGTGTAGCATGGCAGCGATGGTTCTGTCTGCTGCCTCCGCCACCACGTTACTGAGACACAGCTGCGACGTTGGCGATGAGCATAGCATTGGATCCCCTGAGTAACAGAATACAATGTAAGTCTCTATGATGGAAACGATTCCAGATTAGATTTCGTGGATAATTTTAATTAGAACAGTAAGTACTCTTATAAAAAGAAAATAATTAAGTGAGGTTCTAAACTTTTGATTCGATTACTGTCAATAGCATATTTTGTCTAATTAATGCGCTGATTCGCCGATAATAGGTCACACGAAGCAGCAATCTACATAGTCACCAACCCGTTTGCCAAGCGTGGTGTATTCCAAAGCCTCTTCATCATCATCTGCCGAGCCTTTTCCCGACTATGTTGGGGTCGGCTTCCAGTCTAACCGGATGCAGCTAAATACCAGTAATTTACATGAAGCGACTGCCTATGTGACCTCCACAACGCAGTTAGTACTGGGTAATACGATACCCCTAGGTAAGACTGGTTGTCAAGACTTTCGGGCCACTGACCACCTGTAACGACTGTCAAAGATCTACAAATGACAGCCGGGACCAACGGCTTTCACCGTCTCTTGTGACCAATAGCAGCACTGAATTTCCAGAGAAAACACAATTGTTCAGCGGTGATGACAGTCCAAGAACTGGCAAAAGAAACGTGGGTCGTCCGGCGGCGAGATGGGCAGACGACATAGTTGCCATCGGGGGAAAAACCTGGATGAGGCTGGCACAGGACCGTGGGGATTGGTACGAGAAAAGAGAGGCCTATACCCAGCAGTGGGTGAGTTCGGGCTGTGGATGATGATGATGATGATGACAGTTAAATGCTTTTTACCTGATGTGACAGGATTATGTGAGTCGTCATCCATAAGGTCTTCTATTTGTGCCAGGTTGAGCACCGCGTCGCTGTCCTCATTGCTCAGCAGGTTGGGAGTCGGTGACAGTCGCATCTGTGGCCAATACAATCATGTTAAAGAAGAACAAAAATATCGAATACTGAAATTCACCCACGAGAAAGTTTTGAAAGTAGCCGATGCGACTTGGGAATAATGTAGATACCCGTTAGTGAAGGAATTTTCCGAATCGGATTAGCAGTTCCGAAGATTACCCCCTACATACAAACTTATAAACTACCTCTTTTATAAATGACAACCGTATTCAAAGATAGCAGTGAACTTTCATTGTACCTTTACATTCTTTTAGTAATTTAACTTTTACCCCAGATGAATCTTGCTGAGTTGAAAAGTTTCGCAGAGTACAATTTGCAGTATGCGACCCGGTTTACAGCAATCTTTGTTCAGAACAATGTGCTTAAGTTATCTTTCTACAGCGATACAATGATCTTTTGACACTTGAGTTACGTTGACTGAGGGGCGCTCTTGGCACACATTGTGAAATTGTTTCGTGATTTTTTTTTAATAAACGAGGCGTGTTAGTTCGCACTGTGGCTACGCTCTAAGAATTTTTTGAAGCTCTTTTTTTTTTAAATGGCCGAATTTTTTTAATAATTCTAATACTGACATGTAATTTTGCATCCATAGCTGTGAGTAAGCTTATCTTCTTGGGCCTTGCTCGAGGCCATCACTTAATAGGGCTTACCTTAATGTCCTTGTGGGTGAACAGATGGTCGGGCACGGGCTCGAGGCACAGGTCGGGCTCGAGGCAGCCCAGCGACAGGCCCTCGTCTCGACTGAGAGGCGAACACGACCCTAGCTTCAGGCCATCTGTGGATGCATAGTTAATTGTTAGTATTTTAATAGCTACATAATCATAAGGGTACTACTTCGACGACATGCATCATAAATAATATTATCGTTTAAAAAAACTCTAGAGTTACCTATGTCATGTTATTACTCGCATTTTTATCAGCAAACCCTTTCATTTGATACCCATATCATGGCTTTGGGTGTCCGCCATATTGGATTTAGAATGACGTCACTTAACTGACCGTGCATTGTCATCCAAACTAGACATGATAGCAAAATTTCAGCTCAATCGGAAACCGAGGAATGGGTCAAATTTAACTTCTAAGATTTTTTCACATAGTTACAAGTTAATAAAAGCGTCTTAAAAGTAGCGATATGAAGTCGTTTTGTGAACATTTGTGATACAAATATAGGTCAATGATGGACAGAACTGGATGGACTCAGTATTTTCTGTGATGTATACATCGTCCCATGATTCGACATCATGTTGTCAGTTTTTACGACGCAAAGCGTAGATTTACACGAACGACGTTACATCGTCGTGGGTCATGTTATACTCGTTTAATTGTCTGTATTGATAATGGGTGAGTACGGGTCGCAAATGCGACTGTTGAGCATGAAGTTCTGACGACTCCCAAGTCGGGCAATTACTCAGTAGCTGCCACTTTTGTGCCCAGTCTCGCCCCTTATTACATAAGTGGCGAAATTTAGGTGTACTACTAGGCACATCTCTGTCTAACTCGTGTGGGGCTGGCAGGCGTGATGCTGTAGCCTGTAGCTGTGACGTACCGAGCGCGTCCAGCGCGGCCAGGCAGGCGGCGGGCGGCATGTCGCGCAGCAGGTCGGGCGGCTGCTCGCCGAACTCCATCAGCGCCGCCGGCTCGCTCTTGGGCAGCACTAGCTCCTGGGGGGGGAATTATCTTGATCTAATTTGTCGGCCAGCATGTGTATGAGCAGGGACCGAATTACCGTTACTTTTTTCTTAACGTTACCGATTACCGTTATGTTAACGATAATAAAGTAACGATATTTATAACGATACCTGTAAGTCCGTTAACGTTATCTAATAACTAATATTAGTATCGGTAAAAGTAACAATACGTATACCGGTAATTTATTCGCCTATCTCTTTCTAACGATGTCGGCGGGGAGTCTAGCATCTTACGAGGTAGTACAACTAGCTTGGGCGTGTAATAGGTATTGTTTCTGCGATGAATCTGCGACGATTACTTCAACACACTTTTACGTACCGGGGGTGCACGCGCAGATGGCGCACCTCCAAAAACTTTGAACAGTCGTTATACCTACTCAAAAACCTATGGGACTTTTATGGTTGACGTAAATATCGTAATGAAAGATTAATATTGTTAACCACTTAGTAGCCACCAAGTAAGCCACTTTAATACAAGTCAATCCATGAGGCTAGCTTCTGCTTAACCGGACTATCCTGTGGATGCCTTGAGCGTAAGGCCTTCAGCCAGGGGCAACAACTAAAAACTAAGCGGGCGGCTTAGGGCGCCGCTGGGGGAAATGGTTGAAAGGGCTAAAGGGTTAGGATGGATTTGAGTGAGATTATTTAGGGGCTGGTTTAAAACTACTGGCTTAGCATCACGGGCTGGCTCGAGCAAGGGTCGGGGCGGGGGGGAGGATGTCGCGACGGACCTCAACGGTGAGGTCGGAATGATGCCCGTTTGTGTTTGCGTAAATTACTGGTTTCCCTACTGCTTTCCTGAAGGAGGGTGATCAGAGTATACCGTGGTCGGCGAGTCATACTGATACGCGATGGTTCGTATCGGGCGGCTGACTGCTCCCGCAAACAAGACAGTTATTTGCAGCTGAACCATCCTTCGAGAAAGTTCACAGTTCCATAGTGGAACATTCAGTAGGAGTGTATGTAACGGGGCACTGAGGAAAAAAGGCTCAGACATTTTTTGCAAAAAAGTATTATTTTAACAAATCATTTATATTCTCGATTTGATCGTATATACCACCTAAATATAAGGCTAGAAGCGTCTTGGTGTTTTTTGGCTGACCAACCGTTTGTCGTAAAAACGATGTCGAAGGCTTGATTATATATTTTTTTTTAAATTTTTCTTCATTAATTATTACGTACATGTCGAGAATTACGCGGCAGGCGGTCATTAAGGGGGGCAATTTTTTCATTATTTTTGCGATAGGACACACCGTTTTCGAGATATAAGCAAATTTAGAAGAAAAAGAAACACTGTTTTTGTACTCGAAGTTGGTAGTGTCAAGGCGCTGAAATTTCAAAGACAGGTCACTCGACCTTGACCTCCAAGGTTTCAAGACCTCCGGAATCACTTGATCTTGACCTCAAAGTCACTTGTCCTTGACCCTAAGGTCACTTGACTTTGGCCTCAAGGTCACTAACCATGAATATAAATGACCTGTTACTGTTCCTGAGAACTGCAGGTCTTGACACTTTCGGAATTTTGACCTTGACCTCAAGGTCAATGCCCTTGAGGTGTCCCATGGTGTTCCCCTATACTACTACTCCCACATCCCACCGGGTTCCGAAGGCTTGATTAGGCGATGGATAATGGTGAAATTTTTCTACGTCTTTTTTTCACAGTACCCTGTTTCGTATGATCCACTACCATTAAAGTAGGAAGGTAAGTAGATTTATTTTTCTTTAAAAAGTCATAGTTATACTGATATACTTTGTTGTACTTCTTTCGGCCTATAATAATATTTTTTACACAAACAACTAATAATTAGAACAACAAAACAAATAGATGTATTTGGAGTTCGCCATGTTTGTGTGACGTCTTGTCCTATAAAATGAGAAACGCGTGAGTCGCCGCGTTTTCGTAGGTATCTGTCCGATCGTCGTAAAATGCTATATATAATAGCTGTTGCCGCTCCGAAGAGCCGAACAAAAGGACTCGCGGCGCGCATTCGGTTTGGCAACGTCGCACCAGATATTGTTAGTTTTTAGCGAAATAACGCTACTGGTACGCTATTTAAATACCGGTAAATCCTATGATTTAACGATATTTTTAACGTTAATAGTTAACGTAGCATAACGTTAAGGTTTTGGTAGTTTTACCGGTATTTTTGTGGTAACGGTAACCGTCCCTGTGTATGAGGCATCATATTGTAGCAATGAGCCGAAATAAAGGCAATAAAAAGTAATTATTATTTAAAAATAAAGTAGATATAAGTCTATTCCATTACAACAGATTCATATATTTATTTTATGCTAAATTGTAGTGTTAATGAATAAATTGTAAAACTTGTAAACATTTAATAAGAAATTAAAAAAAAAAAACAACTTTTTTAAACCTGGCAAAATTTTATTCAAGTTACTAAACATTTTGCGAAAGGGACATTCTGCGAAAGCGACATTATGAGAAAGAGACATTTTACGACGAGTAGACATTTTGCGAAAGAGACGTTTTGCGACTAAGCCTCATGCTCTCCGAGCAACAACACAATACAAGTCCGCTGCAAAGCTAATACCAACTCTGGCGACGTGGCTAAGTTCTGGCTGAAACCTATACAAGGAGAAAAAGGGTGGGAATACGTGGTAACCGTTGTAGCGTTGGTGTCCCTTCTACCCAGTTTAGGTATAAAAAAATATCTGTACGACAAAGAAGAAGCGATTAGAATAGTTTATTGATTTAAACAGTTTGTTACCTAATTTGTTTTAGCAGACGATATGCATGCTTATTTCAGTTGCAGCACAACTCTATTTTAAGAAGATGAATGACATAACATTCGATACTAGCAGCATTTTTGCATATTGCTATACTACTAACCAGTGCCGATGATAATGTACGGCACCTACGGCGCTGTACCGTGGATTCAGACTACCTAGATGATGAGGACCTATCCTCGCCTATTGATATTTGTATCTCTTTGGCTACATATACGTTACTATACGCGTCCACTAACCGGTGCGGGCACAGTAGTGCTGGGCGGCTGCGCTGCAGGCTGCAGGCGCGGCTCGGGCGCGGGCTCGGCCGCGGACTCCACGCCGGAGTCGTCCGTGTGCGGAGAGGACCAGCCGCCCTCGCCCGGGGACACGGGCAGCCCGTGCACGCGCGCTAGGCGCTCTAGCTCCTGGAAAGAAACAAAATAAAGTAATTATGGCATGCTTAGCCAACAACAACTGTTTGGCCTGCTTGACAAATAAGAACCGGTTAACTTATCTGGCAGATAATTTCATAGATAGTGCCAGCTAGCCTATTTAGACATTGTAGCAGAACCCTTTAATAAAAAATAGATTTGGTGGGCACCGGTGTTCTGCTTAGACCACAATCAGTGTGAGATAAATAACTCACTGTGTTATTTGTAACCAATATAGTAAGTGCTGGAAATTACCACCTTTCATAATGTCGTTACATTAAGTCAGCAATAAAATAGGTGGGTACGGCTAAAACTAAAAAATGCCCCAAAAGCTCGTACATACGTTACAAGAAGTCTAACAAAGAGCTGTTCAATGAACGGTTTAGTAAAAAAAAACACATTTTTCGTGGCTACAATAATTTTGTATCTTCGGGAAACAGTACAATCTTTGAAAGTATCAAGAAGCTTTTGTTCTTTAACGCAAAAGTAATATACAACATTAGTTTTAGTATATGCGAAACCTGTCCGTGTCTAGTATTTTTATGTAAAGAATCTATGTACAAAAATTCAAAAGTGTATCATGAAAAATCACAAGTTATAAGCTTGTTCTGTTACCTAGTTGACCGCACAAAATCGTGGTCACCACGCAGCGCGCGCCTCCAGCGTCGTCTTGAGCTCATTGATAATAATAATTTGGCAGTAGGTACCTAAATTATTGCGATAGGTACTTAAACTAGCTCGGTGTCCAACTTGTAACTATTTTAAATATTTTTGGGAAAAAATATAACATGGTTTAAAAATTATTGGAAACGATTCAGTTACTTATTCTGAACAAACTATATTCAGGTTTCGCAGATACTAAAAATAATGTTGTATACTTTTGAAAGATAAAATATAAAGTACACACCTGTATCCTCAACATAAGCTTCCGATTATGTATCTCAATCTGTTTCCTCCTCTGTTCGCTCTGCTTCAGCCTGTTCACCTCATCCCGGAGGCACTTGATATAGTCCACGCTGCTCTTGAGGATCGTCCCCTTGTTGGGGCGCACGTCCCGGATGACCTCGTAGAAGGGATCGTTGGTCTTCGGCAGGAGGGTACCTAGCTCCTTTATTCTGTCGTTGATGTTGAAACGGCGGCGTCTTTCGACTGGAATTGAGAGAAAGATTTTTTAAGTATAAATAGCTACGAGCACATTTTAATAGTGGCTATTTTGCATTAGAAATGAAATGATATTAAATTTATTTGCTAGAATTGTAGTACATTTTAGATGGTCGAGTTTTATTACAGTTGCTCACACAACAAAAAATAGCACGCAAAATTAAAGAATACTTTAATAAAATAAGTGAGCTAATATAATTGGTATGTTATAATAATAAGAATGTTAATAATAGGAATGTCAATAATTTTTCAATAAATTAATAATGAGGGAAGAAGCAAGAAGAATTTTAGCCTATTCCGCCCAGCAGTGGGTCAAAATAAGCTAATTATAAAAATAAAAAATAATACGAAAATGTCAACGTGAATCTTTAAGATTGATGAATAAAATGATTTCTCTATAAGCCATCTGAATAAATGCCGTAAAAGTGAAGGTATTACCATTATTAAAGGTACCTTTGTTACTGTAGGTAGGTACTAATATTCAATATTATGAATATTTTACTTATGCGCTAATTGTAACACCTATCTTGTACCTGTCTGCACAAATAAACATATCTGATCTGATTTCATCATCTGCCCTGCCTGTTCCCCCTTCTATATTGGAAACAGCTTCCAGTGTAACCGGATTGAGCTGAATACCAGTTTCAACCAATACCCAACTAAAGCTTTGTTTGAACTGAACTAACTCTAAAGACGACTGATACCGATAATAAATTAAAGAACATTTATTTCAGAGGCTGATACTAAAAGGCGAATTATAGACGAGATCAAAATCATTCGACCAATCTCGTTTATCTGTCTCCTTTATCTCTAGTTTCACATAGTTGATGTGGGCCGATCCCGGCGGCACTGCAGTGCCGGGCCGACCCGCGACGGGAGTAGAGCGAGCCCCGAACATCCCGTCAGCTTACAAAAATCAGATTAATATACTGGTCCCTCAGTGAGGGAACTTTCAGATATTAAGCTGAAAAGAACAGATACTACACTTTGATCTTAGCCAGAAGGCCGAGAAGCGATACCGGTTCTACAATACCCGAGAGGGGTCATTCGGCCGCGGAGAATCTTAACACCGCGATTCAGGAATCGGTCTCAAATAAAAAGTGCCATCTAGCGGCGCTTTGTGGAACTATGCAATTTGAGTTGAGCGCCATCTTTCTTTGTGCTTTATCTGACTGGTTTTAACTATCCGTAGTCGTAATATTATAGGGTGGCCATCTCAGATGTATACATTTTTTTGGTCATCATTTGGAATTGGCTATATTTTTTACGGTAGTTTGATTTCTATTATTTATTTAAGAAGCGGTAAATTCATTAAGGGTCAGTCAATTAGCCAATAAGAACCGCAATAAATTCAATAATATTGTATTTTTTAAGTTAATGAACAAATAGAAAACCGCTCTAACTTTTTTCAACAAATCATTACAAGTAACTAAACCCATTTTGATTACTCTGATTTGCAAAGCAACAAGGCCAGACGAATTGCGGATGAGGAGCCAAAAAGCAGGACATGTTCAGAAAAATGCCTCGGTGGTGTAGTGGTCGCAAGCGCGACTGCTGAGCATGAGGTCCTTGGTTTGATTCCCAGGTCGGGCAAAGTTTTATTAGGTTTTCTCATCAGGGATTTCTTAGTAGCAGCCACGGATACCCAATTTTTATTTTATTATTTGGCTCACCAATTGAATACACAGCTTCAAAGATACGAGATACATCCAATAGAGTCACAGACAAGTGTATCAACCTCTTACAGGTAAGCACATCGTGCACTACTTATTTGTCGTTGAGTGTCTACTTGAAATCAGATAAGTACCTAAGTACTCACCGCACACAACTATGGTTTTTAAATACATAATTATTTAAACTAAAATAAAATTAAAATCATTATCAAAATTAAAATCAAATCAAATTAAAATCAAAACCAAAACCGCACACAACTATGGTTTGGTTTGGTTTTTAAATACATAATTAAAATTAAAATCATTATCAAAATTAAAATCAAAATTAATAGCAATAGGCTTGCGCCCCCTCTTACATGGAACTTAAACAAAACTGGCGAAAGATGGGTGTAGTATTAGGTAGACCTCTGCCTAACCCCTTCACAGGCCCAGTATTACTCACTCATGTTGTGGTTATCTTTCTTCTGGCGGTCTTTGGCGAGCGCGTGCATGTCGGTATCCGTCAGCAGCGCGCAGTCGCCGGCCACCGAGCTGGCGGCCGATGGGGGGCCGGATGATGAGAGTGGGCCTGCGCCCGAGTCCAGGGAGAGGATGTCCTCTAGGAACTCATCAGCCTGGAAAGGTTTTGAAGATGGTGAGTGATGGTGAAGACTTAGTTCTATTTGTGAGAGATGAAGGGCATATTTCTTTGGGTTTTGTCAGAATTTGAATCCGTGATTATAACAGAATGAAAAGTATTTTTTTTTAGTAGCCTGCACTGTCCCACTGCTGGGCAAAGGCCTCCCCCAATTCCTTCCATTTTACTAATTGCAAAAATACTGGGCTTCTCAGCTCAGTAGCAGTTATTTTTCTTTAAGTTAGCATAAGCATAATCAGTCTATAATGTTCCCGCTCCTCTATAGAGGGGATGGGCTCCACCACGCGGGCCCAGTGCGGGTTGGTAGATGTCACATGTCTTCGATTTTTTGGTTCTAGGACATGCTGCTTTCCTCACGATGTTTTCAGAGCAGTGGTGGTGAAATAAATTACACTAGGTAATGCCTGGGTTTGAACCCACGACTTACTATTCGTAAGTCGGGGCCGCCACTGCTGCTCTCTTTATGTCAGATTCGTTGGAAGTGTAAAACTGGTTTCAAACATTCTTAGTCCAGGTGAAAATATTATAAAGAGTTGTCAATTTCTGGATCCAGCTCTGTAACGAAGGTCTTTAGAATGTTGGCTTAAAGTTTGTTTTCAACCAAGATTCTAAACAATTTTCAGAGGTCTTAGTTTTTTACTGTTTTACGTTTAAAGATGGTGTTAAAGTTTACCTCTGAGTTATTGCTAGCGGAGGGCATGGCGGGCGAGCGCAGCGATGAGGAGGGCCGCTCCGGGGAGGACGCGCGCCGCGTGCCCAGCTCGGGCGCGGACTGCGCCGGCGCACATCGGGGTGACACCTGGAATATAGAGGTCTACTGTCAATAACTGCGGCTTACAACTAGAAGACTAGATAACATTAGTCTAGTATTAAGCATTTGAACGCCTTGTATGGTCGAAATTTTAAGAACCAAGTACTAGTAAGTACACCTTCCTTTTTCCAGTGCATAGCTTCAGAAACAACATACCTCATAAATCTAACACATTTCAGTTTTAAACCCAAAAAGGCAACTGAATAGTCAGTTACTTCTTCATCGTCATGTGTTCCCACAGCAAACCCTTAACGAAAATATCTGAGAATAAAAGCATCAAGTTGAGGGTACCATACCTGCGTCTGTGGTTGAAATGATTCACTGAGGTACTGGCGCACTTGACTCTTCTGCTTCTGTATCACGTGATACCTGGTGGGGTTCTCCAGAACTGTTCGCACCTGGAATATGGATTAGTTATAATTACTTAGTTAGCTAGTTTAAGAAACTGCTATATGATCTTGGTGCGGTAAAAATGTTCAGGTGGTCTACCATGACGTCTTATAGCAGGAGTAATTCCAGTGTGGGAAAGAGATGGCGCTAGACGACCTGTATAGCTCTGTCTCTTTCCCACACTGGAGGTACTCCTGCTTTAAGACGTCTTGGGTCCCAGGAGGAAAAACAGCAAGTGGATGTTGATATAATAACATCCACAATCGATTGAGCAAGCTTGTTCATCAAAGCTCCTCGTCTAGGAGTAGGTCTTTGACCCTTCAATGGGTTAAAAACGGAAGGTAAATATCCATATCTATATGTAGATATGGTATCATTATCATATCCGTCTCGTTGGTCAGGAATTTCTCAGTACCAGCCACGAAGACTGGATTTTGTGCCCGGTTGAATGCAATAAGCTCGCCCCTTTTTCCTTGGGGCTCAAACATAACTGGCGAAATGTGGGTATCCTATTAGGTACACCTCTGTCTAACCCTTTGTGGATTACAGGCGTGATGTTATTTTGGTAAATATTCTTTTGCGAGCACCCACACACCTCACAGAACGACGCAGTCATCGACTTCTGTCTAATATCAACAAAATGTGATGAAATACATACATGTGTAAACCCTGCCCGTACTTAAAATGAACTGTCGGCTAAGCACGTGTTATTCTTAGCCATAATGGGCTCATAAATGTCGGATTCTTACTGACCTGTAATACTTGTGGCGGTAGTTCAACGTGAGGCGTGATCCGCGGCACCTCCGCCGGACTTGACTTCTTCTTGTCCTCATTGTCCTTGGACTGGCCTGCTTGTTGTGCCTGTAAGAAACAAATAATATTCATTAGTAGATGGACACTAAAGTGCTTAAATCTATCATAAACTAAGTAGAACAACAATCTGATGAGTAGCTAGTACAGTTTCTAATCAGCTGACTGGTGAACCTTCTCCATCATCAGCATTTTAGTCGAAAAACGTTCACTTTTATAGTTTTCTCCCAAGAATTCACCGGTCCAAGACATCGAATCTAGAGATCGGTGAAAATTAGCATATAAACAACATAGCAAAAGAAAATCCGTGAAACCAAACACGGGCCGCTAAAATTCGAGCTCCAAACAAGTAGACCATCAATATCGCCCATTTAGATATTAACGACGTGAATAAAGACAAATCGATCTACATCGTTTCTAACAAAGCTATTATTTAACAAGAAAACCTACATCCTATGCTAATAGGATTAGATATATTATGACAAACAAACGTAAAAACAAATGTAATGTTATAAAAACAAATGACACATATACGGGTAGTGATACATTTAATCAGTTTGCTTAGACAATAGGCATATCGTTAAATGGTGTATTTGGCCTTGAGAATCAAGATTTAATTAGAATTACAGACAAAACGGTAAATATTGATGTAGGTCAACGTTAAGCTTGATATGAAGATAAGTACGATACTGGGGAGGATTGTAATAGAAGACAATCTAAGGTGGTAGAGGACAGACACATTTTTTTATGTAACACGTTCAGACACAATGTATGAAAAATGACACCAAGAGGTATAAGTTTGAAAATTACTACACAGTTGACAATATGTCTGTGTAGCACCACAGACATATTGTCAACTTTGTAGACAGAGGATAGGACAGAATTACAGATCCCAACTTCTATGACTGATTTGGCTATAGTGTTCTGAAGGACAATGAATCAAGATTGTTCTCATACACTAGAGATAAACAATCATTAAATCCGACGAACTTAAACTTAGGAAAACTGATATTCACTGAGAAAACCTACTATAACATTAGTTAAGAGGAAATCAAGAGATGCCAATGCTATCGATGTCGACGTGGCTGTTCTTATCGACACGTATGTAGATATATGATATCATCGATAAGACGAAAAAGATCAAGATACAATAAAAACAAGACATACATAAGTGAAAATGCAAAACGGAATCAGTTGTACTTAAATCACGTCTTCGCTCACAATACTCCACTACTTTATTGTAATACATATGTGCATAGAGCACTAGTTCAGTAACCTATGGACTAGAACCACCATCAGTCAGGTTTTCCCCTGGAGTCCGTGTGGGAGTTTAGCGGCTTGATCTACTTGGTGATTTTATATCTTTCGTAGAATCAGACGTGCAAGGATCATGCTTGCATTACGTATGAAGCCTATTATTCAAATTAGTGTTTGTAAAATGTCTTTAAACCCTCTGATCTCTAGTGGAATTTTATTTTGCTTCGCTTTTTCCTTGTCCCGGTGTTTCCCCAGCGGTTTTGAAGGCCTTTGCTATGGGCCTGTTTTACCAGTTGTATCTTAGTAACCTTGTCCACTTTGTAATTTACTGGTAAAATAACACTACGTATCTTACCCGTTACACCGCCTATTTTTGGATCTACCATTACAGTATCTCTATGTAATGTCGTCAAAACCACCGTCTTGGGCTTGTAGTGTACTGGCATAATATTAGTATTCTAGAATATTTTGGGTCTGGCTCTTCTTATTTATGGGTTATCTTCCTACCCTTGTCCCATTCTATTTGAGGTCGGCGCAACACGTTTTCTTCTTCCATTCTCCCCTGTCAGACTTCCCGGCATCATTTATGTCTTTCTCTTTCATATCATTCCTCACACAATCCATCCATCTTTTCTTTGGCTTTCCTTTCCCTTTCCATCCATCAACATTCATGTCCATCACTCTTTTAGTCACAGGCTTTTCAACCCTCCTCCTTAAATTTCCATACCAAGACAAACGACTTCCTTTCAGTTTTTCTGTGACAGGCGCCACTTCCAAACTTCCTCTAACCTACTCATTCCTTACTTTATTTTTGTAACTCCACACATCCATCTCAACATTCTCACCTCCGCTACAAGCAATCGTTTTTCATTCATCTTCTTCACATTTAACCCAGCATTCTGATCCATACAGTCCGACAGGTCTAATCACGGACTTGTATATTTTCCCCTTTAACTTGAGGGGTATCCGTGGGTCGCTATCATTTTGAGAGATGTTTATGCTGAGGCCTTTATAGCTAGTCAGACAGCAAGTTGCCATTGGAGCATACGAAGTATTGTATGTTCATTTATGGCGATAGTCATACTGCTAGATCATTAAAAAATCTGATGACAAAAGAGTAGAAGAAGAAGCTACCTACTTGTAGTGACTCTCTGCGCAGCTGTTCCTGTGCATGTTCTCGCATCAACTGCTGCTTCAGCTGAGTTCGAGATGTCGGCGTCAATGTCTTGAACGTAGGCGGGCTGCAACAAGGAGAAAACACTGTTAGTTACGCGAAACTTTAAACAATACTGAGGTTCTAGATAAAGAGAGGATTGGAATGGAGAACGAAAATAATAAATATATATATATAGACCAAAGTGACATGTCAGCGACTCGGCGATTACGATGGAAAAGCTACAAATGTATAGAACTGACATAAGCTCACTAAAAGCATAATATGTCAATCCAGTTGACAGTCATTGCAGAAATACGTAACGCTTTGAAAGTCTAGGCCCTCTGGGACCATGTTAAAATGTAGAACCTGAAAATGTTGCAATAAATATTATGAAAGCCAATATTTCATAAAGTTTAGCGTTCACATAAGAACAAGAAACCATGTCGTCACGACATAACGGCTAATACATAACATTGGTTTATCCTCGATCCGTAGTTAAGACACAAAATAGATAACAGCTACAGAAGGCTGGCTACAAACAAACGAGGGAAAACGCACGCACACATAGACACGATTCACGTACAGCGAGTGCAAGAGCTCGCGAATGTCATTTGTTTGAGATCGCCGTACATACGCGTCTATGTGTGTGTGAGCTTGTTGAATGAAATCTTCTGGACCTTTCTACTCTGTGGTTTTGCAAGTAAGTACTTGCTCACGTCCTAGGCTGCGAGTGCGCATACTGAGTCGATGGTCGCGCATGAGTTGAAATACAGGTGGGAAATGTATTTCGATTGAATGATTTTATTTGTGTTTAATACGTGTGTGACATAGAATTTTAAAGGCTTATATATTTTGAGTTACCTCATAGCCAGTACTTTGGTACAGTCGTCTAGTGGCCATGAAAGTTCTGAGAGAGGCCTAGGGATCGATTCTCAAAACGATGGAAAAGATTTTGGGCTTTACTGTTGAGAATGTCTCAATGGAAACCCTGAATTGAAATATTACATTTGGAGAACTGATCAGGCGACAATGTGGTGACGCAAGGGGGCCAGGCTTTTAGGCTGAAGTGATGTTCTATCTAGCAGTGACAATTATGCTCTCGACGACGTATTCGCGATGGGACTACTTATATTATTTAAAAAAGATCTGTGCTTGCCTGTGCTTTTCTAATATATTCATTAATAAGTAATACTCAGGCTAACAGCATAGATGCAACATATCAGTTATTAAATGTCAAGTACTCAGGTACTGAACGGCCTCATACATGTGACACGCACGATCTTGAAGGGATAATGCCGTACCCTTGGCAACTGAGCAGATGCTACGTAGGCCTGATGCATTCATTGAATAGGAAACACATTCTTTCCGTGACGAAACATCATCGGCTTGCTCTAGCCTTTTCCCGAATATGTTCGGGTGGGCTTCCAATCTAAACGAATGCTGCCAATATTTTACATGGACAGACTTCTTAGCTAGAATAGAGTAGACTTTAATTTTGAAAATATGGGTAATACACAATAGTTTTTATGATACATCAAAGCTCAGTCATATTTTACCATTTGGCATGCAAACATTTCCATTATTTATGAAACATGTACTTACATTTTAAAGATCACATTTAATTAATAAAGTATCATTATCATAACAATTACTAGCGACCCGCCCCGGCTTCGCACGGGTGCAATATCAAAAATAAAAATAAATAAAAAATCTTCCGAAATATAAATTTTCCTCTTAAATCACTCTATCTATTGCTGAAAACTGCATTAAAATCCGTCGCGAAGTTTAAAAGATTTTAGCGTACAAACAGCGGGAGCGACTTTGTTTTATATACTATGTAATAAAAATAACTGAATACATCAATTAATAAATTATCATTCACATTAGAACAGATTATTCATTTATTGTTGTTGTAGGTGGTTAACAAATAAAGGCGAGTCGTACTCGGTGAAGGTTGCAGGGATCCGCTGGATGCGAGTCGCACGGGACCGGTCAATGTGGCGACACTTGGGGGAGGCCTATGTCCAGCAATGGACGTTTTTCGGCTAAAATGATGATGATGATGTACTCGCGCATGTACGGTTCCCTACCATCGTAGCTAGGAGCCCCCTTTAATTTTTAATTTATTTTATTATTTGTTGTTGTAACGGCAACAGAAATACACATTCTGTGAAAATTCCAAGTGTCTACCTATTACGGATCATAAGATACAGCACGCTGACAGACAGACGGACAGATAGCGAAGGCTTAGTAATAGGGTCGTGTTGGTTACCCTTCGGTTACAGAACCCTAAAAAGTATCTAAAGTATAATTAACGTTAATATCCCAGTTACTAGGTAACGAATGAAGTGCAGTTAATATTACGTAGCTTTCACTTTGTCCAATGAAACTTTATTTCAGCCCAACCAGAATTGACGCGCAGAAAAAAGAACAGTTTATGATGATGCTTGGGAGATAGACCTCTGCCGCCGATATGACAGTAGATATCATTACCTTCTCTTTCTGAGGCAGTCGGGTGATATAAAAAGGAGTAAGGCTACGTTCACACGCAGCGTATAGTCGGCGGCCGACTGTGAGCGCTCAGTAAAAAATGTACGAAGAAAATTCAGACTGCCGTTTGTTTTTTCATACATTTTGAACTTCACGCAGCTACTAGTCATAAAACTCTTAGTTATTTGTTATTGCTGATGAGTGATGGCCATGTAACGATCATTTGATGTCTACTTACTGTATTAAACTTGTCAATTGATGTGTTATTATGTCGAGGATTTGCATGCAATCATAGTTTGTTTTTTTGCATCTGCTGTTTCCGCATTCTACTGTTTTATTTTAGTTTCATTCTTATCACATTGTTTAAATTCATTACTGACTGTATATCTTTCAATAGTCTTTTCCTTGAGAATCCATGTAAATGGCGTACGATTACAGAGTTCTATTTATACATCCAGTAGTGGTTTGCTATAGGCTGACGAATGTGATGATGAAGGATAGTTTCCAGGGCTAAACAGTTAGAAACCGCATACATTCCGTGAGTTAGCATGGTAGTCAATTCTTCTTTATCGTGTGGTTAGTGTTTACCTGGTGTCAGAGTGTTATGCCACCCAAGGGACTCTGACTTAGCTTTCATCTCTCACACATGTTGATTCCCTCACGATGTTATCCTTCACCGAAGCTAGTGATAATTATGAATGAATCCGAAATATCATGGTAGTCAATAATCCTTTCTTAATGAGAGCTCATGAAATGGCCTAACCCAAGAGGTTGATGTTACCCAGTAAGTTACTGTGTTGAGGTCAGATAACTACATACAGTAGGACTGGAAGCTAACTCGACTTAGGAAAAGGCTCAGCAGATAATGATGAGGATTAAATAAGGCCTTTCCCCTCCATCGTAACAATTACGATTAGAGACACAGCACTCTAGTATCTACATAAGCTAGTGTTGGTATTGACGGGAATTAACGGTCAAGGCTCACTTGTCGGGCACACATGCGCGTGCGCCGGTGTGGTACGGTCGTACGGGCAAAGTATGCCGATGTGTGATACATGGCCGTTAGGCAGTTATTGGGCTGTGGATCTGCTTGTATGGTGATAATTTTGATTAAAGACAACTTTATTTATCAGTTCAACATTAGAAGACTGAACTGATGGCTTTAACGAACATATAATTCTTTTTCAAGAAACTTGGGATACGTTACGTAGGATAGACAAGATGATAAATCTTTTACATGTAATTATTTTTTTTTTGTTTACTTCCTATGTGATAGACGGACAGAAGGCCTAATCTAGGCTGCTGATTTTCTTTCTGTATCGTGTGGTTAGTGCTAAACCTAAAATACAGTTTAGTAGGTACTCACAGGTTGCAGTCTAGATTTCGAGGACATGGCTTTTTATTCGTGTTTTTTTAATTTAATTCAATTAACACAGTAATGGAAAATCTAGGTTTGTGCTGTAAGGCAGAATTTAGAGAACTTATCAGAGATATTTCTTGACGTCATGTAAAGCCAACTCAGAGGCCCATGGGCGGCATAAAAACTCTGACACCAGCACGCGTAGCATGACCACCGTAGAAACGGGTTTTGTCGACGGAAGAATCGATAAAACAAGGATGAACAAAAGAAATCTGTCATTTTGTCGATTCTTCCGTCGACAAAACCCGTTTCTGCGGTGGCCATGCTACGCGTACTGGTGTCAGAGTTTTTATGCCGCCCATGGGCTTCTGAGTTGGCTTTACATGCCGTCAAGAAATATCTCTGATAAGTTCTCTAAATTCTGCCTTACAGCACAAATCCTAGATTTTCCATTACTGTGTTAATTGAATTAAATTAAAAAAAAACACGAATAAAAAGCCATGTCCTCGAAATCTAGACTGCAACCTGTGAGTACCTACTAAACTGTATTTTATTATGAACCATGTATTAAGTAAAATATTATTAAATAGGTAAATGGTTATTAGTTGTTATTATTACGTACTAAAATGTTATTAGCGTTATTACTCGCACGTGACGGTTAAAAGCTTTGTGCTTATTGAGAATGAGGTTTATTGTGATTATCCTACTTTTCATAGATTTTTGTGATAAATAAGAACCGTCTTTTAATAGTCACTAATCAACTTTAATTAATAAATTAAGTTACTAATTAATGACGCCATCTAAATATAAAATCTACAACAAGAGTGAGCAATTGTAGTATTTTTGCTGCTGCAGATACTCTTCGTATGAATTAATTAGTTATTTGATGGTAAATTCGAACCCAGGCAGGCGCATTACTTTGTGTAATTTATTTCATCACCACTGATCTCAAAACGGTGAAGGAAAACATCGTGAGGAAACGGGCATATCTTGGAAACAAAAATTCGGAGACATGTGACATCTACTAACCCCCACTGGGCCCCCGTGGTGGATTATAGCCCATTCCCTCTCATAGAGAGGAGGCCGTGAGTCCCAGCAGTGGGAACATTATAGGCTGATTATGCTACGTTCTAGAAATACGAAACGTTTTGGGAAGGGGGGTGCAGTTATCACCTAGGTACTAAACTTTAGCTTTTATTTTACCAAAGAAACATTAAACCACTGTGTCTACATATCTTTTTATGTACTCTCCTTTCGCAGGTATGCTGGAAGAGATTTCTTTAGAAATAAGAATAAGAAGAATAAGAAACTTTTATTTGTAAACATGGTGTGTGAGATGTTACAATATACAAGTCAGATTCTCTATGTTTTGCCGTGAAGCGTGCAAATATAAACGAAATAATAATATTCATTTAAAAACAATTGCATGCCGTCATTATGCTGCAAAATGCTGCATTATTATTTTTAGTTTTCTGTTCCTTTCTTCTTTTCTGTATTTAGTGTGTATAAAAACTTTTCAAATAATAAATAAAAGCTCACATTAGTGACAATCTTTATACGCCTTGATATTCCAATATAATATTTACTAGATGACTAGATACTATAATATCTATACTATACTGTAGTTTATAGGAATAGGACTTCGAATCATCAGAGCAGAAAATGACGTGTAGAAAGAAAA
The DNA here is from genome assembly GCA_905163415.1 of Noctua fimbriata. Lineage (NCBI taxonomy): Eukaryota > Metazoa > Arthropoda > Insecta > Lepidoptera > Noctuidae > Noctua > Noctua fimbriata. Next base: position 11,786,611 of record LR990946.1, read on the forward strand.
GGGTTCAATCATGCTGGTAATAGTTTGGCAGCAGTTCCAACGCTAGATGTTGAGCACAATGACACGGTTAGTTGTCTAGTGCCAAAGACAGGTGGCG